>JARKNS010000009.1:31697500-32947500 GCA_029990575.1 Petunia axillaris subsp. axillaris | reverse complement strand
AGTGTACAGCAGTGTCAAAAGCATGGGATCAGGACAACTGAGACAGATTATAAATACATCAAAGTTGTGCTATGATACCAAATAAATACAACTTCACTTATAATTTTGGAGAGTTGAGGTTGCATCATGGAGTATTTTGCTTTTGCTGCATTGTCTTATAACCTTTTGTTGTTGATACTGACTTTTCATCACTATATAATCTGCAGATCAAAACACCACTGCTTTTAAGGAAGTGGCAATCATTCGTCATCCCCGTGTGGGTGAATATGCTTTTGGTTTTATAACATCATCAGTTACCCTTCAGGTATTTGTCTGGATAGCAACTTTTCCGATGTGATAATTTGCTGTAATAGGGAAAACCATATTCTTGAGCGTTTTCTTTTGCTGCTGCACATAATAGACAAGAAAAACCTGTCAATTTGGGTATCTCCGTAGCTTAGTTTCTGTATTAATATGTTCATGTTCTCCAAATGGTATCTAATTCTGGCACAACGTTTCACACTTGAGCTTGCAGTGACTCGTATATGCTGAATGTCCTTTTGATGGCATAAGTTCCTTACACTTGAGCAATTTCAAAGAATAACTACTAAAATAGAGCTGGCAAAAGAGCATTTTTATAATTTTGTTGGCTGATGAGTATAATTATTCAACATTGACTCTATTAATTCTGGATGACAGACAGATGAAGGGGATGAAGAATTATGTAGTGTTTTTGTCCCTACAAACCACCTGTACATTGGCGATATACTCTTGGTTAACGCAAAAGACGTTATAAGACCAAACTTGTCCATCCGTGAAGGCATTGGTACGTTCTTTGTCTTTTCACTACTCACCCTTAAAAAATTCGTGTCATTTGTTTGTTACTCTAGTAGCTTGGTGACTGGTCGAACCATGCATCTTATTTAATGATCTTAGCTTAGTAAATCAATGATCTTTCTAAAATTTAACCTAAATAGATTTTCCGAAGGTATAGCAATGTCCAAATGCTTCTTTGCCCCCCCCCCCCCCCCCCCCCCGGCTCCACACATACACACACGCCCACCATGCATTATATTTGCACGGAGGATCAAACTATCTTTTATGAAACAATATTCAAGTTTTTCTAACGGTGAAGCCAAAATGCAGAGATCATTGTCTCAGGAGGAATGACGATGCCGCAAAGGATTTCTCATGTGGAAAGGGTTGCACGACAAACCGAAAGAATTCCACTGAACAGAATTTAGTAAAAAACAATGGTGAATATGTCAATGTAGGATTGTTTGTAATTACAGTAGTATGGTGGCACTGTTTAGTTAAGGAGAAAGATATGATTTGTACTTTGCTTCTTTCCTACCTATTGCTCTTATGCACTTCAATTTGTTAAGTATTAAGTATCATGTCTTTCTTCTTAATTTGAAATCACGTTCATATCAAAGCAAGGCTTATATTCTCATCAACTTCAGAGAATGCAACCAAACAGATATTACTTGTGATCTCAAATGTTAGATGTTCATCTAAATTTGTTTCACAAAATTTGACATTTTAGAAAAATAAGATGTCATTTGTTACCTTTTTAACCAAATATCCCCTTAAAATATTCGTAAAGAAAAGAAATGACTTCCGTCCTTATTTAAGAAAGGAAAATTAATTTCTCCATATACTTAGAAATGTTTACACACATAAATTCGAAGAAAAGCACAGCTGAATATGCTTCAATTCCAAATTTTCTATTTTTATTTTTCAATTATACACAAGGGAAGCGAAACTCTGCCTATGTGAGTTTGCTTACACTGTCGTTTCCAAGTTCGAATAAAGGAGAAGAGTTGCAGTAGGCCAGCAACCGACATAAATTCATGATGAATCCTCATAATACATATAGGAGTATTATTTATAAGTGCCCACCTAGGCACATGTTACATCGACACCCAGGCTTGATGAAAAATGAGGAGCTTCTCTGAGCCTTAAATTTACCTGATTTTTTCATTTGGAGACTTGAGCTAAATGCCGGACCTATTAAATATCTAAACTCGAGTCAAACTTTTTCTATTGAACACATCTGTTATAGTAACACGGACACAACAATGTGACAATCAGACTAATTTAGAACAGAGCAAAGTTTGCTATTTTAGTAAATAGTTATCATCAATGTGACAGCCAGATTATAAGACCATCTAATATGCTGAATTCACTAAAGAAAAAACTATAAACTGGGGATATCAATTTTAAGACGTGTGAATTTTTTGCTAGTGGATATCAATGTATCATAAGGTTTTAACACATTTAGCTACAAAGTCTTTAGAGATATCATTGCATTTAAGCCCAACTCACGACTCAAAGATCAATCCTTTATGATTTTTGGAGAAGAAGTTCTAAATATACAATTTTGAATTAATTAATTCAGAGTAATTATCAACAATCCATCCGGCAACTGTTCCACTGAACTACAGCTGAAGAACAAAGAAAGTATTATTCATAGTAATAGCACTGTAAACAAGACTTGACAAGCAAGAATAGGTAAAAACGAGAAGGGGGTTAACAACTTCTTTCTTAGCAAATTAAAGAAATGGCTCATGCTGAGAACTTGAATAAGCAAGCTGACAACTTAGATAAAGTTGGCTAGCAATAGATAAACTAATAAGAATACAAGGTTGTAACATAATTATAGAAAAAAGAAAATGCCTCAAGAAACTAATAAGTAAGTGATTTTGGAGAGATCAAGCTTTCTGTAAAAGCGATTCCATTCTGCAAGGCAACTTGAGGCCATAATGCAAATGGTCCACTGGACGTCCTAAACTCATTCCTAACAGATTGCACATGTAAGCACCAAAATAGCACTTCACCATCTTCAAACCTATATAGCGGTATGACTTGAAGAACCCAGGGATGATCTATAGTAACCAATGGAGTCCAAGATTCCCTCACATCATAATCTTTCAATAGCCATAACTTACAAATTTCTTTCTGCTGATGAATAGTAGCAGAATGAACACAAAGCATTCCGTCCAATACTGAAAGGCCAAAAGCGAAGTTGCCCCTTGAGCTTAATACATGCTCAGGCAAGGGTATCTCCCCGTACACTTCATTTGAAATATTAAACGAAACCATAGAATAATAGCTTGAAAGACCGATCCAATGAAATGCCTCGTGTACAAATGCCAAAGATTGCATACTGGACAACACAAGGGAAACGCCAAGAGGATGTTTATCAATTTTTCTCCAGGAACAACTCTTTAGCGCGAGAACTTCACCAGGTGATTTACGAGCAGCATTGCCATTGTGAATTTTAAGGATCTTATAATCACCCCTAGTTGAGTCATAACCAAATCCCAAACAAGAAGATACCTCCGATGGAAGTTCTGGATCAGGAAGTAGTATAGATTCTCTCGTGGAGGGTTCCATAACATAAGGAAGGAGCGGTTATCACAATTCTTATTGGTAACCTGGACAATAACCAAGCCATCGCAACAACAATGGATTGCACAATGCCATGGTTTAGAGCTTGAAGGGAAATCAAGTTCTTTTACATCCTCAACCAGTTGAACCGACGATAAAGGACAACAATACATGGAAAATATATCATCCTTGGGGCAACATTGAGTAATAAGAAGTTTTTGGGAATTTTGGTCATTCTTGGCACAACTGAGATGCTTCATCTTAAAGTAAGGATCATAAGTTAATGTCTTCCAATATTTTGAAACACATTTGAAACGAAGAAGAGACCGCACAGGTAACCTGCTAAGGATGTCCATAAGTATTTCCTCTCCAAAGTGAATTGTAAGTAAACTCAACTCCTGATCAGCAATATCCATCTGATGCTGCTCTGCAGTATTACCTTTGCAAATTCGACGGTTTTGTGTTGTATTGCTCATAATCTGATTTGCCTTTTTTGTATTTGAAACTGATTTCTTCTTCTTCGCTACTCTTTTTGCTGCTAATAGTTGTCCATTGGACTTGTTCTTCTTCTTATTCTTTTCTGTCATCTTTAAGCTTTAGATTGAACTTGTACGTTCAGTTGATCGCTCTCTTGGTTGCTAAAATCTATAAAATATAAATGAATCTTACTTCTATTGTGGCAAATATGTAAGGAGAACTAACTCCGAATTTTACTCGGTTTATGTTATGAATGAGTTTCCTTTTTCTAAATGGAATCTTACTTTTATTTTTTAATTATACATGGGGAAGGGAAACTCCTGTGTGAGCCAATTCAAGTCCTATCAGCGGAGAAAGGTTTCGGTAGGCCCCATTCTGTAAGTTTTTGCTAATTTTTTCTTCTGTATCATAAAGTTCTAACATATCCAGCCACAAACCCTTGAAGGTATCATTGCACTTGAGCCCCAGTGGCGTACGCAGAATTTTTCGTGAGTGGTGTCAGAATATAAAAAAATGAATAAATCAATAAAGTACTTATATAAATAACGTCATTCATAATAATCAAATCCTTCAGTTTGTCGTTGTTCCGTTGCATTAACGCTCTCCTCCAAGTTAGATGAATTTTGAGATGTTGAAGTTGGTTTTGGAAGCTTCGAAGATACTCTAGGAAAATATCTCTCCATTGAGATTCAAACTGAAATATAATTTAAAATATCAATTTAAATAAACCCTAAAAAATTTCTTAGGATTCAACACACAATGAAAAATAAGTAGATAATTCAAGAAAGTTCAACTTAAAAAAAGAAGAATAAAAAAAGAATTAGTGCAGTACCTTAGCCTGAATTTAAATTAGTTGTGATTGTGGCCCAATAGGTTAATTGGTCCATATTTGATTTTGTATAGGATTGTATTATTATAAGTAAAATGGGGCCAGCAGTTAATTAACTTTAAAAAGGAAAAGTTTAAAACTTGGCGCTGATGCTGGAATTCGATCCCTGGACACCTAGGACAAAATGGCACCTATCAGCCAACTCTACTATGGCACGCTTTAGTATTAGTGGTGTCAGTGTATTTATTTATACAAATGTTTCTGTTTCACAGCAGTATATTACATATATTTAGCAAAAATTTTCGATCCAGTGGTGTCGGATGACACCGGTAGCACATGAGTGGGTCCGCCCCTGTTGAGCCCAACTCACGACTCAAAAGAAGTCCTTTATAATCATCCAGTTTTGAATTAGTTAATTCTGAGTATTGATTATCTCCAAACTACATCAGAAAAATAAACAATGCATAGTAATTAGTACTCTATGTAAGACTAGACAAGCAGTAATAGCTTAGAAAAGACGGGGTTAACCACTTCTTTTTTGGCAAACAAATGGCTAATGTTTTTTTTTTCTGGATAGAGTAAAAAAATAATTGATAATAGTATGGAACTGTATTGGTCGATTTCCGTTCGATCACAAAGAAGATGTGTTCGATCGTGTTGCAAAATCATTGTCGGTACCGAAGACATTGGTAAAGATCGATTGATGTAATGACGTGATCGAAATATTCCGAAGACAGCCATTCTAGCAGATAATCTCAATTGGTCTTATCCCACTTTTATCGAAACGGGCCCAGCGTATTTCGTGGGACGTGGGCAACTGCTGACAGAGAGACGAGAGGAAGAGAGAGTTCTTCTAGGGTTGGGAACTCTTGCCATTTCAGCCTATAAATAGGGCCTTCTCCCTTCATTTGGAGGCACGTTCATCTGAACACCATTCTCAAAATCTCCAAGCTATACATTTCCTCACTATATTATTTTCTCATCATATCACAGTCAATCTATTGTAATTGTCAAAGCAATCATTGTATTAAAACTTCAGTGGTGGCTTGGTTCAGGCGTGGAAGAAGATTCATCTCTTTCCTCGAAGCACCATCATCCGATTCTTCAATACAATAAGCTTTAATCGCTTTATTTACTTATTTATTCATTTGTTTATTGTTGCTTACTTCGTTGTTTGCATGCTGCTTCCATTGTTCAATACTTTGATTCATCACATTCGATCTCATTAATTTACTGTCGTTACTCTGATTGCATAAGCTAATCTATCGTTTAACTTGCTTATATCGAGCATATCAAGTAAATTGCTAGTATTGCTTTGTGATCGTATTATCTGATTGAATACATCTCTATCGATCGCATTTATTCATCATTGTGTCTAACTTTGTCATCGAATCTGGTTAAAATTAAGCATTCAGCCTTAAACGAAATCAACCTATAATTTTTCCTCGATAAGAAGTTCACTTGAAATCACGTCATCGTAAATTGCTAGTTTGTCATTTGTCTTAATTTGTCTGTTTACATTTGCCTTCGAATTATTCATTCAGACTTGACATCGTACTCGCATTCTCGAAATCGATACATGTACTGTCTTCGAATTAAGTTTCTAAGAATCGACTACTCGTCAACGTAAATTGTCTGTCAATCGATCAGATTGAGATATAAAACGGTCGCCTTAGACTCAACTAAATATAAATTTAATTGTAAAACCTGAAGTACATTTTTAGGAAATACAATTTGGCGCCCACCGTGGGGTCTAGGCAATCGATTTATTCCAAAATTTGAATCATTTGATACTACTTACATTTGTTTTCTTGTCTTGAAATGGCAGATGAACGTAACATCGATGTTACCACCGCTTTGAACGGTCAACAACAGCTCAATCCCAATGACAGGATTCATGTTCCGACCAACGGTTGAAGCAGTCGATGAGTCTACCAATCACGAGAAGGATCCAACTCATGACGACATTTCTACTGGTTCACAGTTGAACGCGCCCCGAGGTCGGCGACCTGGTAAGGAGCCCGCGGTCGAGACTGAGTCAGGAGATACAAATGCGGCACTAATGGCGTATTTGAAAAGGCATGATGCTCAGTTCGAAATGATACAAGAACAATTGAAGGTCCTGTCTAGATCTATCAGAAACAGAGCACCCACCTCCCCGATCACACCCCCAGCAAGCATTTCGACTTCGGTTCCTCAGGGCGCCGTAACAGGGGGACTTGCAGTGGGGGTCGGATCGGGCACGGCAGCCGTGGCTATGGGAGCTCCGGCCTCCGTTACGACAGAAGTGAGAACGTTGGCTACGATGCAAACCTTATTGAATGACACAGTGGATAAGAAGTTCAGTGAGATAAAGTCGTTTATGGAGAAATTGCCAGGTGTTCCGAAGTTAACGGACGAAGTCGCTAAAACACCGATTTCAAAGCGTCCGTTTCCAGCAAGTGCAGCCCCAATGCCCATTCCTAAAACTTTCAAATTACCAGAAAGTTTGAGATATGATGGAACCACAGATCCAAGGGATCACATTGATATGTTTTTGGTTGCAGTTCAGGCGAACGACCTGACTTCGGAGGAGATCAATTCAGTCAGCCTTAAGAAGTTTTGTGAAACGTTGAAAGGAGCGGCATTGAAGTGGTATCTACAACTGCCCGAAAATGAAATATTGAGTTTTGATGACATGGCGGCAAAATTCATTCGATCACATACTGGAGCAAAAAAGATAGCACCAAGGGTGGAAGATATCTTGAACGTTAGGCAGCGGCCCGGGGAAACTATCAAATAATTTGTGAAACGGTTCAATGATGATAAGATTCATATCCCGAATCTCGAGGAAAGGTGGGCTTGTTTGACCTTTGCTAATAACTTTGCGCACTGATTCAATAGAGGCATGGAAGTTGAAGGATCGTCTCAGGGAAATCGATGCATGGACATTCGATGAGCTATATCGTGAGTGCGAGCCAAGGATTAGGGCTGAGGAGGAGGAGTTGCAGCTAGCCCGAAATAATCATCATTATGATCGACCACCACCACGGAGAGTCGAGAATGACAGGCGAAACTACAGGGACTAACGATGGGAGCCCTACAGTTTTCCTCGAATGGGGAGCAACAACCACGAAGCTGGTGGTTTGAAGAATCAGCCAAAGAGAGGGCAGTCGAACACATCTTCGGTTCCGAAAGATCGACCACTACCTCCAAAAGTGACGGAGTACAATTTTTGCATATCGACACCAAACTTGGTGAATCACTTGAAGAGGATGGGTGATAAGGTTGTAAAGTTTCTGGGTCACATAAAAACAAATCCAAACACAAGGGATGAGAATCTATAGTGTGCATTTCATCATGACTTCAGCCATACAACGGAAGAATGTAAGGCGTTGAGATACGAAGTGGCCAGCCTGCTACAGAAGGGGCATTTGGTCGAATTGTTGACTGATAGAGGGCGAACCAATTTTAATAAGAAGAAAGACGATGAGCCGCCAAAACCTCCTGCTCCTAGGAAGACGGTAAATGTTATTACCGGAGGAGATGACGTTTGTGGAGTGACTTACACTACAAAGAAATATGCAAAGGTCTCGTTCACACGAGACAAACGAACAGGAGAAGACATGAATGATGAGATTGTGTTCGGCGATTTTGACTTCGATGAAAGGATTCATCCCCATCACGATGCACTGGTAGTAACGATGAGGATTGATGACGCCGATGTAAAAAAAGTGTTAATCGATGCTGGCAGTTCGGTTAATATCATACATACAAGGGTAGTCGAACAGTTGCAGTTGAGTGATAAGATCGTGCCCCGCTCAACGGTGTTGTCGGGTTTCAATAATTTAAGCGAAGTGACCGTTGAAGAAATCACGATTAAAACATATGCAGAAGGTGTTGAGAGTGAAACATCGTTTCAAGTGATGAAAGGCGAGATGTCATATAACGTGATATTGGGTCGACCGTGGATTCACGCTATGGGAGAGGTCCCATCGACCCTACATCAAGTTGTAAAATTCCCTACCCCATGGGGAATTCGTGAAATTAGAGGCGAGCAGCAGGCTTCGCGAGAATGTTACTCAGTAGCTGTTAAGGATGGCTTTCGAAAGTAGCAATCACAGCTAGTGGAACCCGTGGCCGGAAGCTTCACTACGGCTCCGTCATGTGCTTCGTCACAATTACCGGAGTTCGAAGTTGAAGGCGACTTCACATAGGTTCCACCATGTGTGAGAGAACCGTACAAACAAAAAGCCGGAGACTCTAGGATAGAAGAATTGGAAGAAGTAATGTTATTCGATGATAAGCCTGACCGGAAAGTCTATGTGGGAGCAGAACTGGATCCCGAAGTAAGAGCAAAAATTGTATCCTTCCTCAAGGGTAATTCTGATTGTTTTGCTTGGTCCCACGCAGATATGGTGGGGATTGATCCAAAAGTTGCCACACACAAATTAAACGTCGATCCAAAGCATCGGCCGGTGAAGCAAAAGAAACGCCGAATGGAGGGTTCCGAAGGAAAGTGATCAACGACGAAGTAGAAAAGCTGCTAATAAATGGGTTCATTAAAGAGGTTAAGTATCCAGAATGACTTGCAAACACTGTTGTAGTACCAAAGAAAAATGGCAAGTGGAGAGTATGCGTCGATTATACCGACCTCAACAAAGCTTGCCCAAAAGATTCGTTCCCACTGCCTCACATCGATAGGCTGATCGATTCAACGGCAGGGCACGAAATGTTGAGTTTCTTGGACACCTACTCAGGCTATAATCAAATTTCGATGGACCCAGTAGATCGGGAGAAGACGTCGTTCATCACAGACACGGGGACTTATTGCTATACAGTCATGCCCTTCAGCCTTAAGAATGCTGGCGCTACTTATCAGCGTTTGGTCACCACCATGTTCAAAGATTTGATTGAAAAAACTATGGAAGTGTATATCGATGACATGTTGGTCAAATCTCTGGAGAAGGGAAATCATTTAAGTCATTTGGAGGAGACTTTTACGATACTAAGGCGGTTCAACATGAGATTGAACCCGGAGAAATGTGCGTTCGGGGTTGGATCCGACAAGTTCTTGGGATTCATCGTATCGTGAAGAGGAATCGAGGCCAATCCAGACAAAATTAAAGCGATCGAAAGCATCCCCGAAGACCTGACAACGGTGAAGGAAGTTCAACAGCTGACCGGTCGAGTAGCCTATCTCAACAGGTTCATCTCGAGGTCATCTGAACGATGTCACAAGTTCTTTTTGGTGTTGAGGAAGAACAAAAGCTTTGAGTGGACACCAGAGTGCAAAAAGGCTCTCAGAGAACTGAAGCAATACCTTTCCAATCCTCCGCTCCTGTCAAAGCCGATCGAAGGAGAAATGCTGTTGATCTACTTAGCCGTTTCCGATATCGCTGTAAGCGCTGTCCTTGTTCGCGAGGATAGAGGTAACCAATTTCCTATCTATTATGTTAGTAAAACATTGTTAGATGCAGAAACAAGGTATCCACACCTAGAAAAACTAGCACTTGCACTAGTCACTGCTGCACGAAAACTAAGACCTTATTTCCAATGTCATTCAATATCTGTCATAACTACTTTTCCATTGCGAGATATTTTACATAGGCCAGATCTCTCTGGTCGATTAATGTAATGGGCAGTCGAGCTGAGTGAGTACGACATCACTTATCAGCCTCGTACCGCCATAAAATCTCAAGTTTTAGCTGATTTTGTAGCAGACTTTAGCTCTAACATCTTCCCGGAAGCAAAAAAGGAAGAATTGATGACGAGAGATCCATATCCCGGAGTCTGGATAATGTACACCGATGGAGCTTCGAATGTGAAAGGGACTAGCCTTGGAATCTTGTTGATAGCATCTACCGGCGAGAAACTCAGGTATGCGATCAAATTACATGCAAAACTAATAACGAGGCCGAATATGAGGCCCTCGCTGCAGGTTTAGAGATCGCAAAAGACTTGAAAGTCGAACGGCTAGACATCAAAAGCGATTCTCAGCTGGTGGTAAATCAAATCGAAGGCGATTTTTGTGTTCGAGATCCGAGGATGCAGCAGTTGCTCGAGAAAGTACAAAATCTTCTAACTTCTTTCCGGGAATGGAAAATAGCTCAGATAACGAGGGAAGACAACATCGAAGCAGACGCCTTAGCCAACCTGGGTTCTGCAGCAGCCATCGATGGAAAAATCGACGAAACAGTGGTTCATTTGTTCGAATCCCCACTCTGTCGAAGCATCAAAGAGGTAAACAGCGTTAATCATACTTGGGATTGGAGAAACAAATATTTGTCTTATTTGCAGGCTGTCACCCTTCCCAGTGACAAAAAGTCTACTCGATCACTTAAAGCTAAAGCGACAAGATATTGTCTCCTAGAAAATCAACTCTATAGGCGAATGTTTGGTGGCCCTTTAGCAAAGTGTGTAGGACCAGATGGAACAAACTATGTGCTGAAAGAGGTTCACGAAGGCGAATACGGAAATCACTCCGGCAGCAAATCATTGGTTCGAAAGATCATAAGAGCTGGATACTATTGGCCAACGATCGCAGATGATGCCAAATTGTTCGTTCGCAAAATGTGACAAGTGTCAACGATTTGGCAACCTCATACATCAACAAGCAGAGCCACTTCATTCGGTCACATCACCATGGCCATTCATGAAGTGTTGAATGGATTTGGTCGGGCCGCTTCCAACAGCTCCCGGTGGGGTAAAGTTTATTTTAATTCTTACGGACTATTTTCTAAATGGGTAGAAGCAATTGCTCTGACTAAAATTCGTGAACAGGAAGTCATCAAATTTATTCATCAAAGTATCATCTGTCGTTTTGGGATCCTGAAAGAGATCACATGCGACAACGGTAAGCAGTTTGTAGGGAGACGAATCACTGTCTTCTTCGAAAAATGGGGGATCAAGCGAATTGCCTCAACACCTTATCACCCCAGTGCAAATGGACAGGCTGAGTCTTTCAACAAAACAATAATCGAATACTTGAAGAAAAGGATGGATGAGTCAAAGGAAAATTGGCCGAACGAACTCCCCGGAGCGCTGTGGGCTCATCGGACGATGGTGAAACGCAGCACCGGGGACACACCGTTCTCACTTGTCTACGAAACAGAAACGCTGATACCGGTGGAAGTGGGAGAACCCAGTCTTCGATTCGCCCACTCCACCGAAGAAGCAAACAAAGAGGCTATGCTGATAGATCTAAACCTGGTCGAAGCAAAAAGAGACATGGTATTTGTTCGAATACAAACACAGAAACAAAGGGCAGAAAATTACCTCAACAAAAAAATCAGGTTTCGATCCTTTAATGTAGGTGAATATGTGCTAAAAATCAAAAGACCGAAGAAGGATGAGCCCAACGAAGGTAAATTAGGAGCAAATTGGGAAGGACCCTATCGGGTCAAGGCAGTAATCGGAAAAGGTTCATACCAACTCGGAACAATGGACTCCAAGCCAGTCGACTTCAATTGGAATATCACACAATTGAAGAAGTACTACTTTTGAGATTCTACGGTATCATCAATCTTCATCTTTTATTTTCCTTTACAATTTTTATTCTTTCTCCGTCAGAAGAAGTTGTTTAATCGATTATTTGATACTAACACTTTTAGATGATAGGCATAGTTGGAATCGAATGATGACAAACATCATCCACGAACACCTGAGCTCAAAACGCTCTGACGAGGTCGATAAGTCTGACGAACATTCTAACATGGTCTTCATCTATAACGGCTTTCTCAGTTTTTGTCTTTCAATGACTCCGTTTCAGGTATCAAAATCGAGGACCAGTGTTCGACTGCTCATCCTTCACACCCAAACACTTGGGGGATGGAGTTAGCATGATGGTCATTGGCGGATACTGGGGACTGCCCAAGAACCGGGGACTTCCCATTGAAAGGAGAAACGAAATCGATTGAAGACAAACTGGGGACTCGTTCGAAATCCAACAAGCTCAAAGACCCAAACGTTCACTCGAACTGGGGACTCATTCAAAATTCGATGAGAGTCAAGACGCCAACGCTCACTCGGACTGGGGACTCGTTCGAGCTAGAGACTAATCTTTGTTGAAGTTTTTAAGACCCGGACGCTCTTATTCGGGGTCGGGGGCTATTTGTTGAAGATGAGTTGCGTGATATGTACACGATCCTTTAGCGATCAAAAATTTCTGCGCCTTCAAACGGTCGCATCATGTAGTCGATCGGATCGTACGATCCCAAAATGTATTAAACGCCCATTAGCGGCTCACTTCAATAATATGCAACACTTGGTTATATTTTCGACTTTTCACATTTGTTCAACTTGTGTGATCGGTTCAAACATTAGCGAATTTTACGATTCCAAAATTTTCACCAAGTGTTAAATAATTTTTTCATTCCGAACTCAATAAAATGTTTGAAGAGTGCATTACGTGAAAGTGAGACGTCATTCTTCACTATGCACTAAAAGACATTGGGCCCCAATCACACTTTTTTCCGACGACTGTCGTCCAAATGTTAAACTTTCCGAAATGATTAAACTAAACTCATCCTCGGAAAACAATACGACGATATAAGGAGCATCAAGAATCGAAAAGAAAAGAGTTCATTCATTAAAAAGTATCCACATAATGGTCAAACGACCTCATCATAACTAAGGATATTTACACAACGGTCGAACGACCTCACCATAATCAAGGATCAAAAAACAAAAGCTTAAGAAGTTCATTCATCTCCATCGAATCCTTCGTCAGAGGAATCTGGAGAAAGGCCAAATGCCTCGCGAGTCATCCTCACGACCTGGATAGCTTCTTCGAGCTCCTTGGCTACATCAACTTGACGCTCAGACATTTCCCGCAGCAAGTCTCGCCTTGACTCTGCTAAAATGAGCTCCCTTCTTCATTCGAAATCATTCTCCATTAAGTGCCTTTGAGCAGTCAACTCATTTTGAAGAAGCAAGTTCCTCTCCGACAAAGCGTCGTTCTGAGAAGCCAGATCGTCGTTAACACTGTTAAGAGTATGAAGTTCCTAATTCAAACAAACGAATTCTGACTCTCTGGCTTTCAGTTCAGTCTCCAGTTTGGCACATTTGTCATCCATGCTAGTTTCAAGTCGACCAAGCTGATCGTTCAAAGCCTGAACTTGAGACTCTAATTCCGATTCTCGAAGAGCATGAGCGGTGGCCTTTTTAGCCGATTCGGCTTCGAGCTCAGAATATTTCACTTTCAAAATTTTTAAGTTGTTGTGCCATCCATCGCCAGCGGAGGCAAGAAGAGCAACTCTCTCGTTCAAATGGGCTATCTCGGCTTCAAGCTGCCGAATCCGATCAGCTGATTCAATGGCCATGATAGTGTTCTGGAACTAAAGCAGGACAATCCCGTAAGAAAAAGCAAAGGATTCAAGCAGTAGAAGATAAGAGAGAGAGTTAGTTACCCGAAAGGCGCTAAAAGCAATCTGCGAAGACAAGTTCACATCGTTGTAGCAATTCAACCAAGCTTTTTCCATCGGCCCCATCACGTCGAAAAAATAGTTAGCAAGATGCTTTGGGCATCTAAGTAGATCTACCTCCCCGGGAACGCTAACAGTCAACGATCTGGTGTTGGCTTCCCCTGCAGCCTTGGCCCTCTTATAAGCGGCAAAGGCAGCGGCCTCCTCAAATCGAGGAAAACGAACGATGGGCTCTTCATGGTCCGACGCGTAGAATGATGAGCCTGAGCTCTCCGTATGCTTTGACTTTGTCGTTGCCATGGAACGGTCGAGAGGAAGCTTACCCTTCTTGGGATCCCTATCCCTTGGCACATCATCTGAAGGGGCACCATCGACGCCCCCAACATTTAGCATCTCGTGGGTTGAGACGATGGCAGTCTCTTTTCCCCAGAGCCAGAAGTTACGTCGATCAAATTCTCTGTGATCAGAGAAAGAGTTGGCTGCCTATCACCACCAAAGCCGGCTGTTTGAACTCGGTCGTATTCCTCAACCGCTTTGAGTTGCTCAGCCGCTTCAAGTATTTTTTCCTTCCTTGGCCTTTTCGGCCGCTCCAACGGCTGCTCAGACCCAGATTCTTCACCTTCTTCCTTAGAGGGAATTCGAGCGAGATTGCCCTCCTCGATGGCTTTCGCTGCCTCAACTGCTGAGACAGCCCCTTTAATGACCTGCTCGATCGTCTTAGGATCAGCCGATGAGCCAGCTCCTTCCGAAGTACTCTTAACAAGGTACTTTGCCCTAAGGTCTTGATAAGAGGTTTTCTTCTTCTTCTTCGGAGGAGTTCCACTCACGTTCTCCCCCCTAATTTCTTCGACTTCTTCCTCATCGACCAAATCTTCAATCGGTCCAGTAACAGCACCAGTAATGCCTGTTGAAGGTAATCTGTTAAAATTAAACAAAGAATGCAGCTCAGCTGAAGGCAAAACTAAGCTTACCATGGTTTTTTGCCTTCACCTTCAAAAGAGCCGCGATCGGCTTCCAGGCCCTCTGATCGTTGGTAGTTTCTTTTAGAACTTTCTTCAACCAATCAACGATGTCAGGAACCAACTCGAACATAACGCTGCTAGCTGCACGCACTCACAAGAGTAAAACACGGAAAAAATACAAGACCAAACAAAATCAAAAACTTACGTGTGCGATTCCAGCCAACTGGGAGACGTTTAGCCCCCGAAGGATATAAACGAAGCGTTGATCCCACGCCCTGAGATCATCTTCGTTATCAGAAACTAGAGCTTGGCTACCTCGTTTTTGCACAGTAATGATGCCGGCCTTATAAACTATGGGAGAATATAGGTGAAGAATGTGTCTGAGTGTGACCTCCACTCCCACCTTCTTGCCAATCCACTGATACATGGCAACCAAACGCCACACCATCGGGGAAATCTGTGCTAAGCAAACTTTATATAACCGGCAAAATTCCTCAATTATTGGGTCGACCGGCAAGGTAAACCCTATCGTAAATGGATTCGTCAAAATGGCGGAATGACCGCCATAGAAAGTGGTCAGAGTTGGTCTCCTCGGGGGGCATACTACATCGATCTCACCCTCTTTCCAACCACAGTATTCCCTGATTCGTGGTATAGATTCCTCAGTGACAGCGCAAAAAACTAAGTCAACAGGGATATTCTTCTTTTTGGCCAGTTGAACGTCGTTTTGAGTACTGACCTTGCAATCATCGTCATAGGTGAACTTCTTCGGAAGAATGTCAGTATAGAGCTTTTCGGGGCCAAAGTCTTTGGGTTTCCTCTCCCTCTTTTTTCCCTTCTTATCTGTTGAGGGACCAGCAGCGGGCTGCGGCGGTGCGTGGCGGCAACGGCGGCAGGGGGGTAACTCCGGCGTTGGCTATATTTTGAGAAGAAGACATTGTACAACAAGATCAATAAATTGAAGCAGTTAAACTTGAAGATTTGGAGTAGGAACTGATAAAAACATGCGAAGGATTGAAAATTAGCTTAGAAAATTTTGAAGAACTTCAGAAAATTTGAGAGAATTTCAAGAGTTTAGAAGATGTAAAGTCTTGTAAAACAATTTGAAACTGGTATTTATAGAGAGGGAGCCATCATGACCTTGGGAACCGACGAAAACTGCCACCCGCACGATCTCTGACACGTGCGGCGACTGGAAGTTGAAATGACAGCTTGACATTTCAAAATGAAGGGACACGGACGCTCCACGTGTTTTCCAGCTTAAAATCTCAGGCCACTTGCCAAGTTTAACGAACACAAGACTTAGCAAGTGGGGGGACTATCTGTATTGGTCGATTTCCGTTCGATCACAAAGAAGATGTGTTCGATCGTGTTGCAAAATCATTGTCGGTTCCGAAGACATTGGTAAAGATCGATTGATGTAATGACGTGATCGAAATATTCCAAAGACAACCATTCTAGCAGATAATCTCAATTGGTCTTATCCCACTTTTATCGGAACGGGCCCATCGTATTTCGTGTGACGTGGGCAACTGCTGAAAGAGAGACGTGAGGAAGAAAGAGTTCTTCTAGGGTTGGGAACTCTTGCCATTTCAGCCTATAAATAGGGCCTTCCCCCTTCATTTGGAGGCACGTTCATCTGAACACCATTCTCAAAATCTCCAAGCTATACATTTCCTCACTATATTATTTTCTCATCATATCACAGTCAATCTATTGTAATTGTCAAAGCAATCATTGTATTAAAACTTCAGTGGTGGCTTGGTTCAGGCGTGGAAGAAGATTCATCTCTTTCCTCGAAGCACCATCATCCGATTCTTCAATACAATAAGCTTTAATCGCTTTATTTACTTATTTATTCATTTGTTTATTGTTGCTTACTTCGTTGTTTGCATGCTGCTTCCATTGTTCAATACTTTGATTCATCACATTCGATCTCATTAATTTACTGTCGTTACTCTGATTGCATAAGCTAATCTATCGTTTAACTTGCTTATATCGAGCATATCAAGTAAATTGCTAGTATTGCTTTGTGATCGTATTATCTGATTGAATACATCTCTATCGATCACATTTATTCATCATTGTGTCTAACTTCGTCATCGAATCTGGTTAAAATTAAGCATTCAGCCTTAAACGAAATCAACCTATAATTTATCCTCGATAAGAAGTTCGCTTGAAATCACGTAATCTTAAATTGCTAGTTCGTCATTTGTCTTAATTTGTCTGTTTACATTTGCCTTCGAATTGTTCATTCAGACTTGACATCGTACTTGCATCCTCGAAATCGATACATGTACTGTCTTCGAATTAAGTTTCTAAGAATCGACTACTCGTTATTGAGATATAAAACGGTCGCCTTAGACTCAACTAAATATAAATTTAATTGTAAAACCTGAAGTACATTTTTAGGAAATACAGGAACAAAACCATACATACAACTACCATAAATGACCAGTTACATGCTTCCTATCTCCTCTAAGAAGTCTAAACGTTGATCCATGTTTCCAATTCCATTAATATTACACCAAAAGTACATGCTCTGAAGACATTTATTCTTTAACCAAGATGCATGACTCCTCTTGTCCTTAAAGTAGATCTTCTTTCTTTCCTTCCATGGGGATTCCAGAATATGCAACTGGGATAGTTCTCCAAGTAAGTTGTTGCTCCTTTGCCACTTTTTTACTCTGCCACATCTCTAGGAGACTCTTTCAGATTTTGGTATCACCATTTGATAGCTGATATACTCGAGAATAACTCCCAGCATTGTCTTGCAGCCTGTAAAATTAGATGATGATTAACTTACTCCAAGTCCTCCTCACCTGTTACGAATTAGGCTACTAGATACTTTTGTTAATTATATAGTAGTCCCTTTAGTAGTATAAGTTCTACATTAGTCATTTTTGTCTTGTTTCATATTTTATTGCATGGACTTGTAAAAAGGATGTTGAATGAAAAATTATATTTTCTTTGTATTTTTCTTTAGTTTTCCTTTTTTCGTTCTATCTTTCAGATTTCATGACGAATCCACCGTGGTATTCGTTACAATTGGTATCAGAGCCAACGATTCTCAGCCCTTATTCCGCTACGATGCCGTATCAGTATCACTATTACTACCACCCCACCTCAAGTATCTGAAATCCATTTCAGTGGTTCACCCTATGAAGCTCAAAGAAATTACAGCGAGCAGCAGATTTCAGCTTCTCAATGTGCCTATCAACATTATCAAACGAACAATAATTTAATTTCGGCAAGATATGGCGTCGGGTATTGCAGTGGAAACCCCAATTTCCTGCCAAATAACTATGGCTTTGAGTACAATGTCTCAGCAAAAATGGGAACTTCACGAAACTCTAAGCACAAATGACGTGCCACCGATGGCAAGAAGAAAGCTTGGAGGAAGAACTACAAGTATGAGTTTGGTCGTCGGCCTACTACTACCAAGCTATCAACTAACAAAACAATCAGAAGAATTCGTGTGGGAGATAGGAAGTCGCTGGAAGCCGATCACGAGATAGAAACTGTTGGCAACGATGCAGATAAGATGTTTGACAAAGGTTCGGAGAAGGATTTGAAGACTTCAACAGATGATTCTTGCTCAGATTGTGGCGTAAACCAGGTGTTTGTTAAATGTTCTGAAAGATCGTCAGTTTTTGAATCCAAGATGTTGGAGTTCGCCCAATCTTTGAAAAGGGTGGAAGAGATGCTGCAGCAGATGATTTCAAGTGGTAAGAAACACGATTATCAAGATGAAGACGCAAAAATAGAGATTGAGGGTGCAAACGATGTTGCTCTTGAGAAGGAGAAGAATTCAAAAAATTATGCAGAACAAGTGTTCGCCATTTGTCCCTGGACAAGCTCACCTCAAAGGGACGACATGGAATCGAAGGATGAACTTTTGATAACAGAAAATCACACCGGTGAATCTGTTTGTTTTTCTTCTGAAAGGGGTTTTGAAAGCTGTGAATGGGAAAGGGTTTATGAATTAATTAGCAGAGACTATGAGACCAATTTGATTCATAATGATGGGAATGGTGAAAATGACAGTGTTGGTGTAGCGCCACTTGAGGTTGAAGGTGTCGGAGACTCCAGAACTCATACAGACATATTGATTGATGAAAGTCTACAAAGGAATGAAGTCACCTTCAACGAGCAGGAAACTTTTCCCAAGCTTCTCACAGGGTCCATTCCAAGAGGAATCATTCTCCATCCTGACGAGACTGTGATATACTTTGAGATTGATAAGGAATTGAGTTTTTCTCATGTTGTTTATACTTGCAAATCGATTGAGTCGCCGAACAAAACCGTGAGTGCTCAGAGTGCCTGCTTGGATTTTTTAAAATCCTCAAAACTTGTGTTGCCTGCAGGTTTAAGTGCCCGTGAATTCGTATCATTAGGTTGGTTTCTTTGATGTATTTAGTGAAGAATTTAACTGCTAATGATGGTGGAAATTGCGGCGCTAAATGCTGTTTCAAATTCAATCTATTAACCAAGAAACAGTTTCAACATGGGATTGAAATCACGGAGAAAAATTGTGGAATTCACCCTTTCATAGTTTACTGTACTTTCACGGTTTATCTCCTTAGTGCTGTTTTTTTAGACGAAGCTCTCAAGCTTATTGAGGGAACTGTTCAAGCAGGCAGAGTTGTAAGCATTTTGAGTGCTTATGACAGTGGTGAAATTCAAGGTGTGGAGATCTTGGCAACGATCCATGAAAGTTCAGTAGTCTCATCAATGAGACCTTCTTGTGGCACTAATCAATTACAAGTTACTTTGATAGAGTTGTTCTTTGTAAAGGTTACGGAGGCTAAATTCACAAGATCTTTTTGGAATTCCTATGTGAAGTCACTGGAGGTCCATCAATCTGCAAAGTCTGTGTGCGACAGAGACCAATGCACAATAATTTCTCTTTATCATGTTCTCAAAGACTTATCATCGACAAGGTGTGATGTTATGTTCTTGCTTACTGTGATGTTGACAAGTGCTGTAGTATTTGCTACTTTTCAGGCTCTGGCACTATTCCTTCTTTGGCACCCTTCCTATCTACCTCCTACTATTATTCCCTCCTCAATTCTTAACTATGTTGTGGCTTTATCATGGGAACAAGTTACTAATTCATTCAAGTCCAATAAGGTCTTGAGTTCTAGCATGGTGGGAATTGTCCAGATGCTCTTAATTGTTGGTACGATAGAGTACTCGATTCAGGATTTTGCTGCCTCATTATCAGATAATAGAGATAAGTTGTCTCAATTTGAGCTTGTGATACTGAAAAGTACAATACTGGAGTCTACTGATGAGCAAGTAAGAAATTCAAGGAGATACTGCATTCTTCTAGTTTTTGATCCCGGTGGTGTCATTTTATGGGGTCAGTTAGGGAGGTCAAGAATTGTGTCCTTGAGGATGTTTCCATACTCTATAGCTGATGATAAAGATAATGGAGATTGGATTGGCAAAATTGAGTGTGACACAGGAGGAGATGCTCTTTGCAGCTCAAAAAGGTTGTCGTACAGTGAAGTTTGCACTCGTAATAACTTTTATAAAGATGAAGTGGGAGGCATGTTGTTGCTTGGACAAATGATGTTAAACTTCTCATGTGCTGATAATACTCTCAAATGTAATAATTGTGGAATTAGAAATATAGAAGACATCCTTAGCCTAGAAGTTCTGTATGATCTACAAAAGGGTTGCGCCAAGAAAGATTACAGAAGATACTCTAATTCCATATTCTGGGAGCACAAAATGAAAGCAGTTGCATCACTTCAACAGCATGGTGGTGATTTCAGAATTTTTATTTCTCTGAGACTAATGATTTTGAAAAGAAAATTGATATTAGAATTATGTTTTTTGATCGGGAAGGAGGAATATTGCTACATCTATGTGTTGAGGAATTTCAGTTGGATTGGATTACCAAAGTAGTGGTGGAAGACTTGCTAGATTCTATTGTTGCTACCTCTGCTTTTGGCAAGAAAGTTAGTAAAAGAAACATTTTCATATTTGATCCTGGAGGTACAAGACTTATTTTGGTATTTCAGTTAAGGAAGGTACTCTAAAATGCATGGGTTCCCCCTCTGGCTGCACTTCAGAATACAAGCATCATTGGAGCAGCAATGTTTCATCAAGTAACTTTGCTAGATTATTCTTTCAACCTTGATCTAAAGGAGGGTGGAATGTTACGAATTAGGCTACTAGATACTTTTGTTAATTATATAGTAGTCCCTTAAGTAGTAGAAGTTCTACATTAGTCCCTTTTGTCTTGTTTTATATTTTATTGCATGGACTTGTAAAAAGGATGTTGAATGAAAAATTATATTTTCTTTGTATTTTTCTTTAGTTTTCCCTTTTTCCTTCTATCTTTCGGATTTCATGAAGAATCCACCAATCACCTAAGTAGCATCTATATTAAAGCAAATCGCCTCTTCTGCAGATTGTCCTGAGTCAAGCAGTCCTCTCTAGCAGCAATCCAGCCAAAACATGCAACGTTGGTTGGTGCTTTGCATGTCCATAGCACTTTCAAGACCAACTTACTTCACAATGTGCCTGTAATTATAGCAACTTCTAACAGAAACTTGCCATCTTTTTTGCTTTTAAGATAAAGAGAAACCGGTTTCAGCATATTAAGCGGTTGCTCCACATTATCACCTCCCGATCATTTAACTCCACCTACAGTCCCCATTCCAACTGGAACCTGAATAGAACTCAGCAACTGTACCTCTCTTATTCAATGAGCAATACAAAATTGGGAAGTTGAACTCCAAACTTTCATTTCCCAACCACATATCAGACCACAACTTGATTTCGGATCCATCAGGCGTCTCTTATTTATGGCTCATGCTGTTTCTACGAGAACATAGAAGAAGCAAGCTTACAGCTTCACTAAGTACATTTTGAAACATAAAATACTGGCGAGCAGCAGATAAACTAACAAGAATTTGAGGTTGTACAAAAATAACAGGGAAAAAAAATAAGTGCCTCGATCATACATAAGATACTAATAAAAAAGTGATTTTGGAGAGATCAAGCTTTCTGTAAAAGCTATTCCATGCTGCACGCCACCTTGAGGCCAGAATGCAAATGGTCCACTGGATGTCCTAAATTCATGCCCACCACATTGAGCATGATAGCACCAGAATAGCACTTCACCATCCGCAAACCTATATTTCGGTACGATTATACAAATATTGGGATCTTCAATAGTAATCAATGCATTCCAAGATTCCTTGACATCATAGTCTTTCAATAGCCATAACTTAAAGGTTTTGTTCCCCTGATGAAAAGAAGAAGAATGAACACAAAGCATACCTTCCAATACTGAAAGGCCAAAAGAGATGATGCGCCTCGAGCATAATATTTGCTCTGGCAAGGGTATCTCTCCGTATACTTCATTTGAAATAATAAATGAAACCACAGAATAATTACTTGAAGTACCTATCCGATGAAATGCCTCGTGTACAAATGCCAAAGAATGCATGCCAGAACGCACAAGGGAAATGCCACGAGGATGTTTATCAATTTTCCTCCAGGAACCAATATTCAGCGTCAGAATCTCACCAGGTGATTTGCAACCACCTATGCCAGTGTGAATTTTAAGGATCTTATAGTTACCACTAGCTGAGTCATAACCCAATCCGAAACAAGATTCCTCCTGTGGAAATTCTGGATCAGGAAGTACTATTGATTCTCTCGTGGAGGGGTTCCATAACATAAAAGAGTGTTTATCACCAGCATTATCAATAACCCGGATAACAACCAAGCCATTGTAACCACAATGATGTGTACAATACCCTGACTTAGAGCTTGAAGGGAAATCAAGATCTTGTACATCCTCAACCAGTTGAACTGATGTTAAAGGACAACAACGGAAGGATAATATATTATCCTCAGGGAAGTAATGGCTAATAAGAATTTTTTGGGAATTTTGGTTATTCTTGGCATGACTGAGATGCTTCATCTTAAAGTAAGGATCAGAAATTAATGTCTTCCAAAATTTTGAAACACATTTGAATCGAAGAAGAGACCGTACGGGTAACCTGGTGAGGATGTCCATAAGTATTTCCTCTTCGAAGTGAATCGCCATGGCCTAGAAAGGAAACAAAAAGCGGTCAGACAATTTTTCTTGAAGTAGTCAAATAGTAATAAATAATTTCAGCCAAGAGTTTAAAAAAGATAAACTGAAATTTCTTGATTTCTTCAAGCTACTATTTACTTGTTTAATAACATTAAGAAGAAAGTTTCAAGTACAGAAAAATGAAATTATTTGGCAATCTGGAGCGCCACGAAGTAAGCAACAAACAAGCGAAGTACTTTAAGAATTTCCACATGTTTGATGCCATGACTGTAGTTTCGACAAAATAACTCAGAGAAGGTATAAACTGGTGCCTGAATAAAAGGCATAAAATCGCCGTCTCACATTGTTTTCTAGTGGTAAGGGAAAAGGTAGATGATTGAAATCATTGATGCTTGGTAATGATTTGTCTCCTTTGTCTTTGGTGGTCTAAGGTTCCAGGGAATTGCGGTGACTGGACCAGCGAGTACTGTTAGGAAAAAGTTACAGAGATAGCATGCATTATTCCCATTCTTTCTATTTACCACCAAACGCTGCACCTGTTGGCAATTCTAATTTTTTCTGTATGCTGACGGAGGATTGATGAGTTTCTGGATCAAGCTGATGGTTATTTTTTTATGACAAGGGAATCCGCAGCCGCTATCTCTGGATAAACCCCGCTCCTGCTGCAATAGCCTGCAAACCACACAGGAGAGGTGGTAAACTGCACTAGGCAAGCCCTGTGCGACAGGCTCAAACTGAAAAGGCTGTTGGCAAGGGGGTTTGAACCCAAGTCTCCCATGTGGGAAACCACCTGCTGAACCAACTCCGCGACCCTTGCGGGTGGCTGATGGTTATTTGCCACTTTAAATGAAGAGGTACTTAGTTTATGTGGTTTATAGTTGTTTATGAAAATCTCTTCAATGGCTTGCAATTGTCTACTCAGATGACATTAGTGTTGTATGCTTCAGACATGGAGAACACATTGTTCAGCTCCCAAAATGAAAAAGATTAAAAATGGACTGGAAATTCACATCTCATGGTAGTAGAGTATGTTCTGCAGTCTTAGTAACTTTTCCTGCAGGGGTCTAAAACATCATGAAATACTACTTACGTGAACACACCTCTTAGCCACAGCAAACAGACCTATAATCCATGTCCAACCAATAACGGTTAAACTCAATTGTAAGTAACACCGCGATCAACAAAATCATACTAGTAGGAACTAATAAAGCAGTCATTTTTTGTATGAGGATGAGAAACATATATATTTTCCTTGAAAAAGGCGGTAATCATAACCTCGGAAAATGTTGGATTGTAAGAATTAAACTCAATTGTGAGAAGTGAGCACCTGATCAATATCCATCTGCTGCTTTGTAGTATTAGTTGACACGTTCTTCCCTGAAATTTATTTGCCCCATTCATAACACCAAGTGGAATTGTAAAAAGGAAAAAAACGCACACACACACAGAGAGCAGCAGCATCAAGAAACATACCTTTGCAAATTCGATGGGGAGGTAACGATTTCTGATTAAGTTTTTGAGTGGTATTGCTAATAATTGGACAAAAAAGATTTGCCCTTTTGGATTTCTTCGTCGTCTGTTGACCTTGTATCTGAGGAGTTTCGACGAATATTAACAGAACTTGGAAACTCTTCTCCATCACAAAATCATACTACCAACTAATGGAAAAAGCAATAAAGCAGCCTCTTTTTCTCTAAATTGGTTAACCTCAGAACATAATTATCTAAGTCCTAACCAACAACATACTCACTATGATCTCAATGTATGGAGAGGGTGAGTACGCAGACCTTACCCTACTTTGACTGAGGTACACAGGATAGATATCTAAGTCCTAACCAAACAACAATTAAAAATCAATTCTTATAATCAGAACTCACATCCTGATCAACAATAATATCCGTCTGCTTATTTGACGGGCTCTTCCATGCAATAAATTTAAAAAGAACTTCCGGTCATATAAAGGCATTGATTAAGAAGTAGCAGATATCCAATGGAATAGTCGAGGTCCATAATGAAACAAATATACCTTTGTAAATTTGATCTTCTTCCTCGGTTAGCATGTGAAAAGATTAAACTTTTCCTCTCTAGTGCTAATAATTTGACTCAAAAGATTTGCCTTTTTTGTATTTGCATTGGATTTCTTGTTCTTTTCTCTATTTACTACTCTTTGTCCAAATTTATGTAACCTGTTTTTTAAATTTGAAAAAATTTAACTCTTAATTTACTAAATACCATTATGTTCATTAATGAGATGATTAATAACTTACAATTGTGAATGACTTATTTGAGATAACAAGTTTGAAAATTTTCCTTATTTTATTTCTATGATAGCTAATTTCATTTTGCTACCATAATTTACTATCCGCATCCTTAAATCCAAACAATCTAATATTCCGTTGATTTCAGCTTTCTAACTATGCAAAAGAATTTTGTTCAAAATATTAAAACTTCAATGCTTTTATATATAGCTTCTGTCCATAACTCTGTGTATATCTAGCAGAAGGAAGAAATTAGAATAAGAAACAAAAATAAATTCTTCGGGTAAATGTTATATGAGGAACTTGAAAAAATCTCAGTTTTGGAAATTTTTTAAAAAAATAACTTGATGAAAGCCTCGATGGTTAATTAGTGCCGCCATCGTACATAATGGTATATGTTAGATGGTCAACTTTGTACGAGAGACTCACTCAGTTTGCCTTGGACTTCTCTTTGGTTTGGAGTATTTTTCAGAACTTAGGCAAAGACCACAAGGCACAGATTTACGAGAATAACTCACCCCAACTTTGTATTAATCACGAATACGAAGACACGCAACCACTCTGAACACTTAGGCTGCAAAAACATAAGCCAACAAGCCTAATCCGTCCTGTGTCTTGGCTGCAAGCACATATAGATAGTGTTGCAGCCCATGACATGTGCCAGCGGTAAGTTATGACCCACTTGTTTATATTTGGTTTAATAAAGAAAGGAGCCACAAGAAGCACACAGCTTCTTGAAATTATACACACTGATATTTGTGGTCCTTTTGATATTCCATCTTTCAGTAAGGAAAAGTACTTTATCACCTTTATTGACGACTTTTCACGTTATGGTTATGTCTATTTGTTGCACGAAGAATCTCAAGCAGTAAATGCCTTAGAGGTATTTATTAATGAGGTTGAAAGGAAATTAGACAGAAATGTAAAAATAATTAGGTCAGATAGAGGTGGTGAGTATTATGGAAGATATGATGAAACTGGACAACACCCTGGTCCATTTGCTAAATTCCTCGAAAAGCGTGGCATATGTGCTCAATACACAATGTCTGGCACACCACAACAAAATGGTGTGGCAGAAAGAGGTAATCGTACATTAATTGAAATGGTTAGGAGTACGTTAAATAATTCATCTTTACCCACTTCATTGTGGATGTATGCTTTAAAGACTGTCGTGTACTTACTAAATAGGGTTCCTAGCAAGGCAGTTCCAGAGACACCTTTTGAACTTTGGACTGGTAGGAAACCCAGTTTAAGGCACCTGCATGTTTGGGGCTGCCCGGCAGAAGTAAGAATTTATAATCCACAAGAAAAGAAACTGGATCCACGAACAATCAGTGGTTTCTTTATTGGTTATCTAGAAAAATCAAAAGGGTATAGATTTTATTGTCCTAACCATAGTACGAGAACTGGAAATGCTAGGTTCATTGAGAATGATGAAGTTAGTGGGAGTGAAGAACCAAGTAATGTGGAAATTAGGGAAGTTAGGGTGCAAATTCCTTTACCCTATACTTCTTCTAAAATTGTTGTTCCCGAAGTTGTTGTACCGCCTAACAACCAACAAGAACAACAAAATAATGATCCTGCTATTCATAATCAAAATATAATCAATGAACATACAGTAGACGTACCGCAAGAAGTAGCATTAAGAAAATCTCAAAGACAAAGGAAAAATGCTATTTCTGATGATTTTTTGGTATATCTACATGAGTCAGAAATTGATCCAGAAATTGATTTCGATGATTTGGAAATCGATGATGATCCAGTTTCATTTTCACAGGCCATTGAAAGTAATAATTCTGATAAGTGGTTAGATGCTATGAAAGATGAGTTGAAATCCATGCAACATAATGAAGTTTGGGACCTTGTTGAATTACCAAAAGGTTGCAAAAGAGTCGGGTGTAAATGGGCTTTAAGACCAAACGTTACTCAAATGGTAATATTGAACGTCACAAGGCCAAACTTGTTGCCAAAGGTTTCACTCAGAAACATGGTGTTGACTATACAGAGACATTTTCACCTGTCTCTAAAAAGGATTCACTTAGAATTATAATGGCTTTAATGGCTCATTATGACTTAGAGCTACATCAAATGGATGTGAAAACTGTCTTTCTGAATGGAAATTTAGAGGAAGAAGTTTACATGAATCAACTAGAGGGTTTTGAAATTAAAGAAAAGGGACACATGGTGTGTAAACTGAAGAAGTCAATATACGGGCTTAAACAAGCTTCCCGACAATGGTATCTTAAGTTTCATGAAACTGTTGTCGCCTTTGGATTTAACGAAAACATCGTTGAACGGTGTATATATCTGAAGTCAGTGGGAGTAAGTTTATAATATTTGTTGAACCCCAAAATTACCCTCTCTTTAGGAAAAGATAAGTTCGGGTATATTTTCAACAAAATGGGACTCCAAAGGGTTTTCTTTGGAGTCGCCACCTAATTTAAGGATTATTAGGAACCTAAGTTAATTAAAGAGTGCAATTTATTCCTTATTTAAAGGAAAATAATTCAGAGATTCTGAGTAAGTGGTTCTATTAAATTCGAAAGAAGGTCCCTTGCGGGAGCACTTTCGAAAATCCGCTAAAAGCGGTTAATCCGGCGATTTTCACGAATTTTACTTAAAATAATTAATTTAGACTAAATTTTAAATAAAGATAAGTAGATAATGAATAATATAATATAAATAAGATAAGGTTTGATTTGGTTATGCCGATACTTAGATAAATAAATGACCCAATTTAAGATTAATTAAATGGATAATGAGATAATGGTCAATTGCTTAATTAAAAGAATAAATAAAGGTTAAATGAAGTTAGATAATTAAATAAAACAAACTAGATAAATAATTGGATAATAATAAAGGATTAATTAAGATTGAATAAATAGATAAATAAATAAGCAAATAAATAACTTAATTAAATAAATGAATACTCATCAATTTTAATTAAATAAAGGAGTAAATAACTGATTAATTAAATAAATAAATGAATAAATATTTAATTGATTAAATAAAGAATTAATTGAAATTAAATAAATTGGATTAAGTAAATAAATCAGGAATTAAAATTTAATTGATTAACTAAATAAATAAATTAGATTAGATAAATAAATAATTGAATATTTAATATAATAAATAAAGAAGCAACTCAAATGCGAATTAATGCGAGGGTACGATTTTTAGTCGAATTTGATTTTGCACTCATTAATTGACAAATGATTCTAAACATCCATAAATTAATTGGCGATTCGAAAAGAAATGATACAAAAGCATTCATATAAAATAATTTAAGTGATTTACAATAGTTATTCACCATTCAAATATCATTTCTATCATATAGGGCTATTAATCCAGTCTATGGGGTAATCCTATACAACATGCATTTTCTAAGGATGGGAAAAGAGGAGGTTTAGAAGAAGAACCCGAAAATTGACAAACTCACGAGAGCCTTGGACTTTGTGATTTTCATTTTTCTTTTCTTTACATTTTCGGGGATATCAAGTCCCGAAAATGCGGAGCGGATCAAAATAACTTCCCAAATGCAGACAGCCAACCTGGTTTATGAGTTTTAACCAACTCGTTCCCAAGAGTTCATGCAAAGAAAAATAGAAGAGAGAAGGATTAGTAAGTGCTCAAACATGATGACGAGACCAAATTTGAAAAATCAATTAAGAAGTGAGATTAACACAAACAATTAAGTACAATTAAATGCAGAAAAGATCTAGAGAACGGGTGGATATAAGCTTGGTGAATTTGAGATATAATCAAGGGAACTAGCAGAGTTTATCCATTAGCTATCGAATACAGTTTACATGCCAAGAAGAGAGTTCAGACAACTCACCATTTTGAGAATACAAGCAGACTAACAAACTAAAGCTAAAGCTTAATCATGACTTACTTAACAGAAGAAACGGGATGCTAGAATATCAACTCAACAAGGAGCAATTTTTTTTTTTTTTAAAATTAAAATGGATTCAAACTAATAGGCTAAAGAACAAAAGTTTTCATTAAAAGTAAACAAACTTTCAACCTGAAACGTACTTCCATAACTATCACTAAACAAAGCCAAAATCCATGAGTTATACCTGTGGCTTTACGACTTCTAAAGAAACATATTATTAACTTGAAAACACATTAAAGACTAGCTTATTTTCCAAAATGAACAACTTTAACTTAAACACACATGAATGAACGTTTCCAACAACTGAACGGTTATATCAAGATGACTACTTTAAGATCCAAAAGACATGACTGGAATACAAATAAAAGGCCTGCAGATAGCATTTAATTTAAAAGAAACTTAGACGCTACACTAAAAATAAAATAGGAGATGGAAGCAATGGAATTAATTTCTTCCAACTTGAAAGCACTCAACATTATTATCTTCACTTAAACCTTTCTAGTCGCCAATAGCCAAGTAAATACAATTGGAAAAGACTGTTTATCAATCATTAGTAAAGAATAAATCATGATTTAGGATGAACCATTAATCATTAATTATTTCGGACATAAAGCAAAGATTTTTAAACGATTTAATGGAGAATCAATCTTCCAGATTTGAGTAAATGTACCATGAATTGGACTTTAGACAAGATTTGATTAGCACACAACTTAAGCTCTATAACAGGCTGCTTATCCTCTACATGTGAACAAAATTACCAACTTTTGACCCCTAAAACTTCCAAGAAGCGGCAGGATCACCTTTCTTTCGCACCATCCCATCTTTAAACAATATTTATACATCAATAGTAGATAAAACAGTTTGTTTTGAGGGAAAGATTTTAGCTTTAGGCATTGCAAGGTAGTAGACACACATAAGATAAATATAGATCCCATCATTAAACCTTCAGCTCTAACTATAGTTTAAACCAAATAGCCATAACTAAAACACATTAAATATGATCCCAAATCATACATTCAGCCTTGCATCCCTTTTAACAATTCAGAAACAAGAAAACAACTCCCTGAGCACCTACAAACATCCAGGACCTACAGCCTAGACAACTCCTGCAACCACCACTAAACTGCACACATACACACACTAACACCTGCATAGCCCCTGAACAATCTGCAAACAGGATCAACAAACTGCACCCTCTCCTACCAAAAGAACTACTCAGCTGCTACTCCTTTAAGAAAACAGAACCAGCACCCCCTTTAACCTCTATAGCTAACCTAAAACAACCCTGAAAACACCCCTGCTTCCTGACTACTCACAGCCTCCAAACTTGACAGAAACAAAGCAATACCCTTGCACTTCACTAAACTGGAAACAACACTCTCCCTGGAATACATTGAACCAAAACAGCTTCTTTAACTCTCCTATATACCTGCTGCTGCTATACCTGCACTCCCTCCTCTCACACACGACTACAGGCCCTCACAAGCTAGACCTAAGCCACCAGAAACAAACTCCAAACCTCCAGGATCTCCTCCAAACAACCTACCAAACCTCACTGCCACCTACACCACCTGAAATTGCTAACATCCACAAAACACCCTCTTTGAATTCTAAACAAACTATTAGTGCAAGAACCAAGGTTCCTGCACCACCTGCAATCAGAAAATATCCAGACAAAGCAAAATAAAACAAAAACCTTCAACTAGACATAATAAAGTCACGTACTTTACACATTTCGAACTCAAGGTGCAACCACTTTATAGTCTTTCAGAAATCAGCTATCGACTTCAAAGAGACATAAAACAACTCATGTTTCAGCTTCTAAACAGCGCACAATCATTTCATACTTACGCACATGTAAATCTATAATAACAGAGGTGATACTAGTGACGGTAAATAAAACTCACAAACACAAATACATCATAAAATGAGATTTAGGCGAGGTTATTTACCTTTTGCGGAGCAGTGAAGTGAGGCGAGTGATCCGAAGTAAACGCGACTCGACTAAGCGACGCGAATGGAATCGTCGACTCAAATAATGAAGCGATAACACAAAGCAAGAACAACAGAAACAGTAACACTACGAACTAAACCAAACTGAGGAAAACCCTTTTTTTTCGTATATGATGTATACTGCCGATTTTAAAACTAGATGCTGCTGCTTATCTCTAAGACCCCATTAACGGCTGGAAACTGGAACCCTTTCCTCTCTATATTCACCCCCCTTGAAAACTCCTCTCACACGAGAATAAAAATTAGAATTTATACCTCGCAGCTAGGGTTTAGCCTCTTCCCATTTTCCAAAAACGACCATACTCGATTTTTACCATTCCTTTTGAAATCAGGGTCAAAAAGGTCTAATCCTTTCGGATTGTACCCATTTCACTCTGATTTCGAGGGAAATACGAACGTTATGACTTCTTTACGGCTCGGATCGATTTGCGTTCAAAATGGACGATTTAGATTGATTCTCGCACTACTACCACAGCTGGATTGAAGTGGGGTCGCGGGGGGACCATGGGGTACGAATTCTTGGATGTTTGTGTGATGAGGATCGGGTTAACGGGTTTTCGCGGGTTGAAATTGGGGAATCGGGTTGGGAAAACTGATTGAGAAGTGGAGGGGTATGCGCGTGTGTATAGTGTATATATATGTTTTGCATAAGTGGGTCTGAATTTGGGACTTAAAACCATTTTAGCCTTCTTTATAATATAATTAAGTAAATGGAGGAATTGTATAGAATAAGCTGAAATTAAGGCTACGTATTACAATTTTAGCTACTTTTAAGTGAAATTTATAAATTACTTTTAATTTTCAAAACTAATTTTAATTTTAAAATAATTAGGCTTTTAATTGAAATTTCGGGACAAAATTGGGTGTCAACAGCTGCCCCTCTTTACCCGGAAAAGGATGAAAGAGTTTTTAGGGTAAAGAAGTTGACGAGAAACCAATTTTGTCACGATAACGCCAAGTACTTTGATTCCAAGAGCCAAAGTGCGAGGGTTATGGATATGGCCGAACTCTGGTTTCCGAGTTGCCTACATATCTCGGGCTGAAAGAGAATCATGCCAGATGTAGTTCGATGACACTTAGAAACGAAGACACGCACGATTGACAAAAGAAAGGACGCACGAATAGGAAGGAATTCAAACTGACGCTTAATCTGAGATGAAAGATTAGGATAGAACTTGTTTGTTCGAGTGCGATTCTTCAGATCCTTGTTGACGAGTCTAGCTCATATCAACGATTGCCCCAGTTCACTGCTAAGAAAAAGTTCCACGTTATGCTCCAAATGCTGCTGCGGTATGGCCAAAATTCGGTGAAGACTTAACAAACGGTAAGCGAGCAACTGCTAATAAACTATAATAATTGGAATAAGAAATAAATAAAGGGATAATATAAAATTATAGATGCAGGTTGCGATATCATCAACAAGTTCTTCCTTCGGCCAACTGACGAGATGCTCCGCCTGGAGAACCTCTAAGCTGATCATTATTCAATATTGCATGACAACCGACATCGCAAAACACTCCGAAAGCGGTGCTTCAGCCGACTTGTCTTAGACTCATCTACTTGAAAGAAACTTGCATATCCTATTTGTGGGTGGAAGGACCCGATATATCCTATTTGTGGGTGGAAGAACCCAAAGTATCCTATTTGTGGGTGGAAGGACCCTGATATCCTATTTGTGGGTGGAAGGACCCAGATATCCTATTTGTGGGTGGAAGGACCCAGATATCCTATTTGTGGGTGGAAGGACCCAGATATCCTATTTGTGGGTGGAAGGACCCAGATATCCTATTCGTGGGTGGAAGGACCCAGATATCCTATTCGTGGGTGGAAGGACCCAGATATCCTATTCGTGGGTGGAAGGACCCAGATATCCTATTCGTGGGTGGAAGGACCCAGATATCCTATTTGTGGGTGGAAGGACCCGATATATCCTATTTGTGGGTGGAAGGACCCGAATATCCTATTTGTGGGTGGAAGGACCCGATATATCCTATTTGTGGGTGGAAGGACCCTGATATCCTATTTGTGGGTGGAAGGACCCGATATATCCTATTTGTGGGTGGAAGGACCCGAATATCCTATTTGTGGGTGGAAGGACCCGATATATCCTATTTGTGGGTGGAAGGACCCGATATATCCTATTTGTGGGTGGATAAACCCTGTATCTTGCAAAATCTGAAATCGTCTGGCCTGTGCTGGTGATGCGATAATCGATCAAAAGCTAAAATAGAGTTGTTCTGCATATGCGATAAGGCAAATATTCTTCGAGGAACTAATAGTTGCGAGTTCTTCTCGTTTCGCTGCTTGAGATTTCTGCATTCAAAGAAAAATTGTAAGTACTATAAAATTTCTGGGAAGTCGCGACACTTTGCATTGCTCCTTCCACCTTGATGCTGAACTTTGCAGTAAATACAAAATTTGCCCCTGTTTAATCAAAGAACAATTGTTAGTTTTTGATCAAATAACGGTTGGCTTGTTTGAACACCTAATTTGGTTTCAAATCTGCATTTTCTTGCATGGCAATCAAATGTGTTGTTGCTGCGAAAATCTGTCATTCTTGAAACTCTCCCTTTTGCACAAGAGAAACCATCTGAAACTGCTTTGGCTTGGGTTATTTGGAAATAAACGAAATTTCATTGATTTTTTGGGACTAAGCCCAATAAAGGTAGCAAAACATAACGTAGTTCATTACAATTAGGATGAATAAAATTGCAACAGAGTAGTTAAAACATAAGATAGTTGGGCAATAAAATGCCATTTCAAGCTGCAAAAAACGCGGTTTTTTCAATCTTCTTAGCTTGCAAACCGCTTCTTCTTTGAATATCTTGCGGTTGATGCCTCGCCTTTAACAAAAATTGTGCCTGCGGGAGGAATGTTGCAATTACCACTGAATGGATCTTCTTGCACTATTATTTTGCCATTATCAATCAAGCTTTGAATTTTGTATCTCAAGCCACTGCATTCTTCGGTATGATGACCTTGGATATTTGAATGATAAGCACAATGCTTTGACGGATCAAAGTGTGGAGGCAAGTACTTAGGAATTGTTCCTTTCCTTGGTTGCAAAAGTCCTTCAGCTTGCAACTTTTCAAATATGCTCGTCACAGACTCTTCTAGAGGAGTGAATGTATTCGACTTCCTCTTCTTTGACACCGGGTCGTCGGAATATGATTGTTGAAATTGACTTTGAGAGCCTTGCAAATTTGAGGGTTTCTCTGATTGAGTGGTGTACCCAAATAAACCAGAAGGGATTTTTTCTGTTGCTATGCCTTCTTCTATCACTTTTCCCAGTTGGATCAATTCAGAGAAAGTGCTTGCATTATTGACAACCATTTTGGCATAGTATATGCCTTCTTGCATGTCAATGAAAGCTGCTATTAACTTCTTTTCAGACAAGGGAGGATGCATCTTAGAAGCCTCTAGCCTCCACCTCATAGCATATTCTTCAAAAGACTCATGAGACATCCTCTTAATGTTGCGCATATCAAACACATCGGGATCTTCTACTATGTTGAACTTGTATTGTTCCACAAAGTCATGAGCCATATCCTCCCATGTGTGCCATTTGGAAAAATCTTGTTTGGTATACCATGCAAGTGCCATTCCTGATAAACTTTGAATGAAAAATCTCATCCGCAAAGCTTCATTCTTGCCAATTCCAATCAATCTGCTGCAATAATCTTTCAAATGAGCATAGGGATTCTCCTTTCCATCGAAAGTGTTGAATTTTGGTATCTGATACCCATGTGGAAGCTCAATGTCTGGGTGAATGCATAAGTCTTCATAGCATAAACTCTGAATGTTCCTAGAGCGCAACTCATCTTTAATGACCTTGTGCAAATTTCGGATTTGTCTCTGCATGCTATGTAAATCAGTTGTCTCAACTTCTTTTCTAGGCAATTCTCGTGGGCGCACTATCACTTGATTTGATTGACTCCCGACAGCAGGCATAGTGCTAAAAGGTGGTTGGCATAAAGTTGCAGCTGACCAAGCATTTGGATTGGTAAGATATTCTTGTGAGTTTTGTGGATATACGGTATATATAGGCATTGGGTAATGAGGCATTGTTGAGTAAGGTGGATTAAAGGTAAAACTTGTATTGGGCAAAGGTTTGCTAGTATTGACAAAGTTGACAATCCTATTCCTTTGGACCACATGTTCTTCAACATCATCATTCTGCGCTTGCAAGATACCCATACCAGAACTGGTTGGCCGAAGCTGCTTTGCCATGTTGTTTTGTCCTTGATGCAGATTCTCAGCCATTTCAGTGTTCAATGCTAGCCAACCTTTAACAAATGAATTCTACACATTGAACAAAAGCAAGTTAATACGTAAAATGATAATGCATGCATAAAATTTCAAATGTAAAATAGGCCATTAGGCCGAATGGATGGGACCAAAATCCCGACTCAACACATGAGTAAAATATTTAAGAGTTTGAAACTCAATGATCAACAAAATTTGATTTTTCAAGATGCGAATTGAGGAAAACAAGAAAGTTTTTACTAAATTAGTATGCGTGCTAAACCATTTTGACACAAATTGCTAAAATGGTCGGCTTATTTTGAACATCAATGCTTTGCTCGACTATCAATTCTTGTTTGTCGCATAACAATCTGTACCAATTCATAGAAAAAACCGCTTCTGATAACTATGAAATCAACATCAATGTCTTCAATTTCCTTTGCAAAATTTTGCCCCAGTTATAACTTCAACATTTCAACTTGTTTTGCAAAAATTGCCCCAGTTATGACTTTCAAAACTTCAAACTACTTATCAAAAGCTGCCCCGGTTGCAATCTCCCACGTCTTCTACTTGCTTTGCAAAATTTGCCCCAGTTTCTATCTTTGGAAAAAATTAAAATTTAAATACTAAAGGTCGAGCCCGATGGAGGAGCCTACGTATCCCTCCTTGGGAATCAGACCGTGCGTAGTTCTGCTTACATAGAAGAGATTTTCCAAATGATGGTGTAACCGAAACTCGATATGAGTTGCCTACGCTTCCCGCCTTGGGAAACCGGTTACCGTAGTTTGCTTACATAAAAATAGAGTTAACATTTATAATTTGATATTCTTTCTTTTCTTTTCTTTCAACAAGCTAACAAAAGGAAATTACAATAATTACTTCCTAATAATGCGAATAAACCAACTTCTACTTTTGCAACTCTACTGCTTTTCTGGAACTTGATAAACGCCTAAATGCCCTTCTTCGAGGGATTTTCCTTTGCATATGGTAAGATTAAGACAAAAGGTTCGCCAATGCCGTTTGTGGATAGAATTTTGACATGGCCAGATTTGATCAAGCTTTCAACTTTCTTCTTAAATAAAGTGCATTCTTCAATATTGTGCCCCTGCATCCCTGAATGGTAAGTACAAAATTTTCTCAAATTTTCAGGCTGACGTGACCAACACGGCTTTGGTTTTGCAAGATATACCAAACCGACCTTCAGAAGCCTTTCAAACAGGTTTGCATAAGATCCTGGTATTGGTGTGAATGCAACAGCAGTTGCTTTGTGGCTGCTTGACTGAAAACCTGGATTAACAACCACTTTCTCGATGTTATAAGGTTTTTCTGCTATGGGTGGCAAAGGGCTTGGCATAACAGCTTTTCCTTTGTCTTTAGATTGCGCCTCAACTAAGCCACACATTCTCTTGTCAGTTATTGCAACCGGCTCCACTTGAAGCTCTGCATATTTTCTTTTCAATGGACTGCCCTTTGCCAGAATCGGGTTCGAGAATTCATAATGCGTGACAAAGTCCCGGGCTAGTTTATCCCAATTGTCCAATTTCCAAGGACCTCGTATTGCAAACCATGTCAAAGCTGGTTCCTTAAGTGTCCTAGCAAACATCATCAACTTGGTTTCATGGCTTGGTCCATACCTTACGACCCAGCCAAGGTAGGCTTTCAAGTGATCGCGAGGATTTCCTTTTCCGTCATACATTGGTGGATCAGCTGAGTCAAAAACATCCACATGTTCAGCTTCTGCCTCACCTAAGCTTACTTGTGATAGCAGAGCATTCTCATCTATCATTGTGTCATTGCTATCTTTAGCATTGGGAAGCCCTTTCCCGTTGCTTTTCTCATTGCTCATCTTTGAGGAGCCACCAAATTCCTTTTCCAATAGGAATGCATGCAAGTTAGGGAACTGTTGAGCATCACATTTAAATGCTGGAGCTACTTGCATTGTAGGAGGTGCAACAGTATAAATAGGAGCAACAGGAACGCTTGGTCCTGGGCTTGGCACGTTACGCACTGGATTGCGAGCATCCATGAGCGCGATAACCAATTCAGTAAGGCTAGTGAGTCTCTTTTCCAAACTTGCCACGGTTGCTTCAAGCTTGTTAACCTTGTCTTGGTGGGATCCATCATTTCCAGTCAAGTCAATCACGACATTTTGACGAGCCATATGTCCTGACCTTGATGTTCAAAATAATTAACCCTTTAGCAACGCATACTGAATTTAATAAAAATTTATTAAAGATGAAATTGACGGGTCAACTTATTCCAAAATGGATAAATTGAGACCGTACTGAAAAGACCCAAAATTTAGAGCAAGGCACTCATTTTGTTAAAGCAAACCAGATGCGAAAACACTGGTTTAACTCTGAAGTTATTTTCAAAAGGAAGACACACTTGCAAATACTTTCAAATATGACGATAAATACTTTTGCAAAATGAGAAGGCTGGGTTAAAATAACATTTAAAAGGCGTTTTAAAATAATGGTATGCATGAATTCTGATGATAGATAAATGTGTTCATAAAGCGGTTAAATTTTACAAAAGATAGGTTGAAATAACATAACGTTAATCTTACCATACCACCGAACAAATTCAATCACAGCGCAATTAGTGCCAACAAATTTCAAGCAAGCAGCACATATTTAGCAAGTAATCGTATATTGGACAGATAATTTGACATGTGGCAACCACAAGTAATTTGGCGTAAATAAAAAATGCGAACGCTTCCTAACCTGCAAGGTGCCTCTTTGTGCCAGAGGTGGGCCTAAAACGCGCAAACAAGTGGTAACGAAACATAGTTCATGCCAGTTTTGAGCAATTCAGATTTAGAGTAAGCGATAAATAGTAACAATAATTGATAACAATCATCTCTCCGCCTTGACACTGCAATTCCATTATCCCAACTAACTTCCAAAAAGCTGGGGTCAGCTCGAAATTCTGACACAGCTCATGCTCTCCACAACATCTGCACCAAATTTCTAAACCTCAAATGCCTAAAACCTGAAACAAACCTCTATACCTTTTGCAAACATCAACACTCCTCCAAGCACAACTCCCAATTATTTCGCAACATCTAGGGGTGAAATTTTCAACTGTCTTCACAATGCCAGACTGCAAATCATAAAAGGTTCCAATTGACCTTTTACAAATAAAACCTCACTGGTCCTTGGCTTCAGTCAAGCCTCTCAGTTTCCTAGGTTTTGCAAGGCTCACAGACCTTGTTCGTAGGGCTCCTCACTGGTCCTCGGCTTTAATCAAGCCTCTCAGTTTCCTAGGTAGCCAAGACCGTACTAGTCTTCAAGGAGGGACCCCATTGATCGTTTATAGACAAAGGGGCTTCACTCTCCCAGTATGCGACAAGCATACTTCATTCCATAAGAGTTTGCAGCTGGTTAGTCAACATGGGCCTGCACACACGCAAAGCCATTCACGAGAGGGACCCCACTGATCTTTGAAAGACACAAGGGGCTTTGCCTCATAGATCTCACTACACCATACCATCTCCAAAACACAAACCAACCAAATCTGCCTAACTTTCCCCAGACTGCAATTCTGTCTATGATCTCAATTCTGCTAAATTCTTCCATTTTCCGACCTAAAAGACAACATAGGAGACAAAATTCCAAATCTGATTTTGCTCAAAACATGGTTAGGACTGAGGTCTCGTTATCACACAACACATAATATGCATTGTCATTAGGTTTCAAGAACCCGTTGACGTAAGGGCGGTTTCCTAACTATGGAGGCGGTACCAAGGACCGGGTCCAGACTAAGGTGTAAATGCATGCATGCTCCTAATCTCCTTCTAAGAGTGGGTTAACGGTTGAGGCTAACAGGTGAGTGGCAAGCGGTCTCGCAGTCGAATTACTCCTACGATGGCCGCCGGTGTACCAACTCGTCACAAGGGTTCTTTAGTGGAAGAAAGTGCGGGTGCGCATGGGCGCACCTCGCGGATATTTGAGTGAGAATGCAAGAGGTTCCCAGGAGTGGGGGAAATATGAACGGAATGCTAGTTTATATGTGCGCAAAGAGGGTGTAGTGACATGCTTTCGTGACACACAGCAATCAATTAAATTAACTAAGCATGCTCGCAAATAAACAGTAGATATAATCATGCTAGTTTCAACAATTATTAAATAAGATACGCATACTAATATTGGCATACAACTCAAACAATACAAACAAACAAATTCGTGAAAGCCTTTTGGTTAGAACCATTTGTGTATCCCCAGCGGAGTCGCCACGCTGTTGAACCCCAAAATTACCCTCTCTTTAGGAAAAAATAAGTTCGGGTATATTTTCAACAAAATGGGACTCCAAAGGGTTTTCTTTGGAGTCGCCACCTAATTTAAGGATTATTAGGAACCTAAGTTAATTAAAGAGTGCAATTTATTCCTTATTTAAAGGAAAATAATTCAGAGATTCTGAGTAAGTGGTTCTATTAAATTCGAAAGAAGGTCCCTTGCGGGAGCACTTTCGAAAATCCGCTAAAAGCTGTTAATCCGGCGATTTTCACGAATTTTACTTAAAATAATTAATTTAGACTAAATTTTAAATAAAGATAAGTAGATAATGAATAATATAATATAAATAAGATAAGGTTTGATTTGGTTATGCCGATACTTAGATAAATAAATGACCCAATTTAAGATTAATTAAATGGATAATGAGATAATGGTCAATTGCTTAATTAAAAGAATAAATAAAGGTTAAATGAAGTTAGATAATTAAATAAAACAAACTAGATAAATAATTGGATAATAATAAAGGATTAATTAAGATTGAATAAATAGATAAATAAATAAGCAAATAAATAACTTAATTAAATAAATGAATACTCATCAATTTTAATTAAATAAAGGAGTAAATAACTGATTAATTAAATAAATAAATGAATAAATATTTAATTGATTAAATAAAGAATTAATTGAAATTAAATAAATTAAATTAAGTAAATAAATCAGGAATTAAAATTTAATTGATTAACTAAATAAATAAATTAGATTAGATAAATAAATAATTGAATATTTAATATAATAAATAAAGAAGCAACTCAAATGCGAATTAATGCGAGGGTACGATTTTTAGTCGAATTTGATTTTGCACTCATTAATTGACAAATGATTCTAAACATCCATAAATTAATTGGCGATTCGAAAAGAAATGATACAAAAGCATTCATATAAAATAATTTAAGTGATTTACAATAGTTATTCACCATTCAAATATCATTTCTATCATATAGGGCTATTAATCCAGTCTATGGGGGAATCCTATACAACATGCATTTTCTAAGGATGGGAAAAGAGGAGGTTTAGAAGAAGAACCCGAAAATTGACAAACTCACGAGAGCCTTGGACTTTGTGATTTTCATTTTTCTTTTCTTTACATTTTCGGGGATATCAAGTCCCGAAAATGCGGAGCGGATCAAAATAACTTCCCAAATGCAGACAGCCAACCTGGTTTATGAGTTTTAACCAACTCGTTCCCAAGAGTTCATGCAAAGAAAAATAGAAGAGAGAAGGATTAGTAAGTGCTCAAACATGATGACGAGACCAAATTTGAAAAATCAATTAAGAAGTGAGATTAACACAAACAATTAAGTACAATTAAATGCAGAAAAGATCTAGAGAACGGGTGGATATAAGCTTGGTGAATTTGAGATATAATCAAGGGAACTAGCAGAGTTTATCCATTAGCTATCGAATACAGTTTACATGCCAAGAAGAGAGTTCAGACAACTCACCATTTTGAGAATACAAGCAGACTAACAAACTAAAGCTAAAGCTTAATCATGACTTACTTAACAGAAGAAACGGGATGCTAGAATATCAACTCAACAAGGAGCAATTTTTTTTTTTTTTAAAATTAAAATGGATTCAAACTAATAGGCTAAAGAACAAAAGTTTTCATTAAAAGTAAACAAACTTTCAACCTGAAACGTACTTCCATAACTATCACTAAACAAAGCCAAAATCCATGAGTTATACCTGTGGCTTTACGACTTCTAAAGAAACATATTATTAACTTGAAAACACATTAAAGACTAGCTTATTTTCCAAAATGAACAACTTTAACTTAAACACACATGAATGAACGTTTCCAACAACTGAACGGTTATATCAAGATGACTACTTTAAGATCCAAAAGACATGACTGGAATACAAATAAAAGGCCTGCAGATAGCATTTAATTTAAAAGAAACTTAGACGCTACACTAAAAATAAAATAGGAGATGGAAGCAATGGAATTAATTTCTTCCAACTTGAAAGCACTCAACATTATTATCTTCACTTAAACCTTTCTAGTCGCCAATAGCCAAGTAAATACAATTGGAAAAGACTGTTTATCAATCATTAGTAAAGAATAAATCATGATTTAGGATGAACCATTAATCATTAATTATTTCGGACATAAAGCAAAGATTTTTAAACGATTTAATGGAGAATCAATCTTCCAGATTTGAGTAAATGTACCATGAATTGGACTTTAGACAAGATTTGATTAGCACACAACTTAAGCTCTATAACAGGCTGCTTATCCTCTACATGTGAACAAAATTACCAACTTTTGACCCCTAAAACTTCCAAGAAGCGGCAGGATCACCTTTCTTTCGCACCATCCCATCTTTAAACAATATTTATACATCAATAGTAGATAAAACAGTTTGTTTTGAGGGAAAGATTTTAGCTTTAGGCATTGCAAGGTAGTAGACACACATAAGATAAATATAGATCCCATCATTAAACCTTCAGCTCTAACTATAGTTTAAACCAAATAGCCATAACTAAAACACATTAAATATGATCCCAAATCATACATTCAGCCTTGCATCCCTTTTAACAATTCAGAAACAAGAAAACAACTCCCTGAGCACCTACAAACATCCAGGACCTACAGCCTAGACAACTCCTGCAACCACCACTAAACTGCACACATACACACACTAACACCTGCATAGCCCCTGAACAATCTGCAAACAGGATCAACAAACTGCACCCTCTCCTACCAAAAGAACTACTCAGCTGCTACTCCTTTAAGAAAACAGAACCAGCACCCCCTTTAACCTCTATAGCTAACCTAAAACAACCCTGAAAACACCCCTGCTTCCTGACTACTCACAGCCTCCAAACTTGACAGAAACAAAGCAATACCCTTGCACTTCACTAAACTGGAAACAACACTCTCCCTGGAATACATTGAACCAAAACAGCTTCTTTAACTCTCCTATATACCTGCTGCTGCTATACCTGCACTCCCTCCTCTCACACACGACTACAGGCCCTCACAAGCTAGACCTAAGCCACCAGAAACAAACTCCAAACCTCCAGGATCTCCTCCAAACAACCTACCAAACCTCACTGCCACCTACACCACCTGAAATTGCTAACATCCACAAAACACCCTCTTTGAATTCTAAACAAACTATTAGTGCAAGAACCAAGGTTCCTGCACCACCTGCAATCAGAAAATATCCAGACAAAGCAAAATAAAACAAAAACCTTCAACTAGACATAATAAAGTCACGTACTTTACACATTTCGAACTCAAGGTGCAACCACTTTATAGTCTTTCAGAAATCAGCTATCGACTTCAAAGAGACATAAAACAACTCATGTTTCAGCTTCTAAACAGCGCACAATCATTTCATACTTACGCACATGTAAATCTATAATAACAGAGGTGATACTAGTGACGGTAAATAAAACTCACAAACACAAATACATCATAAAATGAGATTTAGGCGAGGTTATTTACCTTTTGCGGAGCAGTGAAGTGAGGCGAGTGATCCGAAGTAAACGCGACTCGACTAAGCGACGCGAATGGAATCGTCGACTCAAATAATGAAGCGATAACACAAAGCAAGAACAACAGAAACAGTAACACTACGAACTAAACCAAACTGAGGAAAACCCTTTTTTTTCGTATATGATGTATACTGCCGATTTTAAAACTAGATGCTGCTGCTTATCTCTAAGACCCCATTAACGGCTGGAAACTGGAACCCTTTCCTCTCTATATTCACCCCCCTTGAAAACTCCTCTCACACGAGAATAAAAATTAGAATTTATACCTCGCAGCTAGGGTTTAGCCTCTTCCCATTTTCCAAAAACGACCATACTCGATTTTTACCATTCCTTTTGAAATCAGGGTCAAAAAGGTCTAATCCTTTCGGATTGTACTCATTTCACTCTGATTTCGAGGGAAATACGAACGTTATGACTTCTTTACGGCTCGGATCGATTTGCGTTCAAAATGGACGATTTAGATTGATTCTCGCACTACTACCACAGCTGGATTGAAGTGGGGTCGCGGGGGGACCATGGGGTACGAATTCTTGGATGTTTGTGTGATGAGGATCGGGTTAACGGGTTTTCGCGGGTTGAAATTGGGGAATCGGGTTGGGAAAACTGATTGAGAAGTGGAGGGGTATGCGCGTGTGTATAGTGTATATATATGTTTTGCATAAGTGGGTCTGAATTTGGGACTTAAAACCATTTTAGCCTTCTTTATAATATAATTAAGTAAATGGAGGAATTGTATAGAATAAGCTGAAATTAAGGCTACGTATTACAATTTTAGCTACTTTTAAGTGAAATTTATAAATTACTTATAATTTTCAAAACTAATTTTAATTTTAAAATAATTAGGCTTTTAATTGAAATTTCGGGACAAAATTGGGTGTCAACAATATTAGTCTTGTATGTTGATGACATCTTGCTTGCTACTAATGATCTTGGTATGATGCATGACACCAAGAAATTTCTCTCTAAGATCTTTGAAATGAAAGATATGGGAAAGGCAACCTATGTGATCAGGATAGAAATATTCCGGGATAGATCACAAGGTTTGTTGGGGTTGTCTCAAAAGGCCTATATTAATAAAGTTCTAGAGAGATTCAGAATGGAAAATTGCTCAAGTCCCGTTCCAATTCAGAAGGGAGATAAATTCAGTCTCAATCAATGTCCAAAGAATGAATTGGAACATAAGCGAATGAAAGATATTCCTTATGCATCCGTAGTTGGAAGCTTAACATATGCCCAGACATGTACCAGACCAGACATCAGTTTTGCTGTTGGAATGCTGGGCAGATATCAAAGCAATCCAGGAATGGATCATTGGAGGGCTGCAAAGAAAGTGTTGAGATACTTGCAAGGAACAAAAGATTATATGCTCACTTATAGAAAATCTGACCATCTTGATGTGGTAGGATATTCAGATTCAGATTATGGTGGTTGTGAGGATACAAGAAAATCCACATTTGGTTATTTGTTCCTGTTAGCTGGAGGAGCAATATCTATCACAGCTGGATCTACCACGGAAGCTGAATTTTGTGGCATGCTTTGAGGCCGCAGTTCAGGCTAAGTGGCTGAGGAACTTTGTTTCAGGACTTGGACTAGTCGACAGTATTGCCAAGCCGCTGACAATTTATTGTGATAATTCCTCAGCAGTCTTCTTCTCTAAGAATGATAGGTACACAAAGGGTGCTAAACCTATAGACTTGAAGTACCTTAAACTTAAGGAATAAGTTCAGGAACATAGAGTGTCAATTGAAGATATTAGCACCAAAATTATGATTGCTGATCCTTTGACGAAAGGATTACCGCCTAAAGCATTTATAGAACATGTTGAAAGAATGGGCATTATTGATAGAAATGTATGACTTTATATAATGACTTTATGATGTTTATTGAATTGACACTTTGAGCTCATTAATGTAAATGTTTCTGTTTTACCTGTTTTTCTGGTATACATAATTTGAGAATGATGATGACAGGTTTTAGCTTAGATAAAGATATTCTAAGCATTACGTTGGATCCATTATGTATTAAAGGTTGTGTTGAATAATAGACTAATACTGTAGTACATGGAAGGGACTATGTCAAGTGGTGTATGACCGCCATGACTCATATTAGTTGACTTACTCAATAACAACGAATGATGTTAGATTTAATATTCACTGTGCACATGATGATTGAAATATTTATTAAACCATTAAGCGAATAATGAACGTGTGCCAAGTGGGAGAATGTAAGTAATGGCCCACTTGTTTATATTTGGTTTAATAAATAAATTATTTTATTTAACTAGATCTTAATTTATGTGGGAGGTTACCAACCACTAATACAACTCCCCACTACTTGATAACTTCTCACTTGATGGAACGTGAGATATAAAGTTCAAGACTCTCAAGGGTCCTCTCTCTGCCAATTAGAAGAACTTATTCCATCAAAGTAATTCTGTAAAGTTAAAGGAAAGAGAGAGAAATAGTTTCTCATAAAGGAGTAAAAATCAAGGTTATTCCGCACAAGTCAACAAGAACCCAACATGGATTCGGGTAAGTTTTCTTGTTGAAGTATTTTTTAATGAATTGTGAAAATCATTAAGTTTCACGATTCTGAATTATTCAGGTTTTCATTAGATCGTTCATGATCATAGTCTTGAATTGAAAAACTCTTACATGTGGTATCCGAGCCAGGTTTAGAAACTAATGATTTTCCATTAAAGATAATATTTTTCATAATTTTGTGAACCCTAATCATGTAGTTTTGGGGTTTGCAATTAGTCGTAAAGAAAGGTTTTAAGATCACATAGAAGTTTCGAGGAATTAATTGGTTTGGACTTTGATTTAAGATGTGTATAAATTTATGACCTCTATTTACAATCTTTAAAGGTCCATACTTACTGCTATTTATGAAAGGAATTACGTTTTTGAATCCATCTGATTAATTACTTTGGAATTAGCATATGACATCTAATTGGTTCAATTGAAAGTAACTACTACAACAGTTAGATGCAATAATATAATATATTCATTCTATGGCATTTATCACTTGGAATTAAACTCACTGGCATTACAGTAAGGCATATATGTTTATCTTGTAATGAACAGTGATGAGAATCTTTAATGTGATGAGCATAATATTAGTTGCCTTTCTTTGAAGTAATTATCTTGATATAATTTTAGACATATCTTGAGATTAATAGATTTAAACTTACGAAATTTGGAAGAGTACTATTTTCTGACTTATTTGGAATTATTATATACGATTTGTTAATCACCAAAGTGGTCGAATCTTTTATGAATAATTAATTTCAAAATGATTGAACTTATATTCAATTACCTATAAATATCGATGCTTATAATTGATAAAATCATAATGGGTAAATTGAAGTTCATGGTTATAGGACATTTATGGATAGCCCAAAGGTTGATCGTTTGTCCTTATAATCTTTGAACATTAAAGAGATAATTTAGATGTGCCCTTAGTTTTCTTTATTGTCCAAAGATAGTGAATATTATTAATAGGTACATTATAAAAAAATTATCAAATTATGTTAAGTTATATTAAGCATCATAATGTCTAAAGTTAGTATTTTGGCGTTCTGCCCAAAGGTGAACATCAAGATACATTTAAAGTCTATATAAAACAATTTCTGAATCTGATAGTATGTTTAGTTTATAACTCAAAGCATTAATAAACGAGCATATTCTATTTGCAGCACTTGCTCTTCATTCGCACTCTGCTTCTGTTACTACCTATAATGGACTGAACTTCTCAGAGTGGTGTGAACAGATCAAATTCCATCTCGGAGTTTTAGATCTTGATGTTGCACTCTACACTGAGAAGCTAGCTGCTATTACTACAACTAGCACTGCTGAAGAAAAGTCTTATTTTAAGCAATGTGATAGGTCTAACAGATTAAGCCTAATGTTCATGCGAATGAGTATAGCGGGCAACATTAAATCTGCTCTTCCCAACACTGAAAGTGCCAAAGAGCTTCTAAGACTTGTAGAAGAACGCTCTCAAACTGCTGACAAGTCTCTTTCTGGGACATTAATGAGTACTTTGACCACCATGAAGTTTGATGGTTCACGTACCATGCATGAGCATGTCATAGAAATGACAAACATAGCAGCAAGATTTAAGACTATGGGAATGGAAGTGGATGAAAATTTCCTTGTGCAGTTCATCATCAACTCATTACCGTCTGAGTATGGTCCTTTCCAAATGAACTATAATACCATGAAAGACAAATGGAACGTGCATGAATTGCACGGAATGCTGGTTCAGGAGGAAACAAGGCTAAAGAACCAAGGAACCCACTCCATTAACCTTATAGGCCATCAAGGAGCTGGAAAGAAGGGAAAGAAGTATGTTAAGGGTAAATAGAGGAACCCTAATGTTAGTGAGTCTTCTCATCAAGTACGTAAGAAGGAACACAAGGATGATAAATGTCGTTTCTGTGGTAAACCTGGACATTTTCAGAAAGACTGCCTGAAACGTAAGGCATGGTTCGAGAAGAAAGGTAAGCCTTGTGCTTTTACATGTCTCGAATCAAATTTAACTGAAGTTCCTTATAATACTTGGTGGATTGACTCTGGCTGTACTGTTCATGTTTCTAATACGATGCATGGATTCCTTACAACTCAAACCATAAATCAGAATGAAAGATTTGTGTACATGGGGAATAGAGTGAAGGCTCCAGTTCAAGCTATTGGGACATATCGTTTAATCCTAGATACTGGGCGTCACTTAGACTTATTTGAAACTTATTATGTACCTTCTGTTTCTAGAAATTTAGTTTCTTTGTCTAAGTTAGACAAGACTGGATACTCTTTTAATTTCGGCAATGGATGTTTTAGTTTGTTTGAGCATAATCATCTCATTGTCTCTGGTATTCTTTGTGATGGTTTATACAAACTGAATCTTGATAATCTGTTTGCTAAAACTCTTTTAACTCTGCATCATAGTGTTGGAACCAAAGTAGTTTGGTGAATGAACACTTTACTTACTTGTGGCATAGACGTTTAGGTCACATATCTAAAGAAAGACTGGAAAGATTAGTTAAGAATGAAATCCTTCCAGATTTAGATTTTACAAATCTAAATATTTGTGTGGATTGTATTAAAGGAAAACAAACAAAACACACAAAGAAAGGAGCCACAAGAAGCACACAGCTTCTTGAAATTATACACACTGATATTTGTGGTCCTTTTGATATTCCATCTTTCAGTAAGGAAAAGTACTTTATCACCTTTATTGACGACTTTTCACGTTATGGTTATGTCTATTTGTTGCACGAAGAATCTCAAGCAGTAAATGCCTTAGAGGTATTTATTAATGAGGTTGAAAGGAAATTAGACAGAAATGTAAAAATAATTAGGTCAGATAGAGGTGGTGAGTATTATGGAAGATATGATGAAACTGGACAACACCCTGGTCCATTTGCTAAATTCCTCGAAAAGCGTGGCATATGTGCTCAATACACAATGTCTGGCACACCACAACAAAATGGTGTGGCAGAAAGAGGTAATCGTACATTAATTGAAATGGTTAGGAGTACGTTAAATAATTCATCTTTACCCACTTCATTGTGGATGTATGCTTTAAAGACTGTCGTGTACTTACTAAATAGGGTTCCTAGCAAGGCAGTTCCAGAGACACCTTTTGAACTTTGGACTGGTAGGAAACCCAGTTTAAGGCACCTGCATGTTTGGGGCTGCCCGGCAGAAGTAAGAATTTATAATCCACAAGAAAAGAAACTGGATCCACGAACAATCAGTGGTTTCTTTATTGGTTATCTAGAAAAATCAAAAGGGTATAGATTTTATTGTCCTAACCATAGTACGAGAACTGGAAATGCTAGGTTCATTGAGAATGATGAAGTTAGTGGGAGTGAAGAACCAAGTAATGTGGAAATTAGGGAAGTTAGGGTGCAAATTCCTTTACCCTATACTTCTTCTAAAATTGTTGTTCCCGAAGTTGTTGTACCGCCTAACAACCAACAAGAACAACAAAATAATGATCCTGCTATTCATAATCAAAATATAATCAATGAACATACAGTAGACGTACCGCAAGAAGTAGCATTAAGAAAATCTCAAAGACAAAGGAAAAATGCTATTTCTGATGATTTTTTGGTATATCTACATGAGTCAGAAATTGATCCAGAAATTGATTTCGATGATTTGGAAATCGATGATGATCCAGTTTCATTTTCACAGGCCATTGAAAGTAATAATTCTGATAAGTGGTTAGATGCTATGAAAGATGAGTTGAAATCCATGCAACATAATGAAGTTTGGGACCTTGTTGAATTACCAAAAGGTTGCAAAAGAGTCGGGTGTAAATGGGCTTTAAGACCAAACGTTACTCAAATGGTAATATTGAACGTCACAAGGCCAAACTTGTTGCCAAAGGTTTCACTCAGAAACATGGTGTTGACTATACAGAGACATTTTCACCTGTCTCTAAAAAGGATTCACTTAGAATTATAATGGCTTTAATGGCTCATTATGACTTAGAGCTACATCAAATGGATGTGAAAACTGTCTTTCTGAATGGAAATTTAGAGGAAGAAGTTTACATGAATCAACTAGAGGGTTTTGAAATTAAAGGAAAGGGACACATGGTGTGTAAACTGAAGAAGTCAATATACGGGCTTAAACAAGCTTCCCGACAATGGTATCTTAAGTTTCATGAAACTGTTGTCGCCTTTGGATTTAACGAAAACATCGTTGAACGGTGTATATATCTGAAGTCAGTGGGAGTAAGTTTATAATATTAGTCTTGTATGTTGATGACATCTTGCTTGCTACTAATGATCTTGGTATGATGCATGACACCAAGAAATTTCTCTCTAAGATCTTTGAAATGAAAGATATGGGAAAGGCAACCTATGTGATCAGGATAGAAATATTCCGGGATAGATCACAAGGTTTGTTGGGGTTGTCTCAAAAGGCCTATATTAATAAAGTTCTAGAGAGATTCAGAATGGAAAATTGCTCAAGTCCCGTTCCAATTCAGAAGGGAGATAAATTCAGTCTCAATCAATGTCCAAAGAATGAATTGGAACATAAGCGAATGAAAGATATTCCTTATGCATCCGTAGTTGGAAGCTTAACATATGCCCAGACATGTACCAGACCAGACATCAGTTTTGCTGTTGGAATGCTGGGCAGATATCAAAGCAATCCAGGAATGGATCATTGGAGGGCTGCAAAGAAAGTGTTGAGATACTTGCAAGGAACAAAAGATTATATGCTCACTTATAGAAAATCTGACCATCTTGATGTGGTAGGATATTCAGATTCAGATTATGGTGGTTGTGAGGATACAAGAAAATCCACATTTGGTTATTTGTTCCTGTTAGCTGGAGGAGCAATATCTATCACAGCTGGATCTACCACGGAAGCTGAATTTTGTGGCATGCTTTGAGGCCGCAGTTCAGGCTAAGTGGCTGAGGAACTTTGTTTCAGGACTTGGACTAGTCGACAGTATTGCCAAGCCGCTGACAATTTATTGTGATAATTCCTCAGCAGTCTTCTTCTCTAAGAATGATAGGTACACAAAGGGTGCTAAACCTATAGACTTGAAGTACCTTAAACTTAAGGAATAAGTTCAGGAACATAGAGTGTCAATTGAAGATATTAGCACCAAAATTATGATTGCTGATCCTTTGACGAAAGGATTACCGCCTAAAGCATTTATAGAACATGTTGAAAGAATGGGCATTATTGATAGAAATGTATGACTTTATATAATGACTTTATGATGTTTATTGAATTGACACTTTGAGCTCATTAATGTAAATGTTTCTGTTTTACCTGTTTTTCTGGTATACATAATTTGAGAATGATGATGACAGGTTTTAGCTTAGATAAAGATATTCTAAGCATTACGTTGGATCCATTATGTATTAAAGGTTGTGTTGAATAATAGACTAATACTGTAGTACATGGAAGGGACTATGTCAAGTGGTGTATGACCGCCATGACTCATATTAGTTGACTTACTCAATAACAACGAATGATGTTAGATTTAATATTCACTGTGCACATGATGATTGAAATATTTATTAAACCATTAAGCGAATAATGAACGTGTGCCAAGTGGGAGAATGTAAGTAATGGCCTACTTGTTTATATTTGGTTTAATAAATAAATTATTTTATTTAACTAAATCTTAATTTATGTGGGAGGTTACCAACCACTAATACAACTCCCCACTACTTGATAACTTCTCACTTGATGGAACGTGAGATATAAAGTTCAAGACTCTCAAGGGTCCTCTCTCTGCCAATTAGAAGAACTTATTCCATCAAAGTAATTCTGTAAAGTTAAAGGAAAGAGAGAGAAATAGTTTCTCATAAAGGAGTAAAAATCAAGGTTATTCCGCACAAGTCAACAAGAACCCAACATGGATTCGGGTAAGTTTTCTTGTTGAAGTATTTTTTAATGAATTGTGAAAATCATTAAGTTTCACGATCATGAATTATTCAGGTTTTCATTAGATCGTTCATGATCATAGTCTTGAATTGAAAAACTCTTATACCAGCACCATAGTGACTCTTATCCTAGGACAGTTTACATCTTAAGCTGCTAGGAACAGTTACATTACATATTTTACAAGTAAAGAAACATAGGCTACAAACAACGACAACTGCTTAACCGCCCAACTGCTGTCAAGCGCACGGCACACTTGCAAGCTGCTTGAGGTTTTGGCGCCTGGCACCAACGACCTGTCTGGCGCCCAATCTTGACACGATATGACATTTTCACTTACCCATGCCTGCTCAGCATACTTGCCTTAGCCACAGCCCACACACACATCTTCATCACATACTTATACACATGCCTTTTCCGATTTTCACCACTGCACGCATTTCTGCACATAAATAAGAAACTAATAAGTAAGTGATTTTGGAGAGATCAAGCTTTCTGTAAAAGCTATTCCATGCTGCACGCCAACATGAGTCCATAGTGCAAATGGTTCACTGGATGTCCTAAATACATGCCCACCACATTGTTTATCAAAGCACCAGGATAGCACTTCACCATCTGCAAACCTATATCGCGGTATGAAATAGACAAACCGGGGATCTCTATAGTAGGCAATGCAATCCAAGATTCCTTGACATCATAGTCTTTCAATAGCCATAACTTAAAGCGTTCCTTCTGCAGGCCAATAGTAATAGAAATAACACAAAGCATTCCATCCAATACTGAAAGGCCAAAACCACATCTGCCATTCGAGCATAATATTTGCTCTAGCAAGAGTATCTCCGCGTACACTTCATTTGAAATGTTAAATGAAACCACACAATAATTACTTGAAGTTCCAATCCAATGAAATGCCTCGTGTACAAATGGCAGAAAAGTAATAGCGCACATCATAAGGGAAACACCACGAGGATGTTTATCAAGTTTTCTCCACGAACCACTATTCATCGTAAGAACTTCACCAGGTAATTCGCGCCCTTTTGAGCCCGTGTGAATTTTAAGGATCTTGTAGTCCCCTCTAATTGAGTCATAACCAAATCCCAAAATAGTAGATAATCTGCACAGTGGAAGTATTGGATCAGGAAGTAGTACTGATTCTGTCGTGGAGGGGTTCCATAGGAGAAGTGTGGTGTTTTCATAATCAACCTTATAGCTAACCGAGATAATAACCAAGCCATCGCAAGAACAAAGGATTGAACAAAACCATGGTTTAGAGCAGCTTGAAGGTAATCAAGTTGTTGTACATCCTCAACGGACAACAATAACTGGAAAGTACATGATCCTCACGGCAATTACGGGCAATAAGAAGTTTTTGGGAATTTTGGTGATTCTTGGCACGACTGAGGTGCTTCATCTTAAAGTAACGATCAGAAATCAATGTCTCCCAAAAATTTGAAACACGTTTGAATCGAAGAAGAGCTCACTGGTAACCTGTGAGGATGTCCATAAGTATTTCCTCTCCGTTGTCATATATATATATATATATATATATATATATATATTATTATTATTATTATTATTTATTATAAAAGCACAAGACCTCGCTGAAACATCATTCACCTTTTTTACCCTTCAGAATTATATATTTTAAGCTTAATATGGTCATCATAGTCAATTTGGTTAAAAATTTATAATTTTAGTAAATTAAGAAGAAACGAGTGACCTAAAGAGTAAATAAAGGAATTACTCTTGAAGAAGTCACTCAAGACTCACAAAGTTCAGTTATTAGAGAGAGAATAGAGAGAAGTTTCTTATTGATCTGATCTTTCCAAAGATGATTACAAATGAGGGTATTTGTAGCTTAAATGGATAATGGAATTACAGAAGGGAGGGAAATTCTATTACAACTACCTCAATCTATCGGACTCCTTAACTAACATCTGGACTACTCCTCACGTGCCAGTCACATGACCCTTTAACTAATCAAGCTTAACTGATCCTAATCAGCTGCTAATCGACTAAATCTACAATAGGAAAGCACAGTAAAATGATCATATCAAATACCCCCTTCTCAAAATATGGAAGCCAACATCTAGTGTTACATGGGAGATTAAGGATAATACCCTCCCTGGACTTCTTGTTAGTGTTGAAGATCGACAGTGGAATTCTAAAGAATCTTCATCAAATTTCTCACAAAGGACCTTGAGGACAAGGTCAATTTCAAACGGGAAGGATTGTCATGATTTGGATTAATTAGCCTTAGTCACATGAGGGGCACATGATAATTAGACAAGACAAGTTCCCTCAAATAAATAATAAAGGATTTGCTTGGAGGAGGCAGTTGAGATTTTCGGTAACTTCTCCCTTCCTAGATTCTCTCTCTGATTCTATCTTCTCTCCCAAATCAATTCTCACTTTCTTCTTTATAGGTTTCCACCATTAAAGAAGCCTGAAACTTTCTTCTTCAACCTAACTTTACTTTCAGTTTTACCCATTGTAATACAAAACCCAAATATCAATAAAACTGTCGAATTTCTCTCTATATTTCGTTGTGTCAATTTTACAAGAACATTACAAGGGCTTAGTAAAATGGCTCGACTTTTTTGCCCTTCATAAGTGGTTTTAAGTTGGATAATTTTGTAAATTTAATAAATTTAATTTTTTTCGTACCAGATTTAATTTTATATATATTGACTTAATTATAATATGTATTTTATTCAAATTTTACCTAATTTTTGGGGATTTGTAGTCAAGATTATATAATATATTGTTTCCTCTTTTAGATACACTAGGAATAGCCCAAGTACTGATTATTTTCCCATACATAAACGTTGGATAGGCTACTTGGAGTTTCAGATTCAACTAAGGTTATTTATTATAAAAGTACGAAGGCCTTGGTGAAATGTCATTCGCTTTTTTTATCCTTCAAAATTATATGGTCATCACAATCAATTTGGTAAAAAAAATTTATAATTTTAGTTAAAACTAGTTTCTATGTTCGTGCTTTGCATGAATATGCCACGTCCATATAGAAAAAAATTATACAAGAAAAAAGAAGAGAATTTTATGCTAGTTGACACATTAAACCCCAAAATTATAAAATATACCGATATTTTCAAATATTTATAAAATATACCAATATTTTTCAATTTATTACCCTACATATACCATTTTCACTTCCACTCTTCCCAAAACAAAACCCTCTCTATCTCTCTCTCTCCCCCTCCTCCACTCACCCTCCTACCCACCCCTAGCCGCCACTCCCCTCATTTCCGGCGATCTGGTTATCCCGTGAACCACGGCGTCGCCGCTGCTGCTGCTGCTATAGATCTGAGCTCGTCAGAGCTGCTGATTCAGATTTGCTTCTTCACCTTCTTCTTCTTTATTTTTTTTTAATAAAAAAATACATTCATATATGTATCCCTTTGTATTTTCATGTATCTACATATTTTTGTTGATTACAGTGGTTGTTAATGGTTGTTTGAAGGTGGGAGAAAGTGTATAGTTAGTTTTTCTACAAGTGTATATATCTGTATGTTCGTGTATATACATTTATTTATTTCAAGCACACAAGTGTATGAACGTGTATATTACTATATGAACATGTATATCTGAGTATATATTTGTATTTTTTTGTATGTGCCTTTGTGTGTATGTCAAGTGTTTCTGTGACATACATAAATTTGTGTGTTTAATTTGTAGATATATAAATTATTGTATGCATGTGTGCAAGTGTATATAAAACATATTGTTTTTGTGTATTTACATGTATTTTTTGTTTGTTTGTATGTTGCAAGTGTATTTTCAAAGAGAAATCAATGTTTATATATGTATTTTATTTTTTAGATTCAAAAAATAAATAATAATAACAATAATAATAATAATAATAATAATAATAATAATAATAATAATAATAATAATCCGGGGGTGCCGGCTTTGTATATAATGTGTAAAAAAATAGTGATATTTTTTGTAAAGTGGAATAATATTATTATTATTTTGTAATTTTGGTGTTAGGGTTGTATATATTTGCAATTAGCCCAAAAAAGAATTTTTGTACGATGAACTTAAAAGTTTGATGCTATTACATATACATAAATAAATAAATTAGAATGATTGATTATAATATAAATTTGCAAAGATGACCAATTCATGAACTAGTTTTATATATATATATATATATATATATTAAGAAAAAGAAATTTCTTAGTGAATTAATAGTACCCTTCAAGAAGTCAGCGCAATTATTTTCTCTTTCTGCAACAGGATTAAAGATTAAAATAATAATACTCTACAAAATTTTATGAAGGGGATAAATAATAGGAGCTTCGTGTATAGAATTTTGAATATAGTTAAGATGGAAAAAAGAAAAGAATGAATTCTGAAATATAAGTTCAAACAGGAAACAAACTTTATTTTTAATTCTTGTTGTGTAGAATTGAATTCCTTGAATTTCGCTTGGAATTTCAGTTTGAAATTTTTGAGTAAAGTCCTTAGTACTCCTAAATCCAAAACAAACATCACAGCAATTGGAGTCCTCCCGAGGCACTCACGCTCTAACGGTCCAAGGAGCCCACAAAGACTGATTGGAACGACGATGTCCCCATCCAAAAGACAAAGGTCGGAGGGAATTTCGATACTCCGAAATTGCCTCCGAGGGATTGAATCTCGTGCGGGCTCAGAAGCGGCCCAAACTCTTTCCTCTGCTTGAGGTGGTCCACCATCACTTGTCCCCACATCGGTTGAAGGCTGGGCTATCCCCTTAGCTTTATCAGCAACTTGAACCGGCTCTAGGGGTAGTAGCTGCAGCTTCTTCTTGGATTTGTTCTGGCTCCTCAACAGAAGTGATCTCGGGGAGAGAAACAGGCTTCACTTTCACCTTGGCTCATTTAGCCTCGGGAGTTTTCTTCGAAGAAGATGACTTCCTCTTCGAAGCTGAAAACAAAAAAGAAAATGTAAGGATTTGTTAAGAGTGAGGAAGCAAAAAACAAAAGGGGATATCAAACCTTTTGAAACTCCTGGATCCGGTGACCCCTCAGGGACTTCCTCCTTTTCTTTCTTAAGGTTTTCAATCAAACCTTGAAGATCATTCAATGCATCTCTTGCCTCGGGGACCTTCTCCTTCTTGTCTTTCTTTCTCCTTCGGCGCGGTAATTGCCCTCTTTGAGAGACCTATAACAAAGGAAGATGAAGACTCATCAAGAAAAGTACTTAAAAAAATTTGGGGGAATAGAAGCAACTAACCATGACGCTTGCACGACCATTGGTTTTCCTTAAGAGCAACCAAGACCATCCGTGATCTCTCCGGCCTGAACTTTGCATTGATGATGGCTTGGAACCACTTGGTTAAACCTTTTGGGCGAGCGATGGGGATTACTTCAGCTGAAATAGTTCAAAAGGAGTTAGGCAAAAATTGTTGAAAAGGAATTAAAGGTAACCGAGACAAATACTTACACGTTCGGTTCCACCGCTCAGAAAAATCAGGTTTTGAAGAAAGAAGGCAGAAGAACAAAGCACTCGTTCCACCCACGGTCTTCTATATTTTCACTCTTTGTAATCAACGAGAATTGGCCTTATTTGTTGAGTTGAACAACCCCATATTTGTGAAGAGTGGGTTAGAAAAGATACAAAATGTGGTCAAGAGTGAAAGAAACTTTAGATAGTTTACTCAAATAATCGAGGCACTGCATATGCCTCTACATTCTAGGACCAACCTGAGCTATTGCACAATTTATAGGTGCGTCAAAAGGTGTCCAACACCTTGGGATCAGGAAGAGAACAACCAATCATGAAGGGGTAGGTAAAAACAAAGAAATGCCCCTCCACTCTATCACAAACACGGCTATTTGGGGCAGGAATGTCGACCTCGATCTCAGGGGCCCAGTTGCAGTCAGCTTGAACCAAATATATGTTGGCTTGAGTGATCAAACTAGGTGTGTTTTGGACATGGATGTTTCTTTTTCTCTTAATATCTGCCTTGGTTTGAGGCTGCATCTTGAAATCTACCGAGAGGTCTAGCTCAGAGAATATGATGTGATGGAGTTTAAGTTTGAGGTTGTTTGAGAGAGGCTCGTCTTTTTTAGACCTAATATTTTCCTCATTACCAACTTCCTCGATGGTAACATCCTCTTTATCAATGACTATTTTCTCAGCGTCATTGGCTGCAGTTTTACGTTGTTCTTGGCCAAACCCACTTGATTGTGGCAACACTTCCATGTTGAAGTCAGGAAGGACAATTATATTAAATGGTTTAGGAATATTCATTAATTCTCCACCAATAACCATGGTGTCAAAAATTAGGGGGGGGGGGTGAAGAATTTGGGGAATTTTGTTCAGAAGTGGTTGACATTTTGAGAAAGAATTTAGGTTTCGAAAGGAGATTTCAAGAAATTTTTACTGTTGGATACAAAGAAGTAAATGAAGAAGAAGAAGGAGAAGCACTGCTATATATAGATTGAAGGATCATGGTTGCGTTTACATGGGGAGACAAAGCAGGAAATCACTCCAATCAACAGATGCCACGTGTGATTGATGGAAATATGGAGTGACAACCGCCGTTTTCAAATTTCATGGCACACGCACAGCCACGTCGATCTCCCACCTAAATTCACTCCACTCCTCGACAGTTCTGACGACAACTCGAGGAGTGGGGGGACTATCTATATTGGGTGAAAAATCACCGAGCTCTTAGCAAGGGCTCGAGGCTTGACTTGATCCAGTTCTTCCAAGGACAACTCTTCGAGGGAAGATGTCTTGTTCCTTTGATCAGCCACCTTGGGCAGAAAGCGACATAGGTCAAAGATCAAGGCTCGTAAAAATTGTCACAAAATGGTTCATTGACCCCTCGAGCAGGCATGGCACCTCGGCGGACGAGCTTTACCTTTCGTAACTGTCGACCGTTGCATGAACATTAAAGAGGAAGATCATGGCTAGCCATGATCGAATGTCGAATAATGGTCATTAAGTATAGTTTTTATAGCCAAGACTCCTTCATCTTTGAGAGACAATAGATTGACACCCTTGTAATTGAGAGAGGACAACCAGAAATACAGATATAACACTTATATTTTTGTTTTCTACTGTTTGCCTACATTTTCCTGATATTGTACATTGTCTTTCAATCGTTATTCATTTCTTGTTCCTTACTCTTGCTTTGATACAAATAAATTACTAATTGATCTCCAAAATAAATTTGATTTAGTGATGTAATCAGATTTAGGCCAACACAATACGTTAAATCTGTTGACTATATAATATGGTGTGTCCCTATGATTTGCCGCCAACCAAATCTACTATTCGCCAAGACTTCAAGGCAATTTAGTTAGAGACGAGGGGGAATGGTTCGAGGGCAAGTGTTGCTATGCGAAGACTTCAACAGTTGCCTATTTGCCAATATTTTAATACAATATAATTGAACTCGTATGTGAGTCGATGGAAAATATTGTCTTGCCAAGAATTCAAAGCAATTTAGATTCAGAGGAAAGAAGGGTGAAACATGCGTCATTAATTAAGTGTTGAGAGGTATTTTTATTTGAATATTATCAAAGGATGGTTGTTCTTGCGAGAGAATTGCATCACTATGACACCATAGACAATGTTTTCCTTTTTGACTTCCAAAACGGTGTTCAGCAAAAATGATCTCCGTTTAATTTGATGAATAAACTTTGACAAAAATACCCCCTATGTATCTTATAAGTGATGCGCTCTTTCCATGCTTTCCATTTTCTCTGTCCAAAAGTACTGTCCAGGCAACACTTACCCCCATCCTTTATCGCATTCTCCAAGCTAATTGCATTGAAAAGTTGGCTCTGCAACACTTTCCAACGACTCTAATATCCAGTTAATTGCTTTTAAGTATAACATAGGCAACACTTAGCCTCTACCTCTTCCCCCATATCCAGTTAATTGCTTTAAAGTATAACATAAGAAATACTTAGCCTCGACCTCTTCCCCATCTTCCCAGACAGCACTTGCCATCGACCCCTTCCCACATTATCAGTTAATTGCCTTGAAGTATTGACTAGGTAGCACTTGTCCTCGACCCTTTCTCACATTATCCTTGTCAATTGTCTTGAAGTATTGACTAGACATCACTTTTCCTCACCACTCAGTCAATCTCCAAATAATTGAATTACAACCAAGGCAGCACTTGCCCTTGATCTCTTCCCACATTCTCCCAGTTAATTGCCATCAAATATTGCCTAGACAATACTTTAAACAAAATAAGGAAGAAATAAAAACAAACTCTTAGATGCCCTAGTTCTACAAATCTAGAAAAGTTGAAAATTTGCCAGTTTGTAAGACATTCAAAGAGAAATAATCACCATTATTTAGAAAAATAGCCAGCACTAGAAATCCTCAGAAAAATTGTATGAAAATATTTTCCTTTAGTTGGTTCAAAGTACGATGGTAGTTTCCTTAGGACTATATTTTTTTTTTCAATTCCAATACAATTTTGTGGAATTTTGAACTGATTCGTAGGAAAAAACCTTATGGTTTTTCGTATTTTTGGTTAGTGATGGCTAATTTTTAAAAGTTTTTAATTGATGGCTGTTGCTTTGTTAGCGAATTGTAAAGTGGCTACGGGGTCTAATTTTTAGTTAAAATTAGGACTAGTAGCCAATTTTCATTGCACTAAATGAGAAACGATCATGTCTTTGAAATTTGTTAGAAGAATAATCATATTTTGAGAAACAGAAAAATCCAAGAAATTTTTCCTTGAGTTTGAACTAAAAAATTTCAAAGTCCAAGGAAATCATTTGGGAGTGCCAAATATGAAGTCCTAGGAAATTATCCTGAGACTTTGAAAATTTTAGTTCAAAGTACATAATTTTTTTTTGTGGGACCACAAATATGTACAAACTTTCAGATTTTGGTTAGCAGATGCTAGTTTTTCTAAATTGTTATATGTCATGGCTATTCTTCCAGTTTTTAGTAATGTTAACGGTATAAATAAAGGAAAATTTTCATATCGAACCAAATATATACCATGGCCCTACATTCAAATAGCCATAAAACATCTTGCACAATGGCTAGCAAAAAATTACTCTATATAAATAAGTTTATGTATATTTTCTTCCTAAAAACTTGTTGAGGCTATCGTGCCTAGTTTATTAGAGAGAGGGAATCGTGTCTAAATTATAGGAAGATGATCATCTTCCTTAAATACATGGATAACTATCACTAAATATTTCGCTAAATGATTTAAACGTTAATGAATATTATTTAGTTATTCTTAATATTAGCAATTAATCATGGATACATGCTAAACGATTTTTCCAACTTTCACACGTCATTCATCTACCATGTACTGCATATTATTATTTCAAAATATATAATATCATGTATAGAATATTCTATTGATATGAGTGTGACATATTCTACATATTTATGATATTTATTTAAATATATAATATCTTGATATTATTATACATAAAATATTTTGTTGATACAAGTGCAATATATTCTGCATATTTATGAGATACTATTTCAATAGATAATATATTAGTAATATTATACTTAAGATATTTTATTAATACAAGTGAAAATATATTTTGTATATTCTACATATTCTGCATATTCTATTGATATGAGTTTGATATATTCTGCATATTTATGATATTTATGTTGAAGAAATAAAGCTTCCACTGAAAATTTGCATTTGTTCCCCTAAAATCAAATAGGGAGATATTCATGTATATGTATTTAATTAAAAAATATTATGATTAAGTAGAAATAGATAAACAAAGAAGAAGAAGGAGGAGACGTTTGGGTCTTTATGCCTAATTCCATGATATTCGTTGTAGACAAGGTAATGAAAATAAAATTACCTTACTCTGTTTGGATTCTGTATGTTTTTAGGTCGTTGACACGCATATAAAAAGGCATATAAAAAGGTATATATAAAAGGTACTCCCTCCGTCCCATTTTAGTTGTCACTTTAACAAGTTTCATTTGTCCCAAATTAGTTGTCGCTTTAGCATTTCAAGACATTTTTTACCAATTCTTTCCAACTATGCCCGTATTCAATAAAGAAGTATTTTCTAGAAAAAGTCAATCCACTTTCATTTATTATGGGTAAAATAGTAAAAGACATACCCTATTTATTGATTTCTTAATGGACGTGCAGAAGCCTAAAGCGACAACTAAAATGGGACGGAGGGAGTATATAAAAAGGCGTCAATTCATTAAAAAAAGGCATATAAAAAGGTAGATGTTTCATATTTGATTTTGGCTATTAGATGTTGAATACATAAGGCTAAATGTTTATAATTCATAATAAACAAAGAATGTGTTTATTTTGTGTTATTGACTAATAAAAGTGTCTATGCTGTGTAAATTTTTCATAAATAAACCAGCCCCATCCGACCGACCCACTTGAATTGAAAACCATTTTTCAAATTTACCTCTCAACTCCCCTCTCCTTTTCTCTTTTGTCAATGGCTTCTTCACGCTGCTACGTGTGTTCAACAGCAAAACTTTCTACGAATTGCAACAGGTTTGTTGCTCGGAACTACTTCTCTCCGTCAACTGTCACCCAGTATGTCTTGATTGCGAAGTCGTTAGGCGGTGACATTGGTCGCGTGAAAAACACTCATCTCACAAAGGCTTATATCTGAATTGGTGAAGAACTCAAAAAATTCAACAGTAATTCAATTTCTATCAACATAATTTAGGGATTCTTTACTAGAATGCGGAAACCGTATAAAGAATACAAGATTTCTAGTCGATTGTTTTATTTAATCCAAAGAGTGAAAATCCATTTACTCTTTCTAATCTGAGTTCACATTGCAGTGGATTACCATTTGGTCTCTTGGAGTGAACCACACCCAAGCCCGAGAATGTCAATTTACATGAGTGGTTCAAGGGTAAGGCCACTAAAGCTTCCACTTTAGGCCCCTAAGAGTTAAACACATGCAAAATTTTATTATTAGTTATATTTATTTATATTAGTAAGAGGTCTTTTAAGTGAACAAGATATGAGGTATTTATTTCAATACACAACCGTGGTTGCAGTTGTCAAAAATCTTATTCATAGATATGAGATTGATTTTGATTTTTAAAATATTAGACAAATTTCTACTATACAAACTTGATTTTTTTTTTTTTTTTTTTTTTTTTTTTTTTTAAAAAAAAAGAAGGAAACAAACTAAACTTCTATAGGAAGGTTTAACACATTATTAATGTCTTCAGCATACCATCGAGAGTATATTTGAACAAAATAATTCATAAGGATTAATTTATTGTTTGCACCACAGAAGAATTAGAAAATTAAACTTTAAATGAAAACATAAGTGAATGTAATTAAAAATTTTGGCATTTAGTACGTCTTTACTTTAGGCATCCGTCATATTGAGCGACCCCTGCCAATGAGTTTTCTTTTCCTTGATGGATGTTACTTTTTTTAAAAAAAAAAAAAAAAAAATTATACATGGGGAAGGGAAACTCCTGTGTGAGCTTACAAACACAGGCAATTCAAGTCCTATCAGCGAGAAAGGTTTCGGTAGGCCCCATCCTTTTCTTCTCATGTATCATAAAGTTTTAACATATCCCAGCCACGAACCCTTAAAGGTATCATTGCACTTGAGCCCAACTCACGACTCAAAAGATCAGTCCGTTATGATATTAGAGAGCTCTAATCATCCAGCTCTAGTCATCCAGTTTTAAATTAGATAATTCTGAGTATCTCGCAACCGATCCAAACTACATCAAAAAAATAAACAATGCATAGTAATTAGACAAGCAGTAATAGCTTAGAAAAGACGGGGTTAACCACTTCTTTTTTGGCAAACAAATGGCTCATGTTTTTTTTTTCTGGATAGAGTAAAAAAATAATTGATAATAGTATAAATTATTGATAATAGTATAAATTATTGATAATAGTATGGAACAAAACCATACATACAACTACCATAAATGACCAGTTACATGCTTCCTATCTCCTCTAAGAAGTCTACATATTGATCCATGTTTCCAATTCCATTAATGTTACACCAAAAGTACATGCTCTCAAGACATTTATTCTTTAACCTAAGATACATGACTCCTCTTGTCCTCAAAGTAGATCTTCTTTCTTTCCCTCCATAGGGATTCCAGAATATGCAACTGGGATAGTTCTCCAAGTAAGCTGTTGCTCCTTTGCCACTTTTTTACTCTGCCACATCTCTAGGAGACTCTTTCAGATTTTTGGTATCACCCATTTGATAGCAGATATACTCGAGAATAACTCCCACCATTGTCTTGCAGCCTGTAGAATTAGATGATGATTAACTTACTCCAAGTCCTCCTCACCTAAGTCGCATCTATATTAAAGCAAATCGCCTCTTCTGCAGATTGTTCTGAGTCAAGCAGTCCTCTCTAGCAGCAATCCAGCCAAAACATGCAACATTGGTTGGTGCTTTGCATGTCCATAGCACTTTCAAGACCAACTTACTTCACAATGTGCATGTAATTATAGCAACTTCTAACAGAAAGTTACCATCTTTTTTGCTTTTCAGATAAGAGCAACCTTCTTGTTTACAACCAATGAAACCGGTTCCAGCATATTAAGCGGTTGCTCCACATTATCCACCTCCCAATCATTTAACTCCACCTACAGTCCCCATTCCAACTGGAACCTGAATAGAACTCAGCAACTGTACCTCTCTTATTTAATGAGCAATCGTACAAAATTGGGAAGTTGAACTCCAAACTTTCATTTCCCAACCACATATCAGACCACAACTTGATTTCGGATCCATCAGGCCTCTCTTATTTATGGCTCATGCTGTTTCTACGAGAACATAGAAGATGCAAGCTTACAGCTTCGCTAACGCTAAGTACATTTTGAAACATAAAATACTGGCGAGCAGCAGATAAACTAACAAGAATTTGAGGTTGTACAAAAATAACAGAGAGAAAAAAAAGTGCCTCGAACATACATAACATACTAATAAATAAGTGATTTTGGAGAGATCAAGCTTTCTGTAAAAGTTATTCCATGTTGCACGCCACCTTGAGGCCAGAATGCAAATGGTCCACTGGATGTCCTAAATTCATGCCCACCACATTGAGCATGATAGCACCAGAATAGCACTTCACCATCCGCAAACCTATATTTTGGTACGATTTTATAAATATTGGGATCTTCAATAGTAATCAATGCATTCCAAGATTCCTTGACATCATAGTCTTTCAATAGCCATAACTTAAAGGTTCTGTTCCCCCGATGAATAGAAGAAGAATGAACACAAAGCATACCTTCCAATACTGAAAGGCCAAAAGAGATGATGCCCCTCGAGCATAATATATGCTCTGGCAAGGGTATCTCCCCATATACTTCATTTGAAATATTAAATGAAACCACAGAATAATTACTTGAAGTACCTATCCAATGAAATGCCTCGTGTACAAATGCCAAAGAATGCATGCCAGAACGCACAAGGGAAATGCCACGAGGATGTTTATCAATTTTCCTCCAGGAACCAATATTCAGCGTCAGAATCTCACCAGGTGATTTGCGACCATCTATGCCAATGTGAATTTTAAGGATCTTATAGTTACCACTAGCTGAGTCATAACCCAATCCGAAACAAGATTCCTCCTGTGGAAATTCTGGATCAGGAAGTATTATTGATTCTCTCGTGGAGGGGTTCCATAACATAAAAGAGTGTTTATCACCAGTATTATCAGTAACCCGGATTACAAACAAGCCATTGTAACCACAATGATGTATACAATACCCTGGCTTAGAGCTTGAAGGGAAATCAAGATCTTGTACATCCTCAACCAGTTGAACTGATGTTAAAGGACAACAACGGAAGGATAATATATTATCCTCAGGGAAGTAATGGCTAATAAGAATTTTTTGGGAATTTTGGTTATTCTTGGCATGACCGAGATGCTTCATCTTAAAGTAAGGATCAGAAATTAATGTCTTCCAAAATTTTGAAACACATTTGAATCCAAGAAGAGACCGCACGGGTAACCTGGTGAGGATGTCCATAAGTATTTCCTCTTCGAAGTGAATCGCCATGGCCTAGAAAGGAAACAAAAAGCAGTCAGACAATTTTTCTTGAAGTAGTCAAATAATAAATAATTTCAGCCAAGAGTTTAAAAAAGATAAACCTGAAATTTCTTGATTTCTTCAAGCTACTATTTAAGTACTTGTTTAATAACATTAAGAAAAAAGTTTCAAGTACAGAAAAATGAAATTATTTGGCAATCTGGAGCGCCACGAAGTAAGCAACAAACAAGCGAAGTACTTTAAGAATTTCCACATGTTTGATGCCATGGCTGTAGTTTCGACCAAAAATAACTCAGTGAAGGCATAAACTGGTGCCTGAATAAAAGGCATAAAATCGCCGTCTCACATTGTTTTCTAGTGGTAAGGGAAAAGGTAGATGATTGAAACCATCGATACTTGGTAATGATTTGTCTCCTTTGTGTTTGGTCTATGTATCACAGGGCGGACGTGGTCTAAGGTTCCAGGGAATTGCGGTGACTGGACCAGCGAGTACTGTTAGGAAAAAGTTACAGAGATAGCATGCATTATTCCCATTCTTTCTATTTACCACCAAACACTGCACCTGTTTGCAATTCTAATTTTTTCTGTATGCTGACGGAGGACTGATGAGTTTCTGGATCAGGCTGATGGTTATTTACCACTTTAAATGAAGAGGTACTTAATTTACGTGGTTTATAGTTGTTTATGACAATCTCTTCAATGGCTTGCAGTTGTCTACTTAGATGACATTAGTGTTGTATGCTTCAGACATGGAGAAAACATTGTTCAGCTCCCAAAATGAAAAAGATAAAAATGGACTGAAAATTCACATCTCATAGTGGTGGAGTATGTTCTGCAGTCTTAGTAACTTGTGGATAAGCTGATGCGTGGTCTTATACTTGGGCATTCATTCAGTAACAACTGTTAATACTCCAAGTATTCTGGGTCAAAACTTTTCCTGCAGGGGTCTAACACATTATGAAATACTACTACTTAAGTGAATTGAACACGGGAACACACCTCTTAGCCATAGCAAACACACCTATAATCTATGTCCAACCAATAACGGTTAAACTCAATTGTAAGTAACACCCTGATCAACAAAATCATGCTACTACGAACTAATAAAAGATAATAAAGCAGTCATTTTTTGTATGAGGATGAGAAAAATATATAAGTATAACATTTTCCTTGAAAAAGGCGGTAATCATAACCTCGGAAAATGTGAAACACACTTGGATTGTCTAACCAACAAGAATTAAACTCAATTGTGAGAAGTCAGCACCTGATCAATATCCATCTGCTGCTTTGTAGTATCAGTTGACACGTTCTTCCCTGAAATTTAGTTTTAAAAAAATTGCCCCATTCATATAGAGGATAAAATAGAGGCCTTGGCGGGCAGTGTTAGCCAACTGGAATTGTAAAAGGAAAAAAAAAAAAATACACAGACACACAGCAGCGGCAGCATCAAAGAAACATACCTTTGCAAATTCGGAAAGGAGGTAAGGATTTCTGATTAAGCTTTTGAGTGGTATTGCTAATAATTGGACAAAAAAGATTTGCCCTTTTAGATTTCTTCGTCGTCTGTTGACCTTGTATCTGAGGAGTTTTTGAGGAATGTTAAATTCCAGTAACTTAGTAGAACTTGCAAACTAATTCAATCACAAAATCATACAAGGAACTACTGGAAAATCAATAAAGCACCCTCTTTTTCTCCAAATTGGTTAATAGTTTCCTCGGAAAAATGTTTTCTTTAATGTTAAAATCATAACCTCAGAGCATAACAGGAATTATCGAAGTCCTAACCACAACAATAACAACAACAACATTCCCATCCTAGTATGATTCCATAAGCGGGGTCGGGAATGGTGAGGTATATGCAGACATCATTCTAGGTCTCCTATCTCACTAGACATCATTCTAGGTCTCCTATTTCGAGTGAGATAGAGAGGCTAAGGCCTAACCAAACAACGACTAAAACTCAATTCTTAAAATTAGAACTCACATCCTGATCAACAATAATATCCATGTACTTTTTTTTTTTAAATCCATCTACTTATTTGATGGGCTCTTCCATGCAATAAATTTAAAAAGAAATTCCAGTCATATAAAGGCATTGATTAAGAGGTAGCAGGTATCTAATAGAATAGTCGAGGTCCAAAATACCTTTGTAAATTTGATCTTCTTCTTCTTCAGTTAGCATGTGAAAAGATTAAACTTTTCCTCTCTAGTGCTAATAATTTGACGGAAAAGATTTGGCTTTTTGTATTTGCATTGGATTTCTTCTTCTTTTCTCTATTTACTACTCTTTGTTTCAATTTATGTGAACCTATTTATAGATTTGAAAAATATTTAACTCTTAATTTACCAATTACCACTATACTCATTAATGAGATGATTTATAACTTACAAATATGAATGGCTTATTTGATATAACAAGTTTCAAAATTTTCCTTACTTTATTTCTATGATAGCTAATTTCATTTTGCTACCATAATTTACTATCCGCACCCTTAAATCCAAACAATCTTATATTCTGATGATTTCAGCTTTTAAACTATGCAAAAGAATTTTGTAAAAAATATTAAAACTTCAATGCTTTTATATATAGCTTCTGTCCATAACTGTGTGTATATAGCTGAAGGAAGAAATTAGAATAAGAAACAAAAATAAATTCTTGGGGTAAATGTCATATGAGGAACTTATATATAAATTGAAAAAATTCAGAGTTTTGGAAATTGAAAAAAAATAACTTGATGAAAGCGTGAATGCTTAATTACTGCCGCCACCATTGTACATAATGGTATATGTTACATGGTCAACTTCATATGGGACACGTGGCAGCACCATATTGTTTACATCTTAAGCTGCTAGGAAGAAATTTTGACTAGTAAAGAAACAATGAGAAGTGCCGTCGCTGCTAGAAGAATTTCACTTACCCATGCCATACTTGCCTTAGCCACAGCCCACACACACATACTTGCTTTGGCCATTATTTGTCCCATCACACTTGGACTTCAATGTCGGCGTAAGAATAACCATTCCGTCTTTATTATCGAGCCCATGTTTCACCTTATTCCCTCTTAATACACTTATTGGACCAATTGAATACCTAAACTCTAGTCAAACTTTATTGATTGAACACATTTTCGTAAACTAAAATGCTTAACGCGCTGCCACAGTAATGTGACAATCAGACTAGTTTACAACAGAGTAAAGCTTGCTACTTGAGTAAATACTTATCATCAATGTCACAGCTAGACTATAAGATCATCTAATATGCTGAATTCACTCAAGAACTATAAACAAGTGGACATTCCAGCTTCAAACAAACTTAAAACTATTTTACCACCTATTCTCTGCTCTCGTTGCCCCATCCACAAGCTCAAACCTAATCTATAACTACTATATATGTGCTGCTCGTGCCACCACGGACCCAATATTGTAGTTAGTAAACCTGTACAATATTGTTAGGTATATTTGCAGTTCTCCAGTGAATAATAATTGAATATTGGTCAGCTAAAACTTATAAAAATATTTTTGTAATACCTCATCTTTCTAAGTAAAAACATAACCAGGCAGTTAGTGGAGGAGGTGATTGAATCTCTACTACATGTGACGCCTCTGTGTTATGCATTACCGAACCAAACTTTACATGATGTCCAGGAGTTTACAAGAGTATCTAGTATCTGCTTATGATGTCCACCTGTTTTGAATACGGTGATTCTTTATTATGTGATGCATTAATGTTGAAGGTCAACCAAGCTCTGTTGTTATCAACCTTGTTTGTTTCTAGTCTTCGAGTAAAATATTAGTACCTGTTGCATCAAACAGCCAAGGCAGAAAATAACTGTCAGTAAGACTTGATGAAAAGTAAGAAATGCAAAATTGCCAAGTGATACTAAAAGTATATAAGAAACAGCATACATTAATTCCATATTTGACTCTTTAGCATTAGTTGAGATCTCACTTTTTATTAATTAAATATTTAAGTTCATTCAACAAACTCTAGACTCTCATGAGCTTCTAGATTAACAAAAAGGCACAGACGAAAACGAAGTGAGTGAGGCATATACAGGCAAGTGAAAAAGCAAAGCACCTAAAAAGTAATGTTGGACAAAACTCATCCAAAGACAGTTGAAAAATATTGTTGAGTCCTGGAAAATGCCCTGCAGCCAAGAGCAGACTCTTAAAGTTCCCAGATAGTACCCACTGCACTCGAATAATAGCTAGGAACATGCTCCAGATCTGCCATGTAAATTGACAATGAAGAAAGAGATGTTCAACAGATTCACAAGCTCTTTCACACAGCAAGTAGCATCTGCTGCTGAGAATGAAAGCCTTTCTCATTAAATTATCTTGTGTAAGACATGCCAGATGAGCCACCAACTAGCCCAAACACGCCACTTTAGTAGGTGCAAGAGTACCAAATTCCTTTCCAAGGCCACTTCTCCTCTAGTGTAATGTCAGATCCAATGATTTTCCTATAATAGGAATTAACTGTGAAGATACCACCATTTTTAGCAATACATTGCATGGTATCATCTTTCTCCTGAAGAAAATGGTCCACTTCTTGCATTTCTCTATCCATAAAATTCCTTCTAAACTGGAAGTTCCATCTATTATTTTCAAATACCTCAGCAAGCAGAACATTGGGGTTCTGCACTATGCTGTACAACTACAAACTAGGAAACGGATAATCTCAACAAGCCAATGCCATCTCAATTGTCCTAAGCTTCAGAATTTACCTTAGCAACTCTTATTCTGACATTTCTACATGAAATAAATAAAGAGAAGTCCTTGATGCCTGCAGCAAAAATACTTCAGTCGATAAGCAAATCAATGCTTGTAAATTTACCACTGGCATGTCACATTCACCGGAGGCTGGATTCCTATAGGGTTTAGATGAAAGCATGCATGTTCTAATTCACCACTAACGTGTCATTTACCGCACACTCAGTGAAGACGAACTTAAAATGTTTCCAACATAACACATGCCTAAAGTGCAACCACATTCAACATAGGGTTATAACTTACAGATATAAAAAAGTTTTTTAGAACTCCACATAATTAGTCAAATGGACCATTCCTATACAATGTTGTTGTCTTTTATATATACAAAAGAAGACATAAATATACATTAGTTAACCCAATACTTATTTGTAATGTTGAACACCTGAGAAGGAACCAAAACATCTAATTCATTTTTATTGTTTTCAAACAAATTAAAAGGCGCATATTCATATTTAACATTCAAGAACCAAGCTTGATGTGATTTATATTTTCTTGTTAATTGGGTCATAACTGAAACAATACAAACAAAGAAATTCTCCATCACTCCATGGCCCCTAAGAGATATGTACGTTGAAATCTATAATCTTACTACAAAGCCTGAAGCTAAACTGAGGGAGATCAGAGATGACCATGGTTGGAATTTTGCGCTTAGACGAGCTCCTAATGATTGAGAATTCACAAGAATTGCAGAATTACTCAAGACACTTGAAGTTTTCACAAACTTCAATGAAAAAGAGGACATTATGGAATGGAATGCAGGCAAGAGAAAGCATTTTACACTGAGGACAGCTTATATATCTTGCAAGGGCAGCAGGGGATACAATGACCATGGAAGTAGATATGGAAGACGCAAGTTCCACAAAAAGTAGCATGTTTTTCATGGATTGTGATTAGAAGGGCATGTCTGACTCAAGAAATTTTGCAAAGAAGAGGATTCCAGCTTTCATCTAGATGTTTTCTATGTTCAAACGACTCTGAGGATAACAGTCATCTTTTCCTACATTGCCGAGTTACCTATAACTTCTTAACTTTGGCTAACATCAAATACTGCATACTCGAATACACTGATCTCTTAAAGTCTTGGAGTCATCTCGGGGGGAGTATCAGATACAAGAAGTGGTGGCATGCTCCCCCATTGTATTTGGTTGACTGTGTGGAAAGAGAGGAACCATAGATGCTTTGAAGAATGTAGCAATCCTGTTCAAAAGGAACTGCATTCTCTCTTTTCATTTTTTGGTGTAAACAACATTTTGTAGAAGATGCTGAGTCACTTGTTCAGTTTTTAGAATTCTTTGTAGCTAGAATTTTCTATATTCTTGGACACAGCTACTCTATTTGTACATAACTGGTTGCCAACACGGCTTCTTTCTGTGTTGATGAATACACGTAGCCATTCTCCAAAAAAAAAATGAAATTCTCCATTGAACAAGAGATCAATGATTTCATCATAACACATCAATGCGCTTTGAGAAATAGCAGGAAAGCAACAGGGTTAGTTCCACTATAAAGATGCTTACATCAGCATAACTGAAAAGGAAACTGTAAGTTTCTGAATTATTGTTTAACCCCAAGTTTCATGAAAAACAAACAAAAAAAGATGAATGCAAAGACTCTCCTTGTATAAACAAACAAAGAAATATAATAAGGTAAAAAGAAAACAAAAAAGGCAACATCCAAGACTACAATGAGAAAATTTATAAAATCAATAATGAAAATCCAAAGGAAGGAAATGAATGGCGCAGAACATTGAAGAGAGAGTTTTAAGCAGAATAATAACAATTACAGCCATGAAATTCGGAAATCTGAAGAGAACATGGAAGATTAGGATAAAAATTGAAAAAGAAAAAAATTAACCTGAAATTGCAAAGCTCGGATGATAGCACAAAGAGAGCTCAAAGAATATTAACTTACAAAGGAATGGATGTTTTCTGTTCTCTGATGATGGAATGAATATCCCTTGGTCGACCATCATGGCCTTTCAATATAATAGAAATTCTTACAACATGTGAATTTTTGCAACTGGATATCATATGTCATAATGCTTTACTTATCCAGCAACAAACTCGTAAAGATATCGTGTAATTGAGCCCAACTTACGACTCAAAAGATCAGTCCTTTATGATATTAAAAGGTTCTAATCATCAATTTTGAGTAAGTTAATTCAGAATATTAATTATCAATTTCCATCTCCTAACCATTCTACTGAAATAGAGGTGAAGAATAAACAGTGCAGTATTCATAGTAATTAGTACTGTAGACAAGACTAGACAGGCAATAATAGGTAAACAAGAAAAAGGGGTTAATTATTCTTTCTTAGCAAAGAAATGGCTCATGCTGTTTCTCTGAGAACATGAATAAGCATATCTGACAACTTAGTTAAAGTTGGCGAGCAATAGATAAACTAACAAGAATACAAGCTTGTAACATAATTAATGAAAAAAGAAAGTGCCTCGATCATAAATAAGAAACTACTAATAAGTAATTGATTTTGAAGAGATCAAGCTTTCTGTAAAAGCGATTCCATGCTGCCAGGCAGCTTGAGGCCATAATGCAAATGGTCCACTGGATGTCCTAAATACATGCCCACCACATTGTTTATCATAGCACATGGATAGCACTTCACCATCTGCAAACCTATAACGTGGTATGAAATAGACAAACCCGGGATCTTCTACAGTAAGCAATGCAATCCAAGATTCCTTGACATCATAGTCTTTCAATAGCCATACCTTAAAACGTTCCTTCTGCAGGCAAATAGCAATAGAAATAACACAAAGCATTCCATCCAATACTGAAAGGCCAAAACCACATCTGCCATTCGAGCATAATATTTGCACTGGCAAGAGTATCTCCCCGTACACTTCATTTGAAATGTTAAATGAAACCACACAATAATTACTTGAAATACCGATCCAATGAAATGCCTCGTGTACAAATGGCAGAAAAGTAGTATCGCACATCATAAGGGAAACGCCAAGATGATGTTTATCAAGTTTTCTCCAGGAACCACTATTCAGCTAAGAACTTCACCAGGTAATTCGCGACCTTTTGAGCCCCTGTGAATTTTAAGGATCTTATAGTCCCCACTAAATGAGTCATAACCAAATCCCAAAATAGTAGATGATCCGCACAGTGGAAGTATTGGATCAGGAAGTAGTACTGATTCTCTTGTGGAGGGGTTCCATAACAAAAGTGTGGTGTGTTCATAATCAACCTTATCGCTAACCCCGAGAATAACCAAGCCATCGCAAGAACAAAGGATTGAACAAAACCATGGTTTAGAGCAGCTTGAAGGGCAATCAAGTTGTTGTACATCCTCAACCGGTTCAACGGATGATAACGGACAACAGTAAATGGTAAATACATGATGCTCAAGGCAATTACGGGCAATAAGGAGTTTTTGGGAATTTTGGTGATTCTTGGCATGACTGAGATGCTTCATCTTAAAGTAAGGATCAGTAATCAATGTCTCCCAAAAATTTGAAACACATTTAAATCGAAGAAGAGACCGCACGGGTAACCTGGTGAGGATGTCCATAAGTATTTCCTCTGACATGGCCGTAATTTTGAAGTATTCAAATATAAGTCCAACAACAAGAATTGTAAGAACTGACCTGCTGCTCTGTAGTATTAGTTGAGTTAGCCAAGTGGAATTGTAAAAGAAAACACACAGCAGCCACGAAACATACCTATTCAAATTCTGATTAAGCTTTTGTATGGTAGTGCTAATAAAGATTTGCCTTTTTTGTGTATTTGCATTGGGTTTACTAATAATAACTTCCTCTCAATCGTGCCTACTTATTTTGCGTCATCTTCTCTAGTTTCTTAGATTTGAATGCATAAAGTTGCTCTTTTGATTTTAAACTGTAGGTTTTTATATTTGAGATATAGGCGGTTCTAGAGTAGCTAATTTCTTTTTGCTACCCTAATTTACTATTCGCAACCATAAATCCAAACTTCTTTTTGCTTCAATTCCAAATTATCTTATTTTTACTTTTTTCTTGTACATGAGAAAGGGAAACTCCGCATGTGTAAGTTGCTTGCTCTGCCAGTCCCTAGGCTAAAGAAAAGAGAAGGATTGCAGTACGTACGTCGATAGTCAGCATAAACTCTGCTCATTCAGGATGAATTCTCATAATATATACGTGTCGACCTAGGAACTATAATTTACTTCGGCACTGGGGAGTGATGAAAGTTGAGCTTAGTATTCTTGGAGCTCCTTCTATATTAATATACTTATCTGTTAGTAATTTGAATTTATTTGATATTAAGGTTTTTATTAGCTATAGCCAAGATTTTCTTTGTAAGGTGTCCTTGCACCATAGCTTAAAGTCTGGCAATAGCTAAGACGCAAGCTGCCCTTGTACCAGAGCTTAAAATCTTGGCTATGCCAATCGACATTGCCAAAATGAGTTGGTTTTTTTTGTGAAGAAAGTATTGCCTATCAAGCATGAGTTTGTTTATTGTTTAGTAGTAGTTAATGTGTCTTTATTTATCTTTATTTTTGCCTAGTTGACATTGTATTTGGTGGTTGTAAAGGAATTTCTCTACATATTAAGTTTGCGTTCATTATGACACGTCGTAATGTATGTTCCCTTATCTTTACTCGTTTCTTTTATTTTCACACGATTTGATTTTATTTGCCGATTAAGTATATTTTAGTTTTTGCTCCCATAGGAAGGAGATCAAATTTTTAAGTTTGAGCATTGTTTTGATGCCAAAGATTGTTGGGGTGGTAATACGAATTATAATGGTGTTAATTCAGTTGTATCGATAGGTTCGATATTTTTGCTGGAGTGGCCATGAAGGTTTGAGGGCAAGTATTGCCTTGCCAAGATTTCATGGCAATTTAGCTGAGAATTTTTTTGAATTGGATGAGATGGAAGTATTACCTATGGCAAGACTTGAAGGCATTTTAGTTGTCGTCGAGGGAGGGATTATTGAGAAAGTCTTGTCCTTCCTAAGACTTGTAGGCAAGTTAATTAAATCTTTATATTAAAATATTTTAGTATTTTAAAACTGATAAATAATTTGTGGAGGATTGTGCAGGTGAGGTTTTGCCTAGGTGCAATTTAGTTCTCAATAGTATTACCCATACGAAGACATCAAGGCAAGTTAATCAATTCTAATATTATAATATTTTTAATATTTTAAAATTAATAAATAATTTTTGGAGGGTTGTGCATGTAAGGTTTTTGCCAAGACTTTGGGGCAATTTAATTCTCAATAAATTCTTATGTTGTTGGATAGTATTGCCTTGCCAAGCAAGTTAATTAATTCTAACATTTTAATATTTATAATTTGTGAACTTTGTATTTTAAAATTTTATAAACAACGGTTATTAACAAGATTATTCTAATTTTTTAATATTTTAATTTTTGTATTATACTAATATGTAGACTTATTATTACATTAAAATTTATCAATAAAGTACGTAGAAATTGGTAGTAAGTGCTCCATTTTTACCAAGACTACTTTGTGGAAATTGACGTGGTATGGGGTAAAGTTGTTGAGTGTAAAGTCTTAGCTTGCCAAAACAAACGTTTATATATAATATTAACTATCTAATCACTTTTGAATTTTAAAAATTTACTTTGTGGCAATGGTATGGTCTGTTTCATTCACAAAGAATTCTCGTGTGCTGGTGGTGCTATTGTTATTTGACGACAGATTATTTCTTGTAAAAATTTCAACTATCATTCTTCAGCGGATACATGTAAGTGATAAGTTCTAGATCGTTTGTTATGACCATGCCCTTGACGTTTCCAGATTGGTGTCAAACCATATCTTTATTTCACTCTCATCACTCCTGATGCTTAGAGCATTAATAACTTCTTTTTCAAATGCCTGGTAGGTAGTACCATCTTTCACAAGTATCAACTTTATGTCATGGTTCATATATTTTTTGTTTGCATTCAATTTTCTGTTGTAAGTGATGTATATGCACTTCGTTGTCATAACACTAATCCAGCACATAATGAAGATGAACGACATGCTCAGATTTTCATGGACATATCACCAAGAAAGAAGCATGATCTCGGTATATAGGAAGTGATTACTAGGTAAACTCTTGCCCTTGTTGTTGGATCAGAGCTTATAGTCAAGATTTGTAGAGAATTTCTCTGCAAGTTACCCTTGCACCAGAGCTTAAGAGACTTTCTCTACAAGTTGCTCTTGCATCAGAGCTTAAATTCTTGACTATAGCCAAGACTTGCAGAGACTTTCTCTGCATCTCTGTAAGTTGCCCATTGCACCAGAGCTTAAAGTGTTGGTTCTGCCAAGACTTGCAGAGACTTACTCTGCAAGTTGCCCTTGCACCAGAGTTTAAAGTCTTGAGTTCTGACTATGTGATTTTATTCGCAATTCTCTTTGTAAATTGTACAATTAATATAGATTGATTAATTTATATCAAATTATATATATTTTCACTAGTTGAATATCGATCTAATGTCATTTGCTTCCCATATGGCAAGAATTTTAGATCATTATGAACGAAATTCATAGCTCGTTTAAGGTAATATGAGTTATACAAAATTTAAAGCAAAACTAAACAGAACTTATATTGAATATAATGCAAAATTTACTAAAAATTAGTAAAAATTTGAAGGAATCTAACCCTGAATCTTTATTTTAATGAAAAAATATGTAAAAGTTACGGACTTCTAGTGTTAGAGATTTTTTGAATGGAGAGAGGGGAGGATAGTCCAGGTCTTTTTTATAAGTTACGAGGGTATTTTCATCAAAAAATTCTTTCATTAAACTACTAGAGGGTTTTTATGCTGAACCAATATTATTAAGGGAAAAGATACAAACCATTGCTTACTATGTCATATTTGTACAATTTGCCCTTAAAATTGACCATAAAAACTTGACCAGCCCAATATGGATGAGTTAATGCGCCCATTTATTAGCTTAGTCTACATTGACCCGTTCAATTTAGTTCGTCTAAAAGTTAGGATAACTTGGGCAAAAAATAGACCCACGAGAAACATTATCAAACTATCTATAAAATAATATTTTTATGCATTTGATATATTAAATATAACAATAATAAAGAGCAAAAAGAGTTTTACTAATTTTGTTTGATAATTACACTAATCTTAGGAAAAAAGAAAGAAATTAAGCTTAAGGAGCATTAGGTGGGTTGGATGATAGACATGTTGTTTAGCCCATTTTAATCCAACTCATACCAACGCAAGTAACAGTTGGGCGGATCAATTATCCGCCAAATTTGACTCAACCTATCCATTTGACACTTCTACCCCAGGCTAGTAATTATTAACTATAAAAGTCTATGTTGTGTTAAAGAAAAGCTAATTAGCAACAAATCCATTTGACACTTCTAACCCAGGCTAGTAATTATTAACTATAAAAGTCTATTTTGTGTTAAAGAAAAGCTAATTAGCAACAAAAAAATAGATTGTGAGGTTCGAACCTACGTCTTTGAACTCATTTTGAACACCCTTCGCCCTTGAGCTATCTCAACTATATCAAGGATGATCAAGCTTTAATATATATACACTAAAAATGATGTTGAATCTATATATACGGTAAAATGTTTTGGTGAAGGGTGCTTGGCTGACCACTATTGGCCATGAGTAGCTCCTCCCCTGGTTAATAGAATTAGAAGCGTAGAGCCAAAACATAAATAGTGATAAGTTTTTTTAATAAAATTCATGTAAATTTTACTAAAGTATATTTTTCTAGTTCTTGTGACGCAAATTTTTTCTTTAAATATTTATTAATTGACAAATAGACACGGTCAATTTAAACAATTGAGTAAAAGTTATATAATCATAATATTAGTAATGTAGTAGATCTTCTTTCAAAGATTTTAAGATTTTTCTTTTTTTCTTCTAATTTGTAAGTTTACATAGTAGAACGTTGTCTGATATTTTATGACTTTTCATTAAATAACTTAAATTTTAATATTTGTCAATAGGATTGTTGATAACAAGAACCAATATTGTGTATTTAAACAAATAGATAGAGCCCCTACACTTACCAATATAATTAAATATAACTAATAGAAAAGGTTGTTACATGTTCATTCTCCTTGAAAGAACCCTTACCATTACCCTATATGACAGAGTTTTTAATAATATTATATCGAGATAAATTTAAAGATATAAAGGCCTGTATATTATTTTCATATGAAAGACCTGTTAAAGGTTTTAAAGATCTGTACGCTATTTTCATTGAAATATCTGTTAAGGATATAAAGTTTTGTAGTCGGAGGAAAAATTCCCTTTTCAGTGTTGAACCTAATGGGAACTGATCTTTATGTTCTATCTAGTTATATTTTTGAATTGACAACCTGCTATTTTTTCATAGAGGCAAAAATAACGTGTTTCAAGGATCAATCAATATGGTTGCTTACCTGCAATGTCTGTAATGCCAAGGTCACTCAAATCTATTGGTGTGGCAATTGTAATGATGGAGTTGGAATTTCTGCAAGATATATACAACACAAACACTTCTTTTAATAAAAACATCTTCGTACTTTTGATTTTTTGATTTTACATCATTGTGTTGTTTATAGATATGTTCCACTATTTGAAGTTTCTGATGAAAGCGGTAAGGTGTGGCTGAGTGCATTTGATACACAAGCAAAAAATGTTGTTGGATGCTCAGCGGATGAGGTCTTTAGGATTGAGGCTCAGGTTAAAACAACATGACTTGTCCTGCATTTATCACAATATTAGATCAATATATATTTTAAGAATTAAACGCAATATTAGAGCAATATATATTTTAAGAATTTTATTCTAGTATAGGTAAGACATATTTTTTTCTTTAACTGGAATACCAACACATTTTAATAATAGACAAATGATTTCATATTTTGACAGTAGATTCTACTTATCTATCATATATACTGGTATGATGGTTACGAGTAAGTTAATTTTGGAATGCTGCTTGTTATACTATTTGGCTTCGACTAGAATATTAATTCAAATCATTTGTATATCTGCATTTTTTTTGTTTGTATAATTTGTGATTTTTTTGTAGGAGGGGAGTGTCGCTTTTCAGATGAAACTGAAGGCAGTCATAGGCCATGGATTCAATTTATGGTCAACGCAAGGCCGATTGTGTCTAGAAGGAAGGTCGACCAATCTATCAAGGTGATAGAGCCCTCGCTGAATTTCTTGAGACTCCCACCTCTTGATGAAGCTTGCATTCCACTGATGATAAATTTTTTAGAACATGAGGTAATTAATGAGGTTTTAGATGCTTTGGTGGAGGACCAGACACTATACATGGTGAAACAAGCACCCAGCTGGTTGATTTAACCACCCTTGACAATATTCTTGGTGATTTGGGTGGAGAACCAGACACCAAATAGGTTGGTGCAACAGGCACCCAGTAGGTCGACTCAAGTGTCCTTGATAACTTTTTTGATGATTTGGGTGGAGGCCCAGACACCAAACATGTTGGTGCCACAAAGTCGGTTGATTCAACTGCCCTTGTGATGGTTGGTTCACCCTCCCTTGCACCATCTGCTGACACACCGACAACTTCCTTTAGCTGAAATGATTTAGTTGCATCACCTCCAGAGAAGTTTAAAAGCTAAGCTACTTTGGTTGGGACTATTGCCCATGAGGTTTCCCCAGAAGGAGAATGGGAAGGGGAAACACACAGGGGAGGGGGAAGGGTAAACGTAAGCTTCATTTCTTTTGATTCTGTGGGTAGAGGAAGACTAAGATTGACAATTTTTGTGTTAAGGTTTTAACAGTTGGGAACTAAGAGCATGTCTCTAAGACTGACAATTTTTGTGGTAAGATTTTACCAGTTGGGAAGTAAGAGCATGTCTCGTTTGGGTAAGATTTTAGTAGTTTTGTGGTAAGAATTTAACAATTGGGAACAATTGCTATGTGAGAGCATGTCTCATTTTTTAATGCTGGTTCTGACAGTTTATATTACTTATTTTCTGATTAATATTTTGATAGTTTTGGTTTTTAAAAGTTTCTCTTTGCTATGCTTGGAATTTCTTATCATCTTTAAGTTCAGGTTATTGGATTTTACACCAATGGTAAACATGAACTGTATGCATTATGGGGTATTTATTTTGCTTTTGTCTCTGTTCATGGCCTGGGTATCACTCTATCTTGTGTGCTCTGAGGAACTTCAACTTACTACTAGACTTTGTCTTTCGCAAAACTTCTTGTGAATGTGATATCTTACTAGTATTTTCCTCTACCACGATACAACCACCACCACCATTTGCTACAATCTTGCAACTTGTCATTGCAACCATGGCTAACTGTTTCCACCGCTAGTCACCTATACTATCTACCAACCACCACCACCACCACCACCACTAACTGCCTCTATTATCACTATCTTCATCAGTGATCTCGTCCATTAATCACATTCACCACACATCTACCAGCCGGACTTCACTAACAACCATAATCTTTGATAACCCCCACTGGTATAACCAGCTAAGAACAAGTTTTAACTTATTTTTAAGCTACAATTTATATGATAGAAACCTTTTCTATGAAATATTATGACTTAAAAACTTTAAACAAGTAACGTCCAAGGAACATGCGTGAAATTTAAAGCTAAAAAGAATACTACCCGTACTTTTGCTGCACAACCAGCGTGACACATTTACTCTCATCTTTCTTCACAAATGAAAAAAGAAATTTGAAATTTGCTTATTTTTCCACAAAAGGGAAAAAGAAATATACAAGGAAACAAAGACTCTTCCAGGATAATGAATATCTTTAGGTGTATAATGCGTCTTGTTTTACTTGGTGCACCTTTAATAGATAATAGGGGTAGGGGAACCCAATTTGTCTTTTCCCTAAGAACCTTGCTCGTGCTTACAAGAACCTAGTTATTGATGAGTTTCTCCTAAACACTGTGCTAACAAAATAATGCGGAAGTAAATTTGCACAGGAATTTTTACGTGGAAAACTCCTTGCTCAAGGGCGAAAAATCGCGACACAATCTCTGGAATTTTCAGTTTTAGGTTACAGATTGACTCTATAGCCAAGGAACTAAAACTCTTAGTACCTAGACTTCCTACAATCAACTCAATTATAGCAAACACGCCTAAGAATCCTCCTAAGTAGAAGATTGCATACGATCCATGACCATAGCAACATTTTCAAGCTAACTCTAGCCTAAAAGCACAAGATTTTTTTTTAAAAGTACCTAAACAATGCTTCTCAAATAAGCGTAATAGGTTACAATTCAAAGCCCTAATACATATGAGCTAGACTAGGACAAAAACTCAATACAACTTGATGAAAACCCACTCATCCAGTCTGTTCCTTTTGGACGTTCCTTGTTGGACTGGTAGTTGATTATATCTGATGAAGAACCACTCATCCAGTCAATTCTTTCAACGTATTTTCTTCAGAATTATCAACTTCTTGAGCTCTCAATCTCACTCTATGTTGTTGAAGAAATAATATTTCGTGCATACACTCGTAGTCTTCATAATGATTATATATAGTGTGCATATGATTTCTTGATGGGTAAGAAAATAATTCTTCTCCAATAATGAATCAATAAATACTTTCCTTATATAAATTTACCTCTTACACACTTTTTTCCAATCTTGGAATCTTTGAAAATATTCTTGAATATTATGTAGGCAATTAGGGTTTATTAGCTGCCTTTTAGGCTTTTATATTTACGCCCAAAAGACTCCTAATCCTGTTAGGATTAAACTCTGCAGTGCTTCGCAGAACCTTCCTGCACGAGGCTCTCCAAGTTCCACTAGGATTTAGCTTCCTTTCATGTTGTGACTCTGCAACAACACCAAGTCCTTTTCCTACTCCAATTCGGATTGAGAATGTATTTATACATCTTTTCATCATCATGTGAACATGTAAGTAAACCAGGTCCGTCACCAGTTTCTTTGTGTTTGTCAATCATCAAAACTCAAACTTCAACACATCCTTATTGGCTAGTATTAGTGATCTTCTCAGATAGAAAATCCAATACTCCCTCTTATCCCAATTCAGAGTACTCCCGATTTGTTTCTCTAAGTCCTTGACTTTTCAAGTTAAATAGATAAAAATTAATGTTAAAATCATAACCTCAGAACAGGAATTATCTAAGTCCTAACCAACAACAACAACATTCCTAGTATGATCACTGAAGTCTCCTACCTTGAGTGAGGTAGAGAGACCGTTTCAGATAGATATCTAAGTCCTAACCAAACAACAATTAAAACTCAATTCTTAAAATCAGATTTCACTTCCTGATCAACAATAATATCCATCTGCTTATTTGACGGGCTCTTCCATGCAATAAATTTAAAAAGAACTTCCCGTCATATAAAGGTATTGATTAAGAGGTAGCAGGTATCTGATGAAATAGCCAAGGTCCATAATGAAACAAATATACCTTTGTAAATTTGTTCTTCTTCTTCTTCTTGTAAAAAGATTAAACTTTTCATCTCTAGTTCTAATAATTTGACTGAAAAGATTTGCCTTTTTTGTATTTGCATTGGATTCTTCTTTCTTTTCTCTATTTACTACTCTTTGTCCCAATTTAGGTGAACCTGCTTTTAAATTTGAAAAACATTTAACTCTTAATTTACTAACTACCACTATGTTCGTTAATGAGATGATTTATAACTTACAAATGTGAATGGCTTATTTGAGATAAAAAGTTTCAAAATTTTCCTTACTTTATTTCTATGATAGCTAATTTCTTTTTGCTACCATAATTTACTATCCGCACTCTTAAATCCAAACAATCTAATATTCCGTTGATTTCAGCTTTTTAACTATGAAAAAGAATTTTGTTCAAAATATATAAAATATTAAAACTTCAATGCTTTTATATATAGCTTCTGTGTGTGTATACATAGCAGAACGAAGAAATTAGAATAAGAAAAGAAAAAATAACTTGATGAAAGACTCAATGGTTAATTACTGCCGCCATTGTACATAATGGTATATGTTACATGGTCAGCTTTGTACGAGAGACTCACTCAGTTTGCCTTGGACTTCTCTTTGGTTTGGAGTATTTTTCAGAACTTAGGCAAAGATCACAAGGCACAGAAGTACAAAAAAATATTCTTCATGTCCTTGGTTTGGACTTTGGAGTATTTTTGAGAACTTGCCTTGGACTTCTCTCGGGTAGCTAAAGAGGCTTTATAACATAAGAAGTACAATGTCTTTTTTCGTTATAACAATTAAATGAGATCAAAACGTCAAATATATATATATATATATATATATATATATATATATATATATATATATATATATAACAATACCTTAGTATAGCAGCCAAGAAAGTTCCAGACAAATGCTTCTACTGTAGTTTATATTAATTGCTCGAGAATTGACTGTGGCTTAATGAACTATTTTATGATTTTGTAAATGTAAAAAAAAAAAAAAAAAAAAAAAAACCAGATTTGGGGGCAAATTATAAAAAAATAAGATGATAGCGTGTAAATGAAAAACTGATACATACTCAAGGGTTGTAAAAATGCAAAGAGCCTGAAAACTTGTATCATAAATATCCACAAATTTAACGTTCACTAATCTAATTTTGTTTAGATGCAGAGTTATTAATTAAAATTTTTGATTTGATTTCTACAAGTATTTTTAACGAATATATAGATACAGTTGATTTAAACAACCAAGTTAAATTGTTTGGCCATGACATTAATAATGTGGTAATTTTTTAAAAAAAAAATAAAAAATATTCCGTCCAAGGTTTTAATTTTCTTTTTTAAAGAAAAATTTTAAGTTTTTCATAGTAGAATTTTATCTAATATTTTGGAACTTTGAATTGAACTTGTATTTGTTAATATGATTTATTATAATTAGAACGAATATAGTGTATTGAAATAAATAGATCACCCTTTGTTCATTTAAGAACCACTAAATATAACTAATAGACAAGCAGTTTGATACTCGTAACAGTAGATTCTACATATCTGTAAGTTAATTTTATAATGCTGTGCTAATTAAACTATCAAGCTTCAATTAGAATATTTCTCAAATTATTTGTATACCATATTAACATACTCTATTGTATTTTTTTGTATAATCTGTTGGCTTATATAATGTTGTGTCATAACTGGAATACTAACACAGTTTAATAATATACCATATCAACTTACTTTGTTATTAACATTCTTTTTTTTAATAATACATGCTTGTACACCGTTATGGTTTCAGTATGATGTTAAAATGTTGTAATGGAATGTCCCAGTAAATATTTGTGTTCCTTTGAGTATTTGAACTGAATTGAATCTGAATGACTAGTTGAAAGTTAAAAATGTAACATTAAATTTCCTTTGGTTATTTATTTTATTCCAATTGTTATTTTGTTGTAGGAGAGGAATGTCGTTTTCCGTTGAAACTTAAGGCAGCCATAGGACATGACGTCACAAATTTGTTTGATGTGAGACCAATTGTGTCTAGAAGGGAGGTCGACCAATATATCAAGGTGATAGAGGCTACCCCCACTGAATGTCTTGAGACCTTACTTCTTGATGAGGCTGACATTCCAGAGATGATAATATTTTCAAAATATAAGGTAATTGATGAGGCTTTAGATGCTTTTGGTGGAAGACCAGATCCTTGACAAAGGTTCTTGGTGATTTGGGTGGAGAAGCCACCGAGCAGGTTGATTCAACTGCCTTTTTGCTGGTTGGTTCACCCTCCCTTGCACCATCTGCTGATACACCATGTTACTCTAGCTCAAATGATCCAGCTGCATCACCTCCACATAAGTTTAATAATCTAGCTACTTTGATATAAACTGTTGCCTAGGAGGTTTCCACAGGAAGGGGAATGCGATGAGGAATTAGAAACACATGCCGGGGGGGGGGGGGGGTAAAGGTAAGTTTCATTTCTTTTGATTATGTGGGTAGGGGAAGAGACTGATAGTTTTTGTAGTAAGATTTTAACAGTTGGGAACTAAGAGCATATCTCATTTGGGTAAGATTTTAACAGTTTTGTGGTAAGATTTTAACAGTTGGGAACAATTGTTGTGTGAGAGCATGTCTCTTTTTATGAGAGGAACCTTTTCTATTAAATTTTATGACTTAGAAACTTATATTACTACGGAGGGCTGACATGACATAGTCTGGTATAAAAAATTTTACCTTTCGAGTTATTTGCCTTTTCAAGATCTATTTTACAGAATTCATTTATTTACATGTGACAAATCCAAATATTAAACTTTACTCTTAAAGCAAGTAACGTCGAAGGAACATGCGTGAAATTTAAACTAAAAGGAATCCTGCCAGTATTTTTTATGCACAACCAACACGACACATTTACTCTAATCTTACTTCACAAACCGAAAAAAGAAATGCAAAATTTGCTTATTTTCCCACAAACAAGGGAGAAAAAAAATATACGGGACTAAGTTATAATTAGTTAGCTATGATTTTACTATTAGGCCAAGGCCATAAGCTAATTTTATACTTGTATATAAACTCCATTAATGAATGAAAAAAGATTAGAAGTTCTTCACCCAAAAAGTTGTGTCTTGTAGTGTTAATTTTAACATGGTATCAGAGACACCACACCATTGATCGAAAAAGTGATCAGAATAGTGAAAACTTCTCCATAAAAATGTGAAGAAAGAATGTAATGATGGTTGTTCGACAGGAAGGATCTGGTGTCGCCATCGCCAGTGTTTATGTCGATGGAGGGAATGGTCTGCGAAAATGAGGTTGCAGTCTAACATAAAGTCCGATGTTGAAAGGGCGAGATTGTTTCAGACAGTCTTGAATGCCCTGAAGAAGACAGGTTTCGGGGACGAAACTATTGAGAGACCTGCAGAGGGTTCAATAGATATGTTGAATGAACAAATGAGAAGTAAAGCTCAGGGACAGCGACCGAGATAGACTTGTAAATTATGCCGTGAATAGAGCAACATTCTCCCAGAGAAGTGTGAAGAACAAGTGGAAAAGCGTGTTGTGTCCGAATTGTGACCGTTCGGGGTATAACTGAAAATATTTCTATGAGGTCATCGGGTATCCAAGGTGGTGGAAATTTGACCTACGGAATGAAAATGGGGTGTGTAATTGAGATGTAGTATCGTCGAGTGGTCGTGACAAGACACAAACAAATACGACTCGTGTGGCGAATGAAATTGGATCCGAGAGTTCCGGTGTCCCCAGAATGAGTAGTGAAAAGGTGCATGTGCTCTTAAGTTTGTTGAATCAGAAGAAGTCAGACACAACTAATAGAGTAAATGATAAGACAACTAATTGTCCGTGGATAATTGATACTGGAGCTTCGAATTATATGACCAAATAGTTGAAAGCATTGAGCGATCTACACGATATTATACATTGTCCAGTGGGTTTTCCCAACAAAAGCGGTACCATGGCCACAAACAAAGGGTCAACCCAACTTAATGAGCACGTGACACTCCGAAATGTTCTCTATCTGGCCGGAATGACATGCAATTTGGTTTCAGTCTCAGTTGATTTATCAGTATGATTGTAGTATGCAATTCACTAATGACATGTGCATTGTGAAGGATAGGACCACATGCACGTTGATTGGCACGGGTAAACAAACGGATGAACTGTACAACTTCCAGATAGTGTTATAGATGAAGGCTTTGAAAGTGGATGTTTTGGATCTGTGGCATCAAAGGTTGGGGCATCCTTCGATTTAGGTTATGAGTTACTCCCAATTCAAGAAGTTAGGAACTGTAGTGGTAAGAAACATGAAAAAGCATGTGATATATGTTATCGGGCAAAACAGACTAGGAATGTGTTTCCTTTGAGTGAAAATATAGCCTCTGAGAGATTTGAATTAATACGTTGTAACTTGTGGGGTCCGTATAGAAGTGAAACTTCGTGTGGTGCCTTTTTTTTTTTTTAATAACAATTGTTGATGATTTTTCCCGAGTTGTATGGATGTTTTTGTTGATTGATAAGGAAGAGGTCGGAAGAGCTTTGAAATAATTCTTTGCAATAGTTGAAAGACAATTCCATAAATATATCGAGATTGTCCGAAGTGATAATAGAACAAAGTTTACAAGTATTGAAGCTTACTTTTGGGAACAAGGAATTCTCTTTCAAGCCTCGTGTGTAGGGACACAACAACAAAATTGATGAGTTGAAAGAAAGCATCGATATATTTTGAATGTAGCCAGGGCACTCCGATTTCAAGCACACTTACCAATTGAGTATTGTGGAGAGTGTATAATAATAACAATTTATTTGATCAATCGGATACCTTCTTCAGTGCTGAATGAAAAGACACGGTATGATGTCCTGATGCATGTGACACCGAATTATGATCACTTAAGAGTATTCGAATGCTTATGTTATGTGCGTAATCACGGACGAATGAATGATAAGTTTGAAAGCAGAAGTCGTCGATGTATATTTTTGGGATATCTGAATGGGAAAAAGGCTTTGAAGTCGTATAATTTGAATACCAAAGAGTATTTTATGTGTCGAGATGTTATGTTCTATGAGAACGAGTTTCTGTATGCATCAAAGGATGGTGTAAAAGAGAGTCTGAGTTTTGAGAGTGTCCGAGTGGATGAAGTTGTTGAAGAAGAGAACAATTTGGGAGTGATGAGAGGTATTGAGATTCCCCCAGTGAATGGTATGGATGAAGCTCAAGTCGAAGAAGAAATAAATCCGAACAATGAGGTGCCGGATCTCGACGAACTGAACCAAGATGTCATTCACGGATACTTGGAAGCAGAAGTGGTGGAAGAAGAGTTTTGCCAAGGGAAGTGAACATAGACGGAGAGTGTTCGTTTGCGAGACTATGTAACCAATATTGTCTAAAAATAGAGTCACCGTGTATCGACTTGTATCCGGAAGTCTAATAGTTCACCTTAGCCTCAACAAGCCTCAAGTGCGTCTTACCCTTTGGTACACTGTGTTAACTGTGATAATTTCTCTTCGAAGCATGTGTGCTTCCTTGCAGCAATAATGGAGGGACATGAACTAGCGTCTTTTGAAGAAGCTGTGAAAGATGAATAGTTGCGAACAACTATGCAACAAGAGTTGTAAGCTTTGGAAGCAAACAAGACATGGGAAATCAAGCGCTTGCCTCCGGGAAAGAAGGCTCTTACATGTCGATAGGTGTATAAGATTAAGTAAACTCTGATGGTACCATAGAGCGGTACAAAGCCTGGCTGGTGATTTTTGGTAATCACCAAGTTGAAAGAATTGAACACACGAAAACTTTTACACCAGTAGCTAAGATGGTGAGTGTTCGTGTCTTCTGGGCGGTAGCTGCTGCTAAGAATTGGAAATTGCATTTGATGGATGTTCCTAATATTTTTCTGCATTGTGATCTTCACGAGGAAGTTTATATAAAGTTGCCTTTGGGGTATCAAAGTGACGGATCCAGAAAGGTCTGTCGTCTCCGAAAATCTTTGTATGGATTTAAGCAAGCTCCCCTGTGTTGGTTTGCAAAGTTATCAACAGCTCTGAAGAACTATGGGTTTAGACAGCCATATTCTGATTACTCTTTATTTACGATGAAGAAGGGAAATATGAAATAAAGTGTACTCGTGTATGTGGATAATTTGATTATCTCCAGGAAATTCGAAAGCTATACAAATTTTTAAGATATGTCTCTCCGTTTGTTTTCACATGAAAGATCTCGAACTGTTGAAGTATTTTGGGAGTTGTAGTAGCGAGGGTCCTAAAGGGATATTCCTTTGTCAAAGAAAGTATGCCTTGAATATAATATATGAAGCTGGATTATTGGGTGCTCGTCCGGTTGCTACATCGATGGAGTAGAATCGCCGATTGGCGCATGCAAGAGCGTGGTTTGTGAAAGATCCAGAAAGTTATCGAAGACTGGTTGGACGTTTGATTTATCTTGTTTTACCCGGCCAGATTTATCATAGAACGTTTATATACTGTCTCAGTTTATGTAGCAACTACAGATTGAGCATTAAGAAGCAGCTCTCCAAGTGATACGATACTTGAAGAGTTGTCCGGGTCAAGACATTGTGATTAGTTCTAATTGTAACCTCCATTTATACGGTTGGTGTGATTCTTATTGGGCAGGTTGCTGACTGTGTGTGAATTGAAATGGCTTAAGGAAATTTTGTGGAATCTCATTGTGAGTCATCCGTTCCCGATACAACTGAAGTATGATAGTCAAGCGGCCTTGCATATAGCATGGAACCCAGTGTTTCACAAATAGACGAAGCATATTGACGTTGATTGTCATTTTTTCCGGGATGAAATTGTTGGAGGTATAATTCGAACAGGACATGTACCAACGGGCACTCAAGTTGCGAATATATTTACAAAGGCTCTTGGACGAACACAGTTCGGGAAATTTTGATGCGTAGCCATTTTTGGACGCACTTAAAGAGTTTTATCCACCGTTTTAAAATTCATTGAGAAATAGCCAAAATTTGCGCGCGCGCACTTACGCTCCATTAGCGTTGAAAAAAATACCAAAGTCCAAGTATTTTGTTATGGGACTGAAGCTTTATACAAAGTCCCATAATAAAATAATCCCATAACAAAATAATGGGACCTTGAACTAACATGTTCAAAGGTCCCATTATTTTGTTATGTGACTTTATCCCATAACAAAATAATGGAATTTATCCCATAACAAAGGTCACATCAAAGGGATAAATCTCATTATTTTGTTATGGGACTTTATATATAAAGCTTCAGTCCCATAACAAAATACTGGGGCTTTGAACAAGTTTTTTTTAAAGCCCCAGTATTTTGTTATGGGACTGAAGCTTTAATACAAAGTCCCATAACAAAATATTGGGGCTTTGAACAAAACTTGTTCAAAGCCCCAGTATTTATACTGGGACTTGTCCGGAGGTGGCTATTTCTTAGCAAATTTGTTTTTGATACAAATCAATTAGCGCATGCCAAACAGGCCCCTACGCGAATTTTTCACACAGTTCGACTACTTTCTTGACAAGTTGGGCATGAAAAATTCTCATGCTCCAACTTAAGGGAGGTAATGGTTTATAGGTAAATAGTACAAATATTAGAGACTAAGTTAGTAATTAATTAGCTAGAGTTTTATTATTGAGTCAAGCCCATTAGCTAGTTTTTTTATAGGGATTTTTTTATAACTACCTAATGTATAAGAGTTATTTTCGTTGAGTACCACATATATATGGTACCATAAGTTAATTACAAATATATCATATTTCTATTGATCTCTGTCCACTATATTATAAAAAAAATACAAGAATTCTATTGGGTTACACCATGAAATAAGCCTAATCATTAATCATCACAAAGAAAAACAGTTGGTTTTGTTCCATATATTTGGCGAAGTAACAAGAAATATTAGTATAACATTATAATCCAGATATACACCATCGAAAAACTCTACATATTATTTTCAGTATCCTCATAAAATATATTATAATGTTATCCCATATACTATACAATATACAACATATATAGTAGTGTAGTATTAGATTTACCACAACATATACTATAATTATAACTCAATATATTTTATTATAATTAAATTATTCAAGTATACTATATATTGATATGTGATATATAGTATATCAGTGAGGTTTATAAATAGTTAATATACCATTAAAAATTAGGTAATATACTACTTATTGAATATGATTAAATCATTCTGATATACTATATATCGGTATACTATTAACAAGATTTATATACAATTAGTATACCATTGATTGAAAATAATTTTTTCCGATAATATAACTTTACCAAGTGAATGATTCTTCAAAGCTAGCACGTCACTTCTACTAGTTTGTCTCAACGTATAGTTGCATCCCCATGATCTAGCAAATTTCAAAATGAAAAGTTTATAGACATCACATTGCTCTTGGTTGTATTTTGATATTGTCTGCCCTCATTTTCTTATTGATTGGATGTTAGTAAAATCAATTAACTTTTGGGTGTATATTGTGAAATGAAACTTGGTATTTAAATGTACCAAAATATTCATTGGACAATCACAGATGAGGTAAAAAAAGGATTTTGTTGTGTGGGAAGGGAAGAATAAACTTTTGCTTCACAATTTCTCATGCTGGATCTTAATTTTTTATTTTTTATTTTGTTTGCGAAAAAAGTCATCTATAATGTGTATTGGAGGAGATGGTTGGTGAGGTGAGAAAATAATTCTTTTGTGAAACTCTAATGGATAAACATCACTTTTGTTTTAGTAGGATTGAGTAATTTTATATGGGATGTATAAAAGTTGTAATGATGATAATTAAATCTTTAAAAATGATAAAAAGTGGTATCTGTGTAATTAATCTTTAAAATGGTAATAGAATGTTATTAAATTTTCGCAGATAGTATATCATGTAAATTTTCTAAATACTACTTATATATAAATTCCATTAATAAATGAGAAAAGGTGACAAGTTCTTCCCACAAAATTTGTGTCTTGTTGTGTTGATTTTAACAAATACGTCCTTATTGGCTAGTCTCCGAAAATCATAGTGATCTTCTCAGATAGAAAATCAAAATTTTACCCCAATTCAGAATACTCCCGATTTGTTTCTCTAAGTCCTTGACTTTTCAAGTTAAAAAGATAAAAATTAAAATAGCTCTTACTAAGAGGAATGGTAATGTAGTACACATCTTTTACTTTACCCTTTTGTACTATAGAGCTGACATACAAATTAATGAATGCTGTCTATTCACTGTCTTATTATTAGATTAGTAACAAAAGTTTAATACACAAATCGCCACTCCAATTGATATGAGAATTATAGGGAAAATAGAAGAAGAAGAAGAAGAAGTCAGATTCTTGATCAAAATTTAATTCTTTTGGGACAGAGGGAAGTAGCAGATTTACTAGCCAAAGATAGCGTAACTCGGTATGTATGCATCGGTATAATGATTTTGTGTGCCTAGACTTTCCTCTTTTCTATACACTTAGAGCATGTTTGGTTTGATGTATAACAAGAAATAATCATGGTATAAGGAAGTGGTATTAGTTATCCCATGTTTGGTTTATATTTTCAACCCATGCATAGTTAATCCTTGTATAAAGTTATACACCAATTGTGGTATTATCTTATACCACCACCAACATGGAATAATAATACATGTATTGCTTATACATGGATTAAACAACAAAAAGACAAAAGTAACCTTCCTTTTTCCTTAGAAGCCTATGAAAGTCAAATCATCATGGGCATAATGGTAAATTCATTACTTTTTAGTTTCAAAATAAATACTATATTTTATTTATATCCAACTTTTGGTATAATGAACCAAACACCCAACAAAAATAATCTCCGTATTATAATCTCCGTATTACTAATCCCTGTATTGTTAATCCCTACATTATTAATCCATGTATTACTAGTCCTCAAACCAAACGACCCCTTAACAGTACATCCTTATTGTAATGATACATAAGTATATATAGAGCCCGTTTGGCTTAATTTAAACTACTTTTAGCTCATATCAGTATTTGATTACTGTAAAACTACTTAAAATCACCTGCCTTTTAAGTTCAGAAAAAGCTAAAAATCATAAGTTGGGTAATCCTAACTTAAAATATTTTTTTACAAACATCTCGCAACTTTTTTTCAATTTCAAAGAGAAGTGCCAAGAGGGGAGTAGGAAAGGGGAGTGGTGTTTTTTTTTTTTTGGCCATTTGATGGGAGTGAGTCCTATTACTACTACTCCTAGTTTTACCACATAATTCTTCACTCAAATTATCTTTTCATTAGATTAGAAATACAGAACTCGACAAAATGAAGTAGACTTGAAGTCCTTCTAGAGGTCTTTGAATTCAAAGTCCCTTAACTATAGAATATGGAATAAGTTCATTGTCTGGGCTCTAGAGTAGAAAACAGCAGAATACCACTAGGAAAAAGAACTGTAACCTCTCTTGTCTCTACTATCTCAAATTGAGATGCTTCAAGGGTCTACTTTTTATGCCATACTACAAAAATAGTTTGACCAAAAACTTAATAAGAAAGAACTTAACAGAATTTTAAATGGTCAGAAATTGTTGCACTAGGACTAGGATAATTGGACCATGTTCATCGACTTTATGTTACACTTCAATTACGTGTACATTTCTAATACTCGATTGCTCATCAATAATTCATATCACTCACTCCTATTCAACTCATGTGACATACTTCGTTTTACTCTTTGTCAAACACATTTTATTAAATTTTTAATTCAAACATTTATATTTTACTCTTAATAACATTCTCTTATAGAAATAACATGACATGTTTAAGAACACAAATTAAAATGATATATTTTCTATTTTATATACGCTTTCAATTTAGGATCAAAAAGTCTAAATTCTATTTTTCATTCTTCAAGTTCGTGTCTAGTCAAACTAAGACACATAATAAAAACGGAGGGAGTATAAATAAGTAAGTGGAAAGGATCATTCACATGATCTTCCCTCCAAAAGTCTCAGACTAAAACAGCTAACTACCTCATTGTTGAGTGCATTGTCTGTACAACTTTGGTTTTTTCTGTAAGAAGTATGGTGCCTTCTCTACAATTCAAGATTCCAATGTCATTCTGTTCTTTTGTTTTCTATCTAGCTCTCCTACAATGCATGTATTTCACCTCTGCCTTGAAGTTACATAGTGGTAATGAAACTGATATGCAAGCCTTATTTGCCATAAAAGCAAAAATAGCTCAAGACCCTTATGGTATCACTGCTTCATGGAATGAATCAGTCCATTTCTGCAGCTGGGCAGGTGTCACTTGTAGCCATCTTCACAAAAAAGTCACTAAACTGAACTTGACATCACTTGACTTAGTAGGTACTTTGTCACCTTAGATAGGTAATCTTACTTTTTTAACTGGTCTCAATCTTGAACTCAACAATTTCCATGGCACCACAGATTGGTGGTTTGTTTAGGCTACAGCATCTTAATTTGACTACTAACTCATTTTCTGGAGAGATACCGATAAATCTCTCGTTGTCGAATCTTGTTGTACTCCGTTTTGGTTGGAACCAATTGTATGGAAAGATTCCATTTCAGTTTGGCTCATTGCAAAAGCTTGAGAGGTTCCAAGTTCATTACAACAACCTCAGTGGAGTAAACCCTAAAAGTTTTGGTAATCTTTCCTCAATCAAGTCCCTTTCTTTAGCAGCAAACAGTTTTCAAGGAACCATTCCTAGTTCTCTTGGCAAATTGAAGACCTTGAGTTTTCTTGGTTTGGGTATAAATAAGTTATCTGGTATTTTGCCTGCTGAAATTTTCAATCTTTCATCTCTTGAGATGTTCACAGTTCCATTTAATCAGTTGACTGGAACTTTGCCACCAGACTTGGGCTTTAGTTTTCAAAGCTTGAAAGTTCTAAACATTGGTCATAATTGGTTTACTGGACCACTTCCAAAGTCATTATCTAATGCTTCAAATCTTGTTCGAACTTGATGCAAATGGTAGCAATTTCACTGGCAAAGTGGAAATTGACTTTGGGGGGCTTATCGAATCTTTGGTGGCTGGTTCTTGCATCAAATTCCATTGGAACAGGAGAAGCTGATGACTTGAGATTCTTCAATTCTTTGAATAGATGTAGAAACTTGAAAGTTCTGGATTTGAGTGATTGCAAATTTTGAGGTGTATAGCCTGATTCTATTGCAAATTTGTAGACAACTCTTTGGAAGTATTCATTAAGGAATTGGAAATCTTGTGAACTTGACTGAATTGCATTTGCAAAAGAATATTTTTTCTGGTAGCATTCCTGAAGTTGTTGGTAATCTTAAAATGCTTCAGTTCTATCCGAAAACAACCTTTCAGGAAGTATCCCATCTTCTTTCTCTAACATGACTAAACTATATTCACTTCATCTTGATAAGAATGAGTTAACTGGTAATATTCCTCTTAGTTTTGGCAACTTCCAATACTTGCAAGATATGGACATTTCTCAGAATCATCTAAGTGGTACTATACCGAATGGAGTTATGAATTTGTCTTCCTTAACAGTTTCTCTTAGTCTTGCTGACAATCAATTGTCTGGTCCTCTATCAATGGAGCTCTCAACAATCTTGGGGGATTGGATATTTCTAATAACATGTTGTCTGGGAAAATTCTTAGTAGCATAGGTAGGTGTGAAACTTTGGAGAGCCTTCTTTTAGCTGGCAACTTTCTTGATGGTACAATTCCTTCATCTCTTAGTTCATTGACAGGTCTTGAGGAGTTGGATCTTTCTCGGAACTAATTATCCGGCTAGATTCCAAGATCTTTTCAACAGATTTCTTTAGAAAGATTGAATCTATCTTTCAACCAGTTCGAGGGTCAGTTGCCAACCGAAGGGGTTTTCAAAAATGCATCTGCATTCTCCATATCTGGGAATAAGAACCTTTGTGGGGCTATACCAGAACTGAAGTTGCCAACATGTCCTAACACTGAACCTAAGGGAAGAGATAAATCCAGCAGTATTAGGCTAATGATCCCTCTTCTTTCTGGTCTTCTAGCACTTGTCTTGATGATGTCTTTAGTCATAATCTTTCGGTTAAGAAAGGGAAGGGGGGAGCCTTCTTTAAGATCTTCACCAGAGGGGGTTTTCTTTTGAGGGTTACTTATGGAGGTCTATTTAGAGCAACAAACGGGCTCTCTTCTGCTAATTTGATTTGGAATGGCAGCTTTAGTTCTGTTTACAAAGGGGTACTTGATCCTGATGAAAGATTGGTTGCGGTGAAGGTGATAAACATTGATCAACAAGGGGCTTGTAAGAGCTTCATGGCCGAGTGTGAGGCCCTGAGAAACATTAGGCATCGAAGTCTTGTTAAGATCATTACCGCCTGTTCAACTAGTGATTTTCAAGGTAATGAGTTTAAAGCTTTAGTTTATGAGTACATGCACAATGGGAGCTTAGAGAGTTGGCTGCATCCTAGTCCAGGTGCCGATGCCTCAAAAAATGAGGGGAGGATCCTAGGTCTTGTTGAAAGAGTACACATTGCAATAGATGCAGCCTGTGGACTGGAATATCTTCTTCAGCATTGTCACAAGCCAATTGTGCATTGTGATCTGAAGCCGGCCAACATTCTTCTCTACGAGGAAATGCAATTGCTGTTGGAGAAAAAAGAATATTGGAGACGGAGGATAAACCTCCTATCATTACAATATGAAAATTGAGACGTTTCAAGTGTTGCCCAATGATTGCAACAATTGGTCATCCACTGTAATCTTTTTTCAAGAAAATCATGATGATGATGATATCCATGTGTATGCCTTAAATTCTGACGATTATCTTGTGTACTATGTTCTGTCCTACCAAAGGCCTAACGTGGTTCGTCGAGGAGTGGGATACGCTGCTGGTAACTTTAACTCTACTTTGTTGGTAACATCATATTTGATGAGGACTTGGACGATGGTCCTGGTCCTGAAAATTCTATGCATGTTGGCGTTTATGATATTCGCACTAGGCGATGGATTACATATGACTTCCCAATGTTGAATGCTCGCAAGCCCAAGCCTTTTGTGTTTTTCCTAAATGGGATGCTTTTTGTGCTTTCTACTCAGTGCTCACCTTTCCTGGAAGAAGCACCCTTCGAAATGCTGGATATCAATAATCTTTCTCAAGGATGGGTTTCTCTGCCTGAACCCTCTTTTGCTTGGGATTATACATTTGGCTTTCACAATTCTAGGATGATAGACTACCCCGAGAAGATGCTGTATGTAAAGTCGTGTAACTATGATTTGCTTTGTGGTTTCAGCTTGCATGATAACGGGTGGCACGAGCTTGACTTATGTAGCACTTTGACAGGTCGCATGGGTAATCTATTCAAAGCTGCCGGCTGTTTGGCCACTACCGGCATATAACGATAAGTGACGTCGTAGTTGCCTGCCACAAGTTATCTGAAGTCAAAGAATGAGTGAACTTTCCAGTTGTCAGCAACAGAATCTAGCTTCTGACTGGGTATGATGATTCATCTCAATGAAATGAATTCAATCTTTTCTGTCCGTTCTTATATTCTGATAGAACGTTATTCCTAAATGATATATTAAATTCTAGCTTATTCAATTTATTGATCCAGCCAAAAGCATATTTCTATTGTCCAGAAAGAATACCTTCCCTGCAGAAAGCACATTGAAGGTTCTTTTAGAATTTGAAAACATAGCAATAGTAACTAATATCTTCTATATTGATGTGGAAATAGAAAGATTACACAGTGAAATGTCAAGGTAAGCTGCAGCAGATCTGAAAGCTGTCAGTCCTTACATATGCAACCCCTTCACCCATGTAGCTGATTTTGGATTAGCAAAGTTCTTCTCAGAAGCCATGAACAGATATCGTCCTAATCAGAGTAGTTCGATTGGCATGAGGGGGACAATAGGATATGCTGCACCAGGTAACTCTTTTTTTAACCTGTTAGCTAGGTTCCTTCTGATTCCATTACACATGTTCCTTAGATTCGTCAAAGTTCAAATATATCTTTATAATGATTATATTTTAAGTGGTATCTCAAAGTAGTGAAGATGCTTTATGTTCATGAGATATATTTTTCAGATTGATTTTACATGCTTTAAGTGCTTCTGTAAAGGTGTGATTCATTTTTTTCTCTTCTTTTTCCATGGGTAGAGTACATCATGGGAAGTAGTTTCTCTGTTTGGTGATGTTTACAGCTATGGGATCCTTTTGCTACAGATGTTTACTGGAAACTGGAAAGAGGCCTATTGACAGCATGTTCAGAGATGGACTGAATCTTCATAATTTTGCTAAGATGGCTTTACTGAAATAATTGATGATATAGCTGACCCCATGCTTCTGCCTAGCAGCAGCAGAGAAGGACAAGAGGAAAAGGAAGGCAGTATCAATCCAGATGATTCTAGTATCAAACACGTGCTGGGATGCTTGATCTCGATATTAATGATTGGAGTTGAATGCTCAGTTGAATCTCCGAGAGAAAGGATGGATATAGGGGATGTTGTCAAGGAACTGCAACTAATTAGAGACGTTGTCCTTGCTTCTCATACAATTCACAGCTCAACCAGCGGGTAAATTTAAATTCTACTAGCTTTACCTTCAACTGTGATTTTGTCAAAACATCTGAGAGTTTTTTGCTTTCCAAAGAAGATGTTAAGATACTCAAAAATAACATTTAGAGCCAAATGCAAATGGTCTTCTTTTTAACTGTTCTCAGTGTTCTTTATAGATTCCATGAAAGCATATGCTAAAACTGCCGGCAAAAAGTGAATAGCTTGTGTGTTGCTGCTTGAAATTTGAAATATTGACAGAATTTCACTTCTAGATATTTGAGAAACTCTAAAGACAGCCTCCTTAATGGATTTCCATTGTATTCCCCTTATTTGAAGAGAAAAATATTTATCCCCTTTTCTTCGTATTGATTGTTGTCTTTATTTTCTTGTTTTCAGGAGTTTGAGGTTTGAAGTCTCTTCCAGTCGTTCTGTTACCAGTAACTGGCAAAATTTCACATGATTTCATCTGCCTTGATATTTCTGGTGAAGAACTCGACAGAGGCTAGTGATGCATACTTGTATATAGGATTGCACCAGCTGTTCTATATTTGGTCTTATATGAAAACTTATGCAGATTGAACATTTTACTCATCACTTCAATCATCTGGTCGTTTTTTTTTTCTTTCCAAATGCTAGTTCGTTTGATGCTGAGCTTAAACAAATTGGCGTAGCAATATATAATGCATACGACACTGTTACTCAATTTGTAGTAAGAAACAATAATTTGGTAAACCAGATTTGCCAACTTATTATAACTGTCAAGAATATAAGATTAGATGGACTTCTCGGGTTGGGGCTAGAGTTCACTCCTAATGGTAATCCACTGTAATATGAAGTCAGAGTAGAAAGAGTAAATGGATTCTCACTCTTTGGATTGAATAAAAAATTCAACTAAAAATCTTGAGTTATGATGATGGCTTGAGTAGTTGAGTTACGTCCATTTCATATCCATCAGCTTTTATCCAGCATTGAAATCTGCTGAAAATAAAACGCACTTCAATAGAAGATCACTTGGCTGGAATTCAAGTAATGCATTCTCTATACACTATATCATAAGTTTCACAAACTTTAACATACTGTTTAAGTGTTAACAATTTCACACTTGGGCACCCTCAGGCTTGAGCCCAACTCTACCCTAAAGCTAGTTCAAAGGGTGGAGGATTGCCTAAGCTTATATTGGGCATCTTGCCCTCCTTTTCCATCGTGTGGGACTCTTGTCCAACACCCAACTTCATTCAACAAGAGTTATGCTGTATATAAATGCAGCGACAATTAGAAGGAGATGGAAGCAGTTTTAGTTGATAATCATACCTGGAAGACACAATGCCTAGGAGAAAACTTGGTCCCTGCCTCCCTGGAGTGACTGGGTGTGACTGTTTCTGTGCAGTTTGAAGTTAAGACCAAATGTGTGAGGTTATCTCAAATGCAAAAGATGTTAATTGAAATGCGCCAAAGCAATGCAAGAGTAGTTATCACAATCATTTTTGACCAGTTACTACTAGAGACTAAAATGTGAACTAGCTGCAAAACTGTCTTTTCCGCAGGCTACTGAGATATTAATAAAATCGTTGTACCTTTAGTTTTTTAATACAATGATGCAGTTGGATGTGGGTAATAGAAGGATGGATCTTCTTCTAGGTACAACCCTGTATAACAGAAATAATCTTCATTTTGAAGTAGCAATTCTGTGCATACTAGCCTCCGTCAATAAAACTCTGAAGATTATAGTTTCAATAGCTTGCTTACCATCTGATCTATCTAGTACTTGTTATATCTCCTGGTACTCTCAAGAAACAGGTTTTTGACTGTATGAATCTTGTCCAAAGCTATCCTGATTGGCATCCGGTCTCTTGGTGATGACCCAGAACATAAAAGTCCGATTTTCAAGATTGAGACCAAGCAGTTTTCTATCACAGTGCTGGCATTTAGCTTGGATATATACTCATCATCTTGAAGTATTGCAGTTTCTTCCAGATCACTTTCATTAGCCTTGTCATTTTTGCAGTGTTCGTGATATGCTAAAAGCAATGATGGATCAGCAATCTCCATGACATGTTTAGGCAAATTGGTTTTGACATATTGGTGGATATTCAGGCCATCTTTAAAGATCACATCGGTGGGCCTTCTTCCAGTGAACAACTCTAGCAACATAATACCATAGCTATAAACATCTCCAAGAGTGGACACATGTACACCTGATCCATATTCTGCAAGATAATGATGAACTATGCTGGGACATTAAGAGTTGAACAATTGTTTTACTCAAATGAAATTGACCACTTCAAGCATCAGAGAGTCATATGTAAGATTAATGAAAAAGAACATTTCATTTTGCATGTCAGGACATCTGATAAGGTAAATAATTATCATGCAAGTGTAATCGACATGGATTAATAGCGCACCTGGTGGGATATAGCCTATAGTACCCTTTAGTGCAGCAGAAGCCTGATTATTCCAGCATTCATTTGATCGGAGGAGAAGTTTTGCCAATCCAAAGTCACCAACATGGGCAGTCATGTCTTCATCAAGTAGTATGTTGCTCGGCTTTAAATCACAATGAACAATTGGTACTTGGCAATTGTTGTGGAGATAATCAAGGGCTGAAGCAACATCTATTGCTATGTTTAGCCTTTGGATAAGATTGAGGTATTGCTCATCACTTCTCAAGTGCAGCCAATCGTCTAGGCTTCCATTGGCCATGAACTCGAAGACTAGGCATTTGAAGTCATTGCCTTGGTAGTCAAAGCTTGAACAAGCAGCTATTATCTTAAGGAGATTACGATGCCTTATTCTTTTCATAGCTCTGCATTCATCCAAAAAGCTTTTCAAAGCACCTCTTTGTTGTAGGTTCAATACTTTCACTGCCATAACTGTATCAAAAACCTCGAATCGTCCTTTGTAAACAGAACCAAAACTTCCTGTACCCACCAGGTTATCCTCAGAAAATCCATCAGTTGACTTAAAGATATCTTGGTAAGTTATTTTTGCTGCCAAAAATGGATCATTAGCTAAAGTTGGTTCATTATCATCAAACTGTTCAGATTGCCTTTCTGTTGATAATTGTGCACTGAGATCTCTCCTTTTCGAGTTCCTAATTACTATATAGCAAGCAGAAAAAGAACACAAAAGTAGAAATAAAAATGTAACTGAAATAATAATGGCTACTTTTGTCTTTGAACGCATGTGTCTCTTTGATGATGGATTCTTTTGTCTCGGGCATGTAGGAAAATGGTAGTTTGGAAGACCTCCACATAGTTTATGATTCCCTGAAATTGAAACTGCACTTGCATTTGCAAAGATCCCTTCATTTGGTACTTCACCTTCAAGTTCATTGAATGAAAGATCAAGCTTCCTAAGATATGGAAGTTCCCCAAGAAACTCTGGTATTCCTCCTGAGATGTTGTTGTGTGACAAATCAATTTCTTCTAATCCTCTTAAACCTTTCAAGGATTGAGGAATTCTTCCTTGAAACAGGTTATCATTCGCGATGAAGCGCGCTAAGCTGACACAGCTGCTGAGGGTGCTTGGAATTTCACCTACTAATCTGTTATGTGACAGATCCATTTCCTTGAGATTTATCAACTTTCCAATTTCAGCTGGCAAGGAACCGGTCAAAGAATTGTTCGCTAAGGCCAAAGAAATCGAAAGAGAAGTAAGACCTGCAAGCTCCTTAGGTATTGATCCAACAAGATTATTTCCAGTAAGGTTTAGCACTGTTAAGCTGGTACACTGTCCGAGCTCTGGAGGTATGTTTCCTTCTAGTTCATTGTCCTCTATGTGCAAGGTTGTCAAGGATGTCAAGTTACCAATAGAAGATGGAATCTTTCCTGATAACTTGTTTCCATTCAACTCCAATCCTTGCAGGCGTCGAAGCTTACCTAAGGACTCAGGAACACTGCCATGGAAGTTGTTATTATCCAGTGCTAAACTAGTCAAATTGATTAGGTTTCCCAGTCCAGCAGGAAGGGAACCAAATAGTATATTAAGACCTAAACCAAATATTTCGAGTCTCGTGGAAAGGTTACCGACTGTTTTAGGCAGTTCCCCACCCAAAAAATTGGCCTGAAAGCTTAAAACTTGCAGATATGTACAGTTAACTAGGAAATCAAGAAACCTCAAATCCCCTTCTTTGTTGCTTCCAAGACTATTAACCTCAAAGTTGATCCTGTACAAACTATGCAATTGTCCCAAACCTGTAGGGACATTTCCAGTGAACTGATTTTGAGACAATTCAATAACACCAAGCTTGGAAGCATTTGATAATGAAACAGGAATAGGTCCTGTGAACTTGTTCACGGCACCAGCAAATACCTCAAGGTTTGGAAGAGTAAGGCCTATATCTGATGGAAGCTCACCATACAAGAAGTTTTGAGTAACAGAGAAATAGTAAACAGAGGAGATATTGAAAATAGATCGAGGAATTGTACCATTCAACTGATTTCCATAAACTTGGAAAATTTCCAAGACCGATAAACGTCCAATATCCCGAGGTATTGGTCCTTGAAAATTGTTTATAGCAAGGGAAAGTCCTCGAAGAGACGAAAAGTTTCCTATCCAAGCAGGGATACTTCCTGTGAGGTTGTTACTTCCAAGGCCTAAGTAAGTCAACTTTAAAAGTGAATTGAGCTGATCAGGTATTTTTCCAACAAAACTATTAGCCTCTAGAGCAAGTGATCTAAGTTCTTTACTCAAATTAGCAGGAATGGTTCCAGTAAAAGAATTCCAAGTGAGATTGAGATGTTGTAGCTGCAACAAGTTCCCAATTTCCATTGGAATTTCACCATGGAAGCTATTGTTTCTAAGATTTATCGCTGTGAGGGATGTGAGGTTCCCAATAGAAGGGGGTATGGAGCCAACAAGATTTTGTGATCTCAAGTCAAGAATCATGACTCTTTCATTGGAAAGATTACATGTAATGCCTGTCCAGTTGCAATAATGGAGAAAATTGTTCCAAGAATCCATGACTTGGAATGGATCATCAGTTATTCTACTCTTAAAGTCTATCAAAGCTTGTTTATCAAAGCCTGAGACTGCTATACACATAACAAGAATTGAGCAATAAAAGTATGACACTAACCATTTGGACTTCAGACAAGATTGTTCCATTGTCTTCTTTTTTGGGGGTACTATACAACAAGAAGACAATTTCCTATTGTTTCTTGAAAATTAAAGGTATAAGATTCTCAGCAAAGCAAGAGTATTGGTGACACTATCCCTTTGCTTAAATTCTTGTTTAACCAGTAAATACCACAGGAAGGATATTTTCTTGTTTAGTTGAGCTAAAAGAGCTGAATGTGAAAGGGTTGCCTTGTATACTACATTCTTGAAACATCAGGCTTGATATGGTATTTTGCGGTAGGCAAGTCTGCATACTTACTCCATCCCTTTCAATTCAATTCATGTGTCAATAGTTTGCTTTTAATTCGTTCTTAAAATAGTGACAACTTTCAAATTTTGTAAACAATTAACTTATACATTTAATTTACTTTTAATGACAAGTTTTTATAGTCACACAAATATTATGATGTACATTTAACTTATACATGTGTTTAACACTATAGGTGTTAAAAGTCTTAAAACATAAAAATGTTATGGTGTATTTAGGAGCTTCAAAAGTTTCGTATTTTAAGTTCCATGTCGAGTCAAATTGTCAAACTATGTTGTATATATAAATTGAAAGGGAGAGAGTAGTATTTACTCTTTTCATGGGTTTGCATTTATTGGTATCAATTTTCCAGTTGCATTCATTCCGATGAGCTTTGAGGGGTCCTAAGAGGATAATAATTTCAAACGATATTAATCTCTTTTGAAATATTGGAGCAGATAAATGAGATTTCTACTTCACAGTTTTCTCACAATAATGAAAATTAGTAGGTGGTTACATATCCTTTTCATTTGAAATGATCGATCGTTTTCGTATTAAATGCACAAGTAAAGGATGTATTTAAGTCCATGTTTGTTAGGGGAAATTAATATGACTAGTACACTGGTATAAAAGCATAAAACACTTCCTTTACTTTCTTAGCTTTTCCAATTTATTTTCCATTTGAATAGTTAACATGGGAATCTAATAATTCTAGCTTACTCATGTTTAAGTCCTTAAGTTTTAAGCATAGCTGCACTTTTCTACTCAATTATTGTATATTCAGGTTGAACTAAATAACAAATCAGTTTGTTTGCATCCACTTGTGGATCAAAAGTAAAGCATTAGCATTTGCAACTAAATAATGTATTTTACCTTTTCATTTTGACTTATATTAAAATTAAAGTTATTGACATACGTCATCTTCTTTACCAGTACTAAATCAACAAATAGTAGTCCCTAATAATTGGGGTCATATTTCTTCTTTTCACATTTGAACTTTTGAATTTTATGTAGTTTCAATCTAATAATCAGGTTAGAGTTCCATCAGGAATATGTATCATTGACCTTTGATTTGGCTTTCTTGTCGAGTTTTAAGCTATTCAAATGATTCAGTCGACCTAAATGGACTTCTCTTCCTTTCTTAATCAAACTAGAACTTGATCCATAGCCTAAGATTGAATCAAACAGTGAATAAGTAAGACATGATATATACTCCCTCCGTCCCAAATTAGTTGACATTTTAGCAATAACCATTTATCCCAAATTAGTTGACACTTTTAGGATTTCAAGACAAAAATAGTTAGTCTTTTTCAACTATACCCTTAATAATTAAAAGAATTCTCAATAAAATTCAATAGCCAAACATTAAATAGGGGTAACATAGTAAAATACACACTCTATTTAATGATTTTCTTAATGGGCGTGAAGAAACTAAAGACGACAACTAATTTGGGACGGAGGAAGCATTTTGCAAGAATTACTCAACACAACAACAATAACATACTTGTAATATATGACTGACAAGTGGGTCTGAGGAGGGCCTGAGAAAGGTGATATATACGCAGACATTTTTCCTACCTTGAGTAAGATAGAGAAAATGTTTTCGATAGACCTTTGACTAAAGAAAAATATTATAAAAATAAGTTTTGAAAAAACAAGATGAAAGTACCAAAGTATATAAACAGATGACATAAAAAGTAGAGCTAACAAGTAAATAAAACAACATATAACAATAATAACGAAGAATATGATAAAAATAATAGTGTAAATGAATAATATTTAATGCTAATATGACATAAATCAATCAACACTTTTTAACCTTGTACCATAATCTTCGACCTCCATGCTTGCTTATCTAAAGTCATGTCTTCGGTGATATGAACGTGAGCAGCCATGTCCCGTCTGATATCATCGGGCCCCAATTTTTCTTTGGTAGACCCAACACTGCTAGCTCTGCGTCTATGCTCCTCCTAACATATCAAACCATCTTAACCTCGCTTCCCGAATCTTGTCCACTACGGAGGTCACTCCCCCCTTATCTCGAATGACTTCGTTAAGAATTACTATGGCTACTAAATAATTACGGTTAAGCATATTTTTGTCATTTATATGAACTTTTAACCAAGTAATTCTAATGCACATATGCCGATTCTAGCTTCTAAATAATATATTGATTCACGTATAAGTGGGAAGTACTTAGGAAACGGTGTTATAAGGGGACAGAAACATTGTATTAGCTATACGAGATTTTATATTTGAGACCAAGCAACATATTAAGCTGCAACATTTAAGTATATCAAGGTTAAAATATCTTACTCTTGTTTGTCACTGATTCTACTCTATGTGTAGATAAGATAGATAAGAGCAGAAGCTCTTTTACTTCAATTTGGATCTCATTGTTTGGAACTGCATAATACTTTGCAGGATTGACAGTAATATGGGTTGGAATTCTGGTGTGTGAAAAACTGCAGCAACAAGGGGAAGGCACCAGTGCTTAAGAACGTGATTGACTGACGAGGCCAAAGTGTATAGGATTTTCCTGCTCGTGCTTTGTCAAATTATAGTATAGTTTAAGATATCGTCCCACAGAGATTGGGAAATCTATGCTACAGACTTGGAATATTCCAACTACTATTTGAGAGAATCAAATTGATGAAAAGTGAGTTTTTGAACTTTTAAATAACTTTAACTAAAACAAAATAACTTGTGGAAGATTTTCAATTTAAAAAGAGTTGGGAATCATTGAATTCACTTGATAATATTTATAATAAAAATCTCAATTTTGACATGTATTTCTCTAAAGAATAATTGCTTATTTCTAATTCAATTATATTTTGCTCACAAGAAAATAATCAATTAATAACACTCCGTGAGGTTATGCAAATTAATTGAGTTATAACAAGTAACAGTTAAAGCGAAATATTTTTCTTGCCTGAATTGTGCTAAAAAGTAGTGAAAACTTCGTGAGAATATTTTTACTAAAAATTAATAATCTTGCCTACAACAATTCCTCTGTGAGAATTAAAACTGAGGCAAGCAAGACTACGGACTTGAAATGGTAGATTACTAAAATTTACTTTCACTCTACTTATTTTATTCATCAGTTATCACATATTAATTTTGCATCGTGAGAATTCCAAAATTAATATGATAATAACCGTGAGATAAAATATGTAAAAGTGATAGTGAAGAATAATAAAACTAACATTCCCGCACAGTGTAAAATGTGAAATAGAAAATTTCAGGCCAAGTATATATTAAAACTGAGATAAGTATTATAAATATATCAAGTTTTATCAACTATCCCAACAAAAAGAAATTACTCAATTATGGAGTATTGAACAAAAGAAAAGACTTATATTATTGACAATATTGCCAATACTTCTAGAAAATATGGAACTTACAAGAAGAGAAAGAAAATAAAGACCAAAGCTTTTAAGAGAGTAGAATAGCTATTCTATTACTTGGTATCTAACTAAGGGAGAGTTGTCCTCTATTTATAGAAGAATACTTCATTAAGTGAAATGCCAATTGATGAAGATGTGTAGCAAGTTCCTTACATAATGACATAGATACGTAGAGTCTTGAAAAATGCCAATTGATGAATATGTTTAGAAAGTCCTTGCATAATGATAGTCTTCCCTTGCTCCTTTATTTGCTTTAATTCCACATTTTTTTATTAAATGTGTAATTCCATATTACCAAGATGTATAATAAGGAGCAAATATTGTAGTCAAGATATGTAACAACTTTCTTGCATAGTGAGGAAGACATGTCATGGACTTCTTCTTGCATACGTAAAACTCTTCTTCATTTGTTATTTACTTTATTCATGATATATTTCTCTTTCCAAGTATTCTTTTTCTCTGCTAGATTTGTTAGAAAATATAGGAGAATTGAATATATTTATTCATGCTTTTATTTAAAATATATATTTTTATATAAGAAAATACACGAATAAATTATATTCATCAAATTCCCCCATACTTGAACTTTTGCTCGTCCTCGAGTAAAAAGATTTTTTTTGAATGATTTTCTTCAAAAATTACGACTTTTGTAGGATATGCAATTTATTCAAAATAAATATCTCTCATTATGTCCAATGCAATTATCCTTTCTAAATTCACCAAATCTTTTACCTTATGTCTGAATTCTGACTTGATCAACAAAAACTAGCATTCTTCGCCCCTTGATTCTTTCAGAATTGATAAATTTATAATCACTTATTCAGTAAGTATCATAGCCGAGTCCATAGGCTTGCTTCATATTTATCTCCACTAATATAGATACAACACTAATTTTTAAAATCTTTTAGGACTTTTCTTGGCTTGTAACGTCAGGCTATAGGCTGGTAGGGTAAGGATATATTTATAGTGACTTTTCTCCTTCCAACTTTGAGCAAACATTTCTTGGTTCTTAGTATTTTCATCCTTTTTTTTAAGCGCTCCTCCTTATTACATTCTGTGCCTTTGCAATATCATTAACAATCATATATTCTTTTTTTTTCTTCTTGTTGATATCAATCTGTACTCATTAACTGCTGGAAGAAAGTGTGTGTGTGTGTGTGTGTATATATATATATATATATATATTATTCTCCTTTTTTTAAAGAGAAATATGGTGTTAAAAAAAATAGGATCAAGGCTAAAAAGATTGGAAGAGGTAAAATATGTGTATTTGGATGAAAAATAAAGAGGGTAGAATTGAGAATCAAAGAGGCCTAAGTTCATTTTTCAAAAATCAATGTCATCCATTATTTCGCCTCGAAAAACATTTAGAGCAAGTTCTAGCCAAGTTTATTGATTCTTCCTGCTTTTGTGATCATAACATTTCTCAATCCCAATGATTTCTTGAGTCGAAGATACTTGCTACTATTTTCACAAAATCAAAATCGTTCATGGAAAAACATATGGTGAAAAATAGAAAGAAATAATATTGAGCATAATGTAAAGAATTTATGTTGTTAATTAAGTAACTACAAAAAATCACAGTTTAGAAGAAGATATTATATTTAAAATATATAAATCAGAATAATTCTTCCCCACACTTGAATATTTCATTCTCCAGAAGGAAAACACGTTTCAACACGAGTGGAAAGGGAGCAAAAGGAATTTTTTAAACTAGGATAATTAAAATAAAAAATACTACTTAATAATTTTAAAAAATATATATATTTTTGGCTTTCAAAATTACGATCACAGAAGAAAGCTTGAAAGAAACTGTGACCACATATTTTCTATGTGTAATAGACTGATTATTTTAACACCTTAACAGTCATAAGGTCCTAGTTTGAATATAAACTAGAAAATTACATGTGCCAAGATTAGATTTGCACAATTGAATGGTTAACCAACCAGTAACTTAGGCATACCGATCACCATAAAGTTACTCCTGTCTAGGTGACACTGTTTTTGTAGAGGCCTTCATGAGATGTTCCGGTTGTACAATAATCTGGATATTGACCAGATCAATTGGTTAAGCATTTAATTAGTCAGATCTATGTTGGACTTATAAGGCTCCGTTGCTTCACCCTCAATGGCTACGGGTAAGAAACCTTAGTTCTGAGTTTAATGTCGCCAGCTCGACGTAGTAACTGTGAAACTCATCAATCTATCATGGTTACCGATGGTTGCTGCTCAAAATGTCCTCGAAAATACAATTTTAGTCTGTGGCCATTACCTTTAAACTTGTCTCCTACATTAATCTATTGAATTTCAATTGCTCCATATGGAGTGACATCTGTAACAATGTAAGGACCTGTCCATCTGGATTTCAATTTTCCAGGAAATAGCCTGAGTCGGCTATTGTATAGAAGTACCTGATCTCCAATTTTGAAGCTTTTTTGCCGGATCAAGTTGTCATGCCATTTTTTTGTTTTTTCTTTATAAATCTTGGCATTTTCATAAGCTTCCAACCTCAGCTCTTCCAATTCATTAATCTGAAAAAATCTATTTTTACCAGCAGATGTTAAATCAAAATTCAGTGCTTTTAATGCCCAAAAAGCTTTGTGTTCTAATTCGATTGGCAAATGGCAAGCTTTTCCAAAGACTAATCTATATGGGGATGTTCCAATTGGCGTTTTAAATGCCGTTAGGTATGCCCATAATGCATCATCTATTTTTAAAGCCCAATCTTTTCTTGAGATTCCAACCATTTTTTCAAGTATCCTTTTTAATTCGCGGTTGGACGCCTCAACTTGCCCTTGAGTTTGAGCATGATATGGTGTTCCTGTTTTGTGAGTTAAACCATATTTTGATAGCAATGCAGCAAATTGTCTATTCATGAAATGAGTACCTTGGTCACTAATGATAACTCGTGGTGTGCCAAATTTGGTAAAAATATTTTTTCTGAGAAAATTGCACACAGTTCGAGCATCATTCTTTCTTGTGGGAATGGCTTCAACCTATCGTGAAACATAATCAACAGCCACAAGGATATATTCGAATGAATGAGATGAAGGAAACGGTCCCATAAAATCTATACCCAGACATCAAGTATCTCACATACCTGAATTGATTGCAGTGGCATTTCATCTCTTTTAGTGATGTTACATGTTCCTTGACACCTGTCACATTGTGCAACATATGCACGTGCGTCTTTGAAAAGTGTTGGCCAGAAGAATCCAGCCTCCAAAACTTTAAAAGCTGTCCGATTTACAGCATAATGGCCTCCAATTGCTCTATCATGGCAATGATACAAAATCTTGCTCATTTCTTCTTCAGGCACACATCTTCTAATAATATTATCTGCACAATATTTAAACAAGTAAGGATCATTCCACAGATAATACTTAGCATCAGATATAAGTTTTTTTCTTTGTTGGTAAGAGAGATCTTGGGGTGTCCACTTTCCAACCAAGTAATTTGTAATGTCTGCAAATCAGGGTGATTGAGTCACAACTGAGCTGACAGAAAAGATATGTTCATCGGGGAATTCTTCTTTTATTTCACAAGACTCAAAATGAGGGTTCTCTAATCTAGACAAATGGTCAGCTACTTGATTTTCGGTTCCCTTTTTGTCTTTTATTTCAAGGTCGAACTCTTGCAAAAGTAAAATCCATCTTAACAATCTAGGTCGGGCATTTTTCTTTGTTAAGAGGTATTTTAAAGCCGCATGATCAGTGAAAACAGTGACCTTGGTTCCTATCAAATAAGAACGAAACTTATCAAAAGCAAATACTACTGCCAATAGTTCTTTTTCTGTTGTGGCATAATTTAGCTGAGCTTCATTCAAAGTCCTACTGGCATAGTATATGGGACGAAAAAACCTATCTTTTCTCTGGCCTAAAACAGCTCCAACGGCTGTATCACTAGCATCGCACATGACTTCAAAAGGTTGGCTCCAATCAGGGGATACAACTATAGGGGCAGATGATAATTTCTCCTTAAGAGTTTCAAAAGCTTCTAAACAATCACCTGAAAAATCAAACTTGACATCTTTCATCAAAAGGTTAGTTAAAGGTTTTGAAATTTTTAAAAAATCTTTTATAAACCGTTTGTAAAAACCTGCATGGCCTAAAAAACTTCTAATGCTTTAAACAGTTGTAGGAGTGGGTAATCCAGTTATGAGATCAGCCTTATCAACTTCTATCCCTTTAGCAGTGATTTTATGTCCAAAAACTATTCCCTCAGTAACCATAAAATGACATTTCTCCCAATTAAGAATCAAGTTTGTCTCTTCACATCTCTTAAGAACTAAGGTCAAATGGTGGAAACAATCTGCAAATGTTTTACCAAAAAGGGTGAAATCATCCATAAAAATTTTCAAAATTTTTTCAGTCATGTCAGAGAAAATTGCAGACATGCATCGCTGAAATGTAGTAGGTGCATTGCATAAACCAAATGGCATTCTCCTATATGCATAGGTTCCATGAGGACATGTGAAAGTTATCTTATCCTGATCTTCTAGTGCAATTGGTATCTAGTTATACCCTGAATATCCATCAAGAAAACAATAAAAACCATATCCTGCTACTCTTTCTAGCATTTGATCAATAAATGGTAAAGGAAAATGGTCTTTTCTGGTGGCATCATTGACACGTCTGTAATCAATACAGACTCTCCATCCTGTAACTGTTCTGGTAGGTATGAGTCCATTATTTTTATTTTTTATTACCGTCATACCTCCTTTCTTTGGTACCACTTGAACAGGACTTACCCAAGGGCTGTCAGAAATTGGGTAAATAATACCTGCTGCGAGAAGCTTAATAACTTCATTTTTTACCACTTCTTGTATTGCTGGACTTAATCTCCTTTGGGGTTGGACTATTGGCTTGTAGCTATCCTCCATGAGGATTCTGTGTGAACAAATTGCTGGACTAATGCCTTTGATGTCTGCTATAGTCTACCCTATGGCTCCTTTATGTGTTCTGAGTACTTCAATCAATTTATGTTCTTGTTCTGCAGTCAGAGAAGATGAATTATTACTGGAAATAATTCAGGCTCAAAATAAATATATTTTAAATGGGAAGGGAGAATTTTGAGTTCAATTTTTGTGTGAACTTCTTCTGATTGCATTTCATTCTCTTCCTTAGAATCATGTTCCAATAATTTTGCTTCACTTCTGACTACAAGATCATCATCCTGTGTGGTGCCAGATTTAGCCAAACATCTCTCCATTGAGTCTAAAATAAGTTGATCTTCTTTAAATTCATCTGCAAGAACACCAATCATGTCAACTGAAAAACAAGAAGATGATGTCTCATCTCCTGAAAATTTTAGAATCTTTTGCATATAAAAAATGACTCTTTCTTCATCAACTATTAGAATCAGTTGTCCTTGATGAACATCTATGATTGCTCTACCTGTAGCAAGAAAAGGTCTACCTAAAATTATTGGTTCATCAGGACATTCTTTCATTTCAAGTACTATGAAATCTACAGGGAAAACAAACTTATCTACTCTCACAAGAACATTTTCGGTTATTCCCTTAGGTTTTGTAGTACTTTGATCTGCAAATTGAAGAGAAACAACTGTATTTTTCATCTCACCAAGATCCAATTTCCTAAAAATAGAAAATGGCATCAAATTAATTGAAGCTCCAGAATCACAAAGTGTTTTTTCAAAATGTAATCCTCCCAAGGTACATGGAATTGTAAAACTTCCTGGATCACGGGGCTTTTGTGGTAGCTTATTCTGAAGTATAGCACTGCATTTTTCAGTAACAATTACCACATAAACTTCTTCCAATTTTCTTTTGCTTGACAAGATTTCTTTTAGAAATTTGGCATATGAAGGCATTTGCAACCTAGCATCAGTAAAAGGAATATTAATGTGAATTTGCTTTAAAATTTCCAAAAACTTTGCAAATTGATTATCAAGCTTTTCTCATTTCATTTTTTGTGGAAAAGGAATTGTCACAGTGAGAGGAGTTACTTTTTCAATATTTTTTTTCTTTTTTCTGGACTTCTTTCTCTTGTGACAGTTCACTAGGTGTTTCAACATTCTTACCATTGTCTACCTGTTGCTCTAACTGGTTCTTTTCTTGTATGTCAGCATATGGATCATCAAGATTCTTACCTGACCATAAGGCAATGGCCTTAAGGTATTCTTTTAGATTTTTCTCTGTATCGCTTGGTAAGGGACCTTGAATCTTTTCTGAAACAAGAGTTGCCAATTGGCTTACCTGAATTTTTAAATTCTTAAGGGCAGAATTTTAGCTTTCCATTTTCTCGTCAGTGGCCTTAATGTACTTGTACAAAACGTCATCTAGACTTTGATGGGCTTGTTGAGGCCTTTGTTGATATGGAGCTGCTTGCTGATATGGCCTGAAATTCGGTTGCACACGATTTTGATTCTGGTATCCGGGTGGTCCTTGTTGAACCCTCCCAAAAAATGCACACAAGTATGCATCGGGATGTATTTCAACAAATGGGACTCCAAAGGGCTTCTTTGGAGTCGCCACCTAATTTAAGGATTATTAGGAACCAATTGTTAATTAATGAGTGCATTCCTTCCTTATTTTTAAAAGGAAACATATTTCAGAGATTCTTAGGTAAGTGGTTCTATTAAATTCGAAAGAAGGTCCCTTGCGGGAGCACTTTCGAAAATCCGCTAAAAGCGGTTAATCCGGCGATTTTCACGAATTTTGTTAAAGATAATTAATTTAGATTTTTTAGAAAATATAGAGTAAATAAATAAAAGGAAACTATAAATAAATAAATGATAGCAAAATAAATAAAGATAATAAGGGATGATAGAATAAATAAAGGATGATAAAATAGAATAAGAAGGTAATAAGATAAATATGGTATAATAAAATGAATAAGGATAACAAGATAAAATAAGGGATAAAATAAGATAAGATAATATACCAATTATAAATAAATGAATGGGTGATAAATTACTAGGGATTAATTAAATGGATAAATAAATGTTAATTCTTGATTAATTAAATAAATGAATAATTAATTAATTAAAATTAATTAAATTAATAAATGCATAATTATAACTAATCAATTAGTTGATTAAACAAATTAGATAAAGTAAATAAATAGATAATGAATTAAAATTAATTAATTAACTTAAATAAATAAATAGATAATTAAATATTTAATATAATAGATAAATAAATAATTCAAATGCAAATGATGATAAAAGGTATAATTTTAAATGAATTTGATTTGCACTCATTAATTGACAAATGGTTCTTAAGATTCATAAATCAATTGGCGGTTCGCAAAGAAGCGATATAAAGCATTCATGTAAAATAATTCAAGTAATTTACACTAATTAATTGCAATTCAAATACAATTTCTATCCTACAGGGCTTCTAGTCCGGGCTACAGGGAAGTCCTATACATGGATTTCTAAAGAGCGGGGAAGAGAGAGTGAGAAAAGTAGAACCCGGGAGTGCAATTCATAATTTGAGCCTTGATAGCGATGCAATTTCAACCAAGTTGATCCAAATGGCTTTCGTGCCGATTAGCCGAGCCCAATTTGCGAGTTTTAACCAAACTCGTCCCAAGTACAGGTAGAACCATGCCAAAATGAGAAGAAGACAAGGATTAATATGTATTAATTCCAAAGGAGAAATGAATGATTTGGGTAAAATGCCAATTTCAATATGAATACAATAACAATGCATCTTTTCGATCCTCTCAGTGACAAGATACAAGCTACAAGCTACAAGCTACACCAAGTCATCATTTTATTCATGAACTATGGAAGCAATCAAGTTAAGGAATGGACACAGGACTCTATTACACTGGTTTTGTCATAATATATCTGAAACATCCACAGAATAGCAGAGCAGCATAGAGTACAGATGCTATACTTCATTGTTCACTGTACACAAGATGCAAATTCATATTTCGAGGATAAAGGAATAAGCAATTTACCCAAGTATGAACTGCGACCAGATAACCAGAAAATAGAAACACCTGAATGACCTTGGCAAAACTGAAATACCTCACTCCGACCCTCCTCTACTTCAGATCTATCTGAACAAACATCAACCCACCTACCACCTATACTGCATCTATACACACAACAAATATACTAGCCTCCTGAACACCACCCGACCAACTCCGAAAATCAGAAACCCAACCTGCTATACCAGATCCCTTAACACCCTTGCAGCAACCTCTAGACAACTAATATCTGCAACAACAAACTTGCATACTACCAGCATACACAACCCATCTTTCAAAATCCCACCCTGAAACTAACCTGAACAACCACACAGCCTGAACAAATCCCAAAACCGAGGAGACCGAACCTAGACACCTACACCATGCCTCCATAAACCCTACAACTCTTTTCTCCTTTCTTCTAAAAACATAACCAAGCTCTCAGCCAACTACCAGACCTTTCCAAACACCTCTGCACACACCTGAAACAAATACTAGTACAGCCTTCATCAGCACCCTAAACTCTCTTTAGACACTCTCTGAACTTGCAAAGCAAGTAGGAAATCAGAGCCAACACCATTAGACCCCCTTCACAGACTATAAGCTTCACAAACTCAAAACAACACCTCCTAAAACTCCTGAACAAGCCTGAAACTCCAGCAGATGCAAGAATCAACCCTTGCAAACTGCCTACACATCTCCAAACAACAGAGACAAACCAAACAAAGCTGAAATTGACTAGCAACCTCTTCACACTCATTATACTCCATCTATCATACATGAAAGAACCAGGGAACCAGAACAACAAACAATGACCAGAATCCATTTTTAAAACCATAAACAAACTTAGAAACTAGGGAATCTACCAACTCTAATATGAACAAGCTAACTTCTTCTACATTCTTCACAAAGATTTGCTAGTAAAAATACCTTAACTCCTTCATTTAAACTACCATAACAAACCAAAGATATCAGCTTTAAACATTGATGGCCGAAAATAAGTTTACACATATACACAAGGTTCATGTTTTCGTACCTGCAAAAAATTTATCTTATGCACAGTTTCAAATACTACCAAAACCAACCAGTACCATGTTCAAATAGCCTTTACATAAACAGGAGATCAAACATACTTAAACAAGTAAATATAGAATAAGTAAAAGGTCACGGATGTGACCTTTTTTAGGGCAGTGAACTTAAGGCGACGAGCTGAAGAACATGACTCGACTAAGCAACTTGAACAAGGTCGATGACTTGAATAATAAAGCGACGATGCAAATAATGAAACGATAACACGAACAAAACTCAGGAGCAACCAGAAAAAGAACTCTATGTATTTTCAAGCTGCCATTTTTTTAATTATCTCCAAACTTAGAATTCTCTAAAAATGGGGATAAGGATGTATATATACCTGATGATTTAGGGTTTAGGACCTTTGAAATCCCCAGCCGGCCCTTACTCTGCTTTTCCCCTTTGAAACCAAGGTCAAAATAGTATAATCCTTTCGGATTGTACTAATTTCACCCTGATTTTAAAGGAAAAATGGACGTTGAATCCATTCTACGGCTCGGATTTATCCGCGATTCAAAATGAACGATGAAGATTGATTGAGTTCGTACTGGAGAGAGGGAAAGGAATGGGGACCAGAGAGTACAATTTTTGGACGGATTCGTGAGTAGGATTGGGGGTAATCGATTAGGATTAGGGATTTAGGGTTCTAAGCCGTGGGTTATGGAGGGAAATCGGGTTAGGGAAATGGGTTATGCGGGTGTGATAGAAATTGGGCTACATCTCACAATTTTAGCCCCTTTTTCCTTTAGATTTAACTCCATTACTTTTGAATTTTCAAAATTAAATTTAATTTAGAATAATTAGACTTTAATTAACATGTCCGGGACAAAATTGGGTGTGAACAGTCCTTGTATCTTTTGCTTCTGGAAGCTTTGAGAATTCTCAGCACCATTTGGATTGCTCCATTAAAATCCTAGATGTTTTTGTGCCATTGGACTTCCAAAGGGTATGGCTTGTACCCGATGACATTGACCTGTTCATCATTCTGATTGGTTGCTTGGCATTCATGGTTCAGATGGTTTCCTCCACACATGTCGCAAGTCTCAGACTGGCTTGGTTGTTGTGTATTAACCTGAAAAGATTCAAACTTTTGTGCCAAAGAAACAATCTGTTGTGTTAGTGTATTTAAAGGATCTGCCTGATTTACCGTAGCAGCTCTTTTTATTACTACACGATCAGATGACCATTGAATAGCATTTTTAGAAATTTCATTCAACAATTGCAATGCTTCAACATTGGTTTTTCCCATCATGGAATCTCCTGCAGCTGCATCTATCACATTTCTAGAAGATGGTTTTAATCCGTGATAGAAAATGTACAGCTGCATATGTTCAGGAATGTCATGATGTGGACATTTTCTTAGCATTGTTTTTAATCTTTCCCATGCTTGATAAACTGACTCAATGTCAGTCTGCAATAAATTAAAAATATCTTGTCTTAACTTTGTTGTTTTAGTAGGGGAAAAATATTTATTTAAAATTTTTTGAGTCATCTGGTCCCATGTAGTAATAGAACATTGAGGTAAACTCCGCAACCAAGTCTTGGCATCTCCTTTTAAAGAAAAAGGAAATAGCCTTAACTTGATTGCTTCAGGAGATACTCCATTATATTTAGCAGTTTCAACTAGTTCCAAGAAATTAATTAAATGACTGTGCGGATCATCACTTGGATCACCGGTGAAAGTACATGATTTTTGAATATTTTGAATCAGGCCGGTCCTGATTTCAAAGTTGTTGGCTGCAACTGGGGATTTTCTCACACTAGACTCACAGTTGAAGCGGTCTGGTCTAGCATAATCCCTTCGGATTCTGTTTGCTGGTCTTGGCTCCACTTCGTCAAACTGATCTTCTAAAATGACTGGTGGATCTACTCCCAGGTTGTTGTTATCATCTCTTAGTTGCTGCTCCATTTTGTTACAAGTTGCATTTTGAGAAGATGATGATTGTCCTTTCCTGCGCAACCATAAAGATTTTTTAATTTCAGGATCGTAAATGGCTAAATCTTTGTTAGAAGAACGGGTCATAAACTACTTAAAATTTTTAAATAATAAAAATTTAAAAACATTATTTTAAAGTAGTATTAAGATCAGTACCAGAAAGAAAATAGTATAAAAAAATTAAAGATAATAAAAATTTATGGTCAAAAATTCGGATGAAAATTTAAAAAAAAAAAAAATTGCTCCAAAGCTAGAAAACTCACTTCAAGTGCCGGAATTTTGCTCCACCATCACTGATTTACTATTCCCCCTATTTGATAGATGAAAGAACTAAAAATAAAAAGTTAGGGTTTCGGATTTGGGGAAAAAGAAGAAGGTAAACAATAAATTAAAACTTGCCACGGATTTGTAGAGGTACAGGGTGAATATTTAGTGTTAGATTTGAGATTAGTGAATATTTTTGAGAGATTTGGGGGTGGGGGTCGAGTTTGAGGTAGAGAGAATCGGATATTTTGGGTATGAAGGAGAGAGAGAATGAGTAAGAAAGGAGCTGGACCCGTTAATTTAATTCGGGTATCCGACCGCCGCGGTCGGGTGTGTACTTTAAAAAAAAATTATTACTATCGGACCGCTGCGGTCGGACAGTTAAAAAAAATTAATTCATTAAAAAAAATTTAATTGATTTGTCCGACCGCAGCGGTCGGGTGGGGTCTTCAGACCGATTTTCGGTCCAAAAATTGCGGTGGGAAAATCCCTGTTTTTTAGTAGTGAAGAAGATTCTTATTGCTTGTACTAATTTCTGGATTAGATCATACAATGGAACAATTCCTCTCTTTATGCAATTGAAATCCCTCACTCTCTTTAACTAACTATGCCACATCAGCTTAACAACCTAACTGTATTTGCCGCCTATTTCTTACCCCTTTAACGACATCATGTTGCAGCTTATTAGCTACATTATTACGACTTAATAAAGTGATGACATTAGCTACTTAATTTCCTAACTAATTAACTAAACGACACTGTTTTAACTAATTCAATTTTCAGTTAATATCACATACTCATCAAAAAAGCTGCTATTTTCAGGCTTAGAGTGAGCCCCCATTATAAATTGACTATGCAGAAGTAGCTCCATGATAGGTTGATTGTAAAGAAGTACCTTCAGCATGAGTTGATTGAACTAGTGGTATAGAAGAAGCTCCACTATCAGCTAACGATACAGAACTAGCTCTCATATGAGTTGGTGGAATGGAAAGAACCTCGTGTAAATTATCACGTGAATCTTGGGTATCAGGTATAATGCTCTTGAAGCGTCTCGGCCACCCCATTTTCATATTATTGTTGAAATTTTTTATAATTAGGATAGAAAACCGCTGGTAAATCTTAAAACACCCCCCGCTAGATATATTAATGCATAAAAACGGCTGCAAAATACAGTAAAGCGCTGCTAAAGTCCTTTATTTTTCAGCCAAATATAAATCGCCCAATAAATCGCTGGAGTATAATATTTAGTGACAGTTCTACAAACTGGAGCAATAAAAACGCTGCTAACTGCCCTTTTTTTTGTAGTGCCACTCCATCCTTTTCCGCAATCCATCGCATCATAGCTACTAGCCTCCAATTCGAAGGAGAGATTTGCCCGATGCAAACATCATAAAGACGACATAATTCCTCAACCAGAGGATCTATCAGTAAAGAAAAAGTATCATGAAAAGATACGTCAGCAATAGGGAATGACCCTTGACGTGGTTAGCAAGAGTCATACACATAGGTGGATATATGACCTCGACCACTCCCTCCTTCCACTTACGGTCCTCTTGGCTATTCAATAGAGCTCGTGTGACGACGCATATCACAGTAGTGACGGGGAAATTCCTCGTGCTACGCTTCTGAGCTTCCGTTTGTATACTTACTTTGCAATCATCCTCGCAGCTGAATTCTTTCGGAAGAAGTTCAAAATATGATTTTTCTAAACCATACCCTTTGGTTTTCTTTTAAACCATATCCTCGAGGCTGAATTGTCTTGCCCTTGCCTTTGGGCTCTGGAGATTCAGCCGATATGACATTGGAACTTTCCACCCTAGGCGCTGCGGCGACAACAATCATGGGCCTCTCCATGTCAGCAAAGTTAGCACCAAAATCTTGGGAAATTTTTGTTTTTTCAGGAGCCACTTGAATGAAGTTGAAGAAAAAGGAGATTTGTTAGTGAATTTTCGATAAAAGTTATGCAAGCAACGAATAATAAAAGTTGCTCTAAAGATTTTGAAAGAGTTGAATGGCAGAAGAAAGCCAATTGTTGCCTTTTATAGAAAAAGAGTCATCATTACCTCGGTAACTGGCGAGTCATGATGACTGAACGGTGGAAAGTGTGGCAACGGTGGAAAGTTGAAGTAACAACTGTCATTTTGAAATACTCGGTGGAGATGCGGCCACGTCCTCTCCCACTTAAAATTTAGCCTCTTCATGAATACACACGGACATTCACTCAGCAAGTGGGGAGACTATCTGCATTGACCAATATTTGACCGGACACGTATTGCTAAGTGTCTGATGATATGGCTTAGAGTAAATTTCGAAAGACACAACTCAGCTCAAAGTGATAAGGTCATCCGGACACAACTCAGCTCAAAGTGATAAGGTCATCCGGACACTCAATCTTCAAAGAGAGTACAAACAGACGCTCTAACAGATAAGACTTCAGCTCCAACCGCCTCCAAGATTCCAAGATATTAACATTATAACAAACATTATCTGGTTGTTGAGAGATGCGGGGTAATATGTTGTAACACTAAGATAGCACTCTAGACCTATAAATATATCTATTTCCCCTTCATTTGGATCCCTTAGACTCTCCTATAATTCAACACCTGCTTATCATTCATCTAGGGCTGCCTGCTACAACTTATCTTTGTTCTTGTGGTGGCTTTCATCTCAAACATTATACCATACCTTCGGCTTCATCAATAAGACTTTCTTCACTTTGCTTTATTACTATTTATATTATCATTGTTATTGTTTCATTAGATTAGTTTTTCACTAATCAATCATCAAATAGCCTAACTTAAGTAGATTTATGCATATTGCGTCTAACATCGTGATATAAAAGGATTCTTTGTGTCCTATAATTACAAATTTAATTATTTGACCTAAAAAAAAAGTTTTAGAGAATACATTTTTTAAATTGGTTAAAAAATCCTCTACAGGGCTAAAATGAATGAAATTTTCAAAAAGGTTAAACGACTCACAGTTACAATGGTTTGTAATGCCTTCTATTTTTATCAAAAATGAAAATAATCAACCAAATATATAAATCAATTGTTCACGCATATCAGATTTTTCATGCACCGCCAGACTTACAAGATTCATATAGATGATTGCATCTACTATGAGAGAATATGTCTCCATATACTTATTATCGGGCCTTTGCAAAAATCCTTATGCCACAAGTTACTTCCTTTTTCTCATTATATTTTCGCAAAAAATCCATTTGTACCTATCGGCTTTACACCCTCTAGCATTCGGATTATAGGTACAAAAGCTTAATGCTTTTAAATGAAAAAAAAAATTGCTTTAATATCATAGGTCAATTATTTCTCTGTTTTCATTCATCAACATATTTGATTTAAGATGCTCATTTTATTGTATTACTCAACAACAAACGTAAATTGCGAATTGTTTGACGGCCGAGAAGAACTTAGCAACATATTCTTTTAATTTTGTCAGTTACTTCTAATATAAGCAAGAAGTTGGGATCAGGTAACGAATAATTTAGGTCAGCCTAGTGGATGTATAAATAAAAAAAGTATGAACCTATATGTTAAGTAAGGAATAAAAGGAAATATATAACGGAAATTTACGGAGGAGTGCGAACCTATGCAGGTTGAAGAAGTCGCAGGTTAAACTTAGGGCTTGACTCGCGCCTTTGACATCCCTAATAGTGCATGCCTCTGACCATAGCTTATAAAACCTAATTATGCGTAAGAATTAAGGTTAAATAATTTTATGACTTGTGGTCCTGTGGAAGTACACGTTCAAACCGTTTACTTTTTTTTTTTTGTCAACTGATTTTGATTACTGCAAGTGCATACGGTACTTAATAAAGTAAATCTAATTAAGGCATAGACTTAAATTTGTACAATTAGTAATGAGTTGACTCGGAGTAAACTATAGCCCTTTTTTCCTTACAAGCTAGAAAAATGCAATATTTAAGTAGATGGCCTATGAATCGAAACTAACAGACCAGACATGGAAAACGAAAACATTGTCATCTCTGAAGAGATCCTTAATGATTTGCGCAAGTCTAGATTATCTTCACCCTCAAGACGGCAGAAAATTCAAAAAGTTCCGTCATTTCTACGAGCAGAGAACAAGGACTCCGATTATGATCCAAAGGTTGTTTCTATTGGGCCTTATCACCATGGTAGACAAGAGTTCCAATTCGTGGAAGAATTCAAATATAAGGTCCTAGAAAATTTCGTTTCAGAAACGGACAAGGACATCAATTTTTTCTATCACAAAATTCTTGAGGTTATTAATGATATTAGAGACTGTTATGTTGAAGGATGTAAAAAGGTTTCTAGTGACCCCGAGTTAGCCCGCATCATACTCCTTGATTCAATTTACCTTTTAAACCACATGGAGTCTATCACTCAACACTCTAAGGATAGAGCTTCCTTCACAATCATGAATCTTGGCTTAGTAACTTTTTCTATTGCACAACGTGATGTATTTCTACTTGAAAACCAAATTCCAATTTGGGTTCTCGAGATGATTGCCACCTTGAGATATGAAAATAGGAGTAGTTGTGTTGAAGATCAAGGTGAAATTAATTCTTGGAAAAAATTGCTTGACACATATTGTAAGCTTATAGTCTATGGAGAAAATCATGAGCATGTTAAAGTAAGGAGTATGAATAAAGATCAAGAGAATGAGCAACCTCTCCATCTTCTTGAAATTATTCGAGATATCATTGTCCGTGAACGCATTGATGAATCAATTCAACCTAGAGTCCAACTGCTACAAACGGCATTCCAAAAGTATTTCAAGTAAGAATAATTATGGCATATTTGCAATGTTTCCTCTTGACCGTGAATAAGCTATTACATCAAGCTTGCATATTAGTTTAGTCATAATCAGTCCAAAATTAGTCGGGTCAAGACGTACAGAACAATTTGATTTTAAACAATAAACCGTGACCTAATTAGTTCAAAACCAAATTTTCAGTTGTTTCTTACTTTTCTTATAATCTTATAATATACCATGCAAACTAGTAAAACCATTAATTTTTAATTATTATTATTATTATTATTATATCTAAAATAACAAACCAAAAAAATTTACTACCTTTTAATATTTTGACAAGATTTTTTATCGGTCATATGGAACTACATACTAAGAAAAATTACGTTATCATCGTTTGTCAATAGGAAGAGATAATTACTCACCATGTGGATACTGAAATTTTGTCAAAATTAGGACTTTGTGTTGGCCTAAATCTGATTAGGACAATAAATCAAATTTATTTTGGATTAACAAGCAATTGTCTGTATCAAAGTCGTGAAATAACTAAAAACACAAGTAAGAAAATTTGAACAATAGCAAGGAGACAAAAGTAGGAATGTAAGTTGTTTGTGATATATTTCCGGATGCCTTCACATGGGTTCCAAGTGACTATTTATAGTCTACAGGAATAAAAAGGCAATAAATACATTTAATGACCATTATTCCACGTTCAATCATGGTCAGTCCATGATCTTCCTCTTAAATGTAAACTTACCCGAGGGGTAAACTACTTGCCCTGCGATGGTTATCCTTCGGTCACTCCAATCAATAACTTCTTAGCTAATATTCATTCTCGCCCGAGGTATCGCGCCGAACCTCGGTAAAGTTTCACCCAATACAGATAGTTCCCCCATCCCTCGGATGATTACCAGGATTTTCCGATGGGTGAAATAAATTCGGCGGGAAAACGACGTGTCAAATTATCCGCCAAGAAATTTGAAAAGGCGACCGTCCCTTCAACATCATATTCACTGCACGGCGCCTTTTGAGTGGTCGAGACCTCTCATTTTACCTTCTCAATATAAACACAATGATGATAATTTAAAGTACTTGTGCAATTCTTTCCCTATAAATTAGCCAACTAATCCGCCATTTTCACTACTTCCAATCTTCTGATCAACAGTTAAATTCTTCTGCAATTCATACTTTCTCTTTGACAAAATCTCTCTACCATGTCTTCTACTCAATCTGTCCAAAATTCTTCTAGACCATCATAGGAGAGAACCATAGATGGCAGCATCATGGTGGTGGGTGACGAGCTGGTGAGCGTGTCTGTGCCACTGAAAGTTATTTCGCTGGAAGAAAGCGAAAATGAAGTCACCTCTCATTCGGGTGACCGTCGTGACACCACCAACCAGGAGGGGGTATCCGTTGAGGACGATAAAGCTGCGACTGAAGAAGTTGTTGATGACGACAATGGTGAAGCAGAAATCGTGGAAGCTTCAAAACCCAAGAAGAAAACTTACACTAGAGAACTTAAACCTTATCAAGTTATCCCCTGGAATTATGACCCTGGTAACGATTTCAGATTACAAAAAATAAAACAGCTTCTGACCTCGAGAAGAATAGAATTGTGCCCATTCAATTCTCACCGATCCTAATCACACAGGCTCACCTTGATCTGGTCCGAAAAGATTATAACTGGGACCCCGAGGTTTAGATTGTAATACCTGCCCCGGAGAGTCGCACTTGCGATAGAGTGGCTGGGCTCTCCTTCGTTTATACATATCATTTCACAATAGGTTTTACCCTCCCCATTCATCATATAGCCGACACCTTTTGCTGAACCTACAAGTTGTGCTTAGCCCAGCTGGGTCCTGATTTTTGGAGGGTTATTCAGTGTCTTGACTTTTTAAATCAACGAGCTAAGGTCCTTTTTATTTTTGATCATTTGATTTCCTTTTCTATCCCAATATGCACAAGGATGGAGTTGTTCAATTGAACAAACGAGGCAAATTTTCATTAATCACGAAGGGTGACGACACCAAGAACTGCAGCTGGTGTGATCGGTTTGTTCTCATCCCAACTGCTCTTATTTCCACCGAGGCTGGATTTTTCGAAGCATGGAACAAAACTCGTAAGTGGCTAAACCCTGGCTTTTTCCTTTTCATTTTCATAATTCCTAAAATTCTAACCAATCCCTCGTATTTTCAGCCGAAAAACTTCCAATCAACCCTCTGAAGAATTTGACTACTTGGGTCAAAGCGATTATCAATGCCAAGTCGAGGCCAGAGAGTTCGTGGATGATCTTGGCTGCTCTGGATAAGAATCAGTGGTCATGAAAACGGCACGGTAAGCGTGCATTATGCCTTTTTTCTTCTTATCTCAAAGACTTGCCGTTACTCTGCCTCTTTCTTTCGCAGGCTTCCCCAATAGGGCAGCTATCGAGCCGGAGAAAGAAGAAACGAAAGGGAAGAAGAAAGAGAAAAAGAAGAAAAAGAATAAGGACAAAGGAAAAGAAGTCGAAGTCCCCGAGGGCAGAGAAAGTTTGAAAGACTTGGAAGACTCAGTTGAGGCCTCATCAAAGCCAAAGCTTCAAAGAAGTCGCCCAATCGTGGGACTTCGAGAGGTTAGAATCCTCGACTTAATAGCTTTCTTCATTTCTTCTCCTTTTTTTTTCCTTAAATAACCCTCTTATCTGCTCAGATTCAAAGAGAAGAAAGGAAACACCAAATAACCCTTCAAAAGCCAAATGTCTTCGAGTATAATCACCTGGGGCTCCACGGTGACGCCTAATTGACGAGCCTGAGGACGATGATGCTCGTGATGAAGTAAAGGTGATTAACCTTGAAGAACCAAGCTGAGCCACTAAAAAGGTTAAAGGTAAGGAGAAGGTGGCTAAAAGCCTTCCCACCGAAGAGAGAACAACTGTTGATCCTGCCCGAACTGAGGAGATGGCAACTAAATGATCTCGCTCAGGCTGCCTCCCGACCTGATCACCCCTTGGATTCCAAGATAAACCCTAGAAGGATTGGCATCCCTCCTGATCTCTGCATGCTGGATGACACATTGGTCATTCCCATCAGTCTTAGGGGCTTGCTTGGACCATTAGAGCGAGAACGCCTCAAGGATTTTCCCATCGATGATTTGATGGCCTACACAGTTCACGTAGTCTCCTACTACTTTAAATTATTTCATCCTCAGTTACCTTTGCCTCTTTAAAACCCTTTTCACCCTATTTTCAAAGCTATGTTTATACCAAGAAGGCGACTGAGATTGAAGCTCACCGAGCAGAAAATCTTAGAAAAGTCGGGGAGCAATGGGATTGCATAAAGGCTGAACTCCAAGCCAAAGTTTCTGAGCTTCAGAAATATTTGCTTGATTCTGAAAGCAAGCTGGACCGAGCCCGCAAAGTAGCTGACGAGTCAGACCTCGAGCTAGCTGAATCCCGCAAGATCATAGCCAAACTTGAGGCCGAGAAAAAGACTCAAGAAGAAAAGCTTCGGGCTGAAAGTCAAAAGTAGATTGATGTAGCAAATGTGATGATCAATGATCTAGCCGGAGAGCTTCAAAGCAAGTCGAGGGAATACTTGTTAAAGATAAATAGTCTTGAAGTCAAGAACCAAGCCCTCAAGGATGAAGTTGAGACACTTCGGGGTGAAGAAGCCCTTTCTTCATCTGAGCTTAAGTCCAAGTTCAAAGCTAAGCTGAATTCCAGAGATACTAGAATCGGTGTTGACAGAAATTGGACTATTATTCATACCAAGCTAAAGACCTTCGAGCAATGCAGGGCTGGAATGAACTTGGATGAAGACATAGCCAAGGCAAAAGATGGTGTTGCTAAGGTTCAAGCTATCTAGCACAAACTTCCCTCGAGCAGTGAAAGCTCGAATGATGAAGGTGAAGAGAATGAAGGTTCGAAGGCTTCAACTTCTAGTGAAGACGAGGCTGATGAGTGACACCTTATCAGTGTTCTTTTTTTTTAAGGCCTTCGACCCTTAAGCCTTTGAGCCGCTATTTCGTAGATGTCCTTACGCTGGCCTTCGAGCTTCCAATGAATTTTGAATGTTTCAAATGCTAGTCTTTACTTTGTGTTGAAAGCGTTTGACACGTCACTTGAGTATTTGCTTGTAAGACTTAGATAAATTTTACTTAAGATAAAGCTAGCTTAGAACGACGTCTTATCCTCGAGCCGAGGCTTAAAAATAAAAATTTGCTTCGTACATCGGATAAAAAAGAAACCGAATCAAGTTTTATTCCATTGATGAAATTCGAACCGATTTACATAAAACCTAGTCGTGATGAGACTTAGGCAATTTCTTATTACAAAATCCACCTCGGGCGATTACGACAAATAACCAAGTTAGCTCCTATGGGAGCGGTCCCTGGTGTATGAATAGCTAGTCTTCGGGTTTCGTTTGAAGTCCTCGGTTATGGAGTGAGTCCAAGGCTGACTTAATTAACTCCCTTTATCCCCCCAGTGATCGGGCGTGAAGAATGAAAGCCCGAGCACTGTGTACCGTTTCTTCCACTTCCTGAAAAGGTTAAGCAAAGAAAAACGAGGGGTTAGTATCATTTGACCCAAGCGTGGGAGCATTGACAACTCGATGTTGTAGGTGAAAGATTATGTTTGACAAAAAGTAACGTATCCCAATGTCAGAAATAATTGCACTTTAAGTTGGAAATATTCCAATATAAAGGCTCTTGATTGCCTCAAATATCCTCGAGATAAACCCGAGCTGACCTCAAAAGCACACTTTTCAGGGTTTAGCTTCATGCAATATTGCCTCAGAATTGCAAAAGCCTCCCTCTCTGACTCGGTATCCAGCTCCGAGCCTCTGATAAAGCAAAAGATCCCAACTCTTCAATCGTTGAATCCTCGGCCTTTTGTTTCCGAAGTTCCTATATGAATGTTGGGGCTTTCTCCACTTCTTCTTGAGAGCTTACTTCAAGAACCGAGCTCTCCTCCTCATTGGGCCCCGGGCTAAGTAATTGCTATTTGGATGGCCCAAATAGGGCGACTCCACTCTTCATCGCAACCGAATAGAATTCGCGAGCTATTCGTTGCTCACCTCAGATGGCACGAATTCCCCAAGGGTTGGGAATTTAATGACTTGGTGCAAGGTAGCTGGAACGACTTCCATCTCATGAATCCAAGGTCTTCTGAGGATCACATTGTAAGCCATATCATCGGCTATCACTTGAAAAATAGTTTTCTTATCAACTCCTTCGGCAGTTGTAGTAAGAGTGATCTCCCCTAGCATCTTCTCTGTGGAATTGTTGAATCCTGTCAGTATGGTTGCCTTCGGAATGATGAGGTCCTTCAACCACATCTTCTTTATAGCCCCATAATTGATGATATTTACCGAGCTGACAGGATAGATCAAGACTCGCTTGACATCACCGTCATTAATCCTCAGCATGATCACAAAAGCATCGTGATGTGGAAACATCACCCCATCACAATCTTCTTCATCGAAAAAATATCTCATTTCTAGACCCACCAGATCAGGTCCTCTTCTCCATGGTGATTGAAAGTTTTGTGAATTCCTTCCCAACAAGCGAAGTTGACACCATTCACCTCTGATCCTCCAGTTATAACATTCACAACTCTTTTAGGAGACTGCGCCCTCGGCGGCTGTTCCCCTCCACTATTCTTTGCTTCCCCTTATCAGTGAGATACTCTGCTAATAAACCCTTCTTGAGAAGATGGGCTACCTCGAGGAGTGTCGCCTTACAATCCTCAGTAGCGTGTCTGTAATCTATATGAAACTCACAATGCTGAGTTTGATCTCTTTCTCGGGGGTGTTCTCAAATCCCTCGGAAATCTCACCCCTTGATCCGTCATCCCCCTTTATGGTATTTATCAACTCACTAGTTGAAACATTGAAGTTGTAATTAGGAAGTCGGGGCAAGTCTTTATCCTTGGAGACTAGAGATGGCCCCGAGGAATCCTTTTGGCTGATCTTTCCTCTGAGCCTTTGACTTACATGTTATTGACCTCTGAGGCACTGGCTTACATGCTGCTTATTTGAATTGTAAGGCTCGTATCGACCTTTACAATTCCCTCATGGCATATCGGCGCATCGTGAGGATTCAGAACGACTTCGGTAAGAATTATATCGGCCTGCCGCCCTTCATTCAGCCTCCTCGAGCCTAATTTTTGCAGTATCCATGTCGTGAAATTCATCCCAAGTCTGGGACTGATATTGCTGGAGCTCTTTCTTTAATTCAGCAGCAGCCTCGGAGTTGCTCACATTTATGTTTCTTTCAAAAAGACTACCAGATAGTTATCCATTTTTGGCAGATCCATCATTTCAGCTTGAAAGTGTTCGAGGAAGTCCTTGATTGGCTCGAGGTACTTTTGCTTGAACTTGAAGATATCCCCCCTTTGCTTGAGGATTTTCAAGGCTCCAGTGTAAGCTTTGATAAACATATCGGCCAGCTCTTCGAAGTTTGAAATTGACTCGGAGGGGAGATGCATATACCAACGCATCACACCTTTCTCGATGGTATCCCCAAACTTTTTAAGGAACATGGATTCCCTCTCCGCCAGGGTCAAATCATTACTTTTGAGCATAGTCATATACTCAGTTATATGGTTAACCAGATCGGTTGTCCCATCGTATTTCTTTAAAATTTGCAACCTAAAGTATTTGGGAATGGGAGAAGGAGCAGCCTCGGGCTTGAAAGGTTGTTGTCTGCATTTTTCAATATTTAATACTCGCTGAGGCTTTCTGACCCCAAGGACGTTTTCGAGCCACTTTTCTATGCTGGCCTCGAAATTTTTTTTCTATTTTTCAAAGTCCGACGGGACGCTAGTTTCAACCACTATTGGGGCTGTCCTGAAGGGTTGAGTGCCTAATAGGGCGAACCCCGAGCCTCCATATGCATCTCCGTTTAGAAGTCCCCTTGTTGTTGTGCATGTAGGAACAACATTCGAGATGCTTCCATTAAGAGTAACAGGTGGAAGCTCGGTGGGATTTGTTGAACTTCTCCTATTTCTAGAGAAAAAAGCAAATTGTTCTTGAAGCTGTTGCAAAGTGGCCATCACATATATTTGAAAAGGGTCACTCGAACCTAATGAAGAGGGATCGCTCGGTGATGGAATAATCCCAGTTGAGGGAGTTAAACAAGCTGATTGAGTTAGACCGGCTGGTGGAGTTCAGCCGGTGGGTGGAGTTAAGCCGGTTGGTGGCACTACATCGGTTGGTTTAATTGGTGCTCCACCACTTATCGAAGTACCGCCCATAGTCGGGTCAGGAGTTTGGACCGTTGTGTTATCAGAGTTATTAGTGTTATCTGCCATTGAATAAAATTGACAGAGAAGATATGTAACCAAAAACGTGACTTTGGAACAAATGTTATTGCTAGTTCCCCCACAGACGGCGTCAATTTGTGTTGGCTTAAATCTGATTAGGACAATAAATCGAATTTATTTTCGGTTAACCAGCAATTATTTGTATCAAAGACGGGAAATAACTAAAAACACCGTAAGAAATATTGAACAATAGCAAGGAGACAAAAGTAGGAATGTAAGTTGTTTGTGATATATTTCTGGATATCTTTACATGGTTTCCAAGTGACTATTTATAGTCTACCGGAATAAAAAGGAAAATAAGTACATTTAATGGCCATTATTCCACGTGTCTTCCTCTTAAATATCCATGTATTAAAGATAAAAGCCCATTCCCCGAAGGGTAAACTACTTGCCCTGCGATGGTTATCCTGTGGTCACACCGAGCAATAACTTCTTAGCCAATATTCATTCTCGCCCGAGGTATCTAGCCTTTGGAACAAAACAAACTCCTTCGATGGTCGTCTTCGGAAGATTCAATCGCACCATGCCTCGGCCCTAGTGTTGAACCTCGCTAAATTTTCACCCAATACTGGCTTCTACAAGATGAGTCCATTAGGGTTACTTGGAGGCTACTCCACTAAATCCTAACTCACCCTTTTATAAAAGGGTCCATATTCTCTAGCAAAGGCATCTCAGAAATTTCACGAGATCACCTCAAATCCCATAAGTCCGGGATATTCACAACAAGAAAGACATCAAATATATCTTTATTTATATGTAGCAACATGCTGCCATCATCCTAGTTCAAGAAATACGTTGATCAAGCCTCGAATCATGGAAGAACCTAGAGAGAAGAATCAAGGAATCAATAGAGTTGTACATACAGTTTTAATAAATAAAATTCCCTTCTTTTCCTTACTTATTTATTATTGCAGTTTATTTTTCATATATTAAAAATTTATTGCAAACAAATTGGCACTGGGACAAATCCTGCCTTTCATTTCATTTCTCACAAGTAAAAGTAAGTCTACAACAATGGTGGCCAAATCAGGGGGCAACATCTCTCTCGGTATTTCAAATCCTGTCTTCGTGTCTCCCCTCAAACAAGACTTGAAGTGGGGCCATTTATAGACACTAAAATTTTGTCAAAATTAGAGCTTCTACAAGATGAGTCCATTAAGGTTACTTTGAAGCTAGTTCATTAAAAACGCCACTCCTTTATAAAGGGGTTCATATTCTCTAGCTAAGGCATCGCAAAAATTTCAATAGATCACCTCAAATCCCATAAGTCTGGGATATTCACAACAAGAAAGACATCAAATACATCTTTCTTAATATGTAGCAACATGCTACCCATCATCCTAATAGAATTGTACCTACAGTTTTGATAAATACAAATTTCTTCTTTTCCTTATTTATTTGTGATTGCATTTTATTTTTCATTTATTAAGAATTGCAATCACAATACAAATAAAGAAGAAGAGATTTATTATTCATCACAATTGTAGTTATAATTCTGTGTATTTCGTTGATTCTTCTCCCTAAATATTTATCCATAATTCAAGAGCTAGAATAGTGTGTTTCCCAAATATAGGAAGATATAATCTTCTTAAAATATTTGATTATCAAGAAGCAACTTAAAAGACATATTTGGTGTTTTGAATATCTGTTGATCCCGAATTTATAGGATTCGATAATATGATCTCATGGAACTTTTGAGATGTCTCTTCGAGAGAATGTGAACCCCTTTTTATAGAAGTGAGTTAAGGTTTGGTGGAGTAGCCTCCAAGTAATCTAGTAGAACCCCTAATTTCTACAAAATTTCAATGTCTACAGGCGGCAACCAACCTTCTATAACTATTTACGTGCAATAGCAATTTAACAAATTTGATTTCATCTAAAACTTAAGGGATATTACTGCATATATGTTGTTGATTTCATCTACTAGACCCTCAAAAAGGATGAATTCCATTAATTTAGGGATTTATTTTGGTAACTTGCGCTACTCCTAATAGGCTATAATAAAACCATTAAAATAACGCAGACCAGTAATAGGTTTATCTACTACTACTCACTAAGTAGGAAGCCCCATAAGTTGCAAAGTCAAAGTAAAAAATTTCGCCCAGCAGCCACTTTTAACACTGGTATTTAGTTTGAGGCCACTATTTTTATTGGTCTTACACTAGAGGCCACTTTTGGGCATTTACTAAATAAATGTTGACTTAAGTCTCTGATAATTGACTGAACTTCAGTCCATACGGCCCCTGGACTGAAGTTCCATCTCTAAGGACTGAACTTCAGTCTTCCATCTTGGCCTTGGACTGAAGTTCCATCTTAAAGACTTAACTGAACTTCAGTCCATTTGGCCCTGGATTGAAGTTCAATCTTTAAGGACTGAACTTCAATCCGGCCTCTGGACTGAAGTTCTATCTCTTTAAGCAAAAGTGGCCACAAACTAAATATTTTGGTATTAGTGGCCTGTGCCCAAAGACCAGTGGCAAAAGTGGCCTTTCGTGCACTTTCCCCAAAGTCAAAGGACCATATTAGGCCCTTAATAAAATATTGCTCTAAGTTAGTTGTGTGCAAGAAGGTAAATACATACTCAAATAAATAAAATGCAAAACAAAAGATTATATTATATACATGAATCTAAAGGGATTGATACAAAAAATGTAGCGGATATAAAGAGTCACATTTGGTAATCCAATTTAGGATAAATTCGTTTGATTAATTAATAGTACAAAATCGACTTTATCTATAAAATGCAAACTACTAGACATCTGAAATGCTCATAATTAATTATCTCAACTAAGGAGGAAAGCGCAATAAACCATCAAATACTTTGTTGAATTCTCATCATATTCGTCTTTTATTAAGTGGACTTTTACATCATTTTGAATTATTCTACCTCCCATAACACTAGTAAGTTTCACTACTAAAAAGATAGGGTTCTCCGACCACCCAATCGGTCGCATACCGGTCGCCCAGTCGACCGATCAGCGACCGATATGGGTGGTCGGAGAATTAATGGTAACAAAAAGCCCTGCGACCGAAAATTGGTCGAAACTTCGACCACCATGCGACCGACATTCAGTCGCATAATAGGAGAGAAACGTTGACTGTTTAGGCGAAGGTCGCATAGCGTATGCGACCGAAAATCGGTCGCCTATTTGGTCAATGTGTTGGAATTACCTGTGACCATTTAGGCGACCGAAAGTCGGTCGCATACGCAATGCGACCGATCTTCGGTCGCATACGCTATGCGACCGAAGATCGGTCGCATACTTGGTCTACTGTTAGCCACTGATTTGGCGACTGAAAGTCGGTCGCCAAACTGGAAAAAACCTGCAATAAAAAACCTGTTTTCAGGCAGTAGCAACAGCAAAAACCAGATGTATTTCAACAGAAAACTGCATTCGAAAACAAGGCAAACACTAATTCAAACACAACGCAATAAGGCGTAACATTTCAAAAACATCCAACAACATTAGTTATGTCTTGAAATTGTTAACATAAAGCTTCACAGACAGTTATCCACAATCACAGAAGACTACTCGGTCGAGGCAGAGCTAGACCCAGACTCGGAAGAGGAAGAGGAGTTGCGTCGATGCCTGCTCTTATGCTTTCTTCTCGCTTTCTTCTTCTCCTTTTTCGCAAGGAGCTTTTTGATAAAGTCTTGCGTTTCTTGATTTACTCTCGACAGCTGTGCGCTCTGCTCTCTCATTTGAGCCATTTCAGCAGGATCAACAGAGCTCGACGGAGAAGAAGTAACTGAAGTGCCCAAAAAGCGAGCATTATGCTTATCTGAAGCAAATAGCGATCCAAGACCATAAGTAGACCCCTTCTTAACCCCTCCAACAGTTTCGACCCATATTTCCTTTTCTTTCTCGAACGTCAAGGGAGCCGGGGTGCTGCTTCCGGCGTCCGATGCTTGAGTCGATGTCCACTCTTCCACAGCCTTTGTAGCCTTTTCCTGAATAACAGAAATATATTAATGATGTTAATAGAAAGACTAAACGTTGAAGGATTGGCGCGACTAAAGATCGAATTTTACAAACTTACCCAAACTTCTTTTGCGCGGGGCTCGACCCACTCTCCACCGCCCTTCTTGGCACCCTTTGTATGCCTGATCTTGTGCAGCTCGAGCACGGGAATAGTGCGCTTTTCTTTCTTTTCCTACAAATTAAAAATCATAATATGTTAGACAAAAAATCAACTGTTCAAGTAAATAATCAATCAATTAAATAACTGTACCAAGCGCATCTTCTGTGTAGCCGCGCTAATTGAGCCACCGGTATGGAGCGATCCACCCTTTTCCGACGCTCGCGCAGCCTTGCCTTGTTCGCTCTTCGCCTCGAACTCGGGCGACTGCCAATATTCATCTAGCTCCACCCACTGAGCAGCATCGAGGAAGCCGGGCCTTGTACCTTTACGTCGCGCATTGTAATAAGTCCCCTTGAATAACGCAGCACATTTCTTGGGGAAGATGTTACGAATGTTATAATCCAGACCCTGATGCCAGATACATTGCCCCTGAAAGTATATCAAAATATTTTCTTTAGACATATTCATGGTTTAAAAACTGCAATTAGTTTTAAACGAAATGCATATGTATCACCTCAAAATCTACCAATATCTGCTTCTTTACTTGCTGGGGCACATCGCTCCAGTTTCGCCAAGGCTGGTTCCAGTGCGCTCTCATGAACGCAGTCAGTACCTTAGTGGACTCATCGCTTGGGCAAAAGCTACAAAAAAATTAACAAGAGTTATAACAATTATTCCTAATACTAGCAATTATTTAATAGATAAGAACTTAATAAATTAGGTAGCTTACCCTTTATCCGACTCGGGATAAATAATCATCCTGCCTTCTACACGAGTGTCAGGCTCACCAATGTAATAAGGCGAATGCGGATCATACACCATGAGCTCCTGGTGATCCGGTGGGCCGTCACAACTATCTAAGGGGAATTCAGGGGGCTGAGTAGGATTGTCATCACCCTGGGAGGGATCGCCCTGTGTGGGAGGGACCCGTGTCTCAGTACAATCAAGGCTAGGGAATGTCCACTGCCATACAGGAGGCAACTGAGACGGGGTAATAAGTGGTACCTGATATGGGCCAGGGGGCCTGAAAAAAGCTGGATCATAACTAGATGGGGCATCAGTAGGCAGCGAATGCGGGACCTGTGAGGACTGAGAGTCATCACCCGCAGAAGCTGAAGTCTCGCCCACAGGTCTCTTGCCCGGCCTTCTTTTAAAAACTTTAGCGCATAACTTGTCCATCCCTGTTGAAACATTCAAATTGATTTATTAACTATATAATGAGAATACATAATGAGAATACATCAATCTAAAGTGCTGAGAATAAATAAATTTATCAACTAAGTAAGGCAACTCGCAGAAAATGAGAATACATAAATCATATTATGTTCATATGTACATTACAGTAGGTAATTAATACTAAACTACAAAGTACAAATAGGTTCAATCAACTTCATCATCCGATTCATAGTCACTAGCAAGTTCATCTTCGGATGGCTCGTCACTATCTATGTTTTCATCATCCTCGTATGCCCTTGAAGTTTCGTCTCCAAAACTAGCCGGGTTTTTTGCACGACTAAATTCAGATGCAGCCACCGGGTCATACGTCCCATCAATATGTCGCAAATTGTCTGCAAGTTCAATATCTGCTATCAAGGGAACAGTTGAGACCTCATTCTGGTATGCAACATCTAACCTATCAGGTACTTCAATTAATCCCACCGGTTTTCCCTTAAGAACCGCCCACCACTTGGATTTGGCATTTGCTTTTGATGCGTTCTTCGTCCGAGGGTAAGGAACAAACCACACTTGTTTTACATTCTTGCTGCAAAGCTCTTTAAAAAATAGGCTTGTCTCAGTTATTGGTTTCAAAACTTTATCTGGCAACCCATTGAATGCAATTGAGATCAAGTTTTCCATGAAAATGTGACAGTCGTGGCTCTTCATGTGATGGAGTTTTCCGCCGGTCATATCAACACATCTTTCTAAGTTAGATGCATATCCATCAGGCATCCTCAAGTTACTCACCCACTCGCAAATCATTCTTCTCTCATCTTCGTCGAATGTATAGCAAGCTTTTGGAAGTAAAATGTTGTTGCCATCCCGGACCGCATGTAGCTCGGGTCGCCTGGAAAGTTCCTGTATGTCAAACCGTGCCTTCCAGTTGTCCTTTGTCTTACCCTTGACATCCATCACAGTCTTAAGGACTGCCTCGAAGAAGTTCTTCTCAATATGCATTGGATCGAGATTATGGCGCAGAAGGTTATCCTTCCAATAAGGCAACTCCCAGAAAATGCTCTGCTTGGTCCAATTATGTTCGACCCCAAAACCAGGTGTTTTAGTTTGCAAGTTTTCAATTACCTTAGGAAGGTCCTTAACCCTGTTCCATATCTCTATCCCTGTTAATCTGCGAGGAGGCTCCTCATAATCAACCTGATTCTTCCTGAATGCATTTGTATTATTCCTAAAAGGGTGGTCCATTGGCAAGAATCTACGGCAACAGTCAAACCATGTCACTTTACCTCCATTTTTCAATGTGAAGGCCTTTGTATCTTCCATACAGTATGGGCACGCTAGCTTCCCTGCAGTGGACCAGCCAGACAACATCCCATAAGCTGGAAAGTCATTTATAGTCCACATCAAAGAAGCATGCATTTGGAAATTCTGTTTCATTGATACATCATATGTTTCCACTCCTTCATGCCAAAGTGTCTGCAATTCATCAATCAAAGGCTGCAAATAAACATCAATACGAGTTTTCGGGTTATGTGGACTAGGTATTATACAATTCAAAAAAAGATATGGACTGGTCATGCACATTCCGGGAGGCAGGTTGTATGGTGTGACAAATACGGGCCAACAAGAATATGGCGTAGACGAGACATCAAAAGGGGTGAAGCCATCGGAACACAGCCCCAACCTTACATTCCTCGGCTCGCTAGCAAATGCCGGATACACTTGATCAAAGTGTTTCCATGCCTCACCATCTGAGGGGTGTGATAGAATACCCGCCTGCCTGGTCCGCTCATGATGCCACCTCATGTGAGGAGCAGAACTCATCGAAGCATACAACCTCTTTAACCTGGGTATAAGCGGCAAGTAATGCATCCACTTAACAGGTTCCAGCTTCTTTTTTTTTATTTTTCTCGGGCTTGTATCGGGGCTCCTCACAAAATCTACATTGCACGAGCTCTGCATCATCCTTATAATATAACATGCAACCATTAACACAACAATGAATCTTATGAGAAGTAAGGCCTAATGAGGAAACCAATTTCTTAGTGAAGTAATAAGAAGTTGGTAAGTCCATGTTAGTCGGCTTTATTTCATTCATAAGGCCTATGATGGAATCCATGGCAGCTTGAGAAATACTGTAATCTGATTTGATACTCTGCAATCTGACAGCAACAGACAACTTGGAATGACCGAGCCCTCATGGAATGGACGACTTTCTTCCTCCAACATTTATAGAATTCACTTGCCTCGGCATTGGGAATGTGCTCAGTGTTAGGCTGTGATGTACCCGGCTGCATGGGATCATTATCCGGGTACATACCAAAAGCATCACGAACCATATCATCCATTCTATAATCATTACGGTCTGGTTCCAAAACCGGAGAACTACCAGTGCCATGAATATTTTGAAGCAGTTGAATGTGCCCCTGCAAATCCCACGGCTCTCCATGATAACGCCAAATATAGTAATCTGGCATAAACCCCCTATCTAACAGATGCAGTTGTACGGTCGTTATATCTTGGAGGGTGCAGCATTTGCACTTTATGCAGGGGCACTTAATTGTACCACGCCTTATAAAAGGTTCGGTTATTTTTGCTAAAGCAACAAATTCCTTAAGACCCTCTTCAAATTCAGGCCTTATCCCCCGCCGACCGGGGAAAAGTCGATTGTCCATCCACAAACGACGTGCATTAAAGTCCATATCTACGCAAAACATAAAAAATTGAGAACAATCTAATAGGAACGATTTTTAATAATCCTAGCCTTTTTTTGATATCCGGTGGTCTGTTTGAATTCCATATTAATTACTATTAGCAATGCAATACAAAACGCATACAATTTATCCCATTTAGGCATAAAATGTTCCAAACATGAAGAGTGCAAACAACAATACCAACACCCTAACTTTAAATGGATAGCAACTATCCCAAACACCACAACCCATGACAATGCATCAACACATTGCAAACAACTCTACCAAACAATTCCAACAAATCACAACAATTACCATAATTAATCCCAAACATCACAACCCTATATTTAAAGTTCATCAACCCAAAATAACTTACTCGACATCACATTATATAGAATAAACCAATTATAACTAACAACTAACATGCAAACAACATATAGGCCGAATTATTTAAAAAAAAAAAAATATATATATATATATATATATATATATATATATATATATATATATTCGGATTATTAAACCAAAAAAAAAATTACCTCAACTTTGTATGGGATCCAATCGCATGTAACTATGAGTTACCAATGTGCTATCCACCCAATAACTACAAAAAAAATTGAACTAAAAAGTCATTATTTGAGTTTTTTAAAAAATAACAAAAATTACTAAAAAATAAAATTTACATTGAATTAGTAGGTGTAGATTGTGTTAGATGTTATGTTGGAGGTTATAGAGTAGTAATTTAAAGTTATATGGGGTATAAAATGTTGGATAGTTGGTTATGGGGTGGGGGGGTTCGGTTTTTAGGGATTGGGTGGGTTTTGGGTATGTTGAAATGGGGGAGAAAGGGCTGCTGCCCCGTTTTTAGTCACAGTTAGGCGACCGACATGCGACCGATTTTCGGTCGCATAGCTGTGACTAAAAAAAATCCTATTTTCAGCGACTCACAAGCGGTCGAAGTGGCGACCGATTTTTAATTTTATTTTTTCAGTGGTATGTGCGACCGAAAATCGGTCGCACAACTGCACAGACTGATTTTCGGTCGCCTGGTGGTGGTGGGAGAACCCTGTTTTTATTTTTTTTATTTGATACAATGATTCCTAATACTTTGATATTATGTAATTATTATAAATTAGGATAATATGTGCATGTCCTGCGACACACAAATTAATGCGGTAAATGTCAACTAAACTAAGTAAATTTTTTTTTCTTTTTTACTTTGTATGAGCATTCGTGAAACTATATATGTATTTTTATGTGTTCAAATTCCGGCTTGAAATTCTTTGCACTCCTCTTTAGTACACTAAGAAATAATGTCTTCTTTTGTTATAATTATTTTTTGGTATGTTAATTATATATCATATATGCATCGCCATTTGTTACTATCGTACATTGGTGAAAGTTTTTTTTTTCTTTTGGATATCTCAAAATATTTAAAATCCAATTTAGATCAAATTATTTTAGATATTCATGTCATCTACTCTTTGCATGAAATAATCCCTCACTAATATCAAATATAACTGAACAATGTGTTGTTATGTTTACAAGTGCGTCTCCTTTTCTTTAATTTTTAGCTCACCTTATAGAAGACTTATCTATGTTTATGAATTATATTTAAGTCGGGTGTTCTTATTATTCTTTAATACAATAGTATCATTCTGAAAATTTAATCAAACTTTTGTTTATGTTTCTTTTGTCATTATTCTTTAAACATCGAGTTCTTTCAAATTATGCTAAAAACATTGTATGGGCCAAATAATTTCACGTGAAACTAAATATAATTTGTATGCATTAAAAAATTTTATGATGTGACTCAACATTAAGTATCTCTATCACAAAAATTAAAACTTCATTCTTTGCAGGCGTACATCATGAAATTGACATTGGCTTCTTAGCCATTCTAAGGAAGATATATGTTGATAGAATTTTGGACAACTTCTACATAATACTATTTTTATTCGACAATCTTGATCTCTGTGTGTCCATAAAAAAGTAGGAAACTACGGTGTCATAAAAATAAGATAGAAAGACATGAAGCATTTGAAATTATGGTTGTGTTACTTTTATTCCCATCTAAATTTTTTATTGTAGAAGTATTAAAAAAATATCATTATCAAATGTCATGTTACTCACCTTTCAGTTTAAAAGTATTTGCTTATTAGTATGAATTGCACCTGCAACACACGTGTTAAAAAACTTGTAACTCTAATAACAAAATATTTAATTACTCTCTCTTTCTTCTAAACTCTCTAGGATACCGGTATAACAATAGAAAATGATGCCTTCTTCTGCACAAGCTATCTCCAATGTTATAATATATGCACCTTCTACGGACACTAGAAGGGGGGTTGAATAGTGTCCACCGATTTTTCGATTCAAGAACTCGATTCTCCTGAGTCAAGAACTCCGTTCTTGCCTATGAAGATTTGCAACCTGGCCACCACAACACACCCTAATCACACACACAAGGAACACAAGAATTTTATGTGGAAAACTCCTTGCTCAAGGGAGAAAAACCACGACCTACACTCTGGGATTTTGAAACACAATCCACTAACAACACGAGCAAGTTTCTGATTACAAGACTCTGTAACCAAGGGGCTACACTCTAGACCCTAATCACTAAATAAAGTTAAACTCTAGCTTTACAAAGTAATCTCTCAAAGGTTCACCTAATACACTGCTTCTAGGATAAGCTAATAGGTAAAACAATGTTCGCATAAGATAAGACAACTTACAAAGCACAGAACCTAGACAAAATATCTAGACTCAAACAACTCAAGTCCACCAGTTGTCTTCTTCTGTTATCCCACGTCTGAAAGTTGCTAGATCGCCTTTGTTTGCTCTCAACTCTCTATTTGTGAATAACTGATTTTCGGCTGCATCAACTACTTGTATTTATATGGGCTTTACAACCCTAGTTGAGACTCACAAGGAATCCTTGTAATTATGGTAAGACAAGATTCCTTGTAACTCTTTTCCTTGTTGAAGTCTAACAACTATTCGCACTTCGAAAACACAGCCTGGGCACCGCCTCTTTTAGTCTGACTAGGACGTATATTCATTCACGCGCCACTATTCCTAGTTCCGCAGAGATTTGCAACCCTCAGATCTTTTCGACCAGTCGTGCCCTTCTATCCAAGGACTAGGTTCTTCTCCGAGCCCACTAAGTCCTTCTTGTTTGTCATTCTTCAAAACCAATTCTCAACATCCAACATGTTCGATTGTTGTTGTTCAAAGCTGGTAGTGATAGTCGGAAGACAATAATTCTTTTTTCCATTGTGATCGATGTCGGATTCTACAAATCAATCCCTCTATCCGAAACCGTTTCTGCGAAACCCCTCTTGATTGAAGGAGTTCTTTTTTTCTTTTTCTCTCAAACCCTATAAGTATTCTCCATTGTTTATCTCCTATTTCTGTTCAGTTGATTCTTTTTCTGTTTCATATAGTTATATGAATATAATGTTGTATTCAATAAGATTACAGTTGTTACATATTGCATATATGTTTTTTTTATGTATACTCCTTTATACCCATATTCGTGCAGTATATATAAATGAAATATGCATGCTATATTCAGATTCCAAGCGTTATAAGCTGCAATGCATATAGTATATATTTTTGTGTATATTGTTAATTAACATGCAATGTACTCAATGTACTCTAGTAAAATATATTTTAATAAAATGGAATGGCATCATTTTACAACGTTAGTGCATAAGTTACTATTTCTCTTACTTATGTAACTATAATTCGTATAAATCTTAACCTTCGTAATACTATACCTGAATTACTTTTGATTTGTTGAAATGGTTACTTTCATTTTATTATTACTACATTTTTCAGGTCCAAACTCTCCAATAATAGAAATCACTACTTAGAGAGCAACTGTACCTTTCGGTCTGTTAGAGACCTCAAAGCAAAGGGCATTTTGTTTAGACCAAGCAATCAACAAGGTTTCAGTGGAATCAAATTCAAATCGTACTACTTATTTGGGAAGCTCTATCTTCCAACTGAAACGATCAACAACTATACCAAGGTATTCTATGGGAACATGATAGCTTACGAGATGAGCCCAGACACAACCACTAGCTATGAGGTCACATGTTACGTGAACTTTATGAAATCACTTATCACAAGTCCAGCGGATGTTAAAGAACTACGAGAGAGAGAAATTCTCTTGAACACACTCGGAACAGATGAAGAAGCAGTAAGAGTGTTGCAAACGATTTCGACCTATGGGATGCTCTCCTCTGATAATCTTACAAGTGTCAAACAGAAAATCCAGCATCATGTTACTAGTGAAGTAAAAAAATGGACGGCAAAGTTGTTCTGGATTCATTTGAGCAATGTATGGTCAATTCTTGCTCTAGTGGCAGCAATTCTGCTACTTTTTTTAACTTTTGTTCAAACCTATTTTACTATCAATCCTAAGAAATAATAGATGTATTGTTCTGTAAAGACTTGGGATATGGACATGCAGAACTTGAAAATCTTATGTTTAATGCTTGTAAGCAAATTATGTTTTGCTTCCGATTTCCATTTCAAGTTAAATATGTTTTGAATGAGCATGTGTGTTATTGAAGATATTATATTAATTTTACCTAATATATTTGTTACGTAAAATTTAATGTTTAAGTTGTGTGTGATCATCTCATCTAAAAGCTACCGAATTCCATTTTAACTTAATATTTTTCCACTACTGATAAATGTTCAAGTACTTTACAAACACTGGCTCTTTGATCTGTCTTTCGCGCGCTAAAAATTGATTATCGGTCAAAATTTTCTGAAAAGTTTGACCAATAATCATTTCTTAGAGCAATAAACAAGGAATAGCTAGTGCTTGCAAACAATTCGAAAAATAACCATTACAGAATGTGGAGTACTCCAGAATGAGTGGAGGAATTTCTCTCCTACTTCTCTCTAAAACCTAACACATCTTTCAATAGCAATAAAGGAAAGAAGGTAACTATCTCATCATTATGGACATTGATGTTAACGAAAAATCGGTTGGTTGCTTGAAGACAAACCACCATAGCCACCAGACGATACTACCTCCTCCGCTCCCAAATCGTCTTACATAGAAAAGCTCACATCCACAATCCCATTACATTTGCAATCATCATCATCACTTTTTCTAGATCCTTACACCAAAGATGATCCCATCGTTACTGATCACCAAGAAAATGAAACTGAAAATCTTATTCCTCTTACAAAAAAAATAATATGGAAAGATATTATACAAACTATGGAAATTCTCTCTTATAGTTAAACTCTTTGCAAAAATATTTAATCATCAATACCTTCGATCCAAAATTATCCAACTATAGGAACCAACAGAAAATTTAACTCTAATCGACCTTGGATCCGATTACTACATAGTTAAATTTCTAAAAGAAGAAAATTTAAACAAAGCACTCTCAAATGGCCCTTGGTTCATAAATGGTTTTTTTCTCTCAACCAAGACATGGGAACCTAATTTTGGAGGCTCAACTGCTACAAATTACTTATGCAGCAATATGGCTACGACTCCCTGAATTCCCAACTGAATTTTATGATACAGAAATTTTATCCAAATTTGGCAATAACATTGGTCGTCTACTAAAAGTGGATACTTGTACTTCCTCAACACTTAGAGGACGTTACGCTCGCATTTGTGTGGAAATACCACTTGAGATACCGGTTAAAACTTCTATTCAAATAGGACAACATAAACAAAAAATTATTTATGAAGGAGAAAACATCCTACGTCAAGATTGTGGAAGATTGGGACACACGCATTTAATGTGCCCGCATGGACAACAGAAAGGAAATTTTTGTCAGAAGGAATTAACTCCAACTGCCACTACCTCAATTCCTACTTCAATACACAATAAAGAAGATGAGGACAAAGGATGGGAAATTGTAAAGTTTCCAAGAAAAAAGAAGGTTGCACCACTAGGTAAGTCATCTAATTCGTCCAGTTTAGATATTACTCTGACTCCTACAATTAATGTTCGCATGTATGATGCTAAAAATGTAGGTACTTAGACACTCAAACTTATGTCTATAGAGATAAATCCTCGCTTAACATGACTTCTCAAAAAAGTCATGGTAAAGATATTGTTTACAAATATAATTTCGATACATTAGATGATAATACCAAAAATCTAGATATTAACGAAAATGATATTTTATATAATAATGTTACGGGCTCCAATGAACCTAAACCACGTGTAGCAAGTCCAAAATTGCAACCAAAATATTTGCAATCATTAGCAAACCCTAGAGAAGAGGCTGCCACTTCTCACGCCATGCAAAGAAACAACCAATCTTCTCCTAACACCTCACAATGGCCGCAAACACAAGCCAACCCGATTGATCGAATAATCATGAAACATTCCACTTGTCTAACTAATCCTTCTCAGCCAATAACTTTGCATGCAATTACTTCTTCTCCCACGCCACCCCTACCTAGCAACATGGATATAGAGACTCTCTCTTCTAGTCTAATTATTCAGCCGTCTCTTCATCCTAAAACAAACTCTCCCAATCCCCTACAAAAGCATGCCAAGACTACTTCTACATCAAAACAGGAGGAGGATCAGACTACTGAACACCTCACAAAGACTAGTGTTTCGCCTACCAAGACTAACAAGAATGAACCAAAACAACATTCCCCAACCACCACCAAAGGCTCAACCAAACAATCACCCTTCTCCACCACTAATATTTACAATGCCTCCACCAAACAATCTCTTACCGAAATCATGGATAGAGAAGACACTGATGAGCCAAGCTTTTATGTTTCACTTCATGGTGGGAAATCAACAAATAATTGTTGCAATTCAAAATCCACAATGAATTGCAAGGGAGCTGACATAAGCAATGAGAAGGACAACACAAAATTACATGAATTTTCGTATGAACCACAACATACTCAATCCTCTTACCCAAAGCAACATGCACGACTTACACACTCAACACCTACTGAATATTCCATTCTATGTGTTGACACTCGATTTTGTCTCTCCTTTTCTAAAATTGACTGTAATTTAACTTAAAAGTGCAATTTGAGTATTTGTGCAAAATGTGCATTAGAAAGCATGCATTTACGTGTGTTATCCCCTACTTATACATTATAAGTACTTAATTGTAGATATATTGCATCATTTAGGTTATTTGTCAAAACTGTGACTGTTTGTGCAATTTAGTGCATTTATAATAATCATGGATATATCATATAATTGCGTCATTTAGGCTACATGTTAAGTTTGTATCGATTTTCGATCATTTCTGAAAATTAGCAATTATCTGTGATTATTTATATTTAAATAATTTTATTAAGCTTATTTAATGATTATTTGTGTATTTTATACAATATGTATATCTATATTTTGTTTTTGTACCTTTAAGTTGAATATTGGCCAATTAAAAAGAAAATGTCCAAATTCCTTTTTATTAATTCCTCCATATTTCAAAACTCATATCTCGGACCTAGAAAATCGTTCGTCTAAATACGTCCACTCACATTTTTCCTTTTGCTCTATTTTTATTTCAAATTCCTTTGAATCTAGACAAAAGGTGGTCCAAGTTCATTTTTTTATTTAAATATTGAAAGAAAATATTTTCTAAATCCAAATTCAATATTCTTTCATAAATTCATTATCTTCACATCCCCTTAATTAGCCTCTAATCCCTAAAATTCCTCTCTCGTATCTCTTTCATCTTCCCCATTTTTGGCCAAAATTTCTACATTCATATAATTTAGTAATCACTCTCAAAAATCCTCCAAAATCTCTCACTCCTCGACTAATTTACAAATCCCCAACAACTATTTTCTTTTCAAAAAAAAGAAAATTTATAAACATCAGCACACACTATACACATAATTAGCATATACAGAGCCAAACACACACCTAACACATACAATCCAAACGCCAAACACATATAAACACATCCATCGGGAAATACAACGGAAATAGGGCAAGAGAAAAAGGGGGAGGGATCGGGGTTGGGTCTGGACTATTCGAACTATGACAGTGGAGATAAGCCATCATCGCCGGAAAAACGCCATCGACGGCGAGAAAGGGAATTAGAGAACGGGGTCGCAGTGTCACCACCATGTCGGTGTCGCTCTTCCGCCCTTTCTTGATCGCTGCTATTCCTTTAACCCACCTATTTTTTTTTCTATGTCCATTAGTTATTTGTTATGTTTGTCTCTGATCCATTTACTGCAGGTTTTTGCTGCGTATCTATCCGGAATCTTTGTCGGCGGTGTGACTTTGGCAGGCGACCGTGTTTACATTTTATGTTTCGCTTCGTCCCGTTGCTTTAACAAAATTCTTGGACTACTATTTAATGTGTTGACCGGTCCTTTGCATATCTTAGACCCCACTGGACTCTTAAAATATTTGTTTCATTGCTACTAACGAATTATTTATTTTGGACAGTTATTGCACTGATTTGAACATGATACTACACTGTAATGGCCAATGACATTTGGAGGCCAAAATAGTCCATCCTGTGTCCCTAAAACAAATAGGCGATGATGACATATATGAGCTTCAATTGCAAAATGAACTGGCGATGGAGTGGTGGGACCATTACTTGGCATGACAACCGGAGGGCCCTGGTGTTTGTAGCTGTACCGACGTCCCTAACCTCTATCCGCTTCATACATACCTGAGTCTACACTTTTACAATATCCATTTTTTCCCTTTATTTTATTATTATTATTATTTTATTCATTATTATTGCTATTATTGATATATTATTATTTTTATTAATACTAGTTCATTGTCTTATTTTTGCGAGGAACATTTGGATGAACAATCTTGAAAACTATGCTTTCAAAGACATCTTTTAAAATCACTTAACTTTCATTTAATTCAACTTTCATTTTACCATTATTTTATTTTAATATACTTATTAATTTATTTTATTTTGCGAGGTGTAATTCTCCAGGGAAGAAGCCAGTTAGCAAATTGGAATCTTTTATCTTAATTATTATATGCATATAAATAGTCATTTAATTATTCGTCTAATTTTAGTTAGTTATTTTATCCGCTTTTAATTACTTAGAATCCCAATTGTTTAGTCCGGCTGGTGACCACATTTGGTGGAGCCTGAGAGGTGCCTAACCCCTTCCTCTCGGGTTAACTTGAACCCTTACCTAGAATTTCAAGTTCGTAAACTAAGTTTCGGAGTTAATTATAAAATTAGCTAGAAACAAAATAGGTGCCCTAATACGTCTAGTTAAAAAATATGCCAGGTGGCGACTCCAACTCTTCACCCGTGAGTTACCCCAATAAGTCAAGCCATATTTTGAACTTTAACCGGTTCGATAAAAAGTAGGATGCGACACTATGCACCAAGGGAACACAACCCTCCAATACTCATTTTCTATCAATGGCCCCCACCCTTGAACATGGATCAAGCTCCTTTCCCAATGAACCAAGCCCCACCACCAATAAATGTGAATCAGGAAGAAATGAATCGAGAGGAGATGGAGGATGTGCCACCTCATCAGGCACCCCCCTCAACCACAAGCACCACCCTTAAACCCTCAGAATCACAATATGCAAGAACAAGAAGGAGAACTTCAACAACAAGACCTCAAACAAAACAATATTCCAGAGGACCTACAACCTATTTATTCAAGCCTTCGAGAGATAACAATAATGTTATTCAAGGAAACTGAGGAAAAAAAACGTTCTCTTTGTTCCAAACGTTCTCTACAAATGTTCAATCGATCTCCGCTTTCCATCAAATCAACATGTAACCAAGTATGCACTGATCATGAGCCCCTCGCTAAGGGAGAATGTGAATCCTCAATAGGACAATGCAATGAATCAACCACAGAACCAAAATGCCTCAATGAATAGAGCAATGTATTCTATGATTTGGAATGTGCATGGTGCTAACAATGACAACTTCAGACATAACTTTAGGTCTAGTTTAAACTATCATCACCCTTGTCTAGTTTTTACCTTGAGACTCATATAAATGACCATACTAGAATTAGGGATGACTTTAGTTTTGATAGCATGATTGAATCTCCTATGGATGCTCGATCTAGAGGCATTGTTATACTCTGGAACAGTGCATTAGTGTCAGTGGAGGACGTGTATATGAGTGGTCAAGAGATTCACGCCATGGTGAAGGTAATTTATAACCCTAATGCATTTTTATTTACAGCCATCTATGCTAGTAATGATTATAATTGGAGAATTGAACTTTGGAATAGTCTTATTAATATTAATAAAATATATAACATGTCTTGGCATCTTGAAGGAGACTTCAATGAGGTTCTATCTTCAGCAGACAAATGAGGGGTCGCCCTGTTAATCCTTGAACGTCTGGACAGATGCTTCACTAATGAAGCTTGGATTAAAAAATTTCAGGACGCATCAATATCACACTTGCCTAGAACTCACTCTAATTATTCCCCTTTACTAATTTAATTAAATAGGCAGTGTAATAATACAATGAAAAAGCCTTTCATATTCGAAAAAATATGGTGTAGCCATCATGATTTAATTAATATAGTATCAAATTCCTGCCATAGCACCACTAATTAGTGGAATGTTGAATATTTTGGTAACATTTTTAAGAGGAAAAAAAATTATTCTAGCTAGACTAAAGGGCATTCAAGCCTCCCCAAAGTACCCTACGGGCTTTTTTCTCCAACAGTTAGATAACATCTTGCAAGATGAGTATAACAACATTCTTAAAAATGAAGAAGACTATTGGAAGATGAAATCGCGTGTAAATTGGTTATCAGAAGCTGATGTTAATACGCGTTTTTTTCACATTAGTACCTTCAATAGGAGACGTACTAACCGTATATATTATACCAAAAATATTGAGGGAGTCCTACTATTCGATAACAATTCCATTCCTTCCCATATAACAAATTATTTTTATAACTTTTATACCACTGATCACTGCTTCTCATATACAATCCATGGGCATTCAAATGACTACTTTCTAAGTAACCATGATATTTCCCAAATAAATGGACCCTTAAAAGATAATGAAATCTTACATGCTCTCAGATCTTTCAAGCCCTTTAAATCCCCAGGCTCTGATGGCTTGCATCCCTTTTTTTAACAAAATATTGAGACATCATTGGCCTCTCTTTTCTACAACAATGTCATGAAATATTCAAATCTTGTCATATGCCTTTGAATCTGAATGAAACTTTTCTTTGTTTGATTCCTAAATTTGTCTATGCAAATGAAATTAAAAAATTTCGACCAATTGGTTTATCTAACGCTATTTACAAAACCATCACTAAAGTTATTGCTAATAGAATCAAACCTTACCTTAATACTATCATCAACCCCCTACCAAAGTAGTTTCCTAAAAATAGAAGGACTTCTGATGTTCAATTATCATTCAAGAGGTTGTTAAGTCATTTCAAACAAAAACAAAAAGGTTCTAATGCTCAAATGATCTTAAAAATTGACCTAGAAAAAACTTTCGACAGAATTGAATGGTCATTTATCCATAAAACCTTGAAATACTTTAATTTTTCTAGGAATATCACCTCTCTTATAATGTCCTGCAGATCCACATCTACCATAGCAGTCTTTATAAATTGAGTTAAAACCCCTTTTTCAGTCCTTCTAGAGGCATACGTCAAGGTGACCATCTATCCCCATATTTATTTATTCTATATCTTGAAATGCTTTCTAGGAATATTCTAAGTGAAGTCTCTAGTGGCAATTGGGATCCTATCAAGATCTCCAGGAATGGACCAAACCTACCTCACTTATTTTTTGCTGACGACTTAACCTTATTTTGTAAAGCTAATAGTAAGAGTTGTGAAGTTATTAATCACACTTTGGCCTCCTTCTGTAAACAATCAGTTCAAAAAATTAATCACACTAAATCAAAAGTCATATTCTCTAGAAATTTTGATCCTATAATTAGAGATGTTCTATCAAAGCAACTAAACTTCAAACAAAACCCTACGTTTGGAAAATACCTTGGCTTTCCTATTTTTGAAAAAAATCCAAAGGCAAAGGATTTCCTTTGCATTATTGATAATATGAGGAAGAAATTGGTCAGTTGAAAATCCAATCATCTCAATATGGCTGGTAGAACCACTCTAACTAAAGCTAGTTTAAACACCATTCCAAATTATGTGATGCAATAACATAAATTACCAAAAAAAAAAAAGTATGTAGCATCATTGATCAAATCCAAAGAAATTTTATTTGGGGCTCAACTAATGAAAAGAAAAAACTCCACCTCATTAATTGGGATACTATTACAATGCCTAAGAAAGACGGAGACCTAGGTGTTATTAAAGCTGAGACTAAGAGCTTAGCTCTACTTACCAACTTAGCTTGGAGAATTATAAAATATCCCTCAACTCTTTGGGTTCAGACGCTTACCTCCAAATACACATACATAAACACTGAAACCTATACAATTCTTACCAAAAATTCTCATAAAAGTACTTGAAAAAATTTTCTCAATGGTTTTGAGTACTGCAAAAAAGGTACCTACTGGAACATAGGAGATGGTAAACATTTTTTTTGGAGTGATGAATGGATACCCAACTTAATTATTAGAAATTCATTCAAGGCCCCCTTCAAAAAAAATGAAGATCTTTATACCTTAGAAGACTTGAATGATAGAGGAAATTAGACCCTTGATAAACTTTCTATACAGTTTCCTCATAGCATTTTATCTAATATTTTGTCCACACACTTACCCGTGTAACCTACTGAAAATGACCAAATCCAATGGAAACTCACAAAAGATGGTTCATTCACAAGTAAATCAGCGAGAAGTCTAATTGATAATGATCCCAAGTGCCATGCTAAAGACTTCTCTTGGATCTGGAAGCACAAGACTCTCAACAAAATAAAATACTTTCTTTGGCTTTGCTATCATAATCGTATTTCCACTAGGGCTTACCTCCATCACATGGTATTAACATAAATCCTAACTACCCCCCCCCCCAAAACAAGAAACCATGCATCATATCTTCTTTCATTGCATTCATGTTAAACAAATTTGGGACGATCTTGGCATTGACACTACTACGATCCTAAACCCTAACCATCACTGGCTTGACAATCTTCGAAGAGCTAATTGCACTCTCTCAAGTCCTCACGATGACTGCAAAGTTTTTTTCCCATTCCTTTTATGGAACATTTGGCTTAGTCGCAACAACCTCAATAACAATGTTTCTCTGCCTTTAGTCCACAAATGGACTTTGGAATACTAGCCAAAAATCAACCCATTCTCGGCAAAATGACCACTCTCCTGCTTAAGTGGCACCCTCCTAAAATAAATTGTTTTAAACTTAATATTGATAGATCAGCTAAAGCAGATAAAGGTGGTACAAGAGGTGTTATTAGAAATCATAAAGGAGAATGGATCCTAGGTTTTTACTCGCATGTCCCTTGCCCTGATCAGATGGATGCAGAGCTTCTGGCTCTTTGGCAACGGATCTTGACAATCAAAGAACACAATCGATTTCCTATGGAAATTGAAACAGACTCTCTTCATAACATCATTCAATTGCTTGGTAATAATAGCTCTACCTCTACTTTGTTGAATGATTGCAGAAAACTAATGATAGAGATGTGGCAGCTAGAGCTTAGGCATTGCTTCAGAAAACAGAATAGGGTGGCTGACCTATTGGCTAAGGAAGGACAAGCATGCAGCTTAAATTCTAGGATTTTTATTTTTTCACAACCTCATATTAGTAGTATCATAAGTACTCTTTTGTTAGATGCTAATGGGTACTCCTGCCCTAGATACATCTCTTTTAAAAATTGTAATATTGTTGCTAGCTATGGCAACTTGGATGCGCAACAGGCTCTTTAACCTGTTGTAAACATTCCCTAATATTTATAATATCTCGTATTTAAAAATTGAAAAAAAAAAAAGTGTGTGGAGGAGACAGCCGGTATTGGCTTTGGTTGCACATACAAATAATGATACATGTTTTGCCTGTTTTATTAAAAATATTAAGTATGTTCGTTTTTTGTTCAATAATTAAACATTATTATGGACTTGGAAAGAAAGAATATTAATAAGAGTTAAAGGAATAAACTCTGGTGTTTAAGGAAAAAATGATGGTTAAAGGATCTAGAAGTTCAGTTATCTTTCTTGAAAATTAATAATTTCAAATGTAAGCTCCAGATTATTGTGAAGGATACAAAAAATTTTAGCCTAAACTCAATAATTTTTTAACTACAAATTCCAAGTTTTGTGATGGAGTTTTGAACTACAAAAAAAAGTACAATTTAGTTAAAAAAATATGTATATCTAACTATGAACTCCAGTTTCTTGCGATGGAGTTTGAATCCAAGATATACAAACTGAGAGTCTCTGTTTTAAAAGGCAGTTTTGGGATTCGCCCGGGACTCGCCCTGGGGCGGGGCACTTACAAAACGTCCTGAGGCTCTCGGGCGGGGCTTAGATCCGTGAGACATACGCCTCAAGAGCCCGGCAGTACGCCCAAAGCACGCCCAACGCTCGGGACTCGCCTTATAGAACCTATGCAAATAATCTATCCAATTCCCTAATTAAAATTGTTCATCCACAATTTTCTTTAAAATAATTGATACAAATTGAATTCATTTATAGAAATCGAGAAATTGAGTGCAGCTCAATTAACGAGACATATTTCATCTATATACTTAATCTGAAAATACTTAGTCGAGGTATATATCATCACTTGTTACTAGTCTTCATGTCTTATTTCTATCACTCAAAATTAGATGTAAATTATTTTACAATTTAGAAGCAATTTATATTTATCAATGAAGAATTAATATTTTAAATTATAATAGTAATAAATTTTATTTTTATTCACTTTAATATTAACAAAATTTTGATTTTTTAATTGTTTGAAAGTTAATATAGTTTATTTGTCTTATATAAACTGTAACATTATTCAGTTTCTTATACTTGTAAAAATATTAGGTTGTTTGTTACTATAATTTTTTTCTTAACTTTTTTTAAATGAATTTTTGATATTTTTTTGGCTCATTATGTTATTTATTAATTAAAAAATTAGATCCATGGGGCTTACGCCTCACCCCGTTGTAAGTAAAATGCCTCGTCTTGCGCCCCCACCTTTCAAAACATTGCTGAGAGTTAAGCTTAAATTAATATATTCTTAACTCCACTCCATCCTCTTCTGCAATCCATCGCATCGTAGCTACTAGCTTCCAAATCGAATGAGAGACTTTCCCGATACAAACATCGTAGATAAGCCATAATTTCTCAACCAAAGGATCTAGGAGCTCTATTGTATGACTCTTGCAGTCCTCCTAGATCCATTCAATAGATCTCGGTGTGACAACACAGATCACAGTAGTGACCGGAGCATTCCTCTTGCTACACTTCTGACCTTCCATTTGTATACTCACTTTCTTGAGGCTGAATTCTTTCGAAAGAAGTTAATAATATGATTTTTCTAAAACCATACCCTTTTGTCTTCTTCTAAACCAAATCTTCGAGGTTTAATTCTTCTTGCCCTTTCCATTAGCCTCTGGAGATTCAGCCGATGTGGCTTTGGCAATTTCCTCCCTAAGCGTTGTGGATGCAACAATCATAGGCCTATCCATGTTAGCAAAGTCATCACCAGAATCTTGGGGAATTTGTGTTTTTTTTAGGAGCCATTTGAATAAATTTGTACAAAAAAAAATATTTATTAGGGAATTTTCGATAATATTTATGCCGGCGATGGATTATAAAAGCTGCTCTGAAGATTTTGAAAGAACATGATGGCACAAGAAAGCCAAATGCTACCTTTTATAAGGAAAAGATTCATCATTACCTCGGTAACTGGCGAGTAATGATGATCGCACGACGAAAAGCATGTGGTCACGATGGAAAGTTGAAGTGATAATCATCATTTTGAAATACTCGGTTGAGATTTGGCCACGTCATTTTCGGCATAAAATTTCAGCCACTTTATGAGTATGTACGGACACTCACACAGAAGTAGGGGACTATATGTATTGGTCAATATTTGACCGGACACGTGTTGCTAAGTGTCCCATAACATTGCAGGCTTAGAGTAAATTTTGAAAGACACGACTTAGCTCAAAGTGGCAAGGTCAATCAGACACTCGATCTTCGAAGAGGCACAAATGAATGATGTAATAGATAAGACTTTAGCTCCAACTGCCTTCGAAATTCCAAGAGATTAATATTATCACGTCCAACAAACATTATTTTATTATTAAGAGACGTGGGGGAATAGGTTGTAACACTAAGATAGGACTCTAGACTTATAAATATATCCCTTCCCCTTCATTTAGATCCCTTAGACTCTCTTGTAACTCAACACCCTAGACTTATAAATATATCCCTTCCCCTTAATTTAGATCCCTTAGACTCTCTTGTAACTCTAACACCTGCTTATCATTCATTTTGCTTGTATTGCTTGGGCGACTGCTACAACTTATCTTTGTTGTTGTTCTTGTGGTGGCTTTCATCTCAAAACACTAAGGGAGCATACCTTCGGCTCATTGATAATTCTTTACTTTGCTTTATTACTCTTTATATTATCATTGTTATTGTTTCACTAGATTAGCTTTTTACTAATTAATCATCAATTAGTCTGAATTAAGTAGATTTACGCATATTGCGCCTAACATCTTGCTATAAAAGGATCGTTTGTGCCCTAAAATTAAAAATTTAATTTTTTGATCTAAAAACAAGTTTTAGGAAATACACTTTTTAAATTGGTCAGAAAATCCTCTACAATAACAACAACAACATACCTAGTATAATCCCACAAGTGGGGGTTTGCGGAGGGTGAAATTTATGCAGATCTTACCCCTACCAAGGGGGAGAGGTTGTTTTTGATAGACCCTAGGCTAGAGAAAATATTTAGAAACACATTTGAAAATAAAGGGGAAATATCATGTAAAGAGAGTGATAAAACTAAAGCATATCCAAAATAAATAGATAACAACAGTAAATATAAATATGAAGATTAAGATAGTACTAATCTATATAGCATATTATATTATAATATCTAATACGAGACAAGACACTTGACTACAATCTAACTTTCTACCATAATCGCGACCTCCACGCTCTCCTATCTAGGGGCATGTCCTCAATAATCTGGATCTGAGCCATGTTCTATCTAATCACCTCGATCCACTTCTTCTTCATCGACGTCTACCTCTACCCCTCCGTAGACCCAACACTGTCAACCTCGCACACCTCCTCACTGAGGTGTCTGCACTATACCTCTTCACATGACCGAACCATCGCAACCTTTCTTCTCGCTTCTCGTCTGCCACTGAGGCCATGCCTACCTTGTTATGCATGACTTCGTTCCTAATCTTATCCATCCTAGTGCGCCCATACGTCCATCTAAGCATTCTCCTGCCACACTCATCTTCTAAATGTGTGAGTTTTTTACTGGCCAACACTCTGCCCCATACAACATAGCTGGTCTAATAACCACTCTATAAAATTAGCATTTTAGGTTAGGAGGCACTCTCTTGTCACATAGTACACCAGAATCGAGTGTCCACTTCATCCAACTTACTCCTATATGATGTGTGACATCATCATCAATTATTCAATTAGCTTGGAGGATTGAGCTAAGATATTTGAAGCTTCATTTCTTGGGAATGACTTGAGAATCAAGCTTCACTTCCATATGCGACTCATTTGTCCTTCTTAGCCTAGAGCCTTTAGACTCTAACGTCTGTCTCCACTCCTCCAGCATCTCATTGAAACCACTGCGTCTCTCATCCACCCGTGCATGCAAAATCCTACTCCCTCGTCTATAACTCCTCTTAACTCAAACACTATAGATACTCAAGCAAGTAATGAGACCTCCAAGCTCCAAGAGAAAAGCACGAAAAATAGTCAAAGAGCTCTTGAAATCTCATCAATTACAACTTCACAAAATGAACAACAACAACAATGCTCCATCTATTCCACCACCAATTCTCATGAATCCACCCCTAATATTTACAATTCCTCCACTTCAAAATCAGATTCCACAATCTTGGATAGAGTCCACCCTATGGGGATTTGCGATCACAGTTCCAATAACATTATTAGGCCAACAAGCTTATGTGACAATACAAGATCCATCTTATCTAGCTCTGATTGTAAGCGAGGGGATGCATATGGCCATGCAAAACTACATGAACAGTATGTGGCCGAAACTAATGCATGTGAACCAACAGGAATTCCCACTAATCGATCTTCATTTCTTTCCTCCTCGTGTGGCACCACCTCAAGTCCCAATCTTTTTTTTTTTTTTACCATGACACCACTCTCTAAATACTCTGAGTCAATTCATCCATCACAAGTGCAAATACAAAATGGGCTAAGCGCTGACCCTTTATGTAGTCCTATCTCGACTGGAAAATGCTCTAAGTCTCCTCCTACTGTTCGCACTCTTATCTTGGCTCCTTCATACATGTCCTTAATCACCCTAATGTATGTCACCAGAACACCTTTAGATTCCAAGCATCTCCACAAAACCTCCCTAGGGACATTGTCATAAGCTTTTTCTAGGTCAATGAACACCATATAAAGATCCCTCCTTTTGTCCATATACTGCTCAACCAACCCTTTCAATAGATGGATGGCTTCTGTAGTTGATCTCACAGGCATGAATCCGATTTGGTTCTCAGAAATAGCCACAAGCCTCCCCATCCTCTTCTCTACCACCCTCTCCCAAACTTTCATAGTGTGACTGAGTAGTTTGATGCATCTATAGTTATTGCAATTTTGAATATCACCCTTGTTCTTGTACAAAGGTAACATGCAACTCCATCTCCATTCTTCAGGCATTTTGGTCGTCCTAAGGATGACATTGAACAACCTGGTCAGCCACTCCAAACCTGCTCTGCATGCAATCTTCCAAAATTCTACTGGGATCTCGTCTGGCCTAGTCACTCCAAATCTGCTCTGCCCCGCACTTTTCCAAAATTCTACTAGGATCTCGTCTGGCCTAGTCACTCCAAACCTGCTCTGCCCCCACATCAAATCTGTTACAGGCTTACAGCAGAGTACCAACAATGGTTTTTTGGTGATGCTTCCCTGCTGACTGTTGGTACTTATTTTTCTTTTTCTTATTTTTCTATTTTTTTTAGTTTGTGGAGAATGTATTACATATGTATTCTCATCGTATGCACGGCTTATGCACTGTATATATGGTGAACATACATCGGACATACACTAGGTATACACTTGTCATGCAATAAATATAACAAACATATTTTACTTTCTTTATTTATATATAGTGTGTACGTGTGGTGTCTGAACGTGCATACACTGTGCATACAGTAATCATACAAAGAATATACAAACATACAATAATTGCATGGGTGTATGCCTACTGTATTTTTACTGTATACACAATGTATCATTGTTCATACAATAAAAATATACACAGATCCACAAAAAAAAATCAAAAAAAAAAACACACTAAAAAAAATTCCGGCTACGGCGGCGGCCGGCAATCATAGGGGTAGCGGCTGGGTGTTTGTATGATAGTGTAGGAAGGATATGTAGAGTTTTATCACCCTTTTATATGTATTTGATATGTATTGAAAAAAAAAATATTGTTATATTTTGAAAATGATATAGTATTAGTTATATTTTTGTGCAAAAAAGAATATTAGTTTGAATAGTTATGTAAATTGCTCTTATTTATTTAACACCAAATTTGTCTTGGACAACTTATATTAAGAGGGTGACATGAACTGCACATAGAAGGACTGGAAGTCTGGATGAGATGCAGATTGTCATCATTATGAGTAGACCCTCCTATGAAAGCAAAACCACATGCCGCGTTCATAAGCTTTTCCATAGTAGCTTAGCAGTACTCCTGTCTTCGTACTTGAAATTTGGATGGGACCAAAAGCAAATTAGTTAGTTGAGACTTGATCAATGATCAGTGATCACTACCAAGTTCAAAATTGCCTTTTCTTTTTCTTTCTTAACCTCAAGAACCTCTCATTTTAAAGTTGAATGAGACAAATGCACCCACCAAACATTTGAACCCCTCGTAAGTATGTTAGATTTTTTTCATTATATTTGATAGTGAAAGTTTCCATTGTCAAACAAGTAAGGACAGTTTGGCATTAACAGTGGCCATCGTCATTACTTATATTCATAAGTTGGTTGATGGGGTTGATAGGGCATAATGAAGCCAAGAGTATAACATGTACATGTGCAATTATATGCGTCTAATAAAGCTATGAGCTATCAATAGAACAAACTGAAAAAAAGTAGAAAATGTTAATTTCTCAAAACGACCCATTCATATCAACACTCTATTTTGCCTGGCAAATAATTGCAATTGCATTCACCTTTCTTCTTGAATACAATTCTGATGACATTATTTACACTCACATTTATGCTTTTAGATGAGTGATTCCATTACTACCTCTTTAGTTTTAAAATCCAAGAAAAAATACCTTAAGTACTTCTTTTTTAGGGTCAGAAAATCCTTCCTCTACATTAAAGTCGACGGCTAAAATGAATGAAAACCACAAGAAGGTTAGAAATCCCTCACAGTTAATTATAATGGATTATAACACCTTATTTCAAGAATGAAAATAATCAACCAGAATATTTTAGAAAGGGGTGAAAACTGAAAAGTTCAGTTGATCCCTCAATTTTTTTGTATTAAGGAATAATATAATGCCCATCCATCTTTTGAATGAAGTATAAACCCCCTTTGGTTTAACATTTTCAAGTAATTTGCAAAAAACTTAAAGTACATTAGAACTATCTATATATATGTCACGTATTAACTCTTTAATAATTAACATGAAATCATATTACTCTTATACCACTAATTTATATGAAATGACATGAAAATGAGCTTTTAACACAATAATATAATTAACTAGCTAAAGTTATTTTCCATGGCAGCACTTATTCAAATGACAGAGAAGGAATGACGTACGTGAAAATAGAAAAGTGCTATACAGAAAAATTGGCTATCTGAATTAGAAGTTACAAATTAACTAGCGGACAAATGTAAGTTGAGTTGAGCCGAACAAGTGAGATAGATGGGTGGACCAGTGAAAAATTTGGAAGTTGAGGCATTGGTGAAAGCTTGTGAGGAGAAATTCAAAGAAATAACAACATATAGGAGTACAATATATTCCCTGTTATCCACAAATGTCATTTGGAAAGGGTGAGATATACATAAATCTTACCTCCACCAAGATAGAACTTGATGGAGAGACTATAAAAAATTCAAGAAAATAAAAATAAATACTAATAGATTGTAGACGATTGAATTGAATAATCAAATGTTTAAATAGATGTTTTCAGCGATCGGGGCGAGACTCGCGTGGGTGTAGTAATAACACACATGTGTGGCTTGACAAGGCGTAAGATTCGAAAGGTGTAAGGACCACAATTTGGGGCATATATTTACAGGTTGGGCGAGTCTTGGAACGTAGATCTCAAAATAATTTCAAATTTAATAGAAAACTTCTCAATAAAACCTCTATCTATATAACTACACTCAAATATCAACTTGCTAATTAAATTCTCAAAATAATTTATCATATTGTCAAATATTTTGTTTATTCTTATCCCTACATAATATCTTCCTCTTAGACTTACGTACTCTTTGAACTTTTAAAATTATTTTTATTCTTTCTATGTGATTTTTTTTCTTATTTAAATAATATTAATTATAAATTATTAAATATTATAAAGATGTATGAGGCTTACGCTTGTCAAGTGTGAGATCAAACCTCCCCCTAGCGTCCACCCGTTTTGAAACATTGCCAAATGCTAACACTCCATCCCACAAACTCAATTAAAACGCCTTACAGCAAGTCTCACACATGATATGGCATTCAAAATAGCGTTTAAACAGTTTTTACGACCCACAATTATCATGTACTACACTTACGCAGTCACGCTATTCCTTTAGTACATATCATCGAAAAATGCATATACGGATATGATCTGTACGCCGAACTGTCGAAATGTCACTGCACCTCCCTTTTTCATATGTACTTCTGCCTCTAAATCTCATGCATCGGTTCATTATGGTATTGCAATGAAGGGAAATTAATTCCTTTACTGAATGTTAGAAAAGAACCGAAAATTTTATTGTACTTTTTGAACTCGTAAAGGTAAAATATTATAGTACTAGTAATGCATTAACAAAGGGGTTAGTGTCTTTGGAGTGGACAACCTCTTGGTATTTATCCATGTGGGATTTTTTCAAGGAAATTCCAGATTAATTAAGACCAGTGCTTAAATATCAAACGTCTATAGGGGGAGGGGGTGAGGAAAAGAGGGCAACTGCATACACGTAGAGATAGCAAAATGGCATAGTTGGATATCCTAATAAAGCCTTGAATGGTGTTCTCCATATATAAGTAGTGATTTTTTAGAAGCGTATGTTTATGGCTGCATGAGCTTTAGCAGGTGAGATTGACTACACCACCATTTATTAAGAATATAATTTGGACTGAGTGGGTGTTGCTTAGAAAATTTCTAGGGTCGTCACACCAACTTCTAACTTCTAAGGTGCTTCTAAAAAAAATGAAGGTGAAAGTACTTGTTAGAAACGATATAGGGAATTGAGGATCAAATGATATACTCATAGATTATTCTCCTTTATATGAGTGTCAGAACCATATTAGCTTTGTGTTAGTACGACAGTTACATTTTATAAATCAACTAAATTTCCTCGATCAAAACCTCTCTCCCTAAGACAAGTAAGACGTTGTGCAAAGCCAGTTGGAGATCCAATTTATTATGTATTGTTCAATGGACATTGCTGCTTAGAGTCCCTACACTCTCTTACAAATAAAACTTTGTCGACCAAGGTCCCACATATACACTGTCAATACGGTCTCTCATGTAAGCTCCCGAATCTTTTGTCCATTGTATTAGTATTGCTCAATTTTACCCAAAAATTAATGAGAAACAGATAAAAAGCAAAAATTCAAGACGCGTCTATAAGATTGTTTCCTTTGTTCTATAAAATGGGATTCGTCTTTTTTTGGTTCAAGTCTTTTAATGTTAATTTATGCTGTTTGTTTGTTAATCATTAAATCATTTCATCATAGTATTTGTAAGGTGCTTTTCCTTTCTTTTCTTTTTTAAGCAACTTTCGCGATTAGATAAAATGAAAGTTGAAGCAGTAAAAGCATTATCTTTTTCTTACTTTTTTTTTCTAATCTGGAGATTTCGCATTTTATAGGTTGTCATGTGCCTGGCTACCCGAAAGACAGTGTCCAGCCAAAGACCTGAGGTCCAAGGGACCTGCAAATTTTCCCAATCATGCATAACTTTGACTAATAAGTTTCCTTTTCCTCTCTTGGAAGTAGCTAGTTACTATCAGTTTGTCCAATTATCCTTCCTGACCTTGATTTAACGTGGTTACTCTAATATTTCAAGGGCTATCAATTTTTGGAGGCGGTCCATTTATTCAGCCAGCTAGATATGCAATAGGATCGATGAGATCCGTCCACCCTTAACTAAAAAGTTCGAATTTAACTCTTAGAATTGAAAAACAGCTAGTAAGGATTGTCTTCCCCTTTAATAAGCCCTTTCATAATACAACTCTAAATAACTCATGCCCATGGGGGATTAATACTAAATGATTACACTAAAAAGAATCAATTTGTTTGGTTCATGCTAAGCTTCCGCATATTTTATGTCCTGTGTGGTAATTTTTTACCTAGAAGGAAATGGACTTTACTACTACTATTGCTTAGTTTACTTGTTTACCAATAAGAGTGTTAATTTTCTTTTCTTTTTTTGGGGCAAATATTTATTAGGCAGCGCCTAATGATGATTTATTTATACAACGTTACAGTGTTACTTAATGTTTGTAAGTCCAATGATTATTTGAGAGAGATCTCGATAGTTAAATTTGCTTCTGAATTGTTGACTAGTATTTTGCCCTTTGTCTCCCAATTCAAGTAAAGAATTTGGCATTCACTAGTATCAATGTGCAAGCTGAAACATGGGTAACAGATCACATAAGTATGTTATAGTCAGATAGTTCAATGAGAAAAACGGAATGTTTTGTCTAACACGATCAGTTGGTGCGTCTACGAAATGTCAAAAAAAAAAATCCATTTCCGCCCTTGACCATTATCCTTTTTGGAGTTCAACTATAGTCGACGGTTTTTCACCAAAGAAAATCTCATTTCTAGAACTCGAACCTAAATCATGTGAGAATGATAGTCCCAATCTTATAACTGTCAAATTTATTGGTTTTAGGACTTGTACCTAGAACCATAAAATCCAAAAAGGCAATTCGAAAAGGCAGCAATATGCATCATATATAGTTCAGGTATAATTATTAGTTCTAGGGTTTCTCAGTCCGAGTCTAACTGAGCTACTTCGTGATACCATTACTATTGGAATGATAATGTAAGGGCAGTCCAGTACATGTATAAAGCTCTTGCGTTCATGCTTGGGTTTGAGAAAAGGCCGCAGCCCATGGGGTGTGATTTATGTAGCTTATTTTGATGCAAATATCAGTAGCTGTTTCCACAATTTGAATCCGTAACGTATTGGTCACACATAGATTATGTAAAAACTAAAATACCATTTGCTTTGACAAACTATTTGATGTAAAGGGTCGTTTGGTAGCAAAGGAGTTATCCCGGGATTAACAATTATTAATCCCGGAATTGCTAATCCTCCCTCTTATGTGGGATTGTTAGTCCCACCTTTTTAGTACAAAATTGGTACTAGTACTAACCAATCCCATCAACTAAACATGAGATAACTATAGTCCCAAATTTAATCTTGAAATTGTTAATCCAATCCCACCAACCAAACGACCCTTAAGGGCATAAAGAGCGCGGCTCCATGCTTGAGATTAGATGGTGGGACCAGAGAGTAATTAAGAGCACATACATCTTTGACGGACTCAAATGTCTCGAAGAAGAAAAATCATACACATTAATTGGTAACACATTGATGCAATCATGAAATACCTTCACTCTTAAATAAAGGTCTTTAATTCAAGTCCTAAAGATGGAGAAACTTTTGATAGAAAATTATTCGAAAGAATATTGAATATCATATATAGTTAATAAAAGAAAATTATAGTAGTAGCTAAATTGCTGAAATTCCCAGAATAATAAATACTTAGAAACAAATTCTTGGAGTGTTTATACTCGTGTTAGTTGTGAGCATGTTTTGCCTAGGGTTGGCTTCTCCACATTTCAAAAATTAAATAAATATATAAGCTTGGGAAAAACATGCAATTATACATGAGGGAGAAATTAGCTAAAATGCATCCCAACTCGTCCCTAAAAGCCATTTTCTTCCTTAAACAAAGCGGACGACCTAGTTCCCCCCTAATCTTATCCGAACCGTATTTATTTATCCCGTCCACGGGTCCAACTGAGATATTAAGCAAGTGGTGCATAACACGCGCCTGTTAACATATGACACGTCATAAGTGAAATAATTTAATTAAAATTAGTTAATTAAAATCAGATAATCTTAAATATTTGTAATAAAATATTTTCCCTAAAATAAAATTACCCCCCCCCCCCCCCCCCCCGCAAACATTTTACCTATATTGTCTATTCAGTTTACCCGGTTAAAAAACCCTAGGCGAAATCCGCTGATCCAATTGACCTCTAAAATCCACTCGATCCTCCAAAATCGAGTGGATCTCTACAAGTGTCTCTTCGATTTAGGGTTATTTTCTTGATTATTGGAAGGATTTTACACCGATTCAAAGCGACAAGGATTTTACACCGACTCAAAACTACTACAAAAAGGTTAGTCTTTTCCTTCTAGGGTTTTAACAATTCAAAGCCTTATGCTAGAATTTTATCGAATTCTAATGACTGCTTTGGTTTTAATATATTTTTTGAATTTAGGGTTTTAACAATTTTTTCCTAAAATTAGTATTTTTGGTTAAACAGTAGCAAAATGTTAATTGTTAAACTTATTTTTTCAGGTTTTAATAATGGCCTTTGAACTAGTTAATTTAAAGTTTTATTATGGCGGAACACTCAATTTGGATTGTGTAGATAAGCCATATATTGGGGGAATAATAACTGAATACTTGAAGCTTGATAAAGATCTGTTTTCATACTTTGAGTTTATGGGGTATGTGAAAGATTTTGGATATCTAGCTGAAGCAGCTTCTATATATATTAGGCATCCTGTATTTGGTTGTTTGATAGAAATTAATAGGGATAAGGAGTTGATGGAAATGTGTGACTTGTTAATAAGTGGGGATGTGTTGGAGGTATTTATGTCTCAAAGTTAGTGAAGCTCAAACAGTAGTGGACCCCCTCCTAATAGAATATCAAAGCAATGTAGGGGATGAGTGGATAATGGTCCAACAATTGATGATGGTGGGGTTGGGCTGGACAGTGGTCCAACTTTTGATAATGGTGGGGAAGGAGTGCACAGTGGTCAAGACTTAGGGGACTGTGAAAAAACAACACATAAGGTGGCAAAAAAAAAACACCTAAAAAACAAGTAGCTAAAAAAAACAGGAGCTAAAGTTGGTAAGAAAATAGCACCTAAAGCTGTGAAAAGAACAGCACCTAAAGGAGTTAAAAGAATAGCACCTAAGGTTGCCAAAAGAAGTGCCCAAGTCCACTCTCTTACGTCTGAATCTGGCAGCAGCACTCAAGATAGCTCAGATTCAGATCATCAATAGTTGTTTGAGGAAGTGGAAGATGATTATGGTAGTGATGTGCATGAGGAATATAGGAATTTTAGCGAGATAAGAAGGACTGCACAGAGAAAAAAGAAGAAAAACTTTGATCATGAAGCTGATGCTGAACAAAATAAGGTTAGTACTCTGTTTCTTTTTTTGTTTTTTTCAATCTGTTACACAGTCTTTGTATAATGTACAATATAACTTATTTAGTTTTGTTAATCTGTCCAGAAAGGTAAAAGTAGGCGAGATGTTGGGCATGATGAGCATACAACAAGAAATAAGAAGAGTTTGGAGGTAAACTTGATGGTGATGAGTCATATTACCCTTCAGATGAACCTGCTAGCTTTGAAACATGTTCTGATCTAGATGATGAAGCTGAAGAGAGGTTCAACGGCCTGCTAAAGCAAGAAGAAGAAAGGTTAGGAAAAGAGTCATCTTTGATCTTACTTGCAAGACAATTGTATGGGAAAGTGGCCTTGCCTTTAAATCTGTTTATCAGTTTAGGGAAGCTCTAACTAAGTATGTTGTTGCTGAGAGGGTTAAGGTTGATAAGTTTATCAATGAAAAAACTAGGGTGAGGGTAAATTGAAAGGAAGGTGACTGTCATTGGCTCCTATATGCTAGTTATGACTCTAGGACTAAGGATTTTGTAGTCAAAAACTACAAATCTTCACACTTGTGACCTAACAAGACTAAATTTTGTAACTCTAAATTCTTGGCCAAACACTACAATGAGAGGATAAAAGAACAACATAGGATGAGAGTGTTTGAATTTCAAACAATTATCAGGAAAGAGCTAGAATTGCATGTGGGGAGAACTGTTTGTAGAAGGGAAAGAAATATGGTGTTGAAAGAGTTAATGCGTGATCATGTGAAGGAATTTTCTAGACTTTTAAGGGATGAATTGCTAAGAACCAATCCTGGTAGTACATGTATAGTTAAGCTTAGTGATTAGGAGTTTGAGGGTGGGGTGAAAATGTTTAACAGCTTCTACATATACTTTGATGCATGTAAAAAGGCTTTTAAAGTAGGTTTGAGACCTTGCATTGGGTTGGATGGTTATTTTTTAAAAGGGGTTTGCCAAGGACAATTACTTGTAGCAGTTTGTAAAGATGGGAACAATCAAATGTTCCCACTGGCTTGGGCAGTTGTTGAGGTTGAAAATAAGCATACCTGGACATGGTTCTTGAGGATTTTGAAGCATGATTTTGAACTTGAAGATGGAACAAACTTGACACTTATCACAGATATGCAAAAGGTTAGTACTTTATTTTTTGGTGAAATCTGTTATGTAATTTTCTTTTACATTGCAGTTTAATTAAATTTGTTTCTTTGTTTTGTATTAAGAAGGTGTAATGTTTTTCTTGTTTTGTTCTTATCTTGAAGGGTCTGGACAAGGCAATCAGAGATGAGTTGTCTTCTTGTGAACACAGAGTGTGTGCTAGACATATTTCTTGCTAATTGGTCCAAGAGGTGGGCTTGGATTGAGAGGAGGAACTACTTCTGGAGAATTGCTAGGGCCACTTTTGAGGTTGAATTAAAGAAAGGGTTAGCTGCCATGGAAAAGTTGGGGGATAGGTGTGTTGATGAGCTTATGTATTACAACATAGAAAGGTGGAGCAAAAATTATTTTCCGTACTTTAGCAATTGTGACAGTGTTGATAACAACATGGAAGAATCATTCAATGTCTGGATATTGGAAGCAAGGTACAAGACTATAATCACTATGCTAGAAGATATAAGGGGGTTTTGAGGGAGTGGGGATTAGGCTGGAAAGGTGTTATTTCCCCTATGGCACAGAAAATGGTTGAAGATAACACATCAAAATCTATGAAGTGCAGCCTGGTATGGAATGGTAATAAGGGGTATGAAGTACTTGATGGAAAATATACCCATGAGGTGCATGTCAAGAATAAGACATGTTCCTGTAGATCATGGATACTTAAGGGCATACCATGTCCTCATGCAATTGATGTACTTCATCGTAAAAACCTTAACCCCCTCAACTATGTTGCACACTGGTACACCAAAGAGACTTACTTGAAGACTTATTCTCACTTCGTGCAGCCTGTCTTGAATATGGAAATGTGGCCAGAGTCATAAAATCCTAAGGTTATACCACCTGTTGTGAGAAAGATGCAACGTAGGCCTAGAAAAGTGAGAAGAAAAGAACCAGGTGAAAACAAGACAGGAAAACTGTCCAAGAAAGGGCTGGCAATGACTTGTAGCAACTGTCATGTCAAGGGTCATAACAAGAAAGGATGTCACAAGGGTCCCAATGCTGCTGGAACAAGTGAACACCCCACTACTGCTGGAATAAGTCAAAACACCGCTGGAAATTCAACCAGTTCAGCAGCTGTAGGCAGGGGAAGGGGTAGAGCAAAGGTGAGTTTAACTGAATTTTTTTTTCTTGTTAAGCTAATGAACTGTTTCTGAAAAATGTATTGTGGCAAGATGTTGGTTCTTCTAAACAACCCCCAATAGGAAGAGGGAGGGGCAGACCAAAGGGTGCTAAAGAAAAGATGAGTTTGTCAATTAAACTCTTATTTGTTTTTGTCCTTGTTTAGTGTTTACACTACTTATAGAGTATAATTTCTGCTATTTTTTTGTATATGTAAGGATGTTGGTACTAGCACTGGAATAGGTAGATCACCTAATCAAAGGCGAAGGATGGTTGGTATGTGAATATTGCACACTGATTGTGGCTTCCAGATCCATAATGTAAGTAGGATTTCACTAAGTATTTCATAGTTAGGATATTTATATGTGCAACCTGGAATGCCATCTGCTAACTCTATTTGTATGTGCAGCCTGGAATGCAATCTGCTAGGTTTGTGAATGTAAGGTCTTCAATAGAAGTGACTGGTGATCTTGGGTATAAACCAGCTCGTGGTCTAAAATGGCAAGGCAAAAAAGCAATTACTTTAAGACAACTTCAAGAGATGAGAGAAAAAAAATCTATGAAAGAAGTTCCAAGAGACAAAAATTGACCCAAGAGAGCTCCACCACACAAGCTGACAATATTTGAATTATGTTTAGTTGGATGTGCAGTTTTTGTTTTGTTGGATATCCCATTGATGTAGTTGGATAATCTGCAGTTTATATTGCTGCTATGGCAGTTAGTTTGGTCATTTTTTGTTTTGTTATGGTCAATAACTAGTTATGCAAATACATTACATTGCAGTTTGTAAAGTTTGGCATGTTGTTTTGTGGTTTGGTCAATGGCAAGTTGCCTTGAGCACCTTTGTAAAGGATGTTTATGCAGCTTGTAAGCTGCAGATCTATCATTGAAATTGAAGCATGTTTTGGTTTGCAATTAGACATTCCTTTTATACTAAAATGGCTCTTATAATAACAACATAACAATCTTTTATTACAAAGCATTCATTACATTCACTTAAGTCTTCAAACAAAAAAGTACAACACCAATCTCACAAACCAACCTAACAACCAATCTAATTACCACCCTATGGCAACTTCAATGGAAGTTCTTTCAAATATATTACTTGAAAGCTACCACTTATAACTACAACACACACACAAAAGATAATGGCCCAAAGTAGTGTATTCCTGAACTTGGATCGATCCAACTTGGTCCTCCACTTCTTTTTCTTCTCTTTCATTTTCTGAATTTCAGCAACCAACTTCTCAATGTCAACATTCATCTTGTTCATGTCCTCCCTTTCAATGGTGTTTACAACATTATTGGACGACTTTGCATTGTCAAGTTTTCCAATGGCTTCCAGTGATGCCTCTAGTTCACCAATTCTCTCAATTAGTTTAGGAACAACAAACTTTGATCCTGGATCAATTTTAACATTCTTCCATCTCCAAAAATCACAAGATCTTGCACCCTAAACAAAAAAAAAAAAAAAAAAAAAAATAGAGACAAGATTAATCGCTCTACAATTCTTCAACCCGTACAAATCAATTCTTAAAAACACTTATGACATACCCAGTATCTCCTACCAGGGTTCCTTGCGGTCCAAGATGTCATCAATGGCAACACAAATCCATGGCTGCACCTCACTTCTTCATTCTCTTGGTCTTCCATACAAAGTTTACTCAAATTCGAGCTCCTATTAGGCATTCTACCCATTGAAATATTAAAGAGGCAACAAAAATTAACCTTTTCTAATCAACAAATATTAATGGAGAAAAAGTGAACAATGAAATTAATAAATAAAAAAAATAACCTTTGCTTTCAAACTTGCGACCTTGACTGGAATTAGTGACCGATTCACTTGATTTTTGGTGTGAATCCATTAGGGTTCTTATTTTGGTTGATGGAGAATTCTAGGGTTCTTGATGAAGAAGGATGGTAAAATATAGTGAGAGGGAAATGTTTTTACCGTTGGATATTAATTAGTTTATTGTTTTTTAATTTTAATTCAGTTTTACGTTTAGAAACTTCAGTGAGACGCGCTCAAAAAAATTCTTGTACCATACGCGTAGCTCAGACACGCGGAGAGAGTAAATAAATACGGTTCGGACAAGATTAGGAAAGAACTAGGTCGCCCACTTTGTTTTAGGAGAAAATGATTTTTAGGAACAAGTTTGGAGTGCATTTTAGGCCTTTCTCTACATGAGGTAAAAGAGAGAACAAATTAATAATCCAGCTTGAAAGGCCCCGTGCACTTCTTAAAGGAGACATTTCAATTAAGGTTTGTCTCTATGCCCTTGAACTTACAGCACTCACTTTTTCTTATTTTAAATTTCTAGTCACAAATCAGTTGAGAGAGTAAAAACTTTAAAAATCAATGATGAAGTCACGAAGCTTGTCAAAAATGAGTACTTTTCATAAAGGAATGGTGAATTGTTTAACAAAAAGAATAAGCGAAATACATCTTATCCTTCAATTTGTTCAACTGTCCATTTTCTTTTTGTCTTCCCCCTTCTGAATTCTCTCAAGTAAAAAAGGAAATTTAAAACGAAAATTAAGGTACATTTTAGGACAATTATTTTCAGTAATCTGACCAAACATTAATCAGCTTTGTAAAAATAATTTTATTTCAAAATATTGGACATGTTGGAAGAAAAATTTACTTAGTACCTGTTTATCATATTCACCCTTATAGCTTTTTTCACTGGAGTATTATTTCGGTGAGACACTTACATATACAAGATAAATTTAAACTGATATAATTCCTATGATAACGGCTACTCCAATTGATTATTTTTTATTGAGTTTTGCATTCCCCTTAAAAAATCATTAATGAAGTACGTATTTTACTAACTTACCCTTATTAATAGCATTTGATGACTTGGTAATATTAGATACTTTATGATAAGAGTATAACTGAAAAATCGGTAATTCTCTATTCATATGCTAAAGTGAATAAGTAATATGAGAAATATGTAGTATATTTGACAAGTAAAATAGAACGGATAGAATACTCAACAGATTGATATTATGGGTTGGATATGAATACATTAGTGAAAGATACAATGCGGAACGGTTAAAAACTGAACGGCACTAGATGTTACATTGGTTCCATGAATGCTAAACATATTAAATTTACATAAACACATACTGCGTACAAGTAAATTTTGAATCATATAAATGAGAACGAGAAACTCTGAAATGAAACTAATGGAATTAACAAGGTAGGTCATATGCAAGGGGGTATGATTACTCTCGATATTTATGTCAAATTATTAAAAAAAATAAAATGAGAATAGATGTTATTTTCCTAAATGTTTGATGCTGCGAAATATAGAAAGATCTTCAGTTGTGTCCCGTGCTAACATTTGTAGCCTAAATGTCTAAAATTTGGGGGTGTTTATTTGAAGAAATTTTTTATTTCAGGAAAAATGTGATTTTGGACTTGGGTACCTCTAACTATTTGTCTTGACGTGCTGGCATGTCATTTAGTCATAGACAATAGACGTGGGGGGCCTGGAAAATCTACCCACTACACGACGCATCTTTTGTTTATTTTATTTTCCTTATTCTCTTTTTTAAATATATACTTATATTTCAAAGTACTAAACTGCCGTTGTCATGAAATCGGTGCCCCTCTTTATAAAATAAAATTAATTTAATTAAAACCTTGTGAGAACTGAGAACTTGCACACCAATCTGGCACCGCCTTTATTCTTTTTGGACCCTTTTTTCTTTCAAAAACGAGTTATACTAGTTGGCAAATAAAGTCATTTCCAATCAACGAAAATTCTGTAGAATAAATAAAATTTTAAAAAGAATTGGTCCAAGTTTGCAGTTGTATTATTATTCGAGATGGTTTAGTTTTGTCATTTGTTATACATAAGATTTATTCATATTTTTGTCAATAAATATCATTTGAATTTATTATTGTTATAAATAGAGCTCGGACATGAAATGTATGGACTCGTTACATTTTATGCTTCAAATTATAATTGTGTTAATTCGTGAAGGGTTAACAGCAAAAACAACATATTTTTCTTAACAATAATGTAAGTAGAGTAATATTCAGACCAAAAGTCTTGGATGGAAAAGCTGCTGAATTTTTGTTAGTACAAGGACATATTTGGCAAAGAGAGAATCCTAATAATAAGTCAATAATTCAAATTTAAACAAAGATTTTGCTAAAATTTAATAGACGTGCTGGCATGACATTATGATGTGCCCCCAAGTACTAAGATAGAATAGGAAAGTTGTCGAACAAAGAAAAAAAGAAGTAAAAACACAGAGAGAGATGTGAAGGAATAAATAGAGGTGGCCAGTTGCTATTTAATTCAAATCAATACTTTCATTCACATGCCATCTTCTCAAATCCTACAAGAAACAAGACATTACACAACACATTCACATTATACAAGTTTTGTTTCCCATTGTATGATATCTATATTTTCCCTTCATTTTCTTTGAATCCCCACATTATTCACATCAACAAAATTATAGCAATGCGGCCTCCTAGCCGCCTTCATTCTTTGTTCATTTCTTTTCTTGTTATCTCTTTCTTGTCATTTCAGATCTATGCACAAGAAGGAGATAATGACCTTGATGATATCAAAGATGATGCTAACAAGTTGAGTTTTGAAAATCCTAAACTACGTGATGCTTACATTGCATTACAAACATGGAAAGCAGCCATGTTTTCTGACCCTTTTAACTTCACAGCTAATTGGACTGGACCAAATGTTTGTTCCTATGGTGGGGTGTTTTGTGCACCATCTTTAACTGATGGTTCTATCAGAGTAGTAGCTGGCATTGATCTTAACCATGCTGACATTGCTGGTTATCTTGTTCCTGAACTTGGTCTTCTCACAGATCTAGTTCTTTTTCACCTCAACTCAAATCGTTTCTGTGGCATTGTACCCAAAACCTTCAGTCATTTGAAGCTTCTCCGGGAGCTTGACTTGAGTAACAACAGGTTTGTTGGAGGATTCCCTAAGGTGGTTCTTTCTTTACCTTCTTTGAAATTCTTGGATCTAAGGTTTAATGACTTTGAAGGGCCAGTTCCTTCTAAACTTTTCGACAAGGAATTAGATGCTTTGTTCCTCAACGACAATAGATTCAAGTTTGGCATTCCTGAAAACTTGGGAAACTCTCCTGTTTCTGTTCTTGTGTTTGCCAATAATGATCTTGGAGGATGCATTCCAGCAAGCATTGGGAAAATGGGCAACACTTTAAATGAGATTATACTAATGAATGACAACCTTACTGGTTGTTTGCCAATGGAGATTGGAATGTTGAAGAAGTTGACAGTGTTTGATGTTAGTTTCAACAAGATTCAAGGGCCATTACCATCAAGTGTAAGCAGAATGAGGAGTGTGGAACAACTCAATGTGGCACACAACAAACTCACTGGTGTTATACCAGCTAGTATTTGTCAACTACCTAAGTTGCAAAACTTTACATATTCTTTCAATTATTTCACAGGGGAAGCACCAGTTTGTGCTGCAACTGGATCTGGTAGAGTCAGTGATGGTCAAGAAAATTGTATTGCTGGAAAGAATGACCAAAGATCTGCTAAAGAATGCTCTTCTGATGCTGCAAAACCATATGATTGTAGAAAATCTCAATGTAGTAGCCATTTTGCTACATCTCCTCAGACCAAACCAAAACCAAAGCCACAACCAAAACCAACTCCAAAGCCAAGAAGACCACCAGTTCAAAACAAACCACCATCACCAAAACCATCTACCCCTTCAAGGCCTGTTAAACCTATTGAATCTCCACCACCACCTTCTTGGAAGTCATCGGGATCGCATTTTAAGCGATCTCCACCGCCTCCTCAATCAACTCCTCTTCCACCACCACCACCACCAACACACAAAATCTCTCCTAAGCCTAGCCTTCCATCTTCTCCTCCTCCCCCACCAACTTATCAAAAGTCCCCTACACATCAACATAGAAGTCCACCACCCCCTACCCATAAAATTTCACCTGTAACTCATCATGCTCCACCTCCACCAGAATATTCTGTCCCTTCACCATCACCATCACCACCACCACCAGTATACTACACCCCACCTACATACAAGCCTCAATCACCACCACCACCACCAGTATACTATGCGCCACCAACTTACAACCATCAGTCACCACCACCACCACCACCAGTATACTACACGCCACCAACTTACAGCCATCAATCGCCACCACCACCACCAGTAAACTACGCGCCACCAACTTACAACCATCAATCACCACCACCGCCACCACCAGTAAACTACGCGCCACCAACTTACAACCATCCATCACCACCACCATCATATGAACATCCAAAAACTCCATCACCAACACCATCACATCCTACCCCAGGGACCCCACCATGTGATGAGCCAGCACCCCCACCACCTAGTTATCCACACTGGGAACCAAAACCATCCCCACCTCCTACTTATACCTATTCATCACCACCTCCTCCCCCTCCCACTTACTCCTACTCTTCACCACCTCCACCAACACCATCACCATCACCTCCCCCTCCCACTTACTCCTCACCACCACCCCCACCATCACCCTCACCACCCCCTCCTTACACCTACTCATCACCACCACCACCATCACCATCACCACCACCACCAAGTTACGAAAATGTCCCACTTCCACCAGTTGTAGGAGTTTCCTATGCATCTCCCCCACCACCAGTTATTCCTTACTACTAAGCACTATGATTTTCCATTCACAAGTATGGAAAAGATTCATTTTTTTCTTTCTTGATTGATAATTATGTATACTTTGTTATTTATTTTTTGTAATAATTTTATTTTGAGTTGGATTATATTTATCAAACAATATGGGATTCTTGGGAGCGCGGGAGATAGTGAGGGGGTTTAACGAGAATATTGTTATTCAAATGGATGGTTGTGTATAACTACAATTTTACTGTTTCATTTAGTAAAACTTATTTATTCAATTACTAATAAGCATCTTTATACCTATCAAGCTGTGAATAATACAAATTAAAGTGTGTTTGTATTTCCTTATTCTAAATTAGCATAGCTTTAAGATTTTCATGTGTGTTTGTTAATTGATATTGTGCCAGGCTTATGTATCAATTCATTTGTGACCGAATAGCGCTTAAAATTTCATTTTTGAAACATCCTAACATGCAAGTAGAATATTGATGTCTTGTTTGATCGGCCAAAATGTTTATGGGAACAATATGTTCAATATATATGCTTCTTAAATAACTAGGTACGGCTAATTACTCGTGCATTTACCATCTTCAATTGTTTACATAATAATGTAGTATTGAAATATGGCAAATGAAACTATAAGAGCTTGTTTCGGTGAGCTTACGAGTGGCTTATAAGCTTATGGAGTAAGTCCATTAGTATATGTTTGTGGGCTTATGAGCTTTTAGTACTTAAAAAACAAAAAAAAAGAAAGTTAGAATTTTCTAACTTCCTAAAAAGTACTCCCTCTGTCCCATTTTGTTTGTCATATTTTCCTTATTAGTTTGTCCCAAAAAGATTCTCATATTTCTAAATTTGGAAACAATTCAACTCAAAACTTACTTTTTGACTCATTTATAGTCACACAAATATCTATGACTCATTTTAGGCCACAAATTTCAAAAGTCTTTCTTTCTTTATTAAACTTTGTGCCAAGTCAAACTACGACAAATAAAATGAGACGGATGGAGTAGCTTATAAGACACTTAACTTATAAACTGCTTAAAATATGCTCATCCAATACCATAATGCTTGCCCCTTCAAGGTCATCCGAGGGGCTCTTGATATGGGCCTCCTTGGGGTTTGCCCCAGATTCACCCATAAATCATAGGTAGATTATGTCGTTTGTATGGTATACCGGCACACTGCGGCATCGACAAAAAATTATATACATATAAGTATAAATTCTTCAAAAATTAAATATATGTACTATTATGCACTTTGAATAATTAACATATGTATATTACATTTAGTGCTGCCCTTCAAACTCAAATCTTGTCCGCCTTTGCCATAAGTGACATTTTAAACACGGAGTAGTAGTAGTAGTAAAAATAACAATTATTTAATAATAATATAAATATAAAAACCACATTGTTTTGTAGAAAGTAATTTGGCTGGTTCCTATAGTAAGTTTGGTTAGAGTTGGAACAATACAGAAAGTATTTTGACTTTTTCTATCTTGTTCTATACAACTCTTTATAGTGGTACTTGTATATTCGATCGTCATCTATGTAACAAATTAAGATATATATGTAACTATTTATGGCCTGCAAATTAAATTGTCTGAACTGTGGAGTACATCAACATGCTAAATATTGAATTTTGACAACTACTACTCAGTGGCAAGGCATTATTGCTAACATTGATACCCCTAAGAAATTCCAATAATGAATAGCAATAATTCAGTATACATTTATAAAATTTTAAAATTCCAATTATTTAAGGCCAACTGTTCAGTGTGCACTGTGCAGTGACATAAAGCTTCTGTCTACTCATCCCACCTCACCCCACAAATCAATCCTTCTCTGCAGAAAGTAAAGTAAAGACTAAAGAGCACGAAAATGAAAATTCTCCAGTAAAACAATTTAGGGAACATTTCAAATATTACTCGTGAACTTTTCAAATTGTCATTCATGCCCTCAATTAAAAGTTGGCAACAGAAAAGAAATTAAATTTGTGTTTCCTTTCCTCTGACAGTCTGACTCATTCCACTTTCAGACCTTACATTTTTTTTATAGTATACACTCACTGCTACAACCTGACTCCATGTTTCACGTGAGAGTAATTTCTAAGTACTTTTTAAAATGATCGATAAGAGTATTGATAACCCAAACCCAACGGTTAGAACAATAATCACCTTTCAGATAATCAGAAACAAGTTGATAATTGAAAACAAATATACATAGGTTGAATAATTTGCCGTTAAAGGTGTGGCCTAGTGATCAATGAAGTAAGTTTCACAGGTTCAAACTCCAATAGAAGCAAACAAACACTAGATGATTTATTCTGATACATCCAAACCTTAACAGATAGAGTTATCCGGAACACGGTGAGAGATAACATACCTGTAAAATTAGTTGAAGTGCACACAAGTTGATTCGAACACCACAACTATAAAAAGGAAATGTTGAAGTATGTTGAGTTAGTTAATATTGTGTTGAGTTAGTTAGGGACTTCATTGTAAATAAGATAGGACTAAAGTGTAAATAGAAAAGAAGTTAGGAGTGATTAGAAAGTTAGTTGATTATAAGTAGTAGTTAGTTGAGCTAAGAAACTCATTTCTATAATAGTGAATCAAAGGGGATTTCTCCCAAAATATCTTCTGTTTACTTCCATTGATCCGAGCGGATTTAACATGGTATCAGAGCCCGTGTTAATGATCTAGACCTAAAGGATCAAAGCACCGCAGTTACTCTTCAAAATTTCCCCAATTTTTTCATCTAATGTTTCTCTATAAATTTCTTCAACTTTCTACAAAAGTTATCATTTACAAGCTAATAGCTATGACAGAACAACAATGTGAGTGGCCTAAGTTCAATTGATCATCGTTATCCTCTGTACTTGCTTCCTTCAGATACACCTGGTTTAATGTTAATTTCAGTGCAATTAACTGGAACGAAGAATTATGATGTGTGGAGTAGACCGATGAAGATATCTCTACGAGCTAAGAAAAACTAGGGTTTATTGATGGTACATGTGTAAAAGACAGTATGAGGGTGAACTAGTAGAGAAATGAGAGCGTTGCAATGCTTTTGTGTTGACATGGATCATGAACACAATGACGAAGGAGCTGCTGAGTGGAATAGTGTATGTAGAAGATGCTCACAAGGTGTGGATGGATCTCAATGACAGATTAGATAATGTTAATGGAAGCAGGATCTATAACCTGCATAGAGAAATAGCAACTATTTCCCAAGGTACCTCTAGTATCTCTAGCTATCATTCAAAATTAAGATTACTTTGGGATGAATATGCATCCTTGTTCTACCTCCTAGTTGTTCATGTGAAAAATCTAAGGACTTCATTGCTCATCTTGAGCAACAGAGACTTTTCAGTTCCTTATGGGCCTAAATGAGAGTTATATTGTTGCTAGGAGCCAAATATTGTTGATGACACCACTGCTTAGTGAGAGTAAAGCATTTGCTATGGTAATTCATGAGGAAAGTCAAAGAAAGGTCACTAAAAATGTTGTTCTGAGTGTTGATAGTGATGAACATACTGTTTTGATTGGTATGAAAGGAAATTATTCAAATTATAAAAATAATGATGCCAAATGTGACCTCTGTGGTTGCAAAGGACATCTCAAGAAGGATTGCTGCAGGGATAAAGGCTTTCCTCTAGGTTTTAAGAGCAAGAGGAATTCCAATTTTAACAATGTGAACAATAACTACAAATTTGCTAATACTGCTACATATGAGAACTACAACAACAGGAATGGGAAAAAGCAGTTTCAGGCATCTGATAGAGCTGAAAGGAGTATTGCATCAGAAGCAGAGACCTCAAGCAGAGCTGGAAGAGACATTTTTTCAGATGGGCAATTCGGACAGATTATGAGGATCCTATGGAAGGAAAATGAAGGAGATGAACCTGCAGTCAACATGGTAGGTAACAATGTATCATGTTTTTTTGTAAACATGAGATGTGCAAATTCCTGGATTATAGATATAGTAGCCACTAATCATATGGCTTCAAATCTTGACATGTTGGATCATGTGCATAAGATAGATACTCCCAAGGGAAGTAATTTGTATTTACCAAATGGAAAAACAGTGCCAGTCACATATAAAGGAGAATGTAATTTGTCAAAGGGGGTGCTATGTGTGCCAGAGTTTAGATATAACTTGCTTTCCGTGTCCCAGTTTTCAAAAAAATGAATTATTTAGTGACTTTCTTCCCTAAATTTTGTGTATTTCAGGACCCATGTACTGGGAGGGTGAAGGAGATTAGTGAAGAGAGAGATGGCTTGTATCTCATGCTCCCAAAAGGTTTTGTGAATCACAAAGCTCCACCAGTAAGTTCTTGTCTAGCAGACAATAAACATGTAGATGTACAAGTTTGGCACAAGAGGCTTGGCCATGTTTCTGCTGGAGTACTGAAGCACTTGCCATCTTTGAAGAACACTTTACTTAGTAGTTCATGTTTCAATAAATGTAGTGTTTGTCCATTAGCTAGACAAAAAATGAAGCTTTTTGGCCTTAGTACTAATAGAGCTCAATCTGTGTTTGATCTTGTTCATGTTGATATATGGGGCCCCTTAAAAGTTCCAACATATAATGGAAATAGATATTTTTTCACTCTTATTGATGACTGTTCCAAGATGATTTGGGTCTATTTGATGAAATTGAAAGGTGATACTGTAGTAGTGTTGAAGAATTTTATAAAGATGATTCAAGTTCAGTTTGGCAAAATTGTAAAGATCATTAGGACGGACAATGGCACAGAGTTCTTTAGCAATGAGTCATCCAGTTTTCTATCAAAAAATGGCATTATCCATCAGAGTAGTTGCCTCTATACTCCTCAACAAAATGGCATTGTAGAGAGGAGACATATGCACATTTTAGAAGTTGCTAGAGCCTTGAGGTTTCAAGGTTACACATCATTAAAGTTCTGGGGAGACTGTGTACTTGCTGCTATCTACTTGATAAACAGACTTCCTTCATCTGTTTTATCCTGGAAATCACCATATGAAGTATTCCATAATTCAGTTCCCTCACTTCACTATCTCAGAGTTTTAGGTTGTTTGTGTTTTGCCACAGTAACTGAGAGAACTGACAAGTTTTCACCAAGAGTAATAGCAGTTGTTCACATGGGCTATTCACTCACTCAGAAAGAATACATACTTTACAGTATTCAGGATAAGAAATTCTTTGTGAGCGGAGATGTTACCTTCAAGGAAGATTTTTTTCCTTTCAAGCACTCTCAGTAGAGTTTATCATCATCTCTATTGACACATCAGTATGATGCTCTAGCTGATTATTATTATGAGTACTCAAGACCATTTGGTCCAGATTTACAAGCACAAGAACTAGCATAAGGCTATTTACATGATGTTCTTGGCATTGAGGTTGATTTTCTTTTGGATGAAGAAGTGACACCATATATACAAGCACCTATTAGCTATTGATCAAATTCCTATTGTGGATCTAGCTCCAGTTCCTTCTCAGTCAGCTGTGTCATTAAAAATATCACCTAAAGAATCTGCACCTCATATATGGCTGCAGGATTATGTTTGTCCTACATTATTTTCTCATATCCCATATCCAACTACATTGGATACACTGATTTATCATCTAAATATAAGGCTTACTTGTCCACTGCATTACATGAAGTGGAGCCGACTCGTTATACTGAAGTTGTGAAGGATCCTAGATGGGTTGAGGCTATGGAAGCTGAAATCAAAGCCTTACTTGATAATCAGACTTGGGAGGTAGTTTTTATTCCTAGAGGAAAGAAGCCTATTGGCTGCGGGTGGGTGTACAAGATCAAATACAAATCTAATAGTGAAGTTCAAATATTTAAGACTAGATTCGTGGCTAAGGGTTACAGTAAACAAGAGGGAAAGAATATCAAAAGACATTCTCTCTCTCCTATGGTTAAGACAGTTACAGTCAAGGCAGTTATAGCTTTGGCTGCAATATATAACTGGCCCTTGTACCAAATGGATGTCTATAATGCTTTATTGCAAGGGGACCTCAAAGAAGAAGTTTATATGCAGTTTCCTCCTGGTTTTGGTAGCCAATGGGGGAACATATGATACAGGCTACTCAAATCACTCTATCCTTAAGTATTTCCTTCGGATTGAAGTGTGTAGGTCACAAAAGGGAATCTTGTTATGCCAAAGAAAATATGCATTAGAGTTAATAGCGATCCAAGATTGCAATAACTCCACTCGAGCAAAATGAAAAGTTGACTTGTGCGGAACTGGATAAGCTCTGTGGTGTGGTAGAGAATGACCAACTGAGTGATGTAAAAGGGTACCAAAGGTTGATTGGAAAATTATTGTATCTGACTCTAACAAGGCCAGGCATAGCATACAGTGTGCAGGCTCTAATCCAATTTATGCAGGCTCCTAAACAGTCTCATTTAGAAGCGGCATACAAAATTGTTAGGTACATCAAAATGAACATAGTCTTGGAGTGCTAATGAGCTCAACTGGAGATAACAGCTTCATAACTCATTGTGACTCAGAATGGGAAAGTTGTCCTAATTCAATAAGGTCAGTAACTGGTTATACAATTAAGTTTTGTGAATCATCAATTTCTTAGAGATTAAAGAAGCAGTCCACAGTAGCAAGAAGCTCAGCTGAAGCTGAGTATAAAAGTATGGCATCAACTGTTTCAGAATTGATATGGTTAACAGGTCTGTTCAAGGATTTATGTGTGAAGATTTCAACTCATGTACGTCTGTTCAGTGATAGTAAAGCTGCGATCCAAATAGCAAACAATCTTGTGTTTCATGAAAGAACAAAATGCATAGAGATTGATTGTCATTTTATTAGAGAAAAATTATTGTTCGGGTTGATTCAACCAGAGTATTTGTCAACAAATTAACAAGAAGCAGATCTGATGACCAAGGCACTTGGAGGAGCTCAACATCACTATCTAATGACCAAGCTAGGACAGCTCAATATTTTCACACCACCTAGCTTGAAGGGGGGTGTTGAAGTATGTTGAGTTAGTTAATATTGTGTTGAGTTAGTTAAGAATTCAGTGCAAATAAGAGAGGACTAAAGTGTAAATAGAAAAAAAAGTTGGGAGTAATTAGAAAGTTAGTTTGTTTGTTTGTATAAGCACTAGTTAGTTGAGCTAAAAAGCTCATTACTGTAAGAGTGAATCAAAGAAGATTTCTCCGAAAATATATTCTCTCTACTTCCATCCGAGCTCAATGACTCAATTAATGGATGATTTAATGGAAACTTATATTGGCAGAAGCCGTGCAAGTTCTCAAAATTAAGAGAGGTACAAATGCACGACAACACTATTCTTTTTTTACATGAGAGTTTAGTCTTTCCAATGTTGAAGTTGTTAGCCCAAAGGTTCACTGCTCCTATAATGTTTTATGATAACAAATATTGAAGAAATAACTTTTTATGTGAGTTCAGATATCAGAATAAGAATTGCAAAACTAGCTGGCAATTGCAGGTGGGGTGGGCAGGACGGGTTAGTTTAATTACTCAAATAGAGTTAGAGTTTTTTATTTTTTTTATTTTTTTTGGCTCATCATTTCGCCTAAGTCTATATTTGGTATTTTCCATTCTGCCAGGAATCCATTTTTAACGTCAAAAGAGAACGTAATAAGAAGCATGCACTATGTAAGTGTTTTGTTTCTTTAAATTTTAGTAGCTGTAACGACACATTAAATAGCTCCGTAATACATTATGAAGTAGAATCAATTTTCAAATTTGGGATTCTCTTATCTTGAGTAGACATAGTCGTTTGAGTACATTAATGTTTCACAGTACTCTAGGTGGCCACATGAAAGAAGAGGTTCTAATGTTCTACCAAGTTCAATTATTTAATTCTAGTTTGAAGTTTGAAGCAACAAATAATTGATATATAGAGCAGTTTTTCTCAGGTAAGAGATAGAGCAATTGCTGCTACACTCCAAAGGTGAAAAAAACATGATTGATCAATTCAAGTCATCGTGATAGCAAATTGAAAATTAGAGCGGTAAATAAGTAGACTTTTATAATTGATTTATCAATTATTAATGTTAAAGATACTCTATATTATCAACTAAGGGTTAATTTTACCTGTGGTCACTGAACTATTGTTTCATTACCACAAAGTCACTTTTGTTTCATTTGTTACCAAAAGTCACTCAATTTTGCTCCGGTCTACAACCAAGTCACCCAAGCCGGATTTTGTTTAAAACTTGCCGGAAAAATGATGTGGCATCATTAATTAAAAATAATTTTTTTAATTAATTTTTTATCTATTATCTAATTCCTTAACCCATTATTCTTATTCTACCCAACCCAAACACATTTTACTACTTCTTTTTTGCCACATTATGCCAAGGATTTTGCTACTTCTTTTTTGCCACATTATCTTTTTTATAGTAACTCTATCCCGTATCTTATTATTTTCTTGGCAATATTGTAAATTCATTCTTTATTTACTAGTATGTTATATCATGAAACGACTGCAAACAATATAATCTATCAAAACGTTGAACTCAACAAAACATTAAGCATAATACAATAGACACATTATGAAATATACATAACAACAGTCCAAACGAGCTGTTATTTTGGTTTTAAAATTATAAAAAATCGACATAACTAGTTTGATTTCATAAATAAAAAGTCGAACCAAACCGATCTAAGCTCGTTAATTTTTATTCATTCCCCGTTCCTCATTTCCCCTTTTTGTATAACCAATTTGTCTGACATTACTCAATTTGATTAACAAATTAATTCAATACGAAACATAAGCAAAGAGAAATGATACCAGTATGAAATGTTTATGTACGACGATGACGTAGAGAAATGCGTTTGGGTTTGGTAGAATAAGAATAATGGGTTAAGGAATTAGATTAATAGAAGAAAAATTAATTAAGAAAACTATCTTTAATTAATGATGCCACGTCATTTTTCCGGCAAGTTTTAAATAAAATTTGGCTTGAGTGACTTTGTTGTAGACCGGAGCAAAGTTGAGTGACTTTTTGGGTAACAAATGAAATAAAAGTGACTTTGTGGTAATGAAGCAATAGTTCAGTGACCACCGGTAAAATTAACCCTATCAACTAAGTAGATATAATATGTACAGATCTTTTTCTGCATCTATCTTTAATTAATTAAGTCTACATTGATTCTAAGAATTTGTATTGTAAATCCTTTGAGACAAATTTATTCATGTGATTTTAAGTTTACCTTGTCCCTTCTAACACTTTCACTCACCATAGTTTTACACCTATGAATATTAATAAATGTGCAGTTCGATGCATGGCATGACTATTCCATCTCATGCGATGTTCTCTTACTTTTTTCTCAATGTGTGCTACTTGCACCTTCTGCCGAATGTAGTAATTCCTGATCTTATCTAGTCTCGTGCGGCGACACATCCATCATCTTATTAGCTTCCACATCTCTACAATACTTCTAAATGCTCCGTATTACTTACCTTTCATTTTGATAGGCATTCTTCTATCACATCACATTTCGGTCCAATAAATATATCTGCAAATTCTGAGAGTACTTGTATCAGTGTTCTGGCATTAAATGCCGTCGATCTGTATATTGGGATGCGCCTAGTTGCTTCAGCAATGGCTTCTCGACATACTGCGACAATAGTCTTGTGTGACAAGTCAAATACTGGTGCAATCTTTCTCTGTGGCAACATATCAAATTCAAAGGCTCAACCAGGACATGTTTTTGAACAACGTCCTTATTATTAGAAATTTAGAATTGTTATACTTTATGCACCTCTTAGAGACACTAGAAGGAGGGGTTGAATAGTGTCCTCCGATTTTCGTTGCAAGAACCTTGTTCTTCAGTAGTAGAACAGGGTTCTTCAGTTCGTTGTTATGCAGCCTTCTACCTTAGAACACACCTCCAAACACTCACCAAAAGACACAAGGATTTTACGTGGAAAACTCCTTGCTCAAGGGAGAAAAACCACGACCCACACTCTGGGATTTTAACACTGAATCCACTAACACAAGAGCAATGTTTCTGATTACAAACTCTGTAACCAAGGGGCTACACTCTAGACCCTAATCACTAAACAAAGCCAAACTCTAGCTTCTTCTAGTAATCACAAAGTAGTTTGCCTAATACATATGCTTCTGAGACAAGCTAATAGACAAAACAAAGAATACTTGTAACCGAGACAACTTACAACTCGATAAGCCTAGACAAGAGTTCTAGACTCAAATACTCTGCATGCAAATCAGTTGTCTTCTTCAGTTTTCCCACGTAGACAGTTCTTCAGATCGCCTTTATATGCTCTCAACTTTCTAGGTGAAAAACCAACTTCGGCTATGACTTCTACTTGCTTTTATACGAGTTTTGCAACCCTAGTTGAGTCCTACTGGGAATCCTCTTTAATTATGGTAATTGAAGATTCGCAGTAACTCTTTTCCATGTTGAAGTATAACTCTTGTTCATACTTCAAAGACACAGCCTGGACACCGCCTCTTTTAGTCTGACTAGGATATGTCTTCAACCACGCGCCTCTACTCCTAGTTCCACAGGGATTTGCAACCCGTAATCTTTTCGATCAAGCGTGCCCTTCAACTCAAGAACTAGGTTCTTCTCATGAACCTCAGTGTCCTTCCTGTTTGTCATACTTCAAAACCAGCTCTCAACAAATTCCCCCTTTTTGATGATGACAAACAAATGTTGCTCAAGAACCTGAATAGACATAAACCAAGATAAACAAAACTAACAGAACAATAAAAACAGATGAGTTAGGTCACAAACACCCCAACACTCTTTCTTCCCTCTTTTGGCATCATCGAAAAGATTCAAAGACCTGCAGGAACCCGTCAGATTTATCTAGTCTAGAGCACAAGGCAACTCATCAGTGTCAAGAACATAGGTATATCAAAATAAGGGCCCAACAAGGAACCAAGTACTTAAACAAGAAACAGTCGCAAACATAAGAAATTTAAAATCAACATCCAGAGGGTGACAGCAGCACCACTCTATTTAGTTACACAACAAAATAGAAATTGTCTTAAACATCCAAATCATGCAATCAAGGGAGAATAGGAAGGAGTAAAGATCAGGTGGGGTAGGAAGAGAGAAAGATAGGAGGACATGACTGGAAGAATCACAACTGAAGGTTGAAGTGCTTAACGAGCGCCTCAAGTTGCTTCGTATTTTTGGCCCTCTCCATCACCAGCTCGGCCTCATACTTGTGGCAATCAATCTTCAAGCGATCAATTTCTTGATCCTTCACCTTCAACTGTCTGTGCAGTTCTGCATTTTCTTCATTAACTTCAAGAACCATTTTCTCCAGTTCCTGCACAGCACCAATGGCCTCATCAGGTCCATATTCTTCACTGTCCTCTGACTGCTCCTGCTTGACCTGCATTGGCCTTTTGGAAACCCTGCTTTCTTGGAAGAAGTCACAGTTTCTCAGCACATTAACCCCAACCTTCTGATGGATGGTAGGCTTTCCTGCTTCTAAGGGCACTCCAAAACGCTCAAGGATCTGATGGATGATGTAAGAATGCACAAGAGAGTGTGGCTTCTGATCAGTATCGCAAATTCTCTTAATGTGCCTAATAATGAGCCCAGGCAAATTAATTTTCACTCCTCTGTCCATCAGATCCATATATGTCAGGTCAAGAGCACTGGCCTCACAATTTCTTTCTCCCCTAGGTAGAAGAAACCTATGCACAAATTCAAACAACAGTTGATGTGCAGGCTCCATCTCCTTCTTCTCAACCTTCCTCTCCTTCCTCAATCTGGGCTTCCCTGAGAACTTTCTCACAACATCTAAGGGAGTAACTTTATCTGTTCTCTTTGGCCATTTTAGCTTAACATACCTGCAATACCCTTTAGCAGGTACATCCAGAATTACTCCCAATTCAGGTCTCCCAAATTCAATCTCCACTCCTTTCACAGTGGTAAACACCCTCCTGGCTACCACCCTGCAATTTGTATAAAACTCCCTGACTTCATCCACAAACAGCTTCCTGTCTTTGTTGACAAACACACTCAGCCAACCCTGATTTCCTATCATCCTCAACAAGGGTTTCATATGAAACTCCTTTTCATCATCCAGAATGCTGCCTGGCAGCACCTGATGTTTAGAGAAAAAGGCTTCCCTATCCACTTCTTTTCTTTTCTTCTTACTCTCAATCTCACAGTCAGTGTCAGAATCACTGGGTTCCACATAACTCCCAGCCTCACTCTCCTGCTCTTCTTCCCTAGCACCCTTCTCCTCTTCTTCTTTCTTCTTCTCTTCTTCCCTTATCTTCACATTTGTTATTGTCCTTCCCAGCTTTTCAACCTTCTCCATCTGCGTCTTCAAAACAGACCTAGTACCCATTCTTCTAACAACAGGCTCCCTAGCCTCTTTGTCACCTCCTTCTTCACTATCTTCATCTACCAACCTAGTTTTCAACACAGGCTTACCATCTCTCACCAACCTTCTTCTTTTTTCAGGCTCTATTCTATTTTCTTTTACAAACACCACCTCATCTTCTTCTTCCTCACCAGTCAACTTCTCATCCTCTGCCCCAAACTTTCTTTTTCTTCTTGATTTTTCTTCTTTCTTGTCACCCTTTTGCTTTTCAACAACAACTTCCTTATTCCCTTCCTCATCAGATTCTGTCCAGCTAAATTCTGCATCCTCAGCTCCAGTGGGGTTTTGACAAGCAACTGGCTCTTGTCCCACACCCCCAGAAGCTTCAGCAGTAGCAGGTCCAACACACTCCGGACCTTTAGGCACAGAATCCTCTAAACACACCCCTGTTCCACTCACATCTTTACTTGACTCACCAGCATCTTTTCCCAGAGACTCATCATTATCTAGTTCCCTCAACTGTTCTTCTATTTTTTCGGCTATATTTAACTCGCCTCTAGACACACCGTCTACAACACCCTGCACATCTTCTCTAGGTTCATTCTCTTTAGTTTCTTGTTCCTCCTCACGTGGGTTCCCCCTATCTATGTTGTCCCTCTGCTCAACATCTGCTATTTTATCTAATTCAGCAACTAGGGTTTCAGTTTCTACAATGCCAGGACTGGCTATATCAACTGAACCAACAGGTGTAGATGGAATAGGATCAGGAATTACCTCAGGTAACGGTTGAGATGAACTTTGAGTAGTGGGTGTCGAAAGAACGGCTCTTGATTTTAACTTCTTGACCAGTTTCTTGTCCCCCTTTTTGAGAAATTTTAGGCGAGCCCTAGCAATTCTTTCAGCAAGAGTGGATGGAGGTGGTCTTTCAGACATCTTGAAGGATTTTGTAAAGATTTCTGAGTTTGTTGACGGTTTGTCTATTTTAGGGCTTGAGAGAATTTTGATGTTCAATCGGAAGTGGTGGATGAGATCATGAGAGATTGAAGAAGTGCTGTAGAAAGAGAAGGGGTTTTGGTGATGTGACAATGTCTAGGGAAGGCAAGAAGTAATGAGTATAAAGAAGGGCAGTTTTTTGAACTTTTTGAGAACCGGGAGAAGTTGAGAGATTTGACGGTTATGAACTTAATTTAAATATACCCTTTTCAAGAAGTGGGGTCCAAGCAATTTAAAAGGAGTTCTATCCTAAAAAGGAATGTGTTCCTATAATTTTGGACAGCTATGAGAATATGGAGAATCTCCCATGATGCACGTACAATAGACAATTTTAATTCCAGTTGTGACAACTAGCAAATAGAGTAGGTTGACTGTACCTGGACACGATTCCTCACGTTAAGACTGGTTCCTCCTCAGTACACAGTAGGTTCTTCATGGGATCACATTATTTGTACCTAATGCTCAAAACACTAAAAACGAGTGTACTTACTCAAGTACAAATTTAGTCCAGATAGTAATGACAAATTCCTAACAGACACTTTTACTACTAAACTAGCCAATCACCAGGGGATTACCTGCTGGGTCATCCGTGTATTTTGGTCATCCCTAACTCCAACCTGTTCCTCTCGAACTGCACCTTGTTCAAAGCTTTGGTAAATATGTCAGCAATTTGGTCTTCAGTCCTGCATGAATTCATAGTGATTAGACCCTTTTCTACATTGTCTCTCAGAAAATGATGTCTAATATCAATGTGTTTGGTCCTTTTGTGTTGGACTGGGTTCTTGGCAATGTTCACAGCACTAGTGTTGTCACAAAAGATTGGCACTGCCCCACACTTGATGCCAAAATCCTCCAGTTGCTGCTTAATCCATAGCAATTGTGAGCAGCATGAGGCAGCTGCCACATACTCAGCTTCAGCAGTTGACAAGGCAACAGAGTTTTGTTTCTTTGTAGCCCATGACACCAAGAAAGGACCTAAGAAATGTGACATCCCTGAAGTGCTTTTCCTATCAACCAAATGACCTGCATAATCTGCATCAGCAAAACCAATTAGTTCAAAAGTTCCACCTCTGGGATACCAAAGGCATAAATCCTGAGTCCCTTTCAAATATCTCAGGATTCTCTTCACAACTGTCAAGTGCGATTCCTTAGGTTTTGACTGAAATCTGGCACACAGTCCTACGCTGTAGACTATGTCAGGTCGACTTGCTGTGAGATAAAGAAGTGAGCCAATAATTCCTCTATACTTGGTCTCATTTGTCGAAGAACCAAGTTCATCCATATCTAGCTTTGTTCCAGGAGCAATAGGAGTAGTCTTCTCCTTTTCTCCTTCCATGTTAAACTTCTTCAACAATTCCTTGACATATTTTTGCTGGTGTATCATAGTTCCTTCCGGTGTCTGCTTTATCTGCAACCCAAGGAAAAAATTCAATTCACCCATCATGCTCATCTCAAACTCACTTCCCATCAAGTCAGCAAAACCTTTGCTCAGCTCCTCATCAGTGGCTCCAAAGATGATATCATCGACATACACTTGAACTACCAGTAGATCCTTTCCTTGCTTCTTGAGAAATAGTGTGTTGTCAATTTTACCTCTTGAAAAGCCATTTTTCATCAAGAATCCTGAGAGTCTTTCATACCAGGCTCTAGGAGCTTGCTTCAAACCATACAAAGCCTTGTCCAGTTTGTACACATGATCAGGGAATTCATTGCTCACAAAACCTGGAGGCTGCACTACATAAACTTCTTCATTCAGGTACCCATTCAAGAAGGCACTCTTCACATCCATCTGATACAGTGTGAATTCCATGTATGTAGCAAAAGCAATCAGCATTCTAATGGCTTCCATTCGTGCCACTGGTGCAAAGGTTTCATCATAATCTATTCCTTCTTCTTGACTGTAGCCTTGAACAACCAACCTTGCCTTGTTTCTTGTAACTATGCCATGTTCATCCAGCTTATTTCTGAACACCCATTTAGTTCCAATTATGGATCTGTCCTTTGGCTTAGGAACTAGGTGCCACACCTTGCTTCTTTCAAATTGATGAAGTTCCTCCTGCATAGCCATAATCCAGTCTGGATCTTCTAGTGCTTCTTTAACATTCTTTGGTTCCAAGGCTGAGAGGAAAGCAAAGAATGCACAGAAGTTCTTTAATGCTGACCTGGTCATAATTCCTGTATCCAGTTCAGATAGAACGTTCTCCAAAGGGTGAGAACTTTGATGTTTCCATGGCTTGATCTGAATCTGATTAGAAGAACCTGCAGCATCGTCTTGAGTAGATTCTTCTTGACTTTCTTGATCTTCAGCTTCATCAGAAGTTCCCCCTGTCAAGTTGACTCCTTCATCTGACATGACTTTGCTCTCCTTTTCATCCGAGTCCTCCAGTTCATCTATGCTTTCTTCTCTTCTTAAGCCAATCACCTGATCATCTGCATCATTTTCTCCTATTTCCTTATCTGATTCATCGAACACGACATGCATACTTTCTTCTACTACTTGTGTCCTTTTGTTGAGTACTTTGTATGCCTTACTTTGAGTAGAGTATCCCAAGAATATTGCCTCATCACTCCTAGCATCAAACTTTCCCAAGGGTTCCTTGCCATTGTTGTGAACAAAGCATTTGCACCCAAAAGGCCTTAGGTGGGCAATACTTGGCTTTCTACCTCTGAGTAACTCATATGGAGTTTTGTCAAGAATAGCTCTGATGGAACACCTATTCAGCAAGTAACATGCAGTGTTTACAGCTTCAGCCCAGAAGTTTCTTGCTAGTCCACTTGACAGCAACATGGTTCTAGCCATATCCTCCAACGACCTGTTCTTCCTCTCAACCACCCCGTTTTGTTGAGGAGTTCTTGGCGCAGAAAAGTTGTGATCTATGTTGTTCCCAGCACAATACTCAGAGAATTTTGAGTTTTCAAACTCAGTTCCATGATCCGATCGAATACTGATGAGTTCAAGACTTAGCCTTTTCTGAACCACACCAGCCCAGTCTTTAAAATTCTCAAAAGCTTCATCCTTAGAGGCCAAGAACAAGGTCCATGTATACCTTGAGTAGTCGTCGACAATCACGAACACAAACCTCTTTCCTCCTCTGCTCTTTACCCTCATAGGTCCACACAAATCCATATGTACCAGCTCCAGTGGCTTAGATGTGCTGACCACTTTCTTTGACTTGAACGACGTTCTTACATGCTTTCCCTTTACATAGGCATCACACATTTTTATGTTTTCAAACTTTTTTCTTGGCAATCCACGAACTAGTTCCTTTGAGGCCAGCTTGTTTAATTGAGTGAGACTTGCATGGCCCAGTCTTTTGTGCCACAGCTGAGAGTCACTATCCTGCACATTCAAGCATGTCAGATTATTTTCAGGTAAGGACTTCAGTGACGCCTTGTACACGTTGTTCACCCTTTTTCCTTCCATCACCACTTCTCCACTCTGTAGGTTCTTCACGATGCACCCTAAAGAGGAGAAGCTCACTTCGTTTCCTCTGTCACATAGTTGAGAGATGCTTAGTAAATTGTGTCTAAGACCATCCACACAATAAACATTTTCAATTGCATGCTCCAGAGATCTCCCAATCTTCCCAATGCCTACTATCTGACCACTTTTTCCTCCTCCGAAGGCAACACTGCCTCCTTGGAATGCTGCGAGTGAGAGAAAATTTCTTCTATCTCCTGTCATGTGCCTGGAACAACCGCTATCAAGAATCCAGCTTGAGTTGTTCTCCCTCACTCCAGCCTGCAAGACAATTAGAGGTTAGCCTTAGGAACCCAGACAAGCTTGGGTCCCTTCTTATGAGAGAATGGATAAATCAAATCTTGTTTGGCCCATTTGGGTAAAACACATTTCTTATTTTTGGCTCTTGCCTTGACAATATTAATACACTTTTGCTTAGTATGACCAGTTTTACCACAAAAAGTGCATAACATGTTACAAGGTAATCCTACATATTTGCTTTTAGGATTATATGAAGGCAGGTGCTTCTTGAATCCTAAACCTTGTTTTACTTTGTTTTGATTTTCAAAAACCCAATTCATTGCCTCTGAAGATTTATTCCATTTTGTAAGTCTGGTGAGTTCAAGTTTTGAGTTTTCAACCTTTTGATTTAACACTCTGTTTTTCTCAATTTCTTGATACAAAATCTCATTTGTCCTTTTCAATTCATTTTCCAGAAAGGTTTGAACTTCACTCATAACTTGCTTACCATTCTTACTCTCCCTCAACTGACTACATTCCAATTCAAGCTCAGTGATCTTGGAGTTTGACACAAGAGTCTGCCCTTTCAAGACAGCATTAGTTTCTTCAAGTTCAATGTTCTGTTCTAGGAGACTCTTGTGCTTAGTTCTAAGATCACCCAGTTCTTCAATTAATTTATCTTTTTCGAGCTTTTCCTTTTCATATCCTTCAATCAATGTGGCTGTGATTAGAATTAAGTTATCAAAAGAGTATGTGTGTAAATTTTCTTTAAGATCAGACAAACATACCTCTGCTGAACAGCCAGCTTCCTCTCCATCAGTTGCCATGAGAGCAGAGTCCTTCTTGGTATTGTCAGCTATGTACAACTCCTTCAGTTTCTTCCATATCTCCTTGGCTGATTTACATTCCAGTATCCGTCCGAGCACATCATCAGTAAGTCCTCTTCTTAGACAGCCCTCAGCCTTGGAGTTTGCTTGTAGCCAGTCCAGATCTTGTGGATCTAGTTCCTCCACTTTCTTGGGTACCAAGACTCCATTTGCTGCTCTTTTCACTGGAACATGAGGTCCTCTTTTCACAATTAGCCACAGACTATAATCAGTTGCCTGCAAGAAATTCTTCATTTGTTTCTTCCAGTAATTGTAATGAGTTCCATCGAACATTGGTGGCTTTGATGGATCTCTCCCCCATCTGACTTCCTGAGGGTTTTCTTCATCAGAACTAACATCTGTCATCCCTGCTAGTGCCAGTGGTGAGTCATCATCAGCTTCCTTCTCATGATCAGACTCACTATCAGTTGGACCCCATGTGGCATAGAATGCTTCTTTTCTTTTCCTTCGTTCCGCTCTAAAGTTCGGAGGCCGTCTTGACTTTTTCTTGTCTGCATCAAGGTCCTTTGTGGCTTCCTTTTCCTTTTCCTTAGCAGCTCTGTTCTTCATCCATTCTATTTCCCACATCGGGCAATCCATAACGGCATGATCCTTCTTGAAGCATTTGAAACATCCAGAGTAGTCAGGACTATCAACTATGTTCTTCCTGCTAGAGCTCTCCTTGTTTCCTGGTTTAAATCCTTTAAACCTTCCCAGATTGAGTTTTTGTCTTAATGCACTTACCATTGCAGCTTCCACTGATTGAAGATCAACATAGTCATCAGTTTCTTCTGTTGCTTCCAGTGCAAGGGTCTTTTCCTTCTTTGCTGCAGGTTTAGCCTTTGAGTCTTTCATCATCTCATGCGTCTTCAGACTTCCAACCAATTCTTCAAGCTTAATGGATTTCAAGGGCTTTGATTCAATGATGGCTGTCATTTTTGGTTCCCACGCTTCAGGCAGCACATTTAGGATTTTGTCAACCATCTCTACCTCAGGTAATTCCATCTCCAACGATCTCATTTCGTTTGTGATCATGGTCAGTCTGGTCATCATATCCTGAATTGACTCCTTCTCACCCATTGTAAACAATTCAAATTGTCTCTTCAACATTCTTCTTTTTGAGTCTTTTACTTCTGTGGTTCCTTCGTGTGCAACCTGCAAGGCATCCCATATCTCCTTCGCCGTCTTATACGATGATACTCGATTGAACTCTTCTGGACCAAGACCACATATGACCAACCGCTTGGCCTTGTGATTCTTTTCGATCATCTTATAATCCGTCTCATCAAACTCTTCTTTCAGTTTGGGTTCTTTTGTAGCAGTGTTCCTTCACCGACTATTTTGGTGGGAATCAGATTTCCTTCTGAAACTATCAACCAGAGTTGATAATCTTCAGCACATATGTAATTCTCCATCCTATTCTTCCACCATGCGTAGTATTGCCCATTGAATTGTGGAGGCCTCAGAACCGACTGTCCTTCAGTAATAGTAGGTGGTGCACTCATTCTGATCCTTCTCAAGGTGTTAGCCTTACACGAGAAGACCCGCTCTGATACCACTTGTTATACTTTATGCACCTCCTAGAGACACTAGAAGGGGGGGTTGAATAGTGTCCTCCGATTTTCGTTGCAAGAACCTTGTTCTTCAGTAGTAGAACAGGGTTCTTCAGTTCGTTGTTATGCAGCCTTCTACCTTAGAACACACCTCCAAACACTCACCAAAAGACACAAGGATTTTACGTGGAAAACTCCTTGCTCAAGGGAGAAAAACCACGACCCACACTCTGGGATTTTAACACTGAATCCACTAACACAAGAGCAATGTTTCTGATTACAAACTCTGTAACCAAGGGGCTGCACTCTAGACCCTAATCACTAAACAAAGCCAAACTCTAGCTTCTTCTAGTAATCACAAAGTAGTTTGCCTAATACATATGCTTCTGAGACAAGCTAATAGACAAAACAAAGAATACTTGTAACCGAGACAACTTACAACTCGATAAGCCTAGACAAGAGTTCTAGACTCAAATACTCTGCATGCAAATCAGTTGTCTTCTTCAGTTTTCCCACGTAGACAGTTCTTCAGATCGCCTTTATATGCTCTCAACTTTCTAGGTGAAAAACCAACTTCGGCTATGACTTCTACTTGCTTTTATACGAGTTTTGCAACCCTAGTTGAGTCCTACTGGGAATCCTCTTTAATTATGGTAATTGAAGATTCGCAGTAACTCTTTTCCATGTTGAAGTATAACTCTTGTTCATACTTCAAAGACACAGCCTGGACACCGCCTCTTTTAGTCTGACTAGAATATGTCTTCAACCACGCGCCTCTACTCCTAGTTCCACAGGGATTTGCAACCCGTAATCTTTTCGATCAAGCGTGCCCTTCAACTCAAGAACTAGGTTCTTCTCATGAACCTCAGTGTCCTTCCTGTTTGTCATACTTCAAAACCAGCTCTCAACAAGAATGTACTACTAATATTCATGACTACGGTTGTGTCTTTCTTATATTTCTAGGGAACAAATGTCTAGTGGTATGACGTTGCTTATTTCTGTTAGTAGAACTAGGAGTCTCTCATGAGTTGTTGATAGAGACCTGTAAGGCTGTAACATAGTTAGTTTACCGACTATTAGTATTAATAAGTCATATATTACATCTCGTGGAGAAAGATATATCTATTGTGAGGTGTACATGTTCTTCCAAGAATTTCTGAGGATCCAATTCCGTGAATATGCTCTTCCAAAAAGATGCCATTTACCTACTGGAAATCATCTGTTGCTTCTATAAAACAAAAGAGTGGAGTAATGGACAGAGTTCCATCTAGCTGAGGACCAAATCAACCTCCAAAAAGAAGACAAACACTATATTTCTTGTTGGATTCAGGTGTTGAAGAAGTCTCTTGTTGTCTCTATTGTGTATAATGATTTTATTCATTAAGATATATAACAAGAATCTGTCTAGATGGGAAAAAGATACCAAAAAGAATTCATTTTTGGTGATCAAAGATTGATTGTCATTAAATTATCTAAACCATAAAAAAGAAAGCCATTTATGAAGTCAATATAATATCAAGTGACTCAAATGTAGATAGAGCCTCTAAACTTAAAATGCAAAGGTCCAATAGAAAAGAAAACGAATACAGAAGAGTAGATGATGAGAAAAGCAATATATATGTGTATATCTGATTATCACTGGACATATTTGTAGAGACTTGAGAATAAAAAATTTCTATTGTTTAGATAGTATTTTTGGCCTGGAGCAAAGGCAAGTAGTTGGTACAGCTATCTTTAGGGAAATAAATCACTCATGCTTGTAAAAATGAGAAACAGTTATCCACAAAGGACAATTATAATTGTCTTGATAGAATTTATGCTATAGAAGTATCTTAGATTGGGATCCTCTCACGAGTTCTTCACTTTATACAGATACCTTGTTGTCATCTTTGTTCCACTAAAGTCAAGAAGCAACAAGTTGTGTTCTTGATAGAATTTAGCTCATAAAATGAGATAAACACATAGAAAATTGAGTTAACTACTGAAAGTATCAAACTGAAGTTGATGTCTCATTCGAATATCTTTTATCTGAAAGATTCGTTATATTCCTGTAATATATATATAAGGGCAGATCCTAAAACTTCCCTTTTTGTCATTTACTGATTCTACAGAAATCATCATAAACAAGAATTTACTATTCTACTTGTGTACTTCAAGAAGAATGTTGCAACCTTGCCTGAATTCCAAATGGAGTACTCTGTCATATTTCCGGTGTTTACTTCTTGTTATGTCTCTGGCAATCTCAGGGTCGAAGTCTATAAGAAATGAAGCTGACCAGCTGGCTTTACTAGACTTCAAAGGCAGTATAATTGATGATCCATTCCAAGCCATGGCTTCTTGGAACAATTCACTCCATTACTGCAATTGGACAGGTATTACATGCAATCTTTCCAATGAAAGAGTCATGATTCTTGACTTGAGATCGAATAATCTAATTGGCTCAATTCCGCCATCCATTGGGAACCTTACGTTCCTCGTGGGCATTAATCTTCGAAACAATAGCTTCCATGGTGAAATTCCACAGGAAATTGGAAACTTGTTGCACCTGCAACATCTCAATCTCACTTGGAATTCTTTCACTGGAAAAATCCCCACTAATCTGACTTACTGTACAGAACTTAGAGTACTTGCTATAGAGGATAATGGTCTTGTTGGGGCAATACCTGATCAGCTCAGTTCATTAACAAAATTGATTTACTTTGGGCTTGCATTGAACAATCTCACAGGAGGCATCCCACCTTGGGTAGGAAATTTTTCGTCTCTCTGGTGTCTTTCAGTTGCAAGAAATAATATTCAAGGACCGATACCTTGGGATCTTGGCCTACTTCCAAACTTGGAAATCTTACAAGTTTCTTCAAATCAGTTGAGTGGTACTGTTCCTCAATCTCTCTTTAATATATCCTCCATTAGCTATTTTGCTGTTGCTGATAACATACTACATGGAGAACTTCCTCTCGATATAGGCCTCAAACTTCCAAATCTCGAGGTTCTTATTGGTGGTCTCAATAACTTCACGGGATCTATTCCTGTTTCATTATCAAATGCTTCCAGGCTTACTATTCTTGATTTCTCAGGAAATGGACTCACTGGAACAGTTCCATCAAGTTTAGGAAATTTGCATCATTTGTATAGGCTCAACTTTGAGCTGAATGCACTTGGACGAAATGGAGTTATGGATATGAAGTTTCTTGATTTTCTAGAGAACTGTACAAGTCTGCAAGTTTTGAGCTTGCACGATAATTCCTTTGGAGGAGAACTTCCAGATTCAATTGCAAACTTCTCAACAAAACTTAATGTACTTGATCTAGGTTTTAATATGATACAAGGCACTGTTCCTACTGGACTGGGAAACGTAGTTAACTTGACCAGATTATCACTGGATAATAACGACTTCAGAGGCAGCGTCCCCGAATCTTTAGGCAAACTTCTACGCCTGCAAGGACTGGAGTTGGATGGAAATAAGTTTTCAGGGATGATTCCTTCCTCTTTTGGTAACTTGGCAATGCTAACAACTTTATACATGCAGAATAATAGACTAGAAGGAAACATACCACCAGATCTTGGGAAGTGTAGAAGTCTACTAGTGCTAAACCTTACCGGAAACAAACTAATTGGCTCCATACCAAAAGAGGTTGCAGGTCTATCTTCTCTTTCAATTTCCTTACACTTGGCTCATAACATGTTGAACGGTTCCTTGCCATTAGAAGTAGGCAGGTTGAAAAATCTCGAGGAGTTAGATCTGTCGCATAATAAATTATCAGGTGAAATTCCAAGCACCTTCCACACTTGTGTGAAATTAGCGCGCTTGGTCATTGGCAATAACTTGTTTCAGGGAGCAATTCCACTACTCTTGAAAGATTTAAGAGGATTAGAAGAAGTTGATTTGTCACACAATAACATATCAGGAGGAATACCAAAGTTTCTTGGGAAGCTTTCATATCTTAGGAAGCTTGATCTTTCATTCAATGAACTTGAAGGTGAAGTACCAAATGAAGGGATCTTTGCAAATGCAAGTGCAGTGACTATCACTGGAAATGATAAACTATGTGGAGATCTGCCCATCTTCAATTTACCTGCATGCAGTACACATAAAAATCCATCACCAAACAAAAAGATTAGTTCAAGAGTAATAGTAGCAGTATCTGTGGATTTTTTATTTATTTTTGGAGTGAATGATGATGATGATTTTTAAGAAAAAAGGGAGATGGTGTGAGTCATGGTAACTTTGGGAGGTGGTTATGACAATCGTAGTATTAGATGTAGGTGGCCAGGTTTGGATTTTTTCCTTAAAAAATGGTTAAATGAATTAAACAATCATGACGCTCATATTGATGGTGGTAATTTTAGGAGAGGGATTCGTCCAGCGTGGCAAATCATTAATGGTAGGGGCATTTGTGTTTACTTTGATAATGGTAGAGGGTTTTTGGACTGATTGTATAATAGGGGATAAGGCAGGCTAATAGTCGAAAGTATAGGGCTTTTTCAAACTTAAAATGACCAATATAGATGGAATATGCCTGTTAAGTTCTTTGGGTAGAAAAGACTTCTAAGAGGGTGTTTGGCTAAGCTTATAGCTGGTCAAACTTAGTAGCTTACCTATATACATTGCTAGTTAGTAGCATCCATAGTTCATATACTAATAGGGAATAAGAGCTTTGTTGCTACTTCGGGATTAGCTCTTTAGAAGGCTAGGGGAGTCGCTGCTGCTTTATGATATTCATACTTTTGATTCCTTTTCTTTTTGCACTTTGCTAAGTGAGTTTGATTCCCTCTGGTTGGGAGTGTTGTGGATTGAATCAACCAACTCAATTCAACTATAGGTGGATATACTGATCCACAGGGATAGACCCATCGAATCTTTCTATCTCCATTCCATATTTGTTTCCTTGGACAACAGATGAATGTAGTTTCGAACGGTAGCTTATATAGAGGGATTGGTTATTCCTTTATAAACTAAGGGTATTCAAATCCTTTTTTCTATGCTAATTAACTAAATATTCATCACTTATATAAGTACGCCAGCCTTGTACTTTGATTCAGTTCGAGTTTTTTTGCCTTTCGGGGTTATCCGTTGTTAAATCAAAACCTTGATTTTCTACGCTTTCTTCTAAAAATTTTAGTTAGAGAGAAAGATCCTTCCTAAAACTTATAAGCACTTTTTTGGCTTATCTACGTGTTTGCTAAGTATCAAAAGTGTTTATAGCCAAGTGTTTACAAGCCAAAATTAATCATAAGTCATAAATTGGTCATTTCCAACTTATTATTTTTTAGCTTATAAGCACATTTAGTTTGGCCGAGTATTTACTATTTTATTCCTAAAATATTTTATAATTCATGAATTATCATTCTAAAATAAAATATTCAACCTCTTCCTTATTTTATATTCGTCGTTTGTCATTTATAATGTAAAATATTTTTAAATTTATCTTTTATGTAAATAACTAAAAGGACATTTTAATCATTTAATAAGAACAACACTTTTTTACCACCACACTAACTGCTTATTACTAGTTTCAACACTTTTATCCAAACACGTAATTGTTTATTATAAAATCAGTTTTAGCACTTAAAGGTGTTTGTCAGCACTTGATGCTTATCATCGACTTTAAATCAGCTAACCCAAACGGGCTGTAAGTGTTTAAATAAGAAAAAAAAAGACTCAAATCTAAAAAAATAGGTGTGAGGGTCACTTTTAAAATTAGTACTGATGGCTGACATTTAAAAGTCCCCAATTTTTTTTAATAAGCACAAAGCCCCCACCTTATCGTCTCCCTCCCCCAGCCCCCAGTCCCCATCAGCGCCCACCCCCAATCGCCCCACCACCACCCTCTACCATCCCCCACTCTCCACCACTCACAACCACCTTCCACTATGTACCACCACCTTTCACCAGCCACCACCACCTTCTACCACCATCACACCGCCCTCCACCACCATCTTCTACCACCTTCCACCACCGCCCTTCACCACCATCCCACTGGCTCACACTATTATAATATTGGGATGTTTCACAATATGTCGAGATGTGTACACATATTTTCTGGATGTGTACATATATTTTTTAGATGTGTACACATCTCTAGAAATATTTCAACATACAAAAAATATGTTTACACATCTAGAAAGATGTGAAAACGATGAGATTTTTTAAAAAAAAAAAAAAACCATGAAAAATAATGAAACGTATACGAAGAAAAAGAAGAAAAATGAGGAGAACGAAGAAAAAATTCAAATGAATCAAAGAAGAGAAAAAAAAAACGGAGACGGAAAAGAAAAAAGAAAAATAACATGGATTTTGATGAAATGGAATTTGGAAAAAATCAAGAAGAAAGTAGTAGAAGGAAGAAGAAAAAAGAGGGAGAAAGAAGAGAATAGATATAAATTAAGTTTGAAATAATTTAAAATATGGGAGAGAGTGTAAACTAGGTGGAGATGAGAGAAATTGCAATTTTGAAAAGTGTGATGTTTTCGTAAATCTGAAAACTTTTTAAATTTACCACAAGTTTTTAAATATTACACTTCGGTCCTCACTTAAATTAATTAAAGTTTGACTTGGTCTTGTTTCCTCTTCTTCTATTGAGACTTGAGAGGTCCTTTTGCCTCTTTTTTTGTCATGTCGTTGAGCCTTTGTTAGGAATGAAGTGTGTATATATATATTTGGTACCAACGATGCAGTGACGAATCTAGGAATTCAAGAGTATGGTCTAACCAATCCCAGAGATGGAGCTAGTGTCCAAAGGATGGACGGCGAACAATCTTCGTTGAAAAACTATATTGTGTGCATAGGTCAAATCTCACTTTATATGATGATATATTACGTTTTGAGCATCTACACACAATCGACAGTGGTAGCCTAATGGTCAAGGGCGTTCAAAATTTATTAAGTGCTATAGATTTGAATCTCCCGCACACATTTTAAACTCTCCCACGGTGATATAATATCTTTTTAAGAAAATGATGCGAGAACCCGCGGTGAAGAAATAAAGAGATCCTTCTATATCGAAATCTCAATTGAAAAAATAACAGGAAAATTCCTGGATCACCCGTGGAGAAGAACCAAAACAGAATGCTTCCGCCTACTCAAAACTAAGAGGGGATGCCGCCTACTACTAAAATCATGGTTTTTGCAACAGTTGCGTTCTTCAATGCAAAAAGAAGACTTAGAAAGAACAAAGAAGTTTGGATCCGAAAAAGTATGTTTAGGCAGTTCTTTCACTGAGCACAACAGAATGAAGAGGAATTTGTATCATTTCAAATCCCTATTCTTATCGAAGAAAAGGAACGAGAAAAACCGAATTTGCCTATATTTTATTTAAAAAATAAATAAAAAGTAAGCTGAACCAATATACGTAATGGCATGGGAAAAATAGTTGATAAAATGCATTTCATTGGGAAACAATCCGAGTGTAAGTGAACCAACACAATTGTATGATTCAAACTTTTAGAGTATGAATTCTAAACATCATAATACGCCCGTTTCAATTTACGTGAACCTATTTACTATATTGAAAAAAATTGACCTCTTTCTAAATTTAGAAATAATACAACTCAGAATTTACCACTGAGTCATTAATGAGATGTTTTCCAGCCACACAAATACCGATGACTTATTTTAGACCACAAGTTTAAAAAGTCTTTCTTACATTATTAAACTTTGGGAGGTTTATGAAAATACCCATCAAAATCAAAATATTTACTCACTTCTACCCATAAGTTTCACATTTTACAACCCTACCTGTAAACTATTTACATGTCCTACCCATCTAGACTTATATACTATTATTTATGCAATATACCTTAAAAGTATTGTTGACGGCTAATTTTGTCCATCCTGTTTCAATAACCTTTTATTCAGAAAAATTGCACTGATATCCGCACGATTATCATACATTCACTCATATTCAAAGTCACTACCTCACACACGCACATCAATCAGGTCACTTTTCAAAATACCGGCACAAGCTACGGCTATTTACAAAATCTGTATGTTCAATTACAATTTTTTGTAATTATTCTCATTTTAGAAAATTTCACAAAATTACTTTAAAATTCAAAATAATAATCTCCATTAGCCCTTTGACCCTCAAAATTAATTTTTTAAATTTTTTATAATTTTATAGGCATTTTTATACAATTTTCTACGCATTTTATAAGTATTTATACACAATTATATATATTTTATACTATTTTATACAATATATATACATATATACACGTATACACGCACATCAGCCTCATTTATAAACATCACCACTGACGTGGCACAATCCTGACTATTCACGCAATTGATCCAACGGCCAGGATATCAATTTCTATTTCTAATTACACAGCACCCCCACACCCTAAAAAATAATCTCATTTCTCCTCTCACCCTCGTCCCAGTTCTGTCTCTCGGCGAAAATCTAATCGCCACTGTCTATGGCGATTCCAGTCGATTCAACTTGCAAAATGTAAAACAAATTACATCGTCGTGATCTTCTCAACGTCCGCAACAAAACCCCTATAATTATGTCATCGTTTGACAAGAAATCAAAATGGCTTGTTCTCGGCTCAATTTCGTCCATGTCGCCGGAGAGGAAACGTCGGTGGTGCCTGAGCAAAACCTGAACACGACCATCGCGATGAGAGGGAAGGACCTTTCTGCATGTTTATTGGAGGTCGATTTAACCCTAACCTGATTTGTTTAACCCTAACGTCGGGTAATCCTAAAACCCTTTTATTTTCCTAATTGTTTTCTGGATATAAGTGATGTTAAAATTGAAATTGTATTGTCTTTTGGCATGATACCATAATTGATTGATTGATTAGTTAGCATAAATTCGCAAAATCGTCAGTTTTGGTTGATTTCACTATTTTAACAATGATACTTGCTCACATGGCTGAATTTGCCTAATGTCGTCTAAGTGTAGTATTGTTAATTGTTATTAGTCAACTAATTAAGGTGAGAAACTGCATGATTAGTAGTTTCACTGTTCTTTCACTAGGTTAAGTGGAACTTTGTTTCTGATTTGTTTGTGTGCACTGAAATTGATACCTTCATGGCTTATGTTCCTTATCACTATTGCTTAGATATGATTTGACATTCTCGACAATGTATTCATCTTTGACAGTGTATTTTGACCTTTATTTTGTTAAGATGCATGATTACATAACTTAAAACTAGAATGATTTGATTTAAGCATGATTTAGGGGATCTTGACTAAGCTTAATTTGAATTGATGATTGGTAGTGGGTTCTGGTAATTGACAAAGTTCCAATTAAAGGCTGATTGAAATCTTGTTAAGATGATTAAGTGATTTCTTTTGAATTCCGATTGTGTTTGTACCATCTGTTTTGAATCTAGACTTTATTTAGGTTTAAGGGAGGGGATCCTAGTTGGTTTAGGATCTGTTTTGCCTTAATCTTTGGGACTGATTAATCTATATATGGAAATGATACTTGACTGATTTTTTTTAACTTTGGGAAGCAATATTCTCTTGCCATTCTTGGCTTTCACCCGTTGGAATTCTAATTCCCCACCCCTCACTATTTAAACTGGACCTCTATTACACAATAGACAGACGACAGACACATAAAAACATACATAATACTTCTGAGGCTTTACATCTCTCCCTCTCTGATTTTCTTTTCACAATCTGTGGAAGACACTTCATTTATTTGCTTCTTGGTTCTGTTTGTGCAAGCATTGATCAACATACATACTTTGTTACCTTTTCCTTACTGTTAAAAGTTACTTCTTCTTCCTGACCATATACTGTATTTTTCCTTTTACTTGTCTATGTCTGGACATTTTGTTTGCTCCACCTTCATCTGTGTTTGCCTCACTTAAACTGCTTATGCTTGCTTGACATTGCATACTTGGATCCTGGTTTTCTGTTAGTTCATGTTAACCTTTGTACAGTGATTAGGATGATCCAACATGATCATACCAGTTTTGCTAAGTGCAAGGCATTGATTACACCCTATTGACAAGGGTTTCTGCAACTTATCATTGCAGTTCTTCTTAGTTTAATAAAGCTTCAATACATGCTCCCCTACTTAGTACTTTCCCTATGTGTATATTTGATAGGACATACCCTGTTTGTACCTAATTAACACATGCTACACAGTTACAATACTGTGTAATTGGCCACTCAGGGGCCTTCTCTTTCTCTATTCCTTTACGTGACCGCATCATAGGTTGGCTTTAAACATTATTAAAATTTGATTGATTGAGAACCCATCACATAATTAGAAATGGATTTGGCATTGTTTAAATAAAAACTTTTTGAAAATAAATTGCATACAAGGTTGTTTTATACATTGAATTGACTGAATACGACGTGTTTGGTCTTTGAAACTCAATGTCGAACAGTCTGCTATGTTTGAAGTCATCGAAACAAGTAACTTATTATTACAGGGGCTAAAAGTGTGAAAATGATTGATATGTGAATACTTGTGCAAAATAGAGTCTGCCTTTTTTTTTTTGCGTAAACGATACAGGCCCAAAATAGCTTTTTTCTAAATGTGGGCTTTATGTGCTAAATTGATTTTGACCAACTTTAACCTCTTGTACACTAATCTAATAGTATATAAGGGGGTGTAAGTATTGGGGTCACTTATACGAACTCCTATACATATTTTTCTAAAGTACATTACCGTTTATTCATGTATTTGCATGTCTATATATGTATATTATGTGTGACAACCCTTTTGTGCATCTTATGTGTTTCGTGAACCCTTTTTCTCAAAACAGCCTCTCTTATACATATATATCTTCAAAATTGACCCCAACATCAAATAGCCATTAAAGTTAGGGCTCGACAATTAATGACGAGTCACACCGACCGTAAATGGCTAACATTTTATTTCAAAAATAGCCCCATCCGGTTTTTTGCTAAAATCTGAAATCGCTTTGTCAAAACTACCTATCTATGCAAAGTTAATATAAATGCTGAAAGTACAAATAGACTACTTTTTGACACCCATTTTGAAGATTTTGCCATATTTTCGATTAGGCTTTTATATTAGAGGCCATAAATGCGATTATACACGGAATTAGGCCGTATGTGAAATTCAATTGTGTACATGCTATTCTAGACTTGCCTAATTAGACTTAGTATATAAATTGATTTGACAATTTGACCTTTTGAGTTAGTAATATATATGATAACACGTATTTGCATGGACATCCCAAAATATACAGACTCAAGCGGGAACCACCTTTCGTGGGACTCGGGGAAGTGGCTAACACCTTCTTCCCTGAGTCATTTGGACTTCTTATCCATTGAATCTCTGAAACTAGGCCAATTTAATAAAGAACTTGACCTTAGACACTTAGGTGACCTAATACACCTTAAAAACCTATATTAGGTGGCGACTCCAACTCTTAACTCAAATGAGTTACCCAGTCAAATCCGAAACCGACTCGCTCCGAGTAGAGTCTAAAATCGGGTATGACAGGTATACACCTATAAGGTGTAACAAAGGTATACAGTAATAAATGGGTAGGTTGGGTAAATATTTTAAGGAAAACTTTAAAAAATAGGCAGTCCACTACCCAAAATTACAAACAGGAGGCTATATTATCTTTTTCATGCATAACACTCGTCTCTAAAATTACAAATTTTAGCACTTCTTCATAAAAATACCCTAGCTACCAAATCTTCCCCTCCCCAGCCACTAAGCCACCGACAGACACCCTCCCCCGCCAGTGGTGTCGTTACTTTTTTGTATTTTACTTTATGTTGTTTATTGCGTCTAAATCATTGCTTTGGACAAGTTTATACATACAAATCTCCTCTCTAAAAATAAATTATATATGAATATACATAGATAAATGCGTAGCAATGAGAGAAAGACAAAAATATACACAGAAAAGTAAAAATTCATATAAACATCCTTAATATACAGATTTATTCACTCGCATATACATACTTATACAAATTTATACAATTTTACATACGTGTATAAATTTTGTATAAAATTGTATAAACTTGTGGTAGACTGCTATCTCGGGAAAAGGGTGTCAGGTCGGGTAAGATTCAGAAATATTAACCATTTTTGATAATTTTCGTCTTTTGCTTGTCTTTAATGTAATTATCCCATATTTTAATTTTATGGGTAGTGTAATTTTTAATGGGTGATCTAATTATTTTCTCTAGCCAAGGGTCTATCGGAGACAGCCTCTCCACCTTGGTGGGGGTTAGGTCTGGTACATCTCACCCTCCCCAGATCCCACTTGAAGGATTATGCTGGGTATGTTGTTGTTTGTTGTTGTAGTGTAATTTTTAATAAGTATGACTTGAAAATACTTTGAATTTCATGAATACATAATGTCAAAAACCTTTAAACTTAAACTTTGTGCCAATTTACTGCAGCGACTATGAGTTCACTTGAACCACTTTATTGGTAAAAATCCGTCCTTGACGTTGAGATTTGAGATCAATTTTGACTTGATTGGATAATTTCCCAAAGTTTAGAGGCAAATTTGAACTTGTTCCAACTTGAAAATATCCTTAGTTTTGTTTAATACTTCTTATTGTCCAGATAGCATCTCCGCTTCGACCAGTCGCAAAACCCTAATACCCAAACTTCCCTAAGGTTTCCTACTTTTCTTCAATCCCTAACCAAATACTTCACCGGCAGAACACCGAGCCACCGGCCGTCACCGCCGCAAATGGATTTCGACGAGTACGATTACCTGGAGAAGACTGTAGACGAGACTAACGGAGTTCCTTCTACGAAGAGCAAAGAGAACAACAATAGCAGCAGTGCCGAGAAGGAGAAGACAGATAAAGCGTATCGCCGTAAGGAAAAAGACGGGAGCGAGGAATACGCTGAAGAGGATGATAATAGAGATCGCCGTAGCAGCAAAAGGTCTCGCGGAGAAAGCGAAAGTGTGAGAGAAAAGGATAAGGAGAGAGATAAGGATAGGGAAAGGGATAGGGAGAGGTCGTCGAGGCATCGGAGTAGGGACCGAGAGAGAGAATCGGAGAGAGATAGAGAGAGAAGCTCGAAAGACAGGGAACGAGATAGAGAGAAGAGGGACAAGGATAAGGAGAGGGAAAAGGAGAAGGATAAGGAACGAGAGAGGGATAGGAAGAGTAGGGATCGAGATAGAGATAGGGATAGAGGAGATAAGGAAAGAGAGAAGGAGAAGGATAGAGAGAGGGAGAAGGAGAGGGAAAGGGAGAGGTCCAGGAGGAGCTCCAGTCGCTCCAGGATTGAACGAGAGAAGGAGTTGTTGGTGAGGGATGAGCGTGAGCGTGACTTCGAATCACGAGACAGCAGGTGATACTCTTGTGTTTAATTGTTAGTCTTATGTCATATCAAAAACTGCTGTTTATTATGAAATGATTTGTGTTTGTTGATAATAATTATTAGTTCAAGTTGTAGTGATTCGAGAATATATTCTCATGTACATTAATGTGGCTGGCCACTGCAATGCTATCGATTTTAGAGTTTAAGTTATATAAACTGTCAGTGTAAACTTTTTTGACAGTATCGGGTTATTTTTAACTATTGTAGCTGGTGACCTGCAATATTTTCAAGATTACGAATTCATTCTTTATGGAGACTTATATTTATAGATATCTATCATTTGAATAACCCGATACTGTAAAATGTCTTAAACTGATGGTGTATGTAACTTTAATTCTAGATCTTAATGTGGTGAAAGGCATCGCTGATTTGCATTTTATCTTTGTAATTTCTCTAATTTGACTTTCTATAATTGCTATGTGCCACTTTCTATCTTTTGTACTAGTTATTTATCATCATGCCTTGGTTCTTATCAATATCAGTGGACTTGTCCTTAATTAGAACATGTTTGACTAGGTTTCTCTGTTTACTGTTGTTGTAACCCTTAAAAAAATCAGGTAATGGCTCAGTTTGAGTAACTTTTGAGCACGCTCTTCTGAGTGTTTTTGAGTTCTAGTGGATTCAAACAGGAAAAGACTATTTCAAATGGTCTAAGTGCGTAAAAGAGTGTGAGTTTATCCACAAAGGATGTAATATTCTGACTTGGGTTGAAATCGTAGATGGATTGTTTGCACATCTTAATGGCCTAACAATGCGGAAACCCTTCAAGGCTTGATTGACGAAGTGGCTTATATCCACATATATTGAGTATGATAAGGTCTGTTAAGTTTCTTTTTGGCCTTTGACATTACTGCTCACTCTTGAATCCTTCTAATGTTTCTGCACTGAAGGATTTAAGGTTACTTCTTTTTTACATCTGATCTGAGATGTTAACAAATGATGTATTGGATTTCTAGGTTGACAACGCATATGGTGCGAGGCTGTATCAGTTTTTCAACCTTTTCTTCTGTACGAAGATGAAAATGCATTAAACCTATATATGATTCCTTCTTTTTCTGTGAAAGCAGGGAAAAGTCTCAAAATTTTGGTGCTGGTCAGAGAATTATGTGACGACACATAGTGCATTCATATTCTTAACTTGAATTTTATACTTGGAGATGCTTCACCAGTTTAAATCATCTCCTGGGATTTGTTCTGTTTGTAGTTGCTTTGTCTTTAAATTGGAATGATGTGTATCACTGAAGGATGGAATTAGATATAAAAATAAAACTCATTTGGGGCCCTGTCATCCTGGAGCAATTGAGGGGAGGCAATGTTATGTTCAGATAAACAAGTAGATACTGAAGTTTGGATTTTCAACTAGCCTATCCAAAACGTATACTTACTCTGTCCCATTTCACATGGAACAGTTTCCTTTCAATCCGTTTAGAAAAGAATGGCACCTTTCTCTATTTGGAAACTATTTCTGGTCAGAATCCCAGTTTTACTTTTATGATATGACTTGTTTGGACCAGCTTGATATTAGAGTTCGTTCTTTCACTAGGAGATAGAAAATAAAAAGACACGTGAACTTTACTAAGGGCAATTTGGTACTTTGCATATATTTAGCTTATTCATCGACAGTTTCCCAATGTTTCTTTAATTCTGTTTCCAGTCAAATACCTTCATATTAAAATGGGACACAGGGAGTATTAGCTTTTAAAACTTTTTTATCCACATTTTTCTCAAAAGGGTTGGCCATGATGATCTATCCTGCTAAGGAGCTACTCTATTATTTGATTGTGCAAGTAGTCAAATTTAGCACAAGAAAGGAGATTTTAGAGGATAATGATTCATCACCCCTTCTTATAGTTTGTAGTATTTCTAAGTATTAGTTTGGTTAATTTTGATGTTTATATTATCTGGATATCTTCAAATGTAGCAGGTGCTACATGAAATAGTGTATACAGAAATTCTTGCCCTTTTAAGTTTAGCATAAATTTTTTAACCAAAGCTTCACGCTTTTTCCTTCTTTATTGTCCTTTAAATAAATGTAATACAAGGTTGGTCTGCTTGAATATGTTCTATAGTGTTTGGAATAGGGAAAGTGAGGGGGTCTACACCAGCACTCTAGCCGGTTAACGGGGTCTTATTTAGATATTTCTATGACATGATCTGTGCCATATATATTCTTATTATGGTTTGAGTCATTTATACAGGAGATTCAAGGAGAAGAAAGAAAAAATTGAACCAGAAGCTGATCCAGAAAGGGACCAGAGAACTGTTTTTGCTTACCAGGTAGATTGTTCAGTATCATTTATTTTGTCCTTGTTAATGCACTTATATGAGCTTTCAACCTAGGTGGTTTAGCTGATCAAAAGGTTTATTCTCTGATTATGTAGATGCCCCTGAAGGCAGCTGAAAGAGATGTCTACGAGTTCTTCTCACAAGCAGGAAAGGTTCGTCATTTGATCCTCCTCTTGCTTCATGCAAAATGAACTCTGCTGCTGGCAAATTTGTGGTGTTCTAATCAATGTGCACTGGTTCAAAATTGTCCTAGAATTTCATTTTCTTGCGGTTCTCTAGAATTAATATGGTACTTCATGTTTAGGAGCAAAAAATTGATTTGTGTTGTTCGCTTGACCCTACTTCCGTATACTATTAGTGCATGCTGTATGCATCTCCTTGCTGTTGCAGTAACTGCTTCTCTGCCTTCAGGTAGCTTAACTACTTTCTCATGTCTCAAGATTCTATACTTGATTGGATGAACAAAATAGTCTAATCAAGTTAAAACTGATGATTTTATGCATGACCCATTGCAGGTTGTGTGGTGTATATAGTATCAGTACCAAAAGGGCCTCTAAATTCAAGTTAACTTGAAGATTTCTATTTGTTATTTGACATTCCTTTATATATTTATAGGTGAGGGATGTGCGGTTAATCATGGACCGGAATTCAAGGCGATCTAAAGGAGTTGGGTATGTCCTCATTTCTCTAGCCTACAATTTTGCTTGTAATTTTTTCTTCATTTCTTTCTTCAGTGAGTTAATGTGCATCTTGATTCACAAAATAATTCCTAAAAGGTCTCAAGGATTATGATACTGTCACTTGCTTCTTGAAGGGGCTAACAACATTTCTTTCTAGCATCAGGGCATGCTACGCTTCCTAATTCAAACTAAAGTGTTGTTTGTCCTTTATGGAGGTTAATCAAGTTGCTGCTTCGCCACTAGATTGTATTCTTGATTTGCTCCTTAGACTTTTCTGCAATATGGTTTATTGTCTCCCTGTAAATAACTGTTTCTCTCAAAACTATTTTTGCTTATTGAGATTTTCCTTTTGGTTTGTTGTTCAGTGAATTTTCTAATAACTTATTCACATTGCTAGAGCAGCTCAAAATTGAAAATGAGGACCCTATGCTGTCCCCAATTAGTAGGGGATTGTGGTGTAGTTATAAACGTGCATTTGTGTTCCTTGAAAATCGTTAAAATGGTCGAGTAAAGGTTATTTGGATTGTCAAATACTGTGAATGTTAGTGTTGAGTTGAACCCGAAGACTACATTATTTGAAATTAGAGTTAGGGGATATGGTCTGTAGAGAAGATTTGTAAACTAGTAGACATCAATCAGTAAGATTGGTCCTGAAAGCATTTAATGTTTTTGTGATATGATCCAAATGCTAAACCGTATGATTGTGAGAATCGTCTACTTGAATACTACTGGTATGTGTCAGTGTGACTCAGTCTATATTAATTCAAGATTAGGTAAGTGTTCATTGTACTTAGGTACAAGATCGAAATCTAAGAAAGCAAGTCCTAGGCCTCACTATCTATCAATCAAGAAGGTAAAGGATAGTTACTACATCTATCGCTGGACCAACTGAACATCCACTTGAAGCGGCATACAAAATGAGAATCGTATCCATACGATTTTGCACTTCTCGGCAAATATCATCTCTTTTATTATTCTAAGTGGGTAAGCGGAAAATTTCAAAAAAGTAAAATGGAAAAAGTGCCCCTTTTTGATTAGCCATTTCTTGAGGTCTTCTTAGTCTGTACCTTTTTTTCTTGTTGGGAATTGGATGACACTTTCAATATGATTGGCGTTGGTTGTATATTGTTTTCTAGGACCTAGTACGATCTTTTATGAGGCTTCCATTTTCTTTATCTGGAAGCCTTCTGTCACTAACGAGGAGACTTCTTTATGGTACTTGGCCCTGCCACGATATGGTCGAATTCCTGATCTAGGCTGTTATTTCATTCTGTTAATAAATATTGATTTCTTTGCAGGTACATTGAGTTTTATGATGCTATGTCTGTGCCAATGGCTATAGCATTATCTGGGCGCTTGCTTTTTGGCCAACCAGTCATGGTAAAACCTTCTGAAGCTGAAAAGAACCTTGTCCAGTCAACCGCCTCTGGTGGTGGATCAGGTTTGGCAGGGCCAAATGCTGCCTCAGAGAGAAAACTTTATGTAGGAAATCTTCATTTCAACATGACAGAGTTGCAGCTCAGACAGGTAACAAGAATGGCCATATTTATCTGTGTATTGTAACAGAAGCACTAGAATAGGTACTTGTCATATACAATAGTAATGATAGTGGCTTGAATGCACATATTCTGTGATGTTGATCTACCTTAACTGGTAAAATAACCCTTTAGCCATCTAAGGGCTCTTTTGTTTCAACAAATGAAGTTTCTGGTGCCGATACCAAAATGCGTTTGCGTGTTTCTTCAATAACATTACTTTGTTCGTCTGCATATATGATTGGTTTTCCAATGTCCTGACTACTATAAGACCCATCTCTGGCTTAGCTTTATTATCTGTGTCTAATTGTATTCCGTTAAATCTGGTGTCTTCAGATTTTTGAAGCTTTTGGGCCTGTAGAGCTTGTGCAATTACCTACAGATCCTGAAACGGGACATTGCAAAGGTTTTGGGTTTGTCCAAGTAAGTATTTATCTGAACTGTAATATTTCTCTCCAATCGGTATTTTTTATCATTAACTTGTTTCTTTTAGTGACACTTATGTTTTAATTTGAATTCATCCTAGTTTTCTCAACTTGAACATGCAAAGGCAGCCCAAAGTTTGAATGGCAAGCTGGAGATTGCTGGTCGCACAATCAAGGTACATTCATAGACTGAACTCTTTGGTGATATATAGTCTCTGTGACCTTGCTAAAATACTGTTGGATGGAAGTATTTCTGAGCTTTGACTGATGTTTTTGGTTTAATGCAGGTTTCGTCCGTTACTGAACATGTTGGAGTACAAGATGCTGGAGCTAAAACTGCAGATTTTGATGATGACGAAGGAGGTGGCTTGGTGAGTTTCCTCTTAAATCATTATATTCGTGGATTTTGTATCCCATCTTTCTGCTTAAGTAGGTCAGGTACCTCCGAAACTATGACTATTATGGAGGTGGTAAAAGGTCGACCCATGTGTTTGTGTTGTCTACGTAGTTTCCTGTTAGACATGACCAGAGAAATGTGATTTAAAGATGTGTGCCAATTTAGTGCATCGATATATTTCTATTCTCTCTCTTCCTCCCCTTCCTTTTAGTTTTGGTTTGTGTGGGAGTGGAGGAGCTTGCAGCTGTACAAGTCAAAACCCTGACAGGGGTTCTCCGATTGTTTTCAGTGGATGCCATGTGACTTGCGGGTAAAATAAGACAGATGTCCTAATCTTTTGAAAGAATAGTTGGATTAACAACAATCTTTGACATGATAATGTCTCTCATCACTTGCAATTTACATCGGGATCTTCTCCAGGGGGTTCCCTACTGTCTATACTAATGGATAAGCTTCTAGCCTGTCGGAGTAACTATCTTTTGTCTCTCTGTATTTTGTGTCTCTATCTTGTATTACATTTATCTCTCCTTAGGTCCAATACTATAATTTCACCTCCCACTCGTCTGATTTAATAAAGCTGGGGTAACTTGTAATTCGCTTGTTCATTCTGGCCTCTGAACGTCTAAGTTAATTTATAATATGAAAAATAGTGTGGAAATATTCCTTTACTCTTTTTCCTTCTTTAAATTACTGAAAATGTTTATGAAATTGTACTATACAGATTTTGGAAAAATAGGTGCCAGTGAGACTGTAGGCTGCTAATCATTTCCATCTCTATCATGAAGTGCATACTCATGTGAATATTCTATCTATATTGCAGGCTTTAAATGCTCAGTCTAGGGCCATGCTTATGGCAAAGTTGGATCGCAGTGGTGTTGCTTCAGGGTTTGTCCAGCTCTCTCCCTCTTTTGGGGAGTTGTTATTTTCCTTTTTCCCTCTCTTTTTTTGGATTGGAAGGGGGTTATTTTTGTAGTGTTTCACGTCCAAATTTAATGCTCAATTTTTCCTCTACAGTGTTGCGGGTACACTTGGAGTTCCTGCGCTTAATGGAGCAGCTCCAGCCCAGCCAGCTATGAGCTTGCCCATAGGTGGGGCAACAGCTTTTCCGAATATGCTCCCAGCACAAGTCATGGCTGCCATGGCTCCTGAACCCATTGGAATTCCCAGCGAGTGTTTGCTTTTGAAAAATATGTTTGATCCTGCAACTGAGGTTTGTGTCCTCACTGAATTTCATATTTGACAGCCCATTTGTGACCCATCAAAGATAGGGAGGTACGTATCTGATTCCCTATTGTTTCACAATATATTAATCATTGAGTATGTGCTGCAGACGGATCCAGAATTTGATTTGGACATTAAAGATGATGTAAAGGAGGAGTGTTCCAAGTATGGGAAGGTCAAGCATATCCATGTGGACAAGTATGTGGTTAATTTATTTGGTGTCGACTAACTCTTTTGGCTTCAGTAAAATGCATTGATTTCTTAGCTTGGGTTATCTTAGTTTGGTTTATGAGAATCTCTGGGGTAGGTTTTTTCCTACCTCTTCTTGAAAGCCAGTATGTCCCTTAATAATTGGGCTGCATAGGAACCTTCTCCCAGTCGCCTTTGATTTGAAAAGGAAAAGACCAAAGTGATTTTGAGCTCTGACAATCAAACTAACTGTGCCAAATACTGGTCCCGATGATAAGGCTTCAAATTTGATGCCAAATGACCTATTAATTTATAAGTGGATAGTTCTTCATTCCCGGTGGACAATTCTCTGTTAAATACCAGGATCTATTAATTAACTATTCTGATTGACTACTTATATTAGTTGTTCTTTCGACAGTTATTGATCCTAGAAGTATCTTTTTGCAGGAATAGCTCTGGTTACGTGTACTTGCGGTTTGATAGTATTGAAGGTGCATCTCGTGCTCAACAAGCTATGCACAAGAGATGGTTTGCTGGTAGATCAATTTCAGCTATCTACCTGGTAAATATCTGACTTCTCTGAGCATTTTCGTGTCCTTACCTGTTCCCTCTTTCGGCCAATGCATATGATTCTTATTTGTGGCATTTTGATTTCTGTGAAGATATTCTCTTTTCAATATAATAAAGTCTGTGTATAGATATTCTATGAAATGAAATGAGTTTTCAGACAAAAAATATATTCACCACCAAGAGCACCTCTAGAACGTTGAAAATTACAGAGCGCAATCTTCTACGAAATCATAGATTTTGTTCAGATTCTCTCTTCGATGAATATCTTTTTGTTTTATGGACTCCTCTCTGTGGCGGTGTGGCCTACCATTTAACTGCTAAAACCTTTGGCGGCTTCCAAATGTCCCACTAATTTTGACAGCCTTGTTCTCACTTCCAACAGAATGAATATACTTATCAGGATCTGTTACTTATATAGTTCATAGTAGATACGTTTTCTTTTTACTCACACTTCCCCAGTGAATGAATTTACTTATTAGGATTTGGTACTTATATAGTTCATAGTAGATCGTTCTATTTTTTCTCACATTAATCCCCACATAAGAGGGAACCAAAGTTCGTGTTTCAAGTTTAAAGTCTTGTGAAAATCTGGACAATCTTTTTGGCTCTTTGCCTAGTAGCTCTTGTTTAAATTCTGGTTGAAATATCTTTTTAAATTTAAAAATAGAGTTTTCTGAATGCATTTTTCCTGATGTTGTGCAGCAACCGTATGAATATGATGCCAAGTTCAAAAGCACAGGCTAAAAGGTTTCAGACGGGGGCTAATCTAGAGTCTGAAGACTGCTGATTTGTTTATTGTAATTGCAAAACTGCAACTGATTTTTTTTAAATTTAAGTTGGTGATACCAGACTCATAAAGGGTGTGCTGTATAAGCTGACAGATGGTTATAGATGCTTGTGTTCTGTAATTTTGATAGGGTATTCTCATCAGCTGACAGATGGTTATAGATGCTTGTGTTCTGTAATTTTGATAGGGTATTCTCATCTTTAACAAGAGCTAAACACTTGGGCCCTCTTTTCTTAGGTGAATCTGAGGCATATATATATCATCTCAGCTCGTTATTTGCTCTTGAGTGGATTCAATTCGTATGTTTATTAACTTAAATAATCATTAAAATATTGACTTAAAAGATTCACATGGTACTCTCAACTCAAGTCTCTGACTATGAACTTCGAGCTACCTTGCATACTAGCTAACTGGAGTATATCCAAGTTTTTTAAGTAAATAGATCACAATCGTCTCTTCATCCGTGCTTCCCAAGTGCCGTTTCCATAAAAAGACAGCAGCGTAAATGGGTAAGAAGTCGATCCAAATCAAATCCAAGTTAGTCCAAAGCACAACCTTATATAACATTAAAATCTGAATAAGTTCGAACCGTTAAGTAAATCAAACAACACCAAAGCAGACAAGCACTTGTATTTTTAACAAAAACTTGTTTAATTCCAACGACAGGTAAATCTAAATTAGCAGGAAAATAAAATTGGTAGAATAACTTACATGAGAGCAATGAAGTATGAAGTTAAAAATCGAAGTTTGATTTTTTTTCTTGAATTTCAATATTACTACAAACTCCAAAGATAAAAAGTACGGAGTTTAGTTCATGCTCAAGCCTTTTTCTTGAAGATAAATAGCTAGTAATATTTTTTTACCAGAAACTCCAGGCTTTTACAGTGGAGTTTGAATTCCAGAACAGAAACATGGAATTTAGTTCAAAGTGGCACCCGTTTGTCCATAGATATTTTTGCTTTTTTTAAAAAACTTTTTCTGGAAAAGTATTTGTCCATGAAAAACTGTCAGTTTTTGAAGATCTTTTCAAAATTAGTTTTTGAAAAACAAAAAATTAGTTTTTACCACTTTTTCAACTTTTTCAAAAGATACCTTTTCTTTACTCAAAAAACTTGAAATTCAAGTCAAATTTATGTCCAAACACAACTTCAACTTTCAAATACAATTTTTCAACTTAACTTCAAAAACTATTTTTTCAAATATTATTTGGTATCTATGGCCAAACGGCTACTAAGCTTTTCTTTTTCTTTGGAGAGTCGGGAACTTTTAAGTTTAAACTAAAACGGTAGGTTTTTACCTTGACGCCATGTTTTCTGGTTATTTCACTATACCTTTCGTAATTTTAACTACACCTATTCATCAATTAATTTGCAAATGTTTGCTATTCTTTTAGCGCTCAAAAAAGTGGCTACCACTTAGATGCCCAACCCAGATCATTTACAAAAATATGAAATATTAGGTATCAGTTTGAAATTTTTAAAAAATGGCTCCCTGTGCATTAAGTTTTAATTAGCTTTAGTGATACTACTTATTTCCAATTGGGCACAAGTACTCTTTAATTAGTCGAATTTCTGCCCCATAGTCAACACACTATATTACCTTCACTATCTGTAATTTATGAAACGTCCGAAACTCAAGCCTGTAGAACAGCAATTCATGCCTAATGGCAACATAGACTACAGTACTTCTTTAAGATTTTATTAAAAGGTCAAAACTAGCCCTTATGATGTCATTTTTAACCCCAACCCACAGCAACTTTACAAAGGAGCCAACAACCATAAAGCCCTAAGTTAGCGGTGCTTTGTTTCCATTTGGTCCAAATGTGATATGGAGGTAATACAATCCCTCTTGCTAATATTGTCACATGCTCTACCTGCCCCCACCTTTTTTTTTTTTTTTTATCATTTTTACTTTAATATTCTGATTTTGCATGTTTAATCCTTCCATAAATCTGTGCACATAGTATATTTAAACTTGACATCTATTATTATTATTGAACCTTACGCCAGTGATGCAGCTAATTATGTATGTTTGTTATTAAAGAAGAATCATGCAATGGCTCGGGGCTTTGGTCTAGTAATAGGAGTTCAACATGTTGTGTGAGGTTAGAACCTAGAAGTCTAGAATCCTGCCACATACAAAACTCTGGTATTTAAATAGAGAAAAGATCGAGGGGTGGACCTGTTCTCCACCTAGTTTCGAACCATATGCCACTAGCTCACAGAATTTCATGGTTATTAAAATAAAACTTATGTATTAGACAAGTAAAATTAAGTCGTATCATGTACTAATACCTATTAATTTTTATCATTTAACACTAGTTACCGTCGTGTTGTTTCATGGAACATAATTTTGCAATGGATTTGTTATTTCATGTAAAGATACTTAGCTGCATTTGTGTTAACAAAAATATAAAATGTAACAAGCTGGTATAATTTGGTTACTTGCATGATTTGTTTTGATGTAGTGACTCTGCTATGTTAAATATCAGTTGGGGAGGGACATTCTTTTAGTTTGAGACTATTTATCTTTGCTAATTGATTGGATATGCAGTTAATTTGGGCTCGTCCTGAAATGCAAGTATATCTTGGGCCTGATATCATCAAATCAATTTTTTTTTTCTGTGGATCATTAGTTCTCCAATATATATGCATCTCTATAATTGCTTCTATGTGATGGGATTAAAATTTGATAGATTGAGTCAGAAGTTATTAAGGGAAAATGGGATTTTCATAACCAACAGTTACATTACTGCCCTCAGGATTAACACAGAGCAACTCGTGTCAACACGCGGTTAATAGAGGAACCTGGGCGTAAAAATAAGCAACAGTGAGAATATGGAGTCAAATATTGATTATCACATACAAGATGAGGCTGAAAGACTGCTTAAAGAAATTGAACTGATGAAGAAGAATGTTGACAACTCTGAAATGTATGCCGAAATGCGCTTCGATCTTGAACAGAATCAAGCATTTCAACAACATTTGGTTCGCGTTTTAGGGTCATATTCACATGTTCAGGTGGTTATTTATTGTCTGGGAAGCATTGAATTCAGTTATCAATCAATGTATCAGCTTGCCGTAATTCTCCTACTAAAACGAGATTTTAACTGGATTGGTGGTGTAGAAGTTTATGATCCTGAAATGTCTCCAGCTGATATCATAGTTTTCAAGGAACTAGGTTTTGAGGTTCTGACCGTCAATGAAGATTGTAAGAGGCAAGTTCAGAGACCAACAATGTTTTACATGCTTCATCCTGATTATCATCTTATTGGAAACCTGCTGGGAGCAAACTGGTCTTCATCTTGTATTAACCAGATTCTTCTACTGACAAGCTCAATTCGCAATTCATTGGACACTTCATGGAAAAATCATCGAGAAACAGTGCAACGCATAGAGAGAATTGTCGACTTCACAACAGAGATCGAGATAAAAACTAGCTCTAAGCCGATGTATAAAATTTTCTTCTCAGGAAATGCTTGGCATTTCTTTGACGTAGATCCCAACATTGACATGGAAATTTCACTTCCTGGTATTTGATTTCTTTCTATCTTGATTCAAGTTGGAGAATTTATGGGTTGGTCTCAAAACACATGCACTGAACAGATTCATTTTTTGTTGATTCAGTGACTGAAATTACAGAAAATGTAGGAAATGACAGACTTTCTTGGTTGGAAACGCAAAGGTACTTAGATGCGAGACTAGATACAGAACTTCCCTTTTATAAACACAGCTCTGTTATGTAGTTCTGTAGATTCTAGGAAACAATGGTACTGGCAATTAGCATATAAGATGCGCTTTTACATGCCCAACTGATTTAGTTGCTTGTTGGAGCTCAAATTTTGTTGGTTGGAATGTGCAAAGTACTTTTAAATTATTTGCTTGCATGAAACTAAAGAGTGATAAAGGTGAGAAGGAACCAAAGGAGGGTAAAGTGTACTTCATCCCTAAAGATGTAACGTTTACTGTTCATCCTGCAGGTCTTGTGAAGAATTATTTTCAGAGTATATGCGAAGCGATTTTCCTAATGATGAGTTTGCTGCATTTTTTGGTGAATATCGTGGGCCTCGTCGTTTGAGATGCAACTCCGTTCCTCCTCCTCCAGGTTGGATTAAGCTAAACATTTATGGGATTGGTACAAAAGGTGGTCAACCTGGACGATACAGTGGGATCTTCCAAGATGAAATTGGAATGCGTTTTGGTAGATATAGTGGTGACATTCATGTTGAAGATAGCGTAATTGCTGGACTAGAGGCCTTGAGGCATGGATTAATTAGATGCGTGGAAGGAAGGCCTAATGCAGAGAAATTGATTGTGGAATCTGATAATGTTATGCTTGTCCAATACGTTAATGGTTGCCCTGAGCCAAATGAAATAACCATGTACAAGTTGAAAGAAATTTTTGACTTGCTGGAACGTATAACTTGTGCAGTTTACCATGTATATGAAGAAGCCAATGAAGCTGCTAAAGTATGGGCTCTAAGAGGGGAATGTCGCAATCATTCATAATAGCTTTATTTTTGGCTCCGAGGGATAAGGCGAAGTTTTCTAGACTGAACTAAGTTTCAAATGCAATTTGCATTTTATATGGCTAGTAATGTTACGAGGTTTTCTCTGCTTGTCAAAGTTTGGATAGACTTGAAGAATGGATGTTTAGTTTGACAGGTTAACATTCGTGTTAACTTTTGTTTAATTGTGCTTTAGAATGTTTAGGATAATGTGCTTGCTTATTTTTTTTTCCATGTAATTGCTTCTCTGTTTTGTGTTAGAATTTTATATGATTGTAAGGCTACCTCTTGTACTCAGAATGACTTGATTGGTATCATTGAAATGAGGTAATTTGTATTGTAGTTTGAGACATTAAATAGTCTGGGACTCTGGACACAGGTATACATCCCATAATCACACTTGACGATTTCAACTTTTCAAACTTTTGAGGTTCTCATTATTAAACTCATTCTACTTCTGAAAGGAGTATTCAAAAGATAATTTAGTAATATTTAATGATAGTTTAGTAGTTTTTTTCATGAAAGATGAGTTCACTTTAAACCATCAGATACATGATCTACCTCTGCCTTGACTAGTCGCACCTTACTGAGGCAAGAGAGGTACTACAATTCATGGTAAAAAGAAAAACATCATCTTCCTTGAGTTGAATCTTCAGATCCGAGCTCATGCTAGTTTTTAATTTATGCATTAATTGGTATTAGAGTATTGATCCAATGCTTCGGTGAGCCTTTGGTTCAATCACAACAACTTCTGACCATAAAACATGCAAAATGCTTTGGTGATCCTATGGTTCAATCACGAGAACTTCTGTGATAAAACTTACAACATTGTGTAACAACTGGAGGAGAGTTTTCAATTAGGGACTTTAGCAATTCCAACCAAAAGCAAGGTTGAGATGACAAAAATCAGAGAAGGCATATAAATATCGTCCAACTAACTTATATTAAAGTGTTGGTAGTCACATATACACCAAGGGGATTAAACATGACTCAACTTTTGAAGATAGTCTAGGAAGAGAGACAGAATAACTTTAAAAACAAGAGTCATTTTCACATAAAAAAGTAAGCTCGGCATTGATCAAGGAAATACATTTACAAGTCTGTACTTAAAATCATCAATTTCTCCATAAATCTTCAAACTATAACAATTTCCATTAAATTATCATCCCCATCATCAGACGGCAAGTAATCTTTAACCTTTAGTGTCTCCAAACTTGAACTATTAAAATGTAGAGGACCATAATAATGGCAACAAGACATTTCCATAGCAGGACAACCTGATAGTAAGTTGACATTATTTTCATTGTTTAAGTTAACCAAATAAAATCTCGACGTCTTTAGAGATTTCCACGATATAAAAACTCCATCATCAAACACTCACAGTTGTACAAATCTAATGTTATCAATGACGAGCAAGTGCAGAACAATTGAGGCAATATATACGAATTAAGTGTAATTGGACTTCAATAAACATGCTCTACGTTGTTTTTTACCACATAACTAAGCCATTTTCCTATAAGCAATTCGTAACGATGCATGCTCAGTAATTCCAGATGGATTTTTTTATTTTTGAAGAAGTAAGTTGGGCAAATGCATGATCAACGGAGTTTGATGTTCTGTGGGATTAATTAGCTAGGACAAAGGGATAATTGAGTATTGGGGTCTTCTTGAATTCCACCCAATATCTCCCCTTCTTCTGGCATTTCCTCTTGTTCTCCAATAATGCAATGGAAATACTGGTGTCCAGGTGTATATTTGAAATAAGAAAACCTCAAATATCCAAAAAGTGTTCTAAGCCAGAATTTGAACAAATTTTTTTTTTCATGCTCACAGAACTTCAACTTTTTTTCAAATGAACTGAAATATATGTCCACACTCGATTACATGTTTGATTTTTTTTTTCTAACTCAACTTCAAAAACTCTTTTTTTTCAAGTTTCAATCAAATCTATATCCAAACGCCAGCTTATAACTATAAACAAGTGATATTCTCTCCAATAGTCATAAGTTTCTCGGTTTAATCTGATTGAGCTAGAATTAGTGACAACTCCAATAGTCCTCTTCTGTGGCACTACCACTCCACTAGTAAAACTAGTTTTGGCAAGCACTTTGTTTCTCTTGTTAGCTATTTCAATATTCCTCTCCTGCATTCTAGCTTGCTCTATTGCATCCTGTATTTCAGGCTTAATAAATAGTTTAATTGAGAAATTTATTTCTTGCTTCAACCCCTAATGAAATTGGACAGGAAATGCTCATCAATTCATTCAAACTTTAGTAAGAAAAGCCTCCATAATACCAGTTTGTTTAAGGTCCTTGAACTCTTTGTACTACGTCTTCTGATAGATTTTTTCCAAATCTCTCCCAGATTTCCTTCTTGAATTCCTTTTCACATGTCCCGAATAACTTGAAGTGTTGCTTAACCAGCACTTGCTGTTGAAATTCTTGTATAGGCAACACTTACCCTTAATCAAGACAGCAGATGTTGTTTGATAACAAGTGTTGCATACTGATGAAACATGAGTCATTTGCTAAAACAAACATAATGAGAATAAACTCTCAGAACCAGTCAATTTTGGGGACAACATGTGAAGTTCTTTTATATATTCTTAGATGGTTCATTTGCAAAAATATGACAAGGGAAGCAATGGTTTGCCTTTTTATCCCGCTAAGAGATGGTTTGCAAAAATGCCCCCGTTAAGATTTAATGAAAAAAATCCGGGGCCAAGACTTCCCGTTATATTTTTCCGCTTTTCAACACTTATCCCTTCAAGTATTGGCAATAGGAAATACTTGCCGCACTAGGCCGCAAGTCTTGGCAATGACTTGCCATTGACCCATGCTCGATTTTCCAACACTTGCACGACAAGTATTGGCAATAGGCAACACTTGCTGCACTGCGTCATAAGTCTTGGCAATTGTCAAGACTTGCTCCTTCCAGTTTTCCCTGCATTCTCGCCGTATAACTTGAAGTATTGACAAAACAACATTTGCCCTTGAAGTATAGCCAATTGCCAAGACTTACAAATTTTTTGTCTTGAAGTCTTGACTTGCGGACTAAATAAGGGTATTTTGCTAAAACATTTCTTAGCGCGGGTAATTTTGTACAATTACTCCTTATGGAGGGCATACGGTGAAATTTTTTGTCCTTAGATGCCCAACCCAAAAAATTTACAAAAGTATGACACATTATATTAGGCATTGGTTGAACTTTTGGCCCCTTTTAACAAAGTAAGTAAAAAATTATCTCGTGGGGATAAGTTTTATATTTTAGTCAATTTTGGGGACACCATGTGAAATTCTTTTATATATCCTTAGATGGTAAAATTTTCGCCCAATGGCCAGTTTAGACACTGGTATTAGCTTTGAAGCCACTATTTTCTTTGGTCTTACACTTGAGGCCACTTTTGGCTCTTTATTAGATAAGGTCATTAAATACGCCTAACTGAAAAGACTTAATTACCCTTCAGTCTGATTACTGGACTGAAGTTTGAAATACTACTGATTGAAGTTCAAACCACATGGACTGAAGTTTTATCCACATGGAATGAACATCTCTGCCCTTATGGACTGAAGTTCTATCCACATGGATTGAACTTCTCTGACCTGTGTACTAAAGTTCTATCCACAGGGATTGAACTTATCTAACCTTATGGATTGAAGTTCCATCCACAGGGATTGAACTTATCTACCCTTATGGACTGAAGTTCCATCCACATGGATTGAACTTCTCTACCCTTGTGGAGAAGTTCCATCCACATGGATTGAACTTGTCTACCCTTATGGACTGAAGTTCCATCCACATAGATTGAACTTTCCTACCCTTGTGGACTGAAGTTCCACCACACACACACACACACACACACACACACACACATATATATATATATATATATATATATATATATATATATATATATATATATATATATATATATATATATATATATATATATATATATATATATATACATATGGGAGGTAATTTAGTCTTTTTTATTTTTCTATTTCTGGTGGATGTAAAAAGTGGCTATAAACTAAATATTTTGATATTAGTGATCTGTGCCCAAAGACCAGTGCCAAAATTGGTTTTTCGTGCACTTTTCCCCCCCTTAGATGACCATCCCGAACAATTTACAAAAATATGACACATTATATTAGGCATTGGTTGAATTTTTGGCCCCGTTTAACAAAGTTAGTAAAAAGGTATCTCGTGGGGATAAGTTTTGTACAGGGACTCTCATCGATTACCGGGAAGTATATGGAATAATAACCCTTCACCGGCTCGGGACTCTCATCGATTACCAGGAAGTATGTGCAATGATGACCCTTCACCGGTGCAGGACTCTCATCACCAACCGGGAAGTATAAGCAATAATAATCCTTCACCGGCTCGGGACTCTCCTCGATTACCAGGAAGTATATGCAATAATGACCCTTCACCGGCTCGGGACTCTCATCGATTACCGGAAAGTATATGCAATGATGACCCTTCACCGGTGTGGGACTCTCATCGCCAACCGGGAAGTATATGCAATGCTCAAAACCAGAGTGCAATGCTCATATGCTCAATGCAATACCAACGACAGGGCATAACATACAATATACAATGTAAATTCAAAGCTAAGGCATAATGAGTACGCTTATCGGCAGCTACACACGCCAGGAACCCGTGGTAGAATATCCACAAGGCCATGGGCCTCCAAAGAAATGGATATAAATACTTACCTTATTTCAAATTGCTACTCAAAAACCGCTTTATCCTTTGGATTCACCGCCAAACGATCATGCTTATTCAATAAGCAAAAAATATATCAAATTAGGCTAAATGCTTCATTCCTCACATCTTAGGGCAACCCCATTAGGAACCTGATACCCTGTTCGCATACGCAATACGCAGGCCAGACCTATGTACAGGGTTTAAGGTCACATAACCAAACCCTAAATAAATTACATTTATATGTTGCCCATAATTCACTGAGTACGAATATATAATCAATTCCACTATCGAGGTCCAATTGACCCTTTAAACTATCAGTTGAATTTATTAAAACGATGTATAATATCTCAATTTTTACCGTTAAAATATATTTAAATATAGGTAATAAACTCAAATAATGCATTAACATCATTACCTGAATGTTTCGGGGTGAAAATTCTATTTTTTTCCGGTTATTTTCTTATTTTCTGGCATTTTTCTCTTCTGCGTGTTTTCTGTTTTGTTTCTATGTTTCTCATTCATGTTCCTTTCTCTGTATATCGTCCTTAGCTTACACCGCCAATCTATATTTCTTTCTTTCCTTTATTATTTTTTCTTTTTCTTTCAATTGCTTTTCCTTTTTATTTTATTTTCTTTTCTTTACGAAAATTAAAACGGTACCCTACGATATTCCAAATAATTTCAACTTTTGCATACAAATTATACCAAATTTATGTGACGTACTCGCTAAGGCGGATCTCAAATCGGACTCCCGAAACTCAAGATACTAATTAAAACAGAAAAGATCAAATTCTTTTAACTTTCGGCATTTTAGCGGAAACTAGCCGAATGACCTCGAAATTCACTTTCGAAAGTTCACAAAAGTCACAAATAGTCATACGAACCTAACAGCACTTTCGAATTCGAATCGGAGCTCATTCGCCAAAACTGAGCTCGAAAATCTCTTTTTAATATTTATCGACAATAAAAACTGAAACCTTCTTCCGATGCCTACCAAACGAAGCCTGATTTAGCTCAAGTTATACAGATAAGTCCCAATGGACCTTACGATGATTTTAAATTTATTTGACACGCAAATCAGAGTTCTATCTCTTGAAACGACTGACCGAGGTCGTTTCACTTAATTAAAATAATTGTCTTCAAGAAATAGAGAGGAGATGAAGAATATTAGCGGTATCAGAAAAAGGACATTTTTCTTTTCTCTCGACAATACTGATCCTAAACTATTCTTACAACTATAATACTTTTCCACGACCAATAAGAGAATATATCCAAGATTCCATCTTTCTTCATTTTCCCTCTATCTACACATTCCATTTTAGCTTTGTTTCCAAATAAAGATTTTCAACAGACCTATAGCGTTTTCTCTTCGGTTTGATAATAACATCCTTAGAAATTCCCACATTTTCTGTACAATCTTTTCTCTTCTTCTATTTCTCCACCTCCTTGTCTTCAATTATGGCATTTTCTTCCTCCTCCTCTTTGTCTTCATGCAACTCATGAATTTTACGTCCAAACAACACTAAACTACCCATTTGAAAAAGTATTTAATGAAGTTATGATCTATGTATATATCTTCAATCCCTTTATATATCTTCCTAAGTTGCTAAATATATAGAAGTGGTTATTGCTTAAACCAATTAAAACGTGTTATGGGTGCAAAGAAGGCACTAGGAAGTTGCATGATAGGCATATATAGTATGTCTTTATATCTGGATTTGGAATATGTATTTTCGGACTTTAGGAAATAGAATATGTATATATTTGGTTTTTAGATAATATATTGGGATTTTTACACTCTATACCCATAAAATTTAAAGTATTTACAAGTCATACCCATTACAAATTATACTACCTATAAAACTAAAAGTATTTACCCAACCTACCCATTTATTATTGTATACCTTTGTTATGCCTTATAGGTACCTTTAAAGTATACCGCATAAATTATGGTATACAAGTCTGGAGGGACATTTATTACTGTATACCTTTGTTATGCTTTATAGGTATATACCTTTATGGTATACTGCATAAACTATGGTATACAAGTCTGGGTGGGTAGAGTGGGTAAATAATTTAGTGGATAGGTCCGGTAATATTTGAAAGTAGTGGGTAGTGACTGTAATTATTTTAGGTTTTGTGGGTATTTTTGTAAGTGTCCCTAATATATTCTGTGTTTACTTGGTCCAATAATCAGCGTTTTAGGAACGCGCATTTGGATTGCTTTTTTAAAAGTTTTGCGTAATAGTGTACGGTTAGAAGCAAAATGACACCTAAACCTCAAAATTTTGCATCACTATTCCATGTTTTCTAACTTCTCAAAGACAGAAAAAAGAACAGAAAATACACTAATTAATCTGTTGCCAAAATTTCTAAACACTTAATTAAGAGTCAAATTAGGGAATATTTAGAGGTCCACAACATTTTTTGGTTAATTTCAGTGTCTCGTTATCTAGTTTGGTATATTCAATTACTCATCCCTGGTATTTCTGGAAATGCGCTAACCTCATTAATTACATTTACTTTGGACAATCCACTATATAAGTATTCCCTAAACTTTGTGCTAAACACGTTTTTAAAAAGTCACCTAGTAGAAGAAACGAAAGTTTCGAGAAAGTAGACAAAGATCTACCCAATAGCAATAGAGATTGATTCTCATTCTATAGCGAACCGATTTTAGTTACATTTATTGACATCGATAAATCATTTGCTGGTTTGGTGAAGGGAATAAGAACGTTAGATGCATAAAGCATGTTGGCTAGTGTCCTTTCGCGCTCTAATGTAATTACTAATTAACATGTGAAAAGCTTCAGCTGATTGAATCACGTGTTATTAATCTAGAAGTGTAATGCACACGAGTAATACCCCTCCTTAAGTCCTTTTTTTCCTTTTGCAATTAAGCAAATAGAAAATAGTTCTCATGTTTTTGTACATTGCAATTTAAATTTTTTAAATCGGTTTACTCAAAAAAGTACGCACGGGGACAATCTTAATTCTGGAGTTTATGAAGCTAAAGCTTCAAATTTGGACTCAGCTTTGAAGGAAAATCTTCATATAATAATCCCTAAAAACATAAAATTTGTCAAATAACTGCACCAACAACTTTATGGAGTACGTATTTTGCAAAATTCTTATAGTGTTTGTTTCCTAAAAGCACAATTATAAGTGTTTTCTTCAAAGGACACCACACTTAATTAAACTCCCTTAATATTGTAAGAATCACGATAATTTAGAAATAAAATTTACGTATTCATAGATTATAAAACTTAATCTTTGACATTATTAATCTCCAAAAGAAAGTAGAGAAGGAGTTTATTTATTTCTCGAATAAATAACAGAGGCGCTGTTGTAAATGTGCCTACTTTGAAACTAATCCCATTTTCTACTAATGAATCATTATCTGCTAAGTTACATATGTTCAAAATGTTTGCCTTAAACTTATGATCAGTGCAATATTATTTAAAGTTGATCGTGTTGTACATAATGTCTTGCACCTTACTTAAAAACTGATAGCTAACCTTCATATTACACCATATATAGTTAGATAGGGTGATTAAGAATATTATAGAAAAACAGCGACTCCTAAAATAGTTGTTACCCAATTTTTACTGTAAAGGTACCTTTTGTTTCTTCTTTCATTCTTTATGTATGTTCATGTAATTTTTACCTTGGAGGTGACGCCGTCAAGTCATTTACTATATTCTTGTTTGCATTACATGATGCCTGATGGATACGTAGATCAGACATCAGAGTGGTCCATCTAATTTTATAGTTTATAAATTATATACGGAATATGATAAACATACGTACAATAGGAATTTGGTCGTTAGGACTTTGCGATGAAGACTGTCGTTGGCACCTAAAATGCCACACATTAGCTTTGGTATTTTAATTTGGCAAAGAAACACATAGTTCAATCTATGTTTGGCTAAATATACATGGGGCTGATAAATGATGAAATTGACCATACATGAAATAGCCAAGTTATTAGATCTTAGACTCACTATGTAAAGCGGTTTGATTATCTCCCTTAATTTAGTCATTATGGGTATTGTTATTAAATTAAAGGGTCATAATTAATTAATTGAGCAATAATTATGAAATTAATTAGTATATATATAATTTTGTAATTTTTGCATTCCAAAAATTGCTTTCTGTGGAGTATTTATCTCTCATGTAGAATTTTTAGAGCTTAATTGTTTAGGGCATACAACTTATTAATTTGGATTTACATTGAAGGACCTAGCTTGAAGAATTCCCCAATACATCTAATTCCACAATGTGATTAGAGATAGGAGGAGAAAGCTTCACTTGCACAGAATCAAGAATCACAAGGGAAAGTGGATTCAGGGTGAAGAAAGAATCTCAAAAGCTGCTGTAAAATTCTTTCATAAAATGTCCAACCTCCCACCAGCAATTACTGATGAGAGTGTTCTGAATCTCATTCCTCATTGCATCACTGAAGATGACAACTTCTTTCTGTCACAACTTCCTGAGCAGAAAGAGATCAAGGATTTTGTTTTTCAAATGAGCCCAACCAGTTCTCCTGGTCCTGATGATTCAATGGTACTTTTTATCATAAATGATGGGACATTATTAAGGAAGACATTGTCAAGTTTGAGCAAAATTTCTTTAAAGGTGATAATCTTACCAGGTTCTTTTCTCACACCTGTCTAGTTCTATTGCCTAAAGTAGAAGCCCCTTCAAACTTTGGTGAGCTTAGACCAATAAGTCTAAGCAACTTCTCAGCCAAGATCATTTCTAAAGTCTTGACTATGAGGTTGAATCCAATGTTACAAAAGATGATATCAAAAAATTAAAGTGGATTTGCCAAAGGTAGGCTGATAACAGACAATGTATTGCTAGCTCAAGAGATAGTTCAAGGGATAGCTCAACAAAACAAGGGTGATAATTTGGTTATAAAGTTAGATATAGTCAAAGCATATGATAGACTATCATGGAATTTTCTCATATCAATGTTGAGGAAATTTGGATTCAGTAAAAGCTGGTTATCTACAATCTTGAATTTGATGTCAGAAGTGTGATATGCTATCATCATCAATGAGGAGAGAAAAAGTTTCTTCACATCTTCTCAAAGCATGAAACAAGGGGACCCCTTATCCCTATCTCTCTTCATCCGTGGTGCTGAGGTTCTGTCTAGACTACTTAATAGTCTATATAATAATCCTGACTTTGTTCCATTCTCCATGAGTACGAAATGTCCCAGGATTAAGTAGCAAAGGGAAGTCTTTGAAGCTGATCATGAAACAAATCAAAAGATATGAAAAGAGCTTAGGGCAGAAAGTTAATGAATAAAAGGGTCTTTTTGCACATCACCTAATACCTCCATTTCCAGAATCAACAGAATGATTGATAAAACTGGCTTCAAACAGAAGTTGTTCCACTTCACATATCTAGGTTGTCCTTTATATATTGGAAGAAAAAATATGGTGGACTTTGATAGTCTGATCAATATGATTATCAAGAGAATTGTTAGATGGCAGGCCAAGTTACTTTCCTTTGGTGCGAAGGTTACTCTGATCAAACTTGTCTTATAAGCGCTACCTACATATACCTTTAGCTGCTATGCATCCTCTCAAAGGCACATTCAGGATGATTGAAAGGCATCTGGCAAGATTCTTCTGGAGTTCAGAGAATGAGAAGGATAAATACCATTGGAGTTTCCTGGGATAATCTATGTAAAGATAAAGAAGAGGGAAGAATTGGCATGTGAAAGTTGGAAAGGATTAGTGACTCTTTTGCTTATAAGAGATTGTGGAGTTTCAGAATCCAAGACTCTCTTTGGGTATCATTTATGAAAGCTAAATATTGTTCTATCAATCACCCTGTGGCCTAAAAATTAAATCCTCATCCAAACAATCTTATACATGGGCAAAAATACTGAAAATCAGAGAAAGGGCAGAGGAAAACATAATTTTGGAAAGTTCAAGAGAGAAATTTCAATTTTTGGTGGGATAACTGGAGTGAAAAGGGACCATTAGATGAACTAGTTCCTGGTCAGCTAAGATAGACAAAAGGAAAATTGGTGGATTTATTCATCAAGTCACCTGGAATATTGACAAGTTACAGAAAGTAATTCATATACAACTTGCTCATCTGGGGTATCAATTGGAAGCAATCAACAAAAGGATTATGCCATCTGGTAGCCAGGTGTTGATGGTAAATTCTTAACAAAATACTCTTGGAGCATTATAAACCAGCAAACACAAGAAACCAGCTTAAGGACCAAGGTATGGCATAACAAACTTCCGTTCAAATGCTCATTTTTAGCCTAAAGATTAATCCTGAAAAAGCTACCATTTGATGACATGATTGGTAAGTTTTGGAGGCAATATTTGTCTCAGCATGTGTGTGTTGTTGTAACAAGAAAAGTGAGACAATTAACCATGTATTAATTGAGAGTGAAGTTGCTTGTAAAATCTGGAAATACTTCAGTGATCCTTTGGGAATGCCAATCTCTAATAATTCTATCAATGGCCCTAAGAGAGTGGTGGGATGCTAAACCTAGAAACCTGGTTCATTAAATGGTCCTTCATATAACTCCAATAGTAATCTGCTGGGAAATATGGAGGCAAAGATGCTCTTGCCAGTATGGGGAACAAAAGAAAATTTGGCACAGAAGAAAACAACCAGTGTGGTGGAACATTAAAATGACAATGAATTTGGCATATCCTAGTTGCTCCTTGGGCAACACTTGGGGTGAGCTCTATTATATAGTGCATATGCTTAAACTAGTGCTAATATGAAAATAGTCAAGTAGATCAAGCCAGATGCGCATACTGTGAAAGTTAACACTGATGGAAGTTTTTCAGCTAACAAATATGGAATTGGAGGCATTGTAAGAGATGAACCAAATATGGGAGCATTGTAAGAGATGAACCAAATATGGGATTAGAGGCATTATAAGAGATGAACCTGTTCTTTAAATAACTAACCTGAAGCAATGACTGCTAAGTTTGGACTTCAGAGGTGTATGGAGAATGGATTTAATGACTATGTGATGGAAATGGATTCTCTAATAATTGCTGACATACTGAGAAGTGGAAGCTGCAACAACTTGAAGCTGAAACCTCATGTAGATGATATGTTTCAGATTCTGTCCCAAATGAATTGTGAAATCAGGCACTGCTTCAGGGAAACTAATTTTGTAGTTGATAGCTTAGCATTGTATTATCATTGGCAACATATTCCAATAGATACAATAGGATTCTATCATGGACAAATTCCAATTACCAAGTACTCCCTCCATTCCAAAATAATTGTCATAGTTCGGATTTCGAGAGTCAATCGAGTTCATTTTGACCGTGAATTTAAACATATAATCTTTAAGTTTTTTGTAACGATGTTTATATATTTAGAAATTACATAAAAAGTACTATAAGTCACAGTAATTAATAATTCAAAATATTTAAAAGACATATGAAAATAGTACAGTCAAAGTTAAACTCGTTTGACTCTCGAAGTCCGAACTATGACAACCATTTTGGAACGGAGGGAATATTAGACATAGGTATGGCAAGACTAATTTTTATGTTAGTTGAGCTTTGTTTAGTTAGGCTGTTTCAGCGGCACCTTTTGTGTGATGGCTCTTCATCACAGTGTAACTGCTTCTAGGAATGAAATAAAGAAGTATCCAGTCAGGGTGTTTAACAAAAAAAAAATATCTTTAATCATGAGAATACTTCTCTAAAATTACCTTCTTTGGCTCCGTAAATGTCTCACCGAATTAAACATTAGACCTTTTATAACAAGTTCAATATGCTAAATCGAAAAGTAATACCGTAATATGAAATGAAGATCGTCGGTTACAGTTCACACTGCAATTTTAATTAGCGGCATAGATATTGATAGTGTACAAGTACATTAAAATCTACAGCTACTTGAATACACGCACACTATATTAGAATATAGTCCATATACGTGGAGGCACAATCATACCCTAAATTTGTATCCACACATTATTTGGTAATGAGAAAGCGCCAGTCTGGTGTTACCTATTCAAGATATCCCATGACAGTCCCCACATTCTGAGTCAAGTGGTACCAGAACATGGGACACTATCCGGTTTCATGTCATAGCCATGGAATGGAATCCTCAACTTGCAAACCTGCAATAAACTAATACTCCGTATAATAACAACTTTTTTAAAAAAGAATATTTGAACTAACAAAATATTTTAAAAAATACTCCTTCCATCCTATTTTAGTTGTTCATTTAGCTCAAAAAATATGTCTCAAAATAGTTGTTTTTTTAGATATTCAAAGACTAAATTTTGTTAGTTGTTTTCAATTATACAACCTCAATCATCAAAGAAGTACAAGTAGTTTATTTTAGTATTGCTCAATTCTCAAAAAATATTTAATAAATATAATTTAATAAAATATATATTATTTTTATTGATTTTTATTAATGACATGAAAAACTTAAGAAGACAACTAAAATGATATAGAAGTAAGTACAAAGAGTGGGTTTAATAACATGTAAATAAGACAACGCATGTGACATGTTAAAATATACCACCAATACAATTAAAAAAAATGCGACGCACTTTATGTATAATTTATGCAAGTCATAAGTCCTATTAAATTCTCAATTTCTCATAGGACTTAGTAATAAGAAAGTGAACCTTTATGAAGAGACAAAAGGTTTTGCTTATTCCACGTAACACAGTGTGCATTAGCATCCACAGCATTTAGTTCTTGCAAAAGAAATATGAGGTACATAAGCTACCACCATTTCCAATTTGTCTTTCCTCCACTTGTATACTACTAAACCATATACTAACAATTCTCTCTGCACCAATACCACATCCATCTCCTTAATTTTCTTCTTTTACACTATAGTATTCAATCCAATAACAAGCATATAGTAGTATATTTTCTTGACAATTTCCTAATATGTCTTGCACCAACTCTACAATTTGCTACAACTTTTATTTCAACAAAAAGTTAAGTATCACTTTGATATGAATGGGAAATGACAGATATCTCATCAAGACAAGAAAGAACAACAATAGAAATACAAGCAGAAGGACGTGGAGATCAAGAGAAAGGATCAGATCAAGAAGGAGAAGAAGAAAGAGCTAGATGTGAATGGGATTTCCATCTTTCTACTGTGGTTTCTAATGGTTGCAGTAGTATTAATGGATCTGCTTGTGACACTATTGGTGTATTAGAATTTGAGCCTTGTAATAATTTCTTAGCTTCTGGTGGTATAGCTAGAAAAATTAGAATTTACAATGTAAATTCTATATTACCCGAGGTTCGAGCTGAGAAAGAAGAGTCAACTGTTACTTTGGATCATGGCAATGCATGCACTTTCTATATTTGTACTCCAGCAAAGTTAAGTAGTCTAAAGTGGAAGCCTGGGTGGGGTAGTCGAGTTTTAGGGTCGGGTGATTATGATGGAGTTGTTATGGAATATGACTTAGAAAAGAAAATGCCCGTATTTGAAAGAGATGAACATGGTGGTAGGAGGGTTTGGAGCATTGACTATTGCCATTCGGATCCGGTTTTAGGTGCATCCGGGTCGGATGATGGAACCATGCAAATGTGGGACCCACGTTGCCATGACGATGGAAAGTGTTTGGCTATGGTGCAACCTAGCAAGCAATATAGTCCCGTGTGTTGCGTGGAATTCAATCCATTTCGTGGACCAATGGTAGCCGTTGGATGCGCTGACCGGAGGGTCTACGTGTACGATGTAAGAAAAATGATGGACCCACTTTTCATCCTCGATGGACATGAAAAAGCAGTTACTTACATTCGATTTCTTGATGAAGGTACTATTATATCCTCAAGCGTAGATGGGTGTTTAAAAATGTGGGATGTAGAGGATCAACTTCTTATTCGAACGTATAAGGGGCATAATAATAGTAGAAGGTTTGTTGGTTTATCAGTATGGAGAGGTGGTGGATTAATTTGTTGTGGCTCGGAAAGTAACCAAGTCTTTGTGTATGACAAGAGATGGGGTGAGCCAATATGGGTCTATGGACGCCAACCCATGGGTTTAACCGGGTATGACCGTGGGTTCATTAGTAGTGTATGTTGGCAGCAAAAGGAAGAAAATAGATGCACACTTGTGGCTGGGGACTCAGATGGGGTTTTGCGACTTTTTAGTGGTAAAACAAGATGATTACATATTTAGAGAAAATTGAATTTAACAGGCTTGAATCACTCACTATGCGCAGAAGCATTTACCAAAATGTGTACTAGTATTGTTTTTCATTGGAAGTCATAGAAACCATGGCCAACCCAAAAAGGTAACCCATTTCATTTTTTTTTTCTCCTCCTTCTTCCTAATTTAACAGGAATTATTAGAGGAAGTGTTGGCCATTTACATTGTCTGAATAGATACAGGATTCTATAGAGAAATCTTAAAAGCTGCAATGCCATTTTATTCCGTATTCTCTCTTCAAGGTTACTGTATTAAAAAGAGAATATTACTGACAGGAGATAAAATGTTCTACTACTACTATTCATTTGCTGAGTACCAGCACTGTTCAAATTTTTCTCTTTTCATTTTCAGAACACTATAACAAATAGATTGTACGTTTTTGTTTGGTATACATATAGAAGGGAACTTTTGGAGACCGTTCAGGCACGTAGATTACAGACCTTAGTTTGAGCGCCACAAAATAATCAAGATTCCAAACTTCTTTTTTACTTAATTATAGATTTGTTTGATTAACGGACTAGAACAACCAAAAATAATTATGCTACTTTATGTGGAATACTTGAATTATTAGCTAGGTCTCGTTCTTGGAGGAGTCAGATTCGTCTTATATTTATATATGAGACATGATTATTGCTTCATTTTGTTAACATTAATGTTAGGCAAGTCTCGTAGTGAAAAATATAGGGTAAATAGGCTCATGATCTAACAATAATTCATGTTGATCCATTTCATTATTAGATGAAATCAGGAAAAAGTATTACGGATTAACTTTATGCAAATGTTGTTGAAAAGGAACAAAAAAGAAAATCGAGAGAAGATTGAATAGAGCCAGTTTTAATTATAGTTTGAACAAAAATGAAGACATACATCTCTTTTCTTGACCCTTTTGCTTGAGCTTTCACTCACTGAGAGACCATAAACTCGAAAACGTTTATAACCATTAACATTCATCCAAAAGAGAAGGAAAGAGGACTCTCCACGAGGGTATAGTCCACGATTTTAGCCTTAAGTTATAAAGTTAATTTGGTTATAGTTCTTGAATTACGTGAACCAAGTATATTAATTCAAAGAGAAGGTGATGAAGTAGCAGTGAAAATATTGCTAATAATGGTTTACATTTAATTACTCCAAGATTAACTAAGTCACCATTGTTAAGTTGCAACAATATAATATAGCAAAGACATGATTAAAAAGAAAACCAAAATAGTAAAAGCATATACTACAACAAGTGCAGATAGCAAAATTATAGTATTGTAAGACATCTTTCTCTTTAAAAAGATTATAGGAAAAACACAGAAGAAAGATAATTCGCGACCGGTCCTAGCTAGCTAGTTAAACTAGAGGCCATTCCATTAATTCTAGCATTATCACCAAAGCTCTTAGCCAAGTGATACTAATGAATTTCTTTATACAATAATTGTGGGTTCCATTTTCCTTCTTTGCAATACAACAAAATTTGAAATAGATTTTAATGTTACTAGTGAACATGGTGTAGCAGTAGTGTCAGTGTCTTCGTGCCTACACCAGGATTAGATAAGATCTTTTTCTCTTTGGTATTTGTGGAAAAGATGGATAATGTTTAATAGTAACACCCCTACACTCCAAACGACCTTCATCCCTTCCTTCTGTCTTAATATATGCGTCAGAATAAGAGGCAAATTTATCAGCAAGGTTTCTTTTCCTCCTATTTTCTGTTTTTCCCTTCTCATATTTTTCTTTTCCCTCCTTTTCTTTTCCAGTAAAAGTAAAGTATTTAATCATATACCAACATATAGCTTTTACTCGCTTATGGCATTCGTTTTGTTCATGTTTCTGTAATTAATAGAGAAAGGCCCAAAATAATCCAGTAATTTTTGCACTCCTAAATAATATCATTTCTTTCACATGAAACACTAGTAGTTCAAATTCTTTGAAAGAAGTCTATATTTTGTTGAAAAAGGACTAATAAAACGTCGAATTGCAGCAATGGAGTTAAAAACTAAGAAGTTTGGGTTGGAATCGACAATGCGCTTGTAGACTATTACGAATTGGTGAGACCAAAGTATGAAAGGGGTCTACGACAAAGATATTTTGTTGAAAAAGAATAATAGAACATTGGATTGTAGCAATGAAGTGATAGTTAAATAATTGATGCAAATTTGGGAATAGTACACTATTTTGTAAAAGAATGTAAACTATTCGTGCTTCACGTAAAAAAGATAGGATTATGCTGAGCAAAAGTCCAAACATTGTGCACTATTTTGAACTGTTTCTCTAATTGATACTCCCCTTTTTGTCGAGGCGTGTTAATGAAGACATTGCCCTTCAATATTCCTGCAGTTACAGTACTGTTGTGAATTGTGCGATCAGCCATATGCATGCCAAACCTTTTATCATTTATGAAATTCACTAATCACAAGTACTCTCTTATCGGTACCAAAAAATAACATTAGTATCAATTTTAGGAAAATCGAAATAATATTTTTGTATGATTAATTCTTTTAAATTTATATATTTTATCTACGAAAAGTCTGTGAGTTATCTACTACTATTATACAAATTTTATGTAGCTTGTTTAGTAAAAATTGTAAAATCATGCTGAATATCAGATGCTTAGACCCTCCTATTCCAAATATTAAGTCTCTGAGCAGTCTTCTTCCTTCCTGGATGAGTAATTATTCAAGTTTGAGAGCTGCAATAACATGGGGAAATTTTGGCAATGAGATTCTTCGACCTTTTCGAGCAATCACATATTGGAAAGGTCTTGTAATATCTCACCGTTTTTGTGGAGCAAAGGAAATAGTCAAATTTACATGTATATCTATAGAGCTTCAAATTTTCACAAATAAGATCTCGTCGGATGGGGAAGATTTATAATATAGCCAGCTGAAATTATGATTTGAGCTTAAGTTTTAATCTTTAAATAAATATTAAAATTTTAATAATTTTGCACATGTATTTTCTTGTTTTGTGTCAAAAATATTAGGTTAATCTGGAGATAAAAAAAAGCTACATGTGCATGGATTCTAGCAAAATGGGGAGTAGTAAGAATGTTTTGCTAGCTATCTCAGTAATAAGACTTCACATGATAGAAAAAGTAATTTTTCGAAGGCATTAAGTGCGTATTTTACAAGATGTTCATATTATTCAATAACAGTATTTACATGCTTGACTCTCTCTCTCTCTCTCTCTCTCTCTCTCTCTCTCTCTCTCTCTCTCTCTCTCTCTCTCTCTCTCTCTCTCTCTCTCTCTCTCTCTCATATGAACTAACAACTATGAATTAAATAACAAGAAACCAGATAGAAAATGAATAAAAGCAAGATACAAATTGATTGATGGATTAGAAAAAAATTAGGAGGTAAGGCCTAATTACCTCCTAAACACAAACAAATCAGCGACATACTTAATTGAATTCACGCCAATTGCAAATCATCAAAAAAAAAAGTGATAAGCGATATACTTAGCCAAAGCTCACAATTCACTAATATTAATAATCAAAGTCTAATTAAAGAAAAACTAGCTAATGAGCTTAAAGAGCTTATATAGTACCTTTCATAAATTGGCATGAAATGCTCTAATTGTCCCTAAAGTGGGCTACAAACAAACGTAATTAAACTTAAAATGGAAGCTAGGTCGCCCTTCAGCATGATCGCGTCTGAGATGTCGCGGTCGCGATGAAAAGCTTAGTCATCGCTCCGCGATCACGTCCTAGGTCACGTGGTCACGAAAGACATTAATTCCTTCAGTCGTGCTCTTGCACGGTCGCACATGCTTGATTTCCTGCAGAACACGCAATCGCGCCTGTGTCCCCGCGATCCCCTGGAATTCCAGAAACAGAGAGTGAGTAAACTGCAGCTCTTTCATCCAAAACCAGCTCTAACAGCTCCACCTTTACAAATATGCCTTGCAGCTCTCTTGCTTGGCTCCTTGTAAAGGGTCTTGGCGCAACTGGGGTTGCATTTTATATATATATATATATATATATATATATATATATATATATATATATATATATATATATATATATATATAAAAGCGAAACCTCACTGGGTATCATGCCTATTGAGTATTACTACAACAACAACATATGCAATGTAGTCCTACAAGTGGGGTTTAGGGAGGGTGAGATGTACGCAGACCTTACCCCACCAAGGTGGAGAGGCTGTTTCTGATAGACCCTCGGCTCAAAGGAAAAATATTTCAAAACATGCTTGCTAAAGTAAGATGAGAATATCCATAATGAAGAAATACTGTCAAAAACTACTGATAACTAAGGAAAATTAGACAACATTGAGAGTAGTCTAGGCATAGGAGGCAATAGACAAAGTATATAAAAATGATGCAAATGATACCAAGACATAACTCTCAAGACTACTACCTAACCTTCTACCCTAATCCTCGACCTCCACGGTTTCCTATCAAGGGTCATGTCCTCGATGATCTGGAGAAGAGTCATGTCCTGACGAATCACCTCGCCCCAATTTCTTTGGTCTACCTCTACCTCTACCTCTCCGTAAACCCAACACTACCAACCTCTCGCACCTTCTCACCGAAGCACCCAGAGGCGTCGGCAAAAATTCTATATATATAGATATAAATATCTCAAAAATATGATATATATAATACTTGGCACTCTCAATTATATATCTATGTTAAATTTAGTGGTGCCCTCGGCGTCCGCAAATCCTGGGTCCGCCTTTGGGAGCATTTGTGTTCCTTCTCCTCACATGACCGAACCATCGTAGCCTCACGTCTCTCCTCTTGTCCGCCACTGGGGCCATTCCTACCTTGTCACAAACGACCTTATTCCTAATCTTATCCATTCTCGTCAAGCCACACATCCATCTAAGCATTCTCATCTCTGCTACGCTCATCTTTTGAACGTGTGTGGTCTTGACTAGCCAACACTCTGCTCCATACAACATAGCAGGCCAAACAAATACTTTATAGAACTTACCTTTGAGGCTGGGTCCCACTTTCTTATCGCATAGTACATCAGATGCGAGTCTCCACTTCATCCAACCAGCCCTTATACAATGAGTGACATCATCATCAATCTCTCCATCACCTTGAAGAATTGAGCCAAGATACTTGAAGCCTCTCTTCTGGGGGAATAACCTGAGAATCGAGCATCACTTCTACCTTTGACTCTTGAGATGCATCATTAAACTTACACTCCATGTACTCTGTTTTCGTCCTACTCAGCTTGAAACCTTTAGACTCTAGGGTATGCCTTCAAATCTCCAGCTTCTCATTAACTTTGCCGCGAGTCTCATCCACCAACACTATATCGTCTGCAAATAACATACACCATGGTACCTCCCCTTGGATGCTCCATGTTAATTCATCCATCACCAGAGCGAATAAAAACGGACTAAGCGCTGACCCCTGATGCAACCCCATCTCGATTGAGAAGTGGTTAGAGTCACCTCTAACAGTCCTCACGCGGGTCTTGGCGCCATCGTACATGTCTTTAATCGCGCTGATGTATGCCACTGGAGCACCTTTATATTCCAAGCATCTCCACAAAACCTCCAATGTAAAATTTTCATATGCCTTCTCTAGGTCAATGAACACCATATGTAAGTCCCTTTTTTATCCCTATACTGCTCAATCAACCTCCTCAATAGGTGGATAACTTCCGTAGTCGACCGCCCAGGCATGAATCTGAATTAGTTCTCAGAAATTGGCACATCCATCCTTATCCTCTTCTCAACCACCCTCCCCCAGACTTTCATGGTGTAGTTTAATAGTTTGATAGCCCTATAATTATTTCAATTTTGCACATCCCCTTGTTCTTGTATAACGGAATCATAGTACTCCAACTCCATTCTTCAGACATCTCTGTCGTCTTCAAGATGATATTAAACAACTCAGTCAGCCATATCAAACCTGCTTCACCTGCACTCTTCCAAAACTCCACTGGGATCTCATCAGGTCTGGTTGCTCTTCCCCCCTCTCATCTTATGAATTGTCTCATGAACCTCTTCTAATCCAATACACCTGCAGTTCCCAAAATCGCGATGGCTCCCTGAGTACTCTAGATGACAGAGTACAATAATTATGTACCTTTCTTCATTTAAGAGTCTATGAAAGTACTCCAGCCATCTCCGTCTAATGAGCGCCTCTTCCACTAAGATCGAGTCATCCTCGCCTTTAATGCACTTTACTTAGTCTAGGTCGCGTGCCCGCCTCTCCCTTGCCTTGGCAAGCCTATATAACTTATTTTCTCCACCTTTGTCCGCTATATCTTGATACCACATACGAAAGCTTTCATTTTAGCATCTGTAACCGCTAATTTCACTTCCTTCTTTGCATTCTTATACCTCTCCTCATTCGTCCTCTTTCCACCTCGTCCTTGCTCTCCACTAGCTTTAGGTAGGCCACCTTCTTAGCCTCAAATTTTCCTTGGACTTTGGCATTCCACCACCAGTCTCCTCTTTGTCTACTAGGATTATCCTTCGACATCCCTATGACCTCTATAGTTGCCCTCCTAATACAATCTGATGTCCTAGACCACATACTGTCTGTGTCTCCTCTACTCTCCCAAGCCTTCATAGCTACGAGCCTCTCTCCCAACTTCTGCATCTTACTGCCTAATGAGTATTGTTAGTAATAATAAAAAGGGAAAATGCCTCAATGAAGACAATACAAAGTAAGGAAGGTCAAACCTTCTCTTATAAAATCCTATCTCTGACATTCATGTTGATTATTTTAAGATCATATGAAGTATGAATGACTTATATAGAGTAGTCGAGCTTTTGACAAGAAGAATGAGAAGAAAGAGATTAGGTTTTCTCATTATTTTTGTCCTATCATTAGAGACCGTGGAGCTAGGATATCAAGGGTTCTGGATTTTAAAATGAGAAATTAATTTAAATACTCACTTATCCAACCACTTGAACAACCAATAGTCAGCCAATGTTTAATATATACTTATCCATATAGCTGTGTACGGTGGCGGTTCTGGTGTACTAATTACGGTTCCGGTGAACTCATACTCTCCCCACAAAATTAGATATATTATGTGTATATTTTTCAAAATATATCTAATATGATGTTTGGGAACCCATACACTAAAAGTTTAAATAGTTTACTTGGTCAAATGATGGTTTCCTTATACTAAGGAGTGGGGATCGATTTCGCCTCTAACAATGGTAAATCCATTCTTATAAAATCTTAGAACTGCCTCTAGCAGTCTATAATTTACATATACCGCCAAGGAGATGTACATAGTAAATTTAGCTGGCTAAAATTGTAAGGTTCCTTTCTAAAATGATGACTTCAAGAGTTAAAAGAAAAATTCTAAATTTAATAATCATATATATTTCTTAAATTTCTAACATAAATACATTGTTCGGATATAAACTATGTGGATTTAGCTGAGCCTGTACCTGGCTTCTACCTTAGCCCATGCCTATAGTGAATATGAAATCTTTAGTTGAGACTTGAGAGTTTAGTTGTACAAAGCGCAAGACATTGAGGGGTCGTTCGGTTTGACTATCCACAAACCTAATACCCTTACTATAAGCCACATCAATTTATATCATGTTTGGTTTGATTTTCGCCCCCACATAAAACTTAGCATTATTTAGTACAACGTTTGGTTTCATTTCTTCTTTTCCGCATAGCTAATAACTGCATAAGTTATGCGGGAATCTATTTATTATTTTATGTGGGGTAGAAGGTGGAATAAGGAATGTGGGTATTACCAATGCATGTATTAAAATTTAAAATGATAAAATTAACCCTCATAATAGTAGGATATTTTTAAATTTTAATTAAGGAGTAACTAAATATTTTAAATTATAACATTGCATATTAATTTGTAATATATTAGTGATTCAAAAAATAATCCATACGTTATAATACATGCATAGTTAATACTCATATTACTAAATCCCACATTACTAATGCCTGCATTACTAATACTCATATTGTTAATACCCACGTAAATTCTATCCCAACTAAACAATCCCTGAGAACTTGTGGTGTTAACTTTTGGATGCTCCCCTTCTCTTTTTAATTACTTTTCTTTTTCAAATTCCTTTTTGGCTCAAACACTTAAGATGCTAAGAAGTGTATGTATTAGGGGAATTTTCAAAAATAGGCAGCCCACTATCCAAAATTACAAACATGAGGCCATATTTTTTTTTCATGCATAGCACTCATCCCTAAAATTACAAATTTTAGCACTCCTTCATAAAAAAACACCCTAGCTACCAAATTTCCCCCTCCCCAGCCACTAAGCCATCAGCAAACACCTTCCCCCGTCAGTGGTGTCATTATTTTTTTGTATTTTACAAGAATTTATGTTGTTTATTGCGTTTAAATAATGGTTTTGGACAAGTTTATACACACAAATCTCCCTCTAAAAATTAAATTATACATGAATATACATATATAAATACGTAGCAATGAGAGAAATACAAAAATATACACAAAAAATGTAAAAAATCATATAAATATCCTTAATATACAGATTTATTCACTCGCATATACACATTTATACAAATTTATACAATTTTATACACGTGTATAAATTTGTATAAAATTGTATAAACTTGTATAAACTTGTGGCAGATAGCTATTTCGGGAAATGGTGACAGCTCGGGTAAAATTCGAAAATATGGGTCATTTTTGGTAATTTTCGTCTTTTATTTGTCTTTTAGTGTAATTATCCCTATGTATTACGTTCTCAAAAATTTAAGTTGCTTTCTCTATTCTTCTTGTCTATTTATTTATTCTTTGATCTTTTATTTTCACGTACAAGAATGTCCTTCCTGATCATAAACTTGATCCAATATTTTGTGTTATTCATCTCAATATTCATAAAAATTTCGCCCACAGGCCACTTTTACCACTGATATTTGATGAAGCCACTTTTTTATTGGTTTTACATGAAAGGCCACTTTTTGAAACTTCAATCTTTTTGGGCTGAAGTTCAGACCATGTGGGTTGAGCTTTATGCCTAAGTTATGAAGTTCTACCTTAATTTGTAAGAACTGAACTTTTAGGTATAGATGCGTAACCCTTATGGACTGAAGTTGAACTTCAACTCTTGTGGTGGCTGAAGTTGAACTTCAACCCTTGTGGGCTGAACTTCATAGAAGTTCAATCCACAAAGATTTAAGTTTCAAAAAGTAGACTCTCACGCAAAACCAATAAAAAAATGGTCAGCCACTTTTGCCCTCAATATTCATTATTAATGAAGGAATTTTTACACAAAAGTACAATTTTTAGAACTTAATTACCAAACATAACAACATTTTAGCAAAATAACCCTATATAGAGGAAAACACAAGTTAATTACAAATATAGCAAAAACATAGCAATATTTTCTCATAACATACCAAACTCATACATTCTTCCTCATAGGTCCCACACTATCACTTTTGCTCCTCCCATTTCCCCATATTTTAATTTTTCTCCCACCATTTCCCCCAATTTTACTTTTACTCCTCCCATTTCCCCCAATTTCACTTTTCCTCCTACCATTTTCCTCAATTTCACTTTTACTCCTCTCATTTCCCCCCAATTTCACTTTTACTCATCCCATTCTCACTGTATCTCGATGTTTCTCAACTACCAACTATCTCTATCTCATTGTATCTCAACTACAAACCACCTCGTATTTAACCGTATCTCGTCTACCAACCGCATCGTATCTCATTGTATCTCAACTACCAACCACATCGTATCTCGTTGTATCTTATTGTATCTCAACTACCAACCACCTCGTATCTAACCGTATCTCGCCTACCAACCATATCGCATCTAATTGTATCTCATTGTATCTCAACTACCAACTACCTCGTATCTAACCGTATCTCGCCTACCAACCACATCGTATCTCATTGTATCTACGATGTTTCAATACTGTTTCAAATTGTTTCAGCATTGTTTCAAGTAGTTTTTCATCGTATCTAACTATTTCTAGACTGTATCTTGCTGTCTCTAGACTGTTTTAGCATTTGTTTCATTCCGTTTGTTCATTGTTACTCACTGTTTCTAAACTATTCCACCTCTTTTGCATTGTTTCACATTACTTTTATATTTTATTTCATGCTTTTTCACTAGCTATTTTAAACTGTTTCAGTGCTGTAACTGCGCTATTTTTGCTCCGTATCTAACTGTTTCTACACTTTTTCAGGTTGTGTTCAGCACTGTATCAAACTATTTCTGCACTGTTTTATGTTGTGTTCAGAACTGTATCAAGCTGTTTTTGCACCATTTCAGGTTGTTTCAGCACTGTATCTAACTGCTTCCGCACCGTTTCAGGTTGTGTTCAACATTATTTCTGCACTGTTTCAGGTTGTTTCAGCACTATATCTAACTGTTTCTGCACCGTTTCAGACTGTTTCAACAGCTGTTTCAGATTGTTTCAACACCATTTCAGACTGTATCATCCCGTTTGTGTGTTGTTTCTCATTGTTTCTAAGCTATTATACTTTTTTGCGTTGTTTTATTATTTTTTACATTTTGTTTAGACTTTTTCACTAGTTGTTTCGGACTGTATCATATTGTTTCAACACCGTTTCACACTGTATCAAACTGTTTCAATAGCTATTTGAGATTGTTTCAACGCCGTTTCAGACTTTATCATATTGTTTCAACGTCGTTTCAGACTATATCAATCTATTTCAACAGCTGTATCAGATTGTTTCGGCTGTTGCATTAGAAACAAGTGGAAAGTAAATTAAACATCAGATCTAGTATTGATATAGCTGACGTCAGGGGCAACACCTGGGGTACCAACAATATCATAAAGGGAAAGTGTGGATAAGGGTTCAGTTCCATCACAAGTGAGAGAGGCTGCCCGATCCCTCCAGCTGCCCCTAAGATTGTAACTTTACGGTCAGGAGCGGATTCCGATGCGAATCCACAATGCGGGGTTGAGTGTTGAGTAGATGTGAAGTCGACTACATGACTTTTCCGGCTAAAACTATGGCGACAATGGCTGCTCTCCGCCGTTTATTAACGTGGACTGGCGGTGGAGATGACGTTTTTCGTTATTATCCCTATGTTTTGGCAGATCGGAGATGGGACTCGTTTCACCCTGTTATTATCCCTTTGTTTCGCCGCTGGTGGAAATGGCGTTGTCCGCCACTGTCCCTTCCTGCTTTCTCTCTGTGTGGCGGTATACCGAATTCCGGTGGAGATTCAGGCGCTGGTGGTGGCTATGTTTCTGTTTTGAATGGTGGTTGTGGTGGTGGAGTTATATATTTGGATCTAAAAATGGGTGGTGGCCAATTTGGTGTGGAGGAAGTGGAGAAAGTGTTTTAGGGTTTTTAGGAGGATGGGGTGCAAGTGTAGTTATTAAAATGAGATGTTTTGCTTATTGTAAAAATGTACTAAAAAAATATTGTTATGTCTTGTAATTAGAAAAATATTGCTATTTTTTGTAATTAAGGGTGGAAATTTATATATTTGTGTAAAAAATCCATTAATGAATCCTCAGTAATTGGTGTGTCCTTGGTCTCTTTAAATTGTGAAATTTAGCCAGGGAAGCCACTTATTTGAGCGCTAATTGACCAACAGCTAGTATTTGCAAAGGTTTAGATGTATATCATTGACCTAAAAGTGACAAAATTAAAAGTTTGCAAAATGAAGAGCTAGTCATGTACACTAAAATGGCTCAAGTATACTTCTCTGAGTAAACTATATATCAATGTATATATTTCCTAGTTCATCCGTTGCTAATTTTACAAAAGTCATGTGACCCCTCTCTTTTTTTTCCTATGAAGAAACACTATAGAACAAAAAATGTTGAGATATATCAGCAATTTAGGATACAACTTTTTGCCTCATCCATTTAGTAGCAGACCACTTCTCTCCTGAGAGTACTGCACATCCTCCATGTAAACTATCAGGATCAGATTGTCCATCAAGCCCCTGAATGAAATCAATAACAGATACCATATGGTTTCAGGAAAAAGCTCTTTATAAATATAGAAGTTAAAGCACTAATGTCCTGAATTTATTGGCACACAAGTGTTGATGACACGCCTGATGTCCAATTCTCTGAGATTCATTCTTTTGTTTGTCTTTACTTTTTTATTTTTGGCACCAGGGAGATGCAATTGAGCAAAGTGATTATGTGAACTCGACCTTAGATATACATAGTTGACTTTGCAGCACATAGTTGAAAGCTCGAGTGTGAGTAATTCTCTTTAAGAAATTACACTCATGCTCCGGTTATAGATAAACAGATAATCTATGGCAGAAGCTTTTATTAGTCCAATACATGTTCAAAGATTAGTAACCCTGTCTGTATCCAGTAAATATATAAATAAAGTATAGTCTCATATCCGTCAAGTTGATGCATAAAGTAACTTTCTCAACAAGGAACTAAGGTATTCAAGTAAGGAGACTTCTGCTAAAAATATTGGACATGCGATAGATTATTTATGGATACCAAGTCAAACGACTAACAAGATGTCCTGCAGTTCTTAAAATCTTAAAAGCAACTAGGGCAATGTGTTCGTAATAAATTAGAGGGTTTCTTAGCTGAAATCGTTTAGAAAAGTTCCAGCAAAAAGGTTTATAGTAGGTGAAGACACTAACCATGCTCCAAAAAAGAACAGCATCTCCTTTCTCAGGTTTTACACATAACCCTTTGACCATTTTGCCACCACAGCTACATTCACCAGTGCCGGCCTGAGAAAGCATTGCAAAAATTAAAACACAAGCGTGAAAAGGAACCAAATTTGGTGAAATCAACAGGCACACGGTCAGGAGCATCGGACAAGTTGGAAAAGAAACAAGGATAGTCAGGTACACGCACAGCTTTGACTTAATAAATACAAGCACAAGAAAAATAAGTTGACCTATTATCTTTATCGTCTTTAGAGAACAACAGATATTAACAAGACTGGACTCCCTTTTAGCCCAAATATTAGAGCTTCATTTCTCACTGAAATATTGTGCTCATTACATTTAGCGCACAATTGTGTTTGTATTAAGTTAATGTATCCATTTCGAAACGTGCTAAACAAAATCAAACAAAAAGTTAACTAGTACTAGATTTTTCATACCCAGCCCGCTTCCTTCTTTTCTATAAGGCCTCTCTGGACCCTCAAACTATTCCCACGTCCTGCAACCTTCTCAGAATTGCAAAACCATTGTTCACAACCCGCACTAGCTACTCAGCGTACTATATTTTGTAGGGGGGTGGGGGGGAGGTAGCAATTGGATTACAGGTTGTCAGAGAAGGTTAAGAGGCTGTAAATTTGGTTTACTTTGCTAAGACAGTTTAGGACTATAATTATTTTGCTGAAACGAAATGGTTAGATGTTCTGGCACGGTAATACAATGGCTAAAAGTTGTCCAAGATATTGTCTCTAAGAATTACGAAAATGCTTGCATGATACACGGAAACGCTAAAATCGCTAATAATTAAACGTCCAACGGTTCAAGTGTGACATATTTCAATTATGAAATGAAAAGAAATCAAAGATTCCAATCTTTTGAGAACTTAGACAAAATATGGAACATTTACTAAGTTTTCCAAAATATCTTATCAAAAATAAGAAAGGAAGAAAAATTGGATCTATCAATCTTATCCTCTATTAGAATATGCTGAAGAAACCAGAAATTGCTTGGGTCAATTCTGCAGGAGCGTGATCTCATCATCCCTAAACACTAAAAGTAAGGTAAATGAGCGTTCAAGCAACATTCACAAGATATATTACCCTGGTTTGTGGAACCATCATAGATGGAACAAAGAATATAAAGAAACAATAATTGCAGCAGAAAACTCCTGACAGACTGTCGCAAACCCCTCCAGAAACTAAAAATTAGAATAACAAACAACTTTTTTTGAAGAAACTGCTTATGCAATCTTCTCTTTGTGCTAACAGGTCATCCACCCAGAAATTGTTAACTTAGCATACATCAAATAAAGGAAAAGTATTGGCAAGTCAAGCTAGGTATATTCCTTACATAATAGACAACTCTTTAAATCATATAAAGGTCTACACCCAAAGCAGTTCAGTTCCAAAACTAACTTTTTTATGAATGCCTACTTAAACATTCATAAGTTGATTCATACATTGAAAAAATACATATGACACCTAAATGTGAAGATATAAAGACACGGAGAGTCGTTAAATGCCATGATCATCAAGTGCTAAACTGCTCTTGTTACTCATCATCTAATTGACTAATATGATAAAGGCACTGATGGCGATAATAGACATTGCATACAAGTGGAGTATGCTACCAGACACAATAAAGTGTTAATTAGACTCATGAGTAATTACCATAGGAAAGTATGTTTCTCCCCCCTCAACGTTGTCGCTCAAATACATGAGCATAGTTGCTATTCGTTGACCTCCACGCTTCACATTGAACTGCAAAATAAGCTAGTTCTCTCATTTTGACAAGAATAACAATTCAAAAATATAATAGATCTGTCCAAATGACAAACGGAAACAGATCAATAAGCCAATAGCAGACCAAAAAAAATTAGTAAGTTGGAGTAAGAACTTACAGTATCAGAGAAATAGTCATGATGGGCTCTATAGAACTGATCCTTTTCATACCTGTGCTTCTGCAGATGTTAGCCTTGATACTGACACATATCAGCCTTCCATCTCAAAATGAAAAACTGAAAAAGTAAGCCCTCATAATACATACCTTAACACTTGAATGAGTTCCCCATTTTCTACTGGTATTTGAGAATATACAGAAATTCGTTTTTCAATTGCCTGAAAGTTACAGTAACGCAAAGTAAAACCACCAATGCATGATGCAATTTTTACAATCAATTCACCACATTATCACAATGCTCTATAAATAAGATTTCAATTTTAAACACGAAATAAAAAGTGTAGCAGGAAAAAAAAAGGGGGAACCAAATGGGATAAGGAAACCTTGGTAATTGCAAAAGATAGTAGCATATCATGTTATGCTTTCAATAGAAAGACGAGAACAAAAGAAAAGTTGAAGGACCTTGTCCTGTACGGACCTGTATCATCGGATACTTCCTCTCATCAGGGCTCAAAAACATACCAGAACTTGTTCTGACATCACTCTTAATTCCCTAGAGAGAGAAAAAAAAATAACAATCAAATTGGACTTTCATGCACATAACAAGGAGAGAGAGAGAATCAAAAATCATTTGCATGGTTTGCATACCTTTCCTGTTTTTGCATCTACAACAGTAGAAACATGAAGACGGGGCGTAGCGATTGATCTAAGATAATCACATTCCTGTGAAGGCATAAAATAATAATTTCCCAATTATAATCACGAATACATGGTACTTTTAAAACTTAATAATGCTAACACAATTTTTAAACGATCTCGTATTATCATCCATTAAATTGATAAAGTAATCCGAAGAACAGCATTGAGTTATTACTACTCTTCCACAGTCACCCCCACCCTCGCGCTCCCATAATACTCTTTTGTTCAATAGCAATTCATATTGAATACTCTTGTTAACTTTGTACACTTTTTACTTCTTGTCAACTCTGAGCATAAGAGGAAGAAAACCATCAAACAAGAGCAACTACAGCATAATGACATATGTTTCCCGATTACACTAAACATAAATAACTAAACTCTCGTTTGGGCATCAATGAGTTTGACAGTATTTAGCACATAGGGGATCAAGCACAACCTCAAAAAAGTATTTGAAGACCACTTCCTTAAAAAGAGAAGTTTGGTAAGCAGTCCCCAATCCACAGAGAAGTTAATACTAATATTCTGAATTCACAGATGGTTCTGGCACTGAAATATATTGGTGAGACACAAGATGCAATTGCAGTCTATTTATCAACCAAGACTTTGATCCAGCCAAAGATATATGAGCTTTATTACATAAATAGGCCAAATAACCTTTTCTCGGAAAACATGCGATGGTAAAGAAGATAACAAATGCAAAATTGGCCTACCTCTGCACTTAAGAAGTTGTGGAACAATATAATTCTTGGTTTCCAGCTAATTATTTCAGGCTTCACCTGCACCAGCAGAATGAGGAATTGAAATATAGAAGCTGGCAGTAATGGCATTCATGCAGCTGCTCAATTTAAATTATAGAAAAACATAAGACAAATACGGATGGACTTTGCCAACAGAGTTCTCCTGGTCCTCAACTCGGGAAAAGCCGAGTGGTTTGTGTAAGTTTACATGATAAAAAATTCTCTATTTATTTATTTAGTTCGACAAATACGGAATACCATTCATTTGCTCAATATGAAAAGAAAAAGGATCACCGATAAAAATCAACATGACTTTCTCGTTCAGAAGTGATGCTAGAGGTCCCAGTGGCACTTATCAACAAAGTCACTTGTCAAAACATAAAACAGAATAAGAAATCAGTTCCATGAGAAAATGGGTTGGTTGTTTCCTAGAACTATTATTGTTGGATCAGAAAACTACACTTTGTCATTCCCCTAATACCTTAGCTAATCAATACGTCACCATCAGAAGATCTACTAGTTGTACATTTACATACTCAAACCCTCTCCTCAGTGCCAAAATGAGAACCTATTTGACTAGCATCGATACTAGGAAGACCAGAAGGTAAACACTTTCTCTTGTCCACTTGCAAGAGAGAACTCATCGGAATAGTATATGTTTCTAACTGCATAGAGAAATACAATTTAGTCCTGAGAAGTCAGATATAGAACAGCAGAATACCAGTTAACACCACATCTACAAACCCTGGACCTTTCAACTGATCGACATCTACAATCTAAAGCTTTCACGTTCACATCAATCTCATCATCTCGCGGTAGCAGTTCTTCTTTGCTGTACGAAAAAAAGATTCTCGACTGTGGAGGCCACATTGGTAGGCAAGACTAATCACACACCATGTGGAAGAGGGCAAATATCTAATTACATGTCTACATTGGATGCCTTGGAGTTGAGAAAAGAGAGCTTTTTTTAAGAAATTACATACATGGAGCAAAAGACAAATGCAACCCAAAAACGACAACATTAGTTGTTTAGAGCTCATCCTATTTGAAAATTTCACATATCAGATGAACCTAATGCTATTTCTTCCACATAGTTTTTCTTGTTTTTCATATATTTGCTGACTACGATCTTGCAAACGACAATGTAGTCAAACTGCCAGTAGTACAGTTACATTGACAAATTCCCAAGTTGAAAAGACAGCGGAGACCATAACTGTAAACTTACATATCCTATACGTAGTGCTACAGCTTCTTTGTCGTAAGCCCAATGAGAAATTCCTGAAAAAACGAGGACAGAAAAGTCAGGACGAAATCAGGGAAATACACCATGTGCTCATGCTAAATCTCAGAGCAAAAGTGGACAGAAAGACTTTGACAATAATTGTTCGGATATTACAAGAAACACAAAGCAAACTAAGATGCTTAGTCTCCCTGGAATTACCAATTAGTTAGTGTTACAGCCAAAGCAATCAACAGCACAATATACTCCTTAAGTGAAGTGACCCAACCATCAGAAAAACATCAAAAAACTTAAGATGCTTGGTTCCCTGGAATTATCAATTGGTTCTAAGCAATCAGCATTCCAACATAAACCTTAAGTGACCCAATTATCAATATACTACTCATCTCATTTCTTTGTCTCCAGACACAATATAAAAGAAGATACGCGGACATCCAGAAACTAACTCATCTTTCACCTGATTTCCATTCCGTCACGCCATCCCTTTTGAAGGCATATCAAGGATAGGTTAGCACACTTCTGCTGACCTTTTGTATCAAAAATAGAAGTGGCATTTAGTTACAAGTGCATAAAGGACAACTGTTTTCCTTTTTCTTCTCTAACAAGACAGTTGCATGCAAGATCACCATCATGAGAACTCGAGATGGATTCAATTATAACTCTACTTTATAGGAGTTTGCGAGACAGGACTTTAGGTGATGCTCAAAATTAAACAAAAAGTAATGGTGTCAAAGGAGAAAAGTGTCAGGTTCATTGGAGCTTTAAGCCAAAGCGCAGTTAACTGCTGGCTTTAGTGTAAAAGGACAAATGAAAATGTCCTCGCTCACACACATATATAATTATGTTTATTTATGTAGATACATGCATGCAAAATGTGTGAACACACACACACACACACATACAATAAATATAGGTGTCCTCCAGGGCTTTGGTATAGTGGTTAGAGTCCAGCTTGTAATGTTTGAGTTAAGCACACATCACAGGTTCGAACCCTACAGCAGACAAAAGACTTGGTATTTAGGTGGAGAAGGGTAGAGGGGCTGGCTCATTGTCCACTAAGTATCGAACAGCACGGCACTGGCACTCAAGGATTACTCAATTGTCAAACAAAAATAATACACATGTTTTTCAAGAAAAAATAACTATAAACTCCTAGAAAAAATGATAAAGGAGCTGAACAAGAAATATGTTAGATGCATGAAGTAATAGTTTACATCAACTTCAAAATCATTCTAGATTTTTGATTCCGATGCAATGATGCAGTATAAAGTTTCCAATTCAGGTTTAGTAACTAATTTTCCTATTTCAAGTTGGTAAGATCCAATTCCTCAATAAACACATTTATTCAAAATATTTTCTTAATCTAATCAGTTTGCCAAGAATATTTATCGTGTAATTTGCACACTTCAAGAAAGAGCCAATCTGAAATGCGAAGTGGCCAATTCATGCTGCACCGAGCTGCAGGTCTTAAACACACCTCAAGCAACCTTTAACAACACAGAGTACACCCAGGCCTAGAGACATTAAAAGAACAACACAAACCTCTTGCTAGACTTGTATGCTTTCCATCAAACGATTCTCTGTCTGCAGGAAGTTACATAAAATTCCATTAGATATAGAGGATAGTTTCAAGAGACTCAAGCAATGGTTACAATTAATAGGTGGGTGAAGCAGGATAAGGACTAAGGAGTGCTTCGACTCCAAGATCTTACTGTGTTGGTACTAGAGAAAAGTGGTTTTGGAAAGTACTCTTAAAGATATACATAACATTACAAGTTTGAAGAGAAGCAGAATGAGCCAATTAAAACAAGCAACAGCAGGCCTGCTTAATGTAAGTGGATAAGCAAAGTATCAAGGAATCCAAGAAGACAACAACCCCTGGTTTGTTGGTTGCATTATCGAGAATGCCAATACCCAATAGAGGACTGATGGAGCAAGTATTAGGCCTCCAGAAAACATAAAATAAAAGAAAAAACAATCATTTTTAAATATAAACTCCAAACCAAGAAGTTACCAATTGAGTCCTCCATCCTATGAATAAATGCTAATTGAATCAAAGCTCCTGCACATCACGAAAAAAATTCATCAGTTTCCCCCAGCAATAAAGCTATCTAGGAAAACCAAAAGGCCATATAAATAAAGATTCAACAATTCCTTCTGAAGATACGATTATGAAGGTATAATCGAGGATTCTATAATAAGCCGTTCAGATGTTCCTGTGGATATGGGCAAATGTGTAGAGCCTCAGGGTCTTTTAATAGAATCATCTGATCTAGAAAGACAGTTTTTAATTCTTCCACCAGTTTATGATGAACAATGAATCAGCGACATTGTTACTGGGAAAAATGCAACTAAAAAAACTGCAGGTACTATCCAATATATCAGCCATGCTATTGCAAGTTTCTTAAACTGCCTTCTTTTTAATTTTCTCTATTGTGCTTAATTTTTTTTTAGGACTCTCACTTTCTGTATATAAAACAAACGATTAATGATACAAAAGCCTCTCACTTTTTTGGATAAGATAAATAATATTATTAGTAATTAAGGGGGGAAGGCCCTGTGCACAAGCTGTATACAAATGTAGAGAACCTACATCAAAATACAGTTCTCCACAAAAGAAACTCAATCATCTATACACATATCGGAATCTCATGGGTGCACCAAAAAGAAACAAAAAATCAAAGACTATTTTGCAATCTATCAACATCTCTCAATTCCTTCAAAAGCTCTCATATTTCTCTCTTTCAATAGATTCCACATAATAGCTAATGGAGCAATGTCTCACGCGCTCTTGGACTCCTCTTCCTCCTTCAAAATGCCCAATTATACATCGCCTCCTTACCGTGCTCAGCATGACCCATTGAATTCTATACCATTTAAGAGCGACCGCCCACAAACGCTCCGCAACTTGGCAATGGAGCAAAAGATGGTCAACATCTTCTCCCACACTTTTACACACGAAACACCAACTCACACAATTGATCCTTCACTTCCTCAGATTTTCAGCAATCAAGATCACTCCTCTTGCTGCCAACCGTGCGAAAAAACACACCTTCCTCGCACCCTAGGAACCCAGATGGAAGGAAAGGGGAAAATCGATTCCTCTCTCACCAACAAGCTTTGGTAATACGATTTAATAGTGAACAACCAATTTGTGCTCTCCTTCCACTTCCACGTGTCAGGGGAGTTGTGCTGATAAGAGTTTTGTTTGTAAAGAAGCTCAACCAAATTCTGGAATTCACCCATCTCTTAATCCTGGAGACTCCTAAATGTCAAATCCCAGTGAACTTCCCTCACATGTACTTGACGAATTTGTTGGACAGTCGTCTCTTTCAGATTTGATAACTAAACATATTAGAAATGGCAATCTTCAATTCACTATCTCCACACTTATGATTCTGAAAACTAATTCTACTCCCATCCCCCACCCTGAAAACGGTACAACCACAGAAAATACAAAAGCTTACTGTGCTGTGCCAATAATCCATGTAAAGAAAAGAACTTATGATCATTCCCTAAGGTCCAGAGTATCTCTATACAGTAGTAATAGATGAGATGCATCTCACTGTGCACCTGTTTGGTTTGCATTACTTCACCCTATCAAGAACCTTATATTGCTCGATTGATGTTCACAAACACACGGAGTTCTTGGTGATTATATTAGAAAATCAATTATGAGTAGTAATTACTAAACTGTAAGGTGGTGTTTGCTTCGAAAATTTGAAGAAGAGTTTCAACCAAATCAAAAACTTGCTTATTGGTGTTTGGTTAAAAACATTGACTACACAAAGTTGAACTTTTTCCAAAATTTCGAAAACAAAAGTCAAAACACTTTAGATGATGACAACTCAAAAGAAACACCCTGGACTAACTGTCAGATATTTTAGCTTCACAAGGGATTAATACTAATTGCCTTATCCGCAGTACAAGAATGCAACAATACTAATCAAGACTAGAACCCCACCCCAACCCAATAAAAGAATTTGTACACATAGTTTTACATATACCATTTTATTTTTCATTTTCCTTAGGGGACAACTATACCATAACCTTAACCAATCTCGTTGATGAATGATGTGATAAAGAACTCAACTGTCACACCTACTGGCGGAGTCAGGAATTTCAATAAGGGGATACAAAAATTTCCAACCAGCAACCCAAAGCATTTTTTGAAATACATTTAACACTAAAAGGAAAATTTTCCTTATGCGGCCCTTCCTTGGTCCCTGCGTAAGCGGGATGCTCTGTGTACCGAGCTGCCCTTTTATGTCATGTGAATTCAGAAATTTAGTATATACACGAATATGTTTTGCCCTATTTGCGCAGTACGATTTCCAAAAAAGGGGATTCAATTGAACCTGCTTCATTGGATGTGGCTCCATCACTGGTGTCCCACCACACTCACGTGAACAATTCACATTAAAATCTACATTTTTTTTAATTTAAAAAAATCGCCGTTTTATTTTTTTCTTTTTCTCTTTTATATAAGCTTTGAGATCACTATCAAGAATGATGATCAAGAATCGAATCCACTGACCTTGATTAATAAAGAACCCAACTATCTCTCCATCACCCCTCCCCCCATCAAAAAAACAAAAAAACAAAAAAAAAAATCCACTTTAAAATCTTCATATCACAAAAATGAAAGAAAAGCATAAAGCATCATTTCCTTTTCTTTCTTTTCTTTTCTTTTTTCCTTTTTTAGCATTGTTTTTTCCATAGGCCATGAGATCACAATCAAGAATGATGATCAACTATTAAAACCAAAAAAGAAAAAAAAAAGTTAATTTTTTTAATATCACCATTTTCTTTTCTTTTTTTTCAAATGGGGTGTTTTGTTAATCCAAATAAAATGCCAAACCAAGTTAAAGAATTACAAAAACAACCACAAAACCGAAAATGCAGGAGAAAATAAGAATTCAAGAATTCCAAAAATATATATATACACAAATTTACACATAAATAAGAATTAAAGAAAAGAAATTACCGAAAATCATGCCACAAGTGACAAGTGTAAGGAGTCCCAAAACAACTCCTGTAGTTGACACCATCTTTTTGGGATTCCCAAGAAATCTGAACTGAAAAAAAGAGAAAATTTTGGTGTTTGGTTTGTGAATTGATATGTTTTTGGAAAGTGTAAATTTGACTGATTAGGAAAGTGAAAAATGGCAGACTGTTGTATAGAAATGTTGTACGTTGTGTTTTGAAGATTGAATGTGTTAGATTTTGTACTAGTCCAATAGATTCATTCAGCTCTAACTGAAGTTTCTTTTTGGACTAACCGTATAATGACTTAATTTTAATTCAAGCAAGGAATAAGAGATTAGTAATTTGCTTGAAAATGTATAAGTAAATTACAGCTAATTATGTTATTGCCTATTTAGCTCCTTTTGTTTTGTTTTCATTCAGCTCTTCCAACAACTTTTTGTTAAATTTCTTTCACTTAAGTGACTAGTTTTGGACTAGTTTAAAGGATTAAACAGTCTTACCACAAAGTTATTGGACTTTTATCACGACCCCAATCGAGTTCACGTGTTGAGAATTTACTTAAATCGAAGGTCTATTAGGGATAGTCTCTCTATCTAATTCAAGGTAGGGATAACGTGTGCGTACATCTCACCCATTTCAAACCCACTTATAGATAACACTGAATATGTTGTTGTATCATTACGTGGGAAAAATAAATTTTGCGAATTATGTATTGGATTAGGCAAAATCTAAGCTTCTCATCCCTTTGTTCATCTCATCCCCTTCCTATTCTATCCTATCTACCTTACTCAATCATCCTTATTTTCTGCAATTTCATATTGCAATCGTTCCACAAATTTGGTTGAAGCAATTTGTTTGGATTATACATATTTTATTGTGGTTTGGTAATCTATCAGTAAGCGGTATTGTGTTATTCTGTATAACTTCATTATTCACAATCCAAATTATCATAAAATCAATAATTCTTGTTTACTGTGTAAATTGTAGTATATACAAGACCTTTTACTTTTAATTACTGTAGTTAAATTTATTCAAAAGAAGAAGGATCATTACCAAGTGTCAAACTGATTAAAGTTCTGAGATTTAATACAACTTTATGAAAAGGATATAGAAAGTGAGAAATAGTTGGATTTGTTTAAAGCTCTTTTTGTTATTTTTTGACTGTTTAATATACGGAGTAAATAATAAGGAGTGAAGTAACGACAATAGATGCATCTTACTGAAGTATCGAACTAGTAGATCCTTAATTTTTGCAAACTTGAGGGGAAGTCCATTTTTTTGCAATCTAGTTAGCCCCTCCCCCAATCCCCTTCTTTTCTGGTTACCAGTTTTTAGTTACAAATGAGAACTTCTCGGCATTTCTCCAATAGGTCAAACCTTAGATGTTTAAAATAAACCATACTAATTTACCATATTTTATTGATAATGTGTATTAATTAACTACTCATAATTTTGTGACAACAATAACAATATTTATTCATTAAGCTGATGTAAGGGCGTAAGTTTTTTCCCGCTCTAATCATATCAGTCTGCAACACGATTTCCTCTTCACAATCGTTACAACAATAAATTCCAAAATAAACACAACTGGCCGAGCCTTTGTGGATGGATACATGTGACCGGGTAAAATTGACAGCTCCCAATATTTAAAAAATTGCTATTGCCAAATTTATGGTCCTTCTACACATTCCATGCTTCATATCATCATTTTCATCAAATTACCACTCCAAAGCCTAAAAAACTTCCTATTAACCAAATAGCAAACCCTAAAAAATTTCAGTCTCTCATTTTCATGTTCATTATTCTCTCCCCCTAAGTCGATGAGAATTCAGGGGTGTAAAGCCATTGAAGAATTGCAAGTCAAGAGAGAGGACGAGAACTGGAATATACACACATGATAATATGAAACCATATGCCACTAGTTCATCCGTATATATCTCCATTGTAAATATTGGTGAAAATGCAAAGCTTACACAGATCCTTGCTTCAAGTGTAGGTGTGTAACCAAGTAAAGAATAGATCAAAACGTCATGCTCTGAAATTGCATATCAAGAATATTTCAAATGCTGAACCCTTGGGATAATGTAAAGCTACTATGAAACGACAGCCAAACTCCTATGACGCAATGAATAGGATAACAAAGTAGCTTTCCCCAGTCATACCTTCCTTATTCAATAAATGTGCACTTCGAGAATCAGCAGTAGCCCACGAGGAGCTTTTTGTGGGATGTAGCATATAGGTGCAAGCTTGAATCTTCAAGTGTTATTTCTATAGCCTTAGCTGGGCAGCAATCCTTTTAATACACAATAATGGGCATCATTTACTCAACGGAACAATGTGATAATAAGCGACCAGAATGTGGTACGAAAATATAGTTGAATCATCAAATTTTGGATGACAAGTCCCAGGAAGAGCTAGCGCTTCATTAGGCTTCCTTGAGAGGACAACTATGCCTGACGAGTAACAGTCCAAGGACAATCAAGATCAAGCTGTGGTTAATTCATTAGATTTTGCACAATCGGTGGAGCTCCTCATTTTCAAGAGGAAAAAATACCTCAAGATCTGCACTACGTCTATGAAATCTGCCTTCAGGCTTTTTGAATCACTCTTAGTTTAGCACTCCGACTTCGGACATTTAATGTCTCCTCCTTCTCTGATGGTGTTATGGGTCTTTTTGTAAGGATAGTTCCATTCTGTCCTTGTATCACCTGTTTTATCCATGCTTCTTCTTTAACTCTATCAAGATTAATTTTCCTCAGCTCATGTAAGCGTGTCCCTTCTTCATCTTGAACCCCACCTCCATCAATTTCATTGCAGTTCATGATGTTGAGAAATACCTGCTTCACTATTCTATCCTCCAAACTGTGGAATGATATTACGGCAAGCCTTCCACCAGAACTGAGAGACTCAAAACAAGCACGGATGGAATCCTCCAGTGTCTTGAGTTCATCATTAACAGCTATTCGCAAACCCTGAAAAACTCTTGTGGCTGTCTTAATCCAACCTTGCCTTCCTGCTTAAGCAAGTAAGCAAAGAATAATCACATTTCACACTTCCATTGACAAGGATGTGCAGAGGATTATTAAGTACAAAAAAGTGCTAATCACACCAAACCTTGTTAGTAAAGACAAATTTTAAATTTATGAATAGAAACAAGGCCACCTGGAAGAGATAACCACCTTTAGTCCTAGATGTTGACTTCTGAATAAGGTCTACCAGCTCACTGGTAGAATGTAGTCCTCCATGTAGACGAGCCTTAACAATTCTGTTTTGAAGAGAGTACCAATTGCTTTCTTCTCCATAATCTCGGAGAACACGTCCTATTTCATCAGCTGGCCAAGAATTCAATATGTCTTCAGCTTTCAGGGTTGCCTGTCACAGTCCTGTGTCAGTTAATCAAGGGAAAACCTATGAACCAAGTTCCAACAAACATCTATGAACTCTTTACAAATAGTATAGGAAAAAGAAATGTCTACTGAATTAGATATCTTGACGACAAATAATGATATCAACAACGAAAACTTGAATTGGATGTGATCATGATAACAGATAATAGATGTATATTTTATGTGAATCATTTCATTGATGACCACTGGACAAAAAAGGGTAAGAAACAAAAAAAAAAAAAAAAAAAGAGAAAGAAAAGACAAGTCAAACAAAATTTTTAACCCTTCAACAGTGTCTAATTTGATTAACCAGTTTAACGCATACAACAACAACAACATACCTAGTGCTATCCCACAAGTGGGGTATGGGGAGGGTGAGATGTATGCGAGCCTTACCCCCACCAAGGTGGAGAGGTTGTTTCTGACCCTCGGCTAAAGAAAACCAGTTTAATATATATATATATATATATATATATATATATATATATATTATATATATATATATATATATATATATATATATATATATATATATCAAAATTTGTAACCACATTCTTGGATGTATGGAGCAGTTCGTGCAATCGAGGATGCCACCACAAGTATATTTTGCTCAGCATAATGTTTATCCACATTTAATCTTATGCTCAGAAAAAGGAAGGTTAACTTTGTGTTCGAACTTAAAGTCTTCTAATCGTTACCACAAACTTCTCTTGCAAAATAATTATTGCATTCACCCCATTTCTTTATTAATTCAATTCCAGCAAAACTGGAAATCTCCCATTAATTCTAAGCCTAGAATATTACACTGATTACTTCCCGCTTCCAAGTATTAAGTACATCTAATACTAAAAAGATATCTGAGCCACTTTTTTTAAGGTTGAATTACCTCTTAAAGTTGTCTAAAGTCCTAGAACCCACCTTTATGATTATCTCACCAAGTTTCCTGAAATAATATCACACCAAATGATTACTATACCAACTACAAGTACTATTTAACGGATACAATTTGAAGGAAGGACGAGAAATACAAATATGATGATGTTTTAAGTATGTCTGCTGTAGAACTGTACCACCCATTAAACCAGAGGAATACAATCTCAAAATGAACATAGTTTCCGAAGAGTAAACATGTTTCTCTTTGAATTTTCCCATCCACTAACCTAGAGGAATACAATCACAAAACCAACATAGTTTCCCAAAGAGTAGATACAGAAACCTTTACAAACATGAGCCCTTGTGTAATTCAGCATAAGATACTAGCGTTTTAGAGCTGGGCAAATCAGACTGTCAAAATCACACAGAATCTAGAATTAAATTACCTTCGGATTCATTCTCATGTCAAGAGGTCCATTCTTCAGCACGCTAAAACCTCTTTCAGCATCATTTACCTGAATAAAATACAGGAAAACAAAAAACTTCACGGCACTGATACTATATTAAGAAATCGGTATCCTGAGACCTGATAGTCTCTAAATATTACTCCAACAGAGTTTTAACTAGAAGAAATATATGTCTGACCCAACCAAGATAGTAATAGTAAGTTATCAAATGCACCCGATTTTAGCCAGGGGATAATAGCCTATAGAGTTTGCAAGAACTTGGTGTGAACTTTTCTTCTCATTTTGCAGCCAAATCATCCAACCATCACGGAGATGAAGGAAGAACAGTAGGGCCACAGAAAGAGGATTTTCGAGCAAACAACTTAAAGTTTTACAATAGCCTCTAAGATGTGATTCGTGTACAGACCTGCATAGATGACATACCCAAGTCCATCAAGATCCCATCAACTCCACAAGCCAATAAGTCATCAGAAACTTCACCAAGCACGCCCCTTACGTCCTTAAAATTCTTCAAAAAGGTATGCACTTTCAAGGCAGAAGCCGTATCACAAGAGTCGTTATGTAGGATACCCTTCAGCTGAGATTGAGCCATTTGATGCGCAATGGGATCAACATCTAGCCCAACATACACTTGCATTTCGGGATGGGCCCGAATTATCTGCATATAAAAGCAAATAACTTTTAAATAATCAATTGCAAAAGTAAAACATCCCAAACTAAAAGAATGCCCTCTCCACCTGATACTAAACGTTGTGTAATCACTACCTTAAAACAAATCATGCAAGTAACTAAATTACACCAGCGTGCTACATTTTCCAATTAGTAATAGATTTGTTAACACAGATGACACTACCTATCTTTACATAAAGCGGCGAATTTATTGCAGGGTTATGTTCTATGAAATACCACGAAGGTCACTACGCATAACATGATATGAGTTAATTATACTTTTCTAAACATACAAAAGCCAACCGCTTTTATCCAATTTATATGACATACTTACTTTTTACTCTATCCAAAAATAGAACTACACTTATCAATATTTATAAACAACTACGTACAAACTTCTCATTTTACCATCAACGAGATGATACACAAGTACACAAATATCTATGACAGTAGTTTTAGCTTTTAAACTACAAGATTCAAAAGTCTGTTTCCTTAAACTCCGTACCCAGTCAACACTCACATAAAGTGGGCCAGGGAGTAAATATATATAAAACAAAAGATTATAAATTAGAAATTCTATACAGGCATCAGAAAAGGAAGCGAAAAAAAGGGACAAAAATCATAGGGAAAAAGGAAGTACAATTAAACAAGCAAGGAAGTACAAGTGAAGAAGCAGGGAGTACAAACCGCAGAAGAATGGCCAGCAGCACCAAGGGTACAATCAAGGAAAGAGCGAAGAGTAAGGGAGTTAAATACATCCAACACTTCGCCGAGCAAAACAGGGACATGAGGGGCAGAATTGTCATTTCCATAGAGCTTCATGAAATTCTCCTCATCTAGCTCTTTTTCTGACCGAGTCCGCCGTTTCACTTGTGAAAGCTTGCTGCTTTGATTAATTAGTACAGTACTACTGTTGCTGTTGCTGTTGCTGTTGCTGCTTTTTTTATCCTTGTTTTTGTTTTTACGAGGTTTGCTGTGAACTGAAGCGGAAGTAGAGAAGCTGTGGAGACGGAGGAGGGGGAAATTGAGGGGCGGCGATAGTGGTGGAGGAATGGTGGAGGAGGAGTTCAAGAAAAGGTTTCGGATTAACCTTGCCATTTCCTGCTGCTTGCCGTTAATTGGTGTTCCCCTCATATTTGAAATTCAACACCAGAGCGACTGAGCGAGCGAGTGGAGCCTAATCGAGCTTACTATACTATCGAGCCGAGCTGAACCGAACTTTATATTATACAGAGCCAAGCTGAACCGAGCTTTATATTATCAATTGTTAATTATTGCATTAAAAAATTAAATATAATGTAAAGTTCTAATTTTTTTAGTAATCAAGCTAACCGAGTTGAACCGAACTTTGACCGAGCTTATCCGAGCCGAGCCAAACTTTAAATAAATCCGAGCCGAGCCTTTTTTCAAAATGAGCCGAGCCGGCTCAGCTCTATGCCCAGGCCTACTCATGAAATACACCCATTTTGTTACAATATGAATGAACCCAATGTATAACGAGATAAAATTAAGCAAGTTCGGTTATATCAGGTCAAAATTAGATTATTTTCCTTTTTGTTTAATAATCATGCTATCTAATTTATTTTGTGTTGTTACTGAAATGCTTATCGCACCAACACATATATTGAATAACTCAATATATGGTGTATATTTGGTAGTTAAGTGCATACTTGGTGGTCCAATTAGGTAATTTGCATTCATAGACTTGGCTTTTAAGTTATCAACTTTTAAATGTGTTAAACTGCTAATGAAATCGATAAGATTGCTTGTGTTAACATTCCGACATTTTACCCAACCTAAAGCTATTAAACCATAAAAATCAGACATCAACTTTGCATTCTTCTGCTGATGTTATAGACGTAGAATGAGGAGAAAGGGGCAACAAATTGATCAATACAACTAATTCCTTAAAGAATGAGTTTCCACATAAAGTAACTGTAGAAACTGGATATAAAACTACAATCCAAAAATTTCTCAATTATTTCGAGTTTGTCTTTAGCTAGCCTGTATCTACACTAACATTATAACTTCCATCAAGAAACAGCAGCATTCACTCACAAGAGTGTAGAAGCATAATAGAGGCACATCAAAACATTCAACCAAAAGAAAGTGATAAGACACTAACTTAGAGCAAAATCACACTTACTCAAAAGACACAGGCAGTCGAGTTAATCCACTAAATGAACACCACTGAACTCGAGAATAGACATTGTGTTGTTCGATAAAATACATAAAAGGATGTCAGATACAGTTCATTTTCTCTTCTAGGAAAAAGGAGTACATCTTTCTAGCATTACCATACTCATCAGCAGAACGCCCAGAAAATTTACGAGACATCAAAATTTTAACCTGAAACTGTAAAGGAGAAAACAGTGGGTGCTCGCCAACTATTAATGGCGCTTCTTACCGCCACCCTTTTTCTTCTTTCCCTTGTTCTTTTTACCACCTTTTCCCTTCTTACCTTTACTAGAAAAAAACTGCTTCTCATTAGATGCTTTAGGTGCAGAAGGTCTTAATAATTCTTTGACATCGAGCACTCCATTTTTGAAGTGACCTTCAGTTGCTTTCAGCACCCTATCCTCAGGTCTCCGCCTTCCTGCTGCTTTTCTGGAACTACTACCTGTGTTTCCTCCAAATCGTCCAAGTATTAAATTCTGCAACATAAATAAGTTAGCAACCCATGTTTATAGGAAATATTGAAAAAACACCTTGAAATTAAGCAGAGTTTTCAACCTCTTCTTGCACTTTCTGCTCCCTTTCTTTCTGTTTCTTCATCATTACACGTGCTACACTAAGTGGCAACCTCTGTTTCTTGGTAGGCTGCCCAAAGAAGTACATAATTAACAAATGTGGAGAATAGTAGTAGTGTTAAAGAATGCGGATCATAGTAGCCAACGTTATTATTCACAAAGGCTTTGCCTCACCTTTCCCCCAAGTGAAACTACTTTCTTGTTCTCCAGCTCTTTTTTCTCCCTCCATGTCATATGCGCGGAGCCTGAAACAGGATACAGAACCTTGTCAGTGCCAAACTGTCCAAGAAAATAATCAAGTACCTATCTATTTCCATAAGCCAGCATCACAATGAACATCAACTTAACTACACATCAAAACACATGCCATACAAAAAAAAGGGTTCAGCTTGAAATGAAGTGAAAGCTAAGCAGTTTGATTCTCATCCCTCTTAGACAACCAACTAATTATAAAGTAAATATTATCATGTTCAGTATAAGCTCCTCCCATCAGCACAGTGCTGAAATCCGAAGTGGACTAGTATAAATATCGATCAGCCAAGTTTCCTCGCTGATTATGTTTAAGAAACTCTTTGCTAGGAGAAACTGCTTTATTCTAAGACTTATACAACAAGTTCACCAGGAAATCCAAATGCAAAGAGCCTGTTGCATTCAATCAGCGTAAGGTAATGCACGGGCTATTACCCTGTCTCAGAAAGTTGGAAGAGAGAGTGAAGCTGCCAAAGCCACAAGAAGAAGAAATTGGGTTGGCAGTGGAAAGCAAGTCTGACGGATATTGGATTTGAATGCCTTGACAAGATATAACCAAGGAGGATTGGAGAAAATGGAAGGAGTACCACATGCAATGCTACGGGCAACAGGACGTTTTTTTATAGGTGCAGCTAAACCTTTTTGATAAAAGAAGTGGATCTTTAGTTGCTTTGTCTTAATAAGGGGTAAAACTTCACACCATTAGTTGCTATATATGAGATATTAATTATGCATTACCTTGATTGCGTGATCAACAAAATGAATAAACCAATGACTTTTTGGTCCAATCAATTTTCTGGTTCAACAAATGGTTTGGGTTTCGATCATATCACCAGCTGTTGGTATCTATATGGTGAGAAAATGAGTTTTTAACAATAAAAGTAATACACAGCTAGTGAATCTTTTGTTGTCATCAACAGTTAGAACCAAAGCATAGCTTTCTTCAGTAACAGTGATTATTTACATTGCACTGTCCACTTCAATCACCCTGCCATGATCATACCGCCATAGAGTTTGGATGTAGCAAATGTGCCTGCTATATAGTTGTGTAAGCTGTGATACTTCCTGATTGCCAACATAACACTATGCTCAAAGAAAGTCACAATAGACCTACATATATAAGAATGGTTATAAGCTAATTACACTTACCAATTGCTAATCCTTTCAAGATTACTAAAGAAACCCAAAGATGAGTCAAGAAAATGTCGCAAAAAGCCATAAGATAACTGAAAACCGTTGTCTGGTCATCCATTGGCCACTTATAATAGGAAAGCAGCAACCATATTTCCACCTGATTTCAATCACCACGAGCCTACCCCATAAAGACCTACCACCACCCAACACCAAGCTTACTGAGGAAACCTCACTTAGTCACCCCACAGAAAAACAAGACCAAGTCAGCCTCATTAACTTGACAACTTTCACTTTACCTGCTAAAAGTAAAACTAATTATTTTAACACAAGTTATCATATGGAAAGAGTTGATACCCTCTAGGCCCAGCTTCATGGGATCATCAAATGAAGAGTCCTCTGTAGATGACTTGATCAAAGACCGCTGTGAATGACTTATTGAAGAAAGTATGGGTGAAGGGAGTTCCATTTAAACTCTCTTTTCTTTTCTGGAGAGTTCTTAAAAGGAAGCTCCCACTTGATGACATAGTTGAGGGAATTGGATATACATTGGCTTCCAGATGTAGTTGCTGCAAATGTCCTGGTAAGGAGACAACTGACCACTTGTTTTTTGAAGGGAAATTGGCCTCTACCATATGGTCCACACTTGCACAGACTGCGGGAATCAATAATCAAGTTCAAACTTGAGAATGATGATTATGCAATGGTGGAACAGCAGGGCCATGAATAAAGCTTACAGGTCAATCCTAAAAATTGGACCTACTGTGATATGTTGGAGTATCTGGAAGGAGAGATGTGCTGTTAAGTACGGAGATAAGAAACTCTCAATTTTGAGTGCTGTTTATCAGACAACTACTCTCATGAAGCAACTTACCCACATGGGTTTTCCTTGGGTTAAAATGGAACTAAAATGGACAGATTTTGTTCATCAAGTAGATAAGGCAAAACAAGTATTATCAATCACCAGAACTTCTTGGTTAAGACCTCCAATGGGATTAGTTAAACTCAATACAGATACTAGTTTAATGAGAGATGCACAACAAGCAGCAAGAGGAGGAATAGTGAGGGATCATATGGGAAATATGGTTTTTGCTTATAGCGTGCCCCTACAAACTGCTTCTATAAATGCAGCTGAATTGATGGCATTATCAATTAGATTACAACTATGCATTGATAATGGGCCAATGGCATAAATCAACTGATCGTGGAGTCAGACTCATTATTAAATGTCAACATGATTCAAGGAAAGTGTCAAACTCCATGGAAATTGAAGAACTTAATGCTGGAAATTACTATAAGATTGAGATTTCAGAAGGGCAATTACAACACTGCTACAGAGAGTGCAATGCTACAGCAGACAGCTTGGCAAACTTGAGTATGGAGCAAGGTGATTTCAGAATTTTTTGGAATGAAGAAGATTTACCAAATGGGATAAAAAGTCACTATCTGTTGGAACTACAACAATGTCCTACCTTCAGAGTAAGGATAACAAATAGAATCTCATTTCCTAACTCATGAAGACATCAAGAATAGAGATTATAGGATGGTACTGTAACAAAAGCAAAAGATAGAAATGTACTCTAAAAAATTTTGTGCATAGAGAAGCAAATGTAATTAGGAGGAGTTCTCCTACAGTTAGGAATTTTTTGCAAAGCTTCAGGCAAATATGCTTAGATAGGATCAAATGTAAAGTTTGTGATTTTGTTCTACTCTTTTGTGTAATATTGAGAGTTATGGGTATGCCCTGCCTCATGTATCCTTTGGTGATCAATAGAAGTGCCCACACGGCGGATTGATTAAAAAAAAAAAGACGATTGACTAAATGTCTTGGCACTTTTATACCTACTAACTGGCACCACCACTGTCCCTTCCATATATACTTCAGCCATGCATTTGAGTTTCCCCTTCCAAATGAATATGATGATTGAAGAATAGAATTGGTTTTATCGGTTAGAGAAGATGTTGTTTGAGCACGACCTTTTTGTCAAGAAAAGGTTGATGACGTTTTATCTATGAATAAAATCGTTAACATAAATTGGGTTAACGATTTAAGCTGAGACATTTATCACTGATTGCCGGGTTCTGTCCTAAAAGAACTAGTTTAGAGATGTTCATATCAAGCTCCTTCAAGTCAATATTTAAGGATACTCCTGTCTTGGAGAAATAAACTAATCCTACCAGCCTCGTCCTTATATCAAATTCCTCTATCAAAGTATTCCTCTACCCTAAACCTCTTCAAGTTTGCCGACATCTGACATTTCAGAAGGTCTTGACTTTGGAAAACACATTCTACCATTCAATAAAACTCATGCCCAGTGCATCATAAAGACTTGTATAGAGTCAAATGACCAAACAACATTTGTGTAATAATCCATGTTGGAATGTTGTCAAACATGCATAAGACTCGGGCCAAGTTCATTTAAAGTTTCTTCCAAAAAATAAGACAACCAATCAAAATGCTTTGTTGAACAAGATTTAAACTCAATGCAACTTGAGGTGATACCGTCGAATCCCTCCTTCAGTTATTGGTTCAGCTAATACCATTTCTCGAATCATTAAATTCCTGTTTTGCCATTTCTTTTCCTTTTTCTAATTTAAACAACAAATCAAATGAAGCAGCTCTATAGATGAAAAAACAGACATGAATTTAAGTTTCCATCAGGTAGGATATTAATCAAGAGAACACCAAAAGAAAAGATCATTACTTACCAAGATATTCGACCTCCTTTAATATCGACTTAAAATCCATCTTCGGTTCCTTCCTGTCCATATTTGATCAAATCTTGTTTAACCTATCTTTCCTTTCCTGCCTTTAATACTGTCGATACGAAGAAAAAAGAACAACAAACAATAGGCGATTCAATAAAAAAGAACAAAAATTATGCAGATTTCTCTTAGCTCTGGTGCACATGAACAACTCAAGAAACTGTTTAGACTTTCAGAGAATTTATTCTTAAATTCATATTAGTATACCATCACAACTTTGGGCTGCATAACGGAAAAAATAAGTTTCATATCAACTAGTAAAATTACGAAGAACAGTGATATAAAAGCCGAGGTTGTACGACAGAAATAGAAGCTAAAACAGCAGTATAATCATATTCACCAAAAGGGCGTCTCCTGGTCTAATAGCAAGAGCTCAGGTTGTAATTGCGTTAGATTTCAAACTCAATCACAGACAAAAGTCTGATATTGGTATTTAAGTGGAGAAGGCTAAAGGGGCGGACATCAAACTGTATGCCACTAGCCCTCGGAGATATCTTGAGTATTAAAAAAAATACATGGTTTGGGCCTTGGGAGCTTACAAGTAGGTGTCGATGGAGAGGTACAGTTATGAGCAGAGGCGCAGACGCGTAGAGCAGCAACAAAATTTGGGAAAATCAAACTACAAAAAATTGAGTCTCAACAATTGATTTGGGCTTCACGGGTAGTGGGGCACTTTGGGTGAGTATTTACACAACTATGATGCCTGGGCAATTGGTATCTCTTTTTGACCCCGTAATAGTGCTTTAATAAAAATTATTTTTAATAAATTCTGAATTAAAATATCCCTATGTATCTTATAAAATAATGTCGTATCTCTGCCCTTCTTTTCTTCGTATGTAGTGCCTAAGAGGTTGTATTTGCCTTTGACCTTTCTTGCTTAGACAACACTTACACTTGAAGACATTCTTGCCTCATAAACACTTGTTGTTGACCTCTTCAGATATTTTCATGGATAACTTGAAGTATTGCTTATAGATGAAGCGAAGGTCATTTGGCTAATATCATCCTAAAGGGAAATAAACACTCAAACCAGTCAACTTTGAGGACATCGAAATGAAAATTTTTGGGGCATTTTGTTAAATTATACAGAGAAAGGAAAACAGTAGGATGTGGTTTGAACATTTGGCCCAACTGAACAAAATCTTTAAAAAGAATTGAACTTTGTTCCCATTGGCATAAGTTGTAGTTTTGCCTATTATGCAGGTCTCATCTCACTACCGCCCCTCCCCTAAACTTGTCGGGTGAACCCTATAAACTTTAACTCATCATAAAGAGATAGATGGAACTTAAAACAAGATATAGAGGACTCAAAAATTGATATATAACCCAAATATATACATGCAAGCTACCCAAAGAATAGAGCTAGCTACCCAGTACAAAGGTCTAAAGGTTTCCAAATGAGACATCTAAGAAAGCCAGAAATATATACATCTTGCAAAGGGAGAAAAATGACACAAAACAATAACATCTATAGTTGGTGGCCTAAACAAACAAGCTGGTTCACCACACAAAACTGAAATCGCCTCGTTCCATACTCGTGCTGTTGGCTGAGTCCTGGAGCAGAATCTGCCGAACAAAAAGACACAACAAGACAAAGAGGGAGTGAATCATAAGGACTTAATAAGTGAGGAATAACCAGCTACCTCGAGGGATAGATAAGTTGTTCAGGGAAACAGAAGCAATAGGAAGCACACAGATAAGCCAAGCATATATAATCTATGCAACAATTTCATATAGCCAATAAAACACAAATGAAGACATGAAATGAATGAGTCATGATGCAATGGGGTCACATATGCCCGAAACTATCTCCGGCACAGAACTCTCATCGAATACCAGGAGATATATGCAGTAATAATCCTTCACCAGTGCGGGACTCTCATCGACTGCGGGGAACTACATATCAAACCCATAACTAGAGTACAATACTCATATGCTCAATACAAAACTAATAACAAGTTATAACATATGATATACAGTGTAAACCCAATGCTAAGGCATAGAAAGTACGCCTATCAGCAGCTACACACGTAATAAACACGTAGTAGAATATCCATAATGCCAAAGCCCATCAAGAAGATGGATATAATTAAGGGTGACTAACGGCCCGATCCGGTCCGGGACCGGTTCCGGTCTCATCCGGTTAAAAAAATTGGAGCCGGATCGGGACCGGCGACCGTTAAGCCGGTCGGACCGGTCCGGTTTAACAATTTTTTAATTTTTTTTAGTTTTTTTTTAGGCAAATAAAGTTGAAAATTGAAAAACTTAACAATTTATGTAAACACCATTTGTAATAGTTATGTAAATTATATTTTTTAATGAAAAAAATAATTATGTAAATTATATTTTTAAATTTATTAATGTAAAGTAAATAAATAAACACTAAACAAACGTTGATTGGAAAAGAAATACATACAATTTATTAAAAATTCGGGAAATACATAATTCAAATGACAAAAACAAACTAGAAATTGAAAATTACAAAGATACTAAATAAACTAGAAATTCGAAAGTACATAATTGAAATGACATAGAAAATTTCTTAAAAATTTCTTCAATTATTACGCAGATATATGCCCCCTACCCGACGACTCCATTCGTAATTATGTTGTTTTTCTAAGTGTAGTATAAGTTTATGGGTTCCACCCACTAAGCTCCACTCTCTTTCACAAATTCTACATTTAGCTTTGTTATCTTCTCTATTATATTCCATAAATTCCCAAATTTCAGAGCGACATCTTCGTTCAGGACGCAACGGGAGCAGAGGGAACAGCGGGAGCAGCGGGATTAGCGGGAGCTTGATTTCCAGCCATTATAATTTATAATTGTTTGGACTTTAGACTTTGGACTTTGGACTTAGGAAGAAATTTAGAAAATAGCCTTTGAGAGTAATTTGAGAGATAAATTGATAGAAAGTGATGAATTGTGTGATATAATGATGAAATAATAGGGTATATATAGATAAAAATAGGTTGGGGGGGTATGGGGGACGTTTAGGGGGGTGGTAGGCAAATATAGTCGTTTTTTGCCGTTGGCCAACGGCTATATTTGAAAGAGAGCCATTGGCCCATTCAAACTGCCGGCCCGGTCCGGTCCGGAAGTCGGCCAAATATTTTTTTTTTTTGTTTTTTTTTTGTTTTTCCTTTGAGTTTTATTTAAAGTGGTGGATAATTTGAAAAATATTATAACAAAATATTATCAAGTTTTTACTTGTACATATGTTTGGAATGTTTAGTTTATTTCAATGTTTAAAGTTTAAACTTAGAACTAAAAAACTTGCAGTATTTTTTTAAACTTTGAACTTTGAAGTAATGAAATTTTTGAAGTGATGATTCAAAGTTCAAACTTTTCAATTAATTTGTTAAGTTCAAAATTCAAACTTTGAATTAATTTTAGAAAAATCAAATTTGAACTAATTTACAAACTAGTAATTAATTGTAGTATTTTTGCACAAACTATAAATTAAAAATAAAAAGTATGAAGACAATAGTTGTGATTGAATTCCAAGACTTTGAGCAATTTTATTGAATTGTTTAAGACATAAGTAGTGCAACACATACTACAATAGGTAAACTTCAAACTTGTAATTTCAAAATTCTTATTTAGAAAATTACATTCTTTTAAACATATTAGCTAGTTTCTTGAGGATAGTTGTAGGCTTTTCTTTAGGAACTGGCCGGTGTTGTTCTTGTTCATCATCTCCTTCTGGTTCTTCTTCTTCTTCTTCTTCTTCTTCTTCTTCTTCTTCTTCTTCATTGCCGGTTTGACTCCCTTCACTTGTTCCATCGCTCAAAATTTGATCAAGATATGCTTTGCCTTTTTGCTTAGTAAGTTATGGTAGACCAAAGTTTCTTCGCTCTGCTCTGATCGAATCTCTGAATAAAACTCATGTCTCCATTGCCTCCTCCTTTAACGAATATCTGTGATCTTCAATTTGAAATCTTCCTTGGCTAAAAGCGCTTTCCGATGCAACTGATGAAGCTTGAATTGTTAATATATCCCGGGTCATTTTTGAAAGAATTGGAAATTGCGATTCTTGATTCTTCAAATAATCCAACAAATGATGAGTTCCAAAGTTGTTAAGTTTCTTTGGATATTGAATTAAATACACTTGGAAATCACTGTATTCCTCCCCGTACTCGTCCTATTCTGAAAGCAACTTTTCATCAAGTCCCCTAAAAGTGCTCATCCCCGCCTGTGAAGAACTTTACCCGGTGGATTGTATTGGTTCCGTTGGTGTAGCAATGTCTGTCCAAGCTCTATACTTTGCAAAAACAGCCACGGTATCTGCATAAACTTAGCAATAGCCTCTTCTACACTTGGATACCCATTAGTAGCAATTTCAATAGGAGTAATTTCTAAATTTTCATATATTTCTCTAACAAGTCGTTCAGTTAACTTAATTTTAAAAGCAGGATGCAACACAGAAGCAATGTAAAAAAGATGAGGAATTGGAAAAAAATATTTTCTAAATTTTTCAATCATTCTCTCTACAGCCGGTTTGTAAATTCATATTGCTTATATAATTTCAATAATTCCGATATTCCAGCTATATAATATAACATGGTAGGAGTAGTTGGATAATATTGACCGGAAAATTCTAAAGTAGCGTGATAAAATTTTTGTAAAAACTGAAGAAGATGTTGAACAAGTTGCCAATCATCATCTTTAAGGCGATAGATTTCCATAAAATATTTATTATACATTTGAGAAATAGGCACTCTATATTCATAAGCAATATTCAATGCATCATATAAAGTGTTCCACCTAGTACAAACTTCCTTTGGGACTCTCCTAATTGGCATTCATAATTCTACACATTTTCTTTCCCATTCTCGTCTTCTTTCTTGATTTTTATTTCTAAAAATATAAGTAATAGCTATTTGCACCTTTTTGATAATGTCGTTAAACAAGTCAAGACCATCTTTTACTGCTAAGTTGTAAATATGACATGCACACATAACATGAAAAAATTCCGCAAAAAGGGGGTTCAAAATAGGTATCAAGTTCCTAAGTGCGTCTGTGTTATTTGTAGCATTATCTACCGTAATACTAAAAATTTTGTTAGTTAAACAGTACGTACGACAAATTGATGAAACTTTATTACAAATATAATTTCCCGTGTGTGGTTCTTCAACAACTTTATAAGCAATAATACGTTTTTGAAATACCCAATCAGGATCTATCCAGTGGACAGTAACAGTAATATAATCATAGTAGAACGACCCATATCCGTAGTAAGACATACTCTAGTGTCAAAGTTATCAAACATATATCGCAAATAATCCTGATATTCGTTCTTAAATTTAATAATATCATTTTTAACAGTAGTTCTTGGAAAACCTTTAAAAGATGGATTATATACAGACTGAACATAACGAACAAAACCAGTAGAAGAAGGAAAACTATAAGGTAAACCCTCGAGGGCAACTAGTTTAGCAATAGCTTCCTTATCCTTTTGTTTATCATAAGTAAGAAGCCCTCATGTTGTTTGGTTAATTCTTGTTTGGGTACCCGAAGATTCATCATGTGCTACTCCCCCATGTTCGGTCCCTAAATATATACCACCCGCCCGCATTGACCATTCTTTAGGATGTTTCTTTTGTAAGTGGGTCCTAAGTTTACCCGTCCCACCATCATTGCCCCCAGTTTTAAAAACCCACACTTTTTTTACAAATACCACACATGGCCGTCTGCGATTCAACATTCTTTGTTGCAAATTCCCACGCCTCAGATCTTTCCTTACGTTTAACTGGTATTCTAGTAGGAGGTACAGGAGCCACGTTAGACTGAACTTCGGGGTGAACTAGCTTGAAATTCAGGTGTTTCTTCTAAATTAACCCCGCTTTAATTCTCATATCAAGTTTCTAACATTTCGTAATCAAGTATATTATCAGCGCTAACATTATGATAATATTGAGAATCATCTATATGGGTGAACTGACTAGAACTACCAGTAATTTCTTTACCCCTACGACCACGTGCCCACCCCCCACCACTAGTTCCAATTGAACCTCTTTGAGACATAATAATAGCAAATAAAATAAATATATGACAAAAAAAATTATAAAAGAGTAGAAGTAGGAACGACCAACCAAATATAACCGTATAATTGAGGTGAAGTTGAAACTTGAGCCTCCACTTCAATTAATTAGTTGAATACTTGATAATCGAAAAATTGCAAAAATAGTCAAATTGATATTTCAACCAAGTAGCGCCTCCAATTGACCCAATAATTGATAGTTGTAAACTTCACCAAATAGCCAAATATAACTTTGATAGCAACTCCAATTAGAACTTGATAAAGTAGCCAAATTATAAACTTTTAACAAATAGCCAAAGTAGAATAATAGCAATATTGTAAAAAATTTGAGAGAATTAGAGAGAATTGAAAGATTTGTGTGAAAAATATGATGAAATAATGGGGTATTTATAGGAAAAAAATAGTTAGGGGTAGTTATGGGGTGGTAGAGGGGTCAAAATGGCCGTTTTTGGCCGTTGGACAATGGCTAGGGGGTCAAAAGAGCCATTGCCAATGGCTAGTTAACGGCTGAAAATGTGACTTTTTTTTGGACCGGTCCGGCCGGTTCCAGTCTATTTTTTTACCGGTCCATCCGATTTTTTTTCACTGCACCATTTTGGAACCGGGCTCGGAGCCCGTTAAGGGGTTAATGGTCCGGTCTCAACCTATCCGAGCCGGTCCGAGCCGGTTTCCAGCCCGAATCCGGCTCAGTCCGGTCGAAACCGGACCGTTAGCCACCCTTAGATATAATCACTTACCACAACTCCTAGGTCAATAAAGCTACTGCACAACCTCCTTTCCTGCTCGACGTCCCTTTTTTTAGCTAAAGAAACATATTCGCAGTTATAGGTGTCCGAAGAAGGAATATCTATTTTTTTTACGGAAAATAAAGAAAAATTACCAAAACACCCCTAGGCCAGGCTTAGCCGGAAGCCTATAAATTATATATTTTCGGACTCCTCATAGTCCCACGAGTCCAAATATGTTATTAGTTTTTATATCCGAATTCAAATTCACAAAATTCTCCAATTTCACAAATTTTAGGGTTCCAATCCAATTATCCAATTCAATTTCAAGAAATTCTTACTAAGATCATGAACTATCAAAATTGGAAGATCATAGGATGTTGTCTGATGATTTTAAACATATTGGTATTTAATTTTTACCTTAGAAATATTTTAGAATCAGTGGAATTGAATTAAGAATGAAATGGGCCAAAAAAGACCTTTTTATATTGTTTTAGAAAATGCTGAAATTTGCACCAGCTTTGGGTACAAACAGGATCCTACAAAGCTCAGATTGACTCTAAATTTATTACGCAAGTTATAAAACACTTATGTGACATGCTTGCAAAGACGGAACTCAAATCGAATCTCCAAAACTCAAGATAGAGGTCCAGGGGAAGAGGTCAAACTCTTAAATTTTGGAATTTTAGCTATAAATTATCCAAATGGCCTTGGAATTCACTTTTGAAGGTGTCCACAAGTCACAAATGACTATACAAACCTAACGCATCTTTTTAATTTTGAATCGTAGCTTATTTACTCAAATTGAGCTCGGAAAAACCTCTTTTAAGCTTTATGGACAACCGAAACCTTCTCAGAGAACCTATCAAATGAGGTCCAAATCAGACATGTCGTAATGGATCTTATGGAGTTTTTAACACTTTCACACATCAATCGGAGTCATAACTCCTAAAACGACTAACTAAGTCCGTTTCAATACATTAGTAACTCTCAAGTAATGGGAGTATTTTAGTAACCTAAATAGTTAATGAGATATTTTAGTAATATAACTTTACATTAAGGGCTTCTCGCTTTTGTATATATAATACCATAACCATCACTCATTCCACCAAAATCACCACAACCAGAACTAATACAAAGAAGAAGAAGAAGAAGAAGAAGAAGAAGACGACGACGACAAAGAAGAATGAGGTGGATAAGAGGGAAGGAACAGGATGGATGATGGTTATGGTAGTTTGAAGGTGGAAATAATGTAAGTGTATCTCACAATATATCTGGTGTACGTATATGTACAAAAATATGTATGTCTATTAAGGCTGTCCAGCGGTCTGGTTTGCACAGTACCGGTGCAAACTGGACCAATTAAAAAAAACTGAAACGGCCCGTTTAGCGACCGGTCACCCTTATTTTGCACCGGCCAAACAGGAAAATAATGGACCGAAACCGGTCCGGCCCGGATCAGAATTTTTTTAAAAAAAAAAAAGCTGTTGGGCTGTGCAAATATAGTCGTTGGCAACGGCTTTTTTCACCCCACAGCCGTTGGCCAATGACAAAAAATGGCTCTTTTTTGCTCCCCCATAGTTGTTGGCTAACGGCCAAAAACGACTCTTTTTTGCTCCCCCACCCCCTAGGCACGCCCATACCCCCCCAACCTATTTTTTCTATAAATACCACAATTTTTCATCAATTTATTCACAATTTTTCTAATATTCTCTCTAAATCTCTCTCAATCTCTCTTATTTCTACAAAGGCTATTTGCTAAATAATTCAAAATTGCTCTCGCAAAAAGGGTTTAATTTCTAAATTGCATTACAAAAATTAGTTGGAGTGGAATGGAAAATTGTTCGGTGCGGTTCCGGTCAAGTTTCAACTTTCACTTCTAAGTTCTACGTTCTAAGTTCTAACGCGACCTCGAGTAAAGTCGTTCTTACTTCTTATTATCTATTTTTATTTTTGCAATATGATTTTTAGCATATTTTAGTAGTTTATTTGTTTGCTTTACTTATAATGATGTCTGGAGTGTGGAGAGCACTTACTGGGCGTACGGGTAGCGGTCGTAGATCACGTGCTACTAACCGGGGGGGATGATAGACGTAGTCGTGCTCTAGGTAAAAGACCAATTGGTAGTTCTAGCGCTCCTTCTCATCTAGATGATTTTACTCAGGAAGATGACACGCAATTTTATCATGATGTAAATTTTGATCACCCACTAGATAATAATATGTTACAGGCACAATATCAAGAAAATACCGAAGGGGTTAATTTAGATGATGAAACACCTACTAGTCAATTTCATGGTGAACCTGAAGAAACTGAATCTGAATTACCACCTATGCCTCCTAGTAGAGAACCAGCAGTACGACCGGAAAGATCGGATGTGTGGAAATTTATGAGTAAAAATGTTCTGACTCAGATTGCTAAATGTAATCTTCGTAAAAAAGTTTGGGATTTTAAAACCGGCAAGCATCATGGTAGGACAGGAAAGTTGAGAATACACTTAGAAAACCATCATAAGGATGAATGGGAAAAGAGGTCGGGTGGCACTCGATCAGGGAACAGAATGGCTCCATCTCAAGGTAGTGGAGTTCAACGGAAAATTAACCTAGTGACAGATGGGCTTATGCATTATAATAAGAAGAAAGATAGGAAACAAATGGCAAAAATGATTGCGGTAGAATGCTTACCTTTTACATTTGCTTCTTGTCAAGGTTTTGATCGTTATATTCAAACCGTATATAATCCATCTTTTCAAAGTTTTCCAAAAACTACGGTTAGAAGTAATGTTATAAAATTTAAAAATGAATATAGACAATATTTACGATATATATTTTATCACTTTGATTGTAGAGTTTGTCTTACCACTGATTTGGGTCGTGGTGTTAATAGGTATGAGTATTTAACACGTGCTTGTCATTTGATAGATCCTAACTGGGTAATACAAAAAAGAATTTTAGCATATAGTGCTGTCGATGAACCACACACGAGAACATTTATTAAGAGAGAAATAACTGATATTTGTAATGCATATTGTATTAGTGACAAAATTTTAAGTATAGCTCTTGATAATGCTTCAAACAATGATTATGCAATTGGTCAGTTAAGACCGTCATTGCATCCCCCTTTTGAAGAATTGTTTCATGTTAGATGTGCATGTCATATATATAATTTAGTTGTAAAAGATGGCCTTAAGTTATTTGATCCTACTATTGTGAAGGTTAGACGCGCAATTAGTTATATTTTTAAATCTAAAAAACCGGATAGATGGAGGGACTTTAAGGTAGAGTGTATGAAAGAAGGTTTGCAGCTTAGAAGAGTTTCTAAGGAAGTTTCAACTAGGTGGAACACTGCATATGACTCTTTGTCTGTTGCTTACACTTTACGAACGCCTATAACTAATTATTTTAATGGCAAAGTGGTTGTAGAGTATCACCTAGATGAACCTGATTGGAAACTTGTTGAGAGTCTTCTTATATTTTTAGAAAAGTTTTTTTATGCTACTAAAGAATTTTCCGGTCAATATTATCCTACATTTACTACCATGTTGTATTTTATAGCTGGAATAGCAGAATTACTTAACGAATATAAAGTAGTGCCTGGTTATGAAAAAGCCATAGAAGTAATGATTGAAAAATTTAAAAAATATTTTTTTTCCTATTCCACCATTTTATTATATTGCTTCTGTATTACGTCACTGTTTTAAACAGTTTAATGTCGGAATGCTTATTAGAGAAATTTATCGGAGTTTGAAAATTACTGATGAAGAAACACCAAGTGTAGAAACAGCTTGTACGCAGGTATTTCTAGATTGCCAACGAATTTATGAAAGATATAGGAGTGCAGCTGATAATGTTGTTCCAAGTGGAGCTGGATCAAGTTCAACGCATGCGAGTAAAAGAGCTGCAGCCGGATTGGGAAGTTTTTCCAGCCTTAATCAAAGGCTTTCTAATAGGCAATCGAGTAGCGGAGGGTTCAACGAGCTTGATGTTTATTTACTTCATGGTTGCAAGGAAATTGAGTATTTTGGAAGTGATCAACTACTGCAATTTTGGAAGGATCAACAAGCACAGTTTCCAGTTTTAGCAAAACTGGTGCGGGATATTCTAACAATTCAAGCATCATCAGTTGCTTCAGAAAGCGCGTTTAGCCAAGGAAGATTACAAATTGGAGATCATATACATTCATTGAAGGAAGAAGCAATGGAGACGGCTGTATTATTCAGAGATTGGATTAGATCGGAGCGAAGAAATTTTATTAGCAGACGCAACATATTCAACCGAAATCTTATCAGCTGGTGGAAGTGTGGAAAATGAAAATGATTAGGAAGAAGATGAATTTTTGCCACTGGTTCCTCCTGAGGTGGCAGAAGAAATTATTCAGAAAGTGAGAAGTTTTTTTATTAAAATATAGTTTTGTAATTTAATATCTATGTACTTTGCAAAAAAAATCAAAAATTATTCAATAAAATGCGTTACGCCTTGCTATTAAATTATCATTATTTGTTATATTCTCAATTATCCTTTGTTATATCTTTTTGTAATTCAGTACTTAAATACTAACTAGTAAATACTAAAAACTAAATACTACTAACTTAATACTTAGTATTTATTTTGAAAAAAAAAATAACAAGTGCTATGTCTTGCTATTAAGTTATCATTCTTTATATATTCTTAATTATCCTTTGTTATATCTTTTTGCAATTCAATACTTAAATACTAAATACTACTAACTTAATACTTAATATTTATTTATTTTTTTAAAAACAAGTGTTATGCCTTGTTATTAAGTTATCATTCTTTATATACTCTCATTTCTCAATTATACTTTTGCAATTCAATACTTAAATACTAAATAGTAAATACTAAATACTACTAACTTAATACTTAGTATTTATTTTGAAAAAAATAACAAGTGTTATGCCTTATTATTAAGTTATCATTCTTTATATATTCTCATTTCTCAATTATACTTTTGCAATTCAATACTTAAATACTAAATACTACTAACTTAATACTTAGTGTTTATTTAGAAAAAATAACAAGTGTTATTCCTTGCTATTAAGTTATCATTCTTTATATATTCTCAATTATACTTTTGCAATTCAATACTTAAATACTAAATACTAAATACTACTAACTTAATACTTAGTACTAGTAGTATAACTACATAATTATTATTTTTTATTTAGTCTTATACTTAATTTAAAATTCAAAAACTACTTTCAAATAAAAATAAAAAGATAACAATATATATATATATATATATATATATATATATATATATATATATATATACACACACACACTTCATCCAAACTGGGCTGGACCGGACCGAACCGGCCCAACAAAAATTTTCAGCTATCCCCTTTTGAAAAATAGCCGTTGGCAACGGCCATAAACGGTTATTTTTCCCTCCCCCACCCCCATAAACGCCCCAACAGCTCCCCCCCCCCCCCCCCCAAACCTCTTTTTCCTGTAAATACTCTCATATTTCATCAAACTAGTTTTTGTAACGTGCGTCGCACGTTGTATCTCATATTAATTTTCTAAAATTTGTATTTGTCTACAAAAAACATCTCTCTACCGATCAACAAACATGAACACCAAACTACGCAGTATGAACATGACATCATCAAACTACTGAGTGTAGGGGTTAATGTTTACTCGCACTAACTTAATAGTGAATGTAGAGCAATGAGAAACTCTTTTTAGCAGGCTTAATAATTATCTAGTTGTATGTGAAGGCTATGTGAAGCCTTCTTTTTTGGTCATCTTGAAAATACTCTGTCAAACCATATGTCAATCTTAACGTGATAATTTAATAATTCTGTGATTGCATGGAAGTACTTTTGGTTCCTTTAATTTCTGAAATTTGTAAACGATTATTCTAGTGTATGAAAGTTTCTTTCATTTATCCGGTAAAGTAGTAGACACATATGCAGAATAAGGAGTTCTCTCTTTAATAGACCTTATATGACATGAATTTGGATTAGTTAGCCCAGTAAATTCTAGATAACAACATACAAAACCGAATGAAGGGGTATTTCTAATTATTTCTAATAGTTATAAGAGCCTTACAAATAGTTTCTAATCATTTTCTAATTGTTTTGTCACTTTACTAATAGTTGTATTTCTAATCATTTTGTATATAAGAGCCTTACAAATAGAACGAAAGAAGGGGAAAGGGTTAAAAATTAAAATGAAACAAAAAAAAAAAAGAAGAAAAGGTACCATAAATCGTGATTTTAACTTGTGGAACCTCATATATTCGTAGAAATAATTGTGCAAATCTGATTTAAGGCCGTGGTTAACTATAGAGCGGCAACAGCTGTAAAATTTTGTCTTTGACTCTTTTCGCATAGAGTATGTCCAGCATAACATAAGAAAAATCTAGCCTCTAACACCTTCAAGTATAAATACAATTACTCCATATCGTCTTAAACTTTAAATTCCTTGAACTTCAACTTTTGGAAAAGAGAATTCGAAGTTAATTAATGTACTAATTTATGAGAAATAGATTATTGTTATTATGAAGAGTATTATAGTTATTTAATTTTTAATGGTATTTTCGTCTTTCACTTTTTACTTTAGAGATTGGCTCTTTTAGAATAGTAAATAAATACTAAATACTACTAATTTAATACTTAATATTTATTTTGAAAAAAATAACAAGTATTATGCCTTGCCACTAAGTTATCATTCTTTATATATTCTCAATTATACTTTTGCATTTCAATACATAAATACTAAATTTTACTAACTTAATGCTTAGTACTAGTAGTATACCTATATAAAAAATAACAAGTTATAGGTCTTGCAATTAATTTATAAGTATTTATTATTTTTAATTTAGTCATATACTTAATTTAAAATTCAAAAACTACTTTCAAATAAAAACAAAAAGATAACAAAAAAAATATATATATATATATATTTCGTCCAAACCGGGCTGGACCGGACAGGCCCAACAAAAATTTGCAGCTATCCCATTTTGAAAAATAGTCGTTGGCACCGGCCATAAACGACTATTTTCCCTTCCCCACCCTCCATAAATGCCCCAACAGCGCCCCTCCCTCCCCCAAACCTATTTTTCCTATAAATACTCCCATATTCATCAAATTAATAACAATTCAATATTTTCTATTCGTTTCTCTCTAAAGTTTTCTATCAAAGGCTATTTTTTAAATTTTCTATCAAAACGGCTGCAAATACTCACACTCAAGCTCAAGGTGCTACTGTTGAAGGTCTCTCCCAACCAAGAACTGGAAGATCCGAAGTTTGGGAATTTATCACGAAAAATCATGATACTGACATTGCTCGGTGTACTCTTTGTAAGAGAACTTGGAATTATCAATCTGGATCACATCATGGAGGGACAGGAAAGTTTAGGACTCACTTGCAAAACCAACACAGCCTTGAATGGGCTGCTCGTGGTGGTGGATTATATCTGCGCGAGTGCGATAATTGAGTCATTGAAGATTTATGTATTTATCTAGTTTCTAATCTATTTTCTAGTTTTTATTTTTGAGTATGTCACTTTAAGTCTTTAATTATGTATTTCCAACTTAATGTATTTTTGTATTGTTGAATAAAATGTGTTTTTGTGTTGTTTATTTTGTCTACACTAATTTTTTAATCTATTTGAAAGAATTAAAAAATTAATTTTAAAAAAATCTATATACGAATCGAACCGGTACCAAACCGGGTCGAACTGGCACCGGACCGGTTCCTCCTTGTCGGTACCGGTTCCGACACGGCAGTGGTGCACTTGCACCGTTAGACTGGACCGGTACCGGACCGTTAACGATTTTTATTTTTTATTTTTTCTTTTTTAGTTTTAAGCCGGACCGGTCCGGAACCGGCAAGGTGCACCGGAACCGGATCGGACCGGTGGACATTCTTAATATCTATGTATGTATATACTGAATTATTAACGGAGCAATGGCAGTTGAAAGTAGATAGGATTAGGATAGTGGCGACGAGGATTTGTGTGAAAGAGAATAAAAAATTTCTGATATAATGAAGTTTGTTACAGGTTGTATATATTATGTAAAAATTGAGTTGTTATGACGTGCGGGTAATATTAATAATTTTGAAATTAAGGTTCGAATAGAAACAACAAAATCAAATATAGACAAAATTTAAGTTTTATAAAAATAATCTTGCAATTTAAGTGTTCTAAAAAATAATCTTACGTGGTAAATTTCCATGAATGTTAAAAGAAAACCTTTACACATATCGTTCAATGATATTATATATACCTTCAACACATAAAAGTATAAACATATCAAGTGAAATGTAGGGATACAAAAACTAGACAAAGAAGAAAAATCATCCGGCTGTCACCCATGATTGTTTCCTTCACTATAAAATTTCAATTTTTTTTTTGTTTTATTAGAAGCTTTTAGATCTAAAAATCCTCAAAAAAAAAATTTTTGATGGGTTCATGAGCTGTTGGATAGGAACAAATTGAGTCTTTTAAGAACTAGTGATCACAAGAAAATAAACGATGCACCTAGATCCACAAAAAGATAAAAGTTAATACAAATAAAAAAAAAAGAGGTATAATACAAAAATAAGCATGTCTCCTATAAACCATTGAGAATCAGCCAATTGTTGTATCAGAGATCATCTCAGTTAAAGCTTAAGCTTATCTCTCAGACATCTCTTCAGTCTCCTAATAAGAATTACTGAATCACAAAAAGCCCTAAAAATTTAGAAAGAAAAAAACCCTAAAATCCTAAAAATAATTGTAATAAGATGATTTACCTATGTATTTCCTTTAGTTGTTGGTGCAATATTTTTCTCATGTAGACCACGTCTTCACCAAAAGAACTCACAATTGATTAAAAATCGGAGAAATTCCTTCAGAGAAGAAATAAGCGCCCAGACACTTCTTGTCTCTGGCTTTAGAGGGCAAGTGAAAACAAGCAGGACAACAAAAAGAAGAAGATGATGACATTAGATAAACTGTTTTGTTGAATTGGAAGAGAGGAAAAAAAGAGAGAAGAAAATGAAATAAAGCTGATAGGGAGAGATCACTTTAAAATGATGTACCCAATATAATAATGAGTAGTGCTAAATAACCAAACTGAGAATGGACAAAATGGAAAATTGAGGTATTATCGACTTTTTCTTTATGAAGCAGGGGTCTTCCTGATACTTCACCGTCTTTTTCTTTTAAATTTCCTACCCTTCTTCAAAATTTCAGATTTTGTATTCAATTTAAAGTCCTCTCTCCTCCCCCTTACACTCTATTTAGATCATTGTTACCTAATGTTTCAAATTGTATTGTATTGTATTGTATTATAAATACAATGTTTGAATTGATTGTATTGTTTTCCATTGTTTAGTATCATTCTTATTGTTTGTTTTGATTGTATTGTATCGTACTGTAACTAATAAGTTTACTAATATACCCTTAGTTGTTCTAAATATTAGATTAAGTAATAAATTTTCTTTAAAATAAATTAAGACAGATTAAATTTACTAGCTAGTTTATCACCAACTATACCTTGTAAATATATTAGCTACGAAATTCATACAAATCATAAAAAAATAATTAAAAATAAATAAATATGAGTTCTTTTGAAAAGTAGAGAAAGAATTTAAAAAAGGTACAAGAAAAGAAAGAATCAGAAAAACGTATAAAGAAAGAAAGGCCCTGGAACGTGCCAACATTGGAGAAGAAGGGAGACGAGGTCAAAGTAGCTACTTAGGTGTATTTAAATAAGAAAATAGGATAGAGAGTAGATAGGATTATACAGTTATAATTAAGGACATGATGGGAAAGTGAGAAAGTGTAACAATCCAAAATCACCATATCAGTTGTAACAAAAAGTGAGTCTTTTTATTGTTACGTAATAACAGAAGTTAACAATACAATACAACGAGGCCATGCAAACCCAACACCCTCCCTTACCGTCTAAGTATTTGTATTTTCTATTTTCCCTTCATACATAGCGTAATACATCTACAGAGTTTTCTCTATACACTTAATATATTTTCCCCTCCATATTCCACTTCTTCCCACCATACAAACTCCACATTACATGTATCTATTCTCCATATTTATCCTCCCACATAGTATTCTAGTTAATTTCTCCTCCTCTTTTTCTTCTCTTTCACAAAAATAATACTAGTGTACTAAATTTTTCAAAAATGGGCAAGGTATATATTGTGTTTCGTGGTAAGAAGTTGGGTATATACCCTACATGGGAGAAGTGCTCCAAATGTTATTGACGTGAAGAATAACTACTTCAAGTCGTACAGTTCACCAGAAAAAAGCTAGAAAAGTTTTCATCAAATTTCAGAAGCTCAATAAGGAAGAAGCTGAAGAAGCATAAGTTGCTTCAAGTAGTGTTTTAGATACTATTGTACTTGAAATATCAGTAGGCATGAGGATATCAAGATATTGATATTCTCTTTAATATATGTATCAATAATAAAGGCATGGGGATATCAAGCAATTGATATTCTCTTTAATATATGTAGCAATAATAATAAAACGGTTGGGGGCCCTGACCGTTGAAAAGATCCAGGAGTTGGGGAAGAAGCTGGATGTTATGGGAGCTTGGGGAAACATTAGGGACGCGAGCAGTATGTGGGCCAGGACAGCAGATGCATTAGGGGCGGCGCCAGAGAAGTGCTAGGGGTTTCAAAAGGTCACCCTTATAGGCACAAAGGGGATTGGTGGTGGAATGAGATTGTTCAGAAGAAAGTAGATGCCAAAAAAGCTGCCTATTTGAAGTTGATTGAGAGAAATAATGAGGAAATAAAGAGAGAGAATAGGGAAGGATATAAGACTGCAAAGAAGGAAGCTAAGTTAGTAATTCGACGGCTAAAACAACTGTTTTTGAGCGTATGTATAAAGAACTAGCTGAAAAGGGAGGAGACCAAAAGTTGTATAGGCTTGCGAAGGTGAGGGAGAGGCGATCGCGAGATTTGGACCAACTGAGGTGCATTAAGGATAAGGGTGGTGTGGTGTTAGTTGAAGAAGCTCATATTAGACGGAGATGGCAATCGCACTTCCATAAACTGTTAAACTCTGATGGCGATAGGTAAATTATGTTGGGTGAGTTGGCGCACTCAGAGGGTCGCCGCGATTTCGGGTATTGTAGGTGTATAAGAGTTGAGGAGGTCAAGGGGGGGGGGGGGGAATTTGAAAGATGTGCGGGGAAAGAGCGATTGGGCCAGATGAGATTCCAGTAGAGTTTTGGAAGAGTGCGGGCAGAGCAGGTTTGGAGTGGCTGACCAGATTGTTTAATGTCATCCTTAGGTCAGCAAAAATGCCTGAGGAATAGAGACGGAGTTGCATGATTCTATTATACAAGAACAAGAGGGATGTATAGAACTGCAACAATTATATGGGCATTAAACTACTCAGCCACACTATGAAATTCTGGGAGAGTGTGGTGGAGATGAGGATGAGGAGGGATGTGCATATCTCCGAGAATCAGTTCGGATTCATGCCTGGGAGATCGACTACGAAAGTGATTCATCTGTTGAGGAGGCTGGTCGAGCAATATATGGACAAGAAAAGAGACCTGCATATGGTGTTCATTGACCTAGGAAAAACGTATGACAAGGCCCCTATGGAGGTTATGTGGAGATGCCTGGAATCTAAAGGGGTACCAGTGGCATACATCAAGGTGATTAAGGATATGTATGAAGGAGCTAAGACCCGAGTGAGAACAACCGGAGGAGACTCAGACTACTTCACGGTCGAGATGGGGGTTCATCAGGGTTCAGCATCTTAGCCCATTCTTATTTGCGTTGGTGATGGATGAATTGACTCGAAGTATTCAAGGAGAGGTGTCGTGGTGTATGTTATTTGCAGATGGTATAGTGTTGGTGGATGAAACACGCAGAGGCGTCAATGAGAATCTGGAGGTGTGGAGGCAGACTCTAGAGTCTAAAGGCTTTAGACTAAGCAGGACAAAAATAGAATACATGGAATGCAAGTTTAGTGATGCGCCTGAGGAGCCAGAGGTGGAAGTGAGGTTTGATTCCCGTGTTATTCCTAAGAAATGAAGCTTCAAATATCTTGGCTCAATCATCCAAGGTGATGGTGAGATTGATGATGATGTCACTCACCATATAGGAGTGGTTGGATGAAGTAGAGGCTCGCTTCCGGTGTGCTTTGTGATAAGTGTGCCACTTAGGCTTAAAGGCAAATTCTATAGAGTGGTTGTTAGACCAGCCATGTTATATACTACAGAGTGTTGTCCAGTCAAGAACTCTCATACCAAGAAGATGAGCGTGGCGGAGATGCAAATGCTCAGGTGGATGTGTGGGCATACTAAGATGGATAAGATTAGGAATGAAGTCATTCGTGATAAGGCGGGAGTAACCCCAGTGGTCGTTTTAATGTGAGAAGCAACGTCGCGATGATTCGGTCATGTGAGAAGGAGGAGTGAAGATGCTCTAGTTAGGAGGTGCGAAAGATTAGCAGTGCTGGGCCTGCGAAGAGGTAGGAGTAGACCGAAGAAGAATTGAGCCGAGGTGATTAGGCAGGATATGACCCAGCTCCAGATCACGGAAGACATGACCATAGATAGGCGAGTGTGGAGGTCGAGGATTAGAGTAGAAGGGTAGAGTACAGTCGAGTAACTTTCTCCTTATTAGAAATACTGTTATGCTTATATAGATGATACATCTTCGTCGTCGCCTTTACATTTATTGTTATTATCTGTTTGTTGTGAATACGTTTTACTTTTAACTTTTTCTTTAGAACGATAGTTCTGGTTTGATTTTGTTTTTATTTTCTACTATGTTTGTTTTCCTAGCCGAGGGTCTATCGGAAACAGCCTCTCCATTCCAGTGAGGGTAAGGTCTGCGTACATCTCACCATCTCCAGACCCTACTTGTAGAATTCACTGGGTTTATTGTTGTAGTTGTTGTTGTTGTTGTAATAATGAATGAAAGACGAAACTCATAAAAACAAACCTTAAACTTTACTTTCTTTCTAAATTCGTAGCATTAATTACACAAGATTTTAAAAAGGGCGTGTTAGGAAAGGAGAACCCGAATTAAAAAGTGGGGTTAATTTCATCGGTGGTCACTCAACTATTGTTTCATTACCACAAAGTCATTTTTGTTTCATTTGTTACCCAAAAGTCACTGAACTTTGCTCCGGTCTACAACAAAGTTACTCAAGCCGGATTTTTTTTAAAACTTGCGGAAAAATGATGTGGCATCATTAATTAAAAATAATTTTTTTAATTAAGTTTTCATCTATTGATTGTTGAACCCCAAAAATTACCCCCGAAAAGGATAAATTCCGGAATATCGACAGGATGGACTAACTCTTTTGGAGTTTTTGGAGTCGCCACCCAATTTAAGGAAAACAGGGAACCAAATTAGCAAATGCGTGCGAAAACTCCATTTTTATTAAAATGACGGTCTTTTCAGAAATTTTAAAGGTAAGAGATTTTATTAATTTCAGAAGAAGGTTTTTTAAGGCACTTCCGAAATTCCGTAAAATACGGTTAATCCGACAGGTTTCCAAATATTTACAAGTGCGCTTTCTTTCGGAAAGAATTATTTGAATAATAATAATAATAATAATAATAATAATAATAATAATAATAATAATAATAATAATAATAATAATAATAATAATCATCAATTGAATAAAAAGTTTATTTGCAAAATATATATTTTACTTGCACGCATTTGCTAAGATGGCCCCAATTTGCAATAAATTAAATAACGACTTCACAATAAAAGACGATGAACATAAAGTAAAGTAATACACAAACAATCAAATATTATTGATAAATATATTCTACACATTTATTTGCATAAATATCTCTAAGGAAAGAAATGCAAAGTTAAAGATAAAACCCGAGAAAATGATCAACTCGCGGGAGCCTTGGATTTTCTAAAATTCCTAAGTCTTATTTTGAATGCTTGAGTCCGAATTCAATCTCCAAATGCCTTCAATGCAATGGACTATCCCCATTCGTGAGTTACCCAAACTCATCCACAAATTATTCGTGCCAAAATGTACCTCGCAAAAACAAACAAGTAAAATTGGATTAATACAATAATAAAGTGTAATAACCAATGAAAATAAAATACTAATAATAAATTAATAAAGTAATAATAATAAAAATAATAAAATATATAATAATAATAATAATAATGATAATAATAATAATAATAATAAAAATAATAATAATAATAATAATAATAATAATAATAATAATAAAGGGGTTTTGTTTTTGCAAAATTTAGGCTCAGGTTTGTATGGCACGTCGAATAGAGGCTCGGGATTTGGTACGGTTGCAAACACGGAGCCGGTCGTGTTGCCATGCCAGGTACCAAACCCACCACTCTATCCGACTTACTTTGCATTAAATTAATACATTCATCATCGCCTTTTGCTTTAGGGACACGGGGACGGGACGGTTCAAGTGTAGTATCATGTTCAAATCGGTCCCGAGGCCTCAATACGTGTATACGTATTTTTTCATTGGCCAGTTAGCATAGTATTTGTCCAAATCAATCCAATGTTCCATGATATACCAAATTTATCCAAAACAGGTTCCTGCACTCAGAAAATCCAATCAATGTATAACAGTAATCCAACCATGTAAACGGACCAAACCAATAATCCAACCGGGTCAAATAGATCCATTATCAGATGCATCAGAATTAGGTGATTCAAACAACTTATCACCAAATGCTTTAAAGATATCAGCTGAAGCCATAAAAGAAGTCTTGCAAAGAGTACTTCTTGGATTTTTCATTGCCTTAACAATCATCAATAAAACTTTATCCAAAATTGGAAAGCAAGAGATCAGAGTGAAACAATGCAAGTCGCCTAGTATCATTCAGTGAGTGACAGAGGTAACAACAGTTCAAGCAAAGGGTTCAAACAAACAAGGTCGGATGAGCAATAATGCTCAAAATCAAACTAACAGCTCAAGCCAAACAAGCCTCCGGTTCCGAAGATCCAAAACGTGATAGAAATCTGCAATAGGTCGGGCAAGACCTGCAAAACAATAACGCAATGACAAGAAACAAAGGAGCGACAGCCGGCGGGTCCCGGCGTAAAACTCCGGCGACCTCACCGGCGTCGCTACTACTCTAAATTTTGTTATGTCCCATTTCGATTTCAAACCAAATCGTTAGCAAATAGAGAATAGGTCACCGGAAATGATATTTGCAGATCTGATTTCCAACAGCGGGGGTGATTTTGGCTAACCCCCCGTTCCCATTTCCAGTTTTGTAGTGCGTGGGTGTGTGTTGTAGAAGAGTCCAATAGTGAGTTCTCCCCCTGATCCCCTTTATTTGTTGGCTTTTTTGATGATTTTGTAGAGAGAAAAATGGGAATTTAGGGGTGTGTATGAAGAAGATAATGAATAGTCCTCAATGAAAAATCGTCTGGGTTTTTTTAGTGTGGGGCGTTTTTGAGTGTGGGGCGTGAGGGAACAATCCTGGGCATAGGGTTTCTTTTTGGGATAAGGGGAAGAAGAAAATGGATATGGGCTGAGATATGAAATGAGGGATGTATAGTGCCTATAAGGCTTTGCGGAAACAGTCCATAATTTAATTTCAAGAACGATTTTAATCACTTTCTCTTTTAATTAAACTAGTTAAACGCTATTATTACATGAATAAGCGGACTTTAGGGAAAACAATGCAATTTGGCCTTGTCTTCCAAAATCTCATTAATTCACTTTAAGGGATTTTAATTAATTAAAATTTTTATTTTAATAATTGATTTTTATTTAAATAATTTAGACATTAATTAAATTTCAGGACAAAATTGGGTGTCAACAGCTGCCCCTCTTTACCCGAAAAGGATGAAAGAGTTTTTAGGGTAAAGAAGTTGACGGGAAAGCCAATTTTGTCACGATAAAGCCAAGGCTTTTGATTCCAAAGACCAAAAGGCGAGGCTTATGGCAGAACTTCGGTTTCCGAGTTGCCTACATATCTCGGGCTGAAAGAGAATCAGGCCATATATAGTTCGACGCGATTTGAAAATCAAAGACGAGATAGTAACGACTACTCAAGCACGGGAAAAGAGGCTTGTAATCACCCAAGTTATGAAAATGTGGTCGACGACACACCCATAAAGAGGGGTTTACACGGACATAGCTTCCACTGCACCTTGATAACCGAGCCATCTTGTCTTTAATCTCAAATCTCAGACTCAGGTTTAACAAGAGACTTACCTCTGGGGTTGACGACTTATGCGGGTGCGATTCTTCAGGTCCTCGTTGACGAGTCTAGCTCATATCAACGATTGCCCCGGTTCATTGCTAAGAAAAGCTCCATGTTATGCTCCAAAAGCTGCTGCGGTGCTGCTAAAAATCCTGTAACAATCTCAACAAACGGTAAGCGTGAAACTGCTAATAAATTGTAATAACTGATAAAATTGTAAATGCAGGTTGCGGTATCATCGATAAGTTCTTCCTTCGATCAACTGACAAAGTACTCCTCCCGGAGAACCTCTAAGAAAGTCCTTATTCTGAATATCCTATTTGTGGGTGGAAGGACCCGAATATCCTATTTGTGGGTGGAAGAACCCGAGATATCCTATTTGTGGGTGGAGGGACCCGAGATATCCTATGATAGGCTTCAGAATAATGCCTCCAATTGCTTATGGTAGGCTCCAAATGATAATGATGTCTTCGCTTGCTCATGATAGACTCATAATAAGACCCCCGATTGCTTACGGTAGGATCAATAACTAAAGAGCCTTCAATTGCTTATGATAGACTTCAGAATAAGTCCTCCAATTGCTTATGGTAGGCTTCAATGCTAATGAACTCTTCGCTTGCTCACGATAGACTTGATAATAAGACCTCTGATTGCTTACGGTAGGATCAATAACAAAAGAGCCTTCAATTGCTTATGATAGGCTTCAGAATAATGCTCCAATTTCTTATGGTAGGCTTCCATGCTAATGAAGTCTTCGCTTGCTCACGATAGACTTGATAATAAGACCCCCCCCCCCCGATTTCTTACGGTAGGATCAATAATAAAAGAGCCTTCAATTGCTTATGATAGGCTTCAGAATAAGGCCTCCAATTGCTTATGGTAGGCTTCAATGCTAATGAAGTCTTCGCTTGCTCACGATAGACTCATAAAAAGGCCCCCGATTGCTTACGGTAGGCATGACGTAATTTGTAAGTGCAAGCTGCAATATCTTTGATAAATTCTCTTCCCATCCACTGGCGAAGCAATAAAGCAAATGCGAAGGCATAGTGCAAAGCATTTTCACCAATCTTGACAAATCAACTGGCAAGCCAGTCGGGTATGAAGCAAAGAGGGTCTTGGGGTTGATTGTTGAACAAACCAGCTGGCGAGCCGGTCCGGCACGAAGCAAGGAGGGTCTCGGGACTGACCTGTTAACCCTAAAAGTAAAGCGAGACGTAATACAAAGGAAATGCGAAGGCATAATTTAAAGCAAGTGCAAAGCAATTTGAACAATCTTGACAAATCAACTGGCAAGCCGGTCGGGCACGCAGCAAGGAGGGTCTTGGGGTTGATTGTCGAACAAATCAGCTGGCGAACCGGTACGACACGAAGCAAGGAGGGTCTCGGGACTGACCTGTCAACCTGAAAAGTAAAGCGAGACGTAATACAAAGGAAATGCGAAGGCATAATTTAAAGCAAGTGCAAAGCAATTTGAACAATCTTGACAAATCAACTAGCAAGCCGGTCGGGCACGTAGCAAGGAGGGTCTTGGGGTTGATTGTCGAACAAATCAGCTGGCGAACCGGTCCGGTACGAAGCAAGGAGGGACTCGGGGCTGACCTGTTAACCTGTTAAACTAAAAGTAAAGCAAGTCATAATATAAAGCAAGTGCAAAGGCATAATTGAAAGCAAGTGCAAGGGAATTTGAACATCTTGACAAATCAACTGGCAAGCCGGTCGGGCACGCAGCAAGGAGGGTCTTGAGGTTGATTGTCGATAAATCAGCTGGTGATCCGATTCGGCACAAAGCAATGAGGGTCTCAAGGCTGACCTGTTAAACTAAAAGTAAAGCAAGTCATAATATAAAGCAAGTGCAAATGCATAATTGAAAGCAAGTGCAAAGCAATTTAGCGTGAAATGTAAAGCAACGCAAAAGCGATTTAGCGAATCAATATGCGTGAAAGTCCAACAAGGGAGAAGCCGCGCTTGGTGGTCAACCTGAAAAATGTAAAGCAAGGCATCAATTTTAAAGCAAGTGCGACGACATAACTCAAAGCAAGTGTAAAGAAAAGCAGTGCGGGAATGTAAAGCAATGCAAGAGCCATTTGGCGAATCAATAGGCGAGATAGTCCAACAAAGGGAATTCTCGTAGCCGATGGTCAACCTGAAAGGGTAAATCAACGCGTTAATTTTAAAGCAAGTGCGAAGACATAATTCAAAGCAAGTGCAAAGCAAGGTAATGCGGAAATATAGTCAGTGCGATAGCCGTTGATAAATCAATTGGCGAGACAATCTGGCAAGGAGGGCCTTGTGCGGATTATCACTCGAAACAAAGTGATGCCCTATTTGGCTTAGTTTTGAAAACACAAAACAAGCCTCGGCTTTGTCGCCTGTTAGGAATGAAAGCCATAGGGGTAGAAAAGCCGCTTGTTCGACCATAACTCATGACAAAGCATAATGCTTTAAGTTATGAGGAGTCAATTTGAATGCAATCTCGGATTGTAATACGTCCGGAATATTCACATTATCCTGCATGTCTTAACAAAACTTATTAGCGACGTAAGGCTATTAAAATATGTATGTGAAATAAAGACGCTTATAGAAAGCGTAAACTCATAAAGACGCTTACCGGAAGCGTAAACACATAAAGACGCTTACCGGAAGCGTGAAATATAAAGACGCTTGTCGAAAGCGTAAACACATAAAGAAGCTTACCGGAAGCGTGAAATAAAGACGCTTATCGAAAGCGTAAACACATAAAGACGCTTACCGGAAGCGTGAAATATAAAGACGCTTATCAAATGCGTGAACACATAAAGACGCTTACCGGAAGCGTGAACACATAAAGACGCTTATCAAAAGCGTGAACACATAAAGACGCTTACCGGAAGCGTGAACACATAAAGGACGCTTACCGGAAGCGTGAGAATACAAAGACGCTTATCGAAAGCGTGAGATATAACGACGCTTCTCGAAAGCATGAATACATGATACTCTTTGAACTCTTCCACGGAGGAATGGTCTTGACTACAAAATAAAGTAAGCCCCCAGGATTGGCAATATTTGTAAAAGAAATGGAACGTTAGTAAGTGGTCTCATAAAGGGAAAGGAAATGAGATAGATATTCTTGATAATTTGCAAGAGTTATGGGAAATAGAAATGCCGACTTTCGGCAAATTGGAAAAAGCGTCGGGTCATGAAGCACGAGCTGTATCCAAATATCATTGCAATCCTAGCGATGAGAATCTTGGAGATTGACTTGCTAAGATGTATATCTTCAGTTACGGGTCTTAATGTCCCTGCTCTCAAAGAAAAGTTGTTAGTTTTGAGAAGGGAGAGGAAAACGTTTGATTTGTGCAGACTTCATCCTGGTCTTGCCGCTTCTGCTGCTTCCTCGTCTTCATTGGACTTGGATGTGCGAATTGCTTTCAGAAACTTGGCTCATGAACTCAAATAGCATAGATATTCGAAAAATAGAGGCAAGCTAAAATATTTTAATGCGCATGCAAATGAAGTCAAAGATGCATTTCGAAAATTTTGCCTTGACTTAAACTTGTAACATATTTTAAAACAAACTGAACGTCCTTTGTCTTAGACTTTGCACTGTTTGCTTAGCCAATTACGGAGTTCTTGCCAACTCATCTTTAATACCCAACGCCGCTTCTTGCAAAATTCTGCCCCAGTTATAATCTTCCACATCCCTAACTCGTTTTGCAAAAATTGCCCCAGTTGTCCTTCTTGGGGAAAAATAAAAATTTAAATGCTAAAGGGTCGAGCCCAATGGGGGAGCCTACGTATTCCTCCTCGGGAATCAGACCCTGCGTAGTTCTGCATCACTGCTTCAACGCCATATACCAACAAATAAAAGCTGCCCCAGTTGAAATTCTAACAGTAGTGCGATATCCAAAGAGCGCGGACAATAACTTTTCAGTGCGTCATTTTAAATTGTTCAGTTGTTTAGCCATACGTTACAAGCAAAGTTTTGGCAGGTCTATCAATTTTAATTTTGCAATGGAAACAAATGCAAGCGTAAATAACATAATAAGAATGCGATGAATTTTATTTCAACTTTCATAAATTCAAAATGAGTTGATTCAGATTAACATAAGCTTTAAAGTACAATGCAATTCAGAGCCTCAATCTGAATTAAAATTGAAAATAATGCTACTAAATTCAATCGCCAAGTTCTTTCAAGCAATGCCATTAGCTTCTAGTACTGCATTGTTCACGAGCTAGAGCGTCTACCACCAATCATATCTCGAAACCCTTGCATGGTGGATGGTCAGCCACTTCACAAATCCAACATTTGCTAGAGAAGTAAACAAAACAAAAGAAACCTCACAAAGGGTAACTAAGCTAGTTTGCATGTCATTCATAGAATTGCATACAAGCAAGCAACACCTAGTATTTAACGCATTTTGAGTAAATAAAGCAAGGCAGGCAATTAACATTTTAACACAGCTCATGCTCTCCACAACATCTGCACAAAATTCTAAACCCAAATGCCTAAAACCCGAAACAATCCTCCATAGCTTTTGCAAACACCCACACTCCTCCAAGCACGATTCCCAATTGTTTTACAACATCCAGAGAGAAATTTCCAACTGCCTCCACAATACCAGACTGCAAATAACGAAAGGCGCCAATTCGCCTTTCAAAATAAAACCGAGCTGGTCCTCGGCTTTAGACAAGCCTCTCAGCTTCCTAGGTTTTGCAAGGTTCACCGACCTTGTTCATAGGGCTCCTCACTGGTCCTCGGCTTTAATCAAGCCTCTCAGTTTCCTAGGTAGCCATGACCGCACCGGTTTTCAAGGAGGGACCCCACTGGTCATTCAGAGACACAGGGGCTTCGCTCTCCTAGTCTGTGACAGGCATACTTCAATTTTTATAAAGTTGCAGCTGGATAATCAACATAGGCATGCACACACACAGAGCCATTCACGAGAGGGACCCCACAGATCCTTTTAAAGATACCAGGGACTTCGCCTCTTAGATCTCAGCATACCATACCATCTCCAAAATACACACCAACCAAAACTGCCTAACTTTCCCCGACATGCAATTATGTCTATGATCTCAATTCTGCTAAATTCTTCCACTTTCTGACCTAAAAGACAACACTGGAGACAAAATTTCAAATCTGATTTTGCTCAAAATATGGTTAGGACCGAGTATTCGTTATCACACAGCACATAATATGCATTGTCGTTGGGTTTCAAGAACCCATTGACAAAAGGGCGGTTTCTTAATTCCTAGAAACGGTATCAAGGACCGGGTCCAAACTAAGGTGTATATGCATGCATGACCTAATCTCCTTCTAAGAATGGGCTAACGGTTGAGGCTGATTCGACCTATGCGGGATAAACCTGGCCCCATAAACCAGTAAAACTGGCCATGACAAAACCAGGCAAACCATACCCCAACTAACTTTGGTGACACGAAAGAAATTCAAAGACTTAGAAAGGACAATGCCCTTCCTGTATTATTGCCCGTCACGCAGGCCCCCCGTGATGAAATCGAGGAGATGAAAGATAATTGACAGGCTCCATGAGGGAGGAAATATAAACGGAATGCAGACTATGCACAAATAAATATAATACATGCTTTATAAGGCAAACCAAACAAACAGATATAATAAAGCAAATAAATTAGACATGCTAGTTGCAAATAATTGGAAACCTTTATGGTCAAAACCCTTATTGCTCCCCAGCGGAGTCGCCATGCTGTTGAACCCCAAAAATTACCCCGAAAAGGATAAATTCCGGAATATCGACAGGATGGACTAACTCTTTTGGAGTTTTTGGAGTCGCCACCTAATTTAGGGCTTGTTTGAAAAGCCACCATGTAATTGGATTTGGGTGTAATTGAGTGTAATTACACAGTTTGGCTTGTTTGTCTGACCAAGTAATTACTTGGTCAACATGGAATTGAGTGTAATTGAGAGGGTGCAATTACACTCTTCAATTCTTAGGGGGGAGCTGAGAATTGGAGGTAATTACACTGTGTAATTACATGGTATTTCTACTTTTTTTTTGTTATTTCATTTATAATTTTCTTTTCAATTCTATTTCATTTAATTTTATTTAAAAACTTCTTATTTTTTCTTTCTTTCTTTTTTTTTTTTAAAAAAAATTATTTTTTATTATTCTTTAGTTGTGATATTACCTTTTTCATGAGTTTTTATATTTTAAATAATCTATTTTTTTTCTTTTTATTTTTTAAATATTTTTTTAAAAATGAGGACTTTAATTTCATTTCTTTCCTACTAGTGCTTCTCTTTTGATGTTAGTCTTCTTGATGATGCTATTTTTGATACTCTTTTTCCTAATTTTTTTTCTTACTACATATTTTCTTGCTTCAATTTCTCTTATTATATATAAAATATTTTCTAATTTGAAGCTCTATATAATTTTTATCATTTCTTGTTGTATTTTTAAATAAATTTATAATAATTTTTATTTTCTAGATAGACATATAAATATGATTAAAAAATTAGGTAATTGTCTTTTATAACTTCATGTGGTATTTAAATAAGTTAGCAAGAAATTTAAACATGTTATTGAAAATTTTATTTACTAATTTAAGTTAAAAATTATTTATAAGAAGAATATCTTTTATGATATTAATTACCAATTTATAGATATTCAATATATATTTTACACAAGAATGTATATTTTAAATACTTAAAAATAAATAATATTTGAAATTTCTTGTAGACACATATATTTGACTACACATTCATACTTATTTGCATGTGCATATTGAATTAATTTATTAATTTTGATAAATAACTTTTATTTTAAAAATTATTTAACTGTGTAATTGCATTGGTACAATCAAACATGACACAAAGAATTACACAGTAATTACAATATGACAAACAAACAGGACTATGTAATTATTATACTGAGTAATTACTAGGCTGCGTAATTACTACCCTAGTAATTACACAACCTAGTAATTACACAGTGGTTTCCAAACAGACCCTTAAGGAAAATAGGGAACCAAATTAGCAAATGCGTGCAAAAACTCCGTTTTTATAGAAAAGACAGTCTTTCCAGAGATTCTAAAGGTAAGAGGTTTTATTAATTTCAGAAGAAGGCTTTTAAGGCATTTTCGAAATTCCGTAAAATACGGTTAATCCGACAGGTTTCCAAATATTTACAAGTGCGCTTTCTTTCGGAAAGAATTATTTGAATAATAATAATAATAATAATAATAATAATAAGAATAATAATAATAATAATAATAATAATAATAATAATAATAATAATAATAATAATAATAATAATCAATTGAATAAAAAGTTTATTTGCAAAATATATATGTTACTTGCACGCATTTGCTAAGATGGCCCCAATTTGCAATAAATTAAATAACGACTTCACAATAAAAGGCGATGAACATAAAGTAAAGCAATACACAAACAATCAAATATTATTGATAAATAAAATATTCTACACATTTATTTGCATATATATCTCTAAGGAAATAAATGCAAAGTTAAAGATAAAACCCGAGAAAATGATCAACTCGCGGGAGCCTTGGATTTTCTAAAATTCCTAAGTCTTATTTTGAATGCTTGAATCCGAATTCAATCTCCAAATGACTTCAATGCAATGGACTATCCCCATTCGTGAGTTACCCAAACTCGTCCACAAATTATTCGTGCCAAAATGTACCTCGCAAAACAAACAAGTAAAATTGGATTAGTACAATAATAAAGCGTAATAACCAATGAAAATAAAATACTAATAATAAATTAATAAAGTAATAATAATAGGAATAATAATAAAAATAATAAAATATATAATAATAATAATGATAATATAATAATAATAATAATAATAATAATAATAATAATAATAATAATAATAATAATAATAAAGGGGTTTTGTTTTTGCAAAATTTAGGCTCGGGTTTGTATGGCGCGTCGAATAGAGGCTCGTGATTTGGTACGGGTTGCAAACACGGAGCCGGTCGTGTTGCCATGCCAGGCACCAAACCCACCACTCTATCCGACTTACTTTGCATTAAATTAATACATTTATCATTGCCTTTTGCTTTAGGGACACGGGGACGGGACGGTTCAAGTGTAGTATCATGTTCAAATCGGTCCCGAGGCCTCAATACGTGTATACGTATTTTTTCATTGGCCAGTTAGCATAGTATTTGTCCAAATCAATCCAATATTCCATGATATACCAAATTTATCCAAAACAGGTTCCTGCACTCAGAAAATCCAATCAATGTATAACAGTAATCCAACCATGTAAACGGACCAAACCAATAATCCAACCGGGTCAAACATATCCATTATCAGATGCATCAGAATTAGGTGATTCAAACAACTTATCACCAAATGCTTTAAAGATATCAGCTGAAGCCATAAAAGAAGTCTTGCAAAGAGTACTTCTTGGATTTTTCATTGCCTTAACAATCATCAATAAAACTTTATCCAAAATTGGAAAGCAAGAGATCAGAGTGAAACAATGCAAGTCGCCTAGTATCATTCAGTAAGTGACAGAGGTAACAACAGTTCAAGCAAAGGGTTCAAACAAACAAGGTCGGAGGAGCAATAATGCTCAAAATCAAACTAACAGCTCAAGCCAAACAAGCCCCCGGTTCCGAAGATCCAAAACGTGATAGAAATCTGCAATAGGTCGGGCAAGACCTGCAAAACAATAACGCAGTGACAAGAAACAAAGGAGCGACAGCCGGCGGGTCCCGGCGTAAAACTCCGGCGACCTCACCGGCGTCGCTACTACTCTAAATTTTGTTATGTCCCATTTCGATTTCAAACCAAATCGTTAGCAAATATAGAATAGGTCACCGGAAATGATATTTGCAGATCTGATTTCCAACAGCGGGGGTGATTTTTGCTAACCCCCCGTTCCCATTTCCAGTTTTGTAGTGCGTGGGTGTGTGTTGTAGAAGAGTCCAATAGTGAGTTCTCCCCCTGATCCCCTTTATTTTGTTGGCTTTTTGGATGATTTTGTAGAGAGAAAAATACAATCCTGGGTGTAGGGTTTCTTTTTGGGATAAGGGGAAGAAGAAAATGGGTATGGGCTGAGATATGAAATGAGGGATGTATAGTGCCTATAAGGCTTTGCGGAAACAGGCCATAATTTAATTTCAAGAACGATTTTAATCCCTTTCTCTTTTAATTAAACTAGTTAAACGCAATTATTACATGAATAAGCGGACTTTAGGGTACACAATGCAATTTGGCCTTTTCTTCCAAAATCTCATTAATTCACTTTAAGGGATTTTAATTAATTAAAATTTTTATTCAAATAATTGATTTTTATTTAAATAATTTAGACATTAATTAAACTTCGGGACAAAATTGGGTGTCAACAGCTGCTCCTCTAATTCCTTAATCCATTATTTTTATTCTACCCGACCCAATCACATTTCACTGTGTCATCGTCGTGCATAACCATTTCATACCGATGCCCTTTCTCTTTGCCTCTGTTTCGTATTGAATTACTTAATTAATCTAATTGAGTAATGTTAGGCAAATTTGTTATGCAAAAAGGGAAAATGAGTAACGGGGAATGAATAAAAATGAACAAGTTTAGATCGGTTTGGTTCGGTTTTTCATTTAAGAAATCAAACTAGTTATGTCGATTTTTTAAAATTTTAAAACCAAAATAACAGCTCATTTGGACTGTTGTTATGTATATGGTGTCATAATGTATCTATTGTATTGTACTTTATGTTTTGTTGAGTTCAACGTTTTGATAGATTATATTGTTTGCAGTCGTTTCATAATATAACACACTAGTAAATGAAGAATGAATTTACAATATTGTCAAGAAAATAATAACATACGGGATAGAGTTATTATAAAAAAGATAAGATAAATGGTACTCCCTCCGTCCCAAAATGAGTGTCTACCTTTCCTTTTTTGTTTGTCCCAAAATGAGTGCCTCTTTCCTTTTATGGCAACTCTTTAATTCCAAGATTTGTTTTGGACCACAAGATTTAAAGACACTGACCCACATTACACACAACTTTAATTTTAAACCACTGGATTTAAAAGTCTTCCTTATTATCTTAAACTCCGCACCAAGTCAAACCCAGACACTCATTTTGGGACGGAGGGAGTAATATATTAAGGGGAAGAAGAGAGAAAAAAGACACGGTAACGACGCGATCACACAAAATTGGTCGTTACATAAAATGAGCTCTTCATCATTATGTAACGACGGACAAACAATATGATACGATACAATAAAATTTTAAAGTAACAATTAATACAAACATTATTTTATAGTAATAGTACAGTAACAATACAATAACAAGCTGATACCAAACAATGTCGAATTTTTATTTTTGGTTTTTCTCATTTTTTTTCTTTCAATTTTTCTGGGTTATTCGATTTTTGATTGGTACCCCAACGATTATATGGTAGATAATATTTATCAAATTTCAAATTTTTCACTGATAAAATAGTTATTTGTATATCTTCATGTAAGATATGACACTCTAATTTATAGGTCTGTCCTTGCTTTTAATTACTGCATTAAAAAATAATTGACACACAGATATAAAATCTTAAAAAAATAACGTGTCTGACGATAATACAATAACAATAACAATTCAGTAGGTCTCAGTTGGAAACTAACTGAAGATTACTTCTTTGAAATGTCCTGTTAAACTAGATTGCCTTGTTAATCTTCAGTTAGTTAAAATATATTTCTAATGTGGCTCCCTGACATAATGTGACAAAAAAAAAGTAGTGAAATTCCTAGCATAATGTGGCAAAAAAAAAAAGTTGTGAAATGGGTTTGGATTGTGTAGAATAAAAATAATGGGTTAGGAATTAGATTAATAGATGAAAAATTAATTAAGAAAATTATTTTTAGTTAATGATACCACATCATTTTTCCGGCAAGTTTTAAACAAAATCCGGCTTAAGTGACTTTATTGTAGACCGGAGTAAAGTTGAGTGACTTTTGAGTAACAAATGAAACAAAAATGACTTTGTGATAATGAAAGAATAGTTCAGTGACCACCGGTGAAATTAACTCTTAAAAAGTGTGAATATTCATCCCCACAGGGTGATAGATAGTTGTTTATCTTGTGTAAGAATACTCTTAAAAACTACATTATAAGTATTAGGGATTAAATTTGCACACGATTGCAAGTACGAAAATAATGTTATTTCTTCTCTAATTTACTAGCAAAGCAGAAATCGAAAATATTGATTAATGCATATAGGGGTCTAGGAGTTGTTTGGTTACCCAATGTGAACCACATTAGGCAAGTCCCGTGTGATACTAAGAAGGCTGTTGGCAGGGATTTGAACCCAAATCTCCTATGTAGGAAACCACTTGATAAACCAATTCAGCTACCCTTGCGGGTATGGTTATAGTGTTTGTTAGTGTAAAACCGAACACACTCACACGAGAGAAATAATATTTGGGTGAAAACTCTTGCTTTCATTGATGGGGGGAGTCCCCTATTTATACAAAAGAAACCTAGAGAAAACCTAACCCTAAACCTAACTTAGGGACCAAGTAAACCTAACGGGCTTGGCCCACTATACAATTTACATAACTAATCTATTTACCATAATCTATTTACAATACCCCCCCCCCCCCTCAAGTTGGAGCGTGAGGGTTCCTTATGCCCAACTTGTTAAGGAAGAATTCGAACTGGGCGCGTCCCAGCGCCTTCGTAAAAATATCAGCAAGTTGTGTGGTCGTAGGCACATAGCTGGGACGAATGAATCCTCCGATGATTTCATTCCGAACAAAATGACAGTCAACTTCGATATGTTTAGTGCGTTCGTGAAAGACTGGATTCCGAGCAATATGTAACGCAGCTTGACTGTCACACTTCAAATTTATCGGAGAAACGTGATCAATTCCAAGGTTCCATAAAATCCCTTTCAACCAATTCAATTCACACACAGTCATCGCCATCGATCTATATTCTGCCTCAGCGGAGGACCTCGACACAATCTGTTGCTTCTTCGTTCTCCAAGATATCGGTGAGTCCCCTTACGACACATACCAACCTGTTAACGATCGACGTGTCAACGGACAGCCTACCCAATCAGAGTCACACCACCCGTGCAATCTCAGATCACACTGAGAATGAAATACAATGCCTTGTCCCGGACAGCCTTTCAAATATCGAACAACCCTAAATGCCGCTTCCATATGCTCAATACGGGGACTCTGCATGAATTGCGACAACACATGCACACTATAGGACAAATCCGGTCGTGTAAAACACAAGTAAATCAATCTTCCAACCAGTCGCCGATAGCGTTCAGGATCTTTGATAAAACGACCTGTCGCAAGTGCCAAGCGATGGTTTTGTTCTATCGGTGTACAAACCGGTTTTGCCCCCAACAAGCCTGTTTCCGATATGATATCCAATGCATACTTCCTCTGACACAGGAAGATTCCTTTCGGAGCCCTTGCCACTTCAACTCCCAAGAAGTATTTCAAGGCACCTAAATCCTTCATATGGAAACATTTCGAGAGATATAACTTAAAAATTCGAATTGCCTTCGAATCATTACCAGATATAATCAGATCATCCACATAAACAAGCACATTTAAATGCACATTTCCCTTCTTCATCGTAAATAATGAGTAATCCGAATATGATTGTCGAAACCCATATTGCTTAAGTGCAGCAGACAACTTCGCAAACCAACATAGAGGAGCTTGTTTTAATCCATACAATGATTTTCGAAGGCGACACACAGCTCCTCCGACACACAGCTCCTCTCCCCGTCATGCGATGTCCCGGAGGCAATTTCATATATACTTCCTCGTGAAGATCACCATGCAAAAATGCATTGTGCACATCCATCTGATGCAATTCCCAATTTTTGGCAGCTGCTACGGCCAGAAAAACTCGGACAGTCACCATCTTTGCAACCGGTGCAAATGTCTCCGTATAATCAACCCCTTCGATTTGGTGATTTCCAAAAATCACCAATCTTGCTTTGTACCTTTCAATAGTTCCATCCGAGTTGTACTTTATCTTGTATACCCATCGACATCCGAGGGCCTTCTTCCCGGTAGGCAAGCGAACTATCTCCCAGGTTCTGTTCGCTTCCAATGCCTTCAATTCTTCCCCCATGGCTGTTCTCCATTTGTCACTTTTTACCGCCTCCGAATAGGAGGTAGGCTCATGTCCTTGCGTTATAGCTGCAAGAAAACTCACATGTTTCGAAGAGAAATTATCACAATTGACATAGTGTGCTAGAGGATAGGGCTTACCAGAGGGTTGTTGAGAAACAGATGAACAAGCAGACTTTCGAACACATGACGATACCCGGTGACTCATCTTTTGGACCGTATTAGTAACAAAGTCTCTCAGCAAGATATTCTCTTTCTTAGTTCATTTTCCCCGACCCGCATTTGAACCAAACGGTTGATGTCCATGACCTCTTCTACCTTTGTTACCTTCAGCTCTTCCTCTACCACGTCCTCCATTCGAAGTGCCTTGCTTCGGATAATGCACCCACCCCTCCGGATAGCCAATGACTTCATAGCAGCGTTCCGGAGGATGTCCTCCTCGATCACACAAGTGACACTCCTTATAGCCTGTCTTCGGCGGTTGTGATCGTTGTGCAGCAAACGCCGTCACCTCCCCTCGTTCTTCCTGAGTTCGTGCCATCCCTTTGACCCGTTCATCTTGGATTACCTTTTGGTAGACTTGATTCATCGATGGCAACGGCTCCTGAGCCAAGAGATTGGAACGGACAGTTCCATAAAGACTTTCATCCAGGCCCATAAGGAATAAGTGAACCCTATCTTCTTCCCTTTTCTTCTCTAGTGCAACCGTTAGATTGCAAGTGCAGTTTCCACAGGAGCAAGTTGGAAACTTATCACAATTTCCTAGTTCTTCCCACAACATAGCCAGTTTTCCATAGTAAGCAGCAACAGTTAATCCCTTTTGCTTACAACCGGCCAAAGCCGCTTTTAATTCCTGAATCAGAGGTCCGTTTCCCACGGAGAAACGTTCTCGAATACTCTCCCACAGATCTTCCGCTACTTCCATGTGCGATATGGTGGTCCGAAGATTAGGCTCGATCGAATTCCTAATCCATGACACTAGAAGAGAATTGATAGTCCACCAATCCTCATAATCAATCAACTTTTCATCGGGCATCTTGATCGATCCGTCAACAAAACCAAACTTCTTCCTTGCACGCAGCGCCGTTCTAACCGACCGCGCCCATTCCTCATAGTTTTCACTGGTCAACTGTACCTGTGTGATAATCAAACCAGGATTATCATTCGAAGTGATATCGTACGGAGAGATTGTCTTCCGTACGGCTGCAACATCACCTTTTGGAGCCTCCATTACTTTTCTACTTGAAGAGTTTCACGATGGCTCTGATACCATGTAAAACCGAACACACTCACACGAGAGAAATAATATTTGGGTGAAAACTCTTGCTTTCATTGATGGGAGGAGTCCCCTATTTATACAAAAAAAACCTAGAGAAAACCTAACCCTAAACCTAACTTAGGGACCAAGTAAACCTAACGGGCTTGGCCCACTATACAATTTACATAACTAATCTATTTACCATAATCTATTTACAATAGTTAGCATCAAATTCAACATAATTTTTATATGTTGTCTCATTTAAATTTTGTGTTTTCTATAAGTAATACTCATATAAATTATGTAAAAATTTGTGTATTAGTATATACACGATAAAAGTGGGTATAATAATACGTGTATTAATAATATAACTGCACATAGAAGCGGCAAGACAAGCTAAGCAATTTTATTCTTCTAACTTATCTTTGGTAAGCTCCACTATTATTGCCAATTTACTTTTCTCTTAATCTTTAGCATAGTTAGGTTGCTTTCCAACTATTCAGCTATCTTTTGTACGTCATAGTCTCATAAAGCTAGGTTCCAAAACATTATTGTGGTCATGGAAGGTCTAGAAATGTCACGAGCTTTATGGCCAGTTTATTTTCATGTACTGATCATGAAGTTTTGAGATCTTTGATGTCGTACTTTATATTTTCTATAATATTTAAGATAACTCTGGCGTGCCACATGCTTTTAAACTCAAATATTTTTGTCTTTATGTATTACTATGCATGAATATTCATGTATATGAATAAAAATGTATAAATGGTTCACTCGATAGAAAGTTGAAGGTAGTGGATGCCAGTCATGCACTTTTCTAGAATTGAAGCGTGATATTAACCACTGTTTGTCTTGATCACAAAATAAGAAGTTCCAAGATTGCAACTCAAAATTGGAGTTGTTGCAACCTCCGACGACAACCACTTGGCTTGCATCTATTCACTATGTTAGTTATTTGGGTTATTGGATCATGGGTCGCCCATGTGGTCTGACCCAACCCAATACTTGACCCAATTAAATTCAGATAAGTGAGAGTGGTTAAGAGAAGTTACAACTCCCCCCCCCCCCCCACAACTCTTTCTTTATGCGTTATGTGAGTAGTGGTGGGGCCCTCTCACTTCTTCAGATAAAAGGAGAAAAACTGAACGTGAAACTTACTTCTTCTTGAACAGAGAAAACAAAGCTCTCTAACTTTTCTCCCAACAAAAGAAACACATAAGAGATACTTAGTTTGTGGAAACCTACCTTGTTTCCTAGTGATTCAAGGTTTGACTTGGGGCAATTCCTTGATAGTAGATTCAACTTCCGTTGTGGTGTTAACAGGTACACAACTTTTGTCCCTGTTACCGTTATTAATTTCTAACAATTGGTATCCGAGCCGGTTGTTGTGTTTTCTATTGATATGAATGCACCGTCTTACTCCATGTTCCATGATCGTTGTTACTCTCTGCCAAAAGAATGCAAACTTTATTTTGCAAAGAATGACTTTCATATTTGTTAATATCAAAAATCCTACACTGCAATTTGAGTGTTTAAGTTGGAGACTTGACAAACTAAATTGCTTTAATCGAGACCAATATGATTGTCTCCCCTATGGTATTTTTTATTCTTTAATGAATAGAAATTAAAAGGGTATTGGAACTATCTGCCGTATTTCCCAAGTTAAGTCAATTTGACATATTTTTTTTAAAACTTTGTGTAAGTTAACAGTAACAAAGTTATCAAGTAAGAAGTTTTTTTTTGTCTTGTTTTTCCATCATTAGAAGTGTGGTCCTCCAATATGACCTATAAAGAGAAAATAATGATGGATTCTCAAACCTATTATTTTAATTGGATGTATGTTTGTTCATTGGATTACATATATCATAAACATGAGAATCTTGAGGTCCAATGAAAATTTCAGAATGTTGGCTTTAACTATTGTGGTTCTCAACATTATTCTACAGTGACTGAGGTCTGTGAACATTGGACAATATCCAATAGCATAATATAGGTTTTCTTCATCTAAGCAAAGTTGATTTTGAACTTGATGGGCAAGCTCCACGTGATGTCAATTTGCACCACTTAATTTCCTTTTGTTTTGGTGTCTGTATATTGAGTTTTAAAGTAATTGATAATTAAACAAAGTATTGTCAGCCTTCTTTGATTTGTACATACAAAAGTTTACCTTTTAGGGTAAAAGACAGCTTGTCAAATTTTTTTTTAAGAAGAGACAATTTAGTGGTTATAAAAGTCCTTATTTCTCCTAAAGAAAGATTAGTCCTAATCCCTTTAATTAAGAAAAACTCTTCTACAGGTTGTGATATATGTTGTCACACTGAATGGTATGTCCATTCTCATTGTTTCTTTGTTCCTATTTCAGACATGGCTGAACAGGGACAAGCTCGACTTGCTCCAAGTGGGAGTGGTGTTGGAAATCGAGCAAGAGGACAACGTAGAAGAGTACGTCGCCGTAGGACTTATTCCCGAGGATGTGAAGTCATACGGAATGTCCCCAGGGCGATGCAAAATTTGCTAAGGGATAAAAGGGCTATTCGAAGGGAGGGAGAAAAGAAACTTAAGGAGTTTAGAGAGTTGAAGATGGAACCTAATGCTGCTATATGGGAGCACATTGACCTTTTTGAGATAAAACGCTATGAACTAGGTCAATTTGGTTATATAATTGATGAACATGTAGCTCTTAGTATGTTGGCTGATTCACTTATAGAGCCTTGGAGTGAAGTGTTGACTAACATGTATCATGAGACATTCCCAAAAGTGCCTTATTATGTTTATTTAAACGCACTAGAAAATGAATGGGAAAAATATATGAACATGTAATGGCCTAGCTACATGTAACTTAGGTTGTTTCTCATTGTAATTAGTTTTTCAATTAATGAAACTTTGTCTTTTGTTTGCAAGATTAAATGTCATTTTATTTGTTTAATTTTTTTATGTGTGGCAATTAAAAATAAGTATGACATGATATTGAAAATCTTAACGAGATACACACTATGAGAAACAATTTTATAAAATATTAGTTGAACATTTAGTTGTAGATGATGAATGGAAACTTAGTAACCTTTCGATTCTATACTAAGTGTAAAATTAATATTTTATTTAATTGATTTGCCTAAGTGTGCATATCACATGCGAGAATGATGAGTAATAAATACACTTGCATTATTGTTTCATTTAACAGACTATGGCATCAAAAACTATCATTTTTGACTTAAACAAGGGTGACAAACTGAACGGCGAGAATTATGACATTTGGAGCCGTAAGATGTGGTATGTGCTGGAAGAGCAAGATGCTCTAGAAGCCATTAACCATGTCATGGTTTGCCCAGAGGAGGGTAACAGTGCCCAACATAGGAGAGATCTTGAGGCTTACAATTCTTGGAAAAAGAAAGATGCCACTGCTCGTGGAATCATTGTAAGCTCAGTTGTGGATGATTTCATTCACGAATGTGAACAATTCCCTACTGCTCATGCCATGTGGGCACATTTGAGAGAAACATATGGGGGTACTACTGTGACGCACCTTAGACAGCTGACTATCAAATTTGACACTTACAAGAAGCGTCATGACCATAGTGTCAAACAACACCTTAGGGTGATGTCAAACATGATAGCTCAACTCAAAAGTGCTGGTCATATTCTCTCTGATGAGCAGCAGGTTCAGGCAGTGATCCGGTCTCTTCCAAGTAATTGGGAACATCTGAAAGTAAACTTGACCCACAATGACAGCATCAAAACTTTTGGTGATGTTGCTCGCCATGTTGAGCTTGAAGATGAGCGGCTTGGTGCTGCAAAAGCTATACCCACTGCCTATGTGGCAGAATCAAGTGGTAAAAAGGCTTCAGGATTCAAGCGTAAAAATGAATGGAAGAAAGGCGGAAAGGGCAAGGAGACTAGTGAGGGACCCTCAAAGAAGAGAAACAAACCAAACCCTAAGAAGGGAAAACGGTTCTTTAAGAAGAAAGACAAGAGCAAGATGAAATGCTACAACTGCCAAGTGCCGGGACACTTTGCTCGTGAATGCACTGAGCCGAAAAAGGTAGCATTTCAAAACGCATCTCTAAGTGCTACATTTGTTTCTAGCACCGTTTTATTAACTGAATCTTATCCTGTGTGGATTGTAGACTCAGGGGCCACCGACCATGTGACCCGTGATCGAGAAGCGTTTGTGGAGTACCGTCGAGTACCATCTGGATCAAGGTGGATATATGTAGGAAATAATGCGAAGGTTGAAGTCAAAGGTCTTGGCACTTGCAGGATTGACTTGCGTGGTGGCCGTACTTTGATGTTGCATGACGTCCTATATGCTCCAGAAATTCGACGGAACTTAATATCTGTGTATGTCCTTCTTAATTTAGGTTTATGTTTGAACTTTAGTCGCAATGTTGTGAGAATTACTCTAGACAATGTCTTTTATGGTTCTGGACATCTTTACGATGGTTTCTTTGTATTAAGTTGTAATCCTTCTACTTATGACTATTATGTGGACCGTTGTGTTATGGCGTGTTCTTCTAGTAATAGAGATGTTGACATTATTACATGGCATGCTAGATTAGGTCACATTGGGCAAGATCGAATGAATAGATTGGCGAAGGAAGGACACTTGAGTTCTTTCTCGAAAATTGAAATGCCAACTTGTGAATAATGTCTTGCCGGAAAGATTACACGTAAACCTTTTGGGAAGGCTAAGAGAGCTGACTTTCCATTGCAATTAATCCATTCAGATATCTGTGGTCCAATGAACGTGAAAGCAAGATCTGGTGCCTTGTACTTCATTACGTTTGTTGATGATTTCACGCGTTTTGGTTATGTTTATTTGATTTCTCATAAATCCGAAGCACTTGAGTGCTTCAAACGATACATGAATGAGGTTGAGAATCAATTAGACAAGAGTATAAAAACTCTAAGAACTGATAGAGGGCGTGAATATCTTTCAAGACAATTTATTGACTTGTGTAGTGAAAAAGGAATCACCAGACAATTAACTATTCCTTATACACCTCAGCAAAATGGTGTAGCAGAAAGGAGGAATAGAACTCTATTGGATATGACAAGATCAATGATGGCGCAAGTTAATTTACCTATCTCTTTTTGGGGAGATGCGTTATTAACTGCAGCCTATATATTGAATAGAGTGCCTTCTAAGTCAGTTCCTTCCACTCCTTATGAGCTATGGACCGGCCAGAAACCAAACTTGGATTATTTACGACCTTGGAGTTGTGCTGCATTCATAAAAGATTCTTTTAACAAGTTTGGTAAACTGGGTCCAAAAGGCAAGAAATGTATCTTTATAAGATACTCAGAACACTCCAAAGGGTATGTATTTATTGGTGAATTGGAGGATGGAAGTGTTACTGAAATTGAATCACGAGATGTCACATTTTTAGAAAATGATTTTCCTAAGAAGGGTGAAGTAAAGGATGGAGAGCCTCTTTATGAAATGTTGAACTCAAATGGTCAGCAAGTGTCTTCTGACACATTTGATGATCTAATTGATCAAGAGTATGGTGCTGATCCGAGTGGGAGCTTTTCAATACAAGATCCTTCTTGTGAATCTGAGTTTCAATTAAGAAAGAGTACCAGGAAAGGTGTACCTAAACGTACTTATGATATAGAGGATTACGTTTTCCTGGTATCGGCATCGGAAGTGAATGAACCAAATTCCATTGCCGAGGCTTTATCGAGCCCTGAAAAGGATGAGTGGATGAAAGCAATGAAAGAAGAGTTAGAGTCCATGAGAACCAACAAAGTCTGGGACTTAGTTGATCTTCCGCCTGAGCGTAAAGCAATTAAGAACAAATGGGTTCTGAAAATTAAACGTAAAGCGGATGGATCGATAGAAAGATACAAGGCACGACTGGTAGCAAAAGGCTTTACTCAGCAAGCAGGAATTGATTATGAGGATACTTTTTCGCCAGTTGTGAAGTATACCTCAATTCGCTTACTTTTAGCTATTGTTGCGCGTTTGGATCTAGAATTACACCAAATGGACGTAAAGACAGCTTTTCTCAATGGAGAATTGAACGAGGAGATCTACATGGAACAACCTGTAGGTTTCATCGTTAAGGGCCAAGAAAATAAGGTCTGTAAATTGAAAACATCTATTTATGGTCTAAAGCAGTCTTCAAGGCAATGGTACCTGAGATTTCATAAAGAAATGATCTCATATGATTTTACTATGTTTGATGAAGACCATTGCATTTATGTTAAGGTCCAATGATATGTTTGTAATTCTTTCTCTTTACGTGGATGATATATTGATGGCTAGAAATAATTTGGAGTATCTAAAGATTATCAAGTCATGGCTTTCAAAGTCATTTGACATGAAAGATATGGGTGAAGCAGACTATATCCTAGGAGTTAAGATCCAAAGAAACCGTTCCAAGAAATTATTGAGTCTGTCTCAAGAAACGTATATAAAGAAAATTCTGGAACGCTTTCGGATGAGTGAGTGCAAACCCATGGATACTCCTGTAGCGAAAGGTGAAGCTTTATGTCTTGAAATGTGTCCACAGACGCAAAGAGAGAAAGATGAAATGTCTCGAGTTCCATACTCAAGTGCTATCGGGAGCTTGATGTACGCTATGTTGTGTACTCGTCCTGATATCTGTTATGCCGTAGGTCTAGTTAGCAGGCATCAATCCAATCCTGGAAGAGATCATTGGAAAGCAGTGAAGAGGATATTTCGATACCTGAAAGGAACTGCAGATTATTACTATGCTATAATGGATCTGATTTGATGTTGAGAGGTTATACAGATGCTGATTGGGCTGGTGACTTGGATGAACGAAAGTCAACATCTGGATATGCTTTCTTACTAAATGGTGGGGCCATTTCATGGAAAAGTAAGAAACAAACTTGTATTGCTCTTTCAACTATGGAAGCTGAGTTTGTAGCTTATACATATGCAGTACAAGAAGCTGTTTGGTTGACGAGATTCTTTGAGCATCTAGATATTGCAAAGAATCCTCAAGGATCGATAATTTTATATTGTGATAGTCAGGCGGCTGTTGATTTTATAAAAGATCCTAAGCATCATGAAAAGACCAAACACATTGATACCAAGTATAAGTACTTGAGAAACATAGTTGCAAGTGGTGAAGTTCCAATACAATACATGCCTACACTGAAAATGGTAGCTGATCCTTTTACAAAGGCGATATCTAGAGACCAGTTTGAGAAACATGTTATGGCTCTAGGTTTGCGTAGGATATGACTAAATTTATGTATTGTAGAACAATTTAAATGCTCATCTATATATATATTTTTGAGTTTATATTAAATCTCATGTGCATGTGATGGAATTTATTTGTGATAAGTGTGTCGAACAAGTCGCGAGATCGGCTCTCTCACACGGGCGATCGCCTCTGACGTCGAGGAACGTGCAGAGATGAGACCAATTAGAACCTTGAATTGTACAAGGTCATAAATAGTTTAAATGGTCGGTCTTGATTAGATTTCAGACTTATGGATTTGTATATCCTATATGACTTGTTTTTCGTAAGCCAGATGTGAGTTTTTCATAAATTATTGGATCTGAGGATTGTTTGAAGAAAAACTCAGGTTAGACATTCAGAAGTGTCTAGATCAAGATCTGTACGGTGTTTATATATTTAGAAATGAGACACACGCGCCAAAATTAGGCAAGAACACCGTAGCACGTGTTTCATACCATGTGTGCTGATCGACCAATAGGGTGATAGAAGAATAGATCCCTGCTTCTTCATTGTGTGAGACCCTAAGAAAAATCAATTTGATTTTCATTAGAATACCCTTTGACCTTTTACTGTCTCTTGAAGTACAAATCTGTGTTGCTACTTTAGCATGTTACTAATAGCCACGAGTGATTCGGCAATGCGGTGCATGTCTAGGAAAGTAGCTGATTTGGGATGAATAGATTCGAGTAGAAAGGGAAGACAATTAGAATGATTTATAAATTAACTTATATTCACAGGTCGACCATTGCATTTGCCATGAGAGTTTCAAGTGTAATTGTGATACTAAGTTAAATAGGAACTCGAGTTCGCCTCAATCGAGGTTGAGGGATCAGATAAGTAGCTACTAGGGTAGCGAATGATGTCTGGGGTATTGCGAGTAAGAATATCCTCATGTTAATAGTGAATTCTTTCCGTATGTGATTGAATTCCTATATGGAGCTATTGCACAACCTAAGTAGGTATGGCTCTTGAAGATGCTCGCAGGTCGCACGAACTATTTGTCTGTATGAATTATATGTGTTATTGATATGGTACTGGTTTGGATCCAGTCCACCATGTGCGAAGTGGGAGATGTTAGTTATTTGGGTTATTGGATCATGGGTCGCCTATGTGGTCTGGCCCAACCCAATACTTGACCCAATTAAATTCAGATAAGTGAGAGTGGTTAAGAGAAGTTACAACTCCCTCCCCCCCCCCCCCCCCACAACTCTTTCTTTATGCGTTATGTGAGTAGTGGTGGGGCCCTCTCACTTCTTCAGATAAAAGGAGAAAAACTGAACGTGAAACTTACTTCTTCTTGAACAGAGAAAACAAAGCTCTCTAACTTTTCTCCCAACAAAAGAAACACATAAGAGATACTTAGTTTGTGGAAACCTACCTTGTTTCCTAGTGATTCAAGGTTTGACTTGGGGCAATTCCTTGATAGTAGATTCAACTTCCGTTGTGGTGTTAACAGGTACACAACTTTTGTCCCTGTTACCGTTATTAATTTCTAACACACTGTTTAACCTGATTGGCATCAAAGATGCAACGAAGTGTCACAAAAGTCATTGTTTGCTATCTCCATCTAGTGCCATCAAATAATCAGAAAGTTCAATACGTAAATGTCTCAATGTGTTGGACTTTATTTGAACTTTTTTCTTCCTTTTGAGTGGAGGGATGTACAAATAAGGAAATGTACAGTTGTTGGGAGAATTATAGATCAAAATATGATTTCAAATCTATTGCAATCACAAAAACACACTTTAAGACTTTGTCCTTCATCCTTCTCAAGCAACGTCTACGTCCATTCTGCTATTCATAAGATTGATCATAGTTACGAATTCTCTCCTCATTTATTCACACAGAAGATTCAACATAGTTACGAATTCTCTCCTCGTTTATTCACAAATATAAGCGTGTGCACATACACAAACAAACTAGTGGAAGCCTTTATATCTATTCTGCTACATCGATGACTCATTTGTAGATACATTACTCATGTTGGTTGTCAATGTACGATATCCCTCTCGTTTATTTTAACTTTATAATTTTTGAAAGAAAAATTTGGGATTCACATATCGATAGGTGGAAAGGGGATGGATAAAAAATTGTTTGCAAATGACACAAAGCCCGTTAGACTAGAGACAATGTGGTTATCTCATCTAAATTTAGAAATATGGTTAGTAATGCTTGGTCCAATCGATCCTTATGTGATGCTATAAGATTGTTTGAAGATAATATTAAAGTGTGGAATAAAAATGTTTTTGGAAACATTTTTTAAAAAAAAGCTGATACTCTTGCCGGATTAAAAGGTGTTCCATTTTTCTCTAAATTACCCTACTAGTAGCTTCCTACAAAATGTGGAGATATCTCTTATTCTTGACTACAATAATATCCTAAAACAAGAGGAAGAATTTTGGCACTTCAAGTCTAAAATTATTGGTTAAATGAAGGAGACGCTAATACCAAATTTTTCCATATTACTACTCTTAATCGTAGGAGAACAAATAGGATTACGCATTTTCAGGATAATACTGGTAGCCTTATTTTCGACCACCATAAAATTAAGATGCACATCCAATCTTTTTTTGAGGAACTTTACACCTCTAATCATACTTCTAGCAACTTAATTCCCTTAACCAATAGTGCCACATGATATAATGGGACAGATTTGTCTAACTTAGACAGGCCTCTCTTTGATGTAGAAATTACTAATGCTGTTTTCTCTTTTAAACCCTATAAGGCTCCTGGCCCAGACGGGCTTCACCCTATCTTTTTCCCAAAAATACTGGGACATCGTTGGAGACTCGGTTAAAACTTTTTGTCACCAGGTTTTTTCAACTAGCACCATGCCCCCCCCCCCCTCCCATGTTAATACTATCTACCTATACCTCATTCCTAAATTTAAGAATGCAGACAATATAAATTTTTTTAGACCTATAGGTCTTTGTAATACCATCTACAAGATTGTTACGAAAATTATTTCAAACCGTATCAAACCTTATTTACATGACATTATTAACCTTTTCCAAGCTAGTTTTATTAAAAATAGGAGGGCATTAGATAATGTCATTATAATACAGGAGGTAGTTACTAAATTTAGTCGTATGAAGGGCTCTAAAGGAGAAATGTTAGTCAAAATAGACCTAGAAAAGGCATTTGATCGAATTGAGTGGTCGTTTATTCGTACAATACTTGCATTTTTTAAATTCCCTAATAAAATTTCTAAACTTATTTTATCTTGTATTACTTCTCCTACAATTTCAATTTTAGTTAATGGATCTAAGACTGCCTTCTTCTCTCCTTCAAGAGGAATTAGGCAAGGCGACCCTATGTCTCCTTATATTTTTATCTATGTCTAGAACTCCTCTAAATTTATATAAATAATCAAGTTGAGGCTAATCTTTGGGAACCTATTAAATTATCTCCTGAAGGCCCTGAATTGTTTCACTTATTATTTGTCGATGACCTCACTTTCATGGCTGACACGACCCGAAATCCGGTTAGGCCGTGCGGGCATCCGACATCCTCCCCATACACCCATCGGGCGAACCCTTACCAATTAAATTAGGAAAATAAATATAAATTCGACTCATAAATAAGAAAAAGACTTAAAAAAACCACAGATATATTGATACCTCCAAGTTGTACAAAAGAAATTGTAGCTGAATACCCAACATACTAGGTTTAGGGCTATCCAGACTAGACATCTAACAGTACAAAAGAAGACAGATACCTCCTAAAGGGGGGCAAAATGCAGCTGAAATAATAGACAATAAACTGATGGTCATCCGGAATACAAGCTGGCTCACCCTGACAGCTGAAGTCGTCTTCGCTCCTGAACAACGTGGCGAACTCAATCCTTGAGCAAACCTGCCAAAACGAAATAAATAGACAAGAACAAACAACAAACAAGGGTGAGTCAAAAGGACTCAATAAGTAGGGGCAGACTAGCCACCTCAAAGAATAAGATAGCTAGCCAGGGAGAAAAAAAATAAATAAACCAAATTCCTCTTATTTAAATTATAAAATTGTAGAGCCAGATAATAACTGGAAACACGTATGGGATCATAAACTCATAAACAACCAGGGACATAAGATAGATAGAACGTATAGGTTTTTAAGTATCCCGAACATAATACTGTCACGGTGTGCAACCCGTTCCACATGTTCATACTGTCGCGGCGTGCAACCCGATTCATATATTCATACTGTCGCAGCGTGCAACCCGATCCATATATTCTTATTGTTGCGGCGTGCAATCTGATCCGTATATTCATACTGTCGCGGCGTGCAACCCGACCCATATAACTAAAGCATATAAACCAATTAAAGACACTAAATAGCTAGAAATGTATAGGCAAACTGAAATATGTCCACAACATGGTATACATGCCGCATACACTAAACACAACACAATAGTCACATACTAGTCAGTATGCGGTGCAATGAGATGGGATAAATGCGGTATGATGCAATGCAGTCACATGTGCCTGATACCTTCACTGGCTCAGGACTCTCATCGATTACCTGGAAGTATATGCAATAATGACCCTTCACCGGTGCGGGACTCTCATCGCCAACCGGGAAGTATATGCATACTCTCATCGATTACTGGAAAGTATATGCAGTAATGACCCTTCACCGGTGCAGGACTCTCATCGCCAACCGGGAAGTATATGCAATAATTACCTTTCACCGGCTCGGGACTCTCATCGATTACCCGGAAGTATATACAGTAATGACCCTTCACCGACTCGGGACTCTCATCGATTACCGGGAAGTATATGCAGTAATGACCCTTCACCGGTGCGGGACTCTCATCGCCAACCGGGAAGTATATGCAATAATGACCCCTCATCGGCTCGGGACTCTCATCGATTACGGGGTTGTATATGCAGTAATGTCCCTTCACCGGCTCGGGACTCTCATCGATTACCGGGAAGTATATGCAATGCTCAAAACCAGAGTGCAATGCTCATATGCTCAATACAATGCGAACAACATGCCATAACATATAATATATAATGTAAATTCAAAGCTAAAGTGTAATGAGTACGCCTATCGGCAGCTACACACGTAAGGAACACGTGGTAGAATATCTACAAGGCCAAAGGCCTCCAAAGAAATGGATATAAATACTTACCTTATTTCAAAGTGCTACTCAACAACCGCTTTATCCTTTGGATTCACTGCCAAACGATCTTGCTTATTCAATAAGCAGAAAATATATCAGATTAGGCTAAAGGCTTCATTCCTCGCATCTTAGGGCAACCCCATTAGGAACCTGATACCCTGTTCGCATACGCAATACTTAGACCAGGCCTATGTACAGGGTTTAAGGTCACATAACCAAACTCTAAATAAATTACATTTATATATTGCTCATAACTCACTGAGTACAAATATATAATCAATTCCATTATCGCGGTCCAATTGACCCTTTAAACTATTAATTGAACTTATTAAAACGATGTATAATATCTCAATTTTTACCATATATTCAAACACACATAATAAACTCAAATAATGCATTAAGATCATTACCTGAATGTTTCGGGTGAAAATTCTATCATTTTCTGGCTCTTTTCTCATTTTCTGGCATTTTTCTCTTTCACTCCGTCATCTTGTTTTCTTTCTCTTTCGTTTAGTTAATGTTTCTGTTTCTAGTTCGTCCAAGGACCAACCGCCTTGCCATTTCTTTACTTTCCTTTTTCCGTTTTTTTTTCTTTTCTTTTATTAAATTTTCTTTTCTTTTCGTTTTCGCGACGACAATTAAAACGGAACCCTACGAAATTTGAAATAATCCCAAATTTCGCATACAAGTTATACAAAATATATGCAATATACTCGCTAAGGCGGATCTCAAATCGGACTCCCAAAACTCAAGATGCGAATTAAAACGGAAAAGATCTAATGCTTTAACTTTCGGCATTTTAGCGGAAACTATCCGAACAACCTCGAAATTTACTTTCAAAAGTTCACAAAAGTCACAAATAATCATATGAACCTAACGGCGCTTTCGAATTTTGAATCGGAGCTCAATCGCCAAAACCGAGCTCGAAAATCTCTTTTTAATATTTATTGACAATAAAAACTGAAATCTTCTTCCGATGCCTACCAAACGAAGTTCGATTTAGCTCAAATTTTACATACAGGTCCTAATGGACCTTACGAATATTTTAAAATTATAGGCACGCCAATTAGAGTCCTAATTTCTTAAACGACTTACCGAGGTCGTTTCATTGGCTAAGGCTACTGACAAATCAGCCAAGACTATTCATAATACTATGAAATTATTCTGTGAATGGTCGGGAGAAAGAGTGACTAATGCTAAATCTAAGCTCATTTTTTCTAGTAACACGAATCATACCTTAGCTACTAATCTAGGTGGAATTATTAATATTCAAATAGGTAGTCATTTTGAAAAATATTTAGGCTTCCCAATTTTAAACCATAAACCCAGGCATGCTGACTACAATTTCATTCTTGATAACCTTAACAATCATCTAGCTGGCTGGAAGAAATTTTTTTCTCAATATGGCTGGTAGAACTACCTTAATTAATTCTACCCTTAATACAATTCTGAATCATGTAATCCTTACTTTTTGCCTTCTAAAACTTTGAACTCTATTGACAGAATTCAAAGGAATTATTTTGTGGGGTACCACTAATCATAAGAAAAAGTTACATCTTTTGTCTTGGGATATTGTCACAAAATCTAGGCATCTTGGAGGTCTTAATATCACCAGAGCTCGTACTAAAAATTTGGCTATGGTCGCTGGATTAACTTGGAGGCTATTGACTAAACTTGGTACTATATGGTCTAGGACCATTAGTAATAAATACCTCAATCGACTACTCCACAAATCCAAATCCCTAGTGTGGAATAGCATTAGTAAAGCTCTGCCTATTTGCATAGCCAATACTCATTGGATCCTAGGTAATGGTAACAATGTATCCTAATGGGACCATAGTTGGTTGCCTAATAGAAAAGGCCTTAGAAGTCAAATCAATGGTCATCTTCCTCTTAAGCTAATACAATTTGGAAGTGTCAGATATAGCCTATGGTCAAGCATGGGACTGCTCATCTATTTCTTTTATTTTTCCTGATAGTATTAATGAGCTTTTTCATAACATTAACCCCTTATTAACTCCTTCTGGTATTGATTATCCTATTTGGGATCCTAATAGCAATGGTCTTTTTTCTGTAAGTCCATGTACCCATTTTTGGAAAATCATACTGCTGAGGCAAAAGACTTTATGTGAATTGGGAGATAGATTCCCTTAATAAGATTACATTCTTCCTATTGCAATGCCAGCATGATAGGCTCCGTACAAGAAGTTACCTTAGCAAAATAGGAATTAATATTGACCCCGTTTGTCCAGTTTGTAAGAATGGTATAGAGGATCAATACCATATCTTTTTAAGATGTCTGATTGCTACAAAATTTTGAAGAGAAGAGTTAATAGACACTAGTACCATCAACACTCAGGAGTGGTTGTCTGATCTTAGGAATTTAGTTACTCGCACTTATAATCGATTTTATTCACGGGTCGAGTTCATATCTTTTGCTCTTTGGAATCTGTGGATAAATCGTAATCACAATAATATTAACAATACGAGTTACGACCTTTCTTTTAACCAAGTGCATCATCGCACCTTAGAATTTAAATTGCTTACATTGAAAGAGCCTCGCAAAAATATTTCTAAAGCCATTCAAGTTCGATGGTTCCCCAACGTTCGAAGTTTATTAAACTTAATATAGACAGGGTCATATAAACCTAGTTGCAATAAAGCTGGCATTGGTGGGGTTTTTCGAAATTCACATGGTGACTGGATTTTAGGCTTTCACAAAAAAGTTGTCGGTCTTAACCATACTCAATGTATCCAAAACAATTTGTTCCCCCTAAAAGTGGAAACAGACTCAACAGATATTCTCCATTTATTAGATAAACCAACATCAACTTATGCTTCAATCATTGATTCGTGCAGGTTAATGATGTCCAAGATGCAAATGCCAACAATCCGGCATAATTTTAGACAAGGCAACAAAGTAGCTCACCTTTTGGCAAAAGGGGCTCCCTCACAGTCCAATCTAAATATAGTTTTCCATCATGCAGTGCCTGCTACCTTCGTTTATGAAGCTTTTGTGGAAGATAGGATGGGCACGAATTTTGCAACCACCACTTCGAATAGTACTTTTCATAATTTATCTTCTCTAGGAAATTTGAATGCGCTTAATGTCATTTCTATGTTTTGTATAAACTCTAATGGGTGGATCCTACGAGTATCCATGCGAACTTCTTATGCAATCGACCTTAAATATTAATATATTATCGTACTTAACCAAAAAAAAAAAAAATAAAGCATTAAGAATTGTGAATGTCTAGTGCATGACCTTGGCAGGCCCTAGCAGTGTCATGCTTAAAGGAACATTTCTTTCAAAAGCTATAACGACATGGAATATTGGCCGTCCTAAATACTACAATACCGAACCATTGCTTAGAAACCTCTTGAAAGTCCCTTAGCCTTCATAACTAGCAAGTGCACATTATACACTTCCAATAAGATCTTCGGACAAAGACACGCAATGTTTTTCCTAACACACTTTATTATTGTCAATCACTAGGCGACAAGTCAGGACTAAACAATGCAAGCCTTCAAAAAAGCTTCCACACAAGAACATCACTACCATTAACCTTACTTCTATAAAAACAGTTCAAAACTTGGATAACTAACCACCAACGTTTGTTCAAGAGATACAACTTATAGCTAACAGTATACAAATTTAATGCCCCTTTTACAGAGGGGTAATAACTTTATGCTTTAGTATTCACTGACAAATAGAGGGAACACCAAAAGTTACAAAAAAAAAAAAGTATTCCACAAAAAAAAGAATAAATGGAACAAATTGGACAAATTAGAATGTGTCAGCTCCCACTGCTTCATATCTACACTGACTCCCACCTATACTCCTCTCTATTTATTCTACCACATTGTATATAGTGTATCACTTGCTGCAAAACCCTCCCACAGTACTACACATCAAATGTCTGGCCGCGAAAGGAAACTCCAACAATGGCTTGCTGGAACATTCTTGATTCAATGAAGTCTCTGTAATTTTAGGCTAATCGTCACAATTCAATCCACAGACTTCTAGCACAGGGCCATCTCTTGAGACAAACGGATTGACCCGTACCCACAACAAGGTCAAGACTGAAGCAAGAAGAATCGACCATACAACAACTATGGTCGGGGTACGCTGTTGCTTTCCCATCAATCCTTTGAGGAATGGGTAAAGATGAATAATAACCCACAAGGCAAAGAATAGCCTACCAAATAAGGGTCCCCAAGAATCATAACCGTTATTTATTGCATCTGAGATACCAACCACAACTCCAATTATGTTTATTATTAGCAAAGTCGTCGGTGGAATTAACAATGTTGTCCACTTGAAGATATAGAGTTCGGAAAATTCCCCATCATCCCCTCCTTTGGATGTGACGGTGAAACTTGTCTCCACACCAGCCAAAACCTTGAACAATCCTTGCAAGAGAGCGAAAAAGTGCGAAGACGAGCCTCCAATAACCCAAAACTGCTCGTTTCTCCACCAATCATCTATACCAACACCACCCCACTGCATCTCAAGTATACCGGTGGCAGCAATAGAGATGAAGAGTGCCATGAATATAATGCTGGCATAATTGCTGATCTGCGAATGTCAAATACAATTAGCAAACAGCCTCAATAACTTTTAGAAAGTTGGAAGTCATTAGGTAGCAAATGATCAGCCTAAATGAGAGTAAAATCACACTTCTCAGTGAGTTAGAATTATCTAGTTGGTGTCTCCATCATGCCATGCAATTCACGTGACAAGCATTAAGCCAATGAATGTTATGAACGAGAAACTTCGAATTACATCTTTCTTTTTGGCCGAGGTTATTGGATGAATTAGTAGTATGGTTCTGGAACAAAGGTTCTCAATGTAGATCCAGTTATTACGCTTTAACAAATATATATAAAGGGGTAAAGCGAAAGCCCTAAGCTTATATTAAGACTAAAGAGTGTCTATATATGCACCTCATCAGCTGAGCATTTAACTGCCCTAAGAAGTTGCATTTTCCAGTAAAGTTTTTTGATTTAACAGGTATTGGCAGATATAGAAATGATTTACCTCAGGAACAATGAATTTTCCAGTGAGAAGGCACAAGGCTGGCAAGGAACAATAGGCAATCAAGGGAATGGATGTCAAAGGATATACAACTGAGTTTATGTAAGAGAACCTCTCCAGCCACTTCAATCCTCCTCCATAACCATACCAGATTGGGCAATGCTTGCTTAGCAAGATTTCAACCGATCCTAGCGCCCATCTAAGAACCTGATGGAGACGGTCTGAAAGATTTAAAGGGGCTGAACCCTTGAAAGCAGGCCTCTGAGGCATACAATAAACGGACCTCCATCCATGGCAATGCATCTTGAATCCAGTCAAGATATCTTCCGTGACAGAGCCATAAATCCAGCCAACCTAGTTAAAAGTCGAAGATTTCTGAGCTAGTGAACCAAATTTATTACATTGTTCAATAACAAAAAGCAATCAATGGGTATTACCTCCTTCCCCCATTCTGTTTTATCTTCATAACCACAGCTAATAACATGAATGGCTTCCTTCAAAAGCGACGAGGTACTGGCTTCCTTCGGAAGACCACCGTCTTCCAGAAGTGTGGAGGCAACAAAAACAGGAGACTGTCCAAATTTTTTCTCTAGCTTCACCTGAGAAGCCTGACGTGAATCCACATTTACTCCTGCAACGCAACATAAATCAGTTTTTTTCAACTCTATTGATCAGTGCATTTCAGTAACTTTATTGTTACATTTTGTGGTAATAATGTATAAAAGACTAGAACAACTATTGTTTCTTAAAAGGATAAATGTCAAACCTTCAACTCCTTCTTCAATTGTTTCAAGAGCATATATTTGCTTTGATGTCTCCCTGTGCTTTGGCTTCTTCTCCTTCTTTGTTTTCCCTTTCTTGTTTGCTTTCGATCTGAAACAGCAACAGCAAAAGCACACTTTTGGCCAGCAGTTACAGGTCTTGCTAGGTCGCTTCTTCTTGGCAGGAGCACTATATCCATAAAGTGCATGCCTTCTGAAAACACACCCCGTACCAACATATATTGGTCCTTGTATACCATCCAAACCTTTCATGTTTATCTGTAAACAACTTCAAGAATCAGTCTCTGCCTCGATGGATTAAGAGTTGAAATCTAGTTAAAGCAACTAGGGTATACATACATCAAAGAACACGACATTTCTGTTTGAGTATCTGTCGTGACGATCGATCCCATCAAACCTTTGTGGAAATTGCACATAGCAGATTTTCTTTCCTGAAGTGGGATCCATCAGGAAACACATGGCTTCCCTCAATGCTTTGCTATTGTTGATGTAGTGATCACAATCAACATTTAGCAGGTAAGGAGCGTTCGATATGACTGCTGAAACCCTCATCTGAAGACAGATTGACAAAATCAGAAAACTGTGTTCATGAATCAGAATTTTCTCCCCTATTTCAAGAAACATAAAAGTTAGTTGAATTACCAAAGCATTCATGGCGCCTGCTTTCTTATGGTGATCGAACCCAGGTCTCTTTTCACGGGAAACATAAACAAGGCGAGGTAACTCATTCTCTTCAACATCTCGAACACCATCTTCACCAAGGAATACCTATGGAAGAGCTAATCAGAAAAACTGAGGTATAAAAAGAAAAATATCACCTAATACCTTTTGCACTCCCCATGTAGAGCATTCCACTAAATTTATGTTGATGAAAGGTAAAAAGATCTATTTCTTGTTATTTTGGCTAGGAGGGTAAATTTTTCAAAAGCACTTATCAACCCATCGAGTGCAGAACCTGTGCTGATACCTGGCGAAATTATGAGATATATTTCTTGACAGACGGGGGTAAGAAATAAGAGATCCACAATAAAATTGGCATCAAATTAGAAGGGTAAAGCATAACATGCCAACAGAAGTTTTGAAGAAAGACTATGGTACAGATTTTGAAGGGTAATGGAGTCATGGAGAGTCTCGTTCAGTTGTGCGCTGAATTTATGACAATAAACTGTTCTTACCTGTATCATACCAGGATGGTCTCGGACATTGTTCCCGGGCCATGGTGTGCCATCCTGCATTGTCCATCCATCCTCAGGAACTTTTTGAGCAGTTGCCACCAGACCGTTTATCCGGACTTTAAACTCTTCATATTCTCTCTGCAAGCCATGAACACAACAAAACATTCAGCTCAAGAATTGAAGCTACAAATTAAACGCACTGATAGAGGTTTTGATGCATGTCAAAAAAAAAAGATAGATAAATATATGCTACAAACCTTGATAGCACGACGTTCCCTTACAAATTCAGGATGAACTTTATTTTTCAGATAGTCCATCTTTAGAGAAAAATACCATTCTGGAGCACGGGGTTCAATATTGTACTTCTTGCAGAAAGGAACCCATTTTCTGGCAAATTCAGATGTCTCAGAAAGGGCTTCAAAAGTAAGCATCGCCGCACCATCATCCGACACATAGCATGTAACTTTTTCCACTGGATAATCCACAGCTAGAATGGATAAAACAGTGTTTGCAGTGATTAATGGTGGTTCCTTCGAGGGATCAACTGTGCTGACAAAAATGTCCACAGGAGCTAACTCCGACGGCTTTCCTTCTTTCTCATACCTGAAATGATAAATACGTGTGAATCCACAACAGCAATTCTTCTCTAAAAACCAATGAGCATATTAGGATATTCCAATAATCCAAGATAAATTAACCGCAAATCTCAATTTCAAGAAAACCCCAAAACATAATAACAGCAGAACCCTACCTGAGTGAAAGCCGATCAAGGTATGTTTCTCGCACTATAGGGCACCACTTTGGGAACTGATCAAGAATCCATGAAGCAGCAAACCATATCTCACAAATAACCGATGTCAACCACAAGCCATATGCATCATTAACCGGATGAAGAATTCTATAATGGAAGAAAAGGCCAAGAATTGCAAGACGGAGTATGATTAGAATCCTGTAGGGGTTTATCCTGCTCGACTTTATGGGCAACTTTCTTGATAGCGGCTGCCTTCCTTCATCCATCCTGAGAGAGAATTTATGAAAAGTTTGCTTAAAACATAATTTTGAGAATAAAAAAGGTTGCTAAGAATATTCGCTTAAACATTAGTGAGCTAGAACCACAGGATGCAGAAACAAGTGAAGTTTTTTTTTCCTCAGGGCATGCTTAAGAAATCTCTGGTACAAGTACTCTCAATTTATAATTTGTTTGTAGTAACCCCACAAAACAGACTTCATGAACAGAAAATGCAGAAATTGGAGAATAACCGGGATTAAATTCATGATTCTTAATCCCATTAGCAACTCAATCTTGCCCAAAAAGACAAATCAAGTATCGTTTAAGTGCATCTAGTAAACCTTCCATTCAGATAAAGAGCTGTCGGAACAGTATATATATTTCAGGAAGAATAATACTACTGTCTTTTATCCTGCATTATAAAAAAAAAATCCCGACCCAAACTTGTTTGGTATTGAGGCATAAATTAGAAGGAATTGCAGTCCCCCTTTTACACTTTCACAAACAGAGCCACTAACAACATAAGAAACTGAGAAGGTTTACGTACATAGGCAAATCAGGATCATCCAGATCATCCCCATAAAAGCCCCCACCGCCATCTCCTTGATGCTTGATAACCTGTAGTTTATCGTTCTGCTTTTTCTTCCAGTCTTCCATTCGATCCTTCCAAGCAACACTTCCATATCCATACAGTGCAACGTCTTTCTGTGGAACCATTGGCCTCGGATGCACTACACCATCAAAAGAACGTTTAATCACTCTCATGTAATCAGGTAAGACAAATCTAGAGAAAACACAATTAAAGAATGGGGTAAAATAACTTACAGGATGCTGATGACTCCGTATGAGGATTTGGATAAACCCCATTTCCAGAGCCAATAGATGGGGGCACTATGAGAGCATGCTGATAAGATATCTGAGTGTCCTGGAATAGGAAATTGCAAGCATTAGACTTTACATCCCACAGATAACGCTAATGATTACCTTTTAACTTTCATTATTCAGAATAAAGGCTTACAGGGCCATTTACCTCTTCACCATAGGTTAGCAGAGGTATTTCTACACCGGGAGTAGATGAATCTTGTCTCGAGGACATGGCATTTTCATATGAACCAGCATGACTGCCATAGATGGAGGGAACTGGACCCGAACCTTGGCGGTGTAAACTCCCAACACCATAATCAAACTCATGCTCTATGTCATCAATGTCATCTTCTTCCTCATCACCCTCAACGCGCGGACTACCTGAAATTCAATCCAATGTATCAGTGTCCATACTCAATGAGGTCAGCTGGGGTTTCTTGTGACGTTCGTATAAAACAGCAAGCACGCATACCTTTAATTCGTTTATATCTAGTTTTGCACTGAGGGCAAGCTTGATTTCCCTCTCTTCTTTCATACTCATAGCATGGTCTACAAACAGGGAAAGCACATTCATTGCAAGCAACAAAGGGCTCTCCATCTACAGTAACTTCAATTTCATCCCCACAAATCTTGCATACTTGTCCACTTAATTCACACACTGATTTTATCTGGACAACAGAAACATGAAGTTCACAGCAGTCAGCATCCAATCACCAGCTCAAACATCCCAAAACAAAGTACAATCTTCACAGAATACAATATCATCCAGCATCATAGAGCATATAAGTGGAAACCTTGGGTTAACTTTATTGACAAACAATCAAGCTTTACTAGTAATTCAGAAGGAAAAGGGGAAAAATGTAAGAACTTTGAAGTAAAAAAGGCAGAATCACAACAAGGGCAAGTCGATAAAAAGGTAGTAATTCATCCATTGTAATTTCATTGGTTAATGATATATTTGCCTACAATTAGCAACAAAAGGTGACAACTCATAAGACAAAGTAGTTAAAGTCTTCAATAATATAATATAGAAGGGTAATTATCAAGAAATAGTCCAAAACATCCTCAAATTTAAAACAAAAAAAACAATAATAATAAGTCAAAAGCATATCAAGGAACACTAACAATCACAAACTATAAATCTCCAATTTTTCCAGAAACCCTAATCAGTTAGAACAATTTATCCCTAAACCAAAAGCACCAACAAAGGGCAAAATGGTATATAAAAAACTCACAACAAAAAATCAATATAATCTTACGAGTGGTGTCTACGAGGGTGAAATGTACGCAAACATTACCTTTACCTTAGTAAGGTAAAGAGACTGTTTTTGATAGACCTTCTATCCAAAAAGACTCACAATATAACAAAAAGGAAGGATTTTTACAAAGACTTACCCTTCCAATTTCATCAGCATTGATGAGAACAAACTCATTCCTATTATGTGAACCAGCAATGAGTCTTCCTCCAGTATTCATAGCCATATTTCACAATCTAACCGAGAAAATAATTAAATCTTGAAATTTATCAAAAACCCCCACTTCAAAGATTCAACCTTTCAGCGCCCAAAATCATTAAAAGGTGCCACCTTTTTTTCACCAATAACTAAATCTTGAAAAAAGTGTAACCCCCCATTACAAGATACCCAAAAAAACAAAAGTATAACAAAATGACCAAACCCCAATTAGTAGAAAACCTACAATATTGTAAAATGGCTAAGACTTATACTACTTTACAAGCCAAGACTTGACTGTAAAATGGCTAAAAAGTGGAAATAGTGTATTACAATGACACGAGTTTAAAGAATACTAGTAATGAAATGTGGACAGAAATGTGTAAATTAAAAAGGTGGTCTAAAGCCAAAACAGAAGTAGATATACAGAATGTGAAGGTGGGTGATGTATAGAAAATCTTGATTCACCCCACCCCCCACATAACAACACCCCCTCTGACAAAACAAAACACCCAACTTGTATGTGTGATTCTTGTAGTAAACAAATGTATTAAAGGAAATTAGTACAAGAAGAAAAGTAAAGTGGGTCCCAGTTATTGTAATGGCGTGTCCCCACAAAGAGTTGGTAACATTTAATTTAATGCTATGTACCAAAATGAAAAAAGAAAAAATAAAGAAACGGTGATGTGATAATACTACACACAACACAGCTAAGAGGAAAGAAAAGTTTTGTTAGTCTTTTCTTTCTTTTTCCTTTATCTTGTTTAACACTACACTTGTTTTGTGTGTTTGTATGTGAATAATAGTAGCAAGAAATAAAAGAAGAAGACTAATCTATGGAGTTGTATTGGCTTGTTTCTTGGGTGTGTCACAATTTTAGTGTGATGGGAATATAATATGATATGTTACTATACTTTTTGTGTATTGTAAAGTGTAACAAATGTGTGTTACAGTGAGACAACAGAAGGACAATAATTGAGAAAATTCATTCAATATATAAATAAAGGGAAATACAAAAACGTGTAATACAGAAAAAAGGGAACTAAACCGCGTGAGCAGATCCTACTTACTAGGTTTTCTTTTCTCACTATGTGGGTGAGAGGAGAGAGGGAGAATTTTTTTAATTTTGTTTTTTAGTTTATAGTATAATAAGGAGAGAAGTTGTCAATATATTTATGGAATGTTACAAATGCAGTGAATGTATGTAATGTGTAAGATGTAATATAATTATCTTTTGTACTATAGTAGTACTTGACCATTGACTAATGTGAGTATAACGAGATAGGTAAGGACTATTCACTGTCTTTTTACTGTTTGTTACTGGTTTTATTGCAGTGCTTCATTTTGTCTAGTAGTAACTTTTTATTACAGCAAATTGTACAATGCCAAAACAAATATATTGAAGAGGAATGTTGTAGCGGTAAAAAATAGCACGTCCCTTTTGTTATTATTTCATAGAATATAAATATTCATGCTACACGATTATGAACACAATAATTTTACTGAAAGATATATATATACTTGAAACGGATGCATTAGCGAAAGCGTTGTAATGGATGGTGGGATGATCTATTTATAGAATTTGACGATTCATTGGGTACGTACATCAAGTAATTAAGCAGCGTACAAACAAAATTTATGCATTATTAAAATATTAAGTGGCATGGGCTTAATCTTATTAAGCCGCATACAATAATAGAAAATCTATTACATTTCTCGTGCTAGAATGAACAATCTCGAATTAGCTGTCATAATTGAAACATTCGACTCTCATCGAACTAATATTTACGAAATTAATTTCACAATTGGATAAACAATTGTGTTTAACCTACGAAATCTCGCTACACTAAATTCATTCAAATGAATAAGTGTAGGAGCCCAATGAACTACTCAACCTAAGAGTGTTCATGGTGGAACGGTTCGGATTTTAGCTTATCGGTAGCGCTATATCAGTTAACTATATGTAATTATACAAAATCAATACTGTACCGGTAAGTTATCCATCGGTTATCGGTTCTTAACGATTCGGTAATAGTTATTACTTGTACCACCAAAGAAATGCGAGAATTTTTTATGGTCGTATTAGTGTAACGTTGCATATGAGGCTTCCAAGCAACCACCAACTAGTACGTAACAATAAGAAATACAAGCTGATACTAAAGCACAAATATTTACTTACATTATCCACTTGGACAAGTCTTCAATGCTGAACGTCGTTAATTTTCACCATCATTGGCATTATTCCACCATTGATCCCATCAAAGTTGTTCTCTCAACATCGGATAGATTCCACTCTACTTTTAAACTTATTTATGCTAATGCAATGCAAAATTAACTCATATCGGAGACATTGAAACTCTTAAATCATGCTAGAGGTCTTCAATACCTTCACACTGGCTATGCTAAAGCAGTAATACATCGTGATGTCAAGTCTGCAAACATATTGGTTGATAAGAGTTACATGGTAAAAGTTGCAAATTTGGACTGTCTAATGAGTCAGATGACCCGAAAGTGGATGCCTAGAAGTAGAATCAAACGTATAAATTGGGTCAGGCCTCATAACAATAGCAATAATAGTTGAAGTTTAGCCTATAAGCTAAAGTTGTACTGTCACGACCCAATTTTCGGGGTCGTGATGGCACCTAAGTGTTACATCCTTAGGCGAACCACGAATAATTAAACTGACTCATAATGATAATTTAGATAGAAATATTTCAATAAAATGTAGGTGTAGACATCCACCCGAAATACAGTGTCAGTAGAGCATCTACGAATTCTGACATATATAATACAAGATGTAGGAAGCGACTAAACACTAAGGTGGATCAGACAGTATGCCACCGCGAACCATGCGGTTGGCTCACCTCAAGCAAAAATAACCACAGCCTCGAACGGATCAGATAAGTCCAGTTGTCTGACTAGTAGAAGGATCTGCACATTTAAACAGTAAGTTATGAGCCAAAGCCCAGTAAGATCATCGACAGGCCCGCTAAATTACCCTTTCGGGACAAGTCTTTGATAATGCATAAGCAGATAACGGAAGTACAATCCACACCTTTACAGTAACCCATAAACATTACATGCGATAATATAATTATACAACAACACAAGCAATAATACGCGAATACATAACATGGTCAATAATATAAAGATACATAATATAGGCAGCATATACAATATTATATTGATACTATGGCATAAGCAATAATATAATAAACACACAGCATGGCGATGATATATCTCGCATACCACATAGGTAATGATATACCTAGCACATAGCATAAGCACACACCCTGTGCGGCTTTGTTTATAGGTCATAACGCACCACTGGCATCTGTCCCTATAAACAACTTTACTTATAGGTCATAACGCACCACAAGCCTCTGTCCCTATAAGTCTCCACATCTAGGTCATAACGCACCACCGGCCTCTGTCCCTAGAGCATATCAATAATACACCGGCACACAACATCGACTATACACAAGTCACGTTTGTGCTTTCTCCTTTTTGTATAAATATAACGAGTAGTACATAATACTATCTACTAGACAATGCTAGTCAATTAAGTACTCGACATTTTACTTAGCAAGATCAAATCTTATCCGCAAGCAAAATAGAGGTCAAGTCTCACTTACCTCAAAATCGGCTCAAGTGGCTAAGGAACGACCTCCTTTCCCAAACGATGTGCCTCCGTAAGACTCTTCTCTGAGCCAAAGAAATAATGTCGCACTCGTAAGCATGTGAGGAAAGGATTCTAAGCCCTTACGCAATTTAAGAGGCAATTTACCAAAATACCCCCGGGTTGGACGTACCCAAAAACCCGTAAAATTTATGTTTCCGGACTCCCCATACTCCCACGAGTCCAAAAGTACCATTATTGTACATACCCGAGTCCAACTCGATCATTTTTCTCATTTCACAAATCTAGGGTTCAAACCCTCTTTCCAAGGATCGTCACTTTGATCCTCGGATTAAAGCGTTAAAAATGGGTAAGAATAGTTACCTTGTGTTTAGGAATGATTTTGGTACTTCAAATTCCCCTTGGAATCACTTTTAGAAGCTCAAAATATGAAAATAAAAATGAATGCCCGCCCTAGTATACATAGCAGCCCGCAGCTTTAAAGAGTTGTACCACATGTTATCCAAATTGTACCTCACTGGATAGCTTTCAGTAAAATACCCGTAACTTTTCATAAAAATATCCAAATGATACGAGGTTGGTGGCATTAGAACCATAACTCAAAGAGATACAACTTTCATGTTTTGACTTTTTTCCAATTCCTTATGGATTGATCTGAAAAATTGATTTCTTTCGGGATGAACAATAAAAACAGAATTCAGCAGCTTTTTTTTTGGCTTTGCACCAGGTCAGCCATTATTTTTGGGTCCAAACGGGACCCTACGAAGCTCGGAATGACCCCAAATTTTGTACACAAGTCATACAAGACTTGTGTGACATGCTCGTCAAGACGAAACTCAATTCGGATCTCTAGAACTCAAAAAGTGGGTCCTACGGGTGAGGGTCAAATTTCGACTTTCGCCAAAATAGCGAATTTTAATCAAACGACCCCGGAATCCAAATTCGAAAGTTGCTACAAGTCACAAATGACGATACGAACCTAGCGGAACCCTCAGATCTCTCATCGGAGTTCGTTTACTCAAATCGAGCTCGAAAACCTCTTTTAACCTTTTTAAACTTCCGCAACAGAGACTTTATCAAAAGTCCTATCAAACGAGGTCCGTTTTCACTTCTGAAGGTTGCTACAGGTCATAAATTACCATACGAACCTAACGCAACTTTCAGATTTCACATCAGAGCTAATTTGCTCAAATCGAGCTCTGAAACCTCTTTTAGCCTTAACGAATATCCGAAATGGATGTCTTTCTCCGATACCTATCTAACAAAGTTCGTTTTAGCTAAAAAAATTCAGGCATGTCATAATGGACCTTACGGAACTTTTGGGATTGTCGACACGTAAATCGAGGTCCCGATTCCCGAAACGACTATTTGAGGTCGTTACATGTACTAAATTAAAATTTTAAAGGGTTAATATATTAATAATAAATAAAATAAAATATATAAAAAATACTTTATCGGTTATCCGTACGATAACAGTAAAGATATATAGATACCGTTATCGCATCGGTATCTTATCGGTATTAGAATATACAATTACCGAACCGATACATAATTATACCGATACGATTATGTTTATTGATAATTATAGTGATTCGACTATTGATACCGGTTCTATTTTGCACACCTTTAACTCAACCAACCCTCGAGATATTAGAGCCATGATTCTGCCAAATTAACTCAATCCTTTTATCTCGAGGGAGTCCATATTAGAATGCACAATCGATAGATATTAAATCTGAAAGACAATGTATAATGGATAAGTATAAAATTTTTTGTCATGAACTTTCTACTTTGGAAATAACTCGGTGCGTTATGGCTAATTGATTTGCTCATATCCTCACAAACCATTATTTTTGTTTTAACTTCGAATTACATCTTATTTTGCTGATTGTTTTGCATTTACTTATTGAATTTGTTTGATTCTTCAACATCAAATCCCAAAGGTAGCAATTGCCTTTTAAGAAATGCTATCTACGTTAGAAAGCATTCTATATTGAAAGATAATGTAATCGTAGATAATAGAGATATAATTTTGTAATCCATAATAAATAGGAGTAGTAGATAATAGTAATCCGATTATTGCACTTTTCAGAAGCATTAAATCACTAGCTAGTGATCACTCTCCTTTAGGATAATTCAAAAGTTTATTGCGCCTGGTTTTCCATTCAAAAGATCAAACTCCCTTCTTCTTATCTTTTCTTCCATTAAATTAAAAAAAGAAAAAAAAATTGAGCCTCGTTATTCGTGTTCTATCATCAAGAAAAGTCCAACTCCCGTGTTCACGGGTCCAATAGTCTTGTCTAGTAATCCCTCTGTGTTTTTTCTTTATTTTCTAAAGTATATTGGATTCATCATATAACTGAAATGTAAAATGCTATACCAGTATTTATTTTTGGTTATTCCTGTTGACGACAAGAAAACTAGGCCATTAGTTGAAAATAAAACTAAACGACATGACCAAAAAAAAAAAACACAACACCGAATTTATTATATATCATGATAAAAATGTTTAAATGTTTAATATACGCATTGTTCTGAAAATCGAAGTAATTCGTTCTTCATAATGAAGATAAATGCAATTCCATTTCATTTACTATACGCACAATAAGAATCCTAATAATATATTTCTAGCTAGTACCATTTTTCTAAATAAAAAAATTGTTTCTATATTTATATATGCACAATTGCTGGGGAAAACCGACTTCACTTTACAAATTAGTTACCAAATGTCAAGAAGTAACTAAGATTTTAATAATCTGACTAAATTCTTAAACTATGTTACTAAAAGAAATTTTGGTATTGGAAATTTTCTAACTTCGATATTTGGAAAGGAAAAATCATTTTTAGTGTGCATTAATTAAGAAATTATGAAAAATTACAAACCTGTCGAAATGTACTATTTGTACTTTGAGTACAAATACTGAAAATCATTATGAACTTAAATGTTACGAGAATAAAGGACAAAAAACTACTACCATGAAAAAAAACTTTTTTAAGTAGTGGCCGGTTACCGGAGATGGTTTTTTTTATGGAATATATATACATTTTTAATGGGTTTTTTTTTTACACGAATATACAAATTTTTACCCTTAATTACAAAAAATAGCAATACTTTTCTAATTACAATGCATAGCATATTTTTCTAACCCATTTAACAATAATCTAATACATTTCACTTTCACTTCCCATTTTCCCCAAATTAAAAATTCTCTCACTTACTCTCTCTTTCTCCCATCATCCCACCCCCACCCCCACCACCCAACGTCATAATCCTCACCCTAACGCCATCACCGCCACCACCCTAATTTTTCCTAAGTTGGTTTCAGACTTTTTCAAGATTATAATCCCATGATATTCTAATCTGGCATCCCAGTGGTTAGTCCCGAACCCGAATGGAACACTTTCTAAGGCCCCATCATTCTCGCTCTTCTCAGTGTCATAAATATCACTTACTGTTTCAGAAACCTTCAGCTTCTCATCACTTTTAGACTGTTTATCTTCTAAATGAGACGACGCTGATATGGAAGAACCAAAGTCATAATTGTTGGTACTAAAAGTAGCAGCAGCATCGTACTTGTACAAACTACACGTAGCACCAGCACTAGCATCATGTGAAGAAATTAAATCAGACTTCTGGATAAGATCAGGCTTCCCAAAATCATGCTTAACACGTACTTCAGATGGTTCTAGAACAGATTTGCCAACAGTGTCAGATATATCAGCTCCACTGGAGTCCTTAATTCTAGTTTGTTCATTTCCTGAAGTTTGATTCTCTACGCCTCCATCAGAAGCTAGATGTTGATTATTTGAAGTTGCCTTTTTAGACTTCTCTGCTGCTCTCTTCTTTCGGAATTCCTCTAGCTGCAAATAATACAGTAGCAGAAACAGTGAAACGACGATGTTAGATACGGTTAAAAAACAGTCTGAAACGGTGCTGAAACAGTCTGAAATGGCGCTGAAACAGTCTGAAATGATATTGAAACAGTTGAAACGGTGCAAAAATAGTGCAGAAACAGTTAGATACGGTGCTGTAGAAACAGTTAGATACGGTGCTGCAGAAATAGTTAGATACGGTGCTGCAGAAATAGTTGAAACAGTGTTGCAGAAACAGTGCAAAAATAGTTAGATACGGTGCTGCAGAAACAGTTGAAACGGTGCAGGAACAGTTAGATACGGTGCTGCAGAAACAGTTGAAACGGTGCAGAAACAGTTAGAAACAGTTGAAACGGTGCAGAAACAGTTAGATACGGTGCTACAGAAACAGTTAGATACGGTGCTGCAGAAACAGTTGAAACAGTTGAGATACGGTGAGATACAACGAGATACATCGAGGATGGGATGAGGAAAAGTGAAATTGGGGGGAAAAAAGGAATAAAAGTGAAATGAGGGAAATGGTGGGAGGAAAAGTGAAATATAGAGAAGTGGGAGGAGCAAAAGTGATACTGGAGGAAATAGGAGGAAAATGTAAAGGTTTGGTATGTTATGGGAAAATATTCATATATTTTTGCTATATTTGTGATTAACTTGTGTTTTCCTTTACATAGGGTAATTTTACTAAAATGTTACTATGTTTGGTAATTAAGCTCTAAAACTTGTACTGTTATGTAAAAAATCCTTTTTATTTAACGTGGAATGAGGCTTTTGTGTCTGGTCTTGATTTGGTGAGCTATTTTTTAGTGGTCTTTAAAACATAAAGCACTTTTAAGAATATTTTCACTTCTACTCCTAATTATTTTTCTACAATTATTTCACATTCACACTTTTCTCTCTCTAGAACACCATTCCCACTTCTCCTCCTTCTCTCTAGGTTACCGCCGTTAGGCCACAACCGGCTGCCGCCTAAATGTTGTAAAAATTATATCCCAAGATTCGTCTTGGTCTCCTCTTTCCGCTTCTACCTGTTGAGCATTGGTTTTGAAGAATGACAAACGAGAAGGACTCAGTAGTTTCGGAGAAGAACCTCGTCCTTGAATAGAAGGGCACGACTGGTCGAAAAGATCTGAGGGTTGCAAATCCCTGCGGAACTAGGAGTAGTGGCGCGTGAATGCATATGCATCCTAGTCAGACTAAAAGAGGCGGTGCCCAGGCTGTGTCTTCGAAGTACGAATAGGAGTTGGAGTTCAACAAGGAAAAGAGTTACAAAGAATCTTGTCTTACCATAATTACAAGGATTCCTTGTGAGACTCAACTAGGGTTGTAAAGCCCATATAAATACAAGTAGTTGATACAGCCGAAATTAGTTATTCACCAACAGAGATTTGAGAGCAAACAAAGGCTATCTAGCTGCTTTCAGAGGTGGGATAACTGAAGAAGACAACCGGTGGACCTGAGTAGGTTGAGTCTAGATAATCTTGTCTAGGTTCTGTGCTTTGTAAGTTGTCTTCGTTTGTGCGATCGTTGTTTTACCTATTGGTTTATCCTAGAAGCAATGTATTAGGTGAATTTTGAGAGATTACTTTGTAAAGCTAGAGTTTAGATTTGTTTAGTGATTAGGGTCTAGACTGTAGCCCCTTGATTACAGAGTCTTGTAATCAGAAACTTTGCTCGTGTTGTTAGTGGATTGTGATTCAAAATCCTAGAGTGTGGGTCGTGGTTTTTCTCCCTTGAGCAAGGAGTTTTCCACGTAAAATCATTGTGTCCCTTGTGTGTGTGATTGGCGTAGGTTGTGGTGGTCAGGTTGCAAAACTGCAGAGGCAAGAACAGGGTTCTTGACTTAGGAGAATCAAGTTCTGGAATCGAAAAATCGGTGGACACTATTCAACCCCCTTCTAGTGTCCTTAGAAGGTGCATATATAATAACAAGTGGTATCAGAGCAGGTCTTCTCGTGCTAGGTTAACACCTTGAGAAGGATCAGAATTATGAGTGCACCACCTACCATCACTGAAGGAGAGTCAGTTCAGAGGCCCCCCACAGTTCAATGGGCAGTACTATGCTTGGTGGAAGAATAGGATGAAAAATTACATATGTGCCGAAGACTACCAACTATGGCTTATAGTATCTGAAGGAACCTTGATTCCTACTAAAATAGTTGGTGAGGGAGCTACTGCCAAGCAAGAACCCAAGTTGAAAGAGGAGTTCAATGAGGCGGCTACAAGATGATTGAAAAGAATCACAAAGTCAAACATCTGGTAATTTGTGGGCTTGGTCCTGAGGAGTTTAACAGAGTATCATCTTATAAGACTGCCAAGGAAATCTGGGATGCCTTGCAGGTTGCGCATGAAGGAACCACTAAAGTGAAGGACTCAAAGAGAAGAATGCTGAAGAGACAATTTGAGTTGTTCTCTATGGGAGAGAAGGAATCAATCCAGGATATGATGACCAGGTTGACCATTATTACTAATGAGATGAGATCCCTGGATATGGAGTTACCTGAAGTAGAGATGGTGGATAAGATTCTAAATGTGCTACCTGAAGCTTGGGAACCCAAGATGACTGCTATCATTGAGTCTAAACTTCTAAGATCCATTAAACTTGAAGAACTGGTTGGTAGCCTGATAACTCATGAGATGATGAAAGACTCAAAAGCTAAACCAGCTCTCAAGAAGGACAAGACCCTTGAACTCGAAGCAACGGATGAAGCTGATGAGTATGTTGATCTACAATCAGTTGAAGCAGCAATGGTTAGTGCCTTGAGACAGAAGCTCAACTTGGGAAGGTTTAAAGGCGTTAAAAGAAGTGGCAAGGAAAACTCTGGAAGGAAGAACATAGTCGACAGTCCTGACTACTCAAGATGCTTTAAGTGCTTCAAGAAGGATCATGCTGTTATGGATTGTCCTATGTGAGAAGCGGAATGGATGAAAAACAGAGCATCCAAGGAAAAGAAAAAGGAGACGTAAAAGGAGAATGACAAAGATAAGAAGAAGACAAGACGACCTCCAAACTTTAGAGCAGAAAGAAGGAAAAGAAAGGAAACTTTCTATGCTATATGGGGACCAACTGACAGTGAATCTGATCATGAAAAGGAATCTGGAGATGAATCACCACTAGCACTGATGGGATTGACAGGCATTAGTTCAAACGAAGAAGACCCTCGGGAGTTCAGAGGAGGAAGAGATCCCTCAAAGCCACCTGTGTTCAACGGGACTAACTACAAGTGCTGGAAGAAACAGATGAAGAACGTCCTGCAAGCAACAGATTACAGTCTCTGGTTGATTGTGAAGAGAGGACCTCACGTTCCTGTGAAGAGAGCAGCCGACAGAATTCTGGTGCCAAAGAAGGTAGAAGAACTAGATCCTCAAGATCTAGACTGGCTACAGGCAAATTCCAAAGCTGAATTGTACGTGAGAAGAGTGTTGACTAATGATGTGTTGGCAAGGATACTTGAATACAAGTCTGCTAAGGAAGTGTGGAAAAAGCTTAAAGAGTTGTACACAGGTGACAACCAAAAGAAGGACTCTGCCCTTATGGCTACTGATGAAGTCGAAGCTGCTCATTCAGCAGAGGTATGTCTATCCGATCTTAAGGAAAATCTACACACATACTCTACTGAAAATTTGATTCTAATCACAGCCACTTTGATTGAGGGTTATGAAAAAGAGCAAATTGAAAAAGATAAATTAACTGAAGAGTTAAGTGATCTCAGAACCAATCACAAGAGTCTTCAAGAACAAAATATTGAACTGGAAGAAATCAATGCTATCTTAAAGGGCAGACTCTTGTGTCAAACTCTAAGATCACTGAACTGGAATTGGAACTTAATCAGTTAAGAGAGAGTATAAATAGTAAGCAAGTAATAAGTGAAGTTCAATCCTTTCTTGAAAATGAACTTAGAAGAGCTAATGAGATTCTGTATCAAGAAACTGAAAAGAACAAGATTTTAATCAAAAGGTTGAAAAAACTGAATCTGAGCTTACCGGATTAACAAAATAGAATAAATCATCTGAGGCAATGAACTGGGTTCTTGAAAATTAAAACAAGGGAAAACAAGGACTAGGATTCAAGAAACCGTTACCTCCATATAATCCTAAGAGCAAGTATGTGGGATAGCTTTGCAACATGTTGTGTACCTTTTGTGGTGAAACTGGACACTACAAACAAAGGTGCATGAATGCAAGCAAGGCAAAGGCCAAGAATAAAAGAAGTGTTCTACCTAAATGGGCTAGACAAGATTTGATTTATCCATTTTCTCATAAGAAGGGACTCGAGCTTGTCTGGGTTCCTAAAGCTAACTTTTAATCTGTTTTGCAGGCTGGAATGAGGGAGAACAACCCAAGATGGATTCTTGATAGCGATTGTTCGAGGCACATGACAGGAGATAGAAGAAACTTTCTCTCACTCGCAGCATTTCAAGGAGGCAGTGTGGCCTTCGGAGGAGGTAAAAGTGGAAAAAGTGGAAAAATCGTAGGAATTAGAAAAGTTGGGAGAACACTAGATCACCCAATTGAAAACATATACTGTGTCGATGGTTTCAGACACAACCTGCTGAGTATCTCTCAACTGTGTGATAGAGGAAATGAAGTGAGTTTCTACTCTGTAGGATGTATTGTGAAGAATCTATAGAGCGGAGAAATTCTTATGGAAGGAAAGAGGGTGAACAATGTGTACAAAGCATCACTGAAGTCACTGCCTGAAAACAACTTAACATGCTTGAACGCGCAAGAAAGTGACTCTCAGCTGTGGCACAAAAGAATGGGTCATGCAAGTCTCTCACAACTGAATAAGCTTGTATCTAAGGAGCTGGTTCGTGGATTGCCTAGCAAGAGATTTGAAAACATAAAAATGTGTGATGCTTGTGTAAAGGGGAAGCATGTGAAATCATCCTTTAAGTCAAAGAAAGTGGTAAGTACTCCAAAACCACTGGAATTGTTGCATATGGATTTGTGTGGACCTATGAGAGTCAGGAGCAGAGGAGGAAAGAGATTTGTGTTCGTAATTGTTGATGACTACTCTAGGTACACATGGACCTTGTTCTTGGCATCTAAAGATGAATCCTTTGACAGCTTCAAAGACTGAGCTGGTGTTGTGCAGAAAAGGTTAAGCCTAGAACTTATCAGTATTAGATCTGATCATGGAACAGAGTTTGAAAACTCAAAATTCTCTGAGTATTGTGCAAAATACAGCATTGATCATAACGTCTCTGCGCCAAGAACTCCATAGCAAAATGGAGTGGTTGAAAGGAAGAACATGTCTCTGGAGGATATGGCAAGGACTATGTTGTTGTCAAGTGGGCTTGCAAGAAACTTTTGGGCTGAAGCGATAAACACTGCATGCTACTTGTTAAACAGATGTTCCATTATAGCTATTCTTGACAAGACCCCATATGAGCTACTCAGAGGAAGAAAACCAAATATTGCACATCTGAAACCCTTTGGTTGTAAATGCTTTGTCCACAACAACGAAAAGGAACCACTGGGAAAATTTGATGCTAGAAGTGATGAGGCAATATTTCTCGATTACTCTACTCAAAGCAAAGCATACAAAGTGTTTAATAAAAGAACACAAACAGTGGAGGAAAGTATGCATGTGTATTTGATGAATCCAACAAGGCATTAGGAGAAACTGAGGTAGATGATCAAGCGATTGGCCTCAGTCGAGAAGATAGTGCAGCTGATTCTGAAGACTCAGAAGACAAAGAATCATTAGGTGAGAATTCAACTTCACAAGAATAAGGAGTCAATATGACAGGGGGAACATCAGATGAAGTCGATGATCCAGCAAGTCAGGAAGAACCTACCCAAAGTGATGCTGAAGGTTCTTCCCATCATATTCAACCCAGGCCATAGAAACATCAAAGATCTCATCCACTGGAGAATGTTTTATTGGAACTGGATACTGGTATCATGACCAGCTCGGCGTTGAAGAACTTCTGTGCATTCTTTGCATTCGTTTCATCTCTGGAACCAAAGAATGTAAAAAAAGCTCTAGAGGATCCCGATTGGATTCTGGCCATACAGGATGAACTTCATCAGTTTGAGAGAAGCAAAGTGTGGCACCTGGTTCCTAAGCCGAAGGGCAGATCAATCATTGGAACAAAATGGGTGTTCAGAAAAAAACTGGATGAGCATGGTATAATGACAAGGAACAAGGCAAGACTAGTAGTACAAGGATACAGACGGGAAGAAGGAATCAACTATGATGAAACTTTTGCACCAGTGGCAAGAATGGAGGCAATTAAAATGCTGATTGCTTTTGCTACATACATGGAGTTCACACTGTATCAGATGGATGTGAATAGTGCCTTCTTGAATGGCTACCTAAACGAAGAATTCTATGTAATACAGCCACCAGCCTTTGTGAACAATGAATTTCCTAATCATGTTTACAAACTGGATAAGGCACTCTATGGATTGAAGTAAGCTCCTAGAGCCTGGTATGAAAGACTTTCAGGATTCCTGCTGAAGAATGGGTTCTCAAGAGGAAAGATTGACAACACGCTATTCCTCAAGAAGAAAGGAAAGGATCTATTAGTGTTTCAAGTGTATGTCGATGATATCATCTTTGGAGCCACTAATGAGGAGCTATGCAAAGGGTTTGCTGATCTGATGGAAAGTGAATTTGAAATGAGCATGATGGGTGAACTAAATTTCTTCCTAGGACTGCATATAAAGTAGATGCCTGAAGGGACTATGATTCATCAACAAAAATATGTCAAGGAACTTCTGAAGAAATTTGACATGGAAGGAGTAAAGGAAATGACTACTCCTATTGCTCCTGGAACCAAGCTGGATATGGATGAACTAGGTCCTTCGACTAATGAGAAAAAATATAGAGGGATCATAGGTTCACTTCTCTATCTCACAGCTAGTCGACCTGATATTGTATACATTGTGGGACTATGTGCTAGATTTCAGTCCAAGCCTAAGGAGTCACATCTAACAGTTGTGAAGAGGATTTTGAGATACTTGAAAGGAACTCAGGATCTATGTCTGTGGTACCCAAGGGGAGGTACTTTTGAACTAATTGGATTTGCTTATGCAGATTATGCAGGTCACTTGGTGGACAGGAAAAGCACTCCAGGAATGGCACACTTTCTTGGTCCTTGCCTAGTTTTTTGGACAACAAAGAAGCAAAATTCAGTTGCCTTATCTACTGCGGAAGCTGAGTATGTAGCAGCTGCTTTATGCTGCTCACAATTGCTATGGATCAAATTGCAGTTGGAGGATTTTGGAATCAAGTGTAGAGCAGTGCCAATTTTCTGTGACAATACAAGTGTAGTGAATATTGCCAAGAACCCAGTCCAACACAAAAGAACAAAGCATATTGATATTAGACACCATTTTCTTAGAGATAATATAGAAAAAGGTCTTATTACTATGAATTCTTGTAGGACTGAAGATCAAATTGCTGACATATTTACCAAAGCATTGAACAAAGTGCAGTTTGAGAGGAACATGTTGGAGTTAGGGATGACCAAAATATACAGATGACCCAGCAATTTGTTCCTCAATGATTGGTTAGTTAAGTGTTCAATGATTTGTGTGTAATATTTGTTATTATTGTCTAGTCTGATATTGTACTTTATTAAGTATATTTGTTCCGTTGTTCGGCAAATAAGCACTAGGTGAGGATAATGTGATCCCTTGAAGAACCTACTAAGTACTAAAATAGGAACCGACTGAAGCATGAGGAATCATGTCCAGGTACAGTCACATTACCTTGCATGATAGAAGTCATAACTGAAATCGAATTGTCAAAATTATACGTGTGTCAAGGGAGACTTTCCATGTTCTTATAACCGTCCTAAATTATAGAAAAACATTCCTTTTTGGGTTAGAATTCTAGTGTATTTGTATGGACCCCACTACTTGAAAAGCTTTTATTTGAGTAAGTCCATAACCGTCAAATCCATAACTCTTTCCCGGTTTTCAAAAATTTCAAAAATCTGCTTTTTACCTTTTATGTCATCATTACTCTGGCTTCCCCAGAAACCGTCTCATCACCAAAAACCCTTTCTCCTCCTTTGATCGACACGGAACACACATACTCAACAACCTCTCTCCTTTCAACCTACTTTCTCTCTCAAAAATTCAAGCCGAAAAAAAAAACTTCGTGATCTCAGTCAAAACCCTAATCAATTTCATCATGTCTCAAGCACAATCTTCATCTACATCACCCACCAAAATTCTCAAGAAATCAACTCCAAAACCCCCTCCTTCCACTCTTGTAGAAAGAATTGCCAGGGCTAGGTCAAAGTTTCTCAAAAAGGGAGAAAAGAAGTTGGTCAAGAAGATGATGGCAAAATCCTTGTCGACTACGCCTACAGGACAAGTTTCCTCTGAAACATCCGTCGAGGTAATTCCTGACTCTACCCTATCTACTTCTGTCGATTTAGAAGGTGTAAAATTCCTGGAAAAGTGAGTACTGAAACTTTAGTAAAAGGACTAGATGAAATCGTAGGAATAATAGAGTATTGTGATAAAACTGATAGGGGGAAGGTAGTTGAGAAGAAGCAGCAGGATGTTCAGGAAGAACCTAAGGCTAGTTTGCATGTGCCTGTAGTGGCTAAGACTATATTGGAGGTTGATGTAGCGGGAAAAATGTTAGAACAACTAAGGAAGGATGATTCTGCTGAGTCCCTTAAAGAACATGTTGTTGAACCCAGTTATAGTGTTGTGCTTGCTGAGAAGAGTCAAGGGTTGTCCGTACTTGAAGGTCCAGTTGGTAGAGGACTCAGATCTGCTGAGGCCTCACCGGATTTGAGCAAAGAACCTAGTTCTTGCCCAGATCCTACAGAGGCTTATGACGCAGAACTCAAGTGGACAGACTCTAAGGAAGAAAAGGATGAGGAAGTTGGAGAAGTAAGAATTAAAAGTGAGGAAGTTACAGAGAAGGCTGAAGGAACAAAGAGAAAAAGTGTGAAAAGAAGGTTTGGTGAGGAGGATGAGAGACTGTTATGTGAGGAAGAGGAAGAAGAAGTAGTATTTGTGAGTGAAAACTGAGTAGAGCTTGACAAGAGGAGAAGATTGGTGAAAAGGGGAATGCCAGTATCAAAAAGCAGGTTAGTTGATGAATCAAGTGAAGAGAGTGACGGCAAGGCTGTGGTAGAGCCAGTGGTTAGAAGAGTAGGAACTAGGTCTGCTCTGAAACAACAGCTGGCGACTGTTGGAAAGCTGGAAAGAACAATTACAAATATGAGAGACAGAGAAGAGAAGAAAAAGAAGGAGGAAGAGAAGAAAGCTGGTGAGGCAGAAGAAGAGAGTGACAAGGCTGGCAGTTATGTGGAGCCAAGTGACTCTAAGACTGACAGTGAAGCAGAGAACAGGAAAAGAAGAAGGAGATCTGAAGAAGAGGTTGATCGAGTGGCTTTCTTTGCCAAGCATCAGGTGCTGCCTGGTAGTATTCTACATGATGAGATTGAGCATCATATGAAACCCTTGATCAGGTTGATTGGTGACCAAGGGTGGCTGAGCTTGTTTGGAAACAAATACAGAATGTTATCTGCTGATGAGATCAGGGAATTTTATACAAACCGCAGAGTGGTAGCCAGGAGAGTGTTCACGATTGTGAAGGGAGTTGAAATAGAGTTTTGCAGAAATGAGCTAGTGGTGATCCTTGATGTACCTGCTGAAGGTTATTGCAGGTATATTAAGCTGAAGTGGCCCAAGAGGACATACGGAGTAACCCCTCTGAGTGTGGTCAAGAAATTCTCAGGGAAACCCAAGCTCAGGAAAGAAAGGAAAGTAGACAAAAAGAAGATGGAACCAGCACACCAGTTGCTGTTTGAATTTGTGCACAAGTTCCTTCTACCTAGAGGAGAAAGAAACAATGAAGCCAGTGCTCTAGACTTAACCTACATGGACCTGATGGATAGGGGGTGAGAATAAACTTGCTTGGGCTTATCATCAGACATATTAAGAGGATTGCAGATACTGATCAAAAGCCACACTCTTTAGTGCATTTCTATGTCCTTCAGCAGGTTCTAGAGCATTTTGGGGTTCCACTGGAAGCAGGGAAGAAGCCGATAATTCATCAGATGTTTGGATACAATGTGCTTAAGAGCTGTGACTTCTTCAGAGAAAGGAGAGCTTCCAAAAAGCCCATGCAGGTTAAGCAAGAGCTAGCTGAGGAAAGTGAGGATTATGGACCTGAGGAGGCCATTACAGCTGTAAAGGAACTGGAGAGCCATGTTCTTGAAGTCAATACAGAAAATGCTGAGCTTCACAGACAGCTGAAGTTGAAGGATCAAGAAATTTATCGTTTGAAGATAGATTGCCACAAGTATGAGGCCGAGCTGGTGATGAAAAGGGCCAAGAATACAAAGAACCTTGAGGCACTTGTCAAACACTTCAACCTACAGCCCTGAGTCCTCCTGTCCTACCTTCCTGTCCTTTCTCCTAATTGATGTTATTTCTTCCTATTCTCCCTGCACATGTGATGTTGTTTAAAACAATTATTTTCAGTTGTGTACTTTTGGATAGGGTTGTGCTGCTGTCACACCCTGGATGATGATTTTAATTTTCTCCTGTTTATGGTTGTTTGCTCTATGATACTTGGTTCTTGTTGGGCCCTTATACTTATCTCTGCGTGTCTATATTTTAGCTGACTTGTTGCCTCGTGCTCTAGACTGGATAATACTAACTGGTTCATGCAGGTATTTGAATCTTTTCGATGATGCCAAAAGGTGGAAGAAGGAAATGTTGGGGTATTTGTGACCTAACTCATCTGTTTTACATTTTTCAAACTTGTTATTTTTGTTTTTGTGCTTTTGGAAAATTTTGTCTATTCAGGTTCTTTGGCAACATTTGTTTGTCATCATCAAAAAGGGAGAATTTGTTGAACATTGGTTTTGAAGAATGACAAACGAGAAGGACTCAGTAGTTTCAGAGAAGAACCTTGTCCTTGAATAGAAGGGCGCTACTGGTCGAAAAGACCTGAGGGTTGCAGATCCCTGCGGAATTAGGAATAGTGGCGCGTGAATGCATATGCATCCTAGTCAAATTAAAAGAGGCGGTGCCCAGGCTGTGTCTTCGAAGTACGAATAGGATTTGGACTTCAATAAGGAAAAGGGTTACAAGGAATCTTGTCTTACCATAATTACAAGGATTCCTTGTGAGACTCAACTAGGGTTGTAAAGCCCATATAAATACAAGTAGTTGATATAGCCGAAATCAATTATTCACAAATAGAGAGTTGAGAGCAAACAAAGGCGATCTAGCAGCTTTCAGACGTGGGATAACTGAAGAAGACAACCGGTGGACCTGAGTAGGTTGAGTCTAGATAATCTTGTCTAGGTTCTGTGCTTTGTAAGTTGTCTTCGTTTGTGCGATCATTGTTTTACCTATTGGCTTATCCTAGAAGGAATGTATTAGGTGAACTTTTGAGAGATTACTTTGTAAAGCTAGAGTTTAGCTTTGTTTAGTGATTAGGGTCTAGATTGTAGCCCCTTGGTTACAGAGTCTTGTAATCAGAAACTTTGCTCGTGTTGTTAGTGGATTGCGATTCAAAATCCCAGAGTGTGGGTCGTGGTTTTTCTCCCTTGAGCAAGGAGTTTTCTACGTAAAATTCTTGTGTCCCTTGTGTGTGTGATTGGCGTGGGTTGTGGTGGTCAGGTTGCAAAATTGCAGAGACAAGAACAGGGTTCTTAACTCAGGAGAATCGAGTTCTGGAATCGAAAAGTCGGTGGACACTATTCAACACCCCTTCTAGTATCCTTAGGAGGTGCATATATTATAACACTACCATTAGTTTTTTGAAAATCACACTAAATTAGTTAGATCTTGAAAACAATTTGGAACCAAACAATCTGTATTTCAAGTAAAGCCATTCACAATGACGTCTGTAAATCCATTCATAATGACGTCTTCAAAGCCACTTCAATTGTTTATCCCTTCTTTTCCTTTTCTTTTCAAGAACCCTTCACGGCAAATAACGAACCACTTGTTAGTAGAAACTAACAATTCAGTACACTACTCATTTTTAAGTAGTTAATTATTGGATTTCCTCTTGAACTATGTACGGTATATAATGCTAGCTGGGTGTGTGAGTTTTAAGATATTGGTTTTATATTTGATGTGGTGAAATATTTCTTTCCTCTGGATGGAAAGTAATCACAATTTGTCTTCATTCTTCACAAAATGTATGTAATATTTGGCTTACATTATAAATAAATAATGCCGAATTGACCTTATTTTATTTTACTGAATAGAATCATGAGTTGACCATAAATTTATGAAAGTGATAACAATTTGGACTTATGTATTTGTAAAATAGAATGGACAAATGATATCGGATTGGCTTAATTTTATTTTTACTTTGGATTTTGCATATGGGCAAAATGATGACAATTTGATGTCATTTGCTTGTAAAATAGTCATAGTAATTTGACTCACTTGTAAGTAAATGCTGACGGATTATCTTCATTTTATATTTTCATATGTATTTTTATGGATGAATGAAATAAAGACGATTTGGACTCATTTATTTACAAAATATACATAATATTTGGTTCACATTATTAATAAATAATGACAGATTGGTGTAGTTATGTTTTCCTTTGACTTTTTGTTGATTTATATATTTTTATATATTTTTGTGGATAAATAAAGTGAAGACAATTTGGGAACACCTGTTTTCAACATGAATATAAATATATAAGTATTTGAAGTTTATTTTTTTTGAGGTCTGAAGTGAGGCCGATTTGGCCCTATTTCCTCACAAAATAGACATAATTGTACGCATAAACAACACCGGATTGTCGTTATTTTAAATTATATAAGCGCTTGAAGGTATATTTTTGTGAATCAATAAAGTAAGACCGATTTGGCATCATTTATTCACAAAATGAAGAATTTTTTTCTCATTGTATGAAGAAATGATGTCGGATTGGTCTAATGTTATGTTTTGCTTTGATTTTTGTATATGAGTGAAACGATGACGATTTGACTTTATTTATTCACAAAATAGACGTGAAATACAGACGGATTGACTGCCTTATATATGAGCAAAACGATGCCGATTTGGCTTTATTTATTCATAAAATGGACGTGAAACACAACCGAGTTGGCATTTTTTCTGCTGTGCAAGAAGCAATGGCGTTTTTCGAAATTTCGGAGGTAAAAAGATGCGGTAACATTTTTTTTAATTATGGAAAGTTCTCTATTAGTAAGAGTATTTTTGTACTTTCAGCTTTATTTAACACTCTGTTTGGATCATTGTTACCTATTGTTTCATAATGTATTGTTTTGTATTGTATTGTATTGTATTGTATCGTACTGTATTAAACAATGTTTGAATTGATTGTATTGTTTCCCGTTGTTTAGTAACATTGTTATTGTTTGTTTTGATTGTATTGTATTGTACTGTAACTAATAAATTTACTAATATACCTTTAGCTGTTCTAAATATTAGATTAAGTAATAATTTTTTTAATATAATTTGAGACAGTTTATATTTACTAGTTTATTACCAATTATACCATATAAATATATTCATGCAAATTATAATGAAAATAATAAGAAAAAAATAAGTTAATAATATTAAACATAACAATAAGTTCATACTATTAATAATTTAGATAAAAAAATAATATTCCATAACGACATGCAAGCAATCATATTATCTAAATAATAGTTATTAACAAAGTGTCATCATATATTTTGTATCCAAAAAAAAAAAAAATAAGGCTTGTAATTAATGAAATCTACCGACTCAAGTTTTACGTTTTGCTCTGTAATTAATGAAATTAAGAATTATACATTAAATAAATTAAAATAAAATATTTAATGTAATCACACAACAAGATGGCTTGTGAATCTGAAGAGGCAGAGAACGTACAAAGTAATAAGAGAGGCAGGGAACGTACTGTATTTTGAGAAGAGGGGAGATGAGGTCAAAATAACTACTTGGGTGTATTTAAATAAGAAAATAGGGTAGAGGGTAAAATAGGATTATAAGGTTATAAGTAAGGACATGATGGGAAAGTGTAAAAGCGTAACAATGCAAAACCACCAAATCGGTTGTAACAAAAAGTGAGTCTTTTCATTGTTAGGTAACAACGGAACTTAACAATACAATACAACGAAATTAAAGTAACAATCAAAACAAACGTTGTAATCATACTAACAATACAATACATTACAATGGGTAACAAAAAATTGTTTATCAAATCTAGACCATGTGCTTTTTAACTTATTTTTCTAATTCACCCATACATTTCTTTTATGTGGAATGAGCACTTTTGTGTGTGGTCTTGATTTGGTGAGTTATTTTTCAGTGTTCTTTAAAACATAAACATTTTTTAGCACTTTTAAGAATATTTCTACTTCTACCCTTAATCACTTTTCTACAATTATTTCGCATTCACATTTTCTCTTTCTAGAACACCATCTCCCACTTCTCCTCATTCTCTCTAGGTTACTGTCGTTGACCGCCGCCGGCCACCACCGGCCGCCCGCCGCCTAAATGTTGTAAAAATTACATCCCCGGATTCGTCTTGGTCCTCTCTTTCCATTTCTACCATTAGTTTTTCCAAAATCACACTAAATTAATTAGATTTGATTCGAAAAATACGTTTACGACACACTATCTGCAAATCTCGTCAAGATGACTGAAGCAATGAAGTTATTCAACGCCAAGCCACGTATAGGACGAAAGCATCGCATTAGTGCTAGGACTGAGAAGATCGCGGAGGCTGACAAGGATGACAAGAAACAACGAGTCTTGAAAACAATTTGGAACCAAACAATCTGTCTGTCAAGTCTTAAAATTACCATTTTGTAACTTAGACACTCAAAATAATTATTATAAAGATTATCCAAACATAATTTATTTAAAAAATATTTTTTAAATGAGTTGGTCAAATACAGATTGTTTATTTTTTCAAAAATATTAATCTAAAAAATACTTTTGATTAAAATACTCCTTAAACCAAATGACCCGAATTTTCGCATATTGATCGTTCGTCAGGCTGTCACGATTTTGGTGCAATTCGGAGCAATAACAAATTAAAACTGTCAAATTGCAATAAAATGTAATCAACTAACAAACTTGTGCTGATTAAAAAGAATAAAATGTCTCAAGGCGTAGTTATTTGGTAATAATTCATTGGAGTATTTCATATCATCACTGGAACCAGCTGGAAAAAAGGTACTGAGAGTAAACAAGTACCCAAGAATAATTAATGTTTGTCACTTCTAGTTTTGTCTGCTTCAATGAGCTAACCTAACTACAACGGTGAAGGATAAATATCAATTCATATGGAGTACTTAAAATTATGGAACAAATCGTCCTCTTGTTTTAACTACTACGAGCTGGCAGTTAGTTTACATGTAATTTTCTTCTTTCCTCATTCTTATAAAATCTTCGACTAGTTTAAATTCTTCTAACTTCTGAAAATTGACGGGACAAAGGAAATTCCATTTCCAAGTTATGTTAAAGGTAAATAATGATGAATTCATAATTAGTTAAACAATAGTAATAATATTGGAGATGCTGAGAAAAGTCTCACATTCATAGATGAAAAAATTAAAAAGGTACATATAATTAAGAAATAATTTCACGAAGTTTAGTCAATATAGATCTTCCGCCAGAACTTCTACTCCTTCTCCTCGTTCTCCTTCTTCTTCCAACAGATTCTATTTGAGTTAATTTTACAGGTGGTCACTTAACTACTGCTTCATTATTATAAAATCACTTTTGTTTCTTTTGTTACCCAAAAGTCACTTACCTTTCCTCCGGTCTACACCAAAATTACTCTAGCCGGATCTTGCTTAAAACTTACCAGAAAAATAACGTGTCATCATTAATTAAAAAACGATCTTCTTAATTACAGGTTAATATTAACTCAATTTATTAACCCATTACACTAGCTAATTCTACTGAATGCACTACTTTCTTAACCCATAACACTAATCATTAATTAAAAATAATCTTCTAAAATGTGGCATTAACTATTTTAAGATTTCTTTTACTCTCTTATGAGTAGTTGCATCGTTTTACAAATAAATCATGGTTGTCAGGTTAATGAGATACTAGTAATTACACTTTTCATCTATTGAGCCCAAGTATTAGGGAAGTATTTAACCTTGAAGTTGCTTGTGTCAAAGTTACTTCTAATTTGTTGTAGTTGCAAGTTTAATTTTCTACTTCTAACTTAATGTGTCATTCCGCAGACCTCACATCCCACATATAAACTGTTCAGTATTTTCTTTTTTTAAAAAAATCTTCATTTTAACATTTAAAATTTTCGTTGATATTATTACTTTGTATTGCTAGAACTATATAATCTGCTTATGAATTGCATGTGTCATTTGTAACTTGTCAACCATCTCCTAAATTAATAGGAAATGAGCGATATAGTTTGAAACATTTAGTGCATTTATTATTTAAGAATGAGTGGAATTTAGAGTAAAAAAGGGAACTTGAATAAGTAGTAAAATTGGTTTGGATCTAGGTTGGGTAAAACTAGTGTAATGGGTTAAGGAATTAGGTTAATATATTAACTTATAATTAAAAAGATTATTTTTAATTAATGATGTCATGTTATTTTTCGGTAACTTTAAAGTAAAATCCGGCTAGAGTGATTTTGATGTAGATCGGAGGAAAGGTGAGTGACATTTGGATAACAAAAAAAATAAATGCGACTTTGTGGTAATATATTAATAGTTGATTGACCAGTAAAATTTACTCAAATGTATTTCATTGGGTTTAGGGGCGGATGAAGTGTTAAACGTATTGGTTTTGTCTACTAGCTTTAGTTTAATCATTGATTTTGTGTTAGAAATTCCATGAGTACGCATAAAAAACTTTTAGAATCAGTTGCAAGAATGTGAAGTAGTTGTCTTAGAATTTGGAATATATGCATATAATTAATTCTAGACCCGCCTCTAATTGAACTAATACTATCTATCTGCAATAATTTGGACCGGTTTAGTTGAAGAACACCTTGTTGGATTATTAAGTAGACATATTCATCTGCTAATAAACACAATTAGGCTACAAATGTCAAATGTACTTATTATTACTATGTACTATATTTCATCTCATAGTAGGTGCACGTAAATCATGTGATGCTTCTACGTACATTATTTTGCATTGACGACGCATGATTATAGAAGTACCACATTGGTAATATATCATGTCTTAAATTTATGGATGGATACTTAGAGAGAAAAGAGGGGAAAGGTCCGCTCAAGTTTCAATAGAAGGATAGAGGACAAGACCAAGTCAACCTTTAATTAATTTAAGTGAGGACTGAAGTGTAGTACTTAAAAATTTGTGGGCAAAATAAATATTTTCGGATTTACAAAAAATTTTCAAATTTTCAATCTCCCTCCTTCCCACCTGCTTTTACATTCTCTCTCATATTTCAAATTATTTCAAACTTAATTCCCTCTCTTCTCTTCTTTCTCTCTTTTTTTCTTCTAGATTTCTTTTCAAATTCATTTCATCACTATCCACGTTACTTTTTCTTTCTTGTTCTTCGTATCAATTTTATTTTTTCGTTGTTCTTCTCCGTTTTCTTCCTCTTCATCCCCGTTTCATTCTTTTTTAAGTTTTTTTTTTTTTTTTTTTTTTTTAAATTCTAGTCGTTTTACACAACTTTTCGGATATGTAAACATATTTTCTATATGTTTACACAATTTTGGAGATATTTTCATGACTGGAAAAGATGTGTACACATCTTGTCTGATGTGTCAATATGTGTACACATATAATAATATATTTACACATCTCGTACACATATAATAATATGTGTACACATCAGACGAGATGTATACACATATTAATAATATGTGTACACATCTTAATTATATGTGTATACATCTCCACTGATGTGTACACATTCTTTTATTGGAGTGGTGGAGGGTGGTGGCGTGCTGGTGGTGGTTGGTGGTGAGGGTGGTAGAAGGTGGTGGTGGATGGTGGAAGTGGTAGGAGGTGGTGGTGAGTGGTGGAGGGATGGTAACAGGTGCCGGTGAGTGGTAGAGGGTGGTGGTGGAATGGTGGATGGGCGGGGGAGGGGATGGGGGGCCGGATGGGGGGTAAGGGTCGATGGGGTGGGTGATGAGAGGTGGGGGTTTTGTGTAAATAAAAAAAAACTTGAGGGACTTTTAAAATGTTACTAGTAAATAGTACTAATCTTAAAAGTGTCTCTTTTATCTATTTTTTGAGACTTGAGTCCTAAAAAACTATTTAAAGACTTAGAAGTCTCTCTCACTCAAAAATCCCTGGATACTTGGGGCTTTGGCATGGCAGGCCCTCTCAAGTTATTTTTGAATGGAAAAAGGCTCAAGTTTTCATGAAGTATAGGGTCCTCTAATTATTAATGGCATTAAAACTTTTAAATATCTAACTTTCTCACCCCAAAGTTTTTTATGTTACACAATGGTCCAAGTATAAAAGGTCACTTTCTGCCAAATTTGGCCATAAACCTATATCTACAACAGCCCTTCCCTCTCCTCTCCTCCATTTTTCCCTCTCAAATCCTTATTCGTATCATTCTTCTTGTTTCTTCAACCTACACTTTATTTTATGATTGTTTCTTCAATCTAAGCAATCCTAAACGAAATATAACACATATCCATTTCTTATTCTTCGTTAAGAAGATTTGTGAATGTTCATCATTTTCAAATATTGAAGTTTTTGAAATGGGTTTTAAAAAATCAACCAATTTTTGTACTGTTTTCAAGTGGGTGTTGTTTAGAATTGTTGGGAATAATAGTGAGAGGTTGAATATAAAATTTGAAATCATTTGGAGTTAATTTGGACTGGATTTGGTTAATTTTAGACTAAAAGCGATGTTGAACTTTTTTCTCAGTGCGATGAACATCTATTAGGATGTTCGGAACATCCTGACGGGGAGACGCTTGATACATCCTGACGGATGTTCCAAACATCTTGAACATCAATACAAATGTTCTGAACATCTTGATAGGCAAGATGCTTCGAATATCTAGAGAGACGTCGTGAACATCGAGAGATATGTTACTATTAATATCCCGCCAGATGTTTTGATTATCTCTCATGATGTTTAGCAAATCTATATTTTACCCGTCGAACTATTGTAGAAATGATGACAATTATCAATAGTAATGACCAATTATACTTGTTAGAGTGATAAATGTTGACAATTATCAGTAGTGATGACCAATTGACTAAGTGATGATCATCTATCGTAGGGTTGTTTTAAACAACCTATTGATGTTCGTCGCATTAAACGGTCGTTCGGATCGCACAATTTTTAATGTTGCTATCTTCATCATATGATGATGTTATGTGTCGTTCCGAGCGCCATGTTCAATTTTTTCTATGTTCATCATACTTTTTCACAATTAGAGTAGTTGGCGCGACAAATTATGATGATTGTATAGCTATAAGTGACCAATTATACTTGTAAGAGTGATAGACTCGTCCACTTTCATCACAAAGACCACTTAGAGTAGTTGGTGTGATAAATGATGATCATTATGAGTAGAAATGGACAACTAGAGTTGTCAGAGTGACAAATGATGATTATTATACCTACAAATGAACAACTATACTTGTAAGAGTGACAAATGATGATCATTATCACTATCAATGACCCACTATACTTGTAAGAGGGACAAATGATGATCATTATCACTATAAATGACCCACTATACTTCTTATAGGGAGAAATGATGATCACTATCACTATAAATGACCCACTATACTTGTTATAGAGAGAAATAATGATCATTATACCTTCAAAAGACCCACTATACGTGTAAGAGTGACAAATGATGATTATTATGACTACAAATGACCCACTATGCTTGTAAGAGTGACAAATAATGATCACTATCACTATAAATGACCAACTATACTTCTTATAGGGAGAAATGATGATCATTATACGTACAAATGACCAACTATACTTGTAAGAGTGACAAATGATGATCACTATCACTATAAATAACCAACTATACTTGTTATAAGGAGAAATAATTATCCATACATATACTCTAGTTTCGAACATCCACTAGACGTTTGTCACATGTTATGTGTCGTTCCGAGCGCTATGTTCAATTTTTTCTATGTTCATCATACTTTTTCACAATTAAAGTAGTTAGCGCGACAAATTATGATGATTGTATGGCTATAAGTGACCAATTATACTTGTAAGAGTGATAAACTCATCCACTTTCATCACAAAGACCACTTAGAGTAGTTTGTCTGAAAAATGATGATCATTATAAGTAGAAATGGCCAACTAGAGTTGTTAGAGTGACAAATGATGATCAATATGATAAGAAATGACCCACTATACTTGTTAGAGTGATAAATAATGATCATTATGAGTAGAAATGACCTACTATACTTGTAAGAGTTACAAATGATGATCATTATGAGTAGAAATGACCCACTATACTTGTAAGAGTTACAAATGATGATCATTATACCTACAAATGACCCACTATACTTGTTAGAGTGAGAAATGATGATCACTATCATTATAAATGACCAACTATACTTGTTAGAGTGATAAATGGTGATCATTATACCTACAAATGACCCCCTATACTTGTTAGAGTGAGAAATGATGATCACTATCACTATAGATGACCCACTATACGTGTAAGAGTGACAAATGATGATTATTATGACTACAAATGACCCACTATGCTTGTAAGAGTGACAAATGATGATCACTATCACTATAAATGACCAACTATACTTCTTATAGGGAGAAATGATGATCATTATACGTACAAATGACCAACTATACTTGTAAGAGTGACAAATGATGATCACTATCACTATAAATGACCAACTATACTTGTTAGAGTGACAAATGATGATCAATATGATAAGAAATGACCCACTATACTTGTAAGAGCGACAAATGATGATCATTATCACTATAAATGACCAATTATACTTGTTATAGGGAGAAATGATGATCACTATCACTATAAATGACCAACTATACTTATTAGAGTGACAAATGGTGATCAATATGATAAGAAATGACCCACTATACTTGTAAGAGCGACAAATGATGATCACTATCACTATAAATGACCAATTATACTTGTTATAGGGAGAAATGATGATCCATACATATAGTCTTGTTTCGAACATCCAATAGATGTTTGTCACATTATATGTGATGTTCCGCGCGAAATGTTCTATTGTTTCTATTGTCACATTATAATTAAAGGGCGATGATTATTATCACTCTAAATTACCAAGTATACTTGTTAGAGTGACAAATGATTATTCATCTATCTTTGTTGTTTCGAACATGTTGTTGATGTTTGTCACATGAACATCATGTTCGGAGCGACATTTTTCGATGTTGCTATCTTCATCGTATTGTTTTTGAAAATATTCAGAACATATAGCGATATGATTGAAACATGAAGTGAGTCGTGCGGAACGACTTAGGGTACAATGGTAATTTACAGGACAAAATAGCAATTTCAAATGAAATTTCTTGATCATTAGTACACAAAACATAACAATTGGAAATAAATAGAACCTAAAGTATGAAAAAACACTTGATCCAACTTGTATTAAGTTATAATCATCTATATTTATCGCTCTAACTTGTATAATTGATTATTTTAAGTGATAATCTTTTACAATTATCACTTGAACATTATCAGTTGATCATATATTGTGCAGACGGTGGGAATATCTATGAGTTGTTTCAAATGTAGAAAAGTTATAACTGCTAATATTTAGCCATATCTAATGAAAGATTATTCATATATTACATACCTACAAGAAAGATTAATTGATTATTATCTACTTCTTTTTCATTCTCTTTCGGAGTAAAATATATGTATATATATATACACACACACACACACACACACACACACACACACAAAAGTTGATGTCTCATAAATAAGTATCTAATTCATATGATAGTACATAAGATTTTAACATCTACAATCACTCTGGTAGATATTTAAACATCGATGGAAAGTGAAATATCTCACAAGAAGTTTCAAACACTATGTAGGAAGTTCAGAACATACTTGTAGTCGTTCAAAACTTTCAATATGTTTGAAACATCTGGAGTATCTTTTTTTTCTTTAGAAAAATGATAAATAAATACACAAGGATGGTTATGTATATTGTGTGATAATATTTGATCTGGTGTTGTTGTTGTTGATTGTGGAGGTTGTGTATACAAATGAAATTTATAAAATCTGGTGCATTTGTTAAGGGGTTGTGTATACAAAAAGGTATCTTCAGAATAATATGAGTGTAGATAGATGAGTTGGACAGCTCGAGTGTGAAAAAGTGTGAAAAAACTTATTAGTTTTCTAAGTTTAGTTCTCTAAATTTAGTTAATGGTTGGAACATCACAAAGGATGTTTCGAACATCTTGAGTAATGGTAGGAACCTCCATCAAGACATTTCATCTTTAATATGTTGGTACTGTTTTTTTTTTTTTTTTTTTTTTTGAGTTCATCGCTTAAAGATAAATAATCCTAAATAAAGAGAGAGGTTTCTGAAGTTAACTCTACCATATTTTCTTTAAAAAAAAAGAAGAAGAATGTTGAAAAAATTTATAGGTACATTAATTCTGTCTAATGATTGTCGCTTTCCTTATGTTTTCCATTTGTCACTCACCGATTGAGTCTTACTTATTTTTGTTTTTGAGGATCGAAAATCAAATGATATTTTTATTTCAAATCTTATCTCAATGTCTAGATTAAAGATGCTTCCAACATCCACACAGAGATGTTCCGAACATCATGATAGAAGATGTTCCGAACACCCTGGCAGTTGTTCTGAATTTCCTGATAGAAGATATTCCAAATACCGTAACAAATGTTCCGTACATCCTGACAGAAGATGTTCCGAACACCTAAAAAAAAAAAAATCAATTGCGAATTTTTATTCAAAATTCATCCAAAGCAACTCAAATCAACACCAAATTATCTCAAATTTTATACTTAAGATCCAAATACCATTCTCAAGCATTTCAAACAATACCCACTCCAAAATTACATAAAAATCATGTTTGGATTTTTAAACCCACTTCAAATTTTAAATTTTCTTTTTGCATAAGAAGAAGAAGAAGACAAAGAAGAATGAGAGCAAGAAGAAGAAGAAAATGACTATGTAAACAACAAAAAGTAGTTGAAGAGTATGACAAGAAAGATGAAGAAAATGAGAAGAATGTGAAGAAAAGAAAATAGAAGAGAAGGAAGATGAAGTAGATATGATGAACAAGAAGAGAAAAGAGAGAATTTTTATTCCTTTGTTTTAAAAATTGTGGTATTTAATTTTGATCCCAAGAAGTTTAAAAGTTTTGTTACATTTAATTACAGCCCACAAAGTTTTAGTAATGTTAATTTGGTCCATGATTAGTCCTAATTGTACTTAGAATAAAAAGGAAATAGAAAAGAAAAGGCAAGACCCTTTTCTGTCAAAAAATACTTGAGGGGTTCTGGAACACCACATCTCACTGGATACTTACGCTTTATTATAGAAATTTGACAAACTGTTTAATGTAATAATAAATCATTTAACTCCACATAAAATACGTACATAATATGAATTAATGCATCTTTGATGTGGAGATTAAATCCTCTTAGATCCCAACCAAATATTGTTAATTCAGTGCGGAGTGTATGGAGGAGATTAGATCTCCTTGATTCGAAGAGAATTATTGCAGTATTAGTAATTTGAGGATAAATTATGCAAGCATTGACAATCACGTGATTTGTTAAGTAAGAATTAGCAATGTGGGTTTAAGTTAGGTAGAAGCTAACAATGTGATTAGTTATGAATGTAGTAGCAATGCAAGAGTTATAATATAGGGATTGTAGTGCATGTATTGTGTTTTAAGGGATGCTTTGTTTGATGTATTAAAAACTACTTTGTATTCAATCGTATCATCTAAAAGAATGTGTTTATGTCATTAACAAATGAAAAGGTTGTTTACTATTATGCTGATTAATTTTGTCATATAATTATTTTAATTCATATATTGTTAATGTACTTATTCTTATTTCCCATCTATTTCGCATAAAATAATAAAGATATTCCTGCATAATATATTTATGCAAACTTTTGTTAATGAGGGAAAGAAAAGTAAGAATCAAACATTGTTATACCAATGCAAGATTCTATATGGAATGAAACATATGTACCAAACATTGAAATACTAATGCAAAATTCTATGGGAAATTGATGGTTGACACCAAATATTGTATTATTAATACAAATTTTATGTGGTGACGAATATCCTTGGCAAAGTGACGATACAAACCCTTTTAGGGTCGTTCGGTAATACAAGCCCAAAATTTACTAGTATTACCATAACAACATTATTGGTTGGTTTTACAAAATAAAATTCTCACCAGATATTTTTTAAACTCTACATTGAAAATACTTGTATAAGTCATTATTTAAGAGAAATATAGAATGTGGAATAAAAATGTAAGTATTTGCAATATATTATTAACATTCTAAAATGAAGAAACTAACCCTATATATATATATATATATATATATATATATATATATATATATATAATTTGTTTACAACAGAACAACATTTCGAAGTATACATTGTATATTAATAGATAAAATAAAAAGGATTCGCCAAGAAATATGATATGCATCACAAGCCTTATATTATTAACTTTGCATATGCAATTCCAACGTAGTCAGTTCATATATATTTTATTCATGCCTAACTTATGTTCAAACCCGTAGGTACATAAGTACAGCTTGCATAATTTGCTGGTTGTTCAAGTAAGATTATGGAGAATGTAATTATTGTTGTAAATAAAATGAAAAAAAACAAGAATTAGACAATAAATGGAGAGAGAAATATAAATATTTCATTATTCTCTTTTGAGTGCATTTGTTACAAGGTAAAGAACTCTCTTATATAGGGCGTGAAATTCATCCTAAGAGATACACAAACTAAATGCTTCATTTAATATATACATTGATTGATAGTTCGATGAATGAAGAAATGAACAAAAACCATTCATAAATGGACATCCACATTCTGTGGATTTATAACACTCCTTCTTGGATGTCCATTGATATAGATGATATGCCTCGTTAAAACCTTACTAGAAAAAACCCAGTGGAAAAAAGCCTAGTGAAGGAAAAAGAGTACACACATCTTATAATACGCATTTAGAACTGCCTCATTAAAAACCATATCAATAAATCCCAATGAAACAAAATCTTGGTTAAGGGAAAAAGAGTGAAACGCGTATTTACTCCCCCTGATATAATATCATTTAATATCTCGAAGACGACATATTTCAGTATTGTATATCAGCTCCTCAAATATTGAAATGGCAATGACTTAGTGAACAGATATGTCAAATTGTCACTAGAATAGATTTTTGAATATTTATTCCATCATTATTTTGAAGATCACGATTGGAAAGAAATTTTGTTGAATTTAGCTTCCTTCTATCTCTGTCTTAGCTGAATTACCCATTCAATATTATCTCTGTATAATATTATTGAGATCTTTATCTTCAAAGAAAGATACGCTATAATTAAATATGTTGAGCCATTGATCTCAATCATTCATATTCTCGGCTGGCTAGCTTCATGAATGACTATTATCTTTTCATGATTTGAAGATATAGCAACTATAGTGGTCTTGTAGAACACCATAATATAGTTGTACCTGTTATTCCTGCAACCAAATAAATCAGAAAAGACAGAAAAAATAGAAGTATATTATCAGTTTGGTATGGGACGATCCCGAGCCCACAATTTGCTTGTGTCTCCTTAAGAAATCTAACCCCCTCACAGTTGCCCAAGGTTCACGGGTTAATTTCTCTCAGGATGGAACGGGATAACAGTTCTACTGTAGCGGCACTTCAAACAGTAGAACACTGCGAACTCAAAGAAACGGAGCAAATCACACGACTTACTTAGTATGCAGAAAAGAGAGGGAATGCAGTAAGATGTGTTTGTGTATTCTGTGTTTGAGTGTGTGTTCAAAGGTTGATGACTGACCAGTTTATATAGCCTTTGGAAAGAGTATGAAGAGTCACCACTAATGGCCACTAACACCTGACTTCACTGCCACTAATGGCATCAGAATTCACTGCCACTAATGGCTTGCCCAAGGTTCACGGGTTAATTTCTCCCAGGATGGAACGGGATAACAGTTTTACTGTAGCGGCACTTCAAACAGTAGAACACTGCGAACTCAAAGAAACTGAGCAAATCACACGACTTACTTAGTATGCAGAAAAGAGAGGGAATGCAGTAAGATGTGTTTGTGTATTCTGTGTTTGAGTGTGTGTTCAAAGGTTGATGACTGACCAGTTTATATAGCCTTTGGAAAGAGTATGAAGAGTCACCACTAATGGCCACCAACACCTGACTTCACTGCCACTAATGGCATCAGAATTCACTGCCACTAATGGCTGAATTCACTAAATGTCAGTAATGAATTATCCACTAATGGGAAAACGTGGGAGAACATGGAGGAATAATTAATTTGGATTAATCTGATTAATCCATTCAGATTTCTGTTACACAAACAGATTTAATATTAAATATTAATAATAAATTATTAATTAATTAATATTTTTTAGTTTTGTTGGTCCAAAAAATTAAGTCAATCAATCATATCAATTGACCGAAATCCGAATCCGAAACCGAAACCGAAGCCGAAGCCGAAGCCGAGACGAGCGAGCGACGACAACGGCGCGAGGCTTCCCTTCTTCTCAACCCTTTTAAGAGCTAAGAGAAGTGAATCTGCATTTAAACCCTACAAAAGTCTTTTCCTCTACCAATATGGGAGAAGGTGCATTTCCTTACTAAAAGGAACCTTTTCACCTTCCCACCCATTTCTCATTCACACTCTATCTATTCCAAAACCCCAACGATCCTCCACATGAATGGGGAATGGCTATATTGGAAATATGCATGACAGACTTGTGTGATTTGCAAGAAAGAATTAGTTGCATCGGGATAAATAGGTTTCCCTTTGAACTTTCCGTAGTGAACATACATCGGATATACTCGGTCAATCGGTAGATTTGATATCTTTGAACCGTTGAGCTTTGGTGTATACCTAGACAACGTAAGTCACACAACTAACCCTTAACCGTCTTTGGTTCTCACTGTTGTGTTCGTTTCAGCCATGAACACCGCCTGGTTTCATAAGTACTTAGAGAACTTGCCATACCGAATTCTCCTTGAAGCGGCTTCCACTTCACACTTACATAGGTGATTTCTAAACATGTAATCCTATAGATGTACACTGTTTGATAATTAAAATATCAAACTTAGACAATCATTAAAAAATGCCTCTAGCATTTTACCCTTGGTACTTGAACATTGTCTAATCATGAGAATGGACCAAACATTAACTGACAATGTTGGACCGTCAAACACAACTTTGTATTATCCTTGAACTTAGTTCTTGGGATCTCCAGTCTCCTAGGTAGAGTTACCGCCGTGATGACTTGTTCTTGGCCATAGTCCCATTCCCTTCGATGAACACTCAACCGCCTCTCTAGTTAAGCCTTTTGTAAGCGGATCCGATACATTATCCCTTGACTTCACGTAGTCAATGGTGATAATTCCTCTAGAGAATAGGTCCCTAACGGTTTTATGCCTTCGTCGTATGTGACGATTCTTACCGTTATACATGACATTCCTAGCTCGTCCTATAGCCGATTGACTGTCACAATGTATACAAATTGGTGTCAACGGTTTAGGCCAGAACGGAATGTCTTCCAAAAAATTCCGAAGCCATTCAGCTTCTTCACCGGCTTTATCTAAGGCTATGAATTCAGCTTCCATAGTAGAACGGGCAATACACGTTTGCTTGGACGATTTCCAAGACACCGCTCCTCCACCAAGTGCGAAAATATATCCACTTGTGGACTTAGAATCAGTTGTTCCGGTGATCCAATTGGCATCACAATATCCTTCAATGACTGCAGGATACTTGTTATAATACAATGCAAAGTCTTGAGTGTATTTTAAATACCCCAAAACACGTTTCATTGCCATCCAATGGGTCTGATTGGGATTACTCGTGTATCGACTTAATTTACTTATAGCGCAAGCTATATCTGGTCGAGTACAATTCATGACGTACATCAAACTCCCCAAAACACGAGCATAATCCCGTTGCGACGTGCTTTGACCTTTGTTCTTCTTAAGAGCAAGGTTTACATCAATAGGAGTCTTTGAAATTTTAAAATCCAAATATTTAAATTTTTCAAGCACACTATTGATGTAGTGAGATTGAGACAACGCCAGACCTTGAGGAGTTCTATGGATCTTAACACCCAAAATTAAGTCCGCAACTCCTAAGTCTTTCATATCAAACCTGCTAGTCAACATGTGCTTTGTAGCCTTTACATTGGCAATGTCATTGCTCATTATCAACATGTCGTCCACATATAAGCAAACAATGACTATAAAATTAGGAGTGTTCTTAATGTAGACACATTTGTCACACTCGTTAATTTTAAAGCCATTTGACAACATTGTATGATCAAATTTCGCATGTCATTGTTTAGGTGCTTGTTTCAGTCCATAAAGTGACTTAACAAGTTTACACACCATATTTTCTTTACCTGGAACCACGAACCCTTCAGGTTGTTCCATGTAAATTTCTTCCTCTAAATCCCCGTTTAAGAATGCTGTCTTAACGTCCATTTGATGGATTTCCAGACCATACACGGCGGCTAACGCTATTAACATACAAATGGATGTAATTCTGGTTACCGGCGAGTATGTGTCAAAGTAGTCAAGACCTTCTTGTTGTCTATAGCCTTTAACAACAAGCCTTGCCTTGTACTTGTCAATAGTGCCATCAGCTCTCATTTTCCTTTTGAAAATCCACTTAGAACCTAATGGTTTGTTTCCAGGAGGAAGATCAACCAACTCCCAAGTGTGGTTGCTCAAAATAGATTCTACTTCACTATTGACTGCCTTTTTCCAAAATGGAGAGTCTGAAGAAGACATTGCTTCTTTAAACGTCCGAGGCTCATTTTCCAACAGAAAAGTGACAAAGTCATCTCCCAATGAAGTAGAAGTTCTTTGACGCTTGCTTCGTCTTTGTTCTTCCTCATTTGGTGAAGTTTCTTTGGTTCCTCCCCGAGGTCGTTTGGATCTTTCACCAACCGAATCACATTCCTTCTTATACAAATATATTGTTTCAAAGAATTCAGCACTATCTGATTCCATCACCGTATTAACATGAATGTCGGGATTTTCTGATTTATGAACCAGAAACCGATATGCTTTACTGTTTATAGCATACCCAATGAAAACACAATCAACTGTTTTCGGTCCAATCTTAACCCTTTTGGGTTTTGGAACTTGCACTTTTGCCAAACACCCTCACACTTTGAAGTAATTCAAGTTGGGCTTCCTTCCTTTCCACTTTTCATATGGAATGGAAAGTGTTTTGCTATGGGGAACTCGATTGAGTATTTGATTAGCCATGAATATAGCTTCCCCCCACAAGTTCTGGGGTAGACCCGAACTGATTAACAAGGCATTCATCATCTCCTTTAATGTCCGATTTTTCCTTTCCGCAATCCCATTGGATTGAGGCGTGTAAGGGGCAGTTGTTTGATGAATAATGCCATGTTCCAAACATATTTGTTCAAAAGGAGATTCATATTCTCCACCCCTATCACTTCTTATCATTTTGATCTTTTTGTTAAATTGCGTTTCAACTTCATTTTTGTATTGCTTGAATGCGTCAATTGCCTCATCTTTACTGCAAAGTAAATAAACATAGCAGTAACGAATGCTATCGTCAATAAAAGTTATGAAATACTTCTTTCCACTGCGAGATGGTATTGACTTCATGTCACAAATATCTGTATGAATTAAGTCTAATGGTTCAGAATCCCTTTCAATTGACTTGTAAGGGTGTTTAGCATATTTAGACTCAACACATATTTGACATTTTGACTTAGCGCAATCAAATTTAGGCAATACTTCCAAATTGATCATTTTTCGCAAGGTTTTATAATTGACATGTCCCAAACGAGAATGCCATAAATTATTTGACTCAAGTAAGTAAGAAGAAGCTGCAATTTTATTCATAGTGTCAACGACCATTACATTGAGTTTGAAAAGGCCCTCAGTCAGGTAACCTTTTCCTACATACAACTCATTCTTAGTTATTACAACTTTGTCAGAAACAAACACACACTTAAACCCGTTCTTAACAAGAAGTGTAGTAGACACCAAGTTCTTCCTTATTTCAGGAACGTGAAGAACATTGTTCAGAGTCACGACCTTGCCAGATGTCATCTTGAGGAATATCTTACCATATCCTTCAATTTTGGCCGTTGCAGAATTGCCCATAGAGAGCGCCTTATCTGGTCCAGCGGGAGCATATGAAGCAAAGGCTTCCTTCACAGCACAAACATGGCGGGTGGCTCCTGAATCAATCCACCATTCCTTAGGATTTCCAACTAAGTTGCATTCAGAAATCATAGCACATAAATCAATGTCTTGCACTCCTTGGGCCAATTTTGTCTCTTCAACCATGTTTGCTTGACCTTTTTCCTTTTTTCTGTCCTTCTTTGCAGCACGACAGTCTGCGGACTTATGTCCACTCTTGCCACAGTTGTAGCAATTTCCCTTGAATGTTTTCTTGCTAGGATTGGTCTTCCCTCCATAAGGCTTCTTTCTCTTATTTTGATTTGGAGTATGCTCAACAATATTTGCTCCCGCTTTGCAGCACTTCCACGAGCCTTCTTTTCAGCAGATTTATTGTCCTCTTCAATCCTCAAGCGTACAATCAAATCTTCAAGGGTCATCTCCTTGCGCTTGTGTTTCAAGTAATTTTTAAAGTCCTTCCATGGTGGAGGTAACTTTTCAATCATGGCTGCAACTTGAAACGCCTCATTAATCTTCAAACCTTCAAAGAAAAGTTTGTTAGCAACAATATAAATAATACTCTTAACATAAGTATTAATCAGGATCAAACCTTCAGCAAGGAGATCATGGATAAGGACTTGAAGTTCTTGGACTTGGGACACAACAGATTTGTTATCCACCATTTTATAATCCAGAAATTTGGCAGCCACAAATTTCTTCAGTCCAGCGTCTTCAGTTTTATATTTCTTTTCTAGAATATCCCACAGTTTCTTAGACGTTTCAACATTACTATAAACGTCGTACAGGTCATCTTCCAAGCCACTTAGAATGTAATTCTTGCATAGGAAGTCAGAATGCTTCCAAGCCTCAATCACAAGGAAGCGTTCGTTTTCAGGTGTTTCATCAGTCAGGACTGGAGCATCCTCCTTGATAAACCTTTGCAGGCTTAAGGTGGTCAGATAAAAGAACATCTTTTGCTGCCACCTTTTAAAGTCCACACCAGAAAACTTCTCCGGCTTTTCTGCAGGTGGCATAACCGTTGCAGCAGCACGGCTAGGCCCAGCAGCACCAGAAACTGCGGTAGCATTAGTATTCACAGCAGGGACAGTTTGTTCCACTCTGTTTGTCATCTCTGTCAAGTGACATAAGCAGAAACAATATTAATAAACTGTTTAAATAGTAGGAGTAGAAAAACCACGAAGGCTTTTAGTCTCCACAAACAGATTATTTGACAGTAATTAGGAGTAGAAAAATTACGAAGGTTTTTGTCTCCACAGCAGATTAATATACAATATAGGAGTAGAAAACCACAAAGGTTTTAGTCTCCTTAAGCAGTCTCCTTAAAAAATATTTATTTAAGTGCAGAAAATAAATAACAGTAGATTTCTTAAGCTTGTTATTCCTGCAACCAAATAAATCAGAAAAGACAGAAAAAACAGAAGTATATTATCAGTTTGGTATGGGACGATCCCGAGCCCACAATTTGCTTGTGTCTCTTAAGAAATCTAACCCCCTCACAGTTGCCCAAGGTTCATGGGTTAATTTCTCCCAGGATGGAACGGGATAACAGTACTACTGTAGCGGCACTTCAAACAGTAGTACAACGGAGCAAATCACACGACTTACTTAGTATGCAGAAAAGAGAGGGAATGCAGTAAGATGTGTTTGTGTATTCTGTGTTTGAGTGTGTGTTCAAAGGTTGATGACTGACCAGTTTATATAGCCTTTGGAAAGAGTATGAAGAGTCACCACTAATGGCCACTAACACCTGACTTCACTGCCACTAATGGCTGAATTCACTAAATGTCAGTAATGAATTATCCACTAATGGGAAAACGTGGGAGAACATGGAGGAAATTAATCTGGATTAATCTGATTAATCCATTCAGATTTCTGTTACACAAACAGATTTAATATTAAATATTAATAATAAATTATTAATTAATTAATATTTTTTAGTTTTGTTGGTCCAAAAAATTAAGTCAATCAATCATATCAATTGACCGAAATCCGAAATCCGATGCCGAAGCCGAGACGAGCGAGCGACGACGACGGCGCGAGGCTTCCCTTCTTCTCAACCCTTTTAAGAGCTAAGAGAAGTGAATCTGCATTTAAACCCAACAAAAGTCTTTTCCTCTACCAATATGGGAGAAGGTGCATTTCCTTACTAAAAGGAACCTTTTCACCTTCCCACCCATTTCCCATTCACACTCTATTTATTCCAAAACCCCAACAGTACCTCCATAAGTGAATAAAGAGCTTGTTGAGATCAGGCTTCATGTGGATCAAACAAATATTTTGTACCCTTCCAATGTCTTTGCATTGGGAAAGTACTAAATCTTGTTGATAAGCTTATAACAAAAGCTATATCTTGTGAAATATTATTAGCAAGATACTTCAATGCACCAATTGCACTATGATTATATTTCAGTACCAAGAAGCTCGTTAAAGCGATTTCACATGTGGCCAAATTGATTTAATCTATATAAATATTATGAAGCTTTATTGAACAGGTTTTCGGAAATCTTTAAATGCTTCAGACATTTTGAATTCTTCAAGGATTTCGTAAATATTTCATTGTCCAATGAGCCATATAAATAATATGTGACTACATCCATAAACCGCATATCAAATTTTTCATACACTGTCAGACTTACAAGATATACCGGAAGTTGATTGCATCCACTACAAGAGAATATGTCCCCATATAATCAATGCCAGATTTTTGTGAAAATCGTTGTGCCACAAGTCGTCATTTACATCTAACGACTTAATTTTTCTCATACTTGTTTCGCACAGAAATGTAGTATACCCCCTGGCTTTACATCTTCGAGTGTTCGGATTGTAGGTCTGAATACTTCACATATGCCAGGTGAAGCTAATTCTGCTTGAATGCATTTTTTTCATTTATGGCCAATAAATATATCTGTATTTCTAACAGACTTAAGCTCAAGATCCTCATAATCATTCATAAAATTGAGCTTTAAAATTTATGCAAGATATCATCGATGATTACTTTTGATCGGTTCCAGACACGACATAACTTATTGAGATCTCTTCATAATCATTATTTTTCAGGTATCTAAATCTCTTCTGATGAGGTTTTATGAAGTGTTATATCATGGGCTCTTCTACAGCCTTGCCTCATCATTTGACCATCTTGAAATATTTGCTCCTTTCATCTTGGAACCAAATGGTCTGCCACGCTTCAGGCGGCCTTAGACTCATTTGCATAAATAGATTGTCCGATTAGGACATAATTAACATTGGAGCATTTGCAGCTGGAATGTAATATTCAGTTTTGGGTTAGTAGATGCATCTGGCAGTGACTTATCTTAAAATGAGGATCATATCAATGATAATTCATTTCATTTATTCCTCAGCTGCTTTGGTCATTCTCTCCCCTAATATTAGGTAAACCTAATATTCATCCCAACATACTTAGGGAATCCATCTTTGTGCGCTGTGGTGGAGCGATTAATATTATACCGCACATCAAAAATATTAAATGGAAAACACTTGGTTCCTGACCCTGAACCAATTATGAGTGGAGAATTCATATGTTGACATGATGCGTACAAGTGCTGCTTTATGAATAGTATACCATATTTCATACCTGATTTAGGTAGATTTATTCTCATATGCATGGTTTAGCATCAATTGGAGGCTTTTGATATATATGAATCTGCTAAACCAGCTTGCCAGCGTTATCACGATAGATATCTTGATTGCATACTCTTGAAATGTGCTCTTAATCAAATTAATTAGAGCAAATACTTGACCACGTAAGTACCATTGTGAGTTCATAATAATTGCACATGTGACCTTCATATGGATGTATCCATTTAAAATTATATACAAATATACGGTCAACATGACAGGTGAATGGGCCCATATTCACCTTTAATGTATTCCAGAAATGCGGGGATCCTGATCCCAATGTAGTTATTCTAATGATTAATTTATCATGAGAACAAGCAACACAAAGAGATTTCTTGAAGAATCATGATTCTTCAGTATACACCCATGCGAATTCTCAAATATATTTTTTTGCATCATATTTAAATAGGGATGGTCAAACCGGTCATGCCAACTGAAGAGTTATTCGTTCAAGTAAACAGTTCTAGTTTACTGTAGCATGGGCTTTGATCTCAATAAAATTTTAATCTATTGTGGCATGCATGTGATTGCACCATGCTTCTTCGTAGTACAAACCAGAGGAAGAGTCGGGGAGCTTTGCAAGAACATATTCGTCGCCCAATATTATTGTAGTAATATAAAGACATTAAATCTTTCAACATTTATAGTCTCAATATAGTAGCCGTTTTGGCTATTGTCTTAGAAACTTAACAGATTTCTTTAAGACTTACTACAATAAATTATTATATCAATTTCATTTCTCCATATAGTAATAAATTCGGATCTTCCAGAAGTCCCAATTAATTTTGTACTACCATATATTTCAGACACCATCATATAGTGAACACCTCCTTCAAGGAGAAAATTATATAAGTATGATCATGGTCTAGTAATTATAGGCAAGATTTATTTCTTGCTTTACTTTGCTCTTTCGATTCATACTAAGACATAATTTGACGTACGATCTGTACGTGAGCAATCACCATTGATGCCACAATTCTTCTCGAACCTCTTTTGGGGATGAGTTATGGTACATTATCAAACACACATGAGCACGTCATATTCATAAGTACTATCATAAATTGTCTCATTCAGTTCAAGAATAGACCATTATTATTTGGATGTGCCTCATATTCACATACCACGTTGTGATGGCATTATAATCTTTACCATTTGAAAGGTAATTTGAGAACCCTTATTGTTCTCTTGTTTATTTTACCATGATGACGATTATTATTTCATCCCTTTGCCACGTCCACATGCACGACCATGGCTTGATTATGGTATTTATTTTGCCTTCTTTCAGACATAAAATATGTTGCTACTACATTCACCTATGGGAATGGAACATGTTCTACTCCCACATTAACCTTATATAATGGAGTATATGTTGCTTCCACATTCACTCATAGAATGGAGCATATCTAGTGGGACGGGCTTCATGATATATAATAATTATATCATCAATATGGCATATTGAGACTTGAATCCAATGTCTTAACCATACAAAAGCGTGTCAGGCCAACCCAATGTCTTATTATCACTATATACCAGGAGTAGAATCAGATGTCTTACCCTTATAGTTCTGTCATACTCATTTTCAAGCCATAGTCATGAAATTAGATTCATAATATCCATGCAATTTATTTTCAACTCAGGATGATGTTTTTAATTTCATATTATGATATTTGACTTACTACTTGCCTTCACCATATGCACACAGTAAGAAGGAGACAAAATCATAATAACAAGGTATGTAATTTAAATTAATCCAGAATAAAATACATGTCTCACTTTTAAGATGGTGATGGAATGATACAATGTCTATATTAAATCTCATCAATTCATTTCGGTAATAAGTGTTGCCAAGACAATGTACTACTGTAATTAATATCTAGAAATAATCTGCATTTATACTTTAGTAAATTTTGACAAAATATATTTAAATATCAATAGATCAATGCTTTCCATATCCATGTAATAATCTTCAAATTCTAGCATATCTGACAAACCAAATAAGTGTATTAATACATCCTACATATTTTATTTTATAGGAGGGATCACAACTCTCTGATGACAAATAGAAATTCACCAACCAAGTAAAAAATATTTTCTTTGGTCATAAATATAAACGAATCTAAAGATAAGAGAGTCCTATAATGCAGCAATAACATTTTATGGTCATATGGTTCTTGTGAATTCTTGAGATATTTAAAGTTGGTTAAATGAACTATATCTTGCCACAAGTAAAGATTCTTGAGATATGACACTCTTAGCAGTTAGCTAGAATAGCAATTACCTCCAGCAACGATTTACAATAAATATCTTGAGATAAAATTTATGGATGGCCAGATCATTAAATGGTTATTAAATATGATATTGCATATCGTTTTTTCTTTCCAGTAATAAATCTTGCTATTACATTAATACTAATATAGCCTACTCAAATCCGATTCATCTACATCTAAAAAGATGTTCATGCACATATATGATTTCATTTTTCATGCAAGTCCATAATCACCGTGCATTTATAACAATGTTAGTTGTACTTTTGTCAAAATAAATTTATCATTATCAGTCATATCAGTTATATATACCTTCAATATTTAGTTGAGGATAACTGCAAATTCATACCTTGAAGCGTTGCCCAAGTACTATTATAAAACTATACCATACGTCTTGAGAGAATGGATAAAAGCTGCTATTTACTTTGGAAAGTCTGCACTCTTTCAAACTATAACAAAATGAAAATAAGATGCTGAAAGATTATTGACAATTATCATTAGCAAAAATAGATAAATGTTAAAATTAGTTTATGACAAAATATAAATGAACTCAAAGGATGAAACATGTATCTTTTATTTGCATCCAGCCCATTGGCTTCCATCAGTTATATTTGCATCCAGCCCATTGACTTCCATCAATTATATCAGATTTTCATTTCATTTATTTCAATAAAAATTTCATAATGAAATTAGAGACACGTACTGATAACGTGTTGTAAATAAAATAAAAAAGAACAAGAATTAGACAATAAATGGAGAGAGAAATATAAATATTTCATTATTCTCTTCTGAGTGCGTTTGATACAAGGTAGAGAACTCTCTTATATAGGACGTGAAATTCATCCTAAGAGTTATACAAACTAAATATTTCATTGATAGATAGTTCGATGAATGAAGAAATGAACAAAAACCGTTCATAAATAGACATCCACATTCGGTGGATTTATAACAATTATCCCATTTTAAGTAAAATAAATGAAGAGAAATGCCAGCTTTTTGGTCATTGTCTTAATTGAAAAGGACTATTCTAGTAGTAGAATTGAATCAACGGAAAGGCCTCAATTTTACCCTCGGTTTCTGTTGGAATAGTAGTACAATATCAAAGAATATATTAAGAACAAAAAATATATTCAAGGCAAGAACAACTTATCATAATTACTGCGTAATGGCTAAGCCCACTGTCTTGAAAGCGAATTCGGCCCGACTTCGGTGCAAATCCTTCACGGTGGATTGCTCTCCAAAGATTTCCACAGTACTCCCAAACACGTGCACTCGTGTCTGAAAATTTGGAACTTGCAGAAACAATTAACCCAAAAGTTGAAGCTATATAACAAGATGAGAGAATATCTTCTTCTTTTTTTGTGTCTTTATGTTTGGAGAAATACAACCTATTTATAGGCCTACAAGTCTGAATGTTTGAAAAAAATACTGAAGTTAAGACATTAATGACAATTGTTACAAAATTTAATCATCTGTTACGAGGAGTAAATATGAGGATATGTAACAATCTGTAATGGCTAGGAAAGATGTACATTCATTGGTAGAAATGAATGCAGACAAAAAAAACACTTAGACTAGGCATTATCAGTTATTACCAATAAATGAATGGTAATATGAATACTACCCCACTAATGCCAAGGCAAAGAATGAAAATATTTTGGGCAAAAGAAGGATATATATGTACTTAAGCGTCAATATATTTCGATTTGAATTGACATGTAGTGAAGTGAGGCAACAACTACTATCCACAAAGTGAATTACTCTTGAACTGAATGGCCAGCAGCTAAGACCTCCACAACACATACCATATCCTTAATATTCTACAAGCTCCGCGATATTCATATAGTGCTATTATGGTCATGCACATACCTCGGATCTCATGAGCACTCTAGAAAGATGGCCCAAGTCTTTCATAAAAGACGACCACGCCTTTACACTCACGTAGGTAATTCCATCAAGTCTATCTTCAACATAGACCACCTTAAAAGACTATGGAATTATTAAGAGCACAGAGAGCTCAATTTTTATTTTTTCGGTGATTCCATCTAGTCTATCTCCATATAGACCACCTTACGGCTATAGAACCATTAAGAGCATAAAACTCAACCTAACACTGCATTACCACACGCCATAGGGATATGAAATGTAGTGCATATTGAAGACTCGTATAGCTTCGTTTGACCACAAACGGGTATCCACCCTACCACTTCAATCCATGGGCTTTATCCCCATCCCCCTCTACGTTTCAAGGATCATTTTCCTTGTCAATCCCTTGGTTAAAGGATCCGCCAAATTTCTCTCGGGTCTAACGAAATCCAAGGCGATAACACTTTATTTCAACCACAGTCTAACTACACGATATCTAATGCGAATGTGTCTTTTCTTTCCATTGTACACACTATTCTTAGCAACCCCAATTGCTGACTGCGAGTCACAATGCCTAGAAACTGGTGCAGCTCGTCTCCCCATAATGGTACGTCTGCTAAAAAATTTCTCAGCCACTCGGCTTCTTGTCCTGCTAACTCAAGAGCAAAAAATTCAAATTCCATGGTAGAACGTGCTAAACAAGTCTGTTTAGAGGACTTCCACGAAATAGCGCCTCCACCCAAAGTGAAAATATAACCACTAGTAGAACTCACTTCATCATTATAACTTACCCAATTTGCATCATAAAAACCTTCTAATACATCAGGGAATTTATTAAAATACAAACACCAATCCGTAGTACCTCTCAAATATTTTAACAAATGATGAAGATCATTCCAATGTTCACTACTTGAGTTATGAGTATACCGACTTAATCTGCTTACAACATAAGATATATCAGGCTGAGTATAATTCATGAGAAATATTACACTACCAATTATTCTAGCATACTCAGTTTGGGAAACACCAAAACTTTAATTCTTTTTCAAATGTATGATAGGATCATAGGGAGTTCTAACATGAGCTATATCAAAACAATCAAACTTTTTCAACATTTTCTCAATATAATGAGACTGACTCAAAGAAATAACATTAGCAGTTCTTTTGATTTTAATCCCTAAAATCACATATGCCTCTCCAAGGTCTTTCATTTCAAATTTAGAAGATAGAAACTTCTTTGTCTCATTAACAACATCCACATTAGGGTCAAATATTAACATGTAATCTATATATAGACATATTATCACACAATCTGATCCTACCATCTTATAATAAACACGAGCATCAAATGCATTCACAACATAACCACTGTCTACAAATGTGCCACTGAACTTTTCATAACACTACTTAGGTGCTTGCTTTAGGCCAGACAAAGACTTATTAAGTTTGCGTACCTTATTCTCCTAACCTGGGACCACAAACCCCTTAGGTTGAGTCATATAGATCTCTTCACATAAATCACCATTCAGAAAAGTTGTTTTGACATCCATTTGATGTACCACCAAACGATGTATAGCAGCTAAGTCAATTAGAGTTCTAATAGTTGCTATTCTGGTCACTTGAGAATAAGTATCAAAATAATCAATGTCTTTCTTCTGGTTGAAACCCCTAATCACAAGTCCAGCCTTATATCTTTTAATTGTACCATCAGGTCTCATTTTCTTCTTAAAGATCCACTTGCTAGTTATGGGTTTATAACCTTTAGGTAAATCGGACAAGTCCCAAGTATGATTGGAAACTATAGAGTCCAATTCACTCTTAATAGCCTCTTTCCAAAAACCAACATCTATTGACCTCATTGCCTCAGCATAGGTCTTAGGATCTTCCTCTATTAAATAGATAGATACTATTTCTTTACTTATAGCATTCTCAGCCAAAAAAGCAATGATAAAATCAGGACCAAAGCTATACTGAACTCTACGCCTCTTACTTCTTCTAGGCTCATTTTCATACTCTTTAACAATATTAATAGAAGAAGATGTGCAATGAATACTGACAGGCATAGAAGATGAAGAAGCTCTTTATCACTAGACACATTTTTTTCAAAGGAAAAACATGCTCAAAAAATTTTGCATCTCTAGATTCACAAATAGAATGATCATTTAAAGACATAAATCTATACGCAGCACTGTTTTGAGCATAACCAATAAAAACAACATCGAAAGTCTTAGTTTCCACATTTACCATTTGAAATCAGGCAAACCAACTTTAGCCAGACACCCCCACACTTTTAAGAATTTTAAGTTATGAGCGAACCCTTTCCACAACTCATACGAAGTTTTATCCAACTTTTTATAAGGGACCCTGTTTAGAATGTAGCAAGCAGACATAACAGCTCCCCCCCCCCCCCCCCCCCACATATTGTCATATAATCCACAACTTAAAAGCATAGCATTCATCATCTCCTTAAGGGTTCTATTTTTTTCTCAGCTACACCATTTTGTTGGGGAGTATAGGGAGCACTAACTTCATTAGTAATTCCATTTTTCTCACATCTTCTAGAGAATGAGTACTCTATTCACCACCTCTATCAGATCTAAGCCTCTTGATTTTTCTATCTAATTAGTTTTCTACTTCTGCTTTGTATTTCAAGAACATCCCTTCAGCCTCATTCTTCGACTTAAGAAGATATACCTTAGAATATCTGGAGAAGTCATCAACAAATATAATGTAGCACTTCTTTCCACCTTTACTAGACTGCTCTTGAAATCTGCTAAGTCTGATGCACTACTTCAAACAACTCAGTTTTTCTTCCAGTAACAGACTTAAAAGGTTTTTTGGCATGTTTAGCTTCTATATAAATCTATCACTTAGAAATTTCTCCAATACTTAAAGTAGGAACTAGTTTCATAGTCTTTTAATATAAACAATATTAACATGTCCTAGCCTACCATGTCACAAATCAATAGAAAAAACAATATAAGCAGAATTTGAAGTACTTCCATTATTGATAATTTCTTGAACAATGTTCACTACTAATTGACCTCCACTTAGGTACCCCTTCCTAACAAAGTCACCTCCACGAGAACTTATGATTTTATCAGATTCAAAAATAAGTTTAAGACCAACTTTGTTGAGAAGTGTTCCAGAAACTAAGTTTCTACAAAGTGAGAGTACGTACAGAACATTGTTGAAGGCTAAGGTTTTTTCAGAAGTCAACTTAAGTAAAACTTTTCCTTTACCGAGAACTCCAGCCGTAGTGGAGTTACCCATATAGAGACACTCGCCGTCAGTTGACTCCTCAAAGTTATGGAACAACTCTTTATTAGCGCAGAGGTATCTTAAAGCTCATGTGTCCAGTACCCAGTCAGTCTTGTTAGCCAATATATTAGCTTCCACAACCACATCAGCAATAATGTCACTTCCTTCAGTAAGATGTGCTTGGGCAAAGGCTCTTTGCTTCGTATTTTGTCCTTGTCTTTGAGTGCATTGAAAAGCCTTGTGATTAAGTTTCCCACAAACAGAACAAGGTCCTCCCTGCTTTGGCTTCTAGATTTTGCTCTCGGGGTTGTTGAAGAAATTTGTTTCTTCTGTTGCCCTTTCTTTGGTCTTTTCTTCTGTTTTCCTTTGAATCTGTCTTTCACAAAAGTACCAGCAGATTCCACAAGATTAGTTTTAGAAGAATTAAGAGTAAGAGCATCCATCTTATCTTTAAGACGAGTCGCCTTTGCGTCCTTGAGACGGTTAGCCTCCTCAGTTTTCATGTGACTGATCAACTCTTGGAGTGTCAAGTTCTTCTTCTTGTGTTTCAACTGGTTCGTATAGCCATTCCATGATGGAGGGAATTTCTCAAGTAGAACATTAGCTTGAAGAATTTCACACATCTTCATGCCCTCATTAAGCACATCAAAAGTTAAATTCTCATACTCATGAACTTGCTCCATGATTGGCTTATCATCAACCATCTGAAATTTAATCCACTTACCAACAGCATATTTCTTTTTTCCACCATCATCAATACCATACTTTTTCTCTAAAGTATCACGTATTTCCTTAGCAGATTTATAATTAATGAATAGATCAAACAAAGTGTTAGACATTTGGTTCAGAAGGTGCCCCCTAACAGTTTTATTATCCTTTTCAAACTTCTTTATAACAACATCAGTAACAACAGTAGAAGAACTGGCAGCGGCAGTACCAGTTGCAGTAGCAACAATAGGAACATTAGCAGTAGCAACAACAGGAATAGTAGAAGTAGTAATACTAGCAGCAACAATAGGAGATTCATCAAACAAACCATAATCTACTTCTAACTGTTCAAAGAAAATCAATAAATTATGTTTCCATCTTTTATAATTGTTTTCGTCCAAAGGTTCAAGTTTTGACAAATCAGGAAGTATTTTGTTCAAAGTTACAGTCATTGTTCAATATTGTATGAAGGAATTTGCTTTCAAATTGATGGAATAGTAGTATAATATTAAACAATATATTAAGAAAAAAATATATATTCAAGGCAGGAACAACTTATCGTAATTACTGTGTAATTGCTATGCCATTGCCTTGAAAGCGAATTCGGCCAGATTTCGGTGCAAATCCTCTATGGCCGGTCGCTCCCCAAGGAATTCCACAATGCTCCCAAACACGTGCACTCGTGGCGGGAAGTTTGGAACTTGCAGAAACAATTAACCCAAAACTTGAAGCTATATAACAAGAGGAGAGAATATCTTTTTTTTTGTGTGTCTTTATGTTTGGAGAAATACAACCTATTTATAGTCCTACAAGTCTGAATGTTTGAAGAAAAATACTGAAGTTAAGATATTAATGACAATTGTTACAAAATTTAATCATATGTTACGAGGAGTAAATATGGGGATATGTAACAATTAATGGCTATAAAAAATATACATTCACTGGTAAAAAGTAATGCAGACAAACATAATACTTTGACTAGGAATTATCCATTATTACCAGTAAATGAAAGGTAATATCAATAATTTCTAATGTTCTTGATGGATTTTGCTTCTTCTTTGGAGAAATGGAAGGAGATGAGATAATTGGGTTTGTTGGGGGTTGGGCTGGGTAAGTAGGTTGGGTTTGGATCGGGTTAGTTGGAAATTGTGTGTGGTTTATTGGGTGTTTGGGTCGTTGTCCATGTGAACCAATTAAAATATGACACACAATAAATGAAATTCCACTCAGCTGCCTTGTCATTGTTCCATCAATTGGAGGGTATATATTACCCAAAAAATAATGTTAGTGCTATTTTTGAGCCAATAGATTAACGAAGGGCAAAAGTACTTCATTTTTAATAGATCAAGGGCAAAAGTGAGCCTTTTCCACTAAATAAATAAGTAAATACCCTACTAAGTACTTGAGAATAAGAGATCATAAAATTTGCTTCTATGGAAACATGTGCGGGTGGGGCACAAATTTGATTCATTTTTGCAATTTCTGTACGATGTCGTTTCAGAGTTCTTTAATTCCCTGCCAAATCATGTGGCATGTTGGGCAGAACGATGCCTGAATGGGCCAACAAAGTACAAGCTTATCAATTTAGTTCCTCAATTACTACCGTCTACAATATTTTTCCAACTCTTTAATCTCCTTGGCAGCTGAAGAGAAAATGAAAAAAGAAAAACACAGACGCACGAATACTAAAGTACTTTATGATATACTTTAAGGGGTCGTTTGGTTGACGGGACTAAAAATAAGGAATATTCTATAAATATGAGATTAAATTTATTTCGGGATTAACAATTCCACACCTTCTATGGTATAAGATAATACCATATTTATGGTATAAAATCTATCAAGGGTTAGTTAATCCTACTAACCAAACGTGGAATAACTATAATTCCAAAATTAATTTCGGGATTGTTAATCCAATCCCGCTAACCAAACGGCCCTTAAGAGTGTACTTGGCACGAAGGACGTCATTGTAAAAAGATATTTCTCTCGAATAGTTTGTAATATTTGGTTACTAAAAAAAAAAATCTCTGAACATGTGGAAAATGACTTCTCCTTTATGAATGATAGTCATGTGTCATAAAATTATTTTGATTTTTAACTTCATATTACTTGTTCCAGCTAATACGCATTTATATTATTATTGGTTTTTAGTGGTTGAAAATAATAATATGTATATTTAAATATATTATTTTGATAGTAAAAAATTTACTACTAATTACTTTGGTGAATATAATTTTTGAATAAAGATATTCTTGTCCTACGAAATTTAAAACTTTTATTTTGAAGAAGCTTTTATCAACTTAAAAGCTGATAAACAGCTTCTGCTATTATAAAAAGTGAAGGATTATACACAATTCAAGAACATACAGTTCGCCCAGGTCTAACCGTATTTGTTTCACTAGTCGACAATACAATCACATGTATGAAAACACGAACTGTAAAGATTAATTCACAGTCTAAAGTCGTACCTGGTTACAGAGACTGTTCCAATTCGTAGAATATCGCTCACTTTCGTTCTTCATAAGAATTTTTCATGAAAGTTCTTCACCATGAAAGAAGAGAGTTATTCTTTCTTGTCCGAAAAGAAAAACTGTTTGGATAGCTGTACTTTCTTTCTTTTTTGAAAAAAAAAAAAAGAGCATAATGAGAGGAGGAAGAAAGTTTCTTTAAAGAAACACCCTCAAAATCAATCTTTCAAAATTTCCCTTTTTCTTTTTATAAAAGCTTCAAGAAAAAATTGTACTCCATACATCCCAAATTGAATTTCTGGGTTTGATTTGGTGCGTAGATTAATAAAATAGGAAAGACTTTTGAATCATGTGGTTTAAACTTAAAGTTGTATGTAATGTGTGCTAGTGTATTTAAATCTTGTGATCCAAAACAAATATTGTAATTATAGAGTTACCAAATATGGAAAGAGACACTCTTTTTTAGACAAACTAAAAAGAAAGGGTAAACACTCATTTTGAGATGGAAAGAATATTTATTACTGACCAGGTCCATGGCGGGTATGTCGCATCAGAGTACCAAAATGCATGTATCATAGTAAACTTGACCTCTTCACTTCTCTTTTAATTTTAGTGTGAAATTCGTTTAAGATATCATGACTCATGTGTACCTCATTTTCAGAAGCTTGCCAACATATAAGACTATGGTTGGTTGGCACTTATCAAATCGCCCTTCATCATGTGCATCACATACACCTCCCCTGAGGGACTCTTAACATCTTTAATGAGGTTTGTCACACCATCATATATAGGGAGAACTAGATCTGACACCATATTTTTCATATCCCAAGCCCACAACATATTGTTGCTTCAGATATATGTCCACACAAATTCCTCTTTCGAATATGCTACATTAAGCCCCAAAAGCGTTCATAAAATGTGAATTTGAGCTATGCCTTATGAACTTCTTCGATTTCCTCTCGAATTCGGATGTGAGATTCGCCTAACTAACATGTGCACCTCATCTTCATAAACTTGCCAACCTAAAACCCTGTCAGAATGCTTGGTCCTCCCTAATCACTAATCAGCCCCCTCCATCAGAGGAGTCACAATGTTTGAACAAAAATATTTTTGCAATACCTGAATATAAATTTTACAAATAAATGCCACCTAGTCTTCTTGATATATTCATGGTGTAAACTTTTCACTTCTATTTAGGGTAATTCATAAAAGAAAGCCAAGACTGAAAAATATCTATAAGTTGCATTCTTTGATCTTTCTTCTCCAATATCCTTACTTATTAGTAATAATCTTTTTCCTGAAAGAATAAAAAAAACAGCAAAAACAAATGGAAGACGTTGTATTGGAAAACTTGGCCTTCCTTATTTCTCCTCTAGGAAGCTAACTACCTGTCACTTTCCTTCAGAAAGCAATTTTTTTTAAAGAAGAATGAAAGGTACGCGTGAAGATGACTGATAGCAATCTTTCATTTGATAAGGTATACTCCATTAACTAGTTCAATTTGGGTTCATGAACAAATGAAAACATCTGTTTTGCTCAAAAAGGAAAATTAATACTTAGGAGTTAGGACATTGAAATGTTGGATTTCTTTTTGGCATCATTTAATTAATAAAACAAAAAAAGTCAAGTATTGATACATATACACCTGAGCAAATTTATTCAAGATGGAGTCATTATTGTAGAACTAAATGAATAAATAAAAATGCCCATACTCAAATAATTTAAGCTCTTAAATTAAGTGGCCACATAGCCTAACTAGACCGGATTAGGAAAAATTATTTAACACATTCTCCTAATCCGTGTGCTTGAACATTTAGGAAAAGAAAGGAAGTGCCAAAATCAATTTCCTTTAAGCATCATTACTCTAACTATTAACTTTCCATAATAACAAAGGAAACACACTCCTTCTCCATCATTTTCCTTCTCTTTGTTATATTCTTTTTTTGTTGATTTATTCACTAGTAATTTCCAAGGCACACCTTAAGAGTTAAGTCACAAGAAAATTGCCTTAGCCACCTACAAACTTTTTGTGCTATTTAAAATGTACCTAACAACTTTTACATATTGCTTCCTGTTGTCTCCCTTTATTTAATGCATGAAAGCCCATAGATCCTCAAAAAGTGGGAAAAAGGGTAACCCACAGAGAGAGCAATGTATGCTTGTGATATGGTCAATACTACATAGTAAAGCAAGCAAAAGGGAGCTTATGATTATTAAATCACACGTGCTCATATTTCACTGGTTTCTTTTCAAAAGGTGGAAAACATTATTTCTACTTTCTGCTTCTTTGAAATCTTGAAACCAAAGGTTGAAATTGAACTAATAGTTTCCTAAAACTAACACTTGGATGTGCCGTTTTGAGAAAGGAAAAAGTGTGACTTCTATGCATCAAATCATTATTTCTAAAGTCCCCAGTTAAAATCTTCCACTTTGCAGAAAGATTATGGTTTAATTGAGACCTAACAAATCTTTATTAGGGCCTTATTCTCCCCCCCCCCCCCCCCCCTCTCTTCCCCCTCTGAGTTAAATCTATAGGATTCCAAATAAAAAGTACTAAAAGAATTAAAATTTTCTATGCACAGATACTAACTTAAATGTCCATTGTAACCTGTAATTAACTTCATAGTTTTAAGATATGAGGGTAACCGAGGAAAATGTTCAGTAACTATTATAATTAGACGTATAAATTTTTTCAACGTCATTGCATATAATAAACCCAATAAATAATAAGACAAATCTAAATACCGGTGCTCCCTATAAGATAAGGTTGATGAATAATTTATGAATGATTTTTGGGGAAATGAAAGGTGATAATATTATCGTCGTTATTATTATAAAGCCATAAGTAAATCAAACATTGGTTTGATCAAACCAACATACATTTTGCAAGAGCAAGCAACCATGGAAACAAAAATGATTACTGTAGCATTGCTGAAAGAAATGCAATCCTTTGTTCTTCAATTATTGGCTACAATAGGAAAGTGCTTTTTGTGAGGACTTTTTGATAGATTACTTTGTGGGTTTCTCCTCTTCTTCTTTTCCCACGGACTAGTATAAAGCATGAATTGTTTTCCATTTTATTTATTTATTTATTTTTACAAGCAAAACTCTCGACTAAGCTAGCGTTTGCACATAGATTTTCAAATAGTTTTTGGGATATATTTTTTGGGTGAAATTTGATATGAAAATGAAAAAGTGTTTGGACATACTTTTTGGGAACAAATTGTTTGGCTCAAAAAGAGTCTTTGAGCTCTTGTGAAAATGAAGATTGATATCTAATCAACAGTTTTTGGCTCAAAAATAACTCAAAATCACTTTTTGAGTTTTTGGGACAAGTTTTGCTCAAAAAGTATAAACAAACACTTTTTGGCCCAAAAACTTCCAAAAAATCCCTCCAAAAACTATGTTCAACGGGAGCTAAGCTCTTTACGGTGGACGAAATATTTGCATACAAAAGTTAACTATAGTATTTTTTTTTAGGACTAGTACTTATTTGTTCCAAAAAGAATAACGTAATTGTTGGTTGGAGAATTCAAGCATTTTTTTTTTGATAGTTCTGAACATTTAAAATATTATTAAATAAAAGAATTTGATCTAAAAATGTTCTATGAAGTTTTAAATTAAAAATACTAATTTTATTAGTTGTTTAATCGGTATCAGATAAATACAAAGATTAGATGTTTTGTTGGATCTATGGGATGATTGCTTTTGTTAAATAAAGTGAATGAGAAAAGATAGATATATGATTATGGCGGTCTTAAAATGATTCACCATTTCGACTTAAATCTTAATTAATTGCATTCAAGATGAGCTGAATTGACTAATAATTTATAGGGATAATTTCAGAGACCTCCCCTCAGGTATAGCTCCATAACACTAATCTCCTTTGTGATTTACGATATTAGGTCAACCTCCCTTATTTTAATTTTTTTGTAATAATTCTTTTAATATGACCACTTTACCCTTTCTAATGCACTCTTTTGTTTAATTAATTCTTTATTTACTTCTTTTCTGAAAAGAAAAAAAAATTCATTTTGCTTGGCCCGCTTTTTCATCAACTCATAAACTGATAGCATATTAAGTAGCCGTTTGGCCATAAATACCAAAAAGTTTTTGGAAAAGGGTTTTTGAAGTTGAGTTGAAAAATTATATTTGAAAGTTGAAGTTGTGTTTGGACATAAATTTTACTTGAAAAAAAGTTGAATGTTCGTGAGTGAATAAAGTTGTTTTTTGAAAAAACTTGAAAAAGTGGTCAAAACCACTTTTTGGTTTTTCAAAAACTGTTTTTGAAAAAATCTCCCAAAAATAACAGTTTTTCATGGACAAACAAGTTTTCCAAAAAATTTTTGAAAAAAAGAAAAAGCAATTCATGGACAAACGGGTCCTAAGATTCCTAACCGATCAATTGAATTTCTGCACGTCTTTTCTATTGCAATTTAATATTATTGATTGTAGAGTCACTAATACCTAAAGCTCATGATTCAAATGGGAAATTCTGAAATAAGATAGAAATAGAGGAAAACTGTATCTGTATTGCTTCAACTGATGTTCTTTTCCTTTTGGTCTTCAAACAATTACTTCCATACAAGCTACTTCGTAGGTGAATTATATTTAATGATAAATTAGCAATCTCAAGCTATTAGAGTTGACGTATAAACGGCTTGTTCGACATTAATTTAGAAAACAGATATGAAGAATTAGTTAAATAAAACATTGTATTAAAAAGGGCAAAGTAGTCATATAGAAAGAATTGTTACAGAAAATTTAAAAAAAGGGAGGTTAGCGTAATATCGTAAATCACAAGGAATGTCACTATTACGAAGCTAAACCTTAGGAGAGGTCTATGAAATTATTCCTAATTTATTTGACGTGGCAAATAGTAAAACTCAGAGATTAAGATAATAAGTTCTCATTCTAAACGTTAAAAAACCAAAAGAGTGTGTGGCTGCTGGGATTCGAGCCCAGGTCTCCACGGCCACAACGTGGAATTCTCACCACTAAACTACAGCCACTTTGTTGCCTCCACCTTTCATATCGTATTATTGATTGTTAATATTTAAATTACAAAACAAAATTTTGAGCACTGTTCCTTGATCTGATTAATATGTATAATACACCTGCTTATAATAATCGATGAAGCTTGATCAAAGATACATAAGTTAAAAGATTTGCCCTTTCTTTTCTTTGACTTACCTCTTTTAGGCTCGGTTTAAATACCTCTGTATTTTTAAACAACTAATAATACATGTATTATTCTACCATTTTTCTATCCTTTTATACTCTAATCTAATTCTACAATTTGAATTATCTGATAGCAAAAATAACCTTTAATTTAGTTCATTCGGTAATATTATTTTATTTGAGGTCTTTTTACAGGGTTGAGCATGTTATATATGACTGGTCCTACCTTGCAAAGGAAATTTATTTATTGGAGCATAGTAAGTAGAAGCCTATACGTACCTTGCAAACGGGACTTGTCGATGCCCATTTCTCTATATTAATTAATACTAGTAAATAGTAGTACCACTTAACAAAATAACAAAAGTAAGGTGGTTCAAGATGGTTGTTTTGGGCTTCTAGTAGGTTCTTCCCCGAATATTCTTTTTCAATTGATTCTATATTATACAAATATATATATATATACTGGAAAAAAATTGTATCATGGATAACCATATAGCTATATTAATTTTACCAACGCAACTAATTAAAATTTATATTGTATAAGGCTCGTAAAAGAAAAAGCTCAATTACAATGGCTCAAATCTCTAATTGAACAAATCTCACCCATCCAACCGTGCTCCTTTATTATCCGTGCAAAACTATCAACCTTAGTATCGTTTTTGTTGTTTCATATTATTTTCCCAAAATGGTGCATCCACCAAATAATTCTCTTAGGCCAGCTATGTTGTATGAGGTTGAGTGTTGGCCAGTCAAAAACACTCACTTTCAAAAGATGCATGTAGTCGAAATGAGGATGCTTAGATGGATGTGCAGGCATACTAGGAAGGATAAGATCATGAACGAAACCATTCGAGAGAAGATGGGAGTGGCCTCAGTGGTACGTAAGATCCGGGAAGCGAGGCTGCGATGGTTTGTACATGTGAGGAGGAGGAGTACAGATACCCCAGTTAGGAGGTGCGAGAGGTTGGTAGTGTTGGGTCTACGGAGAGGTAGACCGAAGAAGAATTGGGGCGAGGTGATTAGGCAGGACATGACTCAACTTTAGATCACCGAGGACTTGACCTTAGATAGAGGAGCTTGGAGATCGAGTAGGTTGGAAGATTAGATCACAATGGAGTGCTTTCTCTCATTTCTGTGGAGGCATAGTTCTAGGGTGGATCTTTAGAGAATCTTAGTTGTAGTGTTGTTATTTTCATATCTTTATCTTCTTCGCTTCTGCTAATGTTTTTATCCAAGGTAGTTGTAATATTTTATGTCAGGCGACTTTCTAATCTTGCATTTTGAGCATGCATTTTCCTTCCCCTTTTTGTACCATTTTCAATAGGCAAAATTCTTCGATGACCCCTAATACTTGGCAGCTGTTGTAAGTTAGGCACTCAAACTTTTCAAATGACCAGTTAGACACTTTAAGTCGTTCCAAGCGTAATTTTTAAACATAAGAGTCCATGCTGGCACACTGCGTATGGTTCTGTCATTGTTGAGCGTGTGAGGTTGTATTTTTGAGCATTTTTCTGGCTTTTTAATTAAAAAAATAAACACCCATAAACCCTTCTCCATTAAACACCCACCAGAGTTTGACCAATTCTTCTCCATTAAACACCCCATCGGAGTTTGACCGGAAAACATCCATCTGGTAATCAGTATGTTCGTACATTAAGTGGCTGATTTCAATACTCTATAATTTTTGGTATACTCTGAAACAATATGTTAAACTCTGAAGCAATCACCCCCCCCCCCCCCCCGGGCCTCTTCAACCTCAATTTCTATAAATGGGTGTATGTTTTCTTAATGGAGTTGTGGGTATTCTCTGATTATAAAATCAAACATCAAATAAGACAACTTTGAGATTTTTCTTTTGAATGTAATAATTTTATGCATGTTCACTGATGCGGGATTTGAGGATTGAAGAAAAGGCTTTGAGGGGTTTTGTTTTAGATGAGGAGCAGGAGATACTGACTTAGGGTTTGTTAATGGTGGGGAAACATAGGGATTTCTACGGGTGGGATTTGAAGAAGAAGATAATTTGTCTTTCTTTCTCTTTTTTGTCTTTCATAATCCACGTGTCACTAGATAATTGGTTCAGTTGCCATGTTAGTAGCAAGTGTATTTCACGCATTTGGTCTTGTGGACGCAGGTGTTCACAAGATTCAAATTTGTCAAGTAGAAGTGTCTAAATGCTCACTTGCTAAGTTATAGTGTCTAACTTACATAACGTGCCAAGTTTAATGGGCAATCTAAGAATTTTGCCTTTTCAAAATTATCGTTGTCTCCTTTACTTGCTACTTTTTTTTTCAGCTGAGGGTTTTTCGAAAACATCATCTCTACCGCACTTGTTGGTAGAAGTAAGTTCTGGATACACTCCACTTAAGGAATTATACTAAGTATGTTGTTGTTGTATTAAAAGCTCACTATGTAAAGTATACCAATCGGTTCTATAATTAAATCTTGTGGTGTCAACATATATTATGTCATGCCATCTTTATGGAAAAAGCGTTATTAGAGATTAAACGAAAAATATTGAAACTAAAGATTTACCTAATTATTAAAAACTACTAGTTACTAATTATAAAAATATGTTATTTTTCATGAAACGGAGTAAAGAAAGTTAGACACACTTGAACAGATAAGTATTACTTAGTGTTTTTTTCTTTGTGAAAAAGTTCCTTATTGTTATTGAGTACAAAGAATATTATGAACCCAAAGAAAACAAAAGTGTAAAAGTCAGCTAACTGAGCCATCATTCAATTTGCCAAAACGAAAACAGCTGTAACGGTCCTCTTTCCAGCCAATTTTTGTTATGTGAGTATGTGACAAATTGACCAATCTTTTCCATTTGCTAAGCTGAATGACTTCCGCCAATTATTGCATACTACGTTACACTCGTCAATTATACTTTTTTATAGTCTTTTGTTTTTTATTTGTTGAAGACTATCTATGAAATTTAAGGGAAGAAAAGGAGAATTGGTTGTATGTTGACAAATTTCCCCATATTATATTCTTTCAGACCGTTAAGTAAAATCTTAAATAATTCCAATCTCCAACCCCCTCCTTTGCGATTTTAATTATAGTTTATTACATTCGTTTTCAAGTGATCTAATATGATATCATTATCACATATTTGTCCTAGTTGTCACTTTCGGGATTTAGAATTTTAATACTACTCTCTTGCAACTATTTAGCCTAGTCTAGCAATAAACTCTCTCTGCTTTTTTTGTTTTGTATTAACCACTGATTTTTTTTTTTTTTTAACTTTCTATTTTCCCTTATCTTCTGTAGTTTTCATAGAAGCAAAAAATTGAAGTGGCTGTAGAGTAGGAGAAGTCTCTAGGCTAAATAAGCAATTTGTGAGTATTAAATACTTGGAAAATAATATTAAATGGCCTCTTCACAACACTTGACTACTTATAGTATCATCAGAATAATAGGCAAAAATACTAAAGTCCCCCCTGAAGTTGTATCCAAAAGTCAGTTACACACTCAACCTTTACGGGCGACCTCATACCTCCCTATTCATGTTTGAGATGAAACTTACACCACCCTAAATGCTGACATGGCAAACAAATAAAACTTAAATAAAAAAATGGCGAGTAAATCAGCAAAATTAGCCCAAAAATATAAGGAAAAAAAGGGAGTAAAATAAAGAAGCTCCCCCACAACCCCCTCTTGTCTCCATCTTCACCCCAGCCCTCAGTCCCTCAATTCTGCTGATACTACCCATCTCTTCATCTCATCACCTCCTTATTTCCTAAAACATATATCTTCCACAAAAACGAGCCTCAATTGTCTAATCCAAGTCCTCCGTTATTCAAGCCAAAAATTTATCAACATTATCAAAATTGGAAAAGTATCTTTAAAATTGATAGTGGATGGTGAAGAAGAACTTGAAAGTCATGAACCTTCTAACAATTATGTTATTCAGTTCCTGTTGGTTCCTTCTTTTATTTTTTTTTTTCTTTTAATAGAACTAAAACTCTTATGTAACTAAAGTTCACATTTTTCAATATTGGGGTTATAAATTTTTACCCGAGAATGAGTTGATTCCGGCGGAACAACCATGAAAATAAGGATTATGAAGAAAGGGATGAATTTGGTGGAGGATTATGAAATCCCTGGCGGTGGCATTGCAATTTTTGGTTGAGGATTTGGTAGTTGGTGAATTTTTTATTGTCATTGTTAGTGCTGCTATGGTGGATTTTGTGGTGGGTGGCGATAATAGATAGTGGTTGTGGTGGGTTAGATGGGGTGAAATGTATAGTCATTGTTATAATTTTCTTTTTTGTGGTGGGATGTAAAAATGGCAATCGTACAATGGTAGTTTTGTGGTGGTGTAGTGGCGGATTTTGGTGGTGGGTAATGAAGAAGAACTAGTTGGATGACATGGAAGATAATATTTTTCAGATCTGACAAAGCGCTGACGTGGCAGTGATGTGGGTATGATGTGGCAGCGAGTGTAAAACACCTCCATCTATGTGACTGGTTATATGTGTATGAGGGGGGTCTAGTTTCATCTCAAACATGAATAAGGGGGTACGAGGTCACCCGTAAAGGTTGAGTGTGTAACTGACCTTTTGGGTACAACTTCGGGGGGGACTTTAGTATTTTTGCCGAATAATGCACGAACTGGAGCATGATGGCTAAGAAAGTACAATTTGAAATATTTTAAAAACTTAAAAAGAGACGGTAAACAATAGTATCGCAGAACAGGAGAAAAAGACAAAGGGAAAGCACGTGGGAAAATTCTGGAACAAACAAGAAGCAGGTATCCGACCTAAACTCACTAATTTAGTAAACAAGACGCACCAGATCTTTCTTATATTCATTTATGTTTTTCAATCAAAGATTCAACATTCTATTTGGCACATGCAGTCACGCATCTTTCTATCAAAATAGTCATTTACAATAATATCTTATTGGACCAAATTTTCATATTACATTATATTACATGTTTTACCTAGCGACACTTCATTATAGCAACAATTAATTAGACAAATGACGCTATTATAAAAAATAATTGATTGTACCATATAAGCTAGATCTTTTGGGAGCAAACTACCAACTTTAATGAGCTGAAATGGTCGGTGGCTTGATAAAGATATGTTATTAGTTGAACTAACCACTATTATGTCCACTTTAATCATGTAAAAATAGCGAAATCACTCACTTCCTATATCAATTTATCGTTTGATCTATTTCGACTTTTGCATAGTTATGTTTACTTAACTGCAACTGGACTAGCAGCTAAGGCTTGGATCATCTATAACTCCATATTCTGTATGGAAACTACTCCGTATACAGAACTGACTGATAAAATATTGTTCATACGTCATTTCAAAAGTCAAATTTTAGTTATGATAAAATTATATTTATGTAAATTATTTTGAACCTTGTCTACTGTTGTTGCATATATAAGGCTCGGAAAATAGAGCCCAAGTCCCAAAAACAAGGTAAATGAAGGATTACATTTCAAGCTTATTATTCACAATCAGTAAGAACCAATTTCTTGGAGCCAAGATGAGGTCACGAATAGATCAAAGCTAGCAGAAAAGTAGCATTAAAAATACAGGTAGTTTTGAGTCTGTCTTTCTTTATAATCATCATCGAGTTAGAGAGCTACTTTCTGTGTTTACATAATTCAAGTGGAGAGATTCTTCCAATAAGCTACATCATCCTATCCAAACCACGACACTCCCTGTGAATAACAGTTGAGAGGAGAGAGGTGTTAGCTCTACATCACAAAAAACAAATTTGGAGGGATCACAATACAGCCACATAAATAGTACTTCATTACAAACTTGAACTGGAAAGAATCAAGCTCACCTACTAGTTCAAACTCCAGATTGACACCTTTCTCATGGCATTGAGGCATTAAATTTGCGTTGCTGAGTGGTATTCACATACATTGTCGGTTTGATCCAAGTACACAACTTTGTTCATGTATGGTTATCTGGGAAGGATAGATTGCATTTCATTCCATCTCTCATGCTTTCCAAACTCGGACAGTGCCATCTACAGAAGAGGTTATCATGCTGTTTTCTTTTGGGTGATAACTTACGCTAGTTACCTGAAAGGGAGAAGCAACAATTTGAATCTCTTCATGTATGAAATCTCACCAAATTACTTAAGCTTCTCTATTTTTCCTCTAGCACAGTACATAACTTTGGAGCACTTGATAGAAGAATGTGGATCAACACAGGAAAATCTCACGCAAACCAATTTTAATTCATCAAGGAACCATTTAATTAAGTTTCTTCAGGTCAGAAGCTTTTAGCATGGGATCAAGATATCATGAGACTGGACTGGAATATATTGATCAGGCAGAAAGTTAAGAGAGCTGTAAAGCATGATCTTTTTTCATATATTGGCCTGAAGGGGATCTTTTTTCTGCTTCAGTATGCGGGATTGTCCTATTTTTGGAGGATAAAAACTTATCTACTGGTCAACCAAAAGACAACCCCAAAGAAAAGAAAGAAGATGGCAACCAAGAATATATGAAGATTGATGGATAACCAAGTATAGAGTATGCTATGCAAAATACAGACCATAATACGCAGCATGCTGTTATAAAATACTGTTTCATATGAACGCTAACAAATTGACATGGAGCTAAGTGCTAACAGAGAGCTGTATGCAGGGGCAAACAGATTTAGAGCCTTAGTTTGCAAGTATATATTGGATAAGGACATCAAAAGCACTCAAAACATTTTTTTCTGATAGGAAAAAAGATATCTATAAATAATTGCACTAAGCCAGTGCTTCAGGCATAATTACAAGTTCTGCAAATCAGCTATTGTGTCTAACATTTCATCTACATCTTGTACAATAACTAATTTGCACCAAAAAGATAACAAAACAATGCATCTATGTTTAAGGCTATGTATGTTTTTTTTGGTTGCCTTAAAAAAATCTGCAATTTCTTTCGAGCCAAATAGTCCACCAAATGACTTGAGGAATAGTGTTCCAAGTCTTTTGAGCTTTCTTACACAACCCCTCCCTGGTCCAGCACTTCAAAAATTCTGTATCGAAAGCACTCAAAACTTCTATATCTAAAGCTTTTTCTTCCCCTCTATTCTTTTCATTGTGGCTTGCCTTAGGATGTTGAACCAAAGCTTTTGTGTGCTTGGGTATTGGTAAGAAAAGATTGAGACAAACTATCAATATATCCTTAATAAAGCGTCTCTTTTCCAAATTCTAATATTGCCTCACTCATTTAAATCTTAGAACTCCTCAATCCATAAGAAAAAAAGAAGCAGCCAGAAATGACTTCTTTTCTCCTTTGTTATACTGAAAATGTTTATTCTGAAATAACTGGGATGTTGGAAGGTGCTTTTGTGATTTGAACACTTATCTTGACACTCTCCTTTTCTTATCCTCCTACCAAGCCTTGAATCTTGGACCTAGTGGTGTGAGGTGACTCCCTCAACCACTATGACCAATGTGATAAGAAGAAAAATTGATCCTCTAATGGGCTCTAACAAAATCTACTAGAAGTGAATGATTAAGATGGAGGTTAGAATACAAGGGCTATCTGGTGTAACAGAAGTAAATTGGTCCTTAAGTCCCACTAAGGAAATTAAATTTTTATTTCCTAAATAATCAGGTTGGGATCCTCCAGGAAATAGAATATGTTGTGTAGCTAGTCTGTTAGGTGCATCAACATAAAATACGTACCACCAAATCATGAGCTCGGAAGCTAGACACAACTGAAGCATCGACAAGATCCCAGAAGTAAATATTGCCATCTTCTGAGCCGCCAGCCACATGGGCATCACTGTTTGTAAGGCAGCAGTCTGTTTTAAAAGACTGCAAGGAGAAAATAGTTGAACAGAATAAGTTAGGAGTTTTCACACCGGTTTATCTGAAGTTTGACAAAATCAAGAAAAGGGAAAAGGAAAACCACCAGAGCATAGCTAGGATATTTCAGAAAACAGTTCCTACTTAGTTATGTATCAATTTATTTACTTTTTGCAACAGATAGTAGAACTAATTGCCACAAACAAAACCAGGTTTCCATCCTAACCTTGCAAATATGGCCCTTATACTCTTGTAATAGTTCGCCTGTAGTCCTGTTGAAAGCATTTAAAAACAAGACAATGAATAACAAGAGCCCTCAAATGGAAATGGAAGACAGGCTTGCAAAAGAAATTACCTATCCATAAGTCGTAGGGTTGAATCTAAGCAACTGGCTAATACACAGTTGCCATCATTTGAAAGAGAGATACAGTTGACAGGCTGCCCCAAGTTATCAGATATCTCTCTACAGAACAAAACTAAATTAATTAACTAACAACTCTTTTCGAATATCACATTCCTGAGCAGAAACAGGAAATTAACAATTTTAACATATAAGCTCAACATACCTACCAACTCTGATGTCAAATGTCCGAACAGTTCCATCAACACTTCCAGCAATTATCTCAGTTTTTGTGAGACAAATAGACATGACACTATCTAGAAAGGTATCAATGATCTGCATATTAAATACCAAAAAAGAACCTTAAATTTCTCTTATTTTTATAAAGACCAAAAAGAAAGCTCAAAGCTTAGTCAGCAAATAGAAGATGGTACCAGAATCTCATAAAAAGCGGACGAATTGATTGCCTAGAATTCCTAATCCAACAGTCCTTTGTCCAATTTCTCATGGAGACAAATTCTCGTCAGTACTTATCAAGGGAATGGACCCTTACCTCAGATGTCCATATAAAGAACAAGGCAGGTCCCATTTGTACATTTGGTGGAATCTAGTATATCTTGACCAAACCCTTCACATGGGCTCATTGCGCTATTCACAATCTCTCTCTCTCTCTCTCTCTCTCTCTCTCTCTCTCTCTCATACTGGAAATAGCCTACGGATTGCATCTTATACAACATTTTGCATAAAGTTTATATCCGATGTAAGATATACCTGTACTGTACTACCAACTATAGATGAAGTATTTTTTCTTCATTTTAGTTTTACTTCGTAAACAAGCCAAAGTGCACACATATGCCAATGTGAAGATGTGTTCTGATTTTTGCAACTTCCTATAGGCTATAGCTGATCTCTACAGTTTTACAGGGCATTGAAATAGAGATAATACTCTTCCAAATCTTTGAGGTTCAATTGTGGCACAAATCTCTTCTTCCATCTGAAGCACCACAAGAGATAAAAGCACCATTCATAACATAAAAGAAAACTCAAATCACATAGGCCACCAGACATGATGTTTAACATGAAAAGTTTTTCACACTTGATTGTTCGCTAGTTTATTTCCTCAGAACTAAATTCTTTCGTTTTGCTGAAATTTTAATCTTAACTTTCTAGTCCTACAGAGAACCTTGCAAATAAAAGGTGAAATTATTAACCTGGATTGGCTCAGTGCTGTGAGATTTGCAATCCCAAACACGCAATGATTTGTCATATCCAGCCGATACTACGACAGAAGCATACTCATTAAACTTCACAGCATTCACCTGGAAAACATGGAAGAAAAAGAAAACGTTAGACAAGCAGTAGATGCAGTACTGAATCATTTAGAGGCAAAGTAGAATAATTAGATATTGGCTTCCGAAAAAAACCCACCAAAATAACTCACGCTATCAAGCATAGATACCTGAATAGCTCTTCTATACAATGACATTAATCCCAACCCAGAAAAGATGTTCAAAGGGAGAGTAAAAGAAGAAAAAAAGTAGACTGGACACAATTGTTTTATTTAGATTTTTTGTGCATTACATGGTCACACACTAAGATAGTGAAACACTGGGTATGTTGTTGTTGTTGTACACTAAGATAGTGAAACCAACACTTAGCAGAACTTCGAAGAGATAATTGAAATGGCAACACAAAGAAACAGGTTTTGCTGCAGCATTGGACCAGCAGAACTGGAATTCATTCTTTTAGCGGCAAGAAATTTGACATACCATTGGAAATTTCGCAAAAGGTTTACCATTTACAGAAGAATGGCCTCCAAGCCACCAAGTTCACAAAGAAAATGCCAACAGAAAAAGGTATGAGTGGAATAAACTCGGACCAGATTAACGTTACAAAAGAAGGGCTACAATCAAGAACCAACAATAAAACTTTAGATACCTTATTTAACATTCCACCTAGAACTTGAAAAGCAAAAACGAATTCATTCACTGGGATTGACCCTCCAACAAAGCTGCTTTGCATTCTGAATGTAAGGAATAAGAACTTGTACCAACCTCACTGTCATGGCCACGGAATTTGCGAATTACACGACCAGTTGAAACATCCCAATAGAATACTTGTCTATCTCCACCACATGAACAAAGTTTTGAATTGTCCCTACAATATTAAAACAGTAGAGCGATTGTCTGCCATCAAAATTTTGCATCATAAAAACATTTTTGGCATGAGGCCAAAAGAATGATAAAAGTAAATTGTAAAGACTACATTCCAGGGACTTGATTATACAAAACACACACACACACACATATATTATGTGTGTGTGTGTGTGTGTGTGTGTGTGTGTGTGTGTAAGAGCATGCATGACATGCTGTCATCTTTTACAAGTTTGCATGATATATTATTCACCATTCCTATATCAAAGTTTTGTTCTTCGCCCGGTTCATTATCAGACCACGAGTGGACAAGACCAGAAGCGTACAGCGCTTAAAAGTTTAAGCTTTTACAAAATTTGGCAGGATGAACAGTAACTCATATTATATCTTCAGGTTCCAAACCTGGCCACACTCTGTCTAAGATATTAACTCACAAGTTTGACCAAACTAATACCCAAAATAGGAATTAAAACTAAGTCTCAGTTCTCAGAAAATATCCACGGATCTTCTTATGCATTAACACTATGTTTGAATGGAGTAAATAAGGAGAATAAGTGGAAAAAAACCGAGATGGATTGGATACCTTTATAAATCAGCTTTTTTCAATTCCTCCACAAGTGGACCACAAGGAAGAAATATATACTCCCTCCTTCCAAATTCAATGTCCACATTTCTCTTTTAGTTCATATCAAAATTATGTCCACTTTTGCTAGAATAAGTATTTACATGTAATATATTCCACAAAGGTTTGACAATGGAACCCCTTTCACAATTGTCCAAACAACTCTACTTTATTTAAACCGAGACATCCCCACCAGTGAAGCACAGTTCGAAACTCGGTGGATGATGGACCCACCCCTCCACCCTTTTCCACTTAAATACCAAACTTTTGTATACGACAGAATTCAAACCCGTGACGCACACCTAACTCACACATCAGGCACTACAATCTTACCGTTAAACAAATGTCCTGGGACTAGTTATTCCACAAACCAAAAGGCCTACACATGAATCACGTGTCTCAACAAATACTATACAGTGCACAATCTCAACTTTCTTAAGCTCCCTAAGAAATCAACATTAGACATTGTATTTTCCACCATAAAAACTGTAGTCAATGCGTGATGCCCCGGGACATTTCACATCCCGGAGCCTGCGTGATGCTTTGTGCACCGGGCTGCTCTATGTCTTTTTTGTTTGCTTTATTTGCACAGTTAAAAAATTGACAAGCTTAATCAAAATGTATTTAAACACAAATATACATATACTATAAAAGAAAAGAAAACAAAACAAAATTACTGAGTGACGTGGACATCGCGGACTTCACGGCCGTGAGATTTGTAAGTTTTGATGTGAATTCCACGGTGTGGATTCCATAGCCTTATCGTACGGTCTTTGCCACAGCTGAGGCAGTACTCTCCGTTGCTGTTGAACCTTGCTGCTAATACTGCTCCCACGTGTCCTTCTAGCACGTGTGCCTTCTGCTTTGGCAGTTGTACTCCCGTCATCTTCAATGGAGTTGCTCTCTGTAGGAACAAAGTATTGATGCCTGGTGTTTGATTATAGGCTTTCTGCACTAGACTAGAGGACTTCAGGCCTAGCACCCAAAAATAAGGGGGGTAACTGTAGCAAGAGCCTATTTTAGGTGTGTCATTTAATTTTAGTTAAATTTTAAACACTACAGCTTCAGATCTTAACTTCACATCTTTGGGTCTTACTTCAAGTCTTCGAGTCATTAACTTCAAAAGAATTGAAATTCAACTTCAGCCCTTCAATTCTAAAGTTAGCATAGGCAAGTTTATAGTCTAATATAACAGTTAAAAATTTAAAAAAAAAAAACAAATTTAGCTAAAATCTAGATCGCATGCCTAAAATAGGCTCCCATGCAAAATTTTACCAAATATACAAAGGGTAAAACTGTAGAAATATAGTAACACTTTGAGTTTTTAAACAAATATACAAATTTCCACTCTTAATTACAAAAAAATAGCAATATTTTTCTGCTTACAAGACATAACAGTATTTTTTTAACACATTTTTACAATAAGCAAAACATCTCATTTTGATAATTATACTTACACCCCCACTCTCCTACAAACCCTAAAATACTTTCTCCATTTTTCCCAAACCAAAGCAGCCACCACCACCATCACCCCCACCCCACAATCACCGATCCAAATAGAAACAGATCCTCCACCCACCCCTGACACAAATCATCGCCCCCACCCCCCAAAACCCATCACCCCCAACCCCAAATCCAAGTCAAACAGTAACGGAACTTCAACCCAGAAGTTGCGACTGTTCCGATTCCGATGAGGGAGAAACGGGAAAGGACATTGGCGGAGAGCAGTCATTGTCGCTGTAGTATTCGGGTGCTCCAATCTTGACTGCTCCGATTCCGATCTGGTTGGTTGTTACACGTACAGGGATCTAGATCTGATGTTCTGATGACGTAGACGGTCGCAAAATCCAATATAACTTTTAAGGAAGAAATTGACTACTGATTTTAGATCTTAAGTTGAAATTGGTTCATAGTCGCTGCATCATCATCAAATCCAGGTTTGGATCCGATTTGAATCAGATTTGGGGGTGGGGTCCAACTTTTCATATATTTTGATCTAACAAAGGAGAAACTCACTTTAAAACGCTGTTAAAACAGTCTTAAATAGGTTGAAACGGTCTGAAACGAAGCTGAAACAATCTGAAACAGTATTGAAACACGACGATACGTTTGAAACGATCTAAAACAGAGTTGAAACAATCTGAAACGGTATTGAAATACAATGATACAGTTTGAAACGGAGTTGAAACAATCTGAAACGGTATTGAAATACAATGATACAGTTTGAAACGGAGTTGAAACATTATGATTGTCACACCCTAAAAAATTAATTGCGTGTTTATTATTATTTAAAGGTTGTGACTGGTGTTGAAAAAAGGTACAAAATTATTTAGAGAAAACTCGGAGTCGCCACTTGACATAGTTTAAGGTGTGCCAAGTCACCAAAAGATACACCTTGGAACACCTCTGACTCGTCTAATGGTCTGCGTTAGAGATTCGGGTAAGGTTCTCAGTTGACTCTTGGGAAGGTATTAGCACCCTCGAGTTCTGTGCCAAGCACGGTTGCTTTATTGTCGCAATTTTAATTTATTAAATATGGTTGTTATATTAATGACGTTAATTTGAATTTATACTTTGATTGAGAAAATTGAAAAACGTATCATTTCTTTCCAACCTCACAGAGGACTGGCTAAATTTACACTTTGATTCATAATAAATAAATAATATATATTACGCATTTTAACCTCACAAAGGACTGGTCTATTTTTTAAAATAATTTAATTAACTTCAAAGATATAATTAATCTAGAATTGGCTTGTCTTGTTTTAGTTTTTCTTTTAGCCTAATAAGTAGATCACAAATCATACTTATCGTTTTGCCTAATTGCGTGAGTCTTTTTGCTCTTATCAATTTACCTGCTCGTGTAAGACTTCACTATTCCTATAGATTTTGCCTAATTGTGTTTACATCTTTCCTTCATTATTTTGTAAAATAGTGTGAAAACACCCTTTCGTACATTATTGTGTAAAATAACGTGCATTCACAGTATTTTATTTCAAACCTCAACAATCAAATTGGTGGGCCTATGTATCTGCTTTAACTAAGTGGACCTGTCAAAAATCCAAATTAAGTTTCATTCTTTACTTCAATCTGCCACCAAGTTTTAAACCTCATTTCAAGCCTCATTACACATAATGAATACTTTAATTAAATTTGAAATTTTCAAGCGCATGACTGACATTTTATTAAAAATGGAAATGGGCCAAAACATAATGTGGCCAAAAACATTAACAACTTCAGATCCACTTCTTATTTCAATTATAGCAAACAAACTATTTCAATTATAGCAAAACAAACCAAAAAGGTATACGCAGTAACAATCACGTGAACATAAGCAAAGATTCATGATTCTTGAGGCCTATACAACATGCTTCATACAACAAGCTCTAAAATAAATATATAAAAAAAAGAGTTTACCTATTGTGCGGAGGAAAAATAAAGCTTAGTAAGAGGATATATTTGAGAGAGATCCCCACAGCTAACAGTGGGGAATCCGAATGGCAAAGACCATACACCAAATGCCTAGCAAGCAGCAGCTACCAACAGGCTCGAAACTACTCAACAACCAGAAATATTTTTTAACTTTGACCCTTACACTTTACTCTTTTCTTTTTCTTTTTCTCAAGTTGCAGTTTTCCTTAGATCTGAATGTGGGGGTTTTTTTCTTAGTCAACTCTGCTCCCTGATGTGCAGTAACTGTGTCCCCATTTAATGTTGTCTCTTCTTCCCTTTTAAGAGAATGAAGAGCTCTAAAAAAAATAGAAAAGGAAGTGGGTGTGTGCTTGAGTAGAAAGTACCTTAGCCATGTGCCCCCAAGCCTTAGCATTTTCAGCCCATAATTTCATTGCATGCAAGGCTGGTACTAGAACAAAAAAAGGGCAGAACTTCTGTTGCCACCCTTGTACTTCTTTGACTCATTTTTTGACATCCCACTTGACATCATCAATCCTATGTCATCCTAACTATATAAACAAATCAAACCATCACAACCAAATTAAACTGAAGCCATCAGATTCTTCCACTAATTGAGTAGGTCTTAAACTTATCAGATTCTTCCCAATACCAACAGCCCATAACCAAGTCTTGACAGAGTTCAATTGGCCTTCAAACTCCTATTTCTCAATTAAGTAAGATTCCCAGTTGATTAATGAATCAAACTAAGCTAACTATGACTAATATTCATGCAATTTAACTACTAAACCCTCCATGCTGACACTTTCTCACATCACAGAGACCATAAAAACTTTTGAACTCAAACCATTAAGCAAATTGCCACGCTTAGACTAACTTGGACAAACAAACGACTCGTACATACATTCACGGCCATTCTACACATATATACATATTAAATTGCATACTAATCCCTTTATTTTATAATACTTGATAGCACCATACGCAACAATCTGAACATTGAATTCATACTCACACTTGGACATGAAATTATACGCAACACATTCTCATAGACAAAACAAGCCAAGTTTCCTGTTACACGCATCGATTCCCTTCACGCGTAAAGCAAAACCAATGATTATTCAAGACAACCTTAAACTTAAACAAGAGCTACACCAATCAATTTCATTTCATGCTCGATCAATCTAGCCAACATCTTTGATAAAACTTACATTCACAAGGGCGAATTAAACAAAAATGTTCGACCACATGAGTCTAGACTAAAAGATACCTATACCATACAACTTATATCAATCATACCACTAATCATGATATCATAATCACATATCTAATCTACTAATCGGAGTAAAAAGAAGAGACAATCTTTACCAAACAGAATCCATAGTACCTTGGCGAAATCGTCACCGCTGACTTGCCAAAGCACAACCTCACTGGTCCAATTCCCTCACGACCACCATTGCAGCCTCATCCCAACCATAAACACATTGAGCCATAGCAGATGACACCTCGCTATTGAACCAAACATCATAGTAATGCCGAGGCTGTTATAGCACTAGTCACAACGTCGTTGTTGCTCCACCATGGATGCTGCCTCGGATCAACTTCAAACAGCGTCGCCATGGCTTAACCATAGCATCGCCTCTGTCACCATCGTGTCCCTCATTTTACAGAACAGAGAATTGCCATCACGTCCATACTATTTGACGATGCAATGTCGCTGTTTAAACAACACCACACCATCACTACGTTGTTGCATCCAGTCACACACATCGCCAAAAGAACCAGTTACACACCACTGTCTCCTAAAACAGCCTATCACTTATCAACACCCACGCTACCGACCTCACATCTCCAATCAACCTCGACGACGCGCCACCACTGTTTACCCGAGTACATCCCCACAACACCATCATAATGAACCCACAAATCCCAAGCTGAAAACGTCAAACGGGCATAGATCTTGGACCTCCTCATCTAAGGTCCTCGTGCTTAAGCACGACCTGAAATGAGAAGGGCCAAGGCCCTTGCCTAATGACGATGAAAAATAGAGGAAATCGAAGGCAAAAACTGCCCTCAATGCTGGAGATGGAGGGGATACTTTTTGGGTAAACGGGGTCCATAATGGGGAAGAGGAGGAGAAGACAAAGCGAAGCATGTAATACTCACCGGAAAATATGAAGAGACCATCGAAAAAAGTGTTGACAGATTTTTAAAACCTCGATCTATACCAAATCGCTTGGAATTTGGCTAAAATAGCTATGGGAACGGAAAGATGAGGTGAAATCGAGTCCGGGAGTGTATTTTTGTATTTTTCCAGCCACCAAAGGCCGCGGTCCGGCGGCAGCACAGCGGCGGCGTATCGGCGGAGCCATGGTGGTTGGCGATTTCCGGCGAGCAGTGGGAATTTCAACAGGGTGGCCCTAGTCTCTTGACTAAAATAGTGTGAAGTGAGGAAATGGGGTGTTTTAAGTTTATATACTGTGGGTTTGGGCTTGGGTAATGAGGTATTGGGCTAGTGAACTTGTGTTTTGGGCTACAATATTTTTACAAATGGCTATTGAAAAGGGTAGACACTTATTTTAGAATACACACAACTAACTACTATGAAAAAAAACCAAATAAATTTACCATACTATCACAAAAACATAGAATCATAATCAAACACATAACGAGTAATTTTTTGTTAATTTTCACTTTTTTTTAATTAAAGATAATTTTAGGTAATAATAAAACGCTAGAATTCTAGGAAAATTTGACAAAAAATCCTAAAAATCTAACACTACCATGCATAATTTCATGTGATTTTCATAACCAAATAACTCAACATGAATACAAAAGTTTACTTGTGTTTACCTTTGAGCCAAAAGATCCAAACCAACAAGAGATGAAAAGCAATAATACAACCGAAGTGTCCAACAACTTTTTTTTTTTCAAACCAGTAGCTAAAACAGCCTCCTTTATACCCCTATTCAACCTTTAAAATCTTAAGATTTATGCTCCAAAAGACCTTAGATGTAAAGGCTTTTGGTTCTAAATCTAACTCTCAAAACTTACTATTTTTTCAAGTGTTTTTGCTCTTAACTTCTTGTGAATTTCAGCTGGTTGTTGTTAAATAGGGTAGAAAATGCCCCTATTTATGGCCAAAAGTGAAGGCAAAGGGGTGGAGTGTAGACTTGTACAAAAGTACAAGCCCACACCCCTACTACTTGAGTGTACTAGTCCTATTTTTTTCAGAAAAGTACAGCCCCTTTTAGCACTGTTACGACCTCATATGATGTGCTAAAAGCTGAAAATACCACTTGTCCAAGTTGTACAAGTGACCTACTATAAGTTTAAAACAAAATTCCATTTACAATTGAGCTAAAAATCTGAGAACTAAACTGAAACAGATCCCTGACAGTAAAATTGAACTACCTATTAGGCCATAAGCAACTCCCAGTGTTCTTGGCCTAAGACAAGACTTAACCAAAGCGAAAACCAACCAGATTCCTAACTTAAAGCTAAACAAGTCTAGGAATCATTAATCATGGATACTTACGCTGCAATATGAAAATAATATGAACTTCCCAAGCTTCAAATTATACTCCTAGTCAAAAAAAAATATTAAGGCACAAAGACTCCAAACTTAAACTCTAATTGAAGCAGCCTACACTTATACTTTGTATAAAATCAAACAATGATAATGAAACAAAAACATACTTTTATCCCTTAACAGAACATATCATGGCACAAGTAGAGAAGTTATGAGGATTAAACACTTGCGCTAGGGGAGGAAAGAAACAGGCAGCTTTATACTCGACACCATTCCAAATAGACTAATGTATCCATACACTTCAAGATATACAACATACACACATACATATGTGAGCTCTACTCGAGCGAGGCAAAGCGACAAACAGTTTCAACGGGTTGAACCTACAACAGCTTCATATTTTACCAGTGAACACCTACTATAGAATATACATACCTTTATGACTCTCCAATGGCCAAACAAAGCGCGCACACGCTTAATACACACATGTACACCACGAGTCACTTCTATTCAAACATATATATACAGGGATATACATCCATAAACTTACCCGGCAACACATGATTCCATACACAACTTTAACAAAGAACAAGCTTATTATATTAACATTATGATTTGGTTTCACATGTTTGATACTACAAACATAACAATGAAGATGAAACTTCTTGGTATCATGAACACAAACTACGGACAAACACTAAACTCACTGATTTACAAGCTAACAAGTCAACGATTAAATCTAGCGATTAAACAAGTAGAAAATAAGGAATAAAGGAAAACAGGGAAGTGCGTTTCCGCCTAACCCGTGACCAAAACATAGCCAAAACTGTGGCGACGCCCTCACCTCTACTACAACGGATTCAGTCCTCTCGTCAGCACCAATCACAGCATCGTCGCAGCACCTCCATGAGCTCGCTGCCTCGCCAAGGCCATCACTACCTCGTTACCTCCCTACAAACCCGCTTCACTGCTGCGTACGACCTCGAACCAACAGCCTTCTTATGACTGCCTTGTCTCCTCCAAAACAATCATCACACCATCATTCCAAACAAAACCTCCTCATAAACGGATGCAAAATGCAGCAGCCACCATAACCAAAATAAGGAAAGAGAAAAATAAGAAAAAGGAAAAACGAGAATCAGAAAGAGGAAAGAAAAGTGAGGGTTTTGGGAAACGGGGTACAAGAGGTAATAGGGAAGAGTGAGGTGAAGAGGATGAACTAGAAAACTGAACAAAAAGTAAAAACTTACCAGAGTTGAAGTTTGACCGAATCTTTGAAGCCCGATCTACGAAAATTGGCTTAGATTTTGAAGAAACCGAGTTGAGAAATGGAAATAGGGGATGAAAAGGAGTAGAGTGATATATTGTTGTATTTTTTCCGGCGGCCGGCCAGCGGTGGTTAGCGGCGGATCGCCGACTGAGCTATGGTGGAACAGCGGCGGAGAGAGTTTTCCGGTGGCGAGGAGAATTTTCGCCAGGGTTTCCCTAGCCTTGGCGGTTGGGAGAGGAATGAGAGAAAATGAGGGTTTTTGGGGTTATATATCAGGGAGCTGGGCCGGGTCAAGAATGGGCTAAGGTGGTGGGCTGATTGGGCTATGTATTTTGCATATATGGCCATTAAAAGAGTTGCTACACTATTTAAAATGCACACAACTAACTACCATGATAAAACATAAATAATATTTATCACAATTAAACAGAGAATCATAATTAAGCACAACACATAACAAGTAATTTTGGTAATTTTCATATTTTACATCCTAATTAAAGACAAACTTAGTCAAAATTAGGTGATTACAGCTATTAAAAAGAGTAGACACTTATTTTAAAATACACACAACTAACTACTATGAAAAAAAGACAAATAATTTTACCACACTATCACAAAAATATAGAATCATAATCAAACACATAACGAGTAATTTTTTGTTAATTTTCACATTTTTTTAATTAAAGATAATTTTAGTTAAAAATAAAATGCTAGAATTCTAGGAAAATTTGACAAAAAATCCTAAAAATCTAACACGACTATTTAGAGCAATTTTTTCTGTATTCCTGCCAAAATTAGATGATTACAATGATACAGTCTGAAACGGTATTGAAACAGTCTAAAACGACATTGAAACAATATGATACAGTCTCAAAACGGCATTGAAACACTATGATACAGTCTAAAACAGAGTTAAAATAGTCTGAAACGGTGATGAAATAATATGATAAATCTGAAACTGCTTGTGAAAAATTTCGAAATAAAATATCAAAAATAATATGAAATAATACTAAAAAGGTGAAAATAGCTTAGAAACAGTGAGAAACAATGCACAAACGGGATGAAACAATGCTGAAACAGACAAGAAACAGCTAGATACAGTCGAGAAATAGTTAGCTACGGTGTTGAAATAATCTGAAACGGTGTTGAAACAGCGTAGATACAGTTAGAGACGGTGAAAAAACTGTTAAATACAGTGCTGCAGAAATAGTAAAAACAGTACAGAAACTGTTAGATACAGTGCTGTAGAAACAGTTGAAATGATGCAAAAATAGTATAGAAATAGTTAGATACAGTGCAGATACAGTGATATACGGAAGATATAACGAGATACGGGGTGGTTGGTAGTTGAGAAAATCGAGATACGGTGAGATACAACGAGATACAGTGAGGATGGAATGAGGAAAAGTGAAATTCGGGGAAATAGGAGGGGTAAAAGTGAAATTGGGGGAAATGGTGGGAGGAAAAGTGAAATAAAGGAAAATGAGAGGAGCAAAAATGATAGTGGGGGAAATAGGAGGAAGAATGTAAGAGTTTAGTATGTTATATGAAATATTGTTATGTAATTAACCAGTGTTTTCCTTTATATAGTGTTATTTAGTAATTAAGTTCTAAAAATTGTACTTTTGTTTAAAAATTCCTAACACTTTTGGGTGAAATTTTGCTAGGCAATCTATTGCACTAGGCATTTAGGCATTACCTACTTTGCTTTGTTTGTACCATTTTCAAACATCTTTAAAACATGACGTGACGTTCACTCAATTTAGATTATTTAATGTGAAAATGAGTCAAATTCATATAAAAAGTATGAAGTTGGGCTTTAAAAAAAAAAACCATCATATTTCAACTTCACACCATAAAGGGCAGAACTTAGTTTAATGTGGATTGAATTTCTGCCAAATGGTTTAACGATAAGCAGTTTTAGTATGAAAGGAACAGCCTTCAAAGTTCCAAATATGCGCACTACTGGCTAAAACTATAACGGGCACGCAATATAGGCAACACATGCACATATACTTTTTTTTTTTTTTTTGTATTTCTAGAAGTATTTACACCAGTAAGTAGACACTAGAAACCTAGTGAAAATGCTAACCTTTTAGCATGAATGGCAGCCGATATCCGTTTCGGGACTCGACTTACAGCCTTATCTAGATTCACACTGTGATGTGCCACTTTAAGGGAAAAACATTGTCTACCAATGCCAACTTTGACCCAAAATAAAAAATATATAGAAATTTGAGAGCTGAACTTCAGACCATGGGAGAACTAAAGTTAAGAGAAGGTCCTAGGTTCTGAAGTTAAAGCTTATCTCGGAGCTGATTTTTATAAAGTGGTCAGGTTTGCAAAGTATGTTCAAAAGTGACTTGCGCGGGCGCTTAAATTGCATGCCCAAATAGACAAGGATTTTTTACATAAAAGTACAAGTTTTAGAAGTTATTTACAAAACATAGCAATAGTTTAGCAAAATTACCCATTATAGAGGAAATGAAAAGTTAATTACAAAATATAGCAAAAACATAGTAATATTTCCACATAATATAGCAAACACTTACATTATTCCTCCTATTTTCTCCGATATCACTTTTGCTCCTCCCATTTCCCCCTATTTAACTTTTCCTCCCACAGTTTCCCTCAATTTCACTTTTACTCCTCCAATTTTTCCAATTTTACTTTTCCTCATCCCATTCTCATTGTATCTCGTTGTATCTTACCGTATCTCGATGTTTCTCAACTACCAACTGTTGACACCCAATTTTGTCCCTCCTTTTTGGATAATTGACTATATTTAACTTAAATGTGTAATATTAGCTGTTTAAATAAAATGTGCAAATAGAAGGCATACATTTACGTGTGTTATCACCTATTTATACATTATGTATTTAATTGCGGTTATATTATGCAATCTCATCATTTTAGGCTATTTGTTATATGCGTACCAAATTACGGCCATTCATGCAAATTATTGTATTTACGTCGTTTAGTATATATTTGTACTTATTTACATTAAATTAACTAAATTTGTCTCTTATTGTTTTATGGGTGCATTTTATTACTTATGTTGTATATATTTATATTTTTATTTAGCACATTTGGTTACAATATTGATCCAATTATGATATTCAAGCCAATTTTTCCCTAATTCTACATCCATTTTCAAAATTCCAATTCTTTTATTCACAATTCAACTATTTATTTCATCAAATTATCTCCTCGTTGAATCTGTATGGCTGAATTTAGACAGGTATCCATCTAGATACACTCATTAATTGCACCATACATTTTCCTCTTTTCCCGAATTTCCTATTCACCCCAACATCTATTTAAAACTTGCTGAGAATCATACCAGATCCACCCCAACCCCTTATCTCTCCTCCATCAGCCCCCCGATCTTCTCCTTCCTTCCCTAAATCTCCCCAAATTTCTCCCTATCAATCCCCTAACGGCTAACTCCATAATTGACTCCATCAGATCCCTAAGCTTAAGAGCTTTGCTCCAATGTCTCTCTCATTGCTTACACTATATATACACTTGAAGGCTGAAATTGAAAAGGGGGGATCGAGAGAGAAAAAATACAGAGACACATACAGTGAAAATAGGGAGTGGGGAGAGGGGACGATTATAACGGTGGAGAAAAACAAAGGAAATAGAGAGAAATTGGTGGTATGATGCAGTGATACGGTGACATCAGTGGCGGAAACGCCGTTGAGGAAGCTGTGACTGGAGAACCCGACAACGACGGAGGTGGAAATGGAGTAGCAGTGACGCCGATCGCTGTAGCTTTTGCCGGAAAGATCGAGGCGTCGCTCCTCCGTTTTGACTAGTTACGCCACTCGTTGCTCCGTTGTACTGTTGCTGGATTTTCAGAATCCTATTGGTTTCTTTCTCAGTCGATGATGTTGTTTCGTCGATTGATTAGCCTTGAATCCCGATTGAATACTCCGTCACTTAGCCGAGAAATCTGTTTCTCGATTGCTAGCAATCTTGGAACCATTTTGAGTTTTCAGTTTACTCGAATTATTTTCCTTACTGTTCGCTGCTGAAAATGATTATCTTGTACTGGTGTTTCGATTTTTTCTGTTGTTTACCCCGTGTTTGGTTATTCTGAGTTTGTCAATTGCAGGAAGGTTTCGTTTGGATATCACTGTTAATGGCTGCTTCTTTTTTTCTTAAAAAGATTTGTCTGTTCTCGATTTACAATGCTGGGTATTTGGCTATGTCGTTGGATTATTGTTTCAGACAGAGGTTACCATGTCTGCCTATGAAAAATAATTAATTTGAGGCATAGAAATTGATTTGAACATGATACTACACGGCCAATGACGTTTGGAGGCTAATACAAGTCTCGTCCCGTATATACCGTTCCTTTACGTGTCCCGAAAACAAACAAAAAAACTATGACGATGCATATTACTTTGCAAAGTAAACGATAGTGGAGTGGTGGGATTGAAGGTGCTTGGCATGGCAACACGACCGGCTCCGTGTTTGCAGCCGTACCGGCATCCTTAACCTCTGCTTGACGCAATACATATTCTGAGCCTACACTTTCAAAAATCCCCTTCCCCTTTATTTTAAAACTATTATTATTATTATTAGTATTAGTATTATATTTAAATTATTATTATTATCATTATTATTATTATCTACTAATATTATTATTATTGTATTTTTACTATTATCAATATTATTATTTACTAACTCTTTTCTTATATTTTGTGAGGTAAATTCGGATGGAAGATGGCATAGTTTTGAAGAAAATACTTAGAAGAAAATGACCTTTTATTATTATTATTATCATTATTCATTATTATTACTATTATTGTTTTATTATTATCATTATTATTCACTAACTTAACTTCATCTATTTTTTTGCGAGGCACACTTGGATAACTGTCTTCAAAACGACTTTCCAAAAAATACTTCTAATTTTACTTGCTATTATTTTCACTTAATATTTATTTTTATAAACCGACCAATTTGCTTTATTTTGCAAGGTTTAATTCCCTAAGGAAGAAGCCTATTAACAAATTCGTATCTTTTGTTTAATTTTACATATTATCGCATAGTATTTAAAGCATCTTTTAGTCAGTTTATTCGCTTAAATTGCTTGTTTTGAATCCCAATATGAAGTCCGGCCGGTAACCACATTTGGTGGGGCTCGAGAGGTGCCTAACCCCTTCCTCTCGAGTTAACCTGAACCTCTTACCTAGAAATTCTGGTTTGTAGACTAAGTTTCAGAGTTAATTATAAAATTGGCTAGAAATAAAATAGGTGCCCTAATACGCCTAGTTAAAAAATATGTTAGGTGGCGACTCCAAGTCTTTACCCGTGAGTCCCACCAAGTCGAGCCATGTTCCGAACTCTAACCGGGGTTCGGGGAAAAATGGGTGTCGACAGAATGGCGACTTCACTGGGGATATCAAGGTTCAAACCATAACGGACTTTTAATTGGGATTCTTTGCATTTATTTTCTTATTTTCGTTATTTCTCAAAACTAATATTTCTTTCTTTTCCTTTTGCAGGTTTGAAGTTTAGTTTTCTATTTCATTTGCGTTTTATTTATTATCTGTAATTGTTATTTTGTTTATATTTCCTCCACTCCTGGAATTTTTTACACTTGCACACACCATAAACGGTTACGTGGATCTCACGGCCGTTTCACTCTCAAAAACCCTTTAGGGAGAACGGTTGGGGTATAGTTGGTCCGTGGTACAACCAACAACTCCAAACATTCCCACCCCTTGGTTGTCCGCCTGGGGGAACCATATCCTTGTCTAGACTAACCTACTCTTAGAAGGTTCTTTTAGGATAACACAACATGTCCTAAACTTCAGTTATTTTCGAATCTTCTAAAATCTTTTTTCTTTAAAATAGTTTCACTTCATAATTCTTTTGCCTTTTTTCGAAAATTTCAACCTATTTTCCAGAATTCACTTGTTTGTTTCTCCCTTTTAAAATTTATTTTCAAAATATCTCAATATGTGCACCATTTCCTTAAATTTTTCAAATCTTTTTCTTAAAACAGGTTTCACTTCATAATTCTTTTCGTATTTTTGAAAATATATCGTCTAACTCTATTAGCCTACTTTTAAAAAAATAACTTGTTTGATTTGTCTTTCCCTCTTTTAAAAGTTGGTAAAATATTTTAATATGTGCATTTTTTTTTCTTTTTCATGATTTTTAATATTTTCTTGTTTATATTAATCCTATCTTTCGAAACTAATGCATTTGTTTTGTTCTTATCCTTCTAAAATCATTTTACGAAATACTTCAACATGTGTGCATCATTTTACAAGACATATGCATTTCTTTCAAAAACATGTGCATTTTTTTATTGTACATATCATGCATACCTTCCGCCACTCCTGGCAAGTTTCTAAATCGTGCGTTGGTTACAACCACCTCTTCCCTCACAAAAAACTCCTTTTAGGGGGAACAACTTGGAACCTATTTGGCCCGAGACGTTCCCGCTCCTGAGTTACCCGCTTGGGAGGATAATAAAACTTGGTCTAGCCAACTTCATTCTTTAGTAGCAATGTTAGGAATCATGCATCATGACATATCATTAGTCGGCTTGTTCTCAAGTCTGATAAGCCAATATGTTTAAACAATTTAAACGGGTTTTTGGCCTTAAAAAGTGTTAAACATGATTTATTGACATATACTTAAAGGATTGAACGTGCGAATGTAGATCGTTTATGGGAATTATTCTGCATTCAATGCCATTCAAAGGCACAAATAGTAACCGAAGAGGCATCAAAGCCGAAATTGAATCAGAAACGACTGTTTATTCCTAAGCGGTTGGAATTATTCTGTATTCAATGCTATTCAAAAGCACGAAGGGTAACCGAAAAGGCATTAAAGGCCCAATATGAAGCAGAAATGACCGTTTGATAGACGGGATGACACATAACGCACGTTTATCCTTTAAGCATTATATAAAGACTTGCCATCCGTGATTTGTTAAAAGTCCATTAACATTTTCCTTCTAAAGTGTCTAAAGGGTTCTCAACTCACAACGACACATCTTCTCATATCCTCTGTTGCATTGTTTTCAAAAGCTTGTGCCACACACTGATCATTTTGCTCACAATAAAGCAAATCTTAGGCATCCTTTCTTTCCCTTTTTCCTATCACCCTCCACTTTTTCCAAAAAGATCATGGCCATTAGAACATTTGATATGGTTGTTGAAGTTCCTCAGCTACTCAAAAATTGGTGGGGAAACTTAAGCATATATCAACAAGACCGAGTTAAAGTGGTGTTGGGAAACCTGATTTCACTAATGGAGCACACGGCAATGAAAGGGATAGTAGGAGCAGCAGTACACTATTGGGATGCAGACTGGATGAAATAGGCGGATTAACTCAATTACCATTTGAAAGTGAAGAAATGTTTATGCCTAAGAACATTGCACCCGAGGAGTTCTTTGAAATGGTAGGGTTGAAGCCTGAGTTATGCACAGATAGTATAAGGCAGTTGGGAATTTCTCTAACTTCCCTCTACATCAAATTTGGGTATGGAGAAGCATTTCAAGAAGCCGAAGACTATTTCAGCATTAACCAAGTAGAGTGGCAAGAGCGGAGGGTACTTGTGTTTGTCACCAGCTTTTTAGGAACTATCGTGTTTCCAGAACACAAGGGACGAGTTGATGTTTGCATGGTATCAATTGCTGATGTCCTACTCAAAGATTTTGATAAGAAATACACTTTGGTACATATGATCGTTGCAGAACTTTACCGAGCTTTAGAAAGATGAAAGAAGGGCACTAGCTTTTTCGAAGGTTGCAATTTGCTTTTACAAATTTGGTTGATGGAACATTTGCAAAAGGTGAACAGCACAGACCAAGGCTTCCACTCCATACCGAGAGAAAACTACATCTTAACGCATATCGCCTGCATGGACAGTGCTCTTGAAAAGTGGGACCGACCAACAACCACCGAAGGCTGGCACCACAGGCTTTCTCAGATGACATCTGAAGACATACAATGGATGTTTGATTACTTTCCCAGCACAACAGTAATCACACAATCCGAAAGAGACTCATTTCTCATCTTCGTGGGTTTTAGAGTAGTTTACCCGTACACTCCTTTAAGGGCACTTAGACAAGCGGGGAGAAAACAGATTGTACCCCAAATTGCGGACATCAGAAGTTTCAAAGCTGATATTTTTATATGAGTGATACCATTCAAAGACAAGATATTAGAACTTTGGAAAGCAAGGCATCGAATGGAATTTGAGAATATTGGACGAGACAGATTTGATGCAGGCTAGGGGTGTGCAAAACCGAACCGGTACCGATATCCGAACCGTTACCGCTACCGATAAGCATAACGGTATCGGTATAACGGTTATTGGTTCGGTAATGGTATAAATTTCTAATACCGATAAAATATCGGTATGGTAATGGTTTCTATATATCATTACCGTTACCGTACCGATAACCGATAAGGATTTTTTTTATAATTTTTATGTATTTTATTTATTATTAGTATATTAATTTATATGTTAAAGTATAAATATTATTGCTACTAGTGGCTATTTGTCGTTACAAACATATGAGGCCTGACCCATTTTGAATTTGTCATTACAACATTCTAAGATGGAGAATGTTGGGGAGAAAACATTGCAGAAGGTGCATAGATGTTGGCGGAGGAAACATTACTGTAAAATGATAATCCCTTGATTGAGGTTGCTAATATTGATAAGTAATATTAATAGATGTCTGTTTATGGAAGATATGAATCAAATTTACCTTCTTTTGGTTAATTTTCTTTTCTATAGGTTGTGCTGCTGCTTGTAACAAAAGTTTATAAGTTGTACATTTAAGAGTAAAGCTAATCTTTTTATGTGCTTTTGTGAGATTTCTTATTAATCCAGCAAGCTTTCTTTGATTACTTCCTTTCGTAAATCTGGGTTATTGTGGCTTCGGTATACCGCTTACCGAACCGTTAACTACCGATAACCGATAGCTTATCGGTATGGTATTGGTTTTACATAATTACATACCGTTAACCGATCTACCGTTACCGATAAGCTTAAAACCGTACCGTACCGTACCATGAACACCCCTAATGCAGGCTATGATGAAGATTATCCAGACTGGCTAAGGAAAGACATAGCAAAGGCAGTTCAACCAAGAGCAACAAAGAAAAGGAAAAGAAATGCCGATGAATTGGAATATGAGTGCAAAAGGCTACACAAACAACTGGCAAAGGCACGAGAGAAAATAACGAAGAAGCAAAGTTTGGTCGAAGTAAAGGACAAAGAAAAAGACAAATGGCGCAATAAGGCAGAACTCCTGACAAAACGCATAGAGTCTATCGGTGTATGGGCTAGCGAAGGAATGAACTCTGTAGCTAACAAAGGAATAGAAGAGAAAGGAAGAAAGTCTTGGGAAATGTTGAAAAACTTCACATTCGACATATCTCGGCTCTTGACTGATGCAGACAACATCATCTTTCAAGGGGATTCATCAGGGGTAAGTTCGGTCGAGGAAGACTCATCTAAAGAAGATGAATCTTTTGAGGATGGATCAACATAAAGATGTTCACCTGGCCGTGATCTAACCCTCTAGCAATATTTTCTTTCTCTTACACTGTTTCAATATCCGCCAATGTAACAAAAGTTTAATAAATGCAATATTCTCTTTTAGACTCCGCATTTCGTGCAAATGAAATGATACATGTGGCACAAAACAGTTTTCAAATCTTCATGCATAAAGCGGTCATATGATACATTTTTATTTGCTAAGTGTGCATTACGTGAATTTATTTTATTGCTCTAGGTCTCTTTCTACTTAAGTCAATCCCTTTCCAGATCCAATCTCCTGCCAAGGCACCTCATCTCCCTACTCTATGCTCAAATCATGATATCAGAAATCTTTTGCATGTCTTGATAATTCCCTATCCCTTATGAACTCAAAACCTATTATCCAAAAGGTTGGCTTAAGTTGAATATCAAGGCAGAAGATTTGGTTAAGCAAAGAGTGCTTATCAAGGATTTTTCAAAGCAAGAAGAGTTTGTAATAGCAGGCACTATACACATAAATTGAAAATTCACAGGGCAAGGGATTTGTCGGTAAAACTCAAAGGCACACATGACTTACCGAAATACTTCGTTTTGATACAACGTCTGAGGATCATTTTGTCGGTCTAGTCCATATTGTAGTACATTTGAGGCAATCCAAAATATTTCATAACTTGCACCTATTCATAGCCAAAAAGACGTTCAAAGTATTATCACGAGGTAATAAGGAAGTGAGAAACGATCGGAACACGTTTGATGATACAAAGGTTTATGCGTAACAACCAAAACTAGCAGGCTGATTCATTTTGGAAAAGAATGCAAAGGCGCAGTGACAAAGATTCCATTATTTGACGGAGCTAGAAACTCTTTTTGAATATTGGAAGCATATCTCTACCAACTAGCAAGTGTGGGACGAGAAGATGAACTCATGATGAAGCTATTTGAGACACTTACAAGACCAAGAATTAATTTGATACAGAATAGGGCAGACAGATTTCTTGGAACAATTTTGGTTGAGAGCTATACTGGAATAAATTCTCATGACAATAACTACATTGAGAAAGGAATACAATATAACCAACCTTTGAAACGGTCTTGATTGAAGTAGCAATCTAAGAATATACATGATACACCAGGATCGGTCTCTTGGCAACAAAATCTACATGACAAAAATAAGCTAAGGCAAAGATTGAATTGCAGCAGTCGGTTGACAAGTATGAGAGACATTGAGTATCTCTCTCAAAGACATCGGGGCATCATGACACACAAATTTGCAAGAAAGGATGACAAATGCACTAAGGTCTTGGTGTTTGATAAAAGCCAACTTCATTCTTAGTCATATATATACCCCTTACCCGAAATCCTTGTCAACTTTTGATTGAGATCTGACCAGACCCATCTTCTACTCAAGCGAGCATCAGTCATTTAACAAAAGAATCCTTGTCTTCACTGCTACATAAAGCACCCAAGCAATCTTTCAACCTCTATGCAATTTGTCAGTCTCTAAAATTCAAGTGCTAATTTATCATCCGCGGTCTAGGCATTCTGTTAAGCTATATGTGTATTTGCTAAATGTCCTAACACAGTTTTGCGCATTTTATCACTCTATTACGGTCGCTTTGCATCTGAACACTGAAATTGGTCAAGAATCTACATTTAGAAAAGCCGAAATGGCAAGCCAAGCTGATACCATTTACTTCTGAAATAAAGTCTTTCGAACCACCAGCATAGGACACCAAGAAAACTCAGATAAGCCCAATTCCACTTCAGTACAACTTGTAGTATGAACGAACCAGAATCAGCTGGCATTATACCCACACAAGAGTCGCAAGAAACAAATTTAATCGCTATACAACTAAAAAACTGGCAAAACTCACAAACTCGTACCGTACCCTAATTTGCACAATAAACAATCTCTTCTCTGTCAAGACTTTCAACAATAACCTTATCAGGCCCAACAGAATCAAGGACAGACAAAACCTCACGCCTTTACTCTTTAGCTCAATCAAGAGATAATGAATCCAACAAACGAACTACTCCTTATATACTCATTCCAAAATTCAACCCCACAAAGATCTACACCCATCACTCAAAAGTTCAATACAGTGACACCGCAAAATACCCAGCACAACCCAAGATGAATACAATTTTGGACAGCCTCCAAACCCGATAAAATTCAAACACCAAACTTTAGTCTAAGTATGCAAGTACCCACATAATCGGAATCATCCAGATACCCATCATCACACTAAAAGACGAATGCAGATTCAAGCCTATACATTGGTGTTTAATGAAATGCAACCGCTTTGTTTCAACTAACAAATCTTCTTTTACAGTAGATCTTTCAGCACAAACACAAGACTAGCAGACAATCACAACGGACATGATCGCACTCTAGCCACGTCAGGCTTAAAATATGACGATTAGCCACGTCAGGCTTAAAATATGACGACTAGCCTCGTCAGGCTTAGAAAATGACGACCAGCCTCGTCAGGCTTATAATATGACGATCAGCCACGTCAGGCTTAAAATATGACGACCAGCCACGTCAGGCTTAGAATATGACGACCAGCCACATCAGGCTTAGAATATGACGACTAGCCACATCAGGCTTAAAATATGACGACCAGCCACGTCAGGCTTAAAATATGACGATCAGCCACGTCAGGCTTATAATATGATGATCAGCTCTGTCCGGCTTAAAATATGACAAACTCATATATTTTGTTTTGCAGGAACCACTATAATAGGCTCGTCCGCCTTAGAATTGGACATACACATGTATTTTTGTTTATTTTACAGGCACTACCATGATATGATGATCTATCAAAGGCAATAAACTGGGGCAGAATTTTTTAGGATCCCCTCAAAAATTCAAAAAGACGCAAGCTGACACTGGGGCAGAAATTTTTGAGGTCCCCTAAAAAATTTCACGAGAGACGAAGTACAGAAACTGGGAGTTCCCCAAAGAAAACTTGACCAAGGCCCAACATTCATGAAAGCATTATAAAAGCAGAAAAAATGACGACTTTCCTAGCGGCGTTGCAGACATGATAATGACATTTTATTTTTTTAGCACTTCACTTTATTTTTGTTCGCAGGGTACACAGTCCTGCGACAGGCACTTTACTTTTGTTCGGAGGGTACACAGTCCGATGAGACAGACAAAATAGCTCTTGACCAGGAGGCAAAACAGCTCCTGACGAGCAGGCAAACAGCTCCTGACAAGAAAGCAAAATAGCTCTTGACGAGCAGACAAAATAGCTCTTGACAAGGAGGCAAAATAGCTCTTGACGAGCAGGCAAACAGCTCCTGACGAGAAGGCAAAATAGCTCTTAACGAGCAGGCAAAATAGCTCTTGACAAGGAGGCAAAATAGCTCTTGACGAGCAGGTAAACAGCTCCTGACGAGAAGGCAAAATAGCTCTTGATGAGCAGACAAAATAGCTCTTGACGAGCAGGCAAAATAAGCTCCCGACGAGAAGGCAAAATAGCTCTTGACGAGCAGGCACTTATGATACACAAATATTTCATAACGAGAGACCACGACACATTGACAGTTGACAATCCAACGATAGGAAAGTCCATTTTATATTTACAAATATTATCTGCAAAAGCTCACACTTTATTGCAGGAAACAGCGGGACAATGTTCCAAGGTATACAACCCGACACGACAAACAATTATCTCCTGACAAGATGCACATAAATGAATATCCCCAGAGGAGAAGCATATATTTCCTAACACTCAAAGCACCTGGAAACAGACTAGACAACTACATAACGAAGGAGAGCTCAGCTCAACAGAGAAGTTTACTCTATCTTTACCTTTATCTCTATTTGCATTTGTCTTGGTTTTGCTGCAGGTCACTCCCCGATCTCTCGACAAATCCCTGCACCATTTCCATACTCAAACACTTGCTCGCGAAAGATCACTACCCCATACAAAATTGTGCGATCGACAAAACTTCAAATACATACTATGCACCATTCTAGAACACCATTCAAGAAGCCTAGCCCTTTCGACGATGTCTTCGCTATACCCACAAACTATCTATTTTGCCGAGTTCCAAAGCGCTCAAATCTATATTTCCATACTCGCACAAGTGATCCACCTAATCTTTCATTCCTGATTGGATGCTAGTTTGTGTTCCTTTCTATTCAAGCCTATATGTGTCAATCGTACGTGTTTTCGTGCTTTATCAGGCCCATCTGTTTGAATCGTGCATACTTATTGTGCTTTACTCCTCAATATTCTCCAGCTCATTCAAGGTAATATTGAAGGCAAGATGACTCATTTATCGAGATGAAATAGAAACTACGTCCGTGTAAACTCCTCCTTATGGGTGTGTTGTGCACCACATCTTCATAACTAGGATGATTACAAGCTCTTTTCTCACGCTCGATCTATTGACGATGTCTCATCTTCGATAGTGCCTCTGCTTTGTTCTTCAATCATTTATCTCGCCAAGAGGCAAAGCATACACAAATTTGAACTTCGCATACTTGGACAAGTTCACTCTTGACACCTCAATCGTGCGTCATAAACATCTCACACATGCAACATGCCATTTTAGAACTACACAAGGCCTGATTCTCGTGAAACCCAAGATATGTAGGCAACTCAGAGACCGGGGTTCGGCCAAAAATACCCCAAAACTCTCATTTTCCCTTGTAGCATTTTTGTTCCCCCGTCGCGATAAAATTGGCTACTCCGTCAACTATCTTTGCCCGAAGATTCTTGTCATCATCCCGGGCAAAGAGGGGCAGCTGTTGACACCCAATTTTGTCCCTCCTTTTTGGATAATTGACTATATTTAACTTAAATGTGCAATATTCGCTGTTTAAATAAAATGTGCAAATAGATGGCATACATTTACGTGTTTTATCACCTATTTATATATTATGTATTTAATTGCGGTTATATTATGCAATCTCATCATTTTAGGCTATTTTTTATATGCGTACCAAATTACGGCCATTCTGCAAATTATTGTATTTACGTCGTTTAGTATATATTTGTACTTATTTACATTAAATTAACTAAATTTGTCTCTTATTATTTTATGGGTACATTTTATTACTTATCTAATATATATTTATATTTTTATTTTGCCGGAAAGATCGAGGCGTCGCTCCTCCGTTTTTGACTAGTTACGCCACTCGTTGCTCCGTTGTACTGTTGCTGGATTTTCAGAATCCTATTGGTTTCTTTCTCAGTCGATGATGTTGTTTCGTCGATTGATTAGCCTCGAATCCCGATTGAATACTCTGTCACTTAGCCGAGAAATCTGTTTCTCGATTGCTAGCAATCTTAGAACCATTTTGAGCTTTCAGTTTACTCGAATTCTTTTCCTTACTGTTCGCTGCTGAAATTGATTATCTTGTACTGGTGTTTCGATTTTTTCTGTTGTTTACCCCGTGTTTGGTTATTCTGAGTTTGTCAATTGCAGGAAGGTTTCGTTTGGATATCACTGTTAATGGCTGCTTCTTTTTTTCTTAAAAAGATTTGCCTGTTCTCGATTTACAATACTGGGTATTTGGCTATGTCGTTGGATTATTGTTTCAGATAGAGGTTACCATGTCTGCCTATGAAAAATAATTAATTTGAGGCATAGAAATTGATTTGAACATGATACTACACGGCCAATGACGTTTGGAGGCCAATACAAGTCCCGTCCCGTATATACCGTCCCTTTACGTGTCCCGAAAACAAACAAAAAAGGCTATGACGATGCATATCACTTTGCAAAGTAAGCGATAGTGGAGTGGTGGGATTGAATGTGCTTGGCATGGCAACACGACCGGCTCTGTGTTTGCAGCCGCACCGGCATCCTTAACCTCTGCTTGACGCAATACATATTCTGAGCCTACACTTTCAAAAATTCCCTTCCCCTTTATTTTAAAACTATTATTATTATTATTAGTATTATTATTATATTTAAATTATTATTATTATTATCATTATTTTCATTATTATTATTATCTACTAATATTATTATTATTTTATTTTTACTATTATCAATATTATTATTTACTAACTCTTTTCTTATATTTTGCGAGGTAAATTCGTATGGAAGACGGCATAGTTTTGAAGAAAATACTTAGAAGAAAAGGACATTTTATTATTATTATTATCATTATTCATTATTATTACTATTGCTGTTTTATTATTAGTATTATTATTCACTAACTTAACTTCATCTATTTTTTTGCGAGGCACACTTTGATAAATGTCTTCAAAACGACTTTCCAAAAAATACTTCTAATTTTACTTGCTATTATTTTTACTTAATATTTATTTTTATAAACTGACTAATTTGCGTTATTTTGCAAGGTTTAATTCCCTAAGGAAGAAGCCTATTAACAAATTCGTATCTTTTGTTTAATTTCACATATTATCGCATAGTATTTAAAACATCTTTTAGTCAGTTTATTCGCTTAAATTGCTTGTTTTGAATCCCAATATGAAGTCCGGCCGGTAACCACATTTGGTGGGGCTCGAGAGGTGCCTAACCCCATCCTCTCGAGTTAACCTGAACCTCTTACCTATAAATTCTGGTTTGTAGACTAAGTTTCAGAGTTAATTGTAAAATTGGCTAGAAATAAAATAGGTGCCCTAATACGCCTAGTTAAAAAATATGTTAGGTGGCGACTCCAAGTCTTTACCCGTGAGTCCCAACAAGTCAAGCCATGTTCCGAACTCTAACCGGGGTTCGGGAAAAAATGGGTGTCGATACCAACCACCTCGTATCTTGTTGTATCTCATTGTATCTACATTGTTCTGCACCGTATCTCACTATTTCTAGACTGTATCTAGGTGTTTCTAGAATATTTTAGCATTTGTTTCATCCTGTTTGTGCGTTAGCCTAGGACGTGGATCGATCACCCCTCCCACACAGGGGCGACTGGCCGGGCCCCCCCTTAGGGAAGTCTGTTGTTTCTCACTATTTCTAAAATATTTCTTTTTTTTTTTTTTGCGTTGTTTCATATTATTTTTTTATATTTTGTTTCAGACTTTTCACTACTTGTTTCAGACTGTTTCAATGTTGGGAATATTTTTGATCCGTATCAAACTGTATCTCACTATATCAACGCTGTTTCAGCACTGTTTCAGATTGTTTCAACATCACTTCATGTAGTTTTGCACTGTATCTAACGATTCCTAAGCTGTATCTAGATTTTTTTTTTACTGTTTTAGCCTTTGTTCCATCTCGTTTGTGTGTTTTTTCTCACTGTTTCTAAACTATTTCATCTTTTTTACATTGTTTCACATTATTTTTTACATTTTGTTTTGGACATTTTCACTAGCGGTTTCAGACTGTTTCAATATTGTATCTCACTATATCTGCACTATTTTTGCTATGTATCAAACAGTATCTCATTGTATCCGCGCTGTTTCAACATTGTTTCAGATTGTTTCAGCACTGTTTTAGCGTTGTATTTCACTGTACCTGCACTATGTTTGCTACGTATCAAACTGTATCTCACTGTATCTACGTTGTTTCAACACTGCTTCAGATTATTTCAGCACCGTTTCAGGACTGTACTGTTCACGCTGTTTCAGACTGTTTCAACACCGTATGTCGCTGTATCTGCACTATTTTTGCACCGTATCTAACTATTTCAGCACTGTTTCTGAGTTTTTTCACTGTTTCTACATTGTATCTAACTGTTTCTAGATAATTTTTTCACACATAAATGGCAAAAAATACAACCAGACAATTACTATTTTGTCATTGTATCACACATTTTCTCTCTTCCTCACCTCATCCATTTACATCATAGTTTTTGTTTCATCTTTATTGTGGCCGTAGTTGGAGCCGTTATACAGCTCTGGCTGTAAATGCCCACTATGAAACCCCCAAATTCGAAACACCAAGAATTATTTGCATTGCAACAACGGAGTTAAATGTGATACAGAAGACAAAATTGAGGGCATGGAGATCAGTGAGAAAGCATAAACACAATTTAACACCTGTTGCAAAACCTGCCACAAGTAAATATCTCCAGAAACACCTCCATCAGCAATATAACTTTCATCACTATTCGAGACAATCGGATGTATCAAAACTTCTGGAAGAAATGATGAAGAGATCGAGATCAGCGAGACAATCGACAGTGAATTTCCTCTCATGTATGCCATCACCGGCGGCAACCGCGACGGTGACGCCAATCGAGTTGTCGACGATTGCTTTTCAGTCGAATTCGTAGTTGGTTGCAGCGGTTTCTCCATTTCCTTTTTTCATTTTTAATTTTCAGTTATGTGGGTCTTTTGGCCGGGTCTCTGCGGTCCATCGCTGTTTCGATAGCTGTTGTCGTTCAAATTTCTATTTAGAAATCCTATAGTGGACTACTCGTAACCTCTTGAACGAGAGTCAGGGGGTCGATAGGGGGGGGGGTTTTGGATTGGGTGGAGTGGGGTGGGGTGGGAGATAGGGGGTATGGTCGTACGAGAGTCAGGGGTGGGAGTTGGTTTGGGGGTGGAAGGCGTGAACGGGGAATGTGATGTTGGGGCAGGGACTGGGGGTTGGTTTTGGGGGTGGGGGGTGGATTGGAGTTTATATTTGTGGTAGGAAAATAATGCTATAGTTTGTAATTTGATAAATATTGCAATGTTTTTGTAATTCAGGGATGTAGATTTGTACATATGTGTAAAAATCTCAATAGACAATTTGTGCACTTTCCCTTTTTTACTTCACAATTTAGAGCTTGGGCTAGCAGCTCAACCAGAGAATTACACAACTATGACACCTTAGGCAATAGTTTGCCTAACTGACCTCGCTTAAAATAGTTTGTAAGAATGACTTCCACTAACTTTAAGTAAGTGATAACACGAGGGCAACACTTCAAGTTATAAAATTGATAAGTGCTACCTTGGGGTCAGCACTTCAAGTATAAATTGACAAGTGATGCCCCTGTGGAGCACTTGACCTTTTATCTCTTTCAACGTTCTCCCCATATAACTTGAAGTGCTACCTTGCAGGCAACACTTGTCGTCGAGGCAGCACTTGTCAATTTAAAACGTGAATTGTTGTCCCTCGAAGCCATTTAGCTATCCATTCTTAGGTGGGGACAAAAAACCATAACTAAGGATAAGGGGTATGTGTAGTGAAATTTTTGCAAAGTTGAACCCTTTTTTCGAGAAATTTTGATGCGTAGCCATTTTTGGACGCACTAAAAGAGTTTTATCCACCGTTTCAAAATTCATTGAGAAATAGCCAAAAATTCGCGCGCGCACACTTACGCTCCATTAGCGTTGGAAAAACACCCCCATAACAAAATACTGGGGCTTTGAACAAGTTTTGTTCAAAGCCCAAGTATTTTATTATGGGACTGAAGAAGTTCCATAACAAATAATCTCATAACAAAATAATGGGACCTTGAACTAACATGTTCAAAGGTCCCATTATTTTGTTATTGGACTTTATATATAAAGCTTCAGTCTCATAATAAAATGCTGGGGCTTTGAACGAAACTTGTTCAAAGCCCTAGTATTTTGTTACGGGGTTGAAGCTTTAGACAAAGTCCCATAACAAAATAATTTTATACTGGGGTTAGCTTACTGAAGCTTCCCAGTATAAATACTGGGACTTGTCTGGAGGTGACTATTTCTCAGCGAAATTATTTTTGACGGCTACAAATCAATTAGCGCCCGCCAAACAGGCCCTACACAAAATTTTTACTCCTACTGCCCATATGCATCAAAAGCTTTTGACTTTGTGAATATTCTGAAACTGTAAGGACCTTGATATTTTGTTTTAATGGCGAATTTAGAACTTAGCTGTGGCGGATTTTGAATTGAAGAAGTGTTGCAATATATATCTACTTTTGTTTATACTAATTCAGTATGTCTCGGAACACTGAATTCTGCCGAATGCGTTAGTCACCAGTTGATCTTTTTCTTTCTCAAGTTGGTATATAAGGGCCAACAAAATCTAATTGTGCAAAATTCAATGTGCTCTTTATTCCGAGTTAGTATTATTTACCCTTACATTGCACCATGAGCTAAATGTATTCTGAGGCCATAGCTATCTTTCCACATGAGACTTCTCATTGAATATTCACTTTATTATATCATACTAATAATCCTATTCTCCTAATTATTATTACATGGCTTTTGGGTGCCGTAGCATTAACACTGACATAAGTTTCAAAATGTCGTTTACTCAAGGAGTCCTTTCATCTCCCCCTAAATCCCTATAAAGGCACTAGTTTACTCCATCTTTCTCATATTTTCCCTTCTCAAAAAATACACATCCGTATTTCCCCTTTTTCACCATGGTTTTGAAATGCTCTTTCTTCTTAATCATTCTCACCTGTTTGCTGACAAACTATTTGAACCCTATTTCAGCTAGAGAAATACCACTACTAGCAAGACTGGATGAAGGTGATCAAGGAAGTATACTAGAGTGTTGGAATGCACTGGCAGAGATAAAATCTTGCACAAATGAGATAGTTGCTTACTTCACAATTGGCAAAATCGATATTGACTTACCTTGTTGTCAAGCCATTTCTGTCATAACACATCATTGTTGGCCTACTCTGCTTAGTACCCTAGGGATCACTCCTGAACAAACAAATATTTTGAGAGGTTATTGTGATGCTTTCAATTCTACAATTACAAATGTTTCATCTCCTGGTCCTGCCCCTTCTCCTTTGGTGCATGCTGCCTTTGGAATAAAGAGTGATTAATTAGGGAAGTTTCAGAGTCCATGTTCTAATTACCACTTGAGTTTTCTGTAGAATAAAGTAAGAGGATTAGTATGTTTGGGAAAACCTTGTATTTCTCCCTAGCTCCAATTTTAATATATGGTCGTTAATTTGTGAAAATTTATGGTGTTGGCATGTTTCACTATCGTAGTAATAAATTTGGTTAAAAGACGACCATAATTTAATTTTGAATATGTCGCGCTTCATGCCTTCTTTTTGCTCTTCGAATTTGTCACTTTCATACCATGGAGTACTATCAATTGCTTAATAACAATACTACAATAAATATATGAACTATTAGTGCAATTTAACATAGCGTAAAAAAATTTACTCAGTATATAGAGCTTAATTAATTATCAGATACTAGTATTTCTTCCATCTTCTTAGAGCTAAAGGAATCTAGACTGCACCATTTATTATTTGGGGTACCAGGTGAAGACTCAACATCTAACAGTGTCTCCCAACCATTAGGATCTAAAGGTTATGAGATAGGAGTACAATTTAAGGACAGAAAACTGTATAAATGTTTTAATGTGGTAGTATCATCAAGTCGGGATTGAAAAGACTAAACAAGAAAGTGTACAACTAATTACCAAATTCTATTTTCCAAAGATTGATGCTTTATTTTCCCTGTTATTTCATAATCTTCCGAATCTCCAGTTCTACCACCCTTAGAATCAAGTAGACAATAGACTCTTTGTCGCTTATGAAATTCATAAAATTACCTAACACGTCAATAAAAGTGAATCACCTCGTGATAATGTTGATTAAAATAAAAAATAATTTTTAAGATTGATTTGTAAAATTTGTAATTAGTCGAAGGTATTATAATTGGAATTATACCCCTTATGGTGCAGAAAAAATTGTTAGCGTGGAAAGTACTACTTTAAAAGCAACTTCGAAATTGTTGCCATCGGATTAGTCATGGAAGGTCTAATATGGAGAAACAAATAAAAAAACAGAAGAGATAAAGAAAACTTATCATGATTTTGATCCAAGGACATCCTTCCAAAGCTAAAGATTAAATTAAGACAATGAGGATGCAGTGATCTTTTTTACTTCATTTCAAGTATCCTTATTCTTTTTAATCTTTCACACAAAACTATGAAAAAGAACAAGACAAAAAAAAGCAGCTTCTACGAGTTTCACCTTCAAAGATAGTAGTATATGATTAATGTAGGTCTCCGAGTAATTGGCTCGTACATTGTACTGGGAGTGTACGTTTTAAACTTTTGATACTGATAAGTCTAATTTGATCAAATTTCTTTTAATTTAGTTAGATAAATTACTCTACTCACTACATGAAATTAAAGAGGGGGGGGGGGGGGGGGTTCATAATATGCATGAACAGTGATTTAAGTATTTATTTGATCAATAGCTATTTACTAGTAATAATAATCCTAATTAAATCAAGCTAGCCTAGCGAACCATCCTAAAGCTATTTTTATAACTGATCATAACTACATCTTCAATAAGTAGTATCAGAATTAACGAAACCCTTGAGATGCCATTGTTTGATAATTGGACAATTAATCATATTCTATCCTTTCAATTCATTTCAGTTACACAAGAAAACTCTAATCGCATTTGTATGTCCCGCATAAATTTCAGCAACTCTTCACCTTCCTATCCCCATATATAAGTTCGGATAGCTTCATATAAAAATCCCGCACATTATCCCTTGCGAATTTCTCCTACAATCGTCACACGAATCCCACTCCATAGTATAATTAGCAACATGAAGAATACAAATTGTCTCATCCTCAAAGTTGTACTACTACTTACCTTAGTTTCATGGATTAATATTCTTGAAGCTCGACCTTTAACCACTAAATCCACCCTTTTAGCACGTTTAAAGTTACAAAATGATGAACAAGGTTCAACGCCATGCTGGGATTCATTATTCGAGCTCCAAGCATGCACTGGAGAAATCGTGCTTTTCTTCATTAATGGTGAAACCTACCTTGGTCCTGATTGTTGTAGTGCTATAAGAACTATTGAACGTCAATGTTGGCCATCTATGCTTGGATCCCTTGGTTTTACGTCCGAAGAAGGCGATATATTACATGGATATTGTGATGCTAGTGAATCTCTTTCAACACCAGAGACACCACCTTTGGCTCCATAGTCGAATATTACTTTTAATTATTAATGCAAAACGAAACTATCAAGGGCTTTTGACGTGTCTTTATCTATCATGAGTATTTTGAGGAATAATATAAAGCTTTTGCATGCTTGATTTTATTTCATAGTACTACTTTTTGTTTACTAAAGCTACGGGTAGCTCGTAAAATTAGATTAAAATTTCAATAAGACCTCATTAATAAATTTCATACAACAATAACATACTCAATTTAATTATCCGAAAAATAAAATGGGACTAATAAGGGAAAGAAAGGAAATGTACTAAAAATGTAATTTGAAAAACACTGAATTTCCATTAATTTGTTTATGTCAAGGGAAAATGACCATTAAAGTTTCTTTACACCAAACAATTACTACTACTAGTAGTACTACTACACTATTTTCTACTTCTGTACTATATGTTCCAAAAAAGACACTTTCCCCCTACAGAAATCACAGATTTACAATAATGCCCCTAAAATATCTTTTCAAACAGACACTTTTACCGCTAAAAATCACAGATTTACAATAATTCCCCTAAAAATCATCCTTTCTCGAAACCTTGCGATACTGCAGTTTCCTTTGCTTCCTAACAATTCTTGAAAACCCAGCCATCTTCACCGCCGGATCCACCGTCACCGCTGCTTTCCTCGGCGTCGCCGCCGCAGAATTCCGGCCAGAATAATTCGCCGGAGCAAAAAATCCTCTTCCCATTTCACCAAGAGAATCCTCATACATATTAAACCCAGTCAACAGAATCCCATCCAACCCATGCACAGCAAAACCCGACCCGACATAAAGATCCGGATCCGAGACCCGAACCCCATCAACAGTAACAAAGGAATCATCGGTCTTTCCTTTTCCAACCAACACACTGTAATGTGGAAGTAGGGTTTCTAAATATGGAAAGGTGGTGGTGAGGTTGCGGAGGTTGGAGAAAGTGAGGCGGTGGGAGGGTATGACGTGGCACTTGAGTGCTGCCACGTAAGCGTCGGCGTCGGTTGCCATGTCGAGTGTGTAGAGGAAGTGATCTTTTGGAGCGAAGAGTGTGAAGGGTTGTGATGGGGTGAGGAGCTGGAAGTGGACGTCGGAAGTTGATATTGCGTTGCTGAAGAGTGGGTAACCGGCGTATTGGAGGGTTGAGAGAAGGGTGTCTAGTTGTTGTGAGGTGATGATCAAGTTGTTTGTTGGGTGGGTAGTGGGTGTAGTGGAGTTGATGGTGGTGGTGTTCTTGATAGGTTTTGTGGAGTTGATAGTGGTTGTGGTGGTGTAAGTGGTGGATATAGTGGAGTTGGTGGCAGTTGAGGTGGTGTTCTTGGTGGAGTTGATGGTGGTGTTCTTGGGATATTTTGTGGAGTTGACGGTGGTTCTGGTGGGGTTCTTGGTAGGTTTTGTGGAGTTGACGGTGGTTGTGGTGGTGTTAGAGGTGGAGATTGTGGAATTGATGGCGGTTGCGGTGGTTTTAGTGATGGGTATTGTGGAGTTGACGGTGGTGGAGAGGGCGGTTGTGGATGTGGCGGTGAAGAGGGTGGTGAGGAGGAGGAAGAGAGTAAGGAGAATTGAGCTAGCCATGAGAGAGCGGTTATTAGATTTTGGCGGTCTTTTTTCTTCTGAAAATTGGAGTGAACGAGGAATGCTATGGTGGGGACCACTGTGTATTTATAAGCAGTTTGTTAAGTTGTTATTGGCGGTTGATAAGATTGTTAGTAACAGATTATAAGAAAAGAGAAATAGGCGAACAAAGTAGATTATTATAAAAAGCTTTTTGCGTAAAAGTTGAAGGTAAAATAAAATCTTGGAACAAAATAGACTATTCAATTACTTATTTGTACTCCACGGTATGATTTACCTAACAAAACCATTTATCTAATCATAGATCTATCATTCATTCATGCATAAGTGAGTAGCTACGAAGAAAAAGAAGAGGAGGAGTTCCAATTGAATCTCATTTCTTGAATAATTGTACTTCCAAATAGGAGAATAAAATGCGGTATAAAGTACTCCATTCGTTCCAAATGATTGTCACTGTTTGACTTGAAGCGGAATTTAAAAAATGTGGTAAGACTTTTAGAATTTGTGATCCAAAATAAGTCATGCATAAATATGCTATTAAGCATTTCATTAAAGGTAAAGTAGTAGTTTCTAACTCAAAAATATTTTCAAATTTAAAATTGTGTCATTTTTTTGGAACAAACTAATAAGAAAACTATGACAACCATTTTAGAACGGAGATGGTATAGTGTCTCCTTCTCTCCATTCATGATTGACGAGAGAGGTAAACCCATGAGAGAAATGTGGAACGTGAAACTGGGAAAGTGCACCGATAGCCATTCTTAGGTTCACTATATAAAATTTAGTCAGAGTTGTAAATTAATTTAAGATTAACCCCTTAAATATGGTGAAGTACACCGATAGCCACTACCAAACTTAAAGGACACAATGCCATAATGTTCTGAACTAGAAAAAAAAAGAAAAAAAAAAGTGAACTTAAGCACACTATATCCTGAAATCTTAAACGAAATGAACTTAAGAACATAGTTTTCTAAAGTATTAAACTGAAAAATTTAGCTTCATGATACTTGAGGAAGCGTGAAGAAGGTGGATCTCCATCATCCTTTTAAACTGTGGGTAAACTTCAAATATATTCCAAAATAATAGCTAAATTGGTGGCTACCGGCCCGGTCCGGTTCGGTCGTAAAAATTTAGTGTAGGGGCCTGTTTGGCGTGCGTTAATTGATTTGTAGCCGTCAAAAACAAATTCGCTGAGAAATAGCCACCTCCGGACAAATCCCAGTATAAATACTGGGACTTTGAACAAAACTTGTTCAAGGCCCCAGTATTTGTACTGGGGAAGCTTCAGTAAACTAACCCCAGTATAAATACTGGGGCTTTGAACAAGTTTTGTTCAAGGCCCCAGCATTTTGTTATGGGACTATGTATAAAGCTTCAGTCCCATAACAAAATGCTGGGGCTGTGAACAAAACTTGTTCAAAGCCCCAGCATTATTATGGGACTGAAGCTTTATATATAAAGTCTCATAACCCATAACAAAATGCTGGGGCTGTGAACAAAACTTGTTCAAAGCTCCATCATTTTGTTATGGGACTCAGCTTTATATATAAAGTCCCATAACAAAATACTTGGTTGTTCAAAGCCCCAGTTTTTTGTTATGGGACTAGTCTGGGGTGTTTTTCCAACGCTAATGGAGCTTAAGTGTGCGCGCGAATTTTTGGCTATTCTTCAATGAATTTTGAAACGGTGGATAGTCCCCATTGAGCGCGTCCAAAAATGGCTAGTGATCAAAATTTTCCGGTTCGGTCCGGGCCAAAAAAATTTAAATACCGTTAAAAACCGGCCTAACCGGTCCGGTCTCATCCGGTTTAAAATATTAGAGCCGGGTCGGACCGGAACCAGCGAACCTGCTTAACGGTTTTATTTTTTATTTTTTATTTTTTTTTCTTTAGGCAAATAAAGTTGAAAGTTGAAAATTGAAAAACTTAATAAGTTATTGATGAAAGTAAACACCATTTGTAATAATTATGTAAATTATATTTTTTAATAAAATAAAATAATTATGTAAATTATATTTTTTAATGAAATAAAATAATTATGTAAATTATATTTTTAAATTTATTAATGTAAAGTAAACAACTAAACACTAAAAAAATATTAATTGGAAAAGAAATGCACACAATTTATTGAAAATCCGGGAAATACATAATTGAAATGACAAAAACAAACTAGAAATTGAAAATTACAAAGATATTAAATAAACTAGAAATTCAAAAATACACAATTGAAATGACATTAACCATTTCTTAAATTATTACGCAGATATATGCCCCCCACTCGACGACTCCATTCGAAATTAAGTTGTTTTTTGTAAGTATTGTATAAGTTTATGGGTTCCACCCACTAAACTCCGTTCTCTTCCACAAAGCCTACGTTTAGCTTTGTTAGCTTCTCTATTATACTCCATAAATTCCCAAATTTCAGAGCAACATCTTCGTTCAGGACGTTGTGGAGCAACGGGATCAGGGGGATCTTGATTTCCAGCCATTATAATTTATAATTATTTGGACTTTGGAAAAAATTTAGAAAATAGCCTTTGAGATTAATGTGAGAGATAAATTGATAGAAAGTGATGAATTGTGTGATATAATGATGAAATAATAGGGTATATTTAGATAAAAATAGGTTGGGTATGGGAGGCGTTTAGGGGGGGGGGTGGGGGTGGTAGGCAAAACTAGCCAATTTTTGGTCGTTGGCCAACGACTATATTTGAAAGAGAGGCGTTGGCCAATTCAAACTGCCGGCCCGGAATGTTTTTTTTTTCCTTTGTGTTTTATTTAAAGTGATAGATAAAAATATAACAACAAAATATTATCAAGTTTGTACTTGTATATATGTTTGGAATGTTTAGTTTATTTCAATGTTTAAAGATTAAACTTAGAATTAAAAAACTTGTAGTATTTTTTTAAACTTTGAATTAATGAAACTTTTGAATTGAAGATTCAAAGTTCAAACTTTTGAATTAATTTTTTAAGTTCAAAGTTCAAACTTGTAATTTCTCTTTTAGTTTGTATCAAAATTCTTCATTGCCGGTTCGCCTCCCTTCTTCACTTGTTCCGTCGCTCAAAATTTGATCTAGATATGCTCTGTCTTTTTCCTTAGTAAGTTCTGGTAGACCAAAGTTTCTTCGCTCTGCTTTGATCCAATCCCTGAATAAAACTCCTGTCTCCATTGCTTCCTCCTTCAATGAATATCTGTGATCTCCAATTTGAAATCTTCCTTCGCTAAAAGCATTTTCCGATGCAACTGATGAAGCTTGAATTGTTAATATATCCCGGGCCATTTTTGAAAGAATTGGAAATTGCGATTCTTGATTCTTCCAATAACCCAACAAATGATGAGTTCCAAAGTTTGTAAGTTTCTTTGGATATTGAATTAAATACACTTGGAACTCGTTGTATTCCTCCCTGTATTCGTCCTGTTCTGAAAGCAACTTTTCATTAAGTCCCCGAAAGTACTCATCCTCGCATGTGTTCTACCCATTTGAGAAGAACTTTGTCCGGTGGATTGTATTGGTTCTGTTGGTGTAGCAGTGTCTGCCCAAGCTCTATACTTTGAAAAAATAGTCATGGTATCTGCATAAACTTTAGCAATAACATCTTCTACACTTGGATACCCGTTAGTAGCAATTTCAGTAGGAGTAATTTCTAAATTTGCATATATTTCTTTAACAAGTTGTTCAGTTAACTTAATTTTAATAGCAGGATGCAACACATAAGCAATATAAAAAAAGAGGAGGAATTAGAAAAAAAAAAATATTTTTTAAATTTTTCAATCATTGCCTCTACAGCCGCTTTGTAAACTATATATTGCTTATATACTTTCAATAATTCCAATATCCAGCTATATAATATAATATAGTAGGAGTAGTTGGATAATATTGTCCAGAAAATTCTAAAGTAGCTTGATAAAATTTTTGTAAAAACTGAAGGAGATGTTGAACAAGTTGTCAATCTTCCTCTTTAAGCTGATAGATTTTCATAAAATGTTTATTATACATTTGAGAAATAGGCACTCTATAATCATAAGCGACATTCAATGCTTCATATAAAGTGCTCCACCTAGTACAAACTTCCTTTGGGACTCTCTTATTTGGCATTCCTAATTCTATACATTTTCTTTCCCATTATCTTCTTCTTTCTTGGTTTTTATTTCTAAAAATATAAATAATAGCTATTTTCACCTTTTTGATAATTTCGTTAAACAAATCAAGACTGTCTTTTTACTACTAAGTTGTAAATATGACATGCACACCTAACATGAAAAAATTTCTCAAAATGGGGGTTCAAAATAGGTTTCAAGTTTCTAAGTGCATCTCTGTTGTTTGTAGCATTATCTACCGTAATACTAAAAATTTTGTTAGCTAAACAGTACGTACGACAAATTGATGAAACTTTATTACAAATATAATTTTTTTCGTGTGTGGTTCATCAATAACTTTATAAGTAATAATACGTTTTTGAAATACCCAATCAAGATCTATCCAATGAACAGTAACAGTATATAGTCACATCTATTAGTAGAACGACACATATCCGTAGTAAGACATACTCTAGTGTCAAAGTTATCAGATAAATATCGCAAATAATTCTGATATTCGTTCTTAAATTTAATGATATCATTTTTAACAATAGTTCTTGGAAAACCTTTAAAAGAGGGATTATATATAGATTGAACATAACGAACAAAACCAGTAGAAGAAGGAAAACTATAAGATAAACCCTCGACGACAACTAGTTTAGCAATAGCTTCCCTATCCTTTTGTTTATCATAATTAAGAAGCCCTCCTGTTGTTTGGTTAATTGTTGTTTGGGTACCCGAAGATTCATCATGCGCTACTCCCCCATATTCGGTCCCTAAATATATACCCCTCGCCCGCATTGACCATTCTTTAGGATGTTTCTTTTGTAAGTGGGTCCTAATTTTATTCGTCCCACCATCATTACCCCCAGTTTGAAAAATCCACTCCTTTTCACAAATCCCATATACAACAGTCTGCGATTCAATTTTCTTTGTAGCAAATTCCCACACCTCAGATCTATCCTTATGTTTAACCAGTATTCTAGTAGGAGGTACATGAGGCAAGTCAGACTGAACTTCAGGTGGACTAGCTAGAAATTCAGGTGTTTCTTCTAAATTAACCCCGCTTTGATTCCCATATCGTGCTTCTATATTTCATGATCAAGTAGATTATTAGCGCTAACATCATGATAATATTCAGAATCATCTATGTGGGTAAAATGATTAGAACTATCAGCAATTTTTTTATCCCTATTTCCCTAATGACCACATGCCCGCCCCCACTACTAGTTCCAATTGAACCTTTTGAAGACATAATAATAGCAAATAAAATAAATATATGACAAAAAAAATTATAAAGGAGTAAAAAGTAGGAACGACCAACTAAATATAAGTGTATAATTGAGGTGAAGTTGAAATTTGAGCCTTCACTTCAAATAATTAGTTGAATACTTGATAATAAAAAAATTGTAAAAATAGCTAAATTGATATTTCAACCAAGTAGCGCCTCCAATTGACCCAATACTTGATATTTGAAAACTTCACTAAATAGCCAAATATAACTTTGATAGCAACTCCAATTAAAACTTGATAAAGTAGCCAAATTACAATCTTTTAATAAATAGCCAAAGTAGCAAAATAGCAATATTGTAGAAAATTTGAGAGAATTAGATAGAATTGAAAGATTTGTGTGACAAATATGATGAAATAATGGGGGTATTTACAGAAAAAATAGTTAGGGGTGGTTATGGAGTGGTAGGAGGGGTGAAAATGACCGTTTTGGCCGTTGGACAACAGCTAGGGGGTCAAAAGAGACGTTGCCAATGGCTACTTAACGGCTAAAAAATCTGATTTTCTATTTTTTTGGACCGGTTCCATTTTTTTTACTGGTCCATCCGGTTTTTTTTAAGGCACTGCTTCGGAACCGGGGTCGGGGGCCGTTAGGGGTTTTGGTCCGGTGGCAACCGGTCCGGTCACAACCGGACCGTTAGCCACCCTTAGTGAGGACCCATTTGATATGTAATTTTCTTGAAGGGCCACTCATATGGTAGTGTCTGTTTGGAAACTGTTTTGGTATTGAGATTCAACAGCTTTTGTGACCTTGAAGGGACTATATTAACTTTTTGGGCGGAAATAGTTGATTGTTTAGAGTAGTTTCATCGCCAAAACATGAAGAAATTTCTAATGATTTGTCAGTTTGTGGAGAAATTATATACAATATTTTAATTATATATATCCAATTTAATAATAACTATAAATAATTTTGTTTATTTCAAACATTTTTCTTCAATTGCTTATACCAAACAGAGATCACTTTTTATTGAATTATTATCTACTCCAAGAACTTCAAACGGATTTTTTTGGTAGAAACTAATATTAGGTGTTGTGGTCCGAACAACAAATTTGATGGTTCGTTTTTCCGCTTAACTTCAAACTTAATGTTTGAATTTGGTTTAAAGTTGATTACATTTGATGTTGAGCTCAACTTCACACTTTGGGTCTGAATTTGGATGAATTTTATTTCAACAAATGGATCAATTCCATATCAATAAATTTAAGTTCTTAAAGTTCGACAAAAGATGGCTAACTTTAGCTCTTGATGGTTTGAAGATAGCTTACCAATGGTTTGAACTTGAGTGACTACTCTTGTAACAGTTTTTTAAAAGTGGCTAAAAACAAAATGACATGGGTATGCTGTCCAGCCAAATTTTACAAGCTGTTGGGGATGTGTTAACCCAAATTGACCCATATAGATGATAATGTTGGGGAAAATTACGCCAGCTAAATTAGGGTGTTACAAGTTCAAGTTTGGAGAAGAATTAGGTGAGTTACACTTTTATTGGCTGATATTAGCATCCTTGAATTGAGGTTAAAATACATATTATCAGTCACATGAATACGAGAAGTTTTCAAAGTTCACATATTACACGTATGGATATCTGTTTAGGTAAGCTAATATTTCCCAGCAGTCCAGCACTTTTTCTGCTCGGAGTTGGATGTAGAAAGGCATGGTTACTTACTCCAGCTATCCTTACAATTCAACAGCACGTGACAATAGTGTTATATAATTGCACTTTAGATTAAGCCACCAGTTCTCTTTCAAAATTATAAATATGAAAAAACACCTACCTTTATAATATACTAACCTATTATGTTTCCGGTCAAAAAGATTGAGTTACTAATTAAAAGGAGGGAGATTGCAATTTATTGTTTCCTACTGTACTGGTCGATTTCTGTTCGATCAGAGTCATCGGTTTTGGTTTTATGAAGAGACATTAGTTGACTTCGGAGTCGTTGTGATCGGGAAAGAAATGGTTTCATTCACCTCCATGATCGATTATGTGCTCATCGCGATCGGATATTTTCGAAGACAGCTTCCCAATGGATAACGCAGTTGTCCTTATCCCAAAATTATCGGAACGAATTTAGCAGATTCAGAGGAAGTGGGTTGAAACGTGCAACTATTGGAAGAGAAACGTGAGTGTGGGAAATTCTTCCAAGGTTGAAACTCTTCATCATTTCAACGTATAAATAGGTCTTTGTACTCTGATTTGAGGGAACAATTATCGACATATCTAAAGCAGCTTTATTCTCAAATCTTTATTCAGCCACCCAATTATTTTTGCTCTGTTCTTTCAACACACATAAGATTGTAGTTTCCATTAGCACAATTATTGTATCAAATTCAGCCGTTGCTTGGTCCAAACGTGGAAGAAGGATCATCTCTTTCATTTGAAGCACCATCCTTCGGTTCTTCAATACAATAAGCTTTTATCGCTTTAATTATTTCTGTCAATTATTTGTTTTGGTCGATATTTGCTTTATTTGTCGTTTAATTCATTCATTATTTCACTACTCTCAATCTTGTCGATTTGTTGTCGTCATTCTGATCGCATAATTTAGTTCGTCAATCTGCTAATTGTTAAGTTGTCTCGAATACATTGTAGTCGTTTACTTCGTCATATTATTCGATCAAATAAATTCATATCGCATTCATTCATTATCATATTACGTTCGATCGTCATCGTATTCACCATCATCGTTGAATCTGTTGTTGTCACCGTAATTAATCGAAACCGTGCATCTAGTTAAGACGGAATCATCTTATCGTAATTTGTCTATTTGCTATTTACTTCGAATCAGCCTGCTCATACTTGCCTTCGAATTACCTATTTGAGCTTGACATCGTTAAAATTATATCTGACATTGAATTTGCATCCTTGACATCGATATACTACTTGTTTTTTAGTTTAACTGTTAAAGCTCAATTGTTTTACGAACGTAAGTTGCTTATCAATCGGATCGAATTAAGATATAAACGGTCGCCTTAGACTCAACTAAATATAAATTTAATTGCAAAACCTGATACATTTTTGGGAAATACAATTTGGCGCCGTCTGTGGGGATTAGGCAATCGATTTATTCCGAAATTTGAACCGTTGTGATACTACTTACGTTTGTTTCCTTGTCTTGAAATAGCAGATGAACGTAACACCGTCGTTGCCGCTCTGAACGGTCAACAACAGCTCAATCCCAATGATGGGGTTCCAGTTCCGACCAATGTTGAAGCGGTCGATGAATCTACCAATCGCGAGCAGGATCCAACTCGCGACGACGTTCCTGCTGGTTCACAGTTGAACGCACCCCGAGGACAGCGACCGGGTAAGGAGCCCGTGGTCGAAACTGAGTCAGGAGATGCAAATGCGTCATTAATGGCGTATTTGAAAAAACACGACGCTCAGTTCGAAATGATACAGGAGCAATTAAGGGTTTTGTCTAATTCTATCGGAAATAGAATGCCCACCCCACCGATTACACCCCCAGCAAGCATTCCGACTTCGGTTCCTCAGGGCGCCGTAACAGGGGGACTTGCAGCGGGGGTCAGATCTGGGGTATCGGATACGGCCGCGACAGCTATGGGAGCTCCGGCCTCGGTTACAGCAGAAGTAAGAATGTTAGCAACGATGCAAACTCTGTTGAATGACACAGTGGACAAAAAATTTGGTGAGATAAAATCATTTATGGAAAAATATCCAGGTGTCCCAAAGTTAACGGACGAGGTCGCTAAGAAGTCAATCTCAAAGCGTCCGTTCCCAGCAAGTGCAGCACCGATGCCAATTCCTAAAACTTTCAAGTTACCTGAAAGTTTGAGGTACGATGGGACCACAGATCCAAGGGATCACATCGATATGTTTTCGGTTGCAGTTCAGGCGAACGATTTAACTTCGAAAGAAATTAATTCGGTCAGCCTCAAAAAGTTTTGTGAGACATTGAAAGGGGCAGCATTGAAATGGTATTTGCAGTTGCCTGAGAATGAGATACTGAATTTCGATGACATGTCAGCAAAGTTCATTCGATCACATACCGGAGCGAAAAAGATAGCACCAAGGGTGGAAGACATATTGAATGTTAGGCAGCGACCTGGGGAGACCATAAAGCAATTTGTGAAGCGATTCAACGACGAAAAGATTCATATCCCGAATCTCGAAGAAAGGTGGGCATGCTTGACTTTTGCCAACAATCTGCGCACTGATTCGATCGAGGCATGGAAGTTGAAAGATCGTCTCAGAGAGATTGATGCATGGACATTCGAAGTGTTATATCGGGAATGCGAGCCGCGGATTAGGGCTGAGGAGGAAGAGTTGCAGCTAGTCCGAAATAGTTACCACTATGATCGACCTCCACCACGGAGAGTTGAAAATGACAGGCGAAACAACAGGGACCGGCGATGGGAGCCCTACAGTTTCCCTCGAATGGGGAACAACAACCACGAAGCTGGTGGTTCGAAGAATCAATCGAAGAAAGTTCAGTCGAACACATCTTCAGCTCAGAAAGATCGACCACTCCCCCCAAAAGTGACGGAATACAATTTTTGCATATCAACACCAAACTTGGTGAATCACTTGAAGGGGATGGGTGAGAAGGTAGTGAAATTTCCTGGTCGCATAAAAACAAATCCAAATACAAGGGATGAAAACCTATGGTGTGCATTTCACCATGACTTCGGCCATACAACGGAGAATTGTAAGGCGTTGAGATACGAAGTGGCCAGCCTACTGCAGAAGGGGCATCTGGTCGAATTATTAACTGACAGAGGACGAAATAATTTTAATAAGAAGAAAGATGACGAGCCGCCAAAACCCCCTGCTCCTAGGAAGACGGTAAATGTCATTACCGGAGGAGATGACGTTTGTGGAGTAACTTACACTACCAATAAATACGTAAAGGTCTTATTTACACGAGACAAGCGAACACGAGATGATATGAATGATGAGATCGTGTTCGGAGATTTTGATTTTGATAACAGAATCCATCCCCATCACGACGCACTTGTAGTCACGATGAGGATCGATGGCGCTGATGTAAAAAGGGTGTTGATCGACGCTGGTAGTTCAGTCAACATCATACATTCAAGGGTAGTTGAACAGCTGCAGTTGAGCGACAAGATCGTACCTCGCTCAACAGTATTATCGGGCTTCAACAATTTGAGTGAAGTGACCGTTGGAGAAATCACAATTAAGACTTATGCAGAAGGTGTTGAGAATGAGACGTCGTTTCAAGTAATGAAAGGCGAAATGGCGTACAACGTGATATTGGGTCGACTGTGGATTCACGCTATGGGAGCAGTCCCTTCGACCCTACATCAAGTCGTAAAATTCCCTACCCCATGGGGGATTCGTGAAATCAGAGGCGAACAGCAGGCTTCGCGAGAATGTTACTCAGTAGCTATTAAGGATGGCTTTGGATTGTAGCAATCACAGTTAGTGGGACCCGTGGCCGGAAGCTTCACTTCGGTTCCGTCGTGCGCCTCAACGCAGCTACCGAAATCCGAAGTCGAAGGCGACTTCGCACAGGTTTCACCTTACAAGCTAGTGGGACCCGTGATCGGAAGCTTCACTTCGGTTCCGTTGTGCGCCTCAATGCAGCTACCGGATTCCGAAGTCGAAGGCGACTTCGCACAGGTTCCACCATGTGTGAGAGAACCATATAAACAAAAAGCTGGAGACTCTACGATAGAAGACTTGGAAGAAGTAACATTATCCAATGATAAGCCTGATCGGAAAGTCTATGTGGGAGCGGAATTGGATCCTGAAGTAAGATCAAAAATCATATCCTTCCTCAAGGATAATTCTGATTATTTTGCTTGGTCCCATGCATATATGGTTGGGATCAATCCAAAGGTCGCCACACACAAGTTAAATGTCGACCCAAAACATCGGCCGGTGAAACAAAAGAAACGGCCAAATGGGGGATTCCGAAGGAAAGTGATCAACAACGAAGTAGAAAAGTTGCTGACGAATGGGTTCATTAAAGAGGTCAAATATCCTGAGTGGCTTGCAAACACTGTAGTTGTGCCAAAGAAAAATGGCAAGTGGAGAGTATGCGTCGATTATACCGACCTCAATAAAGCCTGTCCAAAAGATTCATTCCCTTTGCCTCACATCGATAGACTGATCGATTCAACGGCAGGACACGAAATGTTGAGCTTCTTGGATGCCTATTTAGGCTATAATCAAATTTCGATGGACCCATTGGATCGGGAGAAGACGTCGTTCATCACGGACATGGGGACTTATTGCTACACAGTTATGCCCTTCGGCCTTAAAAACGCTGGCGCTACTTACCAGCGTTTGGTCACTACTATGTTCAAAGATATGATCGGAAAAACCATGGAAGTATATATCGATGACATGCTGGTCAAATCTCTTGAAAAAGAAAATCATCTAAGTCATTTGGAGGAGACTTTCACGATACTGAGGCGTTTCAACATGAGGATGAATCCGGAGAAATGCGCGTTCGGAGTTGGATCCGGCAAGTTTTTGGGGTTCATCGTATCGCAAAGAGGAATAGAGGCCAACCCAGACAAGATCAAAGCAATTGAAAGCATTCCCGAAGACTTAACAACGGTGAAGGAAGTTCAACAACTGACCGGTCGAGTAGCCTATCTCAGCAGGTTCATCTCGAGGTCATCAGAACGATGTCACAGGTTCTTTTCGGTGCTGAAAAAAAACAAAAGCTTTGAATGGACACCAGAATGCAAAAAGGCCCTCAAAGAATTGAAGCTGTACCTTTCAAATGCTCCGCTCCTATCAAAACCGAAAATGCTGCTGATTTACCTGGCTGTCTCCGATGTCGCTGTAAGCGCTGTCCTCGTCCGCGAGGACAGAGGTAATCAATTTCCTATTTATTACGTTAGTAAAACACTTTTAGATGCAGAAACAAGATACCCGTACCTAGAAAAATTAGTACTACCACTAGTCACTGCTGCACGAAAATTAAGACATTATTTCCAATGTCATTCAATATCTGTCATAACCACTTTTCCATTGCGAAGTATTTTACATCGGCCAGACCTTTCTGATCGATTAATGAAATGGGCGGTCGAGCTGAGCGAGTACGATATTACTTATCAGCCTCGCACCGCCATAAAATCTCAAGTGTTGGCTGATTTTGTAGAAGATTTTAGTGCTAATATCTTCCCGGAGGCAAAAAATGAAGAATTGATGATGAAGGATCCCGATCCCGGAGTGTGGAAAATGTTTACCGATGGAGCTTCAAACGTGAAAGGGACTGGTCTCGGAATCTTATTAATAGCACCTACCGGTGAAAAGCTCAGGTACGCAATCAAACTACATGCAAAAACGAACAACGAGGCCGGATATGAGGCCCTCGCTGCAGGTTTAAAGATTGCAAAAGACTTGAAGGTCGAACGACTAGACATCAAAAGTGACTCTCAATTGGTGGTAAATCAAATCCAAGGCGATTTCTGCGTTCGAGATCCAAGGATGCAGCAATTGCTTGAAAAAGTGCAAAATCTCCTTGCATTTTTCCAGGAATGGAAAATTGCTCAGATACCAAGGGAGAAAAACATCGAAGCAGACGCCCTAGCCAACCTCGGTTCTGCAGCGGTCATCGACGGAAAAATCGATGAAACAGTGGTCCACCTATTCGAATCACCACTCTGTCGGAGCATTAAAGAGGTAAACAATGTTAACCACACTTGGGATTGGAGAAACAAATACTTGTCTTATTTGCAGGCAGGAACCCTTCCCGATGACAAAAAATCTGCCCGATCACTCAAAGCTAAAGCGGCAAGATATTGTCTCTTAGAAAACCAGCTCTACAGACGAATGTTCAGCGGCCCTTTAGCGAAGTGTGCGGGCCCAGATGGGACAAACTATGTGCTGAAAGAAATCCATGAAGGCGAGTGCGGCAATCACTGCGGTAGCAAGTCGTTGGTTCGAAAGATCCTAAGAGCTGGATATTATTGGCCAACGATCGCAGATGATGCCAAAGAATTCGTCCGCAAATGCGACAAGTGTCAACGATTCGGCAACCTCATACATCAACAGGCAGAGCCACTTCATTCGGTCACGTCACCGTGGCCATTCATGAAGTGGGGAATGGATTTGGTCGGGCCGCTTCCAACAGCGCCCGGCAAAGTCATTAAATTTATTCATCAAAATATTATCTGTCGTTTTGGGATCCCGAAAGAGATCACATGCGATAACGGTAAACAGTTTGTAGGAAGACGGATCACTACCTTCTTTGACAAATGGGGGATCAAGCGAATTGCATCAATACCTTATCACCCCAGTGCAAATGGACAGGCTGAATCTTCCAACAAAACAATAATAGAGTATCTGAAGAAAAGGATGGATGACTCAAAGGGCAACTGGCCGAACGAACTCCCCGGAGCGCTGTGGGCTCACCGAACAATGGTGAAACACAGCACCGGAGAAACACCGTTCTCACTTGTCTATGGAGCAGAAGCACTGATACCGGTGGAAGTGGGAAAACCCAGTCTTCGGTTCGCCCATTCCACCGAAGAAGCAAATAGAGAGGCCATGTTGGTAGATTTGAACCTGATCGAAGCAAAAAGGGACATGGCATTTGTTCGAATACAAGCGCAGAAACAGAGGGCAGAAAACTACCTCAACAAAAAAATCAGGTATCGATCTTTTAATGTAGGTGATTATGTGCTGAGGATCAAAAGACCGAAAAAGGATGAGCCAAACGAAGGAAAGCTAGGAGCAAATTGGGAAGGACCCTATCGGGTCAAAGCAGTAATCGGAAAAGGATCATACAAACTCGAAACAATGGACTCCAAGCCGGTCGACTTCAATTGGAATATCACACAATTGAAGAAGTATTACTTTTGAGATCCTACGGTATCATCAACTCTCATCTTTTAATCTCGCAAAATTTCAATTTTTCCTCCATCGGAAAGAATTATTTGATTGATTGTTTGATACTAACACTCTTAGATGATAGGCATAGTTGGAATCGAATGATGAAAAACGTCACCCACGAAAACATGAGCGCTAAACGCTCCGATCGGGATCGACAAGTCTGACAAACATTCTAACGTGGTCTTCATCTATAACGATTTCTCGGTTTTTGTGTTAATGACTCTGTTTCGGGACCAGTGTTCGACCACTCATCCTTCATGCTCAAAACACTTGGGGGGGGGGAGATGGAGTCAGCACGATTGTCGCCAACTGATACTGGGGACTGCCCAAGAACCGGAAGCTTCCCATCGGAAGAAGGAACGAGACCAATTGGAAACAATGCCGGGGACTCGTTCAAAATTCGATCAAAGTTCTTACGTTTACTGGAACTGGGGACTCGTTCAAAATTCGATCAAAGTTCTCACGTTCACTCGAACTGGGGACTCGTTCAAACTGGGGACTCGCTCGAACCGGAGATTTGGCTATCAGATGTTTTGAGCTTTACCAGTTTCATTTTAGTCAAAATTGTCCATCTGTGTAAGTGATCCATTAGCGATCAAAAGTTTGCGCCTTTAAACGGCCACATCTTGTAATCGATCAAAACATACGATCCAAAATGCATTTAAAGCCCGTTAGCGGCTCAATTCAATAACATGCAACACTGGTTACATTTTCAACTTTTCACATTTGTCCGACTCAAGTGACTAGTTCAAATGTTAGTGAATTTTACAATTCCAAGCGAAATTTACAATTTCAAGTTTTTTACCAAGTGTTCATTTTTAACTCCGAACTCATAAAATGTTCGAAGAGTGCACTACATGGAGGTGAAACGTCATCTATCATTACGCACTAAGACATTGGGTCCCAATCATCTCTTTCAACGATTGTCGTTGAACATCACAATTTTTCGAACGAATAAAATCATCTTCGGAAAAAATAATACAACAATGAAAGAAGTTCAACTTCATTCATATTAATGTTATATGTACATAGCCAGTCATACGACTGCATTACATCAGCTTTCAAAAAACGACTAAAGTAACCAGTCGAAAATAACTACAGATCATTCACCATCAGAGCCTTCATCGGAAGAACTCGCTGGGAGACCAAGATCTTCGCGAGTTAGCCGCACAATGGCAACAGCTTCGCTCAACTCGGCAGGAACGTTGACATCTCGATCCAACATCTCCCTAAGGACATCACGCCGTGACTCTGCGAGGATAAGATCCTTCTTCTTTTCAAAATCTTCCTCAAGTTCACGCCTTAGGTTGGTGGATTCCTTGTGAAGCAACGCGTTCCGCTCCGACAAGCTGTCAGCTTGAACCATTAGGTCTTCGTTATTTTTACGAAGAACGCTCAACTTTTCGAACTGGTCAGCCAACTCTTTGTTCTTGCTCTCCAAGACAGAAGTGAGTTCGGCTATCTTCAAATCAGAATTGGCTTCATGATCACTCAACTGTTCGTTCAAAGCTCTGATATGAGATTCCAGCTCCGTTTGGCGAAGAGCATGCTCATTCGTACTCTTATCAAAATTGGCCAAAAGTTCAGCATATTTAGTCTCTGCAGCTTTAAGCTTCCGATGCAGGTCCTCTCCAGCCGAAGTAAGATGGATAATCTGCTCATTCAAAACTTTAGCTCCATCATGAAGCTGGCGGATCCGATCGGCAGTCTCGATCGCCATTATGCAGTTCTGAAAGCAAATTGCATTTGAAGTACATAAAAATCGATGCAAAACAAGAAAGGAAAATTTTTATAAGTATGGGGTTTACCCTGAGAGCACTAAAAGAAATCTGAGAAGGTAGACTCAGATCTGAATGCGTATTCAATCGAGCTTGCTCCATCGGGCCAATGACATCGAATAAATAGTCTGCCAATCGCTTTGGGCACCTTAGCAAATCAACATTGGGTGGCACCTCTACCGTTAGCGTCCTGCCACCCCTCTTTTTGGATTCGCCCAAAGCAGCAAAGGCAGCAGCTTCTTCACCCCGAGGAAGAGGCACGATAGGGTCAGCATGATCCGTACCAAAAAACGACAACCCCGTTTCTTCATCGTATTAAGACTTCGTCGTCGGTGTTGGCCGATCCAAAGCTGGCATTTTCCCTTTAGCAGGATCCCTTTTCTTGAGTTCACAGTCAAAGGCCTCGATCATCTCTCCTTGATTTTCAGAAGCAACGCCCAAAGAGACAAGAGCACCTTCTCTATTGGGCAAACCCCCTAAGCCCGAATTCACCTCTTCGGCTACAGGGGAAAGTTGATAATCATCCACAGAGAGATCTCCCTGTTCAGCCACCTTCAGTTGGATGGCTGTCTCTTGGAGTCTCTCTTTGATTGGCTTCGTGGGACGCCTCACCAAACGGTCAGATCCCGATTCGTCCCCGGTTTTTTCTCCCTCGATGTCGATGACCGAGGTCGTTCCTTCGGCGGCTTTCGCCGCTGCGATCGCTGAACTTGTACCAGCGATCACATCCTCTATGGTCTGGGTCGCGTCCGATGAACTGCCCCCTTGCCCTTTTTCAGCTACCACTATCTTGGGCAAGTATTTGTTCCTCAACTCTTGAAACGATTTCTTCTTCTTCTTCAGCGGAGGAGCGTCATCGGCTTTCTCTCCACCCTCAGGCTCAGCCTCTTCATCACTTGGCTTACCTCCAGCACCAGTGGTGCCTGAGGAAACATTTTTCAAGTATCAAAAGGCGTCAACGAAACAAAATCATAGATACAAGGATAGTTCAAAGTTTACCATGATTCTTAGCTTTGAGTTTCTTCAAAGCTGCGACCGGTTTCCAAGCTCGCTTGTCATTGGTCGTCTTAGCAAGTACCCTTATAAGCCATGGTATAATGTCGGCAACTTGATCGAAGACAACCGCATCAGCTGAAAAATTTGGAAGAACTTAGAGACTTGAGGATCTTAAATTCATTTAAAAAAGAGAGAAAACAAACGAACGAAGCGCTTACGGGTTCGATTCCAGACGCTTGGTAGCAACTCCTTTTCAGGATTGGTTAGCTGCTTCGTAGGAATAAAGACAAAACGTTGATCCCATCCTCGGAGATCGTCATCATTGTCGGATATCAAGGCCCGTTGGCCCCGTTTGGCCAAGTTTACTATCCCTCCTTTGTAAACTCGAGGAGAGTAGATGTTGAGAATATGGCGAAGTGTCAGCTCCACTTCCGCCTCCGCTGCGATGAATCGCCTAATTATCACCGCTCTCCATATCATCGGAGAAAGTTTTCCAAGACAGACATTGTACATCCTGCAAAATTTCTCGATGACGTTATCGACCGGGAGAGAAAACCCTATCGTAAAAGGAAAAGTCAGCACCACTGAGTGATCTTCGACGTGAGTCGCTAACGTTGATTTTCTTGGAGGACACATCACGTCGATGTCACCCACTTTCCAACCACATTCTTCTCGAACCCGTGGGATCGATTCCGGCGTGATCGCACAGTAAACTGAATCGATCGGAATATTCTTCTTCTTCCCTTGCTCCGCTTCACTTTGAACACTGATTTTGCAATCGTTCTCATAAGTGAATTTCTTTGGAAGAATTTCCGACCACAACTTCTTGGGACCGTAGTCCTTCACCTTCCTTTCCTTCCGCTTTTTTCCTCTCTTATCTACTGAAGGGCCAGCATTGGTGGAAGTTTGCTCCACCACCGCGCCGGACTGCGTTGGAGCCGTTGCGGCAACTGCCGTAGTGGAAGTAGTATCAGCATTAACTACATTTTGAGAAGAGGTAGACATTATTCAAAGCACAAATCTGATTAATGTAAAACAAAGCTTTTAGAAAATCTGGAGCAAAAGCGGCAAGAATTAACAAGCCGAGTAAGGAATTCCTGGGATTTGCTTAAGAAAATTGGAGAGTTTTTCAAGAGTTTTTGGAGAGATTTTGCAGAAGTTGTAAAGTGGGTTTTAAAGCGAGTATTTATAAGGCAAAGGTCATCATTGCCTTGGGAACCGCTGAGAAACTGCTGCCCGCACGATGTCTGACACGTGTGACAGTGGGAAGTTGAGGCGACGTTTGACGTTTCAAAATGGAGGGACGCGAATGCTCCACGTGTTTTCCCGCCAAGAATTCAAGCCACTTGCCAAGTTTTCACGAACACACGACTTAGCAAGTGGGGGGACTATCTGTACTGGTCGATTTCTGTTTGATCACAGTCATCGGTTTTGGTTTTATGAAGTGACATTAGTTGACTTCGGAGTCGTTGTGATCGGGAAAGAAATGGTTTCATTCACCTCCATGATCGATTATGTGCTCATCGCGATCGGATATTTTCGAAAACAGCTTCCCAATGGATAACGCAGTTGTCCTTATCCCAAAATTATCGGAACGAATTTAGCGGATTCAGAGGAAGTGGGTTTGATGCAAGCAAACCCGTGGGTTTACACCTTGCAATCGGAGACAACAAACAATACGCGGAAAAGAAGAAGATAAGATGCGGAAGCAACAATGGTAACACGGATAACAAGAAACCAGGGAAGGGGGAGAACAGAAATAGAAGAAAGAATGGATAATTCGAATCAAACCATGACTGATTTATCCAAGGGAGAAAAGGAAACTTGAACCTAACAAGGATTCATACTAGTGATGAAATCCATTTCGGTTCCAATCCTAAGAAGGCATACACGAAGCCTCAGGCTTCAACAAGAATGGCTCGGCCAATTCTATCTCTATTCTCTCTATTCAATATCAACTAAAAACTGTCTCCTAATGAGCTATGCTAGGAGTTTATATAGACAACATTAAAAGGGAAAAATAGTAAATGGTCACAGGTGACCAATGAGATAAAGCCACGTAGGGCTGGAGTGTTCGGCAGCTCAGCTCGAACACATTGTCTTCGGACGCTTGTTTGCCTCGGTCACGTTTGGAATCGAACGCTCTTGCCTCAGGCATACTTGTAGCCCTTTGATCGATTTTCTGCTCGGCGTCGCTCTTCCTTGGTTCGGTTGCTTTCAGCTTCGGGCTCAAACTTGATCGTTAATTGTGCTCGATCTCACAGCTCCCCGAAGTCAGATTCAGCAACGGTCACTTGTTGTCTGCTCGGTGGATTTCCAAAGTTGTTGCTCGTCGAGGCAGTCTTCGACATCTTCCATTCTAGCCACACTTTGATTGTGGACACCATGTGACTCCTCGGTGGACTAGCTTGATGAATCGAACAGGTGAGCCTGGTTCGTATTGCATCATCCTCCCCTTCTTGAAAGGATTTCGTCCTCGAAATCAAACCGACAAGACCTGCAACAAGGCAAAGATAAACAAAGTTCCCTACTTTCGAAGGTAGATTAGTGTTTAATAGTGGAAAACACACTCTTATGATAGAGCCAAGCATCAATGCAAATCAAACAGCCTATGTTTCCGAAGGAAACAAGTTCTTGGCTCAAATAGGAATCGTACCAAACAGTTAAGTACACGAAGAGATCAATAGGACACTTTACATGCAAGATGTAACGATCAAAGGCCCTATCACCTCTAAACTCGTAGTCAACATACCGAGCCCTCAATTCACTTTTATCAACATGGGGCTTATGGACTTCGGTATGCACTATTCTCAAGGTGTGACCAACATGCGGAATGGAGTAAGTGAAATGATTGACTCGACAACTAACATCGAATATTCCACTCCCCTTCTTAAAAGCAAACTTACTCACACCGAGAGGTAGTTCTTCACCTCTGAAATTACCTCCAAGACAATCCTTCTCATTAGACAGGCTTCCGAAGAAGGTCTCAAATAATGGATTATCTACGGGGTTAAGTTTCTGAAACCGAGGTGGTTCATACTCTCATCGAGTCGGATGCACATCACAATCTCCTTCGAACAAAGGGTTGGTGAAAACAAGTTCACTACCCATCAAAGGGGCATCCCAACCAAGGTCATCATCCACACTTGTGGATTCATCGAACATAATCCGATCCAACTCATCTACTAAGGAATCCTCAAGGGTATCATCATCCTCACTACAACACACAGATCCACCATAGGCAATAAAATCAACAAGGGTATGATCGAACAACTCATTATTCCCTTCATCAAATATTGGTGGTGTGTCATAACAAGGGTCACAAGCAAGGTCAACTACAACTTCATCACTAAAGAGAGGTTCGGTGAAGATCGAGCTCACATCATGATGCGGCTTATCAATCCTCTCAACTAGTGGTTCAAATTCACTCACAAGTTGACCATTTGAATCTACACTAGTTGCAAACACATTGTAATCATACAAATCATCAACTAGTATAGAGTTTTCACATGTAATTTCACAAGACAAGGAAGTATCATGCTCACGGGAAGGAATTCGAACACTTACCTCGGAGTGGTCTTCGGTTTCTCTCACTGTCTCCGAAGTCTCACAAGTAGTTTCTTCTCCGTGGAGCTCACATGAAAGATTTTCTTCACCTTGCCTATCTACTTCGGCACATGGTTGAGGCTCTATCGGTTTGCCTCCAAGAGTTCCTGCACAAGATTTCGAACAAGTAGAAGGAGAAGATAAAAGGTTAATGTTAGAATAAGGGGTGTCCTCACTCTCATCGATTCTTTTTCCCTCTCTCTTTTTCCTCATTTTTCTTTCAAGGTCAGGTGTGGGTTTGGGTGGTGACAACTCACTCACATCACTCAACACAGCCTCTCCTTTTTCCTCTCGAAAGTTGTCACCGGTCACTCCCTTACTCCTCTCGATCTTTTGTCTCTCATATTCGGGTGAGTTAAGTCGGGGACCAAGAATACCCATAGCTGGAGTAGGTGGACCTTTAACATCGACCCGAAGACTAGGACTCGAAGACTCATCAACCGAGGTCTCCTCTTCCGTTATCGGGGAACCACTTGACTTCGTAGCTTGTGGCTTCGGGTTCTCAGTGTTGACTTTGGTCGGTTCTTTTCTTGCACTTTTCCCACTGCTCCTTGTGTTCGTAGGACTCCTCGATGGCGCTATTTCGATCCTGGATTGGAGTTCTCGCTCTTTTCTCATCTGTAAAATCGAAGCACATGCACTAATGGACATCTTTCCCTTCAACCCGTGAGGTGTGAACGTATAAGTCATTTGCAGCTCTCTGTTGTACACAAGGTACACATCCCTCTCATCGATATACAACATCTGCTTGCTGTGCACCCATGGGTCTCCTAGCCAAACATCGAGATCGGGCATGGAATACACGTCACACCAAGCATATTCTCTATAATCTCCATGAGATATGAGTACTCGAGCCTCATACGAAACACTCACTCCCTTATACGTATAAGGATGCTTCAATTTATAGCATGGTATTTTTAGGGTCCGTACCAAGTAAGCGCTAATGCAATTGACATCGGTACCTCCAATTTTGAGCAAATTTCCTCCATAACCATTCACCTCATCAGCGAACCTACTTCTACCCAAGTTTCAGATAGGAAGATCCAAGTACGAACTTGAGTATCCCAATCCGTCAAGACCAACACCTTGGGTTCTCCTTATTACTCCACTAGTGGCAACACCACTAGGATAACTCCCACTTCCTTTCACTCTTCCAACATTAGAAGTTTTGTTGAAAGTCGAGGAAGGAGTCTTAGCATAGAACCCGTAAGAACTTCTCCTCGAAGAAGGAGTTCGGTAGAAACCTCCTCTACCCTCCTCGGGTCCATAACCACCAGTGCTCCTCGAGCCACCCTTTCCATAGGAATTGGAAGCATTGAATCGTGTGCCACGACTAAAAGTTGCAAATATTCCTCCTCCCATGGAACAACCTCCACCACCTCCTCCCATCCCGATGGAAGGGGTTCTACCACTCCCTTGTGCTCCACACGAGACACCGAAGGAAGAAGACATCAAATAGTTTGCTCGGTCAACTTCATCATCGACTTCCCCAATGTCACATTCATCACGTTCAAGATCATCACAATGAGAGTAAGTAGAGTCATCATATCTTGAAGTGTCACTACCTTCGTACTCCTGACCCGAAGCATAAGATTCTTCTCGTTCATCTTCACAGGCTTCGTAGTCTTCTTCGTCTTCGTATTCACCATAGTGTCCTGCTTCGTCCTCGTAAGAGCCATAGTCCCCGGTGTCATTATAGCAATCATCACCATCGTAGGAACCATAGTCTCCAACATCTCCACACGAATCATATCCTCCATAATCTTCATCATCCGAAGACATAGCTGCAACAAAATAAAGTAAAAGACCTCACAAGTTCATTCCCTCACGTGTATCACTCGAGTAATGTTCACTCAATTTTCTTTCCGCTCGTGTATACACTCAAGGTCGTTGGCTTTTGTGACCTCACTCTATTGTTCTCACCACTCTAGCCTTTTTCCACTCAAGATGGCCTTGCCTTCCTGTTAGGAAACCGAAGTGATAAGTCACAACTAGTACTTTCCAAGTCTAGGTTCGGAAGGAGTTTATATGACTCGATGGAACGGTAGCTATTTAACTGCGCACGGGGAGTCAAAGAATTTTCTACGAAATTGGACTTCGGTCACTCCACGCACGAGTTCCTATTAGCTCAACTTTGATAGTACGACCTCGAGTAGAAAGAATTACTCCCGAGATCCACTATCGAGAATATTCGGACACAAGAAAAGTTAAATCCTAAGAGAATCTACCTCCTCCTCGGTTCCGTTTCGGAATTTTCCGAACACGTGACCTCGGTACAAGTATTTCCTTCTCGGTACAGATAGGGTTTAACCTTATCCGTTTTCCCTTTTCCAGCCGACAACTTTTCACCTGGGGTTTTAGATTTGACAGTTTACCCCTTTCTTCTTCAATGGAACAGTGAACCTTTACTCCGGTGTACGGACAATATCAAGATTCGTTCACAGTCCACTAACAACAGATTAAGCTCAAGATTTGGGTCGTCTCCGGTAATTTTAACAACGGAGAATTGATCAGTTCCAAGCCGAGCTAAGGCTAGCTATAGCGTCGTCAACAACGGAGAATTGATCAGTTCCAAGCCGAGCTAAGGCTAGCTATAGCGTCGTCCGTACACTATTAACAATTTAACAATGTTCCGATGTACGGACGGTGGCGAAACAGTGGAACTTCGATTTTCAAGCTCTAAAATCGACCCAAATACCTCAACAACCACCAGTTTTCAACGACAGACACCAAAAACACAACTGGGGTTCGATTTTCAACTTCACCACGTCAATAACACAATCCAAAACGACGGAAAAATCCTAGTTACAAATGATGTACATCGGGTACTCAATCGATTCCTTAGACAGTGGTGAATCCAAATATGTGATTATTTAATCCAAACAATCAACAACAAACAATTTTTTGATAAATTTTCAATTTTTCAATTTTTTTGTATTTTCTTCTTTTTCAAGTAACACAAGAAAAGAAAATAAAGATAAGATGAACAAGGAACGTGGATTCGTAGGAACGAAATCCCAACCTTGCTCTGATACCAAACTGATGCAAGCAAACCCGTGGGTTTACACCTTGCAATCGGAGACAACAAACAATACGCGGAAAAGAAGAAGATAAGATGCGGAAGCAACAAGGGTAACACGGATAACAAGAAATCAGGGAAGGGGGAGAACAGAAATAGAAGAAAGAATGGATAATTCGAATCAAACCATGACTGATTTATCCAAGAGAAAAAAGGAAACTTGAACCTAACAAGGATTCATACTAGTGATGAAATCCATTTCGGTTCCAAGCCTAAGAAGGCATACACGAAGCCTCGGGCTTCAACAAGAATGGCTCGGCCAATTCTATCTCTATTCTCTCTATTCAATATCAACTAAAAACTGTCTCCTAATGAGCTATGCTAGGAGTTTATATAGACAACATTAAAAGGGCAAAATAGTAAATGGTCACAGGTGACCAATGAGATAAAGCCACGTAGGGCTGGAGTGTTCGGCAGCTCAGCTGGAACACATTGTCTTCGGACGCTTGTTTGCCTCGGTCACGTTTGCAATCGAACGCTCTTGCCTCGGGCATACTTGTAGCCCTTTGATAGATTTTCTGCTCGGCGTCGCTCTTCCTTGGTTCGGTTGCTTTCAGCTTCGGGCTCAAACTTGATCGTTAATTGTGCTCGATCTCACAGCTCCCCGAAGTCAGTGTCAGCAACGGTCACTTGTTGTCTGCTCGGTAGATTTTCAAAGTTGTTGCTCGTCGAGGCAGTCTTCGACATCTTCCATTCTGGCCACACTTTGATCATGGACACCATGTGACTCCTCGGTGGACTAGCTTGATGAATCGAACATGTGAGCCTGGTTAGTATTGCATCAGGGTTGAAACGTGCAACTATTGGAAGAGAAACGTGAGTGTGTGAAATTCTTCCAGGGTTGAAACTCTTCATCATTTCAACCTATAAATAGGTCTTTGTACTCTGATTTGAGGGAACAATTATCGACATATCTAAAGCAGCTTTATTCTCAAATCTTTATTCAGCTACCCAATTATTTTTGCTCTGTTCTTTCAACACACATAAGATTGTAGTTGCCATTAGCACAATTATTGTATCAAATTCAGCCGTGGCTTGGTCCAAACGTGGAAGAAGGATCATCTCTTTCATTTGAAGCACCATCCTTCGGCTCTTCAATACAATAAGCTTTTATCGCTTTAATTATTTCTGTCAATTATTTGTTTTGGTCGATATTTGCTTTATTTGTCGTTTAATTCATTCATTATTTCACTACTCTCAATCTTGTCGATTTGTTGTCGTCATTCTGATCGCATAATTTAGTTCGTCAATCTGCTAATTGTTAAGTTGTCTCGAATACATTGTAGTCGTTTACTTCGTCATATTATTCGATCAAATAAATTCATATCGCATTCATTCGTTATCATATTACGTTCGATCGTCATCGTATTCACCGTCATCGTGGAATCTGTTGTTGTCACCGTAATTAATCGAAACCGTGCATCTAGTTAAGACGGAATCATCTTATCGTAATTTGTCTATTTGCTATTTACTTCGAATCAACCTGCTCATACTTGCCTTCGAATTACCTATTTGAGCTTGACGTCGTTAAAATTATATCTGACATCGAATTTGCATCCTTGACATCGATATACTACTTGTTTTTGAGTTTAACCGTTAAAGCTCAATTGTTTTACGAACGTAAGCTGCTTATCAATTGGATCGAATTAAGATATAAACGGTCGCCTTAGACTCAACTAAATATAAATTTAATTGTAAAACCTGATACATTTTTGGGAAATACACCTACGTTAAAGTCAACTATTAAGATGATACAATCTAAGGACTCATTTGTTTGGACTTAATGAGAGTCTGAATCTAAATGGTTCAGATAACTACCCATTAAGTACATTTATTTTTTTATTTTTAAAACTTCTTAATGAAGCTGAATACATCTGTCCAAATAAGATCTGTGACCAAGTCTTTCTACCATTCAGATTTTAATAAACATACGACTTTCCTAGCAGTATGAGGAAATCATGCCTCCTATTCTCTAGCTACAACTTCTCACTCCAAAATCATATTTTCTCTCACCTAATCTTTGATTTCTAATGTAAACAGTAGCTCAACTTCTGCAATTTCAAAAGTGAGAGCTTGAATATTCCTTCGCATACTATCCATTCCTGTTCCGAACTCAAAGAGGATATTTTTGCAATGTAATGCATTATTAAGAAGTGAAGATAAATAAAGACCAAGAATAATAGTGATGACAGCAGATAATGAAAACGATGACCATGAGAGTTGGTTTGAACGGATCCATCGAAGGACTAGAAATAAAAGGGTTATACCATTTAACAATTGTTTCTATTCATGTAGAGTTTTTATTTGGAATCCATAAATTTACAGTTTTTGTCAAACAAACAATATTCATATCTTTAATCATTTCAATTTTTATGAGATCATAAGTTTATTTTGTTTAAATTCAAGATTTGTGTCTATAAATTTATAAATATAATATTTAATAACTATTTTAGTCCAATTATATATTTTTAGTATATTAGATGAGCCTTGTGTTTCGACCCATGGCACAAATGGTAATTAAGACTAAAAGTAATGACATTTTCTAAATAGAAATGTAATGGCATTTCTTTCACCAGTTATTTGTCTCACATATAGATAGAAAATTCTAGACTTTACTCTATGTCTCTAAATATCTGCTACTACGTAGTAATATTTTCATCATCTGTTTCATGAATTATTGTAGTTATTTAGCAAAAAAATGTGGTTAATATTTTGTATATCATAAATTATTTTGAGCGACACCATTATCAAAATTTTAATATTTCAAATATCAAATAAATACTCTCTCTGTTAGTTGTCCTTTTAGTGAGAAGGCTATGTTCCAACTTCATTGTCCATTTAAGATTTCAAGATTAAATTAATTAGTGTAGTTCTTTTCGACTACACGCTAAATAATTAAAAAAATTAAAAAAATAAATAATCAAACATTAAATAAGAGTAATATAATAAAATATATATTTTGTTTTGTGGTTTTCTGGAGGGAGTGTTTTATTGCACAGAACACATAACTATGATAATACAAGAAAAAACAAGGATAGAAAAGAAATGGCGGTTAATAGTTAATATTGCTCCAATCATATTTTATACTTCATCTTTCAGTTTACGACCAATATTTTTATATATGATATGTTTCAAAAAGAACGACAACTATATGGACTTCTCATTTTAATCTTAGTGAAAAGCATTTATAATCATATAAATATTATATCGCTGTTAATGGTCACAAATCTCAATTTTTTTGATTTCTTAAAATCTGTACGGTTTGAATTTTGTCACATAAACTGAAAGAAATGAAGTATAAAACAATAAACTAGAGAAAAAATAAATAAATGTAAAATAGAAGAGAAACGATATCACACGAAAACGCGATGCTTCACTTTCATTTTTTAAACAAACAAAATAAGAAAAAGATAACCAATTGGGCCCGTGTTGTACACGGGACATGCAAATCTAGTTTCTTATATATAAATATAAATAGACTATACACATCCAGATGTTGAAAAATCAAACGCTCTTAATTATCTAATGTTCAGATCTAAGAGACAACATCTTAATATTCAGATATGCATTCAGGTTCAGACATCTTAATCTTAATAAAAACAAATGGCCCCTAAGACTACATCTTAACAGAGAGGGGCTTCATGTGCTTGTGAACGATTGTACATCCAGCTGTAAGGGGTGCACGTACGTAGACATTTGGACTAGTTACAGATGGGAGTTGCACCAAAGTTGTGGAGCTTCCACTTCGGTCCTTAATGCTTTTATATCCGATCTCTATGTTGTTACATATCAATCCCTTATTTTTCCTTTTGTTCAGATTCCATCCCTGGCATATTCGTTAGAAAATGAGGTCAGCATGACATTTTTGGTACTCACGTTTCATCCATTTTCTCGTAAAATTATGCTTAGTTCTTTCCATAGATTTTGCTTCACATCATATATTGTACTCACAATTTACTCAAAATGCAAATTGACAAATCTGTTTTCCTAATTCATATAATTTTGGAACTTCTTAAGTCCAGTATGTGACTGCATGCCTAACTCATGTTGTGCCTGTGAATTCCTCATCTTTCTTCATTTGGTAAATTCTTGTTTTCTTTGTCTGCCATGTATTTATAGCCATTGCTCTCCATCATTGTTGTATGTAAAGTTAAAACCACTAAATTTGTCGTTGCATATATTCTTGGTTAATTAGCATCACCTGAGTAGTAATAAGTGACTGCAGTTTAGAATTAAAACACTACCATATATAGTTTGCTGGACACCTTGTCCGCACTCTTGCTTAATGTTTATCCATTGAGCAAATTTGGCATGTCACAGTCAAACAAAAAATTCTAAAAAAATTAAAAAATAAAATTCTCATGTCCTTTTCTCTCCTTTTTTTTTTGGTTGTTGTTGGTTTTAACTTGCCTAACATTAAGGTTCATGCTAATCATAATACATAGTTAGGTCTTGTAAAACTAATAACTTTCTAATGACAAAAATACTCTTACAATAAACTATTGATATGCTTAATGGCTAGTCTACTGACTAATGGCTGGCAAAGTAAATGGGATTCGGCAGCGACTGCCGAGTGCTGACTTCCACTCTTGAAAAGTCCAAACCCCTAAGAATAGTTTATCTCTATTGATTTGTTTATTTATTGCTACAATGAAATAATACGCCACAAATTACTCCGTATATTTTTTGGTCCCATTCCAAGAGATACTCTCAATTAAAGTACTAACTTTTGACCAATGTATTGTCACAGTAAAGTATAAAGTTTAGGTAATGTGTCGAAACTTAAATAATACTATAAGGTGAAGAAAGGTCCAAGTATAGGATAATAGGAATCAAGGATGCTTTTAACTCTATCTTCATCTAGTTCTGGCAGTTGATGGTCAGTTTTATAAGGGTAACTCTTATCCGATTCATTTTATAAGCAGTGGTTTTTAAAGGGTGCTTTTATTACTTAGGAGCTTGTTTAGCCTGCTAAAATCAGTTTATTTTGAAAAGTTATTTCTATCAAAAATGTTTTTTGAATAAGTACTTTGCGAGATTAGTAGTTTCTGTTTGGCCAGACTTTAGAAAAGTGTTTCTATTATTAATTTGTATTTGACCAATATTTGAAAAAATTATCAAATTACAAAAATAGATATATAATAAGATTAATTTGATTATATACGGAAGTTTGATATGGGTATTCTTGTCCTAAATAATCAAAAACACTTATTTTTTCAAGAAGATACTCTTCGACTTTTTCCTCACATCAGAAAAACAGCTTCTGCTGCTACTCAAAAGTACTTATTTTTTTCTCTAGAAGCTTGGCGGAGCATCCCAAAATTTTAAAATAAGCACTTTTTAAAAAAATTAGCACTTTTGGCTCACCAGAAGCTTGGCCAAACAGGCTCTTGATAAATTTCAAACAAGAAATGTGACAGAGTAGATGAAATTCTGCTATTATTTGATCATACGTTTCAAATTTAAGCCCGAGAAAGGAGAAATTTCAAATGACAATGTAAAACTTCCTGTTTAATGTACCATACATGATACAAATTTGAATTAGTCGAGGTAGTGAATATTATATTCTAAATGATTATACCGACCATTTTTCTTTTTAATTGAGTTCTTTTTAATTAAAGAATAGGTTTGTTGGTTCAACCACTGAAACTGCAGCTACTGTTCTTTTCTTTCTTTATTATTTGCTTGTTCTGAGAATTGATTATGACTTGTTTCATTACAATTGGTCTATTGCCTCTATTTCTCCATCTTCAAGAAAGACGGCTAGAAAGTTGTTACTGAGACAACTTTTTTTTTCGGTAGAATGTGCGAAAATAAAATCGATGATTAAATAAAAAACTTTAACACACATATAGGAACACTAACATACGAAAATCATAGGAGCATAGGGTAAGCATTAAAAATTGGGTGAATTAAATTCATAAAAAATTTGGATTAATTCCTAAATTCAAGAAAATATATTGTCATAGTCAAATTATGTGGCGCCAAGTCAAATAAATAGTAATGAAGTTATGCCAAATGGTGAGCGACATGAAATGACATGACATGACAAGTCAAGTTAACTTGCCAATAAAAATATGCCATATGTACAAGTGATAGAGTACAATCATTTAAATGGGAGGTTAACAAATTGGTTTGCAATTAAAATCGGCCAACCAAATTAAAGCAAATAAAGTTTGGATGTATCACAACTTCTCTATTCCATCACTATAAATAGAGAGCTCCCATAATACCAAAAAGAGAAGGAAGAACATCAAGGAGGAGATCATCAAAGGATATCAGAAGGAAGCCAAAAGAAGCACATCAAGCAAACTAAAGGGCAATCAAAGAAGCTCCAAAGAAAATCATTCAAAGTCTTTTTCTACGTTCGTGATCTACGTCCTTGTTCAAGTTCAACAACGGAAGCCACGACCTACGTCTCTATTCAAGTTCAACAACGGAGGCCACGATCTACATCTCTGTTCAAGTTCAAAAATAAATTTCAAATTAAGATTCGGCGTGCACGAGTTCAATTATTTGTTCGTAGTAGTTGAATCTCAAATTTATTCGTCCGTGACGCCAAATTGTTTGTGACAAAACAACAAATCCAAATCAAGCTCTTGAGTCAAATTCAAAGGCCATCAAGTTCAACATCAAACTTTCGAGCACTTGAACCAACGTTTTGCAGGGAGAAGAATCAGATGACGTTATTTACAAAATTCAATGACATCCTAGAGATTGTAACCCACATATTCAATTGCTATCAAATACAATATTTTGTTACACATTTCTTATCTTGAATTTTCTAAACATCAAAATTTGTTGTTATACAGAGTTTTTTGTTTGAAATTTAAATATAAATGTTTTACTTGCAGGGTCCTTTTTTTTCACTTTTATGATATGATTCTCTAAGTTTTCAAAATAAATACTCCTCTAAGTATTCTATTTTTGTAATATACTTTACACAATTGTGCAAGTGAGCATATGGGACTGATCAACATTCTAGAGTCCATTTCTGATTAACCGATTGAATTAAAATAGTCTATGAACAACAAGTGTTATTAAGCATTTTGGTGAATCCAATTTTCATGTTATTAAGCATTTTGGTGAATCCAATTTTATATATAAGCAGTTATGGAGTACTTTATAAGAAAAAGTTGATAAGACATAATTGGTGTATTTGATAAAAAAGTCATATTAATAAAGAACTTTTTATGTTTAAGTCACTGAAATATCCTTAAAATAGTTACAAAACTTGGACATTTGAAAGTGTTTTAGAGTTGTTTTCCTTTTCATCTTTTCAACTAGTGTATACTTCATTTGGTTGGAGAGTACATATAATATAATTATAATTTTGGAATTATAATCCTTACAAAACGACCCTTTCATATTTGATTGGAAAGTGTGTTACCTCATCGAAGATATATTGTTGACACGTTGTCAAATAATATCTGGTTAAATTATTTGAAAATATTGTGTCATGTAATGTTAAGTTGCATCTTTTTGGAGATTAATATGGGTTAGCTATCCTAACCTATCATAATATAAAAGTACTCTTATTTTACGACTAATTTGATTAGATCAATATCAACTTATGTATCCTTCCCAAAAAAAATATCAGATACTTGGTTGAATAAAAAAATACTTTCATATTCGACTTTAAAAAAAAAAAACTTACCATCCTTCTTCCATCTGGGATTTTTGTAGTTGAAAAAAATCTTTTTTTTTTTTTATAAACAAACTCATATGAATAATTTGTTGTTTCATCTAACACATCTCTCTTTGCAAGGTCACTCTTCTTATCTGTCGTACCTCCAATCCTTTTTAATAACCAAGATATTATAACATATACATCAAATCGAGATTAAATAAAAGATTCACCATCTCTTCTTTATACTCGTCTATCCCTCAATCAACTAGATGGACTCGTTAGAGCATTAAGAGGACCGGGAACGACAAACCTCTGGTGTACCAGTTATCGTGCCCACCATAAACACTGGGTAGCCAAGTGCGGATCGAATAATTGCAGCATTGCATATATAACATGTGTGCCGTGAGTGAGAAGTAATCACTTTCAGATTTTCTTTTAAAATTCTACTACATGATGATGAATTCTTTTCGGCTCGAACCTTCTTTTTTAACTCGGTCAACATATCATAAGAGATGAAAGATTGTAGCATAGAAAAGAATGACGCGTTTGGCTAGGTAACATAATGAAATGTATTAGACTGCAAATCCCAGAATAACGGTTCAACCCCGTTCTTGGCCTCGAGGAGTGATGAGTAGCACAAAATTTTAATCAATCAAATGACATGATAAGATTTTGTACTTATATTAACATATAATCTAAAGAGTAATTTGAATCCATTTGCTTATTCAATTATGGTCATGGATATATAATCAGTACAACATAGCAGTGTCGTGCGGTCAAAATTTGCTATTTGAGCGATTTTGCTCAATTCGATAGTCAAATAACCACGAACGATTATTACATTTAAAAGAAAAAAGACACAAATCCAATCAACTAAAGATCGAACAAATCGATGAGAAAGATTCAACCAAATCAAATTTATTTAGGCTCTAATTGGACTGAATTTCTTGGAACTATAAAACTTAATCCAAATAATTTAAACCAATGTTAAACATGAATGCACACTATTTGGGGTTTTGCTTTAAATATATATTTTGGAGATTATAATAAAAATAAAGAATTTTGATTAAACCAAAAATGATACAAGCCGAAATGTGGCACGTATGAATGACCACTTATGTTATGTACATTTTTTGTTATTAGTAATAACTTCATAAATTAGTCAAAAGTGTAATTAAACTGGTCAAATGAGCTTGAAATGTTATCGTAGCACCCTTTAAACAAATACAATCGAATTACAGACAGAAATGAAGATCGTCGTTTTTGTTTTATGTTTTTCCTTTGGGATAATTACACTAAAAGACAAGTAAAAGACGAAAATTACAAAAAATGGCTCATATTTCCGAATCTTACCCGAGCTGTCACTCATTTTCCGAAATAGCAGTCTGCCGCAAGTTTATATAAGTTTATACAATTTTATACAAATTTACACACGTGTATAAAATTGTACAAATTTGTATAAGTGTGTATATGCGAGTGAATAAATCTGTATATTAAGGTATGATTTTTTGCTTTTTTTTTTTTTGTATATTTTTGTATTTCTCTCATTGCTACGTATTTATATATGTATATTCATGTATAATTTAATTTTTAGAGGGAGATTTGTATGTATAAACTTGTCTAAGGCAATGATTTAGACGCAATAAACAACATAAATTCAATAAAATACAAAAAAGTAATGACACCACTGGTGGGGGAAGGTGTTTTCCGGTGGCTTAGTGGCTGGGGAGGGGGAAATTTGGTAGCTAGAGTATTTTTTATGAAGGAATACTAAAATTTATAATTTTAAGGATGTGTGCTATGCATAAAAAAAATATGGCATCCATTTGTAATTTGAGGTTTTTGAAAGTTCCCCTTTTCCTTTTAGTAGAATACCCTTTTAACTCTGATGGAAAGCACACAGAAATGGAGGGAAATATGTGCCAATAGAACAGCCAAACTACTCCCCACCCACCCACTTGCCAAAACACATGTTCGCTTCTCTTTCCTTTCACGTCATATACAAACAAACCCACTTTTTATAGTGAGAGAAAATAGCATCATCCCATTTGCTGCTTCACAGCTCACCCCTATTAATCACACAATAAACAAACAATCCTACTAGTACTAAATACTTTCTCCCTCTAGTTTTATTTACCCTTTTTCACTTTTACACGTTATTTAAGAAATTATTTATGAGGACAGATTATTAATTATTTAATCACTATTTATGTCTTCATCGGTGTTTAAATAATCATAATATTAACCTATAATTGAGATAAATATGATTTTTAAGAACAATTACTACTATAGATAAAATGAGAAAAAATAATTAATTTTACCTTGAACTTTTAAAATAATTTGAGACGACTATTTATAGTAAGAAGAACAAATAGAACAAGACGGAGAGAGTAACATCCAATTAAAATAATACAACTTCTACTTGACATATTTTTCTTTTTAGTCAGTCTAAAACAAATACATAACTTTTAAATATAAGATGGTTTACCTTAAAGTTTTAAATTTTACAGTTAATAAATATTTTATCACCATACATGACTTAGTATATCACGAGTTTAGTGTTCAGTCAAATAGCGTATACCGTTACATAAATTGTGACGAACACAATAACAATAACGGATCTAGAAATAATGAGATATACACATATCTTACTTGATCAAGGCGAATAGACTGTTTCGATAGACCCTGTGCAAAGACAATAAAATTAAAACCTCATTAATTAACGAATAAACAAAAGCCAAAAAGAAGAATCGAAAAGCATTATTCCAAAAAAATCCCTTCAAATTCTCTCCCCTTTATTTTCTCTCTCTCTCTATCTCTGTTTTTTTCAGAAGAACAAAACATCATCTAAAATCCTACAAAAATCAGATCTACAAATAAAATGCTTCTATTAAATCCTCATTTTATTCCAATTCTTCATTCATAGATCTGCTGATGTAATTATTCCAAAAAATACATATTTCCATAAATTATCCTTTTTTTTTCAAATGGATTTGGATGAATTTCGATTAATTTTATCAGAATCAAAAGTAGATGTGTGGACAATAATCGACACAGCAATTTCCGTAGCATCAGTTGACTGCGGCGATGAATTGAAAACTCGCCGTGACGGAATCGTCGAGAAGTTGTATTCCACGCGCTGCTTGAGCTGTAACGACGCCGTTGCTAACGGTAACGGCCAAAGAGTTAGTAAAAGTCCGTTAACACCGGAATCAAATCATTTAAATAATAATATAAATAGTAATATTAAAAATGATGAGGATGATGATGAAGAAGAAGTAGATCCATTTGGAGGATTATTTGATGATGATGAACAATCTAGAATTCTTACTATTAAAGAACAACTTGAAGATCCACAACTGGTATGTTTTTATTTTAATGCGGGATATTTTGTGCATCCGACTGTCCTTTTCTATAGTGATGTTAAATTTTATTTGTTTGTTTGTTTTATTAGTCGGATGAAGCTGTGGTTGACTTGCTTCAAAGTTTAGCTGATATGGATATTACATTCCAAGCTCTTCAGGTTAGTTTGTTTATTTGTCAGTGTTTGACTCGGCACAGAGTTTTAGTGAAGAAAGTAAGACTGTTGAAACTTGTGGTTAAAACGAGATATAAAAGTTTAAAGTTGGATTGTTTCTAAATATAGAAATGTATTTGACTTGGCACAGAGTTTCGTTAAGATTTTTGGAACTTGTGGTTTGAAATGAGATATAAAAGTTTAAAGTTGAATTGTTTCTAAATATAGAAATGTATTTGTTCTTTTTTGATAGAATGAAAAGGAAAGTGTGTCGGGTAAATTGGGATGAAAGAAGTACTTTCTTTGAATTTATTTGGTGTTGTTTGCTATGTTTAAGGTGTTGTTTGGATTGAAATTTTGGTTTAGGAAACTGATATTGGAAGACATGTGAATCGATTGAGGAAGCATCCGTCAAATGAAGTTAGGAGACTGGTGAAGATGCTAGTCAGGTTTGAATTTTTCGTGAATTCGATATTCTTGTGTTTAAGCAGTATTTACACTATTAGGTCGCTTGTTAGGTAATTACAAAAAATATCTTGATAATCATTAATTGATAATTTGAGAAAAGTGGGAAGTAAGCTTCTATCACAGGTTAAAATTCATTGATAGTGATATAATATTTACAGTGTCAGTGTGTATAACTTAAATCGTTGTTAGAATTTTATGTTTGATTTGATTGTTCGTTCTTTTGTTGTGGCAGAAAATGGAAAGAAACTGTTGATGATTGGGTAAGGCTGAACCAGCCTGAGCAACATGGTTCTTCAAATCTTATAGGTAATATTATCCACCTAAAGCATTTTAGTTTCTCCTTTGTGTGGTGTTTCTCTTTTCTTTCACCAACACACACACAATAGGTAGATGATGAAGGTAACTGAAGAATTAGTTTGTTAATGGTAATGGGGAGCAGCTGCTGATGGAGACTCGCCCCAACAGAATTTGCCGAAAAATCAACAGAATGGCCGTCATCAGGTAAAATTTAAGGAACACTAATTTCTGGTTTGTTATTTCAGTTGTTTCGGCTTTTGAGTTTGACTGTTCCGATTTTTCTTACAGGTTCCTGACTTTGCATACTCACCAAATCCTCGAAGTAAGTAGCAGAATGGAGTCTGATTCTAGCTTGTCAATTTGGTCCTTTCGTGTAAAAATTGCTTTGGTATGCATTTCATCAACTTGACCAATCGTTTTCTTTTTAGATGGGAGTTCAAGCTCGGACAGGAATAATTCCGAATCAGAGTACAAGCCTAAACCAGTTCCCCCGCGGAATGTAACCCCTCCTCCAAGACCGCTGCAGTCTACCCCTAAACCTACTTCTGCTCCTCCCCCAAGTGTATTATTCTAAACTCTTTTATTCTTACATGGTTAATTAAAGTTTGCTGATTAATATGAGATGAATTGGTTATCCCGCTCCTATGTTAGAATATAGTCCATGCTTCTCTATCCTTGAAGCTCTTGCAGTATTTGACTTAAGATTAAGTTGGTGTAGTTTAGCTAAACTACTTGGCAAAATTATAATGGCAGCAGGTCTTATTCGTCTATAGTTGACTAGTGTAGCATCATTTATGTTCACATGCATCTGTTTTGTACATCAAATATGGTTTTTAAGTTGTATTTGTTGCACAGCATATATTGCTTGATGATCGACTTGTGTGATCGAATATGACTTACTTGGTCTTGGTCACTGAGTGAGTTGTTGTATCTGGGGGTGCTAACTATTCGCTTCCTGACTTGCCTAATATATACGTAAATGTCATGCGGCCAAACTGGTAGTTGCTGGTGAGCTGCAAGACAGCAAATTGCTTTAAATATAGAGTTTCTGTTAAATCCATTATAGGAGTAATGGCAGGCTTTCTGGTGGGATGGAGTTTTATTTTGGAATGGCCACGTTTGTTCTGCAGAATAACCCAATAAATGATCACATTTTACTGGATATTTGCAGAGACCTCCCCAAAGAGAATCAGCCATAGATCTTGAAAAGTTGAATTCTGCAAGAAGGCGGCTTCAGGAGAACTACCAAGAAGCTCAAAATGGTCTGGTTTGCTGTATTACTAGCAATAGCAATACTACTAGTATTCCTTTTACAGTTGCTTGCTCTATTTGGATTATTGACTGGCCTTTGTTTTGGTGTATTGTTTTTGCTTTGTGAAGCTAAAAAGCAAAGGACAATACAGGTGATGGATATTCATGAGATTCCAAAACCAAAGAACGGCTTCTTTGCCAAGAATAAAGGCGGCTTTCAGGGCAGGCATCATCGTTGATTTTGTCACAGAAGCCCGTTTGTGTGTACAATAATACTCTATTATTTGCACGCATTTGGTCTTAAAACTCAGCATTTGTGATAACGGGATTTTACCGAACGGTTCATCCCTGTTACTGCGTTTTCTTTCCAATCGAAAACAGAAGCATTTTATTAGTACTTCATTCTACTTTTTGGTAAATAAACAAAAGTTTTTGTTCAATGTCAACTTTTTTGCAACAGGGATCATGTTACTTGGACTGGTAAAAAAGAACTGTATTTCAAAATTTTCCTTAAATTGGATTTTTCAAATTTCCAGACCATAAAAAAAATTACACTATTTTGTCACCTTTACATAATACATGTTAATTTTCAAGATTATAAATTTCACATTTTGTGGAAGGTAAGTAATACAAGTACTAATTTTTTGGGGGGAATGATACTGAGAGTTTGGATTCACTATACAAGGCAACACTTTGTACGCAGAGTCTGCACCAATAGAAATGGAAAACAAATGAGAGTAGACCAGTTCCCTCCCCCTCCCTTTTTTGTTTGCTTTTTCACTCATGTCCGGTTTTCCTTTATGGGAAATGCAGATAAAAAGTTGTCTAGCATAGTCACCATTTGGTTGGGACTGGGAAGGGAATGAAAAAGGGTACGTGAACGGCGATAAAATACTACTACTAGCTTTTATCTTACCTGTTTAGCTTGGGGAAGGAAAGTACTTTATACAGAATAGTTGTCACTTTCAGTTGTTGAAGTAAAACAGATTACTCAAATTATTTAGTACAGTTTGACTAGAGAATTTAATTAAGGAGAAAAGAGCTTGTTATATTTCGTGGGTTTCATTTTGTGTTTTTGTTTGATTAAGCTTGAAAGTTTAAAATTTAAAAAAATAAAAATAGAAAGAACTTTGGAATTTTGTAATTTTAAACCAGAGGTGTATAACATATTAAAATTCCATTTGATTCTAGTGGTTTTGAACATGTCATGTCATTACTATTAGGAAGCATTAAGAGTGAGCTGAGAATGTTGGCGGATTGAAACTTATAAGTACTATAAATTCTTTTCTAAATAAACAAAATAATGCCCTTGTGCGAAGCAGTTTGTTTAGTACTTCTGAAATGAACAAAAGTGCAACTTATATTATGTCTTTTGAAAAAAAAAAAAACCTCAATACCACATTTTATCTTAAGAAATGACTAGTTTATTTCCAATGTTGCTCTTACTTTAGTAAAATTAATCTTCTTTTAAAGGAAATCACAGGGGAAATTAGGAGGGATGCTGATATTGGACTCGATTAAACCCCTACGTAGTTACAGCGGGAGCATTGCAACAAGGAAAGATAAGAAACTTAGCCCCTGTTTGTTTATAGTTTTTGGAAAAAAAACTGTTTGTTTATTCTATTTGAGCTAAACTTCTCCCAAAAACTCAAAAAGTACTCAAATGCTCTTTTTGAGCCAAGAACTAATTTTTACCCTGAGGGGTAGCTCACTTGGTAAAGGCCTGAGGACAAAGTCCTTTGGGTCGCCAGTTCGAGCCCCCTCAGGGCCACTGGGGGCATTACAAACCGGCCTTGTCTCCAGGGCCCCGTGGAACTAACTGGGTAATCGCATTGAAACAGCGGGACCTGGTGGGTACAGCTAGTCGGGTAACGCTAAGCGATATCCGGAAACCACGGTTAACAAAAAAAAAAAAAACTAATTTTTACATACAAATTTCATTTCCATAAGAGCTCAAAGGCTCTTTTTGAGCCAAAAAATTTGTTCTCAAAAAATATGTCCAAACACTTTTTCATCTTCATATCAAACTTTACCAAAAAATATTTCCCAAAAACTATTTGGGAATCTACGTCCAAACGCTAGCTTAAACAAATTTATTATAGTCTGAGTTTGAACGAGAAGTTGCAATCCTATTTGAGTCTTTAGAAAACTTCATATTTTTCAAAAACCAAGTAAATGCACCCACCATATGGAAGCTAGTGGTCAATGCAATTATAGGAGAAAATGTGGAGCCCCAGCAGTTCAAGAGTTCTTTTCATTGGGTCCAAGTGGAACTGTCCAGGAGATCCGGATCCTTCTTTTACTTTGGTCCTACATTTTCAGCTTGGCACCATGAAGAATGGGCTTTATGTGCTTGAAGTCCAACTTGGCTATTAATGCTTCTGGATCTTGCAGCTAAGCTGCTTGCCAATTGCCATATGACAAGAAGAGGTGCTCCAATTTTGGAAGACTGCTGCCGTATAATTCAGGCCACATAGTTGAGGGACAGTATTAAGTGGATGCATGCAGTTGACAGTCCACAAGTTCTTTCAGCTACAAAGTAGGATTAGAAACAGTAGAATTGCAATATAAAAGAAGACCCAATGTATGACTTTAAATACGACTTAGAATACAATTCATAAATTTGTAATTGAGTTACAAACAGTTCGTTGTATTAAAGTTGCAATAATCAAATGAATAGCAAAAAGTAAGCATAATATTGAAGGCAAGAACGAACGAAATATATTACTCACTCCGTCCCAATTTATGTGGCACCATTTGACCGGACACGGAGTTTAAGAAAATAGAGGTTGACCTTGTTAAGTGTCAATTTTACCCTTCAAAAAGTAAGAGAGAGAAGATTTGAGTAATAAAAAAGTTGTTGGTAGGTTTAAAAGTATGTAGGGTCCAACAAGGGTAAAATAGAGATAGTGCATTAAATAGTTGTCAAATAAGGAAATGTGCCACTTATTTTGGGACAAACAAAAAAGGAAATGGTGCCACATAAATTGGGACGGAGGGAGTAACTTATTTGCGATTACAAATGGGTAGTGTTTTGGCATATATTTGTGGGTGCCTTTCTACAATACAAGAAGTAGTATTTATAGTACAAGGGAATAAAACGACCCCTAGTATTTATTAGGCCACGGTCTCCCACAATCTGATCGTGGGAGACCCTTAATCAGCCACCCAATTAATGCTAGATCGTGGGACTGCTTCAGTTATAGAGTGTCTGGCCATTGTGTCCGGACACTTTGTCAAGTTTTGGCTCGGACACATGCCTTCGAGATATTATTTCGGCGACCTCTTGATCTAACTCCTTGAGACTATCACTCCGAATTTCACGCTCCGATCACCACGTGTACGAGTTGAGATTTCTCCAATACACCCTAACAGTTTAGAATAGATAGGAGGGAAATAGGAGTTCGAAAATGTTTCTTCAATTCTCTAGAGTACCAAAGTGTATATGGGTATTGCTCTAACTACTTTGCACTTCTAGTTAAAGCCTAGTTTTTAATAACTAGTTAGCACTTAGCATCTAGTTAGACTATTTTAAGGTAAGGTAGAGTAATAAATGATAAACTAAAAAAAACAAGGAACGTTTCCTTTTGAAATATCCATTAATTCTCAACAATGTTGAAGAAAAGTTAACCCTTTCATCATACATCTGTTGCACATATTCACAATGACTTGTGTTTGTTAGTTGCCTATGTTTATGCTCTACGTGATTTACCTTGGATTTGTTTCGCTTCACTGATTAGAAAAGATTGTCAATGCTTGTAGACATTGTTGTCACAATGAATTTGGAAAGAAAGGTTGATCTCAATATTGTAATTGATAGAGGGGTTCTCGACAATACTGCTAATTAAACAAGGCTAAGTTGATACCTCCATGTATAGGGGTTGTTATGGTTTTGCTAAGAAGAAAGCCACATTGTTAAGCCAAACTTTTAAATAGTACACCAAATCGTCAAAGCAAACATAATGTATATATTTGCGATTTCGATATTGTTGGGTTTTGTCAGTTCAGGTTGGGTCGGCAATTTTTCAATTTATATATAATTGATATTTTTGAATGTTGAGGAAAAGATTCGTTTCCGTACAGAGCTGAGAAGAAGAATAAGGTAAAGAAAATAAAAACAAATATGGAAGTAGAAGAGAGGAAAAGGGAATACAGACAGGCAGAAACAGTCAATAGAAATAGTATTAAATTACGTTAGAAGCAACAAATATATACAAAGTTGCAAAAGCAATAAAGAACAAGAGACTCGTTTACAGGATTCTCCTAGAGTTCAACAGCTCCATGTTTTGCATACCATAAAAAATTGAATACAAAATTATAAAAAACCAGAAGTTTATGTGAAACCAGAATAAATATGAATACGAAAAATTTTTGTGGTTTTGAACACATGGACCATTTGGCAATCAAATACCAAGAAAATTATAAATTGTGCCTAATTCTAGAACTTCCTATATTACACTCCAGGTATTATTATTAACGGCATAGTATTCTCACTCATTCATACAAGCCTTGCATTCTTGTTCAATTGCATAAACTTCGGCTTATAAATTATAATCACTGCTTAACCAGACACGTAAATCAAACCTTTAGCACTTTTGCTAATATAAGAATTGGCTGCTAGCAAAATGTGTATCCCGTTGGTGGTTTTACCATTGTAGTAAGACCTAACTGAACATAGTCCCTTAGGTGTACAAGAGAAAATATTCCCCGATACACTAGCCTAGAATAATCATAGATCAATAGCAAAAAATAGCAATATATTGCACCATATAAGTGCTATTTGCTAACACCACCTATCCTACCAACTGATGTAAAAGAGACAGATGAGCAACGGTCTTCTGAACCATCAGACTTATACCCTTGTCTCAGTCGACCTCTCACCTGACTTTTTTAAGCTGCCCAAGATACCATCAATCAACTTATCCTTAGTTGTATCTCTAGGTTGGTCAGTTACAAATGAGTAAGTCTTCTGTCTCCTCCCAGCAGGAGAAGTTTCCATTTTGTCATCTGACACTGAACTAGATGATTTTGAACCATCGGTTGAACAATCTACCATACCATCAACACTTTCTGGGGCATCCTTTCTACTGTACCATGAGTCGAGAATCTGTAACAATGAGCTATCTTCCTCCTTCACTTTCGACTTCCTATTTTCCAATTTTGTAGACGACGAGGTCTCTTCATCTGAATCAGAGAAATCTCGATCCAATGGGGCTTCATAGTTACCATGTATTTGTTCACTTGATTCATCTTTGACTTTCTCGTTCGACCCCAATTTTATTTCATCCTTCAAAGGGTCTGTCTTGGACACTGGACCTAGTTCTTCCCAAGGGGAATCAGGCTCATTATATTTCCCAGGCAAACTCGATGATTCACTATCTAAATTGGCTTCTGAGCCACTGAAATCACTTTCTTGATCAGACGGCTCATCTGTTTTTAGACCAGGACTTTTCAGGACTTTAGCAGAGGGTAGAATGTATGTAGATTCTATTTTTATACCAGGCATTATCTGAAGAAGATTAACTAACTTCGTGTAGCCAAGCTTATTTACATCCAGTGGATATCCATACCTTTCTAGGAATAGAGGCCTGAATGATCCCATGTTGTATCCTTCTGGATAGTTTTCTACAATGTTATCCACCAACTTCTGACAGTCAATAAGCACCTCACTTCTAGACTTACCAAAAGAAGTGGCCTGAACAACAGGTTGGGAAACTCCTGTGTGAGGGGGATTTTGGTATCTTTTCTCGCCATCAAGTTTCTGCGAGCTTTGAGAATTAGATGTATCCTTGGTGTGCCTAAACATAGAACTCAACCCATTCGAAGTGGAAGAATTATTGTTCAATGAAGTTTTGATAGCTGGGCGTTGGAGTTTGAAAGGGAAGGTTCGGGATGGACACTCCTCCACCCATTTCTTATCTGAGATTATCATGTCTACCACCCGAAGAATATCACGTTCACTAAGAGAATTCAGAAATGAGGGACCTTCTTCATGGAGGTTCTTTGCCATCTGAGCCCTGAAGTAAACAAAGTAGCACAAGGTCAAAAGCCATTATAGACATATAAATAATGTCAGATTCATAGAAATGTTTTTTCAGTTGAAGAATAAACGAGAAGTCCACTATAAGCCTATCCCTCAGAACAAATGACTTTCTGGGTGGATGGTGGGAAAATATTCATGATCACAAGGTGATAGTTATTGCTTAACATCTCGAACAAAACCTCTTAACTTCAAATCCAAATGCAAGAAAGTGGGTATATTACTTGGCACTGCATACTAGGTATACAACTTGTAGAACTAGACATATGTAAAACCCGGTATTGAGAAATACATTTAGACAACTTCATCAAAAATGAAATACATTCAAACAAAAGTTTCAAGAGGTGATTTTGTCAAACTTTTGGCAGTTGTTTTTCGCTCAACGAGAAATGATCCCGAGAGAATAACATTTTGTATAACTAATACAACGTTGCATTTCCAGCATAAAACTCTACAGTATTAACTGCATGCCATCCTTATTGTTGTGGAAGATAATAATTTTGCCAAACTGCATGCCATCCTTATTGTTGTGGAAGATAATAATTTTGCCAACTAAGCTTGGTCAACTGTGGAAGTATTTGCCAACACTTTCAACACTGTGAATCCCAATTTATGTTGGAGATAAGTGTTGAGGAAGGCACTCTCCTCTTTAAATATGGATTACTAGGATCACTTTAAGGAAGGTCCTCTGTAAATTTGTAGGGCTAGATTGCGAAGGGTATGAATGTAAGGTGAAAGCACATAAAAGAAATGGCAGTAATGCTTGATATTTAAATCGTAACGAAAATGTTGTTTAAGTTGCAATGAATCAACTCGAATCGATAAACTGAAAGTAAATTACAAGAGTTTAGATATGTGTTGTGTTGTATGGATAATGTTTATTCGATGAATAATAAATATATATCTATAGGACCAGCTACTGTATGCCTAAACTCGACATTTATATGGTAAGTGTATGCCTAAATTATTGTCGTGCTGCAGATTGCTGTCGAAACCTCAACACTATATAAGCTAAGTGTATGAGTAGTGTGCTTGTTTAACAGCCCCCTTCACTCTTCCAGTAACATCAGCTACTCATTTCAATTCCACGTCCAAATGACATTTCCCTGCTCAGTGCTCCCTGGAGAGTCAGTTGCTTGCCTCACTACTCAAGGGGTTAAAATGTTTTTAGAGCTTGCTCATTTTTTATCCAGTCCTCTAAGGTGGATAACAGAATTGGATTTTCAGACTTGGTTGGATTTTATGTATGGTTACACATTCTAATAGGTCAAGATTCCTTTGGTGTAGCCAAGAGTGATGAAATGATTCGACAAGCCAAGATCCAATAAAGTAACTGCAGCAAATTTGGCAAGTCCCATATTGATATTTGTTTGGCCTTTGTCCAATTCTTGACGTTAATACGTGTTGTCGTATTCATCGCATAACAATCTCTCTCTGTCTATAGATATAGATACACACATACATATGTATATATCAGCTATAAGTATTCCAGAGGGACTACAATCCCTGCATAACCACCGAACAAGTCAAGTATATGCTTTACTAAGAAAACCTAACAAACTGAGTTCTAGCCTCCACAATCAAAAGAAAAACAAATTGAAAACCATAAACTAACCAAATAATCATTCATTATCGAAGGGAAAACAAATATGCTGAAGAATGGAAACCTGCATGTCAAGCATAGAGAAAAAGGAATTGAAGCCCTCAAAACATCCTAACATATAGAAGGTTACTCAAAGCTGTAGGGCATGTAAGAAGTCCTACGTCACACGGTATCATGATCAAAGCAAATATTACACCATAAGTTTAACTTCTGAATACATCTATCCTTACGAACAAAATATTTTCCGATCTTTCATCAAACATCTGTAATTCACTTCCAACCATAATAGTTTTTATTCTTGACTCAAAATTCTCAATCACCTTTTTTTTTAAAAATAAATTAAAAATCAATCATTTAGAAGGTTCTCTGTTGTCTTATTTTTTCATCCTTTACATATCCTAGGACCAACAGAACATACAGAGAGACCAAAATATATTAAATACACAACATATAATGTACTGTATCCAAATAGAAGAAAGAAATGAGAGAATGCAACTGACATACAAAGAGACCATAAAAGATATGGACTACTAACATATTGCTATATCTCGAAAAATGAAAGAGAGCACAGAAATGAAATCCAACATACGGTTGTCAGTATTGAATAAAGAATTCTGAATCTGCGTGAACACTTCACAGGCTGAGCACAATATCCTTATGCACCCATTTCACATCAAGTTATTAATGACTGGACGAAACCAAGAAATAACGCCCCAACCCCAACCCCAACCCCCAATCGTCTAAGTCAGAGTGCATGGTTATTTATTATACTTGTATATTTTCAAATGAATCGTATTGTATCCAACACAAATAACGAAACCTAGATGGTATCTGCATATATGGAGAGGTATTGACTGTTTTAAAAAAAATGGAAAAGCTAGCAGAACTATGAAGCAACTAGAAGTCAGATACCATAAATATAACCCAGAAAGCCTGTTAGGTGTACCTAGTTCTTGATTGCAAGACCAGCACTGCACCATGGCTTGTAATTATGAATGATCCCAATGCCTTCCAAAAGGAATCCTTTGAGAATAGTTCCTCTGGCGTAGGACAAAGTTCTCTCTGCTTGGATTCTTTATGGGATTCCAAAGCCGACTCATCTGAGAGTCTGGAACTTCTCCAAGACCTACACCAATTCTTAATCTGGTTAAAAAGGCCGGACTCCTGGCTAGGCTTCTCAATTGTGTCCTCTGAATGCATAGGGGCTTTATCTTTAATATTGGCGTCATTACTAGGAGCAAAAGAAGCGCGATCCTCCATTTTCTCAAAATGACTTTTAAATTCTACATCCCTTTCTGCAGTTTTTGGCTTTTCATTTGAGATCTTTTTCCTTGAAGCAGTCTCCTTGTTCCCAAACCACCTATTCCATAACTTCTTTAAAAAGCCAATTTCCTGTCCAGAACCATGGTACTCAGCAATTTGCAATTGATCCTCAGTGGCCTTAGCAACCACATTCTCAGCATTTGGAGAAAGCTCCTGCTTTTCTCCAGTTGGTACATGCATTCTTGCTGTGGTTTCTTGCACCTTCGCAGGTGAAGGCTGTTGAACTTCTGTAGATACCTCTTGTACTTTCTGGGGACCCTGCAATATTCTCGGAGATGTTTTCACCTGAGGTGGAAATAACTTCTCATTCTTCCCTTGCATACAACTGCCTATCTCACCATTTAATATAGGAGTACTAGCAAATTCTGCCTCTGCATTACTTTCAGGCTCGGTGCTTATGCCTGAACTGTCACTTTGTTCAGGAACTTTAGGATTGACACTCCGCACAAGATATTGGCCATCACCTACAAACTGGAGCTTTAGAATACTTGGCATGGCTAAAAGAAAACGAGAGAACTTCTTATTTCCGTAAAAATCTTTGTCTATATTCAAATTGCTTTTTGCTAATTCTGCACGAAGATCTGTAATAGAAATTCCTTTGGGGTATGAATTTAAAATATTGCGGATCTGCTTTAATATTGGCCTTGGAACTGGCCGAAGTTTTGGCTCTGCAACAGCCTCGGACAGATCATCAGAGCGAGGAGTAGGGGGTTGTTCTGTAACTGCAAAAGGGTCTTCAAGGGGTGCCTTGTAATGGCCATACCAAGAACCATAAGGACCATCTGGTGGCTGGTTAAAGTGCTTTCCCATAATGTTTTCCCCCTTAAGTAATGCATTCCATTGCCACATGATACTAGCTGCACTGCAAAGAACATTAGGAGCACTTCCTGGACTAGCTAGCAAAATATTGTAGTTGTTCATTCTCAGCCTGTGTAAAATTCCAGCAAAATCCCTGTCACCTGAAATTAAGAAGAGGTGTGCTGGTGGAGGATTTTGAGAAACCCAATACATCAGATCAACGAGGAGAGACCTGTCAGCGCTATTCTTTCCACCTGAAATCAACATAATTTCAAGGCCATTATATCTTCCAATACTGCAGCTACATTGATTTAATAACTTGAAACCTAGTGAAGCCATCATTATCACAAACTACCACTGATATACATCTAAGAAATTGAACAAACATTTTTCATTCCTCCACAGTTAAAACCCCATTTTACTTCAAAAATCATGCTTCGGGCAGATAAACAATCATCCATCACAATTGGATGTAAGGAACCCTCCAGACTAGATCAGATACTAAAATGGCAGGACAAGTTTCTGAAGCCGTACAGAAGGAAGATATTACAAAGTCAAGAAATAGGATTAGGGACTGCCATAGGGAATTTCAATTATCAGTTCAGCTATGGATACTCAAATTCCGGCATCTATAATTGACATGCAGAGAAAACAAGCATCATGCATCATCAACTGATTATTCAGTCATATAAGTAATTTATCAGTAAAATGTGTTGAAGACATAGCAAAATAAATAAAAGGGTGGTCTCTCCAAAAGCTTAAGCTTTTAGATGAGACGGTCACACACTTCAACATGGTCTCAGAGCAGCAAAAGTCTCGAGTTGGAGTCTCACCGCCATCCATAATCAAAAGAATGTCCACCTGCTACTCCCATAAAAAGGTAGGCTCGTACATGAGGGTGTGTTGAAGACATATTTAAATAAATAAGAAGGCATTTGTTTAGTAGCTTAAGCTTTTAGATGAGACGGTCACATACTTCAACATGTCATGAGCATATACACTATCCAATGGTGTGAAAGCAGGTTTATGGTAAATATTCTTCAACTGCATTAGTCATTTCCAGCAATGCCTTCAACTTTCATCATGGTTTTACCATTTCCCTGGGAATTGCTTCGTCATATGTGCATCCAAGGCAGTATAGTTTGGATCATTAGTGCTACCAAATGATCCTTATAGTAGGTGGCACTTCGGGACGCTAATCTCACTTAACACATTTCGGCCACAATTATGCTAGTCTTACAGATAGCCTCTACTTTCGTAGTTCTATATCCTGAGGCTGCACTATGATATGTTATATAACTGCTGTTCTATATGTTATATCTTAAATAATGAGCTAAAAGTGCTATCAAAACATTTGCATGTAAATATGTATGAAAAATATACATAATTCATGCATATTTGTCTTCTGCTAACAACCATGTCACACACACATCCTCCACACATTTTGCACAAGTCCCCAGAAAAACATCCAGTGTAATCTTAAATCGGAAACAAGGACTTGGCTGAAAATCAATATCTAAAACCACACTGTTCCCCCAAAAAAGGATCTTTACACAAATAGCCAGCCAAGTCACTATTTACATTTCCTAGCCAGTATACATAGATTATACATAACACAGGTGTACACAGGCTTATACATATATTATACATTCGCCGGCTATTAATTGTTCAAAATTTTACATTTCAAGAAACCAAAATAACAATTAAAAATGAAAACTTTACCATTAGGAACATGAGCAAGGATTATACATACATTATACACGGGTATACACAAAATATACAAGGATTTTACATATAATATACAGGTATACACATAATATACATGTATTATACATTCAAGAAACCCAAAAAAAAAATTAAAAATGGAAACTTTACCATTAGGAACATGAGCAAGATTAACACCAGTAGAAGAAAGTGCTTCTTGATTGACCCTAGACAATTGCATTACATCACCAAATGCAGTAATTTGAACAGGTCCTTTAATCCCATTAGCCCTAACAGCAGCAGTAATACACTGTGCAATCTTGAATACATTAACACCAGCTGGTGGTGAACAGTTCTCGAAATCCCACCATACTGATACCTTCACCGTACGGCTTTCCTCTTCGTGTCGTCGGGACGGGTAAGAATTTGTGGCTATATTTTGAAAATTGGAGCTGAAATTGGCTATTTGATGAAAACAGGTAGTTGGTTTTGTAGTAACTGTGGTGTTGGTGAAAAGGGTTACTGTAAAAAGGGTTCTTGGAAAATGGGGTTTCATTTTTTTGAGGGGTTTAAGGTTTGATGATGATGATGATGATGGTGTTAATTCAAGAAATGATATATAAAAGTGGCCATGGAAGTGAAAAACCTCCGTGAAAAGAAGTCGGTTTGGAAGAAAGGGTTTCTGGGGAAAGTGTTGGAGCTAAAACCCTTCTTAAATCCCTACACGTGCAAATCACGTGATTTAATTAAGAAAAAGAAGAGAAATAGAAAGTTGCAATAGACATGTTGCTTATTGTTATTATAAGAGAGAACTGTAACTTTATATATTTTAGTGTAATTTTTTTGTTAAATCTATAATCACGCAAATATTATATCAATTTAAATAAAAAATTTTAAAAAAGAATTGCATTCATTTTTTATTTCAAACTCGACTAAATTATGTCACATAAATTAAATGGAGTAGACTGTTATGTAAAAGAATAAGAAAAGTAAAAAAGAATTCAAGTACTATAAATGCTACTCCTAAATTGAAATGAATGACATAACCCTATCGGTTGCTTGTCCTTCTAACTAGGGCATATAACTCAAGTTCATATAAGATAATTGGGTAACTATTATCATATAGTTATGATCAGCCTGTCCAAGCAATGAGTGTGAAATTTAGGTAGAGTAGCCATTTTTAGGGCACTTAGTAGTTTTTTAGGGCACTTATCGACTACTGCTTATATGATATACTAGTTACGGTATGCCATGCTATGCACGGCCCAACCTATTTTTACGCAATCGAAGTTAAAGAAATATTTTAAAATCTATCATTTATCTTTAAAGTACTATATTTCAATCATAAAGAAAAATTATGTTTGCGAATGTTATTTATTGTCATAATTGATTAATCATCTAAATATATTAACAACTACCATTATACTCTATTTTATAGTTACGCCCAAATTGTTTATTGATTACTTTAAAATTAATTTTGATTAAATGATATCTTTCTTACTTCTTGCTCTTCATTAAACAATGAAAGCATGAATAATCTAATTAATTCAGTGTTGATTGAATAAAACAACCCATTTTATATCTGACACAGGCATTTAAAGAAAATAAAATCTATTACTGTAAAAACAAACCATTTTATATCTGACACAGGCATTTAAAGAAAATAAAATCTATTACTGTAAATTATAATATACTAAATCTAATTTTGAGAGACTTAGATCTTTTTTGACACAAGATGATTTTGTAGAATCTGATTTATGATCTCTACTAACAAAATGTTGCACAGTTTCGTATAGTTTTGATGGTTTTTAATTCAATGGTAAATATCTTCCTTCATATTATTGTTATTCTTTTGTCCTTATTACTACATATTGTTTGACTAAAAGGTTAAATCTCACCGAAAGAAAAATATAGAAGCTCGATTTCCAATCAAAACCTTCATTTTATTCCTATAGTTAGTTAATCTATCCGGAAATTATATTCAATCAAAACATTCATTATAAATCCCTTTGTATTAGTTTGGTTAGTCTATTCGAGAAGCATTTTTATGTAAATATTAGAAATACATTTAATGGTTGGTCAATTTTGCGTCAAAAACTCTTATATGTGAGTGTCAAATAATGAATTAGATAGATAAACACTTGAACTATTATTATGAAAGACTTTTTTTTTTAATTTCACTCAATTTAAATGCAAAATGCATCAGCAACCTTATTTGGTGGCTCCTGAGTACTTAACGACATCAAAGGAAAAAATATTTTGCAAACTAAGATGGATTATTTGAATAACATATAAACCATCATATGTACTTGTCATTCGCTTGTTCAAACTTATAAGTTCCTTATTATTATATTACTTAAAATTAATTTATTTAGCTAATTTTTTGAAGCTCTATCAGTTACTACTTTTTTTCACATGCCTTACCTGTTTTGGTATTCAGATAATTATAGATTTAGTTAGTAAAGCACACGAAGTTCTGTGGAAAGGAAAATATTATGTTTTTTTCTTAATTCGAATTGACAAAAAACACAATTCACGGTTACTTTATATATCGTAGTATCAAATGACCATAGAGCTGATGGATGCTTTTCATAAAAAAATCCATCTGATAAACATTGAATAACCAAAGGCTGAGCTGATATGAACATTATATGTCAAAGAGGTGACAAAAATGGAATTGAAAGAAAGAAGTGAGAAAAGAACGAAAAGTACGTAGCCATTGAGCTTCTACTGTTGTAAACATGGACAAAGGGTGAAGGAAATCTTATCCCACACCGCTAGCCATAGGCAAAACTTTTCACATTATAACAGAGGGTGCATATAACGATAGGGCAAATTGGAAGCTTTAGTTAATACGTGGCAGCGTGGGACCTTCTCAAGCACGCACGTGTGATGTGAGTAGCGTGTTTACGCTCTGTGGGCCCCAATTGCTAATGGCTTTTTTTGGAATCCGACCCCAAAATGGGTCAAAAATTTAAGAATGCAACAGAAATGGGGTGCTGAAATATATTGTAACAAAAATGGGTATATCGGCACAATTTGTGCCGACTTACAACAAAAAGTAGACGGCGCAGGTGATGAAAGTAACGGAACAAATATTTTTCACAAGTCGGCGTTTATTCTGCCGACTTAGTAAGTCGGCACAACAAATGCCGACTTGCTGTTATGTTATTATTAACAAATCGGCATTTGTTTTGCCTATTTACAAGTCGGCAAAACTTTTGCCGACTTATGCTGAACAAATATCAGTTATGTTAGTTGTAAAACTTTACACTCACTACACTTAGTCATTGAGCTCGCATTTTGTCCCAGTTATCAGGTATCTTATTCCCTCCTAGTGGACATAACCTTCCCAACAACCCAAAAACAAGAACAAAAAAGATGAAAAAACAGAACCCAAAAACTAAACAAGAGAAACGACACTAAACAGTACTATCATGAAATTCAAGCTGCAAAGTTAACAAGATGGGTTGCTGTACTAGATCCCAGGGAGCTTAAAAAATATCATCTTTCTATACTAAACTGTTTACTAAGAACAATGAAATTTGAAAATTAAGCACTTAAATAAGTACCTAATTAACAGAACACAGGACACCAATCCTTAGTTATTGCAGAATACTCAAATTTAAAAAATATTATACTCTAAACAACCACTTGATATTTGGTAAACTCTTGCTTAATACTTTAATTTCTATTACAACTTCCAAACTGAATATAAAATACCCATGTGATTCCCTTTATGATGGGCAACAAAATTGGGAAGTGGACTAAAACAGAGAAAATACAATTACATACAGTGGAGACACATATCTCCGTATACGTGTTAAATTGCGCAGAGGTTTGAATTAGAAATATCTACATCATTAACTCAAATTCTTCATGTTTTACTTAAATTATTTCATATATTCTGTGAGGTCTGCATTGCACTAAATTGACTGATCTGCTCACATACTATGTGGCCTCTCTACACTGTCAGTACCAAGTAATTGAATTTTGCGTGGTCCTAGAACTGAAAGATCACATGGATTACAAATATTACCATTAACAGCAAGAAGAAGCACTTTCATAGCTTGTTCAATTCACAGGAAGAATGCAAGCAGCCTGTGAACCTCAAATGCAAGCAGACTGTGAACCTCTACTTCACAAAGTTAATTGTCACTTGACTTTAGGATTCTAAATCCTGTAAATGTAGTCTAAAGAACTGCGAGCTAAATAGTTATAGTGAATAAGATACCTGATAACTGGGACAAAATGCGAGCTCAATGACTAAGTGTAGTGAGTGTAAAGTTTTACAAATATTTGTTCAACATAAGTCGGCAGAAGTTTTGCCGACTTGTAAATCGGCAAAATAAATGCCGATTTGTTAATAATAACATAACAGCAAGTCGGCATTTGTTGTGCCGACTTACTAAGTCGGCAGAACAAATGCCGACTTGTGAAAAATATTTGTTCCGTTACTTTCACCACCTGCGCCGTCTACTTTTTGTTGTAAGTCGGCACAAATTGTGCCGATTTACCCATTTTTGTTACAATATATTTCAGCGCCCCATTTCTGTTGCATTCTTAAATTTTTGACCCATTTTAGCGCCGGATTCCTTTTTTTGGGTATCACATGGCTATGTTCAGTTAAGGAAGCCAGAGAGTACAACAACACAGTGCAAGCCTCATCAAATGTACGACTTGAATTTCGCAAAATGCCCCTGAAAGCAGGACGATACCAAACTCCTCAAACTCGGCTTTCTATATTACTTTACTACTATTATAGAAAGGTGAAGGGCACCTGCTTGGGGTCGTGGTGCTTATGGATTAGCGCCACAGATTTAGTAAAATAGTCACTTCTTGATTTTTAGTTGAGGCGATAGTCAGCTTTAAGCAAACCTATAATTCACTAATTAGCTACTTTTACAATTACTTATTAAAATATAGCCATTCTTTGACAGCCACTTTTTTGAGCTATAAAATAAAGCATACTAAGATTTTTCAAAACCGAGTGGCCACTTTTGGGCCGCTTTAAATATAAATACCCACTTTTAAACTTATTTGATGAAATCTAACCAAATATTTTTACGGAAACTTACGAATTTTTAAGTAGTTTAACGTGAACTTCAATTTTTTTTTTTAGAGCTTCCACTATGGTCAATAAAACTTTGAGATAGAGTTTGCACAGGTTGCCAACAAAATAGTTACTTTTACCACTATTATTTGAACAATGTCATCAAAATATTTAAGTTATCTAACTCTTATTTATGAGTAATGTCATGGAGTTGGTAAGAAAAATAAAGAAATTAATCAAAATAGCTACTCAAGTGGTCGCTTAAAGAGAATAACCGGCAAATAATTAAGATGAATCACATCCAAAATAGGCTGAATTGAAAAAATATGACACAAGAAGCAATGGTTTGCCAAAATACCCTCAATAACAGCGATTTAGCAAAACTATTCTCCATTAGTTTAATGAAACTTATTCCGGATGAAAATACCCCTCACAACTAATAAAAAGACCTATACTATCTTTCCCTTCCTTTTCTCCATTCAAACAATCTCTAAACCCTAAAAACCTACAACTTTTACAGATTCCTCCATTAAAACGAAGATTCAAGGTTAGATTCCTTCAAATTCCTACTCTCTAACATTCATTTGGATAACCTTGTAGAAAATCTATAAAAATGGGTATCTTACACAGACTTCTTGACTTCTTGTAAATTGCGAAAACTTTAAGCCTTGTTGCAATTGGCAACTTGTCTCTGCAAGTCTTGGCTATGCAAAGAGTTTAAGCTTTTGTGCAATGGCACCTTACACAGACTTCCCTGGCTATTTTCAAGACTTCAAGCTTTATTGTAGTGGCCAACTTGCAAAAGAAAGTCTATGCAAATCTTGGCTATTGCCAAAAGTTTAAGCTCTGCTGCAATGGGCACCTTACAAAGACTTCCTGGCAATTGCCAAGACTTTAAGCCCTGTTGTAGTGGCCAATTTACAGAGAAAGTCTCTGCAAGTCTTGGCTATTACCAAGAGTTCAAGCTCTGGTACAATGGGAACCTTGCACAGACTTCTTGGCAATTGCCAAGACTTCAAACCCTGTTGCAGTGGGTAATTTGCAGAGAAAGTCTCTTCAAGTCTTGGCTATTGCCAAAAGTTCAAGCTCTGGTGCAATGGACACCTTGCATAGACTTATTGGCAATTGCCAAGACTTCAAGCCTTGTTGCATTGGGTAATTTGTGAGAAAGTCTCCGCAAGTCTTGGTTATTGCCAAGAGTTCAAGCTCTGGTGCAATGGGCGCCTTAACTAGGAAATCAAAGTGAAATCTAACACAAGAAAAATAAAAATAAGATTGAATGAAGGTTACGAACATCGTCATTAAGGGTCAACTTATCACTAGACAAATCAAGAAACCAACTTCTTTTATAAGTGGTAACACCACCCAAATGATGTCACAAAATTCTCTCCAACTTTTGGCAACAATCAACACTTTAAGGTCAGGTGGAAGGAGGTAACTTGTAGGGGAAGTCTCTGAAAGTATTGGCACTTGCAAATACTTTACGATCTGGTGCAATACGCAACCTGCAGACAAAGCCTCTGCAAGTATTGGCAATAGCCAAGACTTTAAGATCTATGCAATAGTCAACTTGCAGAGAGAGTCTCTTCAAGTCTTGGCAATATCCAAGACTTTAATCTCTGTGCAATATAGGCTACTTGCAGAGAAAGTCTCTGCATTAATGGCAATAGCCAAGACTTTAAGCTATGTGCAATGAGCAACAACAATATCTAATTGCTATTGTCAACAAGAACCTTAAAAGCATCGCAAGCATAAGAAGTAAAAAAAAAAAAAAAAATCACAAGAACGTCAAATTTAATTCAACGATCATCAATCAAAATGGAAAAAACTTACAGATAAATGTATAGATAATAATTACCAAAAAGAAATACAGAAAAAAATAAATACAAATAAAGGATTAGGAAAAATAAAAATTACATTATAATACAAATTAAAGAAAAATAATAAAGTAAATAAATTTTTTTACAGATTTTTTAAATGTCTCTAGGACACAAAGAAGAAAGAAGGAAATGAAGGGGGAATGAGAGAAGGAAAGGAATGAGGAAAGAGAGAAGGAGACTGTTCCATGTGAATTGGATTTAGGCAGGAGCAAAATAGTTCTTTCGCATAGTGAGGGATGATGTGGAGGGCATTTAATCAAAAACATTTGAAAATATGGGCAAATTGGTAAGACCAGTACTTATGGAGGACACTGCGTGAAATTTTTTGTCCAAAATATGTAAGAATGAAACTCTATGTTAGACTTGGGCCTGTGCTGGCACAAGGCTTCTCGACTAGTTATACTAGGGACGATAAGCACATGCCCAAGCTCAAACAAATAAACTAAAATAAATTAATTTTAGAGTTAAGTATGACTAAGAACATTTATTTTCAACAGAAATCGGGTAACACCAAGTCGTGTTATTTAGTACTCCAATATCATCTCTTTTTTAAAAAATGCATGTTAATTCACAACGACACTTATAGCCTGTTTGACATTGCTTCTCCAGATCCAAAAGTACTTTTTTTAGAATTTTAGGGTGTTTGGCAACAAAAAAAAAATTACTTTTAGGTAGAAGCAGAAACAGTTTTTCTACTGTTGGGGAGAAGCTACAAATATCTGCTTCTTCCAAAAAGCAGAAGTAGAAGCAGTTTATTAATTTTTTCAAGACAAAAATATCCTTACTAAAAAAATTATATTTACCAAATTATCCCTCATTAATTAACCATATCTCTCTCTAAATAAAATTATATTTCTCTTTTTTCCATTGTTTTCCTACTATATATTTTTATAAATCTTCTTCCTCTTACGACTAGTTTTTATTTATAATTATTTCTATCAACCGTAAATAGGATCTCCTATTTCTCAAATCATTTTTTAAAGTAAGTAATTACTATAAATTTTTAATTCAGTTATCACTTCAATTTAACTATATTTTATGTTGTTCAATAGCTTAAATCTTTAATTTTATTTTATGTTTTACATTTTAACTAAATAATTTTTTAATTAAAGTCTTTTATAATAAATAATTAAAATTATTATTTTTATTAATCTAAATATAAAATGAATTTGGATGTCCTTTTCGTAATTTAACACTCAAAAGTACTTTTTATAAAGATTAGCCAAACACAAATTATTTATCAAAAGTACTTCTCTAATGAGTTGTCCAAACACAAACTGTTTATTATCCAAAAGTACTTCTTTGAAAAGTACTTATGCCAAAAGTACTTCTCAAATTAAGCAGTTTTTTTGCAGCAATCCCAAACAGGCTCTTAAGCTCGTGCTAGCACGGGCCCAAGCTCAAATAAATAAATATAAATAAATTATAAAGTTAAGTATGATTAAGAATATTTATTTTCAACTTTAGTTTGCGTTTATGGGAAGTTAGGTTGATATCAAGTCGGTTGTTATTTAGCAAACAATATCATCTCCTTTTTAAAAAAATGCATATTATTACACAACGACACTTTACTTGGAATATATTAACTTTTTTAAACAACGTACTAATGCCTCTAGGCTTACACAGTAACAAACAAATTCAAGAATGTTAAGACACAATTAGCTGGTCATTGGAGTTTTGACAGTTATAATACAAATTTCTTTGTAGATGGAACCTCTACAAACAATAAAAGATCGCTGCTCGATGTTTGCAAGTTGGATCTAGAGGGTATATTTTTAATAGACATAGAATAAAAGGAATTCATTGGCTGAGCAAAAAGAAATACTGCAGCTCATTTGAAAGTTTATATCATACTGGACAATTCTACCCTTTCGTTGATGTAATAATCTAATTTTGTAAATCAGTCACAAATAAGTCATGCGGAATTTATGTATGATCGATTTGTCTGAATAAATTAGTTTCCATTCCAGTGGACGGCTAGTGAATGTTTAAGTGACCGCAAGGCCATGTGAAGCGACTAATGTTGAACCTTTAGAAAAACCTAATATGCACTTCTGTAAGCAAATACAAAGGTGTAATAATATGCCCTTCACCTTATTTATTTGAATTAAAATATTGTTATGGATTTTCACCTTCTAGGATTGAAATTTAAGATATTTTTCTGAAGTTTCACTTTGTAATAAATTTCGGACCCTAGAAACTATTATGTATTTGTTATGAATCCACTGAATAGTGGATGTCCATTATTGTGGAACACATGAGGTGTATGTTATACGGGAACTATTATATGATAACCGTTACGGGATAACCGTTATGATATGGTTGCCCAACAACAGGTTATGAGACAACAACAACAAGTTATGAGACAACAACAGGTTATGAGAAGACAACAACATGTTATGGGGCAATATGTTATGGGATAACAGGTTGTCGTTTTCATTCTCTTTTCTTATGCCTATAAATACGGCATATCATTTGTAAGTTAAAAGTGAAGAAAAAGGAAGAAAGAAAGAGTTCCTCCATATTTGTCATACTCTCTTTAAATTTTAGCTCTTATTAGTAGTTTGTCCTTGCTATATTACTTTAATTTTATAACACGTTATCAGCACGAGTCTCTATTTTTAAGATTTATTAGGATTAAATTAAAGACGATCCAGCTGACCATGAGTGCTACTTTGCAAATAGATCATGGAGGTGGTGCGTTTCTCTTCTTTAACAGTTGGTTTTCAACTATCTTGAGGTAAAATCCTTTTTAGTAACTTTTTCTTAAAAGTTGGATTATGAACGTAAGTGAGGTCTGTTACTTAATTATAAAGTTTTGTCTACTTTATCCATGTCACTGTGCGGTCTTCACATTCAATGCTAGCACAAATTTTTATATCAATGATATATTAAACTACACTATATACACCAATACTGTTCATATTGTCAAATGGGGAAGAGGTTAAATCACCAAACTATTTTTCTGCTTCCATGCAAACAGTTTTTTAATTAATAATCTCATAGGAGTTACTTGCTCCCGTAAAAGGTGCTTTTGGCTTTTTGCTCCATCTCATTCTAAATTGAAATCCGTTCTCAACCTTCCTGGTTAATATAGAAGTGTACATATTTAAGGAATTGAGATATTGCTAATGGCCTGCTATAAGTTGAGCTTTGTGTTTCTTCTTCAGGTAAGTCACATCGTAACATTTTTAATCTTCCTTGTGATACTGTTATTGCCATATAAATCCATTAGTTATCAAAATTTAAGAAATTATGTCTCATTCTTATATTGGAATTGTGCATGGTCAGCGGTTAAGCTTAGTCACTTATGAATGTTATATGTATGTTCACCCTAGGAGACCTAGTGTTTTGTTTATTTTCATTTTCATACCAAATTCGTAAAGCTAGTCTTATTAATTATACAATTAGTCAAAAAGAATTTTACCGACCTTAGACATCATAAATCTCCTTATAGATTCATCAAGTAGAGGTCCTGGTTTATTCCATACTAAAGGTTTTATAATGATTTTATTGTATTGTTATTATTGATCTTTGAGTGGTCACTCAATAATGTAATCTTTCCTTACTTTCATATATTTAATCTTTACTAATTATTTTGTTGAGTTAGTAATCAGATTCAAGTGACAGTGATAACAGTTGTACTCAAGAGGTTAGTATTTCTTCCTGTCTATTGTTATTGTTCTATTTTACTACTAGAGAATAAACGGAAACATAATAATTATGTGACATGTACGGATTAATATTCTTATTAGTTTACTCACTATAGTAGTTGATATTCCTACCATTGGTTCTGGCAAATTTTATATATTAATGGAGAAGATAATAAGTCCACTTCGCATTGAATTTGAAAAGTCTATCCAAAGGTAAGCTCGGCAATAGTTGGTGTCTAAAGAATGCCCTTTTGGTTTATAATATAATATTACAAAATTATTCATAAGTTTAAAATTTTAGATTTTTACCTTTTAAGTTTCTGCTCTAAAATAATTATAATACTACATGGTTAACTACATGAGCAGAGCATAATTACACCACATGTTGCATCGTATGATAGTGATAATGGCGCAAAGGTAAATACACGCACACTTTGGCTTATTATTTCATTTGTTGATGATAGGAGATCAGAATATTAAGTGCAGGTGCACCATGATGATAAAAGATGTTGGATTCAAGTCCGAATATAGCCTAATACACCTTTATAAAGGTAAGACATCGAGTTCAGATCCCAGTGCACCATCTTGATAATACAATGATGGAAAATTATAAAGCCCGTCCCACTGGATATGATATGCTCCATTCCCTAAAATGAATATAGTAGCAGTATATGAAATATTTTAAATAAGACAATAATTTTTATGCTTGAAAGAAAGCAAAATTGTTGTGTTTGGCATAAGACAAAAATTATTATTGTGGTTAAGCTATGGTTATGGACGTGGACTTTTCAAAAGAGAAAATAATAATAATTGGTATCATCATCATGATGAAATAAATAAGAGAGCAATAAGGGTTCTCAAAAGAAACTGTTTAAACAGTAATAATATCATCAATATGATATGTGAATATGAGGCACGTCCAAATAATTATGGTTCATTCCTGAAGTGAATGAGATAATTTTTGATAAATATGATGAATATAGACCAATTCCTAGAATTGAATGTGGACGAGCCTATGTGTGGCTAACAAAAATAACATAACACACCTTCGAAAGAGGTTCGAAAATAATGAATATGTCCTTTATTATGACATAGATGGTCATTGCTCACGTACAAAACGTACGTCAAAATTATATCTTATTATGAATTTCATAAGAGCAAGTGAAGCAAGAAATTGATCTTGTCTATAATGATTTGACCATGAGAAAAATTATATAATATTTTTTTGAAGGAGATATTCACCATATGGATGGTTTAATGAAATATATGGTAGTATAAAACTAATTGAGAGCTCTAGAAGAGCAATTTATTACTAGATGGATGAATATGAAATTGATGAAATATTTAGTATAGTATGTCTCAAAGAAACTTCTTAAGTTTCAAATACAATTGCCAAAATGACTATCATGTTGAGACTAAAATTGATGGAAAGATAAGAATATCTTTATATTACTACAATAATGTCGGGTGAGATATATGTGGTTGAAAAGCTCCCCATCTCTTCCTCCATTTTATACTACACAATGCATGCCACAATAAACTAAAGTTTATTGTTACAACGTCTATGCTATAGTAAACCAAAATTTTACTAGAATGAATAAATATATTAATTGACATGACCGGTTAGACCATCCCGGTTAATGATGCGCGAAATAATTGAGAATTCGCATGGGTGTATATTGAAGAATCAGGATTCTTTAGGAATTCTCTTTGTGCTGCTTGTTCTCATGATAAATTAATTATTATACCAACTAAATTTGGGATTAGGATCCCTGCACTTCTGGAATATATTAAAAGGTGAATATGGGCCCGTTCACTTGCCATGTGGACCATATAATTATATGATAGATGCATCTATGGAAAGGTCACATGTGTGTTATTATAAACCTGCAATGGTACTTGCAAGGTTAAATATTTGCTCAAATTAATTTAACTAAAAGCACATTTCCAGATTATGTGATCAAGACAAGTTTCTTGATAATGTTGGCAAGCTGGTTTAGTAAATTCATAAAATTGAAAGCCTCCAATTATTGACTAAATCATGCATATAAGAACAAAGCTACATAAATCAGGTATGGGATATGGTATATCCATACAGCAGCACTTGTGCGCGACATGCCACCAAATAAAGTCCCCTCATAATTGGTTCATGGTCATGAACCAAATTTTTTTTCATCTAATAATTTTAATGTGCGGTATTTTAACAATTACTCCAGCACAACGCACAAAGATGGATCCCAGAAAAAAGGGTTGGGAATGAATGTTAGTATGCCTAACATTAGGGGGAGAAAATTAAAAGCAGCTAAGGAATAAATTAAATTGTCATTGATATGATCCTCATTTAAAGATAATACAAGTCACTGCCAGACGCATTGCTGACCCAAAGCTAAAATTATATTCCAGCTGTTAATGCTCCAAATTTAATTTGATGTCCTAGTAGGACAATCTATTTATGCAATGAGTCTAAGGTACGCTTGAAGCGTTGTAGACCATTCGGTTCCAATGATAAAAAATTCTTGAAAAAAAAAAAGGAGCAAAATGATTATGATGGTCAAATAAGGAGGTATGGCTCTAGAAGAGCCCATGACATAAGACTTCATGAAACCTCATCAGGAGAGGTTCAGGTACCTAAAAATAATAAATAAGAAGAGATCTCAATATGTTATATCACATTGGGAACCGATATAAAACTATCGTCGACGATATCTTACATATATTACATAGCTCAATATTATAAATAATGATGAGGATCTTGAGCTTAAGTCTGTTAGTAATACAGACATGAAATAATTGGCCAAAAATTTAAAAGATGCATTCAAGCAGAATTGATATGAAGTTTACGGATCTATAGTCCGAACACCTGTAGGTGCAAAGCCAGTGGATCATAACTAAGTATTTGTGCAAAATGAAATGAAAAAAAACTAAAAAATGAAGTCGTTAAATATAAATCACGACTTCTGGCATAAAGGATTTTTGAAAAGATATGGCATTGAATATATGGAGATATATTCTCCTTTGGCTGATGCAATCACCTTCAGATATATTATAAATCTGGCAGTGCATGAAAGACTTGACATGCGTCTAGTAATCTTTGTTATAACCTATTATATGGTTTATTGGATAATAAAATGAGAAATACTTTAAGGATTCAAAATGCTTGAAGCATTTAAAGGTTCCCGGGAAACCTGTTCAAAAAGCTTCATAAATTTTTATATGGATTAAGTAATCTGGTCGCATGTGATTAAATCACTGTGAGCTTCTTGGTATATAAGTATTATATTCTAATGCAATAGGTGCATTGAATAATCTTGCCAACAATACTCCACCAATTATAGCTTTTGTTATAACTTTATTATCAAGATTTAGTTCTTCTCCAATGCAAAGACATCGGAAGAATACAAAATATTTGCTTGGTCTACATAAAAGCCTGATATCAACCGGCTATTAATTTATTTGTGGAGGTACAACTATATTATGACATTCTATAAAATAAATTGTTGATGCTACATCTTCGAATCATGAAAAGATAATAGTCATGCATGAAGCAAACCAACAATATGAATGATTGAGGTCAATAGCATCAATATATTTATCAACAGTGTGGTCTTTCTTTGAAGACGATAATCCGAACAATATTATATGAGATATTACATGGATAATTCAGCTAAATGGATATACAATTAATGAGACAGTTGTTCAGCAAAATTCTTTTAATGGTGATCTTCAAAGGAATGAAGAAATTAAGATTGAAGAATTCATTCAGTGAGAGTTTGACGGAGCTATTCACTAAGTCATTGACAATCTCAACTTTGAAAAGCTGAAATACAAGATTGGAATGCGTCGTCTCCAAGACATTAAGTGATGCTATTCATCAGGGGGAGTAAACTACGCACTGCACTCTTTTTTCCTTAACCAAGGTTTTGTCCCAATGGGTTTTCCTGGTAAGGTTTTTAATGAGGCAGCATGGAATGCGTATTACATGGGCAACCAAGGAGGAGTAAAATACGCGTTGTACTCTTTTTTTTCTTAACCATGGTTTTTTCCCACTGGGTTTTCCTGGTAAGGTTTTTAATGAGGCAACTGCTAATGCGTATTACAAGATGTGTGCATTATTTTTCCTTCACTAGGCTTTTCTCCCATTGGATTTTTCCTAATAAGGTTTTAACAAGGCACATTATCTATTGATGGACATCCAAGGGGGAGTGTTATGAATCCACTGAATAGTGGATGTCCATTATTGTGGAACACATGAGGTGTATGTTATACGGGAACTATTATATGATAACCGTTATGGGATAACCGTTATGATATGGTTGCCCAACAACAGGTTATGAGACAACAACAAGTTATGAGACAACAACAGGTTATGAGAAGACAACAACATGTTATGGGGCAACATATTATGGGATAACAGGTTGTCGTTTTCATTCTCTTTTCTTATGCCTATAAATAAGGCATATCATTTGTAAGTTAAAAGTGAAGAAAAAGGAAGAAAGAAAGAGTTCCTCCATATTTGTCATACTCTCTTTACATTTTAGCTCTTATTAGTATTTTGTCCTTGCTATATTACTTTAATTTTATAACAGTATTTTGTTTGTATAGGTTTCACAATTATAATACTTTTAAGGCAAGTTCATTGTCTTTATGTTGCAAACCCCATGATCTTTTGACTTTGAAGGAGTTCTTTAGTTTCAAACTCCATGCATTATCATTGAGTTTTCACTTATAACACTTCGAATTTAAGAAATACTGTCTTGTTATTTTATGTTATTATTCAACTACTTGCATATTTAAGATATAGCTATTCTTCATACTAATAAGCAAATTCTGATTCTTCTTATTTTAGCATCCGTAAAAATTGTTATTTGTCAAAGTCATCCATTGAAACTTGACTCTTTTAATTCGTAACAACTATTTCACTGATTCTACGACATTAAATAGTATTAATCTAATTGTAAACCTCTAAACATTAAATTTCTCTTGTTTAAGTTCATTAATACTATAATTTAATTGTAATCCTCTAAATACCCCAGCTGCATGTGTAGGTATTATTTAATCACTTTGTCTTCTTAATAGTGCGCCACCATTTAATTTATTGTATTATAGTTAGTGGTTAACTTTCTTAATTCTACGTAAAAGTAAATGTTGCAGCTTATATTAGTAGTAGTTGAAAGTATTAATAGTGTAACAATGTTTTTCGATTGAAAACCAGTACAAACTTATCCTTTTGAAGAATGAATAAATCAACTTTAAGTGACATACATAATTAAGTAGAAAAGCTAAAAAGATACTAACAAACAAAAGGCTGAAGGAACTTCTATCCCACACAGCTAGCAAGAGCTAAATTAAAGAGGGTGTACGATAACACTGTAGATCTAAATCTTTCCTATGTATGGTGCAACGTGGCACTTCCACATGTGAAGTGGACCGTCTGATGATGTGAACATGTGTGGCTTCTATCGGCCCCTTACAAAATGTTCGGTTAAGGTAGCAGGGAGTACAACCACTACAGCCATCCCCCATTAAATGCACAAGGTGAATTTTCGAAAATGTCCCTGCAAGCAGGACGGCACCAAGCTCCTCTAACTCTCCTTTATATAATAATAGTAATAATATTTGCTTTCATATTAGTTATTAATGATTTATGTAATTTTTCTAACAGTCTCAGTCTAATTTGAAGGTAATTTCTCATTTGAGAGTTTAAATTTCTACTATTAAAAATAAGGACTTGGCAAGAAACATTACTTTGCTAAATCAGTAAGTCAATCAAGGAATACAATCAACATAACTCACATAGATAACCTTAGCTCTCAATATGGTCGATTAAGTTCCACGACCTATATTAAGCACCTTTATTTCTCGGAAAATTTAGGGCAATATTCCTAAAATGTAACTTCTTAGTTCAAAACTTCTGGACATTGTATTAGAGGTTCACTTGTATAAGTTCAAATTCCAAAAGAATTCTCTTTTTGGCCGCATTTTTAAGTTGGGATTATCTTGTACCTATTTTAAAACTAATTGATTATATTCTAATTAGCAATCCTAAAAATGGCCACCTAATTAGTAAGTTTTCTTAAAAGTGGCTATGCTTCAAAGAGCACCACTAAAAGTGGCTACTTGGGGTCGGCAAAGAGGACGACCCCAAGCTCCTCTAACTGACCTTTATATAATAGTAGTAATTATAATCAAGTTTAAAGGAAAAGTCCAAATTTTCAAGAAAAATCTTGGAATTCTCAAATTTCGGGAGTTTTCCCTTCTGAACTTAAGAATTTTTTCATTTTAAACTCCATGATTTTTAATGTGAGATTTTGACTTGAAATTTTTCCGTGACTATGCTTCTAAAATATTGCAAATGTTGGTTGTCCCTCGATTAGCATTATAAAAAGTGACTAAAAAAAATTTCATGCATTGAGTTGGACCATTGGGCATGTCCAAAGGATTTTTTACACAAATATGGAAACTTGTATTTCTACATTACAAAAAAATAGCAATATTATATAAATTACAAGGCATAACTATATTTTGTCGAGCACAAATATACAAACTTGAGTCTCATGATTACCAAAATAACATCTCCACGCCTGAATACTCCACCGCCCAAAATCGCCATAGTGTCACCGTGCGCCATCGTACACCACCAGCCAGCCACCACCAGGAAATATCAAAATACACACTCTTCTCCACCTCCGTCTATTCATGACATTGGTTTTTCCAAAAGTCACTGATTTGGCATAGATAGTGACTTTTAAAGTCGGATTCATCATATTTTCTAGGTAGATCGAGATAGAGATTATGCCGGGGATATAACGGAGCTTATCGGGACAGAGATTATGTTATGAATAATATGATGTATTTAAATTTTCAAGTTTGAACGAACACATAAATTATAAAAATCAATGCTCAAAATACAAGGTTTGTTCTCTTATAATGCAGACATTATACCCTTAAACCAACAACTAATCCGCCAGCTATTACAATATCACTCTTGGATTTTGATAAAATTGCAGCTTTGTGTACCAGTAACGGTCCATTCAGAATAATGGTACACGTGGCTCATTAGTCATTATTTCGAGAATGATATGATCCAGATCTAATGTGCAAGTGTATAGTTTTAGTGGAAATAATCTCTGTTTCTGTTCATTAAGTTTATATTCCCTCTGTTTATGTTCGTTCACTGTTGGCCCCTCTCCCCGTTTCAAGAACAGTCTAAACACCGTGAAACAGTCTGATTTGTTCATAGAAAAGTCGTGTATGATTTGTTCAAGTGCTTGATACAATGAGATACATCAAAATACAGTTAGATATGGTACAAAAACAGCGCAAATACAGCAAGATACAACGAGATACAGTTAGATACGGTGCAAAAATAGTGCAGATACAACAAAATAAAGTGAGATACTGTCACGCCCTAAAAAATTATAATTAACTGACTCTGTGCGAGGTGTATTATTTAAAGGCTCGTGACTGGTGTTAAAAAAGATACAAAATTATTTAGAGAAACTCGAAGTCGCCACTTGACAAGTTTAAGGTGTGCCAAGTCACCAAAAGGTACCTTGGAACACCTCTGACTCGTTTAATGATCTGCGTTAGAGATTCGGGTAAGGTTCTCAGTTGACTCTCGGGAAGGTATTAGGCACCCTCGAGTCCTGTGCCAAGCACAGTTGCTTTATTGTCGTGTTTTTAAAAATATGGTCGTATTATTTTGCCGTTTAATGAAAATTGCGCTTTAATTGTTCATTTGAAACGTTTTAAGCAGATCACGAATCATACTTATTATTTTTTGCCTAATCTTTTTCAACATAATTTCTTTTGTCTAAAAGTAGATAACAAATCATACTTATTAATGCCTAATCGTATGAGCCTTCACAATCCTATTATTTTGCCTAATCGTGTCGTCTTTCTTATTATATATAGATTATTAGTTCAAAATATGTACAATTTCTTTGCCTTTGTTGTTGGTCTAAACGAGAAAACATTGTGCGAATGCAATACTTTCACCTGCTTGACTATCCAAAAGAACTCATATTCAAAACCAAATCAAATTTAATCGTTTTAAAATGAGCAGCCCATGATGAGTTTCCAAGTACTTAAATCTGTTTCTTGTTGCGCTAGAATCGAAGTTGTACCCATTAATGGGTTCTCGCCTAACGTTTTCAGAAAAAAAATTTTGCTGAATGAAGGAGCAATGTAATTTTTTAGATGAAACCACTAGTCCTTCCTCGATTAGCTATGCTTCTTGCATTCAGTGGAAGATGCCAAGAGCACACATATCACCTCCAAAATATAGTTTAAACCATTCACATTTCTGCTTGTTTTTCATCAAAAAAGGACAAATTTTAGCTGCATGACATGATCGAATTAATGATGTGCTAACACATACTCCTTCCCTTCCTAACCTTTGCGTCTTTTCAGTTTAGGTACACAGTACACCCTTAGATTAGGGGTAAATTTTTCTAATACAAACAACAGTAATCGAACCAAAATGATTCAAATTATGGAAGTTGTTATGTGATAAAAGAAGGACGACTTGAATTATGAAGTAGTTATGTGACCAAAAAATAAAAAAAGAGGACTTGGTTTGAAATATGGCAGCCTAGCAATATTCCATTTTTTACCCATAAAGCTGCTCTTAATCAGTTTATAAACAAAAAAATAATATTTCATTCTTGGCATACAATAATCAAGAAAAAACAGGTGCCAACACAAGTAAAAAAATGCCAATCCTTTTAGGCATAGTCAGACCATTTCATACATAAAATAACATGATCAAAAATAAAAAATTTGACGAGTGTTTAACTAATGAAGAAAAATTCCAAACTAATAGCCAACGAAAATAGCAAGCAAAGCAACAACGCAACAGCCTTTTACTCCAAACATCAGCAAATAAAAACAACCCCTTTGAACCTTTCTTTGACTTAAAACTCAAGAGTTTACAACCCCAAAGACTCTTAAGAGTAGTAGTCTTTGGCTCTAAATTCTTTGATCTAACTTACTTATTTTTTTACTTTCTCTCTCAATGTTTTTCAGCTGGTGGTTGTGTTTTCAGCAGGTTGTTGGTCTCTTAAATGAGGAGTTCAAACTCCTATTTATGGATGAAAAATATAGCTAAGGGTGGAGTGTTTGGTTGGCTAAAAGTACAAGCCCATCCCTCACTTGAGTACCCTTGTCAAGTCCCATATTTTATGACTTTTATAAGACTATTTCAGTCACTCTTTATGTACTAAAAAGCTGAAAAACAAGCTGTCCAAGTTGGCTCTAGTGGATCTACAATTACTACAATTAAAAAGAACCAAGAATTATACTTGAAAATTTGCACTCGTACACAGCAACTTTCAGCTCTGAAACATACTTAAAGCCAACCCCCAAACCTCAAGTCCAATATAACCAAATGACTTTTTGGACTTGCAAAAATCTAAGCTAAAACAATCCACAACTAAACATAAGTAGAATTACTGACACTCTTAACACTAAATGAAGTAGACAAAATATTATATAACTCGCTAATTCTAATAAAGCAGAGAACAAGCAACTTCATATTCGGACACAAGATTTAAAGCTCTTTTTTATTTACAAAGAAACTTGAATTAATAAAGCTATATGAACCATACTTAAACAAGCAAACGCATACAAACATATTCTGACACAATTTCGATTTGAAAAAATGAATATAACAATGAAGGTGAACATGTCTACTTGGCTACATACACTATTTTATATACTAGTCACTTGACAGTAACCTAGACATAGGCAGCCAATTCACATGTCAAACCGAACATTCAAACACTTGTACTTGGAAATAAAACGATCTAAAACAAAAGGAAGACAAGATTAGGAACAAGAAAAGAAAAGACTCAAGGCGTTCTTCTAACCCGTTGAATCAAAATCAAGAGCTGCTCTGTTGCGTCTCCCTCGCTATCGCGTTCACATCATTGCCTCATAAATCAACCCCCATAAGCGAAACACAACATCACAATCAAGACAGCTATGCCACCAACTATCAATCCTCGCAGCGGCCCCCTAATCAAAACGAACGATAATGTTTTGGTGCTTGAAAGTCACCACGAGACTGTGATGATCAACAACAGCCCCTCCATCGCCATTTCATCATCGCAAAAAGCCCCCCCCCCCCCCCCCCCAAAATCACTATCACTGCTGCTACATCGCCCTCATCGCTGCTCAAACAACGCTACGCCGCCATTGTCACAAATACAACATCGTCATCACAAAAAACGAGTATGAAACAACCCCCCAAAACGCGACGCGTCATTAAACCACCAATTTAATTAAACCTAAAATCTCCTTCACCATCAGCCTCATCACCCCACACGGCCAAAACAGCCCCCACAGCTTCCCCCAAGCCAATACGGCCAAACAATCCCTTCCTCATCATCCAAACCATAACAACAAAAGTAATAAGAAAAAATGTTAAGACAATAAGCATATGGGCAAGAATAAAAATTGAAAAAAGAAAGAGAATCCTGGGTGAACGGGGTATGTGAAGTGATAGAGGAGAGTGAGAAGAAGATGAAACAAACAAACACTTACCGGAAAAAAGCAAAAACACCGGAGTTAATGTTTAGCCAAAATTTCCAGGCTTGATCTGTGAAAAACGGCTGTGATTTTGGATAAAATAGTTGCAGAAATGGATAGAGGATCTTGAAAGCTTTCCGGAAAGGTATAATTTTATAATTTTTAGCCACCGGAAGGTGGCGGAAATGGTGTTTTCTGGTGGAGGCGAAAAATGGCCATGGTTTCACAAGCCTTGGCGGCTGAGAAGAGAATGAGAGAGGAATAAGGGTTTTGGGGGTTATTTTAGTGGGAAGTGGGCCGGGTCGGTTGTGTTGGGCTGAAGTATTAGGCACTTATTTTGTACATATGACCATTTAAAGGTCTACACTTATTTAAAACAAATACAATTAACTATAATCAAAGCCACATAAATTTACAATACTATCGCAATTAAAATATAGAATCATAATTAAACACATAAATAAGTAATTTTTGTAATTTTCATATTTTTCTTCCGATTAATGACAATTTTAGTTAAAATAAAGACTAAAATTTAGAAAAATTTTCGGCAAAAATTCTAAGAATCTAACACAGCTATTTTGAGCAATTTTTCTGTATTCGTGCCAAAATTAGGTGATTACAGATACGAACTGGTTGGTTTCTGGTATAAGCTGAGATACAACGAGTTACGAGGTGACTGATAGTTGATATATAGCGAGATACGAGGTGGTTGGGGAGCGGAGGAAGAAAAGTGAAATTGGAGGAAATGAGAGGAAGAATGTAAGGTTTTTCTATGTTATGCTATTTTTTATTATGTTTTGTAATTAACTTTTTATTTCCTTTATATTGGGTAATTTTTTTAAAATATTGTTATATTTTTTAAATAAATCATCAAAAGTGTATTTTTTCGTAAAAATTTCATGTGCTTTGCATGGGTTGAGTGGGCGTTGAATGGAGGTTAATGAGTTGGGGGCAGTTTCATGGAGAAGTGATAAAGGGAAATTTTTGGAGATAATTGTCATAATCAATATGCATGGAGTAAACTTATCAGGCACATAATTTACAGAAAATATGCATGAAAAGAAAACTATTTTTTTTATTTAAATGGTCTAACCATTATTCAGACAATATAACTTTTCAAGTGAAAATCTTTCATAACATTTTGGGTTAAGTGTTAATACCATGCAAGCAACCGGTACCATCCCAACTTCTTCATCAGGTAATCTAGCAATTCAACATATTCAGCGGCATAATGTGAAATTTCAAGTAGCCACTTTTTAAGTGTTAAACGATAAATAACCAGCATTTATAAATTAATTAATGAAATGTACAATTAGTAACATGGAAGGTATTTTTAAAAAATAGCTAGCTTGACATCAAAATACTAACCTAGATTTTATTGTTACAAGATCTCCAAAATAAAAATTCCGATTTTCAAGAAATGACTCAAGTCACTTGAACTAAATTCTATATCTTTTATTCCAGAGTTTGTGCCTTTTGCTTTGTGTTGAGTACAAACATTTTGAGATAAACATATGAAAGCATCATCATCTGCTAAACCAAAGTATGCATGCTACAGGGAGAATGACAAAAGAACCGCCAACCCAGGGACTATAAAAGATTTTAGGCAAATTTTCCATTGTACAGTGCTATACAAGCTCATTTTTAAGGTCCCAGCAACAAGAACTCAGAAGGTTATAGCTTCTATCATTAATAAGGCTCATGCAGGCTTCATCCCAGGTAGGAAAATTGGAGATAATATAATTCTGGCTCATGAACTTGTCAAGCCATGTATTAAAAATCATATATCTCCTAAGTGTATGATCAAAGTTGATATGCAAAAGGTTCACGACTCTCTGGAGTGAGTGAATCTTGAGCAAGTTATGTAAGGGCTAAAGTTCCAAATAAGTTCATAGGGTGGGTGATGCAATGTACTCCCTCTGTTCTAAAAAGATTGTCATGTTTCGGATTTCGAGAGTCAAACGAGTTCATTTTGACCATAAATTTAAACATATAATTTTTAAATTTTTTCGAATGATATTTATATATTTGGAAACTACATAAAAAGTACTATAAGTCACAATAATTAATAATTCAAATTATTTGAAAGACATATGAAAATATTACGGTCAAAGATAAACTCGTTTGAGTCTCGATATCCGAAACATGACAATCTTTATGAAACGGAGGGAGTACAAAATAGTGAGCTACTCTATATTGGTGAATGGAGAACCTACATAACCTTTTGAAGCTGCAAGAAGCCTAAGGCAAGGGGATCTCATGTCACCATTCCTATTTGAAATCTCAATGGAATACATGAGTACAATCATGCATACTCTTAAAGCAAACAAGGGGTTTAAATACCATCCAAGATGTGCAAAGTTAGGAATCACTCTTAACTTTGCAGATGATCTATTGTTATTTGTCAAATGTGATGTTGCAGATGTTGCAAGCCTTCACAAAAGATTGCTTCAGTTCTGTAAAGCATCTGAACTATATGCCAATTTGAGAAAAAGTGCAGTATACTTTACAGGGGTCAATAATGTAGGAAAAGAGAAAATCTTAAAGATTATGGGATATACAGTTGACTCTAGACAATTGTATTACATCATCAAAAGCAGTACAGGTCCTTTAATCCTATTAGCCCCAGCAGCAGCAGTAATAAACTGTGCAATCTTGAATACATTCACACCCGCTGGTGGTGAACAATTCTCGAAATCCCACCATACAGATACTTTTACCGTACGACTTTCCTCTTGGTGTCGTCGAGACGGGTAAGAATATTGGGCTAAATTTTGAAAATTGAAGCTGAAATTGGTTATTTGATGAAAAGAGGTTGTTTTTGCAGTAATTGTGGTGTTGGTGAATAGGATTACTCTAAAAATGGTTATTGGAAAAAGGGGTTTCATTTTTTTTTTTGGGGGTTTCAAGGTTTGATGATGATGAGGAGGTTAATTCAAGAAATGATATATAAGAGTGGCCATGGGAGTGAAAAGTCTTTGTGAAAAGAAGTCGGTTGGAAGGAAAGGGTTTTTGGGGAAGTTAAGAGCTAAAACTCTTCTTAAATTCTTACATGTGCTCATCGCGTGATATTAAAAAAGTTGTAATAGCACTACAAGAAGTTTGACTTTTAACGACCATATTTTAACGAAGGGACATAAATCTGTCGTTAGAAGTATGTCTATGACGTCCAAAATTTTTTCCGGTCGTTGACCTTTATTTTTATCTCATCAATAGCGAGGGGATAAAATTTGGCCCCTAAAAGATACATTATGCGAACGTTATTTCTAAGAATTTGGCGGAAAAGAAAGCGCTCTTATTATTTATTTCGCCAAAATTTTACTTCTGAAAAATAAAGAACCGCTACATTATTAGCAAAGGGATAGGATAAACAAACTTATTATTTCTTTTACCTTAGCTAAAAAACTCTTTACTTCTTACTACATCTAGGGTTAGTTATCATCTCCAAAATTCAGTGATTCACTCAGATACATAAATGATCGCTTTTCCCTTTGCTAATTCAGAAATTATCTGCACCCAAAGGATCCTTAGCGAAAAGAGAAATCCAAAGACAACAATCGTCAGAAAGTTCATCATCGCATCGCCATCAAATTCATTACACTTTATGTACTTCTATCTCTATCTCTTGCATAATTGTTTCGTACAGATTCTGAAATTACTAAAATTCTATAGTTTTATACATCTATCACTTTGGATAAGATCTTAAATTTATAATTCTGCCTTGATTAAAATTTAATTAGTCTCTGTTCGCATTGAATTCTTTAGTCTTTTTTTTGCATTGTTGTTTCTTTTTCTCTTTTTTTTTTTATCCTTTTTGTGTACTCAGAAAAGTTTTCTTTGCTATCACAAACACAAGTATTGCAATTAATAGTGATGTTTTTTATAATTTTATTATGTATTTACTAGTACTTTTTAAGAAACTGGATTGTTACTTAACACGTTAAAAGATTCAAATATATAAAAGGAATGGGGATTTTTAGGATTAAACTTCTAAAAGGGTAAATTGTGCAATGAGAAAAGGTTATTTTTGTGGCTTTTCATTGGTGGGATATCACTGAGTAGTATGTTATTATTTCTGTTGTTTTCATTGAGCATAAAACTTGTCTTATATTTAGTTCTTGAAATTGTTCACGAGTATTGCAGATAGGGGATTTCAGTTGTCATGAATGCTCATCTTCATGAAATTGCACTACCAACAATTTAATGTTTATGGACTGATACTGAATATTGTGAATACAATATTGCTACAATATCTCTTAGGCTCTTGGAGCTGCATTTTCTTTTCGGTGTCTTTGCTAGTGATTTAGGAATAAAATTATTATTAACTTGCTTCATCTTATGATTCGGTTTAGTGTTAAGATTCCAAAGGCTTTAACAGCAGGGATTCGATCCTGCTTAGTTCTCTTGGGTAGAGAAGTGAATAAGAAATTGAATTATTCAGTAACATTTTACGGTGTCTAATTATTTTTTTTCAGATTGCTTATGTACTTTTGTAGGCTACTTTAGTTTTGATCAATTTAAGAAGAAATTCTAGAAAAGCTAAAAAAGCTAATTAATTAGATACAATTAAGAGTTGGAGGAAGAAAACAGACAGCATAAGTAGGTAAATATAGTAACATCGATGGCAACAACCAAAACAAAAAATGTGAAAAGTTTAGAACAAAACAGAAGATGAGACATCCTGAAATGATGAGCACTACTTAGCTCTAACAAACTTGATTGCAATCAAGTTATCAGATTATTTCTCCTGGTCAGTAGTAATTTTTTCCAAGCATTAGACACTAATAGGTAGATGTCCTAGAAGTTAGAGTTGATTTCACTTCTATTCTACAAAATCTATTCTACTGTAAAAATTTGATGTAAGTGGCATTTGTCCCTCCTTGGCAATGTTTACTCTTCATAGTAAGCATGCATTCGGTCAGCAACATCTTGTTCATGAATATTGTGATTTTGTAGCCTCTGGTATGGATGCCAAAGGCTATCACGATGTCTATATCTATTTGAGCAATGTTGTAATTTGGGTTATTGTTTATACATGCCTATGCACAAGACAAGTATTGGTCCTATCAGTCCATTTCTGCTTATTTCTAGCTTCTTATATGGGAATTGACCTAAAGTTTTGCATTGGATATTTTCTACTATTTAGAGAATGAGCTGTGAGGCAGAGGATCAAGGCTCGTGATACACACTGAAGTATCTCAAGTTGGTGAAACAGAAAATAGCAGAATGTAAATAATCTTTCCATTCATTTAGGATGGGACAAGTTATTTTCAAGAAAATGTTGCTTTCTTTTACCTGAGACATGGATTACTTTCTTCTTCCTAATTTATATGAGACAGTTTCACTAGGTACTTCATAGAAAGCTGATTTGACTAATGTTTCACCGTAGATCGTGATTAATTATTAGTCACCATTGTAATGATTATTGTTTTTGACTAAATATCAGTTATTTCTAATGGTAAAGCAGTATTTGCAGGCTCATTCACATTTCACTTCTAGGCCATGTATGCACAATTGTCTGCCAACTACCTCGATCGTTGTATTTCTAGGTATGATTTTCCTGTATGTTTTTCACTACTAAATTTGGTATTACTGTGCTGTCAGTTTCATTCAATCACATTGTTGTTTAGGTTGATTATCTCTTTTTTCTTTTCTCTTGAATACATCAATTTTGGCTATTAGTCTAATTTATTGTGAATTTGCGATGATCATTGACATGTAGGTGATGTGAAGTTTGTATTTGAAGCTAGAAGCATACAAAGAAAAGATCTCCTTATGTTGAGCACATTGAAATAGAGATGCAGGTTATCACTCCATTCTCATTCACATATTGTATATTTCCTCAAGAAGATGAATGGTGATGAAATTGCTTTGAGATCTTTTATCGTTGAATCAATTAACTCACATTACGTACACTAAAAAGTAAGATTCATCTTTTCCTTGAGATAATTATGATCTTGATTTTTATCTAGTTAGACTAAAAATAAATGTAAACATGGAAGATGTACTAGTCATGCCCTCATGCTAGGTAAATATTTAATGCAAGTTCTTGGAACTCAAACCTTCTCAGATTGCAGCAGCAATGGCATTTCGAGGAAATCTGAGACAGAAGGAAGCAAGAAAGCAACATACTCTAGTTCAGCAGGTGAAACTGGTGGTCCAGAATCATAGGAAAATACGTTTAGTACAATTTGATATTTTGGACTTAACAAACCTATCATTTTAGCGTTGATGAACTTTCTTCTTTTCTTTGCTTTGTAGGATAAAGTGATGAAATGTATTCAATTGATTCAAGAATTATCTTTGCCAAGTTATTTTGATTCAAGAATATCAATCGCCTTTTTTAGAAACATACTTACTCTTGAACAGGTTTTACTCCTGGAACTGGACAGAAATGATCTCTGGATAGGAGAGAAAGCAACAATGAATCAGAGGGAGTGCAAAGAGACGGACAATGAAGATAACAATGGATTATGGAATGGCTAAAGCACAGGAGAAACCTACTCTTTGTTTGAGTAGGGGTTGTTTATACTCATATTTGTATATGTTACAGTATACATGAATTTTTCTAGGAATATTGATTTTTTCTTTGCATTTTTTGTGTATAATGGTTTAAGCCTCTTAACAGTATGATTGTCAAATGACTTAATGGGTGCATCAGCGAGGATAAATTTGGCTCTTCAATGTACTGTTGTAGAAATTTATATAAAATTAGCAAAGGGAAATCTGGTAGCAGCAATCAGATTTTGTTATTGTGATTATAGGATTTTTAACGAGCGGAATAGCTATCAACGAAGGGAACATCCAGTCGCTAAAAGGAAGAACCACGTCCGGATATTGTCCAGTCGTAAAAGAGAGTTTAGCGACCAGATCCAAGTCCGGTCGTTAGACTTTTAACGTGAAAGCCTATAACGACCGGTGACGACCGGATTTTATTCGGTCGTTATTGTCATATAGCGACCGGATTTACACTTTTAACGACCAAATTTCCCCTCGCTAAAGGCTGTATTTCTTGTAGTGTAGACCCAAATTATTTATTGTTATTTTTAAAATTTTATAATCTTTCGATTTATATGGCAATATTTTCTTTTATAATGGTTTCAAAAAGAACTAAAACTTTGCAGTATGACATTTTAGAGCATTTTTTGTTAAATTAGTAATGAGATTTTTACACTACATACCCATGTAATCCAAAGTATTTACCCGGTATACCCATTGAAAATTACACTACTCATGCATTCTAAAGTATTTATCTGGTCTATCTATTTTTATTGTATACCTTTATAGTATACTGCGTTTCCAAAGTATACCTTGTGGTATACTTTTTTTTCAATTTCCACTGTATGCCCTTATGGTATACTGTTTTTTCCAATGTATACTTGGCCAGATGTGGATGGGTAGGATGGGTAAATAATTTCTGTGTATTTCGGCTAAACATGAAAGTGATGGGTAGGGATGGGTAAATAATTTAATTCTGATGAGTGTTGTAAACAATCCACTTATAATCATACAAATATTATTGCATGTTTAAATTATAAATTTCACGGTTTTCCATCTATTTTCACTTTTCATAACCAACAAAACTATGTCATATAAGTCAAATCGGGTAGATTGATATTTGATAGGATAAAAGAAGTGATAATGAGAAAAATGAGTAGAATTCAAAAAAGACTCTTAAACACTACCCTCTATATTTCTACCCTCTAAATTGAAATGAGTGAATTTCTAACTTTCAGACTTCTAACCTTATAGAATGACATGACCTATTGGTTGCTTGTCCTTCTAACTAGGGCATGTAACTCACGTTCATATAAGATAATTGGATGACTAGAGTTGTCATAAAGTTTGCATCAGCCTGTCCAAGTAATGAGTATGAAATTTAGGTAGGGTAGCCATTTTCAGAGCGCTTATCGACAATTGTCTATGATGTATTATAATGAAGTTCAAATGAAAAGTTCAAATTCTCAGGAAATTTTTTTTGGAATTCTCAAATTTCGGGAGTTTTCCCTTCTAAACTTATGAATTTTTCCATTTTAAACTCCTTGTTTTTTATTTGGGATTATGACTTGAATTTTTATTGTGATTGTGCTTCTAAAATATTGCAAATATTGGTTGTCCCTCAGTTAGCATTCTAAAAAGTGTTTGTAAGTCAAAATTTCATGCATTGAGTTGTGCAAGGTAAATATTTTGTCAAAAGGCCACTTTTTCTACTATTATTTGGTTTCAGACCACTTTTTTTTGGTTGTGCCAAAGAAGCCGCTTTTGGAACTTCGGTCCTTATGAGAAGGTATAAAGTTTGCATCAGCCTGTACAAGTAATGAGTATGAAATTTAGGCAGGGTAGCCATTTTCAGAGCGCTTATCGACGACTATCTATGATGTATTATAATGAAGTTCAAATAAAAAGTTCAAATTCTCAGGAAAAAATTCTTGGAATTCTCAAATTTCGGGAGTTTTCCCTTCTAAACTTATGAATTTTTCCATTTTAAACTCCTTGATTTTTATTTGAGATTATGACTTAAAGTTTTTTTGTGATTGTGCTTCTAAAATATTGCAAATGTTGGTTGTCCCTCAGTTAGCATTCTAAAAATTGACTATAAGTCAAAATTTCATGCATTAAGTTGGACCATTGGGCATGTGCAAGGTAAAAATTTCGTCAAAAGGCCACTTTTTCCACTACTATTTGGTTTCACACTACTTTTTCCTTAGTTGTGCCAAAGAAGCCGCTTTTTGGAACTTCGGTCCTTATGGGAAGGTATGAAGTTCTACTTCAGCCCACAAAAATTGAAGTTTATGCATTTTATGTCAAAAAATTCAACCCTTGTGTCATCCCGCAAGGTCTAAAGTTCAGTCCACAAGGATTGAAGTTTCAAAATATGACTAAAAACTAAATATTTTAAATAAAATGGCTCCAACTATAAAGGCGAGCCAAAGAGTGACTATTCGTGCACTTTCCCCATATGCAAGAGCATGAGTTGAGTGGGCTTTTAATAGAGGTTAATGAGTTGGGGGCAGTTTCACGGAGAACCGATAAGAGAACTTTTTGGAGATTGTCATAATCAATATGCATCGAAAACACTTATTATGCACATAATTTACAGAAAATATGCATGAAATATATAAAAGATAACTATTTTTTTTATGTAACTTGTCTAACCATTGTTCAGACAATATAACTTCTCAAGTGAAAACCTTTCATAACATTTTGGGTTAACACCATACAGGCAGCTGGTACCTTCCCAACTTCTTCATCAGGTAATCTAGCAATTCAACATATAGTCGGGAAATTTTGATGCGTAGCCATTTTTGGACGCACTCAAAGAGTTTTGTCTACCGTTTTAAAATTCATTGAGAAATTATAAAAAATTCGCGCGCGCACACTTACGCTCCATTAGCGTTGGAAAAATACCTCAGACTAGTCCCATAGCAAAATACTTGGACCTTGAACTAACATGTTCAAAGGTCATATTATTTTGTTATGGGACTTTATACATAAAGCTTCAGTCCCATAACAAAATACTGGGGCTTTGAACAAAAATACTGGGGTTAGTTTATTGAAGCTTCCCAGTATAAATACTGGGGCTTGTCCGGAGATGGCTATTTCTTAGTGAATTTATTTTTGACGGCTACAAATCAATTAGCGCGCGCCAAACAGGCCCAACGCAAAATTTATACCATATAGTCAGGGGAAATTTTGATCACTAGCCATTTTTGGACGCGCTCATTGGGGACTATCCACCGTTTCCAAAATTCATTGAAGAATAGCAAAAAATTTGCGCGCACACTTAAGCTCCATTAGCGTTGGAAAAATACCTCAGACTAGTCACATAACAAAATACTGTGGCTTTGAACAAAACTTGTTCAAAGCCCAACTATTTTGTTATGAGATTTTATATATAAAGCTTCAGTCCCATAACAAGATGCTGGGGTTTTGTTCACAGCCCCAGCATCTTGTTATGGGTTATGGAACTTTATATATAAAGCTTCAGTCCCATAACAAAATGCTGAGGCTTTGAACAAGTTTTGTTCACAGCCCCAACATTTTGTTATGGGACTGAAGCTTTATACAAAGTCCCATAACAAAATGCTGGGGCCCTTAACAAAACTTGTTCAAAGCTCCAGTATTTTATACTGGGGTTAGTTTACTGAAGCTTCCAGTATAAATACTGGGGCTTTGAACAAGTTTTGTTCAAGGACCCAGTATTTATACTGGGATTTGTCCGAAGATGGCTATTTCTCAGTGAATTTGTTTTTGGCAGTTACAAATCAATTAACGCACGCCAAACAGGCCCCTGCACGAAATTTTTACTATAGTCAGCGGCATAATGTAAAATTTGTGTCAAGTAGCCACTTTTAGGTGTTAAACGATGAATAACCAGCATTTGTAAATTAATCAATGAAATATACGGTGAGAAACACGGAAGGTATTTAAAAAAATTGCTAACCCGACATCAAAATATTAACTGGATTTTATTGTTACAAAATCTCAAAAATAAAAAATTTGATTTTCAAGAAATGACTTGAGTCGCTTGAATTAAATTCTATATCTTTTATCCAAGAGTTTGTGCCTTTTCTTTGCGTTGAGTACCACAATTTTGAGATAAATATATGAAAACATCATCTTCTGCTAAACTAAGAATTCATGCTAGAAGGAGAATGACAAAAACTATTAATTATATTGTACCTCTATTACACCATTGAATAACGGCCAACCCACGGACTATAAAAGATTTTAGGCCAATTTCCTATTGTACAGTGGTATAAAAGCTCATTTATAAGGTCGTAGCATCAAGAATTCATAAGGTTATAACTTCTATTATTTATGAGGCCCAGGAAGGTTTCATAGGACGTAGGAAAATTGGAGATAATGTAATTCTGGCTCATGAACTTGTCAAATCATAAACTAGAAAGCATATATCTTCTAGGTGTATGATCAAAGTTGAAATACAAAAGACTTATGATTCTGTGGAGTGAGTATATCTTGAGCAGGTTATGGAAGGGCTAAAGTTCCCAAATAAGTTCATAGGGTAGGTAATGCAATGTATCAAAATTGTGAGCTACTCCATATTGGTGAATGGAGAACCTACATAACCTTTTGAAGCAGCCAAGGGCCTAAGGTAAATGTGATCCTATGTTACCTTCCTATTTGCAATCTCAACGGAATACTTGAGTAGAGTCATACATACTCTCAAAGCAAACAAGGAGTTTAAATACCTTACAAGATGTGCAAAGTTAGAAATCACCCATCATAGCTTTGCTGATGATCTATTGTTATTTGTCAAAGGTGATGCTGCATCCGTTGCAAGCCTCCGCAAAGGATTTCTTCAGTGCTCTAAAGCATCTGGACTGCAAGCTAATTTGGGAAAGAGTGCAGTATACTTTGAAGGGGTCAATAATGTAGGAAAAAAGCAAATCTTAAAGATTATGGGATATACAGTTGAGGAATTGTCTTTCAAATACTTAGATATCCCATTGTCAACTAAGAAACTCACCTTGGTACAGTGTCAACCTCTCACTGCAAAAGTAGTGGGTAGGGTTTCATCATGAACAACTAAAAAATTATCCTATATTGGTAAGATTCAGCGGGTTCAAACACTCATATATGGTATCCAAGAATACTAGGCGTAACTCTTTGTGATCCCAGCTAAAGTGATCAAACTCATAGAAGCTCACTGCAGAAGCTACATCTAAATGCAATTACTAAAAATACTTTAGTAGTATGGGACAAAGTTTGTACCCCAAAAAGCATCAGGAGGTCTTATTCTAACCAACTTGAGGTTATGGAATAAAGCTGCAAAATCCATATAGTGCTGAGAATTGAGTCAGAAGCATGACAAATTATGGATCAAGTGGATTCATAAGTATTATGTGAAGCATCAATATGTGGAGAGTTGTAAAATTCCTACTCAATCTTCATATGGTTAGAAAGATAATTGGGGCAAGAAATGAGCTCAACATAGACCAGGCTACCCTTAAAACCAAAAAGAGAATAATTAGACAGATATACTTGTAATCACCTAATTTTGGCACTAGATAAGAAAATTGCTCAAAATAGTCGTGTTAGATCCTTAGGATTTTTGCCGAAATTTTCCTAAAATTTTATCTTTTATTTTTGACTCAATTTGTCATTAATTAGAATATAAAATATGAAAATTGCTTGTTATGTGTTAATCATGATTCTTATTTTTAATTGTGGGGTTTTCATTTGGTTAATTGTGTGTACTTTAAATAAATGTAGACTTCTTTAAATGGTCATTTGTAAAAAAATATTAGCCCACTCTTTGGCTAATATTAGCCCATTAGCCCACTCCCATTACCCAAGCCCACACCGCACAAATATATACTCAAAACCCTCACAACTCACTCATTCTTCTCCCAGCCGCCAAGGCTAGGGAAACCTTGTCAAAATTTTTCCCCGCCGCCGGAATTCGCCTCCCACGGCGGAGCCACCACTGCTTCGCCGCCGGCCACCACCTCCGGTGGCCGGAAAATTTAGAAAAATATATCATCGAAAAGGCCTTGACCCCCTGGTTCCATTTCCACAACTATTTTCTCCGAAATCCAAGCCGTTTGGAGTAGATCGAACTTTGAAAACTCGACTCCGGCGACTTGAGCCCTTTTCCGGTGAGTTTCTTGGTTCCTCCTCTCCTCTTTACTCCTCTCTTCTCTCCCATTACCCCGTTTCCCGAAATCCCTTCTCTCCCTACCCGTTTCTCTTTTTTTCTTTTCTGTTTTCTTTGATTTCTTCTTCTTATTTCTTTTTTTTTCTCTCTATTTCTGTTATGGCTTATGGTGGATAAGAAGGTTGTGATAATCTTGTTTGTTGGTGGAGGGGCTGTTTGTGATTTGTAACTTGGTGGCAGTGGTGGGGGACTTTTCGGGTGGTACAAAGATGTTGATTGGAGTTGTTGATATTGATGGCTAGGCGGGGGGCTGTGATGTTTCTGTTTCTGATTCAGTAGCGAGGGCGAGGGTGTTGTTGGTGCATTTGTAGTCGATGGTGAGGTCTTGGAGGTGCTGCAATTGTTGCGAGTGATACAGCTGATCCAAGGGTGAGGCAGTAAAGCCGAGGCAAGCAGCGAAGCAATGATGACAGTGATCTTAATGCGATCCAGGCAGCGAGCACAGCGTTATTGACGCTTTGGCTTTAACGGGTTAGCAAGAGAACCCTTTGTTAGTCTCTCTTTCCTTCTAGTTTAGTTGTCTAGTATGGCTTTGTTTGAACTTCATCCATAAGTTGTCATGTACGTGTGTGTCATTTTTAGGGCCTTTCCCGAATGAATAGCACAATTTTTGTTAGTTTTGGTTTCAAAAATAGTTCTACATATTTATGTATGAGTACAATTGGCATTGAAAATAAATAAATGTTTAGCATGAAAGAGCCATGAAATTACATGTCCTAACATTGTCATTGTCTTAGCTTATTAATCTTAATTGGACTAGAGTACTGTATGGCTGGTTTTGGATGGTGAAGTTGTATTAGAGATGTCGAATCTGCTTTGGATATCAGTTTTTGAAAGCCTGTGAGCATTTGTTTGCGATTAATACATTAGAATCTGTTGTCATCATCTGTTTAAGCGTGGATTCGGTTAATACTTGTTTCTTCCTCACTTGTCAAGCCATGAAGTTTTTGTGATTCTGTCTAGCATGTTTATCTGTTTAGTTTATTTACTTCAACTCCTATCAGGCATGTACATAGGAAAGTAAGAAACCTGAGAAGGTGGTAAGTGTTAAGTGCAAAACTGATTTGCTATGGCAATTTGTCTCAATGACGTGCACTTGCTTAGCGGCTTAATCTCTGTTTGTCTAGACTGTTGAAGTTAAGTACAGTTTGGTATATATTGTTTGTGGTAACAATGAAGCTTCATGTACTGCCCGCTCTTTAGTTTTTTTTTTTTCGCATACCCAGTATGTATGTTTGTGAATTTTATGGGAGTTTGTTCGGCTTCGTCGCTGCTCGGGTGTTTATAAATTGTGGTTGTTTTGAAATTAGAAAAACTAAAATTCAGGTGATTTGGCATGAACACTTAGTCTGGACTTGGTAATTTAGGATTATAATGCTTTAAAGAACACCTTTGCTTAGCTTTGAGTCTAGTAGATGGGATCTGAGAGTTCAACAAGTCATTGTTTGGCAACTTTGGACTCAATTGAGTTGGAACTCAACCATGGAATGAGTTTTTGCTAGTTTAGTTTTGTCTGCTCTTATTTTGGACAAAGTTTTGGTTTGGTTTGGTCATAACTTAGGATCTGGTTACTTTTAGTTTAGTTTTAAGTTAGTTTGGGGGCTGATTTAGTTTGTTTGGTTGAGTCCTAGTCCTTCTAGTTAGTGTAATGAGTATTGGGGGTCCTTTTAAAGGACCATACTTGTATTATTTCAACTTTTTAGGACTGTTTTGGCTGCTGAAATAGTCATTTTTCAGCTGCTCTACTATGTTGAAAATAGCCAAAAAAAATACTCAAGTGTAGGGGTGTGGGCTTGTACTTTTGTACAAGTCTACACCCCACCCCTTTGCCTTCACTTTTAGCTATAAATAGGGCATTGAATGCCCTCATTTAGGACACAACAACCTGCTGAAACATAGAAGAAATCAGATCTGAAAAAACACTTAATGTGAGCTAAAAAAACACTTGAGAAAAATAGGAAGTTTGAAGAAAGGATTTAGAACCAAAAGCTTTTATACCAAGGGTATTTTGGGGTATAAATCTACTAGTTTTAAGAGTCAAAAAGAGGTCGTAAGGGGCTGTTTAAGGGCTGTTCGGGTGTTGATTTCGCTGCGTTCGTGTCCTATTTTTAAGCTTGTGGAGTCCTCATTTTCGTGCTCTTAAGGTCTTGCTAATAGGTAAACACAAATAACTTTGTATTATTCTTAGCATTTGAATAATAGAAATGACAACCAACATGATTGAGTATCCATGACACCTTTTCTTATGTATGTATATTGTTAGTTTACCCTTCTTTTGATAAATTGCCTTTTTTGGGTATGAAAATATTAATAGGAAAGAAAGTATAAATTGGATAAGTATTTTGTGTGGAGCATGGCTTTTTATGATTTGAATATGCATAGAATACCTTGGCTATATACTAATGTAATGAGAAAAGCCCAGAATCAGCCTCGCAAGTTTAGTTTACAAAAAAAATGGTTATTCTTTCAAAATTAGTTACAAAATGCAAACCTCTAAAAGTGGACATTTAGGCAAACTATAGGATATAATTGAAGGAAAAATGGACTGAAACTTGTATGTAAAGGAAAACTGAGCACAAAAACAAAAATTGCAGAAGTAGCCACATTTTTTGTAGAAGCAGCCACGTTTTTTTTTTGTTGCATACAATTTCAGAAGTAGCTACGTCTTTTCCTTTGTCAAAACAGCCACTGTTGAGAAATAGAAATGCAAAACAAAAATCTATTTGTGCAAAGTAAACTTTTAAATATAAAATTGCAAAGTTTTGGCCAAAATCTAAAGGAAATAACATCAGTGGACTATTTCTGCACAAAGTTTTAACGTATCATTTTTTTAGCAAGCTTCTGGGCTGAATATTTTGTAAAACAACCTATTATTTAGTAAGTCTTGGATAGACAACCATTATTTTGATATATAATCACCAATTTTTATAGAGTTATTTTGGCTTCCATATCATTTCTTTTCTCTTGTCATTTATTTCAAAACCAAAGTTACTATTTAATAACCAAAATATAATCGATTAGACACAACGATAAGTGTGATTTGTGATCCGCTTATTACGTGACAAAAAATAAAAATAAGCCAACTCTAAATTAATTATTTTGAAGTTAATTAAATTCTTTCAAATTCGTCCAGTCCTCCGTGAGGTTGGATATGAATGATACTTTAAGATTTTCTGTATCAAAGTACAAGTTAACGGCATTAGTATAACAACCATATTTAATAAATTAAAATTGCGACAATAAAGCAACTCTGTTTGGCACAGGACTCGAGAGTGCCTAATACCTTCCTGAGAGTCAACTAAGAACCTTACCCGAATCTCTAACGCAGACCATTAGACGAGTCAGAGGTGTTCCAAGGTACCTTTTGGTGACTTGGCACACCTTAAACTATGTCAAGTGGCGACTCCGAGTTTTCTCTAAATAATTTTGTACCTTTTTGAACACCAGTCACAACCTTTAAATAATTAACGCACCACTCGTTAATTTTTTAGGGCGTGACAATACCTTCAACTGTTGGGTAATACTGGTAGGGTGGACTAAAAATGCACCATGTTCAAGAATGAAGCAAGACCCGAAGCAAGGTTCATTATGTGGCTAACCTTACATGAGAAACTTCTTATAGTTGATAGACTGGCCAAATGGGGCATGGTAATAGAGTAACAATGCAGCCTATGTAAAAAAACAGGTTGAAACAAGGGATTATCGGATTGTTGAGTGTGAGTTGACGAGCTTTATAAGGCAGAATAGGGGGATGACTGCAATGGAAAGATTACATAATGCAGAACTGGGAGCAACACCTACAATGGGTTATCAAGAGAGTAAAAGGGAAGTCTCAAGAAGCTTAGGTTGTCAAAATGGTATATACTGAAGTGATTCATGCAGTCCGGACAGAAAGGAATCACAAACTTTTTGAAAAGGAAGCTACATACGTGGAGAGCACTGCAAAGAGTATAGCTGTTGTATGCCATACAAGAGTCTCGACAAGATCTATAAAAGTTCTAGCTAAGTGTCTGTATTAGTTATGAGCTAGCAGTCGAGTTGTCTAGGCTTAGTAAAATTTATAATTACCCAAAAAAAAAAAAAAAAAAAAAAGAATACATGCTAGTTTTAATCAAGTAAATGTACGTAGTTCACTTTTTAAATTTTTAAATGGTTTACTATTATGAGTAATAGTGACTGCTCTTCAACTACGCTAAGAGCCTGTTTGACTTAGCTTAAAAGCTGGTCAAATAAGCTTTTAAGCTACTTTTAACTCATAGGAGTGTTTGATTATTGCAAAACTACAAATGAAGTCAAAAGTCATAAGCTGAGTAATCCCAACTAATTGCTTTTGGCTCAAAAGCTGTTATGGTTTACCCAACTATTTTACCGAATTATCCCTTATAGTTTTTCTAATGTTATTGTCTTGTATGCCGAAATTACGGGGGCAACTTTAGATGATGTTCTAAAAAAATACCAAAAATTAATCGAATCGTGCCGAAATCGAAGAGAAGCCGACATGAATGAGACAGTTTCTAAAACTCAAATTTCGGTTATATATATTAAAATGACCGAGAAATTGGTATGGTACAAAATTTTCAATATAACTGACCGAACTAAATTATTGACTCCCCTTCATATTGCAAAAGAATAAAGCTCTAAGTAATCACCCTTACCATCGAGGAAAACGCAGCCTAAACTTTTTCTATTAGTAATATTTAAAGCTTAATTAGTAATTTTATTATTAGTGTATTAGGTAAGTCCAAGTACTTTAAGATAAAATATATATTTTTTTTAAATTTTACTTTAAAGTAAGTAAACTTTAATTGCTTTAATGTAACAAACATAATTTCTAATTGGCAAAATACATAATTTACCCATCGAATTTTGGACGAAATCCCTGTGACACACCTGATTTTTACGGGTGAGCTATTACACACAAAAGTTTACAAAAATGTATCTACTACACACCTCTTTGAAGTACGTGGCACCTGCGTGGTTTCACATAAAATAGGAGCGTGAGTTCAAAAAGAAAGTATTTTGTTTCATACTTTAATGATGGGTGCCTTATTTTTATTTTCCTTTTTTTTATTTGGTCCCTTTACCCACAACCTCTTCTCCTAACCCCCCCCCCCCCACACCCTCATTTTCTTCATTGCTACTACATCAGACTTCCGTCCCCTCAGTTTTCTTACATAGAAAAATTTCAATTTCTCTCAATGCCTTTCTCTTATTCGTGAAGCTGTGCAATATGAATTAATTAGAGATTATAAAAGTTGGTATTAGAGAACTTAAACATAGATGCTAAAATCTAAATTCTCCATTGATTTGGTTTAAAGAAATTTTTTAAAATGAAATGCATTCTCTGATTTTGGGTTTGCTTGATTCGATTATTACTGAGTTTGTTTGAATCTTTATGGGTATTTATGGTTAAACGTTCAAATTATTTGGTTAATATTTGACGAAGTTGGATTGAATTTTTTTGACAAAAATGAAAACTCTCTAATGGTGAAGATGGACAAGTTGAAACTTTTTTTACACATCAGTTGGATTTTTTTCTTGGTATGAGATTGATGATGAAGATATCAAAAAAGAAAATGGTGAAAAGCATTGGAAAACTTTTCCTTTGATATGTAAATAGATGACAACTTTAATGGTGGTTAGTGCGTCTTTGTGAGTGTATTTGTGTAAATTGAAAAGGCATATCAAATTTTTGTGCGGTGAATTTTTTTTGCAAAGGATGATGAGAGAGTGAAGGCAATGAGAAAGATGGTGGCAATGGTGGTGGTGGTTATAAGGAAGGAGACGAAGGTTTATGGAGATGGGCTGGGGGTATAATTGTAATTTTTGATATACTTTTCTTAAAAATATATTAATAACAGGTGTCACAGTATTGTTGGCACGTGCTATACACTTGATGAGGATAAATGATCAAACATGAATGATGTGTGTAATAGACACACTTTTTATAAACTTTTGTGTGTAATAGCTCACCCGTGAAGATTAAGTGTGTCACAGGCATTTCGTCCAAAGTTCGATAGGTATTTTATGTATTCTGCTATTTCTAATTCACCATTAATCCACTATAATTAGTAAAGTTTCTTAATGATACGTGGAATTAACTTTTAATTTCTAAACTGAGTTTAGCCTCGTTTGTCACATGCCTATTTATCTTTTCTACTTTATATACTTTTAAACGTACTATAAGTTTCGAGTTATCAAACGTGACATAAGAGAAGTAGAAAATTTCTGTTGCTGTCACTAGGAAGGTACGCAGTTCCGATTCAGATTAATTGTACTATGTCAAAGATACAGTTACGTAATTGTATCATCGTCACCCCTTTATGACAAAAAATATATAGTCTATCACTATAGTTAAGATTCGCAGTTATATAAAGAAAATTTGTTCAAACATAGGAAGGGGTTAAAAGAAACATGTGCCAAAATTTTGATTAGCTCTAATAAAAGAAGAATATGAATGGTACCAGAAACTTTTGGCGATTGGTATTTATCAACCGGCCAAGTATATTATTATTTTTTTATCTGACCATTAGGCTAGGAAATAAACATGATTAAACCCATAAAAATTAATCCCTAAACTCTGTATATAATGTTTTAGAACTTTGTTTTCACGTTTTAAATAATCAATCCACATCATTATTTAAGGTTTTTGGTTACCCTGGCATCATTCTTACCAGATATGATCAAAATTTATATAAGTATGTTAACTAGCAAAGAACCTTTTTCGATGTATGTAAATAAATAATAATTGAAAGATTATGGTGTTTTCTTGAAATAGTAGATACGAAAGAAGAAAGTTAGAAAATTAATAAGTTTCAGGATGATTCATTATTATTAATTATATATATGTGAGAGATTCACAGTACTACCATTACATGAGCTGATTTTGGAATTGGCTCGATCGAGGTGCATTTCACTTAACATGACATCACAACTATAAATCGGATATTTTTATAGATGAAACATGTCAACTAGACTCATCCTTAATATTGGTTTTACCCAATATTAGATGCACATATTTTATTTTTCATGCTCCAAATGTGATGACATAGTAGAATCCCACATTATTTGAGAGCATAAGCTGGCTTAAGGAAACTAAGTTAGCCAATGAGCTATCAAATTAGTATACTCTATGAGTATTTTCTAAGTAATGTCCTCGATTTTATTTGACGTATTCGCTTTAGAGTGTCATTTTAGAAAAATTTAAAATATATAATTTTTATTTTTGGTATCTTTATGCAATTTCTGTATCATCAAATTCTCTTATTACAATTTTTGCTCGTTTAATATGAGAGACTAATTAAAATAGAATTACTCAAGCTGGTCATTAATTTAAAGTTATCGACAAATCACTGAGATCTCGTTTAGTGTTATGTATAAGGTGAAATAGTCATAGTATAAGTTTAGGTATCGTTTTATTCATTATTTGGTTGTATTTTTGGATCATGCATAGTTAATCTTTATATAATTTAATACACCAGTTGATGTATTATTTTATACCATTAGTAACAGGGAACAACTTATCCATGTGTTTTTTATAAATGGATTAACCATAAAAAGAAAAAAGAAAAATCCTTAGCCTTTTCCTAAGAAAGTGGCAGACGTATAAGGGTCAAATCAAGTACTAATCTACCACCACGTATAATTTGTATTTGAACCAAGCAACTCTCTCCGTTAGTGTTGAGAGAGCGTCTCTGTTATATGTGATGAAGAGCACTAATGGAATATCAACATGCCTTTGTCTTCATTTTTAGAGGAAAGGATAGTGGTCGGGTTTAAAAATTCAAATAGAATATCCCTATATATTAATAATTATATCCAGAGAAAACAGAATAAATAAATTTTCCACAGATATAACGGAGAAAAGTAGAAGTGCATAAATAAAAATATATTTAACTTGGAAGAACGCTAGAATATGCCACCTCGATTACAATCAGGGCCGGCTTAACTATAAAGCCACTAAGGCAATGGCTAAAATTGGGGCCCCATTTTTTTTATCTAAACATGTACTCCTATACACATTATTTAAAGAAAATCGTAATGTATTAAATTTGAGAAAAACTTTTGGGAAGAAAGTACCATAATATTTTTGAAGGTATGAAAATATTTTTGGTTCAATCGTAAACTTTTGAGATCACTAGATAATGAGAATTGTACAAGATACTATCTTAACCTTGAATTTTCTTTACCAAATAGTATAGTTATTATGATATTGATAGTTTAGACTAATTTTTAGAAGTGCTAACAGAAATACACGAGAAAAAGAAATCATCTAATCGAAATACTCAATTAAATAAAAAGACAAGATCTTTTCCAAATACACATATTGCTTATAGACTAATGTTAATAGTTTATGTAATTGTTGCCTCAGCCGAAAGAAGTTTTTCAAAATTAACATTGATAAAATCTTATTTAAGATCAACATTTGTCAAGAGGGATTATTGAGTTGGGTAAAATTAAAGAATTGGATTAATATAAATAAGAAAGTTTATTTTTAATAATGCCACGTTATTTTCTGGTGAGTTTTAAGTAAAATCCGGTTAGAGTATCTTTGGTGTTGATCGGAGGAAAGTTGAGTAACTTTTGAGTAACAAAAGAAACAAAAGTGACTTCATATATGGTAATGAAGCAATAGTTGAGTGACTTTTGGATAACAAAAGGAACAAAAATGACTTTATGGTAATGCAACAATAGTTGAGTGACCAACCGGTAAAATTAACTCTTAATACAGTACAAAACATAGGTTGTCTCTTAGCACACAATGTTCTTCAAGACTAGTCAACTTATTATACACACTATCCGAAATACTTCTAACAAAAGTTTCTCCTTCCTTGTCCACAATGATTTCATCTTGTACGTCCATAGGGGAAGATGACTAGTAGTAACTTCTTCTAGCGTTGGCGTTCGTGGTATCTTTCTTGACCAAAATATGAGAAAATTGGTTAGAAAATAGTAAAGTATATTATCCTCGATTTTCAGAGAGATTGTAATTTTATCTTGAAATGTTCTTCCTTCGTCACCTTATAGAGGCCGCTCCATTATATTTCTTCCATCAGTGTAATTTTTTGCTTACTAAATTTAAGTTTTTTAAACCTTAAAAAGGTAGCAATTTGAACTGTCTGATCTAAATGATCTGAAAAAAAAAATTTGTCTAAGTGAAAGCGTAATTGGGGAGAATGCTGCTCCTAATAATTAATCTTATATATTCACTACTAGAAAGCAATGGTTTAACGATGGAAAATGGCGAGAGACTTCCCTCTCCAAACGCGTGATGGAGAGGGAATTCCCTAGCAAGTGGTCCCTCGGAATACGGCTCGTAACAGAGCATTTTTGGCGAGGGAATTCCTTCTCAAGCTGTTGTGTCAGTCCAATTTTCTTATTGTGTCAGATAATATACAGCTAAGGAATTCCCTCTCCAAATGCAGGAAAGAGAAAAATATTTTCTTCAACTTGGCGAGGAAATTCCTTCTCCAAGTGTGAAATATATTTGTTTATTCAGTTTTGGCTAGGGAATTGGAGAGGGAATTCCCTCTCCAAGTGTATAAATTAAATATTTTTATTTCACTTGGCGAGGGAATTCCTTCTCCAAGTGTGAAATATATTTGTTTATTCAGCTTTGGCTAGGGAATTGGAGAGGGAATTCCCTCTCCAAGTGTAAAAATTAAATATTTTTATTTCACTTTGCTTGGGAATTCCCTCTCCAATTTCATTAAAAATATTTTTAATAAGGCAATTGGAGAGGGAATTCCATCTCCAAATATAGTGTACCTGAAACGCAAAAATCAGTAACCATACAAAAGCAGCACATCAACAACAACATATAGAGCAAAAACAACATATATGCATATATACCTGCGCATTCAAATCACCAAAGCACCCAAAACATTCTAAAACCACAATCAATCTAATCCGAACAATTAAACAAGTGTACGCACATGTTTTATACGAACTAACACAAACAAATAAAACGCTAAAGTACTTAACAATCCTAAACACGTCCAACTTTCAAGTTTAATTCGATAGGAAAAACAACAAACTACCGAGGATCATTTTCATTTCCCCTTCCCATAATATAGTTCGCCATCAAGGACTCCAATTTTGCCATCTTTTCACGGTGAGCTTGGCGTTCAAGATCTTGTTCGGCTAGCCTTTTCTCTATCTCTTCACGTTCCTTTTCCTGTTCGGCTAGCCTTTTCTCTATCTCTTCACGTTCCTTATCTTGTTAGCCTTTTCTCCATGTCATCGAATTTAGCTTGCAAAACTGGATCCACATTTTGTGTAGCACCAGAAGAAGAGGAAGAAGATGCGTAAGCATTAATAATACCTATTCTTGACGGCTTCTTGTAACGCGAAGGACCAAGATCGTAGGCTCTGTTTTTTTGTTGTAGCCACCAGCGGCTTCCGCGAAAATTGCAGCCTCTTCTTCCGGGGTGGGTTTAGCTGCACCTTCCTGTACCCCCGATCCTTGGCTTTCAGCCCATCGTTCATAAGCAGCTCTATAGTTTTCCTATAACAAAATATATAAATTACTACAATTACTTTAGCATTTGTGATAAATAATTCAAAAATATTAGGAATACTTACATCTAGTTCTTGGGCACGTGGCTCGACCCATCTGACTGGATTTCCACTGTCATCATATACATTGTGGAACATCCGGTAAAATTCAATATCACTTACCGGCCCGTGTTCAGCTTCCTATACAATGCAAACGGAATACATAAACTTAGAAATGACTTTTAATTAATTTATAATTGAATTAATTTAGTAAAGACTTACATATCTAGCTCGATGGGTTGCCAAACTAACTGAGCCACAAGTATGCAGCGAGCCACCCTTCGTCGATGCTCGATTTTTCCCGCTTGCTCGCTCTGGGCTATGAATTCGGGGGACTTCCAATATGTTTTAAGTCTACCCCAATTTTCGGGATAAATCCAGCTTGGCACAATTCCTCTAAGCCTGAAGACAGTCCGTCACTCAGCCTTTGCCCTGCTTTCTTCTCAAAATTCTTACGAACATCATAATTATATTCGGCGTCCCACGAACACTTGTTCTGAAACACATCATAATATAAATGTAAACTAAAAATAAAGTTTAGTGATAAAATGCCAAAAAACCAAAATAATTAATACCTTAAACTGGTCGAACATGCGGTGTCTAACATGAGGTGGTACTTTTCCCCAGGACGGCCAACCCTCCGTAAAGTGTGGAGACATGGATTCTATTATAAGCGCCACTGCTTTCTTCGATGGGATAAACCTGCACTCCATTAAATAGATACAACTATATAAATGTATATTTAATATTTTAAATAGTTGTTGTTTTAAACTTTATATATAACAATACTTACCCGTCACCATCCGGCTTGATGATCAACCTACCACGGTCATCTTTTGTTCCCACACCATTAGGAAACTGTACATTGGCAGAAGTGCGTTTCTTTCTACCTTTCCTTGCAGTAGTAGTGACAGAAGGAGTAGAATTCATCCTCAGTTGAATCATTTTCTTCCATAAACTCTTCCTCTTCGTTTGCCAAAGATGTCGCCATAGTCTGTGTGAAGGTTTCATAATCAAATTCTTCAAAATATTCCACACCCTGATGAAATTCAGCGGGTAATTCTTCATCCACAATATCCTACACACTGGAAATATCATTTTGGTATGCTTCATCCAATGCATCATACCCCTCCACTCTTCCAACCGACTTTCCTTTTAAAACAACCCACCAATTTGCTTTAGCCTTGTTCTTGACCTTATTTTTGCACCTTGGGTAAGGAACGTAGTACACTTGTTTCACGTTCTGAGCAATAATGAATGGATCGTAATGTGCATATCTTTTGGTGTGATTGACCTCAACTATATTGTATTTCGGATGCACCTTTGTACCTTTATGTGGGGTTGGATCAAACCACTCACACCGAAAGAGCACCAATTTTTTACAAGGAGAACCATTAAAATCTACCTCTAAAATTTCCTTGATCACACCATAGTAGTCAAAACTACCTTCACCTGTGCGCAATTAAAGGTTTTCTTCCCCATAGACCATTCTTCACTATGAAACTTAAACCTATTTATAAAGTACTTAGACATCCGTTTGTACTTATGAATCGGGCCCAATGCTAAATCACAGAACAGTGGATGGTTGACTCCATTGACAGGATTGTACACCTAAATGGTGTCATGGAAATTTATAAGTTAGAATATACGTATCACCACGGGAAATAGAGTCTTCAAGACACGATATGATTAAATAAAAAAATTCTTACGTATTCTCTAAACCAAGATGAGAATTATCAGTGACAGCGTCATGTCCAAAGCAACTTACATATAACCTGCTAGGCACGAGAAAAAACATCAGTTTAGCAACCGTCTATGTTATACCTAGATTTGATGTTAATTGTATAAATTAACCATTACCTATAAAAGGGCTGCACTTCGGGACAATTCAACAGTACATGTGTCGTAGCTACTTTTCTATCGATGCTGTTGAATTCTTTTTACGAACCCTGTTTTGATCCTCTACCAGGATGATTGTGCATTTCCGCTCCCACCATCGTCATGCCGATTCGGTCTACTCCTTAGAGATGGTACATCTTCCCCGAAATAATAGGAACAGAGATGGGTAGTTTCCCTAACAAGATACGCCTCGCATATCGACCCCTCAATTCTGTTTCTATTTTTTGCCGACCGATTACATTTACCAACAGTCCTGCACAACATATTGCATTATATAATTTGTATAAAATTTTAAAATAAATTAAAAATTAAGCCACAAACTAACCTTTCGGTGGGATAAATCCATCTACCTTGAACTGGACCCCCAAGCCTTGCTTCTTCTACTAGGTGCATTGGCAGATGTTCCATCACATTGAAGAAACTAGGGGGACAGATCTTGGTCAATTTAGTTAAGATCACGGGAATATTAGCTTCCATCATCACAAGATTTTCTTCCCTCAATGTTCCGGAACACAAGTCTTTGAAAAAAACACTCATTTCTGTAAGGGCTTTCCAAATTATATCAGGCAACCCATTAAATGCAATTGGCAACAAGTTTTCCATGAAAACATGACAGTCATGGCTTTTCATTGCAATCAACTTACCTTCTGTCATGTCCATACATTTTGATATATTCGAAGCGCAACCATCAGGAAACTTAATATTTTGTAGCCACTCACAAATCATTCTTCTCTCATCCAAGTCAAAAGTGTAATTAGCAGTCGGCTTTCGAACCTTTACCCCATCTGATTGTAGGTGCAATTCCGGTCGACGACAATATGCCTGAATGTCTAACCTTGCCTTCAAGTTGTCCTTTGTTTTACTGTTTACATCCATCACAGTGTTAAAGACAGCATCAAATTTTTTTTTCAATGTGCATTGGATCAAGATTGTGTCGAAGAAGATTATCCTTCCAATAAGGTAGTTCCCAAAATATGCTTTGCCTCGTCCAATTGTGTGTAACACCAAAACCTGTGATTCTCGGCAATGGTTGTTGCTCGGTTGCCTTAGGATACCCCTGAACCCTGGCCCATACTTCATGGCCATTCAGCCTTTGTGGAGAGTCATTAATATCATTCTTACCCCTCATGAATGCACTAGTGTTTCTCCTAAACAGATGGTCATCTGGCAGAAACTGGCGTTGACAGTCAAACCATATGTGTTTACGTCCATTTTTCAAATAAAATGCTTTAGTGTCTTCCATACAAATAGGACAAGAAAACTTACCAGCAGTGGACCAACCAGACAATATTCCATAAGCAGGAAAATCATTTACTGTCCACATCAAACAAGCATGCAAACTAAAATTTTGTTTCACAGAACAATCATATGTTTCAACACCTTCGTGCCACAATATCTGCAACTCATCAATCAAAGGCTGCAAAAATACATCTATCGAGCTTTTTGGGTTACTAGGACCAGGGATAATGCAAGTCAGAAAAATATATGGACTTGTCATGCACATTTCTGGAGGTAGATTATACGGTGTGACAAATACAGGCCAGCAAGAATACGGGGCTGCAGAGATAGCAAAAGGAGTGAACCCATCAGAACTTAAACCCAACCGGATGTTTCTAGGTTCACTCGCAAATCCAAGATAAACCCTATCAAAATGCTTCCATGCTTCGCCATCAGATGGGTGACATAGAATACCAGGTTGTTTTGCACGTTCATGATGCCATCTCATATGAGGAGCAGAGCTCATTGACGCATACAACCTCTTCAACCTTGGTATAAGAGGTAGGTAATGCATCGCTTTAACAGGGATCTTTTTCCGTTTAGCATTTTTGACCGGCTTATAACGAGCTTCACCACAAAATTTACAAAATTCAAAGCTTGAATATTCCTTATAAAATAACATGCAACCCTTCTTACAACAGTGAATTCTTTCTGAAGATAACCCTAAAAATGAAACCAATTTTTTTGAATCGTAGTACGAGGTTGGCAGCGCCAAGTTACTTAGGTTTAGTTCATTCAACAGTCCAATGATCTCATCCATGCCTCCTTGAGATATATTATAATCTAATTTTATGCTAAGCAACCTAACTGCAACAGACAACTTAGAATGGGTCGCCCCCTCGTAAAATGGTCGACTAGCTTCTTCCAACTGCTCATAAAAAAACTTTGCCACGTCATTTGGTAACTCCTCACAAGTAGGTTGAGATGGTTCCCCTTGGTACATCCCACATGCATCATTTATCATATCATGCATAGGATAGTTATACCCGACATATGCACCGCTAACCCCTACATATTCATTTTGGTTGTTGACCTCATCGACACTAGGGTTAGACTCTCCATGTGCAGTCCACACTAAATAATTGGGCATAAATCCTTTTTTGTAAAGATGTAGAACAACGACATCTATTCGCTGCACGTTGCTACACGTGCATTTCAAACAAGGGCATTTGATTTTATCATCTCTCATATATTCCGGGAGCAATTTAGCTTTAGAAATAAAGCGCTCAACCCCATCTACGAACGATTTCCGCAAACCCATATTTTCATAAAATCAATTATACATCCAACTACGATTTTCACCGGATCCTATCTACACAAATGGTATAAATAAATATATTTAGAAAAAGCCAATAAAGTATATCACTTTTACACTAGTTGTTTTTAAATTTTATTACTTTTGCTAATTAAATCTTCCCTCGATCACTAATCAACCTCTATTATGCACAATTGAATTTTTCAATTACAACTATTTTCATATCATTCAAATTTGAGGGATAGTAATACTAAAAATTATTCAATAATTTTCTAAGACTATATTTCCAAATTATTTTTCTAAGGTTGAACTAAGGCTAAACAAGTATTTCTAAATTTTTTTAAACAAGGTTAAACAACTAATTCCAAATTGTTTTACAACTACAATAACTTCCTAATTATATTTCTTTCTCAAATCACAATAATGATAACAATTCCCAAGCATTCATCCACAATATTATTTCACGAATTTATGTGATAGAGTAATTCATTATAGGGTTTCATAACAATAACAATCATAGAAGCATAAAAAAGTGTAATAAAAATATTTACCTTAATGGGGATGGGCTTGCAATGGGTTGAACGGAAAAAAAATTAAAATTGCCGGGGAGAGGGCTGAGTTGGAGACGGGCAGCAATGGGGAAATGGATTTTGTTTGGGGGAGAAGAGAGTAGTGCGTACTGTGTGTTTTGGCAAGGGGAAAGATGTAGTTTTTATTTACTACATGGAGAGGGGAGTCCCTCGCCATTTACCTGACAGATCTGAGTATTTTTATTGGAGAGGAAATTCCCTCTCCAATCAGGAAAGAGAAAATTGTAATTTTCTCTCCTGATTGGAGAGGGAATTCCCTCTCCAATAAAAGCAGTGAAAATTGTAATTTTCTCTTTTCTCTCTCCAATCAGGAAAGAGAAAATTTTGTCCTGCAGGTTGGCGAGGAAATTCCCAAGTCGGTGTTAACTTTTTTATTTTATTCGTTCAGGCGAGTGAAAGTTCATTTGGAGAAGGAATTCCCTCTCCAAACAGTCCCTCGGAATATCAGTTAATTCTAGTAGTGATTTTACAAGAATTATTCTATTTAATTTCCTCCAAATGCAAACATTTTAGTCGAATGGAGTAATAAGTTGCACTGTAGATAAATGAATGTTGTGTTTAGCGCCATCATCCCCTATCAATACAAACGGAGAGATTTATTGGGAACGACTACCCAAATGCGACATCAAATTGGTAACACGGTCTTTAAAGGTAAAAATTTAGTGTAGGGGCCTGTTTGGCGCGCGTTAATTGATTTGTAGCCGTCAAAAACAAATTCGCTGAGAAATAGCCACCTCCGGACAAATCCCAGTATAAATACTGGGACTTTGAACAAAACTTGTTCAAGGCCCCAGTATTTGTACTGGGGAAGCTTCAGTAAACTAACCCCAGTATAAATACTGGGGCTTTGAACAAGTTTTGTTCAAGGCCCCAGCATTTTGTTATGGGACTATGTATAAAGCTTCAGTCCCATAACAAAATGCTGGGGATGTGAACAAAACTTGTTCAAAGCCCCAGCATTATTATGGGACTGAAGCTTTATATATAAAGTCTCATAACCCATAACAAAATGCTGGGGCTGTGAACAAACTTGTTCAAAGCCCCATCATTTTGTTATGGGACTCAGCTTTATATATAAAGTCTCATAACAAAATACTTGGCCTTTGAACAAGTTTTGTTCAAAGCCCCAGTTTTTTGTTATGGGGCTAGTCTGGGGTGTTTTTCCAACGCTAATGGAGCTTAAGTGTGCGCGCGAATTTTTGGCTATTCTTCAATGAATTTTGAAACGGTGGATAGTCCCCATTGAGCGCGTCCAAAAATGGCTAGTGATCAAAATTTCCCTCTTTAAAGTTCACACTACAAGAACGCATTTTACAACTTTTTTTCCTTTGCATCTTTAAATTTTAAATGGTTTATAAGGCACCATCTGCGTATTAACAACAAAGATATGTATCATTGCTAAATCCATGTTTGTCGAGAAAAAATAAAATTAAGATGAAATGTCCATCTTCGTGCAAGTATAAATACAAACGCGATGGCTATAAATCATCAGGGCCGGCTTAACTATAAAGTCACTAAGGCAATGGCTTGGGCCCCAACTTTTTGGGGGCCCCATTTTTTTTATCTAAACATGTACTCCTATATACATTATTTAAAGAAAATCGTAATGTATTAAATTTGAGAAAAACTTTTGGGAAGAAAGTACCATAACATTTTTGAAGGTATGAAAATATTTTTGGTTCAATCGTAAACTTTTGAGATCACTAGATAATGAGAATTGTACAAGATACTATCTTAACCTTGAATTTTCTTTACCAAATAGTAATAGTTATTATGATATTGATAGTTTAGACTAATTTTTAGAAGTGCTAACAGAAATACACCGAGAAAAAGAAATCATCTAATCGAAATACTCAATTAAATAAAAAGACAAGATCTTTTTCAAATACACATATTGCTTATAGACTAATGTTAATAGTTTATGTAATTGTTGCCTCAGCCGAAAGAAGTTTTTCAAAATTAACATTGATAAAATCTTATTTAAGATCAACATTTGTCAAGAGGGATGGAATATAATAGCTATATCATCAATTGAAAATGAATTATTAAAAAAAATCAACTATAAAACAGCAATCAATAACTTCACATCTAAAAAAATAGAAAAGTATACTTTAAATAAAAATATATACGGCGGTGTTTCTGTTTTTAAAAATTAAAAAAAAAAATAGGTCTCTCTGTGAATTTGGCTTTAGGCCCCCAATTTTGTTGAGACGGCCATGTAAATCATAGTAGTATCTTTTAATGTAGGACTAAATTTGCATCGATGATCCTAAATGAAATTAAGCCTTTCATGCAAACTTTTACTTCTTTTATGCTTATTTCATCTTTTCCCTCCAGTAAGATTTAGCAAGCTGCATTGCATGCATGAGTTCATATGGACAACCACACACAAGTTATCATCAGCTTGAAATAGAAAAAGAAAACCTTTAACTTATGGTTGGATTTAAACAAGCCCCAAGACAAGAAATGAGGGATTAGAAGTGCAAGTTTTGAGATACTACAAGGAGAAGCACAAAGTTAATTTGAATCCACTTTTCTTGTTCAAGTGGACGTGAACAATCTTCACGTTATATCACATGAAACTGAAAAAAGCAACCACTTTTCCTTTAGCTTAGTTAGGTTAGACCATGATAAGTTTTTCAATTTGCATGAAGCATGAAACTTCTTTCATGGTAATAATCAATCAAACGACGAATCTTTTAATTTGCCTTTTCCAAAATCTTGAAATAGCTTTCATCGCTTATGTACGTCATGGGCGGTATTTTAATCATGTTCTAGACACGTTAGAAAGACGCCCTTAAGAGTACTACTTCTGATAAACTAACTAACTTTTACGTACCCCTTCTGATCAACCCCAAGAACCCATGAGGAGAGATGAATTTTTCTTTTCTTTGTGGGGTAGTGAAGGTGGTCCTCAGTTGAGTAGAGAAATGGGGTTTTAGGGGGACGGAGGGAGAGGAAAGGCGGGTATTCTGATGAGGACACTACTAACAAGTGAATTATCAACATCTCCTTTCTCTTTTCTATAGACGTGTAGCAATTGTTTGGACTGTAAAGCTAAAGCTTCAATTATGTTTCTTTCTATAATTGGAGTCAAGTTCCCTTTGTTCCATAACGATCATCCCTGAAGCTCAAAATGATTTATATGACTTTTTTTATAATCATCTCGTATTTGGTATCTAGTTGTGTGGTTAATTCAGATTAGTGCAATGCACGACCGACTAAGGAGGAAGCACTACGTATTAACGGTAATTCCTCCATTTCGGATTCGCACAGGAGAGACTGGTCAAGATTGACCGAGAATATTCATCATCCTTCGGTGGTGATATATACGCCGCCTTTGAACTACCTTAATTACCAACATTTATGATGCTCATAAAAAATGTTGTTTTTATGGTTTATGCGTAAACGTATTGACACGATCCGGAATCCGGCTAGGCCGTGCGGGCACCCGACATTCTACTCTACACCTGTCGGACGAACCCTTACCAATTAAATCAGAAAAATAAATATAATTCAATTCATAAATAAGAACAAGATTTAGAAAAAGAACAGACATACTTATACCTCTAAGCTGTATAAAAGAAATTAAAGCTGACTACCCAACATACTAGGTTTAGGGCTATTCAGACTAGACATCTAAGAATACAAAAGAAGACAGATACCTCCTGAAGGGAGCAAAATACAACTGAAATAATAAATATAAAACTGGTGGCCATCCTGAATAAAAGCTGGCTCACCCTGACAGCTGAAGTCGTCTTCGCTCCTTCACAATGTGGCAAACTAAATCCTGGAGCAAACCTGCCGAAATGAAATAGATCGACAAGAAACAAACAACAAACAAGGGTGAGTCAAAAGGACTCAATAAGTAGGGTGAACTAGCTACCTCAAAGAATAGGATAGCTAGCCAGGAAGAAAAGAAACAGATAAACAAAATTCCTCTTATTTAAATTATAAAAAGGCAGAGCTAGATAATAACTGAAAACACGTATGGAGCCATAAACTCATAAACAACTAGGGACATACAATAGGAAGAACATATAGGTATTCCGAACATATCACTAATCAGAAATACATGAAACATATACGAAACATCGCACTATAATCACACAATACACAGCAACCGGTGCAATGAAATGGAATGAATGCAGTATGATGCAATGGGGTCACATGTGCCCGTAATCCCGTCCCGAAGCGGAATACTCCCGCATTCGAGGGAAATACAATATAGTAACCAGCTGAAGCGAAATACTCCTACTCCTGGGGCGGAATACTCATGCACCCGATATGATATAAACCAAAGGTGGAATACTTCTGCACTCTCCTGGGGCGGAATACTCATGCACCCGATATGATATAAACCAGAGGCGGAATACTCCTGCACTCTTCTGCGGCGGAATACTCCTGCACCCAATATGATATAAACCAGAGGCGGAATACTCATGCACTCTCCTGGGGAGGATACTCCTGCACCCAATATGATATAAACTAGAGAATATAATGCATATGAATGCAATATGATGCAATAATAACCCTTCACCGGCGCGGGACTCTCATCGACAGCCGGGAAGTATCTGCCAACTCACAGCCAGAGTACAATGCTCATATCCTCAATGCAATACCAACAACATGACATAACATATAATATACAATGTAAATCCAAAGCTAAGGCATAATGAGTACGTCTATCGGTAGCTACACACGTAAAGAGCGTGTGGTAGATTATCCACAAGGCCAAGGGCCTCCAAAGAAATGGATACAAACACTTACCTTGTTCCAAAAGTTAGCACTGCTAATCAACAACCGCTTTGTCTTTTAGATTTATTGCCAAACGATCCCTCTCTATTCAATAAGTAGAAAAATATATCCAATTAGACTAAAGGCTTCATTCCTTACATCTTAGGGCAATCCGGTTGGGAACCTGATACCCTATTCGCATACGCAATACGCAGGCCAGAACTATGTACAGGGTTCAAAGTGCACATAACCAAACCCTAAATAAATTATAATTATGGGTTGCCCATAACTCACTGAGTACGAATATGTAATCAATTTCATTATCGGGGTCCAATTAACCTTTGAAAATATCAATTTAACTCGTCAGAATGATGTCTAATATTCCAATTTCTACTGTTAAAATATATTCAAACACACGTAATAAACTGAAATAACGAGATAACATCATTACTTGAATGTTTCGGGGTGAAAATTCTATTTTTTTCCTTCTCCTTTTCCTTTTCTTTCTCTATTTTCTGCATTTTTCGTTGTTGCCGTTTCTCTATGTCTCGTTCTGTTTTCTCGTTTATGTTTCCTTGCTTTTGTTTTTGATTTCTCTCTGTTTTAACTCTTTAAGCCAAGGTATATTTATCCCTTGGCACCACCGCCTCATTCCATTTCCTTTTCTTTCTTTTTCCTTTTTCTTTTATTTTGTTTTTGTAATAAAATTAAAGTGCAGTCCTGCGAAATCCGAAAAATATTCTCAATTTTTTCAAGTAAGTTATTCAAAATATATGCAACATACTTGTTAAGGCGGATTTTAAAGCGGAACCGAAGCTCAACATACGAATTAAATGGAAAAGATCAAATTCTTTAACTTTCGGTATTTTAGCGAAAACTATCCGAATGACCTCGAAATTCACTTCTGAAAGTTCACACAAGTTAAAAATAATCATACGAACCTAACGACGCTTTCGGATTTTGAATCGGAGCTCATTCGCCAAAATCGAGCTTGTAAATCTCTTTTTTAATATTTACCAACAACGGAAATTTAAATCTTCTTCCAATACCTACCAAACGAAGTCCGATTAAGCTTAAATTTTACAAACATGCCCTAATGGACTTTACGAAGATTTTAACGCTGTCGGCACATCAATCGAAGTGCTAACTCCCGAAACGACTACCTAAGGTCGTTTCATTCTCCTCCACTTAACTCTCGTTCGTCCTCGAACGAGCCTAAGTCTAAAGAAAAAAAAATTACACAGATAATAAAAGAACTTGAACGACCTTTATAAAATATTCTACGGACATTATCTCATGATTACAGGATCAGAATTATAACACGTGCACCAAACTCTTTGAATAGAACATATATTGATAATATCCTCACATCTTTGCCCAGCTTATTCCGACTAGGCTGACCCTTCATCAATCATGAGAGGAGAGTTCTACATTGTCGAATAAAGATGCACGGAACTTTGAATGGGTTAACATGATTCCGCCGATGAATCACCTCGTCGATATACTTTTCGATATTGAAAAAGTCGATGGAACTAAGAATTAGCTCACGCTTGAACAACGCCTTAGAGATTTAATATTAGCATTTAGTATAAGAGGAAGACTCCTCCACTTAGAGCGTGAACTCATACAACTAATTTGAATAGGAATAGCCATTCTCACACCACCTGCTGGATTAAGAAAGATTTAACTAAGACATAGCGCGTCTCAGACCTAAGCTACCAAATTACCCTCTCGAGTTTCCAAACAGCTGCAACTCTCGAGTTCACAGCTCATACCTTTGCCATAAGCACCACCGGCTGATGGATTAATTTAAGGGTCAAGTGAAACCTCTCAGTACCCTTATTAGCCTTGAAATACAACAATGTGCTTACCCAGCTACCTTGACACGCACTCTGGCTCAATATTGGGAACATCACAAGAGGCTACTAACTGCCCGAGCTCACTAGTGCCGGACGACGAAGAAATGGCAATGGACCGGATAGAAATAATTAGAGCTTCAAGAAGTTCATCTTCTTATTTACTTGGCTACCAGAGCTAGAGTACATCCGAGTCGGCTAACCAAAGAATTGCAATTGAAGGAATAGATATTAAATAAGCGTTATGGAACGACATCTATGCCAATTTAACCTCTCAATAAGAAGAAAACTCTGACAGTTTACCAGAAAACCCTTTTATAATTAAGACAAGCTCCTAGAATAACATGACTCCACAAGCATCTTGAACCAAAAGAAGACACATAGATCAAATATTACTTACTTATCACTTTGCACCGGAAGAAACGATAACACTTTCTGATGGTAACGAATTAGGATCCCATTATCCTACCAACATTGAATTTCGACGAGAGAGGTAAACTGACTTGACATAATAACAAAATGTGGCACAACAAGATACCAAGCAGACAATACCGACACTCACTTCCAAATCTTTTGCAAATGCCATGAATAAATCATACCAGAGACTCACCTCTCTACCGCAACCAATTCTTAATAGAAACGACATAAAAAGAAACCATGGAAACATGATAGGACACCCCGTCTCCAGATCGACCGGAAGAATCAAATCTTACTCACATTTAAGGGAAGAAGAAATCCCAGGGTCTACTACATTGGATACCTCAGCATCCCGCCAGACTAGCAGTTCATAGAACTGCCTCTACAGCTGTGCTGAGCCGGTACCCTGATAATTACTTCCATAAGAACTACAACCACCACGCTCTCACCTCTATTGGATGGTGGCATTTCTCTGGCTGATTAAGATCTAAATGAAATCCCCTGCGACTGTGCAGGTGCCTGATGACGAGAGAAAGGACGACTGCCTACTTTCCAGAGTAAGGAAAAACTCCTCAAAGGATAACCAGACTCACGACCATGATAACACATTTTCGCTGAAAATGGCAGCTGGATAGATTGTTGAAAACTACAAAAAGAAAAACCTGAGTCTAATCTTGATGAACTACTCTCGCACTCTGAGAATCACGCTCTACAAGTTGAGATAACCTGGTAAGTAACCGCCCAAAATAATCAGAACTCTTACCTCCAAAGGAGGTATGATGCCCACCAGGACTGTGTGATCTCTTGCTCTCCCGCTCTTACTCTTCCCGCTGTAACTTACGGTATGCCTAATACCTCTGAGCAATATCAACAACGACATCAAATGAAGTCCCAACCTTAATTTCTCGAGCCATCTGGGATCTCAAGGAAGGAGAAAGGTCACCAATAAATCTTTGAACATTATCGGAAGGTTCATGGACTAGTTCTAGTGTATATGCAGCCATCCTAAAGAATTTTAATCTCATATTCTAAAATCCGACAAGCTACCATATCCAATCCACTCAAATTGGCGACTCTTTTCATCTCGCTCGCTGCGCAAAAGGAACTTTTTCACGAATCTAAAAGAAAAATCGAACCAAGTTAACTAATAAGAGAGCGGTCCACTAATTCAAGGCTGGACCCCTGAAACTGGAAAGCAGAATAATCAATACCATACCGCTCGATATAATCAAGAGCCTGAAGGATATGCTGATATTATTTTATTTTAAAAAAACTTACACAGAGATTATTTGATGCATGCCCTAAGAACATCAAAAAGTTCAATTGGGTAGAATAATGCAGCCTCTTCAGACACTCGGACCGAGCCATTTCTCAGGCTAGCTAACCAGCCAGAATAACTAGAGGTACAACACATACTGCCTCCGGAACATAATTTACTGCGGCAATATTAAGAACTGGAATAGGAGCTCCTTGAGACCGAACATCTGCATCTGCGGCAAAATGATGAGCTGCCTAGCGAATAATAGGTTCTTACGGTATCTGCATCGCCAAGATTATCGTAAAAGCATCATAGAGAGCCAAGTGAACCACAAAGCCCTGCTCCCTTGCCCATCGCGAGCTCGTACAGTTGGGGCCTGCGCAACTGGATCGTCAGCATGATCCACAACTCTCAGGGCTTGAGTAGCTCTAGCCCCAAGCTAGACTACTTCATCCTGAACTCCTACCATTTGCTGATTTTTCGTGCGAGGGTTCACAATTACCACGAAGGAATTAACGAAAATACTGTTGCATCCTAGACCGACGTACAATCAGAAAAGAAGGAATTGAAACTTCCTAAATGCCATCATAGCCTCTCGTTGATAAGTACGGACGTCTACGTACCCATCAACGAGACTCTATTAGACACTGTCTTGGTCTGGATAGACTCTAAACCGGGCTCTGATACCAACTGACACGACCCAGAATTCCGTTAGGCCGTGCGGGCACCCGACATCCTCCCCTAGACCTGTCGGGCGAACCTTTACCAATTAAATTAGGAAAATAAATATAATTCAATTCATAAATAAGAACAAGACTTAGAAAAATCACAGACATACTGATACCTCCAAGCTGTACAAAAGAAATTACAGGTGACTACCCAACATACTAGGTTTAGGGCTATCCAGACTAGACATCTAAGATTACAAAAGAAGATAGATACCTCCTGAAGGGAGAAAAATACAACTGAAATAACATAAAATTGGTGGCCATCCTGAATAAAAGCTGGCTCATCCTGACAGCTGAAGTCATCTTCGCTCCTTCACAACGTGGCAAACTCAATCCTAGAGCGAACCTGCCGAAACGAAATAGATAGAAAAGAAACAAACAACAAACAAGGGCGAGTCAAAAGGACTCAATAAGTGGGGCAGACTAGCCACCTCAAAGAATAGGATAGCTAGCCAGAGAGAAAAGAAACAGATAAACGAAATTCCTCTTATTTAAATTATAAAAAGGTAGAGCCAGATAATAACTGGAAACCCGTATGGAACCATAAACTCATAAACAACTAGGGACATAAGATAGGCAAAACATATAGGTATTCCAAACATATCACCAATCATAAATACATGAAACATACACGAAACATCGCACTATAATCACACAATACACAGCAACCGGTGCAATAAAATGGAATGAATGCAGTATGATGCAATGGGGTCATATGTGCCCCCAATCCCGTCTCGAAGCGGAATACTCCTGCATTCGAGGGTGTCACGACCCAAAATCCGAATAGGTCGTGAGGGCACCCAACTAACCCTGGCGGGTGAACCCACTTGATTATGAATAAATTATATAAGTTTCTCAATGAAAAATATAAATATCTCAATACCATAGAATAAAGTAGAAATAATCCCAACAATAAAAGGTTTAAGTACTCCCCGAATCATAAACATCTAAGAGTGCCGAATAAGTTATACAACTCCAAAATATTGGGAATATATCAAAGGGAAAAATAAACTATATAGGCGGCCACCATGGACGAAGGGTTGGATCACCGCTAATAGAGAGATGCTCCACCTCGATCAACCACGATGCTCACTAGAAGATGGTGTCGAATCGGTAAGGCATAAATAAACGAATAAATAAAAAGAAAGGGGTGAGTCGAGTGACTCAATAAGCGGGGATGGAGGTCCAAGTAAAGTAGCAAGTTGCACATATATGGAAAGCAAGACAGTTCAAAGGTATGGAAAGTAAAGATAAACCATTAACAATCAAGTAATATTCATACTCCGTCATCAAAATACCACGAACACTTTCATTGTAACTAGGGGGTAAATACATAACCACACAATACTACGATAATATGCACGGAACTACATCGTGCTATGATAATATATGGAACTACATCGTACCTCAATAATATGTACGGAACTACATCGTACTACAATAATATGCACGAAACTACATCGTGCCACAGTTATTTGTATAGAAGGATATATTATTTATAGGCTGTGGAGCAAGTCCACCAAGAAAGTGAAATACACTTACCTCGATCCAAAGCTCACTAGTTATTCAACAATGGTTTTCCCTTTTCGAATCTCTTCCAAACGTTCGTCCTCTATTAAAAGAACATAATACAATCAATACCAGGACTAATAATTAAACATTACCAACCTTAAGCTAAAGGGGTTAAGAAATTAACTTAAAAATTAACCCCGAGCCCACATAATCAAACTCCGAAATTAATCTCACAATCGTGTTACCCATAACCACACGAATCTAAATCTGTAATCAAGTTCCAAGCTTGATACAAATTGATGAATCGAATCTTAATTTTCTAAATATATAATTTGGAGTTAAATGACACTTCTACATCCCAAATACCATACTAGTGAAATATATATTCTAGCATATTTAATACTCAATTACATGTAGCTAATATATATTTAGAAGTTCTAGACTCATAATTAGATAATAATCAAAAGGGGAAACTAAACTCCTAATCAATAATTAGTAACAAAGTCGAATGACAGACCAAAATAGTAGGCGAACTAGCAAGATAAAATACCAACATTTCATTAACTAAAATATCAATCCACACTAGATTTGATCACTGCCATCATCACGTCCCATTATACACCACTGATACATACTAAACAACTATTAAATGGAAAAGAAAATTTAAAACATCAACTACAGCTAGTGACCGAAACAGTAACTAAACTTGTACTTTGGAATGGTTATTTTAAAACTACTCATTATAAGAAGATATATTAATTCCATATAATTAAACAATCATGAAAAAGTTTTAGATTGGTGAGTAGTACCTTAACTATCTAATGCAACTTAATGGTGGAGTCTCGCCAACTTCTCATGACTTGAATTGAAGAAAAATACCCAGTTGGCTTAGTGTAGTAGCTGTCGCCGATATGATTAACCAAAATCCCAAATTTCACTACAAATTGTATTTTTACCTTAAAGAGCAAGATATTGCCTTTTTATATACCCTAGATATATGGGCTAGCTACTAAGACGTGGGCCTAGTCCACTAGTCAACTCTTAAATATATTGCCAAGGTCTTTTAAACCCCAATGAAATATGAAATGCTCATTTGACTCAATAACAATCTAATAATATATATAATTTTACCTTTCTTCCACATCTCAAGTTTAAATAAGAGTAGTTAAAATATCGGGATGTTACATTCTCCTCCACTTAAACACAAGTTCGTCCTCAAACTTGTTCCACCCAAAACCAACAACCAATCTATACACATGCCTCCAACTCCAAACCATTTACCACTCACAACCAACTTCGTATAAACTCAAAATTTGGCTAAGTCCCAAGATTTACAAAAATTTTGCCAGAGTTCCCTTTGTAAATTGGACTATCCAAAAATAATTCATGTCTCAAATACCAACAACCACCATATACAATATATTAAGGCATGCATAGGCACCAAATAAAGCTCAAGATAATCTCAACCGCTCTGGAAAGGAGGTAAATCTCAATAATAAATCAAACACACTCCGGTAAGGAGCTAAATTACTCTAATGAATCAAATACTCCAACAAGGAGATAAATTACTTTAACGAATATAAAAACTCCGACAAGGAGGTAAATATGCTATAACTCACAATTGATAAGAGAAATTTAAATGCAAGGACTTTAAAATCTACTTACCTGATGCTTCAAATAAGTGGGGATATTTATCTCGCATGTTCGACTCAATCTCCCAAGTATCTTCATCATGCGGACGGTTATGCCATCGCACTTTTACTAATGGAATCTCTTTAGACCTGAACTTTCGGGTGTCTCTTCCTACAATAGCAACTGGAACTTCTTCATAAGCTAAGTTCACATCCAGTTGAACTGGGTCCACCTCTATGACATGAGTGGGATCTCGAACACACTTCCGGAGCATAGAAACATGAAAAATGGGATGAACATGCATAGACTCTGGCAATGCAAGTCGATAAGCAACCTCACCAATACGCTTCACAATAGTAAAAGGACCAATGACCCTACGACTCAACTTGCCCTTCTTCCCAAATCTCTTCACACCCCGCATTGGTGACACCTTCAAGAAAACCATATCACCTTCCTCAAATACCAACTCTCGGCTTCTCTTGTTCGAGTATGATATCTGCCAACTCTGAGCAGTTCGAAGACGATCCTGAATGATACGAACCGTATCCAAAGTCTGACGAACAATATCAGGACCCAACACCTCAACATCTCGAGACTCAAACCAACCAACTGGAGATCGATATCGGCGACCATATAATGCCTCGAACAACGCCATCTGAATGGAAGACTAATAACTTTTATTATAAGCAAACTCTGTAAGAGCCAAATGATCACCCCAATGACCGCCAAAATCCAAGGCACATGCTCTCAACATATCCTCCAAGATCTGAATAGTCTGCTCAGACTGTCCATCAGTTTGCGGATGAAATACGGTACTAAGTTGGACCTGAGTACCCAACTTTCGCTGAAAAGCCTTCCAAAACTGAGAAGTGAACTGAGAGCCTTGATCAGAGATAATAGGCAATTGAGTACCATGCAACCGAACAATCTGCTCAATAAAGATCCGAGCCAACGTCTTGGATGTATCAGTTGTCCTCACGGGAATGAAATAGGCCGACTTGGTAAGTCTATCAACAATGACCCCAACTGAATCATGATGCCTCAATGTCTTCGACAAGCCAGCTACAAAATCCATGGTAATCCTCTCCCACTTCCACTCAAGAATGGGTAGTGCCTGGGCTAAACCTGCGGGTCTCCTATGCTCGTACTTGACTTGCTGACAGTTCAAACACCGAGATACATGATCAAAGACATCTTTCTTCATCCCCTTCCACCAATACAACTCCCGAAGGTCCTGGTACATCTTGGTGATACCGAGATGAATGGAATACCGCAAACTGTGAGCCTCATCAAGAATCAACCGCCTCAAATCATCAACATTAGGAACACAAAGACGACCACCAACCCGAAGAATACCATCACTATCCAACTCAAAAGGAGGGGCTCCTCCACTTTGAATACGCCCTCGCAACTCAAGAAAGTAAGGATCCTCGAACTGTCTTTCCTTAATCTGGCTAACTAAGGAAGACTGAGCCACCATACAAGCAAATACCCGATTCGAGTCTGAACTATCAAATATCACCCTCGAATTATATAGAGTCTGCAACTCTCGAGCTAAAGGTCTCATCTCAACATCAAGAAATGCAAGACTACCCATAGACTTCCTACTCAATGCATCGGCCACCACACTGGCTTTCCCCGGATGATAATGAATAGTAAGATCATAATCTTTGATTAGCTCGAGCCATCTACGTTGCCTACCGTTCATGTCCTTCTGAGTAAGTAAGTACTGCAAGATCTTGTGATCGGTAAAGATCTAACAAGGCTCGCCATACAGGTAATGTCTCCAAATCTTTAAAGCAAATACCACAACGGCTAACTCCATGGGTCGGATAGTTCTTCTCATTCACTTTCAACTGCCTAGAAGCATAGGAAATGACTTTACCATGTTGCATCAAGACACATCCCAACCCAACACGAGAAGCATCACAATAAACTACAAACCCTCCAGCTCCAAAAGGAAGAGATAACACTGGAGCGCTAGTCAACAATGACTTGAGCTTCTGAAAGATCGCCTCACACTCTTCTAACCAACGAAATTGAACCGCTTTCTGAGTTAGGCGGGTCAATGGAGCAGCAATAGATGAAAACTTCTCCACAAATCACCGATAATATCCAGCCAGACCAAGAAAACTACGAATCTCTGTCGGAGAAGTAGGTCCTGGCCAATTTTGAACGGCCTCAATCTTCTTAGGATCAATTTTAATACCCTCACTAGACACAACATGACCCAAAAAAGCCACAGAGTCCAACCAGAACTCACACTTTGAGAACTTAGCATAAAGCTTACCTTCCCGAAGTTTCTAAAGAACCAATCTCAAATGATGCTCATGCTCCTCACAGTTATGTGAATAGACTAAAATGTCATCAATGCAAACAATAAAAAATGCGTCCAAATAGGGCTTGAACACACGGTTCATCATATCCATAAAAGCTTCTGGAGCATTCGTAAGCCCAAAAGACATAACCAAGAATTTATAGTGACCATAACGGGTCCTGAATACTATCTTCAGGATATCGGACTCCCGAATCTTCAATTGATGATACCTAGACCTCAAATCAATCTTGGAAAAGAACTTGGCTCATTGCAACTGATCGAACAAGTCATCTATACGAGGCAAGGGATACTTATTCTTGATAGTGACCTTGTTCAACTGCCTATAATCAATGCACATACGCATAGAGCCATCTTTCTTCTTAACGAACAACATTGGAGCTCCCCAAGGCGACACACTAGGTCGAATGATCCCCTTATCCAATAAGTCTTGCAATAGCTCCTTTAACTCATTCAGCTCGGCTGGAGCCATACGATATGGAAGAATAGATATAGGCTGAGTTCTGGGCACCAAATCAATACCGAACTCAATATCCCTATCCGGAGGAAGTCTAGGCAAATCATCGGGAAACACATCAGCAAACTCCCTCACAACAGGAACAGAATCAAGAGACGGAACCTCTATACTAGTATCTCGAATCATGGCAAGATAAGCTTAACACCCCTTATTCACCATCCTCCTTGCTTTCATAAAAGAGATAAAACGTCCCGTAGGTGGCAAACAAGAACCGTGCCACACTACCGGTACTGAGCCAGGAAAAGAAAGTCGAATAGTCTTGGCATGACAATCGAGAGTAGCATAACATGATGCCAACCAATCCATACCGATAATCACATCAAAATCTACCATGTCCAGACTAATAAATCAACTATGGTCTCACGTCCCCCAAAAGATACAGTACAACCAGGATACACCCGCTCCACTACAATAGACTCCCCAACATGAGTAGAAACACAAAATGGATCACGAATACACATATAATCAACATTAAAAATCAAAGCAAAATAAGGTGACACATAAGAATAAGTGGAACCTGGATCAATCAAGGAATACGCATCATGTCCATAAATAAAAAGTGTACATGTAACCACTGCATTGGATGCCATAACATCCTGTCTGGCTGGCAAAGCATAAAACTGCCTCTGAGGCTGAGCTGAACTAGTGCTCTGATGACCACCCCTCGAACGGCCACTACCACCACGCCCACGACCTATACCTGGCGGTGGTGCACTCCTAGCTGGCCGAGAACCTGATGTAGTACCATAAGTCTGAACAGATGCCTGGGGTCGAGGAAAAGACTGACTATCTCCCTGAAGTAGTCTAGGACAATCCTTTATATGATGACCAAGCTCACTATAATGATAGCACCCAGAATTGGGTTTGTAAGGTACGTGCTGCTGAGGTCGTGAAACAGAATGGCCTGGCTGAGAAGGCTGAGAGAATCGAGTCTGCTCATGACGGGGTACAAATGTGCTCCTCGAGCTATGAGCCATAGACTGAGCTGGCCTATCAGAAGACCTCCCCTGAAACCCCTTGCCTCTAGATGAGGCAATAGGAAGTCCACTATATCCACGAGATCTCTTACTATCTCTCTCAAACTCTTCTTGCTCCAGAGCTCTATAAGACTCATATCGGCGAGCAATATCCACTGCTACATCAAATGAAGTACCAGCCTCTATCTCCCCAGCCATACTAGATCTCAAAGTAGCAGAAAGACCATCAATGAACCTCCTAACCTTCTCTGACTCCGGACGAACCAAATCAAGAGCATCACGAGACATGTCTAAGAATCGAACCTCATACTCAGATACAGTCATATGGCCCTGTCTCAACCTCTCGAACTGCCTGCGCCTCTCATCCTGCTGGCTACGAGGGAGGAACTTATCCATAAACCTTTGAGAAAACTCACTCCAAGACAGCTTCGACAAGCCCTGCCTAGCTAGAGTAAGTGTATTCCACCAAGTCAGAGCAGGACCCTCAAGCTGGAAAACTGTATAATCAACTCCATGTTCCTCAAGATATCCTAAAGCACCTAATATCCACTGGCAACGATCCAGAAAGGCCCGTGGAGCCTCGGATGGAAGTCCTCTAAATTTCGGGGGCAGTAACCTAGTGAAGTGAAGAAGTCTGACTTAGTTCACCTCCGGAACCACAATCTGCCCTGGCTGACCTGCCTGAACAACCTGGGGTACACTACCCACAGCTGCTACCTCTGGAGTCTGCATAGCAGGAGTAACAAACTGAACTGGGGTCTGCATACCTCGCATCTGAGTAGCCTCTGGTGGGACAATATGAGAAGCTACCTGGGTCGCGGGGGATCCCTGTGGTGCAAGAGTCTGTAGGATACCCAAAACCCTCAACATAGTATCCTGAAGTACCGGTGTAGCAATGAATCCCTGATCAACATGAACCTCTGACTGATCCTCAATCTCTGTATTATCATCATTATCTACAACTCGCGTGGCCCTAGCAGCTCTAGCCCTAAGCTGGGCGGCAGTACGAATCTGAACTCAACGTCTGCCTCGGCCACGTCCTCTGCCTCGACCTCTCGCTCGGCCGATACCTCTAACTCCACCTCTTGCGGCGACTGGTACATCAGGTGGTGCCTCCGGCTCCACCTCCGCCTCCTGAGCTGAAGAACGAGTCCTCACCATCTGCGCGTTACATAGTGGAAAAAGATTAGTCTTGTTATGGAAATACCACGCACGATAAGGAGGGAAAGAAGGGAAGTTGCCTAAATGTCACCATCGCCTCTCGTAGATAGGTACAGACGTCTCCGCCCGATCAGCAAGACTCTATTAGACACTGTTCATGATTCGTGAGCACTCTAAACCTATGGATCTGATACCAATTTGTCACGACACAAAATCCAAATAGGTCGTGAGGGCACCCAACTAACCCTGTATGGCGAACCCACTTGATTATGAATGAATGATATAAGCTTCTCAATGAAAAATATAAATATCTCAATACCATAGAATAAAGTAGAAATAATCCCAACAATAAAAGGTTTAAGTACTCCCCGAATCATGAACATCTAAGAGTGCCGAATAAATTATACAACTCCAAAATATTAGGAATATATCACAGGGAAATATAAACTATATAGGAGGCCACCACGGACGAAGGGTTGGATTACCGCTAATAGAGAGATGCTCCACCTCGGTCAACCACGATGCTCACTAGAAGATGGTGTTGAATCTGTAAGACATAATAAACCAATAAAGAAAAAGAAAAGGGTTAGTCGAATGACTCAATAAGCGGGGATGGGGCTCCAAATAAAGTAGCAAGTTGCTCATATATGGAAAGCAAGACTGTTCAAAGGTATGGGAAGTAAAGATAAACCATTAACAATCAAGTAATATTCATACTCCGTCATCAAAATACCACGAACACTTTCATTGTAACTAGGGGGGTAAATACATAAACACACAATACTACGATAATAAGCACGGAACTACATCGTGCTACGATAATATGTACGAAACTACATCGTGCCTCAATAATATGTATGGAACTACATCGTACCACAATAATATGCACAGAACTACATCGTATCACAGTTACTTGTATAGAAGGATATATTATTTATAGGGTGTGGAGCAAGTCCACCAAGAAAGTAAAATACACTTACCTCGATTCAAAGCTCACTAGTTATTCAACACTGATTTTCCCTTTTCGAATCTCTTCCAAACGTTCGTCCTCTATTAAAAGAACGTAACCACGACTAATAATTAAACATTACCAATCTTAAGCTAAAGGGGTTAAGAAATTAACTTAAAAATTAACCCCGAAATTAATCTCACTATCGTGTTACCCATAACCACACGAATCTAAATCCGTAATCAAGTTCCAAGCTTTATACAAATTGATGAATCGAATCTTAATTTTCTAAATATATAATTTGGAGTTAAATGACACTTCTACATCCCAAATACCATACTAGTGAAATATATATTCTAGCATATTTAATACTCAATTACATGTAGCTAATATATATTTAGAAGTTCTAGACTCATAATTAGATAATAATCAAAAGGGAAAACTAAACTCCTAATCAATAATTAGTAACAAAGTCGAGTGACAGACCAAAATAGTAGGCGAACACTAGCAAGATAAAATACTAACATTTCATTAACTAAAATATCAATCCACACTAGATTTGATCGCTGCCATCATCACGTCCCATTATACACCACTGATACATACTAAACAACTATTAAACGAAAAAGAAAATTGAAAACATCAACTACAGCTAGTGACTGAAACAATAACTAAACTTGTACTTTGGAATGGTTATTTTAAAACTACTCATTATAAGAAGATACATTAATTCCATATAATTAAACAATCATGAAAAACTTTTAGATTGGTGAGTAGTACCTTAACTACCAAATGCAACTTAATGGTGGAGTCTCCCCAACTTCTCATGACTTGAATTGATGAAAAATACCCAGTTGGCTTAGTATAGTAGCTGTCGCCGACATGATTAATCAAAACCCCAAATTTCACTACAAATTGTATTTTTACCTTAAAGATCAAGATATTGCCTTTTTATATACCCTAGATATATGGGCTAGCTACTAAAACGTTAGCCTAGTCCACTAGTCAACTCTTAAATATATTGCCAAGTTCTTTTAAAGCCCAATGAAATATGAAATGCTCATTTAACTCAATAACAATCTAATAATATATATAATTTTACCTTTCTTCCACATCTCAAGTTTAAATAAGAGTAATTAAAATATCGGGATGTTACAGAGGGAAATACAACATAGTAACCTGCTGGAGAGGAATACTCTTACTCATGAGGTGGAATACTCCTGCAACCGATATAATATAAATCAGAGGCGGAATACTCCTGCACTCTCCTGGGGGCGGAATACTCCTACACCCAATATGATATAAACCAGAGCCGGAATACTCCTGCACTCTCCTGGGGAGGATACTCCTGCACCAGATATGATATAAACCAGAGAATATAATGCATATGAATGCAATAATAACCCTTTACCGGCGCGGGATTCTCATCGACAGCCAGGAAGTATGTGCCAACTCACAGCCAGAGTACAATGCTCAGATCCTCAATGCAATACCAACAACAGGACATAACATATAATATGCAATGTAAATCCAAAGCTAAGGCGTAATGAGTACATCTATCGGCAGCTACACATGTAAAGAGCACGTGGTAGATTATCCACAAGGCCAAGGGCCTCCAAAGAAATGGATACAAACACTTACCGTGTTCCAAAAGTTAGCACTGCTAATCAACAACCGCTTTGCCTTTTAGATTTATTGCCAAACGATCCCACTCTATTCAATAAGCAGAAAAATATATCCAATTAGGCTAAAGGCTTCATTCCTTACATCTTAGGGCAATCCGGTTGGGAGCCTGATACCCTATTCGCATACGCAATACGCAGGTCAGGCCTATGTACAGGGTTCAAAGTCACATAACCAAACCCTAAATTACTAAAATGGGTTGTCCATAACTCGCTGAGTACGAATATATAATCAATTTCATTATCGGGGTCCAATTAACCTTTGAAAATACCAATTTAACTCGTTAGAACGATGTCTAGGATTCCAATTCTATCGTTCAAATATATTCAAACACACATAATAAACTGAAATAATGCATTAATATCATTACCTGAATGTTTCGGGGGTGAAAATCATATTTTTTCCTTCTCCTTTTCCTTTTCTTTCTCTATTTTCTGCATTTTTTCGTTGTTTCCGTTTCTCTCTGTCTCGTTCTGCTTTCTCGTTTATGTTTCCTTGCTTTTGTTTTTGATTTATCTCTGTTTTAACTCTTTAAGCACAGGGATATTTATCTCTTGGCACCACCGCCTCATTCCATTTCCTTTTTTTTCCTTTTTCTTTTATTTTATTTTTGTAATAAAATTAAAATGCTGTCATACGAAATTCAGAATATTTTCTAAATTTCTCAAGTAAGTTATATAAAATATATGCGACGTACTTGTTAAGGCGGATCTTAAAGAAAATCCTCGAAGGTCAAAATACGAAAATGGAAAAGATCAAATTCTTTAACTTTCGGCATTTTAGCGGAAACTATCCGAACGACCTCGAAATTCATTTTCGAAAGTTCACACAAGTCAAAAATAATCATACGAACCTAACGGTGCTTTCGAATTTTGAATCGGAGCTTATTCGCCAAAATCGAGCTCGAAAATCTCTTTTTTAATATTTACCGACAATGGAAACTGAAACCTTCTTCCAATACCTACCAAATGATGTTCGATTAAGCTTAAATTTTACAAACAGGTCCTAATTAACCTTATGAAGATTTAAAAGCTGTCTGCATGTCAATCAGAGTTCTAACTCCCAAAATGACTACCTAAGGTCGTTTCACGTATCCACGAGCAGAACTATTGGTTTTAATTAAGGAGGTACAATTCGGCAAAGGTTGGTTAAAATTGCTTTATGTTGTAGGTTAATTGTTAGAATTTTTTACTCTTAAATGAGTACTTCAAACTAAATGCTCTTAAAATATCATATCTACATACAAATTTCTTTTCTAATCTGCGATAAATTATAGTAACTAATAATTTATGTAAAATATTGTTATAGGGGGATGGGGAAAAGAAAAGAGGGTATTTGTGATGATTAGGACACTACGAACAAGTGTGCATGATCAGCATCTCCTTTCTTTTTCTATAGATATGTAGCAACCTATTGTTGGACTGCAAAACTAAAGCTTCAATTGTGTTTGTTTCTATAGTTGGAGTCAAGTCCGGCCCCTAATTTGTCTATAATAACCATCATCCTTGAAGCTCAGTGTGATGTATATAATTTTTTTTTTTTATAACCATCCGGAATTTGGTATGTATTCACTGATTCTTAGGTTAGATTACACAGCATCGAGTATTCACTGATGTATCAGATCCATCAAGGAGAAAGCATTTCGAATTTTCTATTGAATTTTTTATATTATATACCCACAAAATTCAAAGTATTTATAAACCCTACCCATTAAAAATTACACTACTTATGAAATTAAAAGTATTTACTCAACCTAATAATAGTTTATAATTCTTGATATGGGTGTATATCTGCATAAATGATAGTATAAAAGTCTAGATGAGTAGAACATGTAAATAGTTTATGGATAGAGCTTGTAAATATGAAATTTATGGATAGAGATGAATAAATATTTTGATTTTGATGGGTATTTTCGTAAATCTCCCTTTTCTATTTCAAGGCTCAAGATCCATACCCGAGACTTTTTGTTAAGATTAAATATGCCATCCATCCTAGCTACGCTATATTCGATGGTGATTTATATGAATTTAAATAATATAATTACCAACATTTATGATACCCCAATAGTACTCCATGTTTTTAGGGTTTGAGCATATACGTACCAATAAGCAAATATATACGGTTCTATGGAGATTCAATTGGATCCATTTGTCAAGTATTACAGTATGCAAATATAGTGAGAGTATGTGACCTTTGTGTGTAACAACCATTCGTTATAGCACTATTTTACTATAACTATCAAGTTTCTTTCGAAATTGATGTAATATAATTTATCTATACATAACAATATTCTACCTATAATAATAATGACATTCGTTATTGTGGTAACCTTTTGTAACATTACTTCTCAGTAGCAATCCTACTCAAATATTGATTTTTACTTTTTACTATAATGATGCAACTGCTACTTGGCTGAGATAGCATAGTCAATTGTAAAGATTTTAAACAGCCTTTAAGAGAAAGATACTAGATACCTTTTTGCACATCAATTATTTATGCAAGGTTTTCGTAAGTTTAAGAAAACATCAATTGAAATAGTTTGGACATAAATCTTCGTCAATTCAATCGTTATATTGTCAAATAGAGACTAAAAATCTAAAACAATATTCAATATAAATTTTTTACATCAAACTTAAATTTTATAAATTACTTATAAATACATGTGTGCCTTGGATTTTAATTCTTTGTAGGTATAATATAACTAGAAATTTATTTCTTAAATTTTTAATTAATGAAATATAATTTTTTTGCGCTTTTATATTTAGCTGGGTATTTTTTTATAATATAAAAAGTACAGAAAAAATTATTTTTTCATATTTTTTATTTATAATAACTAAATAGATCTAAATATTAAATGCCCAGTATACATGTATAATAACTGTCTCACTATAACAAATATGAAATTTTCGGACTAACACTGACACAAAAGAGAGGTAGAGCAAAATAAGCATTTGACAAAAGTGATCAAAAATTGCTTTCCGTTGCATGTTGTTAGAATTTCTGACTTCTACATTGTACATGTAAATGTGCTCTAACTTAAATGTTTTTAAATTTTTTCATATCTACATGCTTACCATGTTTTTATATTTTCTATTTGTCCAGAAACCGGCTCTGAAAAGAGCATGAACTTCACATTGGAATTCAAAAGGCATCAATGACCCTTCCCTAGCTAGTCCCTTTATCAATACGTGGCTAATTTCATTTCGTTTAAAGCTTGGGAACTAAGTGACAATTTGAGGTTTTGTCCCGTCAATATGTAAATGTAAGGTGGATATGTTATTCAATAAATGTAGAATTGGACCGCAGAGTCTCTTTGTCTCGATATTAATTGCACTGGCTTTGTCATTTTGTTTCCTACACGTTGTTTGGTCCGTGAAGCTACCTGGAATTGGATCCACTTTTCAATTATGTTTCTTTTAACCTTTTCTCTTCTCTTTATTTTATGAGAAAATTTCAAAACTAACCTATTATATGAGATAGACTTACAATTTAATAGACACATTTACTATTTACTAAATGGCTAGTAAAAAATAGCCAACTAATTAGGTTCAGATATCCTAAGTACTTAAAAAGATCCGTGTAAAAAGGAAGAAAAAAAAAATCTTAAACAACTACAATTAAGGAAAAGACAACTATAATTAAGAATGCCCACTCATCACGTTTCCACAACTTTTCAATTCTCTAACCTATTAGTTTAGTTTATTAATACGGAAAAAAAAAAAAACAGCAGATACAAAGCATATCAAAGTATTTATCCCAAAAACGACATAGAAATAAGAACACTTCATACTACTGAAATATTTTCAACGTTTTGTTAGAATATTTACTGCATATGTCACCCGTTAAAGTGTTAATCCAATATGGGGGAGAATGGGTTGAAGGATACAAATTTGTAAACTTCAAAGCAGACGGAATTCTGCTCCAACAAGACTGCTCCTATACAATGTTCATGACCGCACTTGTTTCACAACTATTAGTAGATACAAGTAAGTATACGCTGGGTGTGCAGTATCAAATTGAGGAGGGTTTCCAACCAATTTTAATAAAAAATGATATGAGTGTGCAACTGTACATTGAGCAGAAAAAAAAAATACAAAGATGAGTGAATACCCAATGTGCATCACTATTACGGAGAAAAATCAGGACTGTGGTTCGAGTGCAAATGATGAGATCTCAAATATGAATATTGTACAAATACCTGATGCTGTACATGATATAAACATCCCTGAGATGGTCGAAATGATTTTTTCAAGTAATACAGACAATATTGATGGTGTACATATTGAAGACATTGGAATTATTGATAACCCTGAACATGACTCCATTGAAGAAAACCAAGTGTATAAGGACAAGGAAACCTTGCAAAGTGTTGTTAAAAACTACAGTCTGAAGCAAAAATTTGAAACAAGAGTTGATAGGTCATCAACAAAAAGGTATTGATAATGTACTATTTTGCCAATTTACTTAACTGCAGATTTTTTGAATATCTTCTGTGTATTGACTGCATATTCTATTCAATGACACTGCCCAGGTTCTCAGTTATATGTCCTAACAGTCAATGTAATTGGATGCTACGGTCATCAAGCTTAAATGGCTCGGGAGTATTTATGATAAGAAAATTCAACAGTATACACACATGTCCGTTGGAAGAAAGGTTGAATTCTCATCGACGTGTGGGTTCTGATGTTATAGGAAATATACTAAAGGACAGGTTATCAGATCCTAAAACAGTTTACACACCAAAAGACATCATCAGGGAGTTGAAGAAAACGTACGGACTGACACTAAACTACATGAGAGCTTAGAGATGTAAAGAAAAAGCTATAGAATTACTAAGAGGAGACCCAAAGCAGGCATATGGAAAGATTCCAAGCTATCTGTTTACAATAAATAAAGCTAACCCAGGATCAGTTACAAAATTAAAGAAGGCTGAAGACAATTCCTTTTTGTATGTGTTCATTGCTCTAAAATCCTTTATACAAGGTTGGGATCACTGTAGACCAGTTATGGTTGTGGATGGAAGTTTTCTGAGTGGAGTGTATGGAGGAACAATGCTGATTGCCTGCACATTGGATGGCTCAGGTTAGTAAATTTTAATTAAAACTGTAAATATTCGAACCATATATCGATTATATTTTTCATATATTAATACTAATACAAAATTTTCCATAAGGATCCTGTACTGAAATTTACTAAATATAGGATGCATATTTAAGTTATAATAATACAACAAAATGATTGAATTATGAAAATGTAATATGATAATAATTTGACAACTGAAATAACATCTTTTAAATGCAGGACACATACTTCCTTTAGCATATGCAGTAGTTGATTCTGAAAACGATGCTTTTTGGGAATGGTTTTTTGGCTGTCTACGCGAAGCATATGGAGTGAAGGATGGCATGTGTGTAGTATTAGATAGACACGAAAGTATTGCACGAGCTGTTAGATCTGTCTATCCAAGTATACCCCACTGTGTATGCGTGTTCCACTTATGGAATAATATAAAAGTGAAGTTCAAGAAGAGTCAGAAAAAACTCAAAGATGCATATTTTAGCGTTGTTATGGTATATACAGTGGACGAGTTTGATAAAGCAATGGCCAATATTGAAGGAAGCGACAGTCGAGTTAAAGAGTATCTATACAACATTAGTTATCAAAGATGGTCTATAGCACACGCACCATGCAAGCGAACATTTTACATGACATCTAATATTGCAGAATCTGTGAACGCAGCAAATATGTAGGCAAGGAAACTCCCAATTCTAGCATTGATGGAATACATGACAGATATGTTCCAACTGTGGACAGCGAAGAATAGACAGTTTGCAATGGACACCTTCACACCTCTGGGAGAAAAATTTCAGGAAATCCTCAATGAAAATACAATTGCTTCAAAAAAAAAATGGAGTGTAAGTAGTATTGTTTTATCTGTATATTTTGTAAATATTTTTTGCATATCCATTTGAACAAACAATTTAAACACAGTTTGCTTTAAAGATATAATATAAACAAGAAAAAAAATAATTTATATATTATCATAACTGTAACATTTACATTGTTTGAAAATTAAATATATAAAATTAATTGAATGCAGGTTATACCTTCAACAGATCTTCTTTACAAAGTTGTTTGTGGACAGCTGAAGCATATTGTTGATTTACAAGGTAAAACATGCAGTTGCAGTAGATATCAATTGGATGGAATTCCGTGCCAACACACAATTGCAGTCCTGGATCAGATGCACATTAAACCTGATGAATATTGTGCTGGATACTATAAAAAGGCAACAATATTGAAAACATATGAAGTTGCAGTTTATCCCATTCAAGGAGAGAGTGTTTGGAATGTTCCTGCTGAAGTACTAAATGAAATTGTGTTGGTACCACACACCAGAAAACCACCGGGCAGACCAAAAACAAATAGGATCAAATCAGTATGGGAGAGGCCATTCAAAAGAGCTCGCATAGCGTGTAGCCGTTGTGGTAATCAAGGACACAACCGAAAAACTTGTAGAAATGCTCCATTAAGGATTTAGTGTACTATTTAGTTTAGTCTAAGATGTCAAGTCAATTACTGGTATTTGTTTCGTTTGGTTCTTGATGTATGTTATGGATAATATTACTACGATGCTATTGTAAATGAAACATCAATTACTTCTACTTATATTTAAGAAACACTTACACACCAAGTATCAGTAGATATTTTAAAGGGAAAGAATAAAAAAAACAAAGTGTTAAGAATTGTATTTACTATTTTGCAAATGTAGTTGTATGTAAAATGTTAGCAATGCATATTAGCATATTCAGATGATATAAACTGAATATGATACAGTTATAATGAACATGTCTAACAGTAGGAGTATGACATATTACCAAAGCGCCATATAACATAAAAAAACAAACTAATAATACAAGCAGTAAATTCTAAAACTTCTATAAGTGGTTGAACTGTGATATACCAACAATACAAAAAAAAACTGTAATGAATATATAGTCAATATTGAAGTGATACGTGTTACATATTGAATTTACTCCTTAACTGAGGCACATTTACAGATTACCATAATGTAGTAGCATCTTGCAAATACAGACTTTGTATACACACAACATTTTAAGAAGTTAAAGCAAACTAAGTGTCTGATGCAGTATTCACACCAGTTTACTCAAAAGACATCAACATAAATATGTAGTAAATATAATACATATATATGCTACTACTAAAGGAAGGAATATCTGTCAAATTTGCAGAAGTTTTAAACAAATACAAAGATAAGTGATATATGCAACAAATTATAGTTAATCTATTTCTTATAAACATAACATATTAGCATAGTGCTGAAGCATATAATAAAGAGACAAAATTTAAAGTCTAGGATATCAAAGGTAACACAAAATATATATTTGATGCCAAATATCATAGGTATATTACAATATAAAGACATTAATATGTCTACATATGCAACTGATATATGAAAATACTGAATCTTAAACAAACTGCAAAGTTCCTGAAATAAAAGAACAAATTATAAAAATACAATACCTTACAATGCCTTTGCAATGAAAAAAAAAACTGCACAAAATAAAACTTACAAACTGCATTTTCTTAAAAATACAAAATATATAATGTCAACCTCACTGAATCATTGAACAAAAATAATAAAAACTTAATATTTTTTAATTGTATCAGCAACATACATGTTGCTATAACACCAACTTAATACAAAAACTGAACATCAAAATGTAATAATAGACATAGTTCTACAATCCAACAATTTAATACATATTCATCGAATACGCATCAAACTTCATCATCACTGACAGCACAATCAATCTACTTGTTCATCCCATAATGCCACAGATACATTGCATATCGACTGCGCACAACTGAGAGATCATCTTTCTGTGTAGGCAAGGACTGATACTGAATGTAATACTCAGCAAAAGCAGCAGCGAAGACACCATAATCACTGAAACAGAATACATCAAAATTACAAATATGAAAAACACTTATAACCTCAATTAAAAATAATAAGATATAACATACCGTTGCATCAAAGACAATGGCCTAGGAATAAAACGCAATATCAATGGATCAGCCATGGAAATGCCCTCATAAAGAGAATCCTTATAAAACAAGTCCTGTCTTCTTTGGATAAATTTCGCAGAATATAAGAAGAGTAGTAGCATAGTTGCATAAGGCTCAAGTGCACATATGAGTTCTTCATTGTATTCTGGTAAGTTGGGGTCAGAGTCATACACATAAATAGCCCGATCTTTGATAGACAGCCTTGCCAGAATCCAATGCCAGTCATGAACAACCTTGACTGGAAAAAGAACATCCTCTACCAAAACCCAAGGGGTATTGCAGCGCAACCCACCACCAGAAATATAATCCATAATCTGCCTACTAGAATCAATCACCTTCATGTCTCTGCCCGACCTATTAAACTCAATATGTACAGCTCTAATCATTTCATCAAACATGCAATCAGTGGTTGTAACTTTCACAGTAATATCTTCATCATACTTTGCCTTCTTCCGCAAATAGTAAAACAAAACATCCAAGTGCTGAAATAAATTACAATTAAATTAGACAATCTCAGAATTCAGCAAATAATAAGTGCGTTATAGATTATCAAGCTCATTTAAAAAACTAAATATAACTGCATATTACTTATATATAACATGAATATAAACATTCAAACAACTGGATATTACTTATATTTAAAAATTAGTAAAAGATAACAGAAATAATTACCGAGGTGGTGAGATCTTTTGAGCCATAATTTAGAATATGGAACCACTCCTTCTTGTCAACAACATGAACTCCGAAATTATTTGGAATCAGATTATTTTCCCTAGCAGGATATAGATTACCCATCCTAAAAAAAAAAAAAAAGACAAGAAAGATTAAAAATAATTAATAAACACCAATAAAGCAAAACAGTTTAACAGATGCACATACTTAGATTTTGTTATAGCTTTACGATCAATCCATGAACACCACTGACTAGTAAGCTTGAAATCAGGCTCAGTGCGTATGTCTGCCAACAGCAGATGAATCATACTGAATATGCGCCTATTTGACATTTCAGACGAAGTTCCAGACGAACCAAATTCAGTGGTAAAGGGTGACTTCTTGAATTTAGAGGTCTTTTTCTCGCGAACAGACACATGTGGAGTAACTGCATCAGAAGCTGCAGGAGGGCCTTCGTTATCAGCATCTTTTAGATGATGCATTATAGCGTCTTGATGGTCAGCAACAACAGGAGGTACATCAACACTCGAACTGCAATCTTTTTCCCTCAATTTTATCCTATCTTTGACAACATCAACTGTCCTAGCAGTTAACTCATGCCACTGCGATTCATGCAATTGAGACAAGGGGTCAACACTGCCTATGTCATTAACATCATCTTCTGAGGAAGGTACATGAGTATTCAGACCCTCATCAACATTCAGTGTTTGATTCTCAATTGGAAGAGATCCTACTTAAAGAATGATTGAAATAATAAATTAGACTAATAAATAAAAATATAGACCACGATTTATGCAATTCATTTACCTCGCTCACCGGCAGCATGCTCTAAAGTAGAAGCACACGATTGAAGTGTGTCTATATTCCCATTAACCACTACAAAACCATCACAATGAACAACATGAATATTGCAGCGATAATCTACAGTAAAATATAGTTTTTCAATGAGAAAAATGGAATCTTCTATAACAATTGGAAACATCTATACACAAGAACTGAATTAAAAAAATAAAAATTGCACCATGGCATTTACCTTTATCAATAACAACAGCCGCTACTGTAGGTGGACCTGAATTAATGGGGTCAACAGTTCCAACATCTTTATCAGATCCATTAACTGGAGGAAGAAGAATATTGATCCCATCATATACAATCACAAATTATTTTTAAATGAAAACAAAAACTATTTTAAATAGTCAAAATATAAATAACGTAAAATTTATGAATAAACAATGATATCAGTTGTGCATTTATCTAACTCAGCATTGCCAGGAAGCACAGTAGATGCACATGATTGATGTAAATTCTGTTGTGTACAATCCATTCCTTGTCCTAATAAAGTATCAACACAATAAAAGACATAATTAAATACAATCAGTTATAGTAACTAACAAATGGATGATTTTCATATTATCTGCATATTTGCTTATATCTGAGGAAAGATTTATCAACAACAGTTTTCCCTTGATACAAACATAATTCCAGCAACCACAAGAAAAATAATACAGTCATTGTCACCAACTATAAATGAAACAGTAGTATAAGAAAATATTAAATCTGCATTTTCAAAAAAAAACTCCACAGTTAGAATGTCGCATAACAAATAAACTGTACAGATGGATGAAATATGGCTAAAATTAAAATAATACCTTCACTATTGTATTGTCCTACTGCATCTGAGCTTACATCATTACCATGCTGTAATTTTTCATTCACTGATAAAAAAGTTTTTAAAAAAAAAAACATGAAAATAGATACTAAATGGATTTTATACAATTCAATTTAAAGATAAAACAAAACAATTAAACAGAAATAATAAAAAAAATTATATACACATCAAGCTTAATATGGTCATTACCATCACAGTTAACAAGGTCAACTGAAACCATACTTACATGCTCATCTACTAAATCTGACATGAATAATACCAAAAATTAAAAAAAAAGTTAAAATGCTTCAATAATCATCCATAAAAAAAGAATTTCATGCAAATACTCAATGAATACAAAGTATACATAAAAAATAATACTAGTTGAATTAGCCATAGCATTTCCATCAAAATTGATGTCAGATTGATCAAACATATGTTGATCAATGACAACAGGTTCTACACAGTCATATTTGAGGAAAAACACAAAAACAAAATAGTCAATATTTAAAAAAATAACATAAAGAAGATCTGATAGTAATGATTAACTAAAACTTACATAATCAATAACAACTCATAATTCAATTTATACCTTTGTGATATACACCATCTAGATCATCATCTTTACCTCCAACAGCTTCATCAACTTTATGAGGCTCTACACTAGCATCTGGCAAACCAAAATTACAAAAAACAACATAGAGTACTATAAAAATATTAAATAAGTAATCCTGGGGGACAAAAGTAAGTATATATATTGAATACATGTTTGTTTTCCCCTATCTAAACCATCAGAGTTATGATCACAATCTAAAAACAAATGAAAATGAACTACATCAACTTCTAAAAAGTATAATAGAAGTATAAACTAAAAAACATAGAATGCAAAATTTAAACAACTAAACATATTCAACAAAAGAAAAAAATGCATATGACAAGAATATATGAGTACTATTTCAGTCATAATTTATGAATACCTCCTGCATCTACCAAATCAACAACATCAGCATCGACTTCAATCACATGATCCAATCCATGCAGATCATTAGTGACATCTAAGGTCAAAAATAACAAATTTAATACTCAGTTAGTTACCTACCTATATAAATTTAAAATACACAAGTAACAAAAAAGGTACTATTTCTGTATAACTCTATTAATAAGTAATACACAATTATATATACCTTCCAGATTCACCTCAACATTTCCAATTGGAATATCTTATTGATCATGGGAAATATAAGGTTGCTTTTCAGCAGGTCCTACATATAAATTAACACACACAGCAAATAACTACAAATATCAACAGTCGTGGGAAATAATTGAACATAAAGTAAAGATATACCATAACATTGATAAGCAAATTTCCGTTGCTCTTGATGATCTTGCTGAAGATCGAAAGGCTCAGAGGTTTGGTTGTTCCTTTCATCAGGCCGTACATGAGCAGATTCAAAATCCTTTTGATAAGCAGGGAAAAAAATATTAAAGCTCAGCAAAAACACAGTATTAAACCTGAAAACAAATAAAAGATTAAAAAACATACCCCATTGAAGCAATTGCTCTCTTCATTTTCTTCAGGATCGATGTCTAGCTTCTTAAAAATCTTATCAAAGCATTTAGCCAAATAAAGCTTCAATCCCGACAACTCAGCTTGCAACACCTTCTGTTGTCCATACAACACTTGCATCTCATGAGAAAGCCGTTGGTTATCACGATTACTAGAAGTCTGATGAATTGTCTCTGCCCTAGGTGGATTCAGACCACCAGCAGTATCGTCAAACCTAACAGGATCAACAGCTATATTTGGAACAATGCTGTATGGTTTAAACTGTGGGAGTTTAAAACTAGCAATTTCAGCTTCAGAAGGTTCCATCTTTGTAAAAAGTACCTGACATTAAGAAACACCAAAATCAATTAATATACTGAATATTGATTGAATACTTTACAAATATAAATAAAAATTACAACTATAAAGAAACATACAAATCCATATTATAAAATTACCTCGTTTTTTTTCAAACTAAAAAAACCTTTCTGCAGCTCTTCAAAATCATGAGTTCTCTTAACATGCCAGTTAAGAATACAAGGAGATTTCTCTGCAACTCTAAATGCAATCTTCTCATTCACAGTAGGGCAACTTTCATAAAACCAAACTTGCAATGCATATGGTAGTCCGGCAAAACGATAACACTGTAAAAACGGCCGCAACTTGTCATGCATTGTCAAAATAGTAGCAAAGAACACCTTTCTGCCCCATGGAAAAGTCTGCCAATCACCACACTCAACAGATTAAATTCATTCTCAGCAATAGTAGTATCATTAGTTGCAGAATTCTTTGTAGAAAACAAAAAAGTATGAATAAAATATAAGGCTGCGAGCTTGATTGCATCTTCATCCGAATGCCACTTTTGATCCACAAAACAATCAACTAATTCTTTCTTCGTCACTTTAGACGCTCCACCAAAATACAACTGTAGCAACCGGTTAGGATCTTCTGAATGGTAATCCTTTAAATGATCACCAACACAATTCAGCCCCGTTATCAACCCAAACTCCACAATTTCAAACCTCAATATATTGCCATAAAATCAAACCACAAAACTTCAGAATCATCGGTGGGCGGACAGACCTCTCGCAATAAAAGAGAATTCAATAATTTGTTGCACGTAACAAAGCCGGGCATTTCAAGAAAATGACCAAAACAAGACTCCCTAAATATACCCAACAATCGGTCATTGAGCACCTTCTTAATAGTGGATATAGCATCAACATTAGTGTGCATACATATCCTCCGACTCCTATGTTGGACCGGACGGAAATATAGTTTCAAAGGCTGAAATTTATATAGTAAATTCAATAATAAGAAGTCTGAATATTAAATAACATACATAAAAAGAATATAATTTAAAATATGCAGAAATAAATAAAATACAAGGTTTCTTAACAAATATATTGCAATTACAGAATGATATGCCATCCATATCTATTACACAAAATGTACATGAATAAGAAACCACAGTGGAATAAATCATGAATGTGCAATGAATATATACAGTATATATAATATGAAAATTCAACAAATTAGCAAGTCATATGTATTACAATGAAACTGTACATACATTAAATATAGGACACTTATTCAACAAATACACTGTTTTTAGGTAAAAAAAACATGCAAACACATAATAATCAAAATATAAAGCTCAAATATTCAACAAATGTATACTAAATTATGCTATCTATTTCTAACAAATGAATATCACATAAATATATTGCTATATTAAACAAAACATTGTAAAAATCCTGAATAAACTGTGCATATATGCAGTATATATTGTAAAATATTCAACAAAATATAACGTTAATACGTATACTATAAATTGACATATACAGTTTATATATACTATTTATTCAACAAATATGCACTTAAAACCATATAGAAAATTGGATACTCATAATATTCAAAATATATATATTAAAAATACCCTCAACTGCAAAGCAATTCACTAAAAAATATTCAAAGTTAATATCACCTAAATATCTAGCATTTAATACAATAGATATAACACTAATATGCAGTAACCCTCGTTATACTAATAAAAACAAATAAGTGCTAGTAATCATGTAAATTCCGAAAATCTAATAAAACAGTATATAAAGTAAAATATGCAACAAATATGGATTTTATATGTATAATAAAAACACTGTAGATATACTTTAATATCGATTTTATATTCGATATTTATACAATTGCACATGAACATTAAACACAGTCACATAAATGCACTTAATATAAAACATATATTCAACCGGTATAACTAGAAATAGTTAATTAGTAGGCACAGAAAAGACATGGATTATACAATAATTATAACACTATATAAAAGTTGCATATAATGATTATGCAAGAAATATATAGAAAAAAACAATGTAATGAATAAACAAAAAAAAAAAAGATCAAAGAACAAATTTTTAAATAACATACCTCAACCTCAACCAACGGAAAATCATCAATCCTATCAGTTATACCAACTCTCTTACTCTTCTCGTGAAACAGCTTCTTCTTCATCATTCGGGAGGATACACCATACATACCTTTTTTCTTTTTAGTCAAGACAGGAGGGTCACCTTCTGATTCATCACTAGATGAATCAATACGCACACCTTTACCCCTAGAACACGAACCAACTTTTGGGGATTTACGCTGGATATTATCACTCTGCCGAGTTCTCTTTTTGATATTCAGTTTAGAAGTTGACCTTGTAACACGACTAGGCGTATCACCCAATTTTTTGTTAGGAGAACACAAATCAAAGTCCTCAAAATCATCATCGTCATTGACATGCAAAGCTTGCGAGAAATTCTTCACACCTCTCCTTGGCATTACGACTCAAAAAGAAAAAGAAAAAAGAAATCAGCAGAATTCTACCATCAAAACCAAAAAATAAATAAAATATAAAGAATAATAAAAAACAGTAAAGAAATAATAGTGAAATACTTACCAGTAAATTAGCAAACACAGTCGCAAAGACAATAGAACGATGAAGAACACAACTGATATTTTAAGGCTGTAAATTACAATGCAAAATAAAAGAACTACTGAATATGAAAAGTTTGAAGGTGAAAAGTTTGAGAATTAACTGTCATTAAAGTTAAACTCTTCGATTAGCGCTAAAAATAAATGCACTAAAAAAACGAAAAATCTTATGCATGTGGGAATGTAGCTATTAGCTCATTCATAATTAGAGAATAAATTATAACAATTCCCACTATCCCACTTCCCGATAAAATTGGAATTAATGAGCATAATTGATGTGTTTTTGAAAATGGCTACAAATGTTTATTAAAATACGTAAAAGTCTAAATAGAATAAAAAACTTAAAATGTATTTATTTTATTATATCATGACTTTAAAATGTCTATATACTGTAAATTTTCCTTATTTTATAGTTGTTGCTTTTTCTTTTAATTCTTCCTAATCACCTCCCGATGGGAAATGTCTATTTTTAAGAAATGGACGGAGAGTCTGATTATCTTTTTAACCAAAATTGTACGCGTAATAATCTCCCCCCCCCCCCCCTCTGTTTTTTTCTTTGGAGATATAAAAATAACGGGATGTGCATTTTTTCACCTTGTTGAGTATTCCTCGGCGCTAATTGCCATTGGAACTGCAGAGTCTTCTCGAAATATTGAACATAAAGTAGATCTTTTGTTTTTTTTAGAGTGGAAATTTATTTGCAAACGCTTGCATATTTGAGTGTGAGAAAGATCCTATCAATCAATGTTTTTCGTATGGTAGGAATCTTTTTTCAAGCGCGAACATGTTCAGTCTTATTTCATTTGTCATATTTTCATTATTAGTTTATTTTCAAAAAAATATCATATTTTTAAATAAAAATAATTCAACTTTAATATAACATGATATATAATTACATAAATATTTATGTCTTGTTTTAGATTAAAAATTTTAAAAAAAGATTCTTTTCTTATTAATTTTATACAAAGCAAACTATGACAAATGAACGGAACTAATAAAACATTTAGGGGTCATTTGGTTGGAAGACAAGTTATGCAGGAATTAACAATGTAGGGATTAGTTATATAGGGATTAACAATGCAGGGATAAGTTATGCAAGGATTAACAATGCAGAGATTAGTTATGCAGGGATTAACAATGCAGGGATTAACAATATAGGGATAAGTTATGCAGGGATTATAACACATAAATTACAATGTAGAAATGATTTCTAGTTGGATGTTTGGTTAGTTGAATTAAAAGTTATACTCTAATCCACAATTTATTTTTTTAAGAGAATAAAATAGGATATTTACTAAAATAGAATTTTGAAGAAATGGATAAGGATATTTTTGTCATTTTCTATTTTAATCCATGTATTGTTAATACATGTATTCTTATTCCACCCTCTAACCCGCATAAAATAATACATAGATTGATGTATAACTTATACCAGTATTGTTAATACGAAAATGACAAAATGTAACCAAACAATGTATTGTTTGTACTTAGTTTAATTCCAGTTTCTACTAGTCAAACCAAACAATGTACTATTAGTACAAACTCTTATACAACCAACCAAACAATGGATTAACTTATCCAAACTCTTATACATGGATTAGCTAATACTATACCGCAAACCAAACGACCCCTTAGAGGAGAGAGAAGAGATTTCGCTATCAGTCCCATGTTACCCGTCCAATCCATCCAATATGATGGATTGAGTGATTGAGATAATTTAGAATAACCACAAATAGCTGAACGTTTCATCATCAAATATTATATCATTATTTCAACTACTAGCTAGCTGAATGTGAGTATTGAGAAATACTTATTTCGCTATCATTTTTTGTAATGTTAAAGAGTAAAATATTTGAAATATTAGTGAGTATAAAACTAATAAATTTAAGGAGCATTTTAAGTGAAAAAAATAATCTCTACTAAAACATTTTGAACTTTCATAGGTTTTTTCCAACCGGACCTGTATGATCTCAAACAAACTTGAGATATGTTCACACCCCTCTGTGCGTCTTGTAATTAAGTTGTTGCATATTTTCATTCGTTTGAGCAACCAAAAAAAAAAAAAAAAAAAACTAGAGAAATATTGGTCCACTTTAGAAGATTATGCAGTTTGACAAGTGAACGAAGTAGAGTCGATAACATATCCGAATATAGTGAAACAGAAACAAGTTTGTACAATTAAGATCTTTCTCTTCTTCTTTTTTTTCTTTTTTTTTGACTTTTATGTTTCGGAAAAATGTTAATCCAAAGTATGATATCTCTGCCTATGCCTAGTTTCTTTTAATATAATATATTTTTTAAATAAAATTTTCAGGAATAAAGGTGAAGTAGCTAGCTAGGCTTCAACCTAAGTAACTAAGATGAACCAGATATCTATTTCTCTATATATTTCTCTCTCTCTCTCTCTCTATATATATATATATATATATAAAGAATTTTCTAAGTTTTCTTCGTCTTTCGTTTGAATCCAATCATAAAGATTATGAGAATCATCAAAGAATCCAAATTAAGTAGATTGTGCATGCCATAAACATGACACTTTTGAACAATAGCTTGACAGGATATTGCTGTTGAATTTGTTGTTATAATGTGGCGATCCTGAAAAATTCATAATCTCTCTTGGGTCCGCCAAGTGTGACACAGATGGCTACAAATGAATAAAACATTATTTGGATATGATAAAAAAGTTTACAAGGTGTAAAAAGTTAATGATTTACTCCCTCTGTTATACAAAGATATCATATTTCGGATTTCGAGAGTCAAATTCTTTCATTTTGATCGTGAATTTGAACATATAATTTTTAAATTTTTAAAAATAAAATTTATATATCTAGAAACTACATAAAAAAATCCTATAATAATTCAAAATATATAAATGGCATATGAAAATATTACGGTCAAAGAAAAACTCGTTTGACTCTCGTAATTCGAATCACGACATACTTTATGGAACAGATGGAATATTGTCTAAGGAGATCCTTAGGGCCAAGGCAAGTTATAAACTACGGAACAGACTCAAATTTCTAGCGAGCGTTCTAACACTAACCCTAATTTCAAACAAGCAAATCTCCCTATGTAAAATGAAGAAATTTTTACAGAAAAGTACTCATTTTAGACGTTATTTACAAAATATAGAAATATTTTAGTAAAATTATCCAAAAGAGAAAAAAAAGTTTAATTACAAAACATAGCAAATTAGGCAAAAAAATAGCAACATTTCTTTATTTCTTTAACTTGCCATAGTTTTAGGATCTTTTTGTACATTTTCTAAAATTTGGTCCTGATACATAAGCATTTTTCTTCATTATTTATTTCATTTCTACTTTTCTAATTTTTTCCTCCCTGTTTCACGTGTAGATAGCCTTGTTTCTCGTCGTATCTCCTTGTATCAGCGCCTCTTTTTCCTGATTTTTCTCTCCCATTTTCTCCACTACGTTCTCCGCTTCTTATCCACTCTCTTCCTTGTTGCTCAACCATTTCTAAACTGTTATTTAGTGTTTAATTTGACGATTTTTTTTCATTTTTTAGGGTTTTCTTCAACGTTTTGTTGTTTCAATATCGACTGATTCTAGTCCGTCGTCTGATGCTAGGGAACTTAGGAGTAAAATGAGGCATAATAAAAATGCTTCAAAAAGTGGGTCGAAATCAGCCGTAAAACTTAAAATTCATGTTTCTAAGTCGACGGAAACACCACAATCAGTGAAACACGTAACACACTCGTCTGCGTCTTATTCTATGGTTAAAGGTAAAGTTTGTAAGGGTAAAGTAGTTTTTGATGATGATGATTTTTTGGATGATGCTCCACCATTGAAGAAAAATCAGATTTCTGGGTTGGCTGATGTAGCATTAGAGGTACTTATGTTTCTTTTTCTGTATTCTGTTTCTTTTGCCTTTTTTTTTTTTGGTTTGTCTATTGTTTATTTATTGTATCTTTAGTGTTGCTGCTTGTATCTGTAGTGTATTTTACTGTATCTTCTGTGTTTCATTGTGTATTTATGGTATATTTAATATATATCATTTTTGTATCATATTTCATCCTATATTTTTGTTGTATCAATGTATGTATCCAAGAATGCGTATGTATCCTAGAGTACATTTCATTGTCTATTTATGGTCTATCTGATAATTTTATTTTGTATCATGTTGCTGTGCACCTATATTAGGTTAGTAGAATTTTGTATCTGCTTGTGTTTGTAGTGTACTTTTACTGTATTTAGTGTGTATGTCCTGTTTCACTTTGTATCATGTTATTTTGTAGTCAATGTGTGTTAACTATGTTGGATTTTTTTTGTTTTAGGGTGTGTTATTTTATATACCCCAGAATGCTACGTGGAAAGAGTTCCACGGATGGAGATGTCGGTTTGTATTTGAAGGATACGTTAAGTCCCGTCCAGTTGGAACGGTTTAAAAAGACCAGTTTTGGATATTTGTTGTAGTTAGAGCATTTTCTCATTCAAAATCAATTGATTCAGGCGTTAATGGTGCGGGAGATTGAGCCTTCCAAGCCTCGTACATTTGAGGTTTATGTAAATGGCACGCGTTTGGAGTTTGGTTTACGTGAGTTTTCACTAGTTTCTAGGTTAAAGTGTTATGATGATACCCTGAATCATCTTGATACAAGCACTCCAAATCGATTGATGACTAGTTACTTCCCAAATATGGAGAGAGTGCCTCATGTAGATGTTAAGAATTGTTTTATTCAACGGAAGTGGCTTGACGATGATGATGTTGTCAAGACAGCAGTTTTGTACATTATTGTTTATTTTGTGATGTCTGTGTCCGATGTGCAATATGTTCCTAAGAAATATTTTAATTTGGTTTACTCTAGTGCTTACGAAGACTATCTATGGGGTATAGTTTCTTCAATGAATTGTTTGATACTCTTCACAAGAACTTAAAAATTACCAGTACATATTTTCGGATGGTTGGGAATGCCTTCTGCGTTGCAAGTATGCCTTCTCAGTAGCCATGCTTAGGCGTCGAACTCCTCGTATCTTGAACTGGAAAGTGATAGGTAATCTGATATTTTATAAGACAGTTTGTAAAATTTTAGACGCCCCAGGCAACAAGGTATAGTTTCATTCTTTATATATCTATTTCATTCTGTATCTATTCTATTTTTTATGCTTTTAAATCGATTGGTCTACTGTTATGTATGGTGCAGGCGGTTTTTAGGACTATTCAGTTGACAGCTGCTAAGTTGTCCAGTTTGGAGTTGGTTGCGGATGCTGACGTACCTTTAGCGGATGATACGCAGGTTCCTACTGAGGAGGATGTTTATGTCTCCGACGTACATCCTTATCGCTCCTCTGCTACTACTTTCGTATCCAGTCATTCTGAAGATGCTGGAAAGTAAACACAGTCAAGTTTGTCGAAACTGGCGCAGGAGGTTGATTATGGCGCTAAGATTGACAAGTTCAGTACTTTAGTTGACAAGGTATGTTTAGTTTTTTGAAGTAGTTGAAATAGTTTGAAACATCAAGATATAACTGTGAAAATACTTTGTAACTTGGATTTAAAACAGATTCAACAGTTCTGAAATAGTTAGAAACATTGCGATACTATTTTGAAACATTCGGATGCCAGTTTGTTACCTTAGATTTAAAGCTAACTGTCCTTTATTTTTTTGTTTTGTTTCGGCTCACTACTGACCTAGACTTATTCAAGACTCATCTAAGTATCGTATTTTTATTCTATTGTGTGCATTTTTTTCTTACATTTCTTGGTTTGTAGTTTGACTTTATTTCTTTTGAAGGTTGATAATCAGTTTAAGGATGTTGAGCAATTCTTTGGTGAGGAGATTAGTAAAGTTGTTGATCCAAGTTGTTTGAGTTTTTTTATGGCCATCTGCTACTGTTGGAGTGAGCGATGCAGCAGGGGGCAACGAAAAACCTGTTTCTGTGCCATCTGATGTAGTTTAAACTGAGGCTGCTATGATTACTGAAGTTGATGGATCTGTTAGTGGTGGAGTGAGTAATGTTGCAGCAGCCGACAGTGGAAAACATGTCCCTGTGCCTGCGACAGTTGAAACTAAGGTTCTCGTGACCCCTTCATTTGCTGGTGCTAAGTTGCGATTCCCACATTTCGACCTGGGTTTGAATTTCAACCAAGATTTTTTGAAGACTCCCAAACCTGATGAGGTGCGCGTTTGCCTTTTTTTCTAAACTTCTTGTATCATTTCTATTTCTAAACTGTATCATGTCCTACACAGTATTTCTTGATAGCTTATTTTTCGTATCTTCGAGGTTTATATGAGTTAATTATTTATTCATGTTTCATTTCTGCATGTTTTTTATATCAAATTATTGGAGGTTATTCAGTTGATGCTACTGGAATTTGTAAAAAAGATACTCCGGACCTTCTCATCCCACCAAGTATGTTGATGCCGGCCCTATTAAACCCCTTGCTTTCGATGATGATCCTTTTGAAAATTGAGTTGACACCCAGTTTGAGGAGATGGACCGTAGTATCGCTGCTACCATTCACAATGTAACAAAGAATAGTGGCACAAGTAACACTGTTGCTGAAGAGCCTATTCAGCATGGCACTGTAGAGCTTCATTATGGCGGTGATGTTGATGAGTCCGGTGAGCTGTCCGACGTTGTGTTGCTTAGTGATCCTGATAACGAGCAGGCGAGCCCACATATGAATACAACTACACCTTTACATGCATTGGTAAGATTGAGGCGTCCTAGTAAATGTGACGTGTCGCCTTTTGTGCGTGAGTTTCCTTCTGGTGCTAGCAGCAATTATGTTTCGCCAAAATCTTTGATGTTGCAAAGGCATCCTTTTAGTATTGGTGCCACTGAGGACGTTGATGAAGATTTAGCAAATAAGTTTGTAGCATTTGTTGATGATCCTGCTAAACCCAAAAGAGGAAGGTGTGTGACCTATTAATGCTTATTTACTATACCATTTATTGTATGGGTACTCTTACAATTCATGTTTGTTTTGCTTTATACTGTTAGAATTTGTACCTACTCCAAAGACGACAACACACTTGCAGATGAGTTTGACTTTGGAGTCCACTAGTGTTGACTCAGATGTGGTTCTATATTCTGTGGCATGATGGTCATACTTTGAATGATTCAGTAAGTTGTACAGAATTTATCACTTTGTGTTCCTTTCTTTATCTTTTCAGTGTGTGTGTGTCTTGTGTCTTTAGTGTATCTTCCTGTTTCTTTTAGTGTGTGTGTCTCTATTATCTGTACTGTATCTTTCTATTTTTTTTAGCGTGTGTGTGTGCGTGTCTTGTATCTTTATTGTACCTTTCTGTTTCTTTTAGTGTGTGTGTGTGTGTGTGTGTGTCTGTTTCTTTTAAGTGTCTTTGTGTGCCTTGTGGTTGTACTGTATCTTTTTGTTTCTTTTCGTGTGTTTATGTATTTGGTATCTGTACTATATCTTTTCTATTTCTTTTAAGTGTGTGTGCGCCTTGTATTTGTACTGTTTCATTGTTGTATATCCATTGTCTCAGCCATCAACTGTATGTTTTTCTTTTCCTCGTTGTATCTGTATTATTTCATCCATTTTACTTAACTGTATCTTTTATTCGTTTCTTCAGTGTATCTGTAATGTTTCCTTCATTTATATAATTTGTATCTTTCCTCTGTATGTGAGCTGTATCTATGATTTATAAAATTTATTTTATTTTTTCAATTTTGCAACATGTGAATGTTGTGTTCTACTACTCGGATAAGCAAGGCAAGTATCGACCCACAAAAGAATTATCCTTCACTACTACTGACGGTTGGTTTAAAACCACGATCGAGATCATGTACGAGAAATATGTGACTAGTGGGAATGATGCTACCGCGATGCCTGATGTGAATTTTGTTGCTAGCTACATTCGAGGATGTAAAAATTCATGCAAATGTGCCTTTGACGGAGGTTGATTATGTTATGATACCCATCAATATTAAAGATTTATGTTATTGGGTGTTGGGTGTGGTGTCGTTAAAGGATAGTTGCATCGCGATATATGATTCGATGAGTAAGGGTGTTAGTACTCGTCACAATGCGGGTGTAGTTGTAGTTGTTGAAAAGATTGCTGAGTTGTTGCCTCACTATCTTTTATTGACTGATAAAATCAGTCGAGGACTGGTATTTATATTATCACAAGCGCTGCATATGTCGATGCAAATCTGGATGATCAATTTGAATTTTTCTTTGTTGAAGGACTTCCCCAATAGAGTTATGGTTCACTGTATGTTTTTTTCCCTTTATTATTTCATATTTTCTCAACCACATCTGTGACGTAATTAGTAACTATATGTATTGTCATCTTTTTTGTCATTGTTTCAGAGATTTTGGAGTGTTTATTATGGCATATACAGGGTATTTTATTGATTTCGCTGATATCACAACTGTTCTTGACTTTGATATTTGTCTTTACCGTGCGCGTCCTTCAACGTTGCTTCGGAATTATGGGAAAAGGAAGATTGATTTAGATGTAGTCAAAGCATCTGAACATCCAGGCCAGCTTTCTAAGAGAAAGGGCTCTATAAAGCGTCGGTTACGAGTTCCCAAGAATTAGGGTTGTGTTTCTTTTGTCTTTGGATGTTTCACTGTTCATGTTTCTAGTACCAGATGTTTTGACAATGTAGTTTTTTATGTTTTTTTTTGTTTGTATATGAATTTTATGTTTCTTGTACAGGATGTTTGTTGTGGTTATCATTTGTGTAATGACAGTTTTGTAATGGTTAGCTTATAACAGTTGTGTTTTGTCTTCTTCCTTTTTAATTTGTGAAACAGTTTGATACAATCGTGAAATAGTCTGATACAGACAGATACAATGAGAAAGAAATCGTTAAAAATATTTCGATGCAATCAGGAGAAACGCTTTGATGGAGGGAGTTACATTAAAAAATAAAAAATTAGATACAACAATGAAACAGATAGATACAGTTACAAAAAAGTTTGATACACAACCATGGATGTTAAGTTGATTTGGAAATATGTAGCACATACGCGCATGAGAAACGCAGTATTTCAACAGGAGATATGTAGCAGCTACAAAAACGCTAGACATAATAATAAAATATAGAAAAACAGTTTATTGCATCTTCATCAATACTACATTGTCTATTTTTATGAGAAAAACAAAGGTAATCCTAATGTATAGAAGAATTTTAACAATTTGTTTTATTTGGATTTCAGAGGATGTATGCAAGTTTTCTTATTGTTTCCTTCACCAATTTGCACACGTAATCTTTGTCCTTTTTGCATGTACTTCCTATTGTGGTTTATATCTAGTTGTTTTTTACCTTCCTGGTGCCCGTCTAACAACTGGTGGCAGTAGTTTAATTTGTATGTCTTTACCAGGGATTTTGTTGTGTAGTAGATACAGATGTAGTCTTCTTCCTCAAGGCTTTTCCTCTTTAGAATAGCCAAAGTGTAACAACCCAACAGCCCAAGCCCGCTAGTGATATTGTCCGCTTTGGACCTAGGCCCAAAGCGGACAATATCACTAGCGGGCTTGGGCTGTTACAGATAGTATCAGAGCCACTCTGTGTCAGCCTTGTCGATGTGGGTCAAAGTTCAGGGCTGAGTCTAGGCTAATCCCGGTACGCGGGGCAAACCTCCGTGGTGAGTCTAGGCGAATCCCGGTACACGGGGCAAACCTCAAGGAGGATGCTGAGTCCATAAGAGGGGGTGTATGTAACACCCCAGCTAAGGGTTAAGTGTCCCACATCGGCATAATACAGGCATAATACATGAGAGATGCTGGGTATATAAGTTAACTAGCCTTAATCCATAGTGACGCGTTTTAAAGCCGTGCGAGCCTAGGCCCAAAGCGGACAATATCACTAGTGGGCTTGGGCTGTTACACAAAGCATGCAGACAGGGAAATTCTTCCATTTGAAATCTTCCATGACAGCATGTCCTCTCTTTCATGTCAACAATGAATTTTTTTGTCACCATCATAGAGAGTTGCTAGCTGTCCTGTTAAATGTATCTACGATACAAGGATGATACATATTTGAAACAAAAAGATACAAGAAAGATACAGGATGAAACAACATAGATACAGGGGAATGAAACAATGGTGTTTATACTACCTTCAGCAGCATAGTTGCGTCTCTATACCCATACAGTATCTTGTTGTACTTGTATTCAAGAGGTATGAATGTCTCGTATGCTTTCTGCCTGTTATCATCTCTCCAAGTCCCCACCAATGAGCGCACGTACTCCATAAACGCGACTATGGGCATATCAAGTATTCGTTGATCCATCAAGGATTTTTCAATGTTTAATGTCATTTTAAATCCCATCTTTACTGTTGAATGCGCCCTTGACCACTTATAATACTCGACGTTTACCAAGTATTCGTTGATCCATTTATCTATTTTTCCACCTTTTTCATGTATGTATCAAACTCTTGTATGGTGTATGCCTTAGCCAAACTGAAGAATGCCTCATAGCTTCTTTTTAATTTTCTTGAACTTAGTCTTGAGGTTGTTCCACAAGTGCTATATGCATGCATAGTATGGGACTTGAGGATATACAATCGCAGTAGCCTTGATTATGCTCCCTTTACGGTCCGAGACAATGAACATGTTTTCCCTCTCACCGTAAGCATCTCTGAACCTCTCAAAGAACCACTGCCATGAGACATCATTCTCCGAATTGACAATCGCGTACACAAGTGAAAGTATGCTCCCTATGGAAAGAAACAGTAAGATATATATCTGAAACAGTATGATACACATATAAAGTTGAAACAGTCTGATTCGAATAATAAGTTGAAACAGTAAAATATGGGGCTGAAACAGTCTGATATCAATATGAAACAGTCTGATACAACAGGCAACAAAGTTAGTAGGCACAAGAAACACTAAGAAACAGGTGGTAGCGTTCAAAATATTACCTTCTGCATCTAATGTATTAGCGGCTAGGAGTGTCCCTTTGTGTGATGCTCTGAGGAAGCTACCATCAACGACCACGATTGGCTTGCAATGCTGAAATCCCTTTATTGAAACATTCAAAGCTACAAAAGCATACTTGAAGAAATTATCTTCATATGCGTACAAACCAACAATTGACCCCGAGTTTATTTACTCTAACATATACAGGTAGCTTGGCAGCTTCATGTACGATTCAGTTGGGTCTCTTCTGATTATTGCAAAGGCCATTTCTTTTGATTGACATGCCTTCATGTAATCTACACCATAACACCTCTGCATATCGTCCATTATCTCTTTAGGCTTGTAGGTCGACTTTGGGTCAATCAGCATGTCCTTGATGATCGTAACAATCATCCGTGATGTAACTTGTGCTTGTCCATACACTCTATCTTTGTATGCACACGTGTGTTCATTTTTAATAGTCTAACTTTGAAAAAAATCGATGAATTCAAGTCCGATGCCCTAAATTTTCATTTGCATATGAGGCAGTAGCTACAGATAAAGAAAGATATAGAGAACAAGTACATGATGAAGAAAGATACAAGATGATATAAATAAGATTCAGTTGGGTTCTAAATGCTCACATGATGCATATTAGATACAAAGTTATACACCCATGTAAGATACAGTCAAAGAAGGAAGAGTTATATATCAGATCCGATATGATAGATAATTCACATTCGACAATTTTGTACGATACAGTGACATACAAACTGTTAGGAACACAAAGATTGTGAACACACAAAATACACATATCAGATACAAAGATATTCAGAACATGTTTTAAACTCCTTAAGGTTTAGTTACACACAGACATATACATTCAAACTGCTAAACTGTAGAAAACATAGGTAAGATACAATGTGAAACAAACTGATACAGTATGATACAAAACACAAAACACAAAATACAAAATACAAAGATTGCAGACACACAGAAGACACATATCAGATATAAAGATATTAGGAACATCTCTTAGACTCCTTAAGATACAGTTAGACATAGACAAATACATTCAAGCTGCTAAATTGTAGAAAACACAGAAAAGATACAACGTAAAACAAACTGATACAGTATGATATAAAACACAAAATATAGAGATTGCAGACAGAAAATACTGAGATTTCTAACTTTGTTGCACTTGATCTCTCAATCTTAAACTGAACATTCTCTCTTATTGCAAATCGTTTCATTGTCATCACTACTGTCTTTTTGTCGAGGTACACTTGGCCCTCTAATATCTCTCTACGGACTATCAATAATTACCCCAACCTCATCCACCTTATGCTTGTCACAAGTTCCTTTAATCAGCAATTCCATTATATCAGCACTTTATAACTATATCATCATTGTTTCAGTCTCTAGTCTGACTATTTCTGTTTGTATCAAGACCGTTTCCTTCTGTATCATGATTGTATCTTTCTGTATCTCTACTGTTTATGCTTTGTCTATAACACCAGATACCTTGATCCTCAACAATGTCCTTGAGTGTGATACAAAGCGGATACATTTCGATCTTTTTTTTCAGTTTTAATCCTGTACACACTAAAACCCCCATATCATTGTGAATCTCTAAACTCGGAACTTTTTCTATTACGTTATACTTGATTTTAACAATTTTCCTAGTCAGATCAATTTTTAGCTATTTCAAATTTGTATCATGCAGTATCACAAAATTTCCTTCAGAATTTATTGCAGTTGTATCGACAACAAAATCGACATAGTTGTCGAATTTGTCCCATCGTCCATTATGCTTTAACTGTGTGTGTGTGTATATATATGTGTTTGTGTGTGCGCGCGCGCACGCTATTGAAAATAAATTCTACTGTAAAGTTTCAATTTTTATGTGTTTAAAATGTAGAAATATGTAGAAACAGAGGAGAAAAAGTAGTAGCGTCTGTAAACTTTCGATCTTTTATCTGTAACGTGTCAAATCAGATAGAAACAAAAAAACCTGAATTTGAGAAGAAGCGCGAAACAGAAACAATTTGGAAGGAGAATCGAGATCAGAGTTACATAAACTGAGGAGAAGAGAGCGTGAAAGAAATAAGGTTTCAGCGCAACAGTTGAAACTAAATGAAATAGTATGGGAAAAAACTATTTATACCTTGTTATTTGCTAGGAAAAATATTGCTATGTATTGTAATTTATTATATATAACTATTTTGTTGTAATATAGGGGTGTAGGTTTATATATATATATATATATATAATCTTAAAATAAATTAGGAGCTAGATAAGAAATCAAAATAAAATCCCATGGGCTTAGCATTTAACACATCAAATCATTTGTTATTCGGAACTTTGTATAAAAAGTTATAGTCATTTGACCAAATAGTGGCCTAGAGAGATAGCACGTGTGGATGTAAGAAAAATTGAGCGTTAAGCCCTACAGATCTAGAAGAGCATTCAAACTTTTGAGTTTAGAAGCCCTAGAGAGAATTATTGCCCCCAAGTACCAAGGATATAATAACATATAAATTTCGGTGTAAATATGATAGCTTAATGTTATTTGGTACTAATTATAATATTCATACGGATCTAGAAGTCATATTTTACAAAATCTTCAAGAAAATCAAATTTCCAAAAGCTAGGGCTTCTTGTAATAAATGTAAGAATGTTTGGGGTGTATTTTGAGATAAAAAAACACAATTGAGACTCAATTTTTTACAATATATCTCAAAATTAAGGAATCTTGAACCTTAGGTTCGTGAGAAAGAGTAAAAATAGGGTAATTGGTTAAGTTGATTTGGTTGAGAATGTTCCAATATGATTTTTATAACTTAACTAAGCCATTATATTGATTTATTCAAGTTGTGATAAAACTAAAGGAGCTAAGCTTGAGAAGTTAAGGTTGTTAGGCAAAAGTTAGTTTACGTTATAGTTCATTATTGATGATTTCAAAATATTGAAATTAATATAGAATGATACTGTGAATGTAGAATCGATCGTTGACATGAATAGCTTCGATTGGAACTTATGTCTGCTCAAAATGAGACTTTGAGGTAACTTAAAGCAAAACTCTCATTGTTGGCTTTTTAATATAGCATGTGTGTCAGTATTTTGCATAAAAGCTTAAATTGAATTTTTGAGATTGTTGGAGTTGTAGATGGCTTACTTATGTTTTGATGATTAACAAAGTTCTTAATCCTTATATTTATTTAAATAATAAATGTTGCATGTGCATGGACAAATTCACTTGCATGCAGGTTACGATTTATGCTAGAGAATGGTATATGGATTATCACTAGGCCTTGTTATTATACCATACACTGAATCCTAGCAAAAGCAAGAAAGAAATATGGATTCCTAGCTGGACTAGGAAAAGGACTTCGTGCGGAGGAAGGTTCTGCGAACTTGCAGATTTACATTCCTGATAAGCTCTGAATTCACTTAAAGTACCTGATGTGGTTTGTTTCAGGGCAAGTAAATGAATCCTAAAATAAGAGTGTTTATCAGTCGGTTCGTCTCGGTTCAAATTATCGATCTTAGGTTCTAAAAATGCTAAACAAATAATTGAACCAATAAGGTATCAATTATTAATTTTCATTTTATCCATTTTTTGTTCTTATTGGTTTGACTATCGATTAAACCATTAGGAAACTTAAACCTAATAAATATAAAGTATTTATCTTAAGTTGGGCCAAAGTTTTAAAGCACCACATAAGAGCCTGAACCATTACATATGTGTCTGAATAAATATTTCAATTATCACAAATATAAAATGACCCAATGACAGATGCCTTAAACTTGAAAATCTAAGTCCTATGATGTAGCTGCAAAACAAGTATGTTAATGAAATATTTATCAACTAGTGAAAGAAATTATCAACTACTTAAAGAAAAGATAATAAATTACACCCTCAATTTAATTTAAAGAATCACATGTGCCCCTAAAGCGAATGCCTATCAAGTAGCACATTTAAAGCGAAACAGCATCACTAAGAAACAGATTCAACTTTAGTCTTTTTAAGTATAAATAAGCACCAAACAATCCAAACATGTTATTAATGTTTAATTCAAAGAGAAATCTGCTCCCCTGTGCAAAGATTGATAACAATGAAAGCTAGGGTTAGTTCAGCAGCTTTATATATATTAGGTGTAAGAATGTAATGCACATATATCTTATCGAGTTATCAGTTAAACCATTAAAAAATGGATAAACCCAATGCAGTGGTGTTGGTTCCGATTCGACAAAGATGGAATGCCTGGTCGAAGGTCCTGAACCGATAACTCGATAAACAAAAATCAAAACTGTTATCGAAAAATTAATCCAATGACCCGATAGTAATAGCCCAATAACTTTTTATCGATTCAAGTTATCGGTTTAACCTCCGGAAGAACTATATTGGAAGGTGCACAAAGATTTCGAGAATATTTTCTAGAGTCCAAGAAGGAAAATATTGTGTAGGAAGTAAAGTCATAAAAGGAGATGGACTTTTTCAAGTTCTTATCATGAAAGAAATTATGCGCTCGTTAATAACTCCTATACATGATATATATTCAGTGGCTTGAAGACTTCAAGACTTATGCACCTAAAACTTTTGACAAGGCAAATCCAAAGAAGTCATAAAGTGCAGACATTATGGACAAATCGAAGAACCTGGCTGTTGGAATAGGTTATTCTTTTGTTCTTAGTTATTTTTTTAGTTGATGTATTAGGTGATCGAGTTGTACCAATATTTGCTTAATTAGAAGCATAGAGAATTGGTGTCTTGTAAAAGGAAATCTTTGCTACTGCAATTTATAGTGGTAGGTTGTAGGGGAAGTCGCTACTTGGACTGGCCATGCAAGTTCCTAGATTGGATTGCTTAGAAGAGCCGCTACAACTTACAGTGGTAAGTTGTAGTGGGTAGTGGTTTGGACCTCACTGTTGTAAGATTTTGAACCTTGTTGCTCGATTAGTGGAAAAGCTGGGATCTCCCACAATAGTTAATCGTGGTTTTTTACTCCCTTGAGTAAGGACTTTCCACGTAAAAATACTGAGGTCAATTACTTTCTTCACTTCACTTTTAAGTATGTTTACTTGGACCAACATCGTGGATCTGCTTCTTTATGTTGGTAAAACTGTCAAAGTTCCTTAACAAGCTTAATTGAAAAATCGAGTATAAATACTCTTCACCGCTCTGGTGTCCTTAGGTGTGAAATAAGAATAAGAGAGGTTAAGTGTACCTATGAGAGTCAAACGAGTGTTTAACAATCCATAACTTTTAGAAAAATAATTGTAATTTATGTCAAGTATGTGAAAGCTATTTTTGTATATATTATGTATGTATATGTTCTACATACATTTACTTAAGCGAAGGCTCCCTACATATGCTACACGCACTTTAGATTGAGTGAGGCTCATGGTTAGTTACCATATACACATATGTATTTATGCCTAAAATTGTACATCTAGGTTAAATAATTAATTATGTTTGGGGTCACAAAGAATACAATAATTACGACGGAAAAGTAATTAAATATAATGAATACAGTAATGAATAAACAAGACGAAAAAAGCAAGAAAAGATAGAGTAATTCTTATTCCTTGATAATAGTCTGATTCCGTGGTGAATCGCATGATGTACAATACAAAGTAAGGGGTATTTATAGTAGTGATACTCAGTCCTAAATAAAGTAAAATACAAAGACTAATAAGGCTATGGGCCTATAACTCAAGGTGGTGACATATACTAAATCCTAACTAGGAGAATGTAAACCCTAGGTGGTGGGATGTATACCCTACGTCCTATAGCCGTGCGGCCTAAACGGTCATTGGCTCCAGGAGCGGGCATGTATCCGCTATGCCCGGTGACTTGTAAGATAAGTATAGTCTCTCCAGCTAGACTTGTATCCCTGTAATAGTAGGTGGCGTATTTTTGTCCACACAGTCAATACCCCCACTTGCTGAGTGCTGACGCAAGCAGTCAGGAAGTGAAAGCGGCGTGGATGTGAAAAGATTTCGCTGACTCCTTGAGACTCGTAGTCTCTTTTTGACAGAGAATGATATTAATTTCTTTGAGAACTTTGCGTGCTTCCTTCTAATTGGCTGATACCGATTCCATGCATCTTTCCAAGTACTGCTGCTCCAAATCGCTTCATAACTCCAGTAATAATGACGTTTATTCATTTCACATATCATCCTTATCCCATTCTCGCCTATAAATGGGGCTTCATGATAGTGGAAAAATTACAAACTCCACTTCAGAAAAATACTCCACTTTCTCAACAACTTCTTAGTATAGTGAAGGACTTCTTTTTCTTTCAAAAATTTTTGCCTTCGATCCTGATTTGTTATTTCTAGAAAACTTTCTTTGTTCAGACTGGATGTTGCATGAGGAAATAGTGGGAGGAAACTCATCTGTAGTCACCTTCCATTCTTTCTTCAGCTGCAAAGGAGTGAATGGAGTCCCCTGAGTCATGAAATCTGACTGGGATTCTGATGATGATGTTCTTTAGAATATCTTTATTGTACCAGACACGTTGATTTCAGTATATCCGTCTTCACACATGATTCTGCGATATTCTTCTTGTCATGTGGCGCACAGCAGCAGAGGAATTCCATTCCACTCGGGCTTCTTGTAGTTTGCTCATCTCCTAGTTGCTTGGGAACATATTCTAGAAGTAACTTCTTTTGCACGAAGAGTGCGTCCTGGGATATCCTCCCCTTCTTCGAGCGGTTAACGCCCGAGAGCATTCTCCATGCCAACATCGTTTAGGGTGGTTGTATAGCTCTGGCATGTTCCTCAGTTTTTGGAGTTTGCATAAGCTTCCAATCATTCGAGGAAGAGGGAGTATAAGGCATTCCCGAGATTCATGGGGGTTCCTCATTGGAGTCTCTCCAAGTGAAGTCTTTGGTGCCAGTCCCGCTGCCTCCACCTTTCTACTAAAAGACTCCTCAGTTGGGCTGATTTTCACAATTTTCGTGACGCAGCATCACAAAGATGTTGTTGTTTGGATATCAACTTGGGAATTTTTCCTTCTTATTGCCGGGATAGACTTCGATGCAAGAACTACAATCCAGATAAAGAGTCTCCGGTCATGCAAATGCGAAGAAACTTGCGATTTTAGTCTTCCCTTTCCTTTGTTTTCTACAATTTGTTATAAATAAATATTGTATTCAGGAAGAACTAAATGTATATTACAAGCCTACAGGATGTTTGTTATTAATTAAATGGCCGTTCATCAATATTCTTACACGTACTTGTGTTATTACCTATTTTGTAATGTATAGTCAAGAAGTATGTTTGTGCACCTAAAGATTAGATGGTGAGCATGCCTTGGGCAATTACGTTTGTTTTGCACCAATATTTGGCGGCTAGGTTGCATCTGTAGGAGATGGCTGTTTGCGCCCACAATGGGACGACTTTAGCCCGTGTGATAAAAGGTATTTTTGCGTCCGACTTCGAACGTCTCTGCTTAATTACTTGAGTATTTAAGACTTTCTGACACTACGCGAACATGCATACCCGTCGGCATGTAGGTTCAGTTGTTGAATTAACGATTTCAACTTACGAATAATGTCTTTGGCTGAGTTTGGCGTGGTCTAGCTCTAAGTGAGTAGTGTACCCTACTTTTTGTGGCGAAAAGTGAGTGTATTACTTGAACTTAAGTCTGGCCGGGATTATGAATAATTGGATCGTAGATGGATCTGAATAAATAAGTAAAACTGACTAAAAATAGTAGTTTTATTGATGAATAAGGCGTGAAGCCTGCAAACATAAGAACAGGGCTGTGTGCCCGTCGTATTTGATCACAGTAGAAGTAAACAGGAAAAGGGAAAATATATATCTCGAGTATATGGGCTTAACTGAGCCTTTCAACAGTAGTATTTCTTTAGCAATGTGATGTTCCAGTAATTTGGAATGGTTTTTCCACGCATGTCTTCAAGAACATACATACCTTTCCCAGCTATGCCTCGAACTTTGTAAGGTCCTTCCCAACTAGGGGCGAGCTTACCTGGACCGGCCTGCTTGATGTTCTGAGTGACTTTGCAGAGGACCAGATCTCCGATGTTGAAGGATCGTGGATTAGCCCTCGCATTGTAATACTGCTCCACCCCCTGCTTCTGGTCCGCAAGGCGTATGGCCACTATTTCTCGCCGCTCGTCCAAAGTATCAAGGGAAACCTTCAAAGCTTCATTGTTAGTTCCGCAGTGAATAACTGCCGCAAGCTAGATTCTCCAATTTCTAGAGGAATCATTGCTTCTTTTCCATATGTCAGTGAAAATAGCATCTCCCCAGTGTTGGCTTTGGATGTAGTTCTGTAGGCCCACATGTCTCCGGCAGTTCTTCCGGCCATTTTTCCTTAGCTTCCTTGAGTCGCTTCTTCAGATTCTCCACTATTATCTTGTTTGAAAGTTCAACTTGACCATTAGCTGAAAGGTGATAGAGAGTAGAGGTTATTCTCTTGATTTCTAATTCTTTCAGAAAACAGTGATTTTTTTGCCTATGAACTGAGGACCGTTGTCGCAAGTGATTTCTGTTGGGATGCCAAATCAGCACATAATGTTCTTTCAAATAAACTCTATGACTTCATGTTCCTGAATCCGGCGTAGGCCGCTGCCTTGATCCATTTGGTGAAGTAGTTCGTTATGATAATCAAGAATTTGACACCACCAGATGCTTTAGGCATGGGCCATACGTTGTTCATTCCCCATTTCATGAAAGGCCAAGGGGCTATTACTGAGTGTAATAACTTTGCCGGCTGATGAAGTACGTAGGAGAATCTTTGGCAGCTATCGCACCCCCGGGCAAACTTGCTCGCGTCATCTTCTATTCGGGGCCAGAAATAGACTGCCATGATTAACTTACGAGCTAGAGATCGTCCGCCGGAGTGATTTCCACATTGTCCCTCATGGATTTCCCTTGACGCGTAATCCACTTGAGAGGGTCCCAGATATTTAGCCAGAGATCTACTAAACATTTGGCGATACAACTCGCCATTGATTAAAACATAGCGAGCCGATTGGGCTCTCAACCTTTTGCTGTCTTTTCTATCTGCCGAGAGTACTCCTTTGTCTAGGTAATCAATGATTGGGTGCAGCCAGTCCCATAATGATCCTACTATGTTGACCTCATGATGGTTGACATCCGCATACGTTAGCTCAGTGGTAGAACCAGGGTTGTCTGCATTTAGGTGTGCAGTGGCTGCTAGACTGGCTAAGGCATCAGCCTCCACGTTCTTCTCTTGGTATCTGATTAATCTTCCATTTTTTAACATTCTCCAAACATTTTTCTACTCTGGCCCAGTACTCCTGCATGCAGGCGTCTTTGGCGGTATAAGCCCCGTTTACCTGATTGACAACAAGTTGGGAGTCGCAATTGACACTGATTTCCCTGGCCCCCAATATGTAAGCTAATTCTCAGGCTTGAATTACTGATTTATATTCTTCCTCGTCGTTCGTCATCTGGGAGCAGCTGACAACTTTCTTGAACACGTTCTTCGCTGGGGGATCTGATCACCATACCAAGCCCGACCCTTTTTATGTTTTAGGCCCCGTCGGTGTGGATCATCCATTCTCTAGGAGTGACACCTTCCATCATCCCGTGTTCTGCCTCAGCTCCCGGCATCAAGTTGGTACTGAAGTCGGCGACAAAGTTCGCCCAGTACTTGTGACTTGATAGCTGTACGTGGCTGATAAATGATGTCATATTTGCCGAGTTCTACGGCCCACTTTGCCAGCATGCCTGATAGTTCAGGTTTGTTCAGAATAATGCATAAGAGAAAAGAGGAAACCACGACAATGGTGTGACACTGAAAATATGGCCGCAACTTCCTTGCTGCCATGACTAAAGTAAGTGCGAGTTTTTCCAAGTGTCGATACCTAGTTTCCGCGTCCAAAAGAGACTTGTTGACATAATAGACTGGGGACTGCACTCCCTTCTCTTCTCGTACCAGGACGGCGCTAACAGCAACTTCGGATACTGCTAGGTATAACAATAACGGTTCTCCCTCGCGTGGCTTGGTAAGCCGCGGAGGATTTGCCAGATACTGCTTTAGTTCCTGCAACGCCTTGCTGCATTGCTCCGTCCATTCGAAGTTCTAATTATTTTTCAAGACATTGAAAAACTGATGACACTTCTCTGACGATCATGAGATAAACCAGTTGAGTGCTGCAATTCAGCCGTTAAGCCTTTTAACTTTAACTTCGCTTTTCAAGACTTCTGGTATCGCCTCAATTGCTTCGATCTTCATGGGATTTTCTTCCATGCCCCTGTTGGAAACAATAAACCCAAGGAACATCCCGGAGGATACGCTGAAGGCACACTTCTCGGGGTTGAACTTCATTCCAAATTTGTCCAGGATATCGAATGCTATCTCTAAATGGTTGACGTGATCCTTTGCGAATTCTGATTTGACCAACATATCATCGATGTAAACTTCCATTATCTTGCCAATCTGCTCCATGAATATCAGGTTCACAAACCTCTGATAAGTTTCTCCTGCATTTTTCAGTCCAAAAGGCATTACCTTGTAACTATAAGTCCCACTGTCTGTGATAAAAGAGGTCTTTTCTTGATCATTCGGGTTTATGAGGATTTGATTATACCTCGAGTATGCATCTAGAAAAATCAAGGCTTCATGGCCTGCCGTCGAATCAATGAGTTGATCGATGTTGGGCAGCGGGAAAGAATCCTTCATGCAATCTTTGTTTATATATGTGAAGCCGATACACATCCTCCACTTACCATTTTTCTTGGGGACTACCACAACATTAGATAACCAATCAGGGTACTGAACCTCGCGAATGGAACCGTTGTTCAGTAGCTTTTCGATCTTGATTTTCCCCTTACTTACAAAAGGTTCTATTATTGCTACAACTTCCACTTTGTTAATATTTATGAGATGTTTAAGTATGTGAATGGCCTTCTTAGACCCCTCCCCCCCCCCCCCCCTAATATTTAAGAAAATAACACTAATCATAGAAAATTAGATTGTTATAAAATTTATTCTTCCCTTCCCTGAGGTTAGGAGCAGTACTATTTCTTTCTTTTCAGCCTTTCTTCCTATGTCTATTCCTTCCTCTTACTGTTGGGGATAGACCTTCTCTGTCAATGATTTGTTGTTCCTTTAATTCTGTATCATCATGTCCATCTTCTGAATAGGCAATAGGTGCAAAAGCTTGAATTAAGCTATTTGTCACGTCTTCACTATCACTTTCATACTCTTCTTCTTGCAGGTTCCCATGTCCTGTCAAATCTACTATCAACTGAACCTTTTTGTGATTTTTGATTGCAGATGGAATACTTGAGAATATTTCAGTTTCTTGCTCACCTTTGCTACCACTACATTGGCCTTGAATTTAGAGTGGCCTCTTCTTCCTTCATGCGGACAGGAATGATTGAAGCTTGAGTACTATCCTCTTGTAGTTTCTCTTAATTCCCTTCTTTTTTTGCATTATTCTCCTATTCCAGGACCTGATCTGCATTGACTTTGCTTAGTACCATTGCCATACTTTCATTGTGATTACTTTGTTGTCTTCTGTATGTTTCCACTTATTGATCTTTTACCTCCTTTATCCTCTTCGTTTTTGCTTTGGTTGTTGTTTTTCACCTTCTTAAAGACCACATTTTTTTCTTTTTTGGAGTAGCTTTAACTTTTTTCTTCTTTTTCTTCCTTATAGTGTCAATGACTGTTGGTGATTGTTCTTGTTCAGCCCCAATCTCCCCTTTCTCGGTTCATCTACGGGATCAGGCCTATGGTTAGTGTGTAGTGGTCGTAATGAGTCCTTGTTAGATTGAGGAAAAAGGCCCGAATAAGAAAGATAAGACAAAAGAGAAAGAGAAGGATCCAGCTAGGCGCGATCGTTCTTTCTGCCCCGAAAAAAAGAAAACGTCCAAACGCAAAAGCTACAACAACACCAAAAGTTCTTATTATTTGGGAAAGAAATGATAACTTTTTCATAACAAAGCTAGTGGGTTGGTCTGGTATGAGAAGTTCTGGGAAAGAGTATATTACAGCATTTCTAATTCGTGAATTTATAATGATCGCCGTTGACGCAAAACTGACATCGCCCAGTCGTGATAAGGCTTCTGATCAATAGAACACGAAGAGGAGGAAAAAAAAAGCTTATGATGAGCATCTATTTGAGTCGATCATTTCCAAGATCTAATTCCAGGAGAAAGGAAAGCGCTCGATCCATGGAATCCGTCATCGGATCTCCCCATTGACACTATATCTATATACGTCTAAGTTTCTAGCCTTTCGAAAAAGCCCCTCTCTCTACTAAATACAGTTATTTCAGGCCGAACATTTAGTTTAGACGCGCCAATCAACCGAGCCACCAGATTTGAGAATAAGGTGGGATTCCTGGATCTAGTGGTCGGTGTCAAGTCGCTTATAGAATGCCGACGATGATTTTCCACTTAATAAGTGAAGTTTGCCTTCGCGGATAAGAAATCAAGGACTTGTCGGCAGTTGTCGTGGTCGACGGGGAAGAAAGAAATGAATGAATGTTCTTTTGGGAAAATGTATAATAATACACCTACCGAGACGGAGACAGACGATTTAAATAACGGAAAATCTAATATTTTCAAATTGTATCGAGAATGACTGGAAAGGTGGAAAGAAGACCAGATATAATTTGATCATTATGAACAAATCCAAAATCTTTATAGATAGAGCCAATCATTAATTCCCAACCATGGAGTGAATGGAATCCGATACATAAATCAGTTAATAAAAGAATAGAAAAAGCTTTGACTGTATCACTTAAGTTATATAGGAATTCTTGAGCCCAAGAGTTAAGAATAACAAGTTTTTCATTACCCAAAATTGAATACCCGCTTAGAATAATAAAAGAGATAATATTTGTCGAGAAGTGCAAAATCGTATGGATACGATTCTCATTTTGTATCTTGATTAATTGGATCCTTGGTCGAGCTTTCTACCAAAAAAGCGATGCAAGAACGTATTCTTTTATCTAAGCTTCTTCCCTGTGCATTAGCTTCATATGTTTTTATTAGTACTCTATGCTGCCATATCCTTATTGTTCTTAGTTGTGTTCATAAGCTCTTCATTCGCCTGATCTAGTATGTTGTTACCAACTGTTTTGGCTTCATCTATCTTCATAGTTTCAATAACTGTACCATTAATAATAGTATGAACAAGCTTCCTGCCGTGTTTGCAGTACTTAGGGACTCCCTCATATTCAATCTTTTGTTCAAAACCTTTAAGAGGTGAGTTCTCATCTTCAATACCAACCCATACACTACTAGGTAAGGTTTTAAGTAAATCTACATTTACTCTTACCTTAGCCATGCTAGGTCGTGTCCTGCTTTGAGTTGCCACAACGTGTTCCAAAGGAAGTTCATAATCTGTGACCTTATCATATGCACTCGAGGAGGTTCATAATCTGTTTATTGAACCTCCTCAAGTGCATATGATAAGGTAATCTTGGCAATAGCATCCAGGTTGGTGCTACTGGAAGATCTTCTTCACGTTTAAAGTTCTGGGATCCATTTTTGGAGCCATATTTGCAAGCCTTCAATATCTACCACTCTTCTAATCCATACTAGGTTAAAATTATTATCATTGTTAAAGTCTCTGAACATTTTGTAGCTATCATAAACTCCAATCTATACTGATCTTTTCAATGATCTGATACTTTCTATTTGTGGTCTTGATTTCAAAAAATGACCCACTATTGTTATTTTACATTGGTGTGCAACTACCCCGTAGTAATCTTTCGCCTTGTAGATCACTTTTGGGATGCCATTATATGTTGTAATTCTCGCAGTCACTTATCAGTTTCATATTTTTGAGCTAAAAGTGCTGGATTTGATTCGTGCTAATTGTTGTAGCATAAGAGATTATACCTCATAATTCTTCATTTATTTTGGGGTCTCGAATGCACCTATTGAACGCCATCGGGAGGCTCCATGTGGTGGAGCGTGAGATTCAGTTCTATAGTGTGCTTTCTATTTTTGGTCGTGTGCGTGAGGCGCGTGGTGTAGGGGTTTAAGCACTCTTGAGTACTAATATTCTAACCTTCATAGGCAAACTTCTCTTTGATGATAGGTTTGTATGCTTAATTTTATTGTTGCGATAGTGAGGCGTTGTTAAAAGAGAAAATATAACAATATAACGTAATATGAGAAATCAATTAAAAAGCGATTAAAAAACTTTGGTTGTTATAATTATGATGAAGTACTATATAGAGTTTGTAATTGTGAAAGAGGGAGAAAAGCAGCATATTGTAGTCATGGCCTAATTAGTTCTCGATGCCTAGTTAAAATTGCAATAAACATATATAGGCATTAGGCAAAATTACAGTCGACAACCATTAGGCCTAACACAGGTAAAAGAAAAAAAAAAGTCTGGAGTATTGACAGGGGTTGATCTTCCCTTTGCAATATTAATAATATTCATATTGATATTAATCATCCCGCCTTCTGCCTAACAGAAAATTTACTATCAACTTTTCTTTGGTTTGATGTAAACCTTGTCAAATAAAATATATTTTAACTTTTAAGAATCTAGTAAAGTTAAAATAATTATCATATTTTATTGGATAATTTTTATGTGATTGCATCTAATAGTGTTCGAACATCATGATCATGCTTTTAAATGCCTTATTAAGATATTGATTTTTGCCTTTTGATAGTTGTTTAAATATATTTATTCCTTAAAAGAGATTGTGGTATTAAATTAGTTTATAAATCTGTGACCTATATTAAATTCTCCATTAACTGATATAGTAGGAAGAAATCTAAGACAAATTTAAGGTTGTTAATTAATTCGTGTTTTATAATAGAAGAATCTATGACTAACCAACGAGGCAACGACCAATTAGCTATACCAAAATATTATAGAAACTCTAGAAAAAAGGTTCATTTTAGTGGAGAAAAGTAGTGAAGTAAGTTTGGTGTTTTAATTTTTAAATGTATATACGAACATACGAAAGTATTTATTTGCATTTCATTCATATCGACTTTTTGATGTTAACTGAAGGCCAACTACAACGTAAAAATTTAGTGTAGGGGCCTGTTTGGCGCGCGTTAATTGATTTGTAGCCGTCAAAAATAAATTCGCTGAGAAATAGCCACCTCCGGACAAATCCCAGTATAAATACTGGGACTTTGAACAAAACTTGTTCAAGGCCCCAGTATTTGTACTGGGGAAGCTTCAGTAAACTAACCCCAGTATAAATACTGGGGCTTTGAACAAGTTTTGTTCAAGGCCCCAGCATTTTGTTATGGGACTATGTATAAAGCTTCAGTCCCATAACAAAATGTTGGGGCTGTGAACAAAACTTGTTCAAAGCCCCAGCATTATTATGGGACTGAAGCTTTATATATAAAGTCTCATAACCCATAACAAAATGTTGGGGCTGTGAACAAAACTTGTTCAAAGTCCCATCATTTTGTTATGGGACTCAGCTTTATATATAAAGTCCCATAACAAAATACTTGGACTTTGAACAAGTTTTGTTCAAAGCCCCAGTTTTTTTGTTATGGGGCTAGTCTGGGGTGTTTTTCCAACGCTAATGGAGCTTAAGTGTGCGCGTGAATTTTTGGCTATTCTTCAATGAATTTTGAAACGGCGGATAGTCCACATTGAGCGCGTCCAAAAATGGCTAGTGATCAAAATTTCCCTAACAAATAATTCAGCTTTTAAATTAAAACCCCTTATTTTATTTGGGGTATCTGAAGAAGAGATAAATGAATGGTTGTGTTATTGGAAAGAAATGAATTTCATGCATTGCTTTATTATTGCCTTATGACTCTTCTGACATACGTTCTTACAAACAAAACTACATATATTAATTGTTTAGCGCTTAAAATAGGTCGTATTTGGATGGAAGGAGTATATAGATCGAGAAGTAAAGATTGATCAATGGAGTTATAAATACCAAATTAAAACCTCCATTTCAGAAAATCCAACAAGAAATTAAAAGATTAAGAATGACACTAAGCATAACACCCAAAACTATTTCTAAACTCAAGAAAATAATAAGTGCAATCATTCCCTATCTGGACTCATAATTAATTTCGCCATATATATATATAAGATGAAGAAAATATTTCATTTTAAGGAAAATTCCTCTCGGAGAATTTTATCGACGTGAAAACACATGAAGCTACTTTTGAGAAATGCTTGATTGACCTCTCACTCTCTTTTTATTATACTAGTATTTAATAAAATAAAATAAAATAAAGGAATCAATTATTTGTAATTGCTTGTCGAAAGGAGGTAAGCACAAAAGGAAAGGGGAATCAAGCATTTTGATCTTCACTTTATTCAGATTGTGTTAAATCGGTAATCTTTAAAATATTTGATAAAGCAGTTAATGCTTAAATTTTTACTAATAAAATATATTTGCCTTGGAATCCAATTAACCAAAAGCAAGCATCTTTAAATAGGAATAGTTATGTAGAAGTAAAGTAATAATTAAAAATACCAAGTCTGATCGAGTGAATGATAATATTGTTCGATAGTTCATGTCATGTTACACCCATGCATAAGCAGTGAAAAATCAAAATCCAATCTTGCTTTTCAAGAGATCATGTGAATAATTTGGTGTAAAAGTATCAAACCAATGAAACTCCTTCAAAATAATGAAGATAAATGAATAAAAAATCCATAAATTGTTTTCAGTTTTACAAGTTTGGCATTCAATCTAAGTGATGAACTATCTTTTTGCACATCAATGATCAATGGAGGCTCAGTTGGAATTTAATTTTTTTTTTAAAAAAACAACTGATGAACTAAATGCAGCCAATTAGTTTTTAGTTCAAGTACTCATCGAAGTTGCCATGCCATGATCAATTTTGGAGTTCAACTATATATAGCATGTCATTTTGTTCAAATTATGTGAACTATGTCTCATAAAGTTATATTTTCGCACCATTAGTGTAACTAACCTGTCATATTCCTGCATATTATTTACTCTATTTTCACATTATTACAGCGGGTTAATTAGTTACTCTATTTTCCGGTCGTCAAGTTTGTTACAAATAGTTTTCTGTCATAGCAGTTAAATTAAGATGATAGTGTAAAAACATCATATATTGCATGGAAAGTCAGAGATGCTATTACCTATACTTACCAGTTCACTTAGCTTAGCCAAATTAATTAATTAGTCAAGTTGTTGTAATTACTGCTACAGGGTTACTTAGAGCTAGCTGCGAGGTACACTTAATTACTTAAAAAGTCAGGATCGTGTATATATCGGGAGTATACTCGCCATTTTTCAGTTAAGAAGAAAATTACAGTTTCAACAATTCTTCTCTCTTTTCTCTAAGGGCTTTCTTCTTCTTCTGCACACACTGTTAACTCTGAATTCGTTCACAATGTCAGCGCACAAATCGAACAATGACTCATCCAAGGATATGTTAGAATTGGAATTTTAATAAAGAATAAGGCTAAACATTAAACAACAAATTATATTTTGGAAAAGGATCTTTCAGTCAAATTTTTTATCTTTACCAAGATTATATAACTATTGATTCGTCCATGATCCTAAAAGCCTCGTTAAAAAGGTGTTTAGTGTTTGCTAATTAAGTATTCTAATTATCTACTCAATGTAGAAAATTTCCAAAGAAAAACCTATGCTAGAAAGAAAAAAAGAAAGAAAAAAGGAAAGCATCCATAAATAATCTTGCTTTAGAGACTTTATTATTGGTGGTCCCTCATGGTCCAATGGTAAAGCAACTTATATATCACTCTCATCACCACATACACGTAGAGCCATGTAATTTGTGTTTTTTCATTTTCCAATCACACCATTATATAAACCCCCACCTCTTACTTCATATCTTCGTAGTTTTTGAATTGATAAGTGAGAGCTTCAAATAATATAGGAAACCAAAGTGAGTACCAAAAACCATCCAAAAGAAGAAACTAGAAAAAATGGATGGAACAAAGAAAACTTATATAATAGTTTTAGCTATACAATCCATCTATACAGGCATGTTCCTGCTTTCCAAAGTTGCCTTTGATGTTGGCATGAACTCTTTTGTTTTTGTCTTCTACAGACAAGCTGTTGCAACTGTCTTCTTAGCTCCCATAGCCATGTTCCTTGAACGGTAAGTACTATTAAAACTTGTGATACATATTATTGTTGTCAAGGTATTGTCTGCTTATTCAAAAGGCACCTCCTAGTTGTATTCTTGAAATGGCCCTTTATAACCCTTAATCTTTTCAGTTTTCACTCTCATTTTGATGTGGAATTTACTTAAGGCAAGCTTTACAACAAACCCTTTTGAGTTCAACAGCCAGTGTCAAAACTTCCATAATCTCACTCAAGAATTTGCATTAGTTGAGGACTTGTATACTAGCCTAACCAACTTTATTTGACTCTACTATATATGTGTACTGACCTACTGGTTTCTGATTGCAGGAAAACTGCACCACCATTCTCATTCTTGATCTGCTTCAAGATTTTCATGCTCTCTCTAGTTGGGTGAGTAAATTGCTGCAATATGATATTTGGGAGTTTCTATATGTAATATGTGATGGCATTAATCCTGCCTTATAATGAGTTGTAGGGTTACATTGAGCTTGAATATCTATGGAGTGGCACTTAAATACACTTCTGCCCCTTTGGCTGCTGCAACTACTAACAGCCTTCCAGTTACTACTTTCATCCTTGCAGTTTTACTCAGGTATGAGATCAAGTACTATCAGTACACTTATGTTCTCCTCTTCTAGCTAGTCTTGATCTTTTCGGTTTCTTAAATGGTACTCAATTTATGTGACACATTTTTCCTTTTTGTTCGTTGCAGAAAAATGACACTTATGAATTTGAAACTAATTAGTTTACCGTTAATGATAATCATTTATAATCATACAAATGCTACCATATGTTTAAGACCAGAAATTTCAAAAAATTTTATCTCAGTTTTAAACGTTCTGCACATTTAAACTATGTCACATAAATTGAAAGAGATGGAGTATTAATCTTATTTTTTCTTTCTTCTCATGTATAGTTGCTCTCTCTTTGTGGGCACTTTATTCATATGAAAATAGAAAAAGATAAGCCTCAGGTGTTCTTTTCGTTAAAGTGCGAGAGTTAGGCTTGAATGTACTTGTCGCGGAAAACTATATATGGAGAAATATAAACTATGTACGTGGTGGTTTCAAGAATATACTTTGCATAAAGGGATGTTAGGATCAATAAAAGGTGATGATTTATGCTAATCAATATAGTATCAAATAATGAGGGCATTTTTTGCCATCTAAAAGAATCAAGAAGAAGATGATGTTCTTTCTTCTTTTTCTCCCCTTGTTGCTTATTTTACTTTTTTAAGTTGAGAAGTTATTACAAATATTAAAAGCTTAGCATTAATTCACTAATTCTAGACTGCATTGGTCAGTCTAAATCTTATGGAATAGCTTTACTGATTTGCCTTATGATAGGCTCAAACTTGTTCCATATTTTTCTGGTACCTGTGCGAGTCTCAAGTTGCAAATTGATCGAGACACTATATATCATCATAAAAACTTGAAAAAGAAACTCATATAAAGTTTACTGACATTTTCCCATTGAACCAGATAGATTATCTTTAACTTTAAGGTGGGGGAGATGGGGCTAAAGACCAGTAGTATTCTCCCCTTAAATTCATCTCCCAAATGCTGTCTCATGTGAGTTTGCCATTGGGAGATAAATCCTAAACCTATTCCATAATTTTGTTTATAGCTCTATGACTATCACATGCTACATATGTCTACTAAGCAAACTAGGTTACATAACAAGATGTATTATCTGACTGTAACTTTGCCTTTGAGTAGGGAAAAAATTATTTGATCATCGAATCATGCTTAAAAGTGAAATGACTAAAGCAAAATCAGTAGCGAATGCAGAATTTTTGTCTAGAGGAATTAAAAAAGATAGTTTTTGTACATGAAACTCAAACTAAGGATCTTAGTTTTAAATTTGATAACCCTTCACCACTAGACTAGAGAATCTTCTTGTTTAGGGGACTCAAACCTCGTATATACCATTATAGAAATAATATTTTATCTATATTTAAAATGTAATTTTTCGTCGAAGGGATATCAATTGGTACCTCTTCCATGAAGGTAGGTCCACCACGGAGTAAAAGAAGAAATAACATTGATCAAGGTGTATGAAATGAAGGCACCTGATGTGTACCTTACACAACTTGAGACCTTCAATAGTTACGTCTCACATAAAAGTTGTCAAAGTTAAATATCATATGACGAGTGAACTTTGGAAAGTTAAAGTTCACTGCAAATGAAAAACCAACAACTTCTTAGGAGTCAACTTTGTAGTCCCATTTTCTCATTAGTTAGAAAGACTTGGAATCCTATACAACAAGCTGCGCATAAGGTGAAGGAGAACATAAAATTTTAGGGAACGTTTCAGCCAAATTTTCCATGCGAGTTTACCTTTTTCCTTCGCCTTTTTAAAGCAAAAAAAGATATATTAATTGTCATCACTCTGATCGTGATTTAAAATAAAATTGAAAAGAAAAGTAGGGACTAAAGTCGGCACCCACAATACGAATTGCTTGCTTACAAGCCATTCCTACGAGGAATTTGTAGCTGTTATTAGTAAAATATACTGGTAAACATGTCCATATGGTCTGCCGAGGCTGTAACGTAGGAAGACTTTATGTTGTTGGTGTTTTCTGTTTACCTCGCTTATCCTTAGTTTTTATGTCAGTATTTTCTTTATTATTATATTTTTATATTGTTTTCTCTTTTCAAACATGTCTTAAAATAATATTTGTCTTTAACTGAGGGTGAAACGACGTCTCCACCTTGGCGAAGGTAAAATTTGAATATATGACTCTACTTGTGGAATAATAATGTTGTTGGTTAGTAAATATAGTCGTTGAGAGGTTCCGATCACAACAAAAACAGAGCACGTTATTCCAATTGGGCCTAATGCCAATAAAAAGTAAAGCGTTTTTTTACGTATACTCATAAAATTCAAAGTATTTACAAGTTCTACCCATTAAAAATTATACTATCCATAAAATTAAAAAATTTTGCCCAACCTACCCATTTATTACTGTATACCTTTGTTATACCTTATGGGTGTATACCTTTAAAGTATACTGCATAAATAATATTATACAAGTCTAGATATGAGTGTATATTTTTAAGGTATGCTACATAAATGATAGTATGCAAGTTTAAATGGGTAGGACATATAAATAGTTTATGGGTAAGACTTGTAAATATGAAACTTATAGGTAGAAATGGATAAATATTTTGATTTTGATGGATATTTTCTTAACCTCCCAAAAGTACTCAGTTACCAAAAATAGGCAACAGAGAAAAGAGGTTGGAGGAGGGGAGCGGTTATAGAAACTCTTCATTACTTTTGGCAAAAGAAAATAGAATCTAAGAAGAGAGCATAGATAGGAATTTAACAAAAGGAATCAAGATAGAGGTAGCATGGAAGGCCAAAAGGAAAAAACAACAAAATAGAACTCCCATCAAAATACAAAGATAATCACGTTTCCTATTTGCACAATTCCCTATTTTGTCTATACTGGAAATTGTATCTGCAATTTCAAAAGATCTTTACTGAGGTTTCTAATGGGCCAGGCCTTGTAGGGTAAGGCCCATATTGATGAGTACGATGTTGTTATCATGCAATTTAATTTAATGCAGAATTTTCAATCACGACAAATATTTATAAACCGGACAGATTTTGAAAATGATGCATGAACTATCTGTCCTATGAAAGCTCGTCCCAATAGAAACTGTAAATCCAATAATGAGAACATCATTGATACTTATATTTTGATTGAAATGAAAACGAAATAAAGTTACTGAAAAGAAAGGGTCAATTGTGTGGATGGTAATAAAATACTTGGTTCATCGATAAAAAATCAAATGAATGGTCAATACTATAGATACATTACATAAAGCTTGATCCCGTGTTATCTGTACCCAAGCGCAAATGCAGTCATTTAATGTGTGTTATGTGTGTATATTATGTGTAATCACATACACATGCACATAAATATTCATTAGTCTCGGATCCGAATATTAGGAAGAGACTCGCATTTGGCAATGACCGCTTTACCCCATAGTAGGACCTTTACGTCGAGCCCTAAAATGGTGCTGGACACGGAGTATGAAACCAAAAAAAAACATTGGTTCAAAGTTAGTTGGAGAGCTTTCACTTATAAGGTCTTCAAAGGTCCTTTGGGCAACTGATATGGGACTTTCCACTTTCATATTACTACAAACTTCTCAATATTCAACATGTACATCAAGATTAATGTAATATTTTGCATTTGTAATTTGTGTAAACAGAATGGAGACAGCAAAAATCAGGACAGTCCCAGGGATAGCAAAGGTTTTAGGGATAATCTTCTGTGCAGCAGGAGCTTTAACCATTGCTTTCTATAAAGGACCAACCTTCAAACTTCTGCTACATCACCACCTGTTCAGCTATCATGGACAAGTACAAAACAGTGCTGCTTCTGGCACAACATGGATCAAGGGTGTCTTTCTTATGTTGCTTGCCAACACATTGTGGGCTATATGGCTTGTAATGCAGGTACTTCAACAATTACACATACACACGAAAAAGAAAAAAAAACAGACTTAAGTTTTATTCATTGACAGTGTTAAAGAATTTTTACATGACTATCAAGTCATTTAAAAGAATTTTTAGATGACTGTGAGGAAAGTGGTTTTAAGAAACACAAGGTTGTAATGTGGTGTTTGAAACACAAGATTAATTATTAACATGGTGTTTCAATTAAACACAAGAAAAAATAATTCTACTAGAAATAAAATAAATTATTATACATTAGCTAATCTTGTATAGTACTCAAAGGTGGTTGATATGCATGAGTGTCAGCTAGCGCACATAACTTAACTAAACATATCATACACATAAACTCTTTAATTCCTTCGATTGCTATTAACTCATGTCTATCGTTTTACCTTATTTTACGTGGAAGAGCAGAATCGAATCCTCAAGAATTATCCTTCAAAGCTACTATGTACAACTCTACAAAGCTTCATGAGCACAATTCAGTCTTTTGTCTTCGCCATAGCTCTAGCTAGAGATCTTTCTGAGTGGAGACTTGGATGGAATGTTAAACTCCTCTCTGTTGTCTATTGTGTAAGTGATATTCTGCCTAACTTTATCAGAGTTTGCTTTTGACTGACATACATTAGATGATTATTAAAAAGTGAAGGATGAAAAAGACACAAAGCAAGTGACAAAAGTTAGCAAGAATTTTGAAGGACAAAAAAGGCGTTTTCATGATTATGCAACCACTTAATTCTCTTAGATAATGATTATTGCCATAGCCAAAATTATGCATAAACTGTAGTTTTCTTGTCACAATTGAAAATGATCTGTCACTTATAACCTTTCTTTTTTTTCTAGAAATCTGAATTACAACATACAACAATAATAACTGTGTTTCACTCTCATCTCAGAGGAACACATCACTAACTAACCATGTTTTTCCATTTAAATTTATCTTAGCTAGCATTTGGATTTGGTTGAAACTTGAAAATTTTGAGTTTTTGAATTTGAGTTGAAAAATAGATTTTGGAACTTTAAGTTGTGTGGAAATACATTTCACTTAAAAAAAGTTGAAGTTTTGTGAGTGGTTTTCCCTAAATAAATTTGAAATTTTTGTTTTCAAATTTTAGATAAAGCCTGTAAACAAACAAGAATTTAAAGTATTATTTAAAATAAAGTTTCCAAGTTTTATAAACAAACGGTCGTTAGAATCAGATATACTAACCTTGTTAAGAAAACACAAATTTGGCAGGGAATAATGGTAACTGGCATTACATTTTACTTGCAATCATGGGTTGTTGAGAAGAAAGGTCCAGTGTTCTTGGCCATGACTACGCCCTTGGCCTTAATCTTCACTATTGCTTCTTCTGCAGTGTTTTTTGGAGAGATTCTTAGTTTGGGAAGGTAATAATATAATATAATATAATATAATATAATATAATATAATATAATATAATATAATATAATATAATATAATATAATGTGATGAATTTGATTATTTATGCACTTTTTCACTCGTGTAAAGCTTATTGATGCTCATTTTCACTCACTTGCAGTATTTTAGGAATGATTCTACTGGTAGGTGGTCTATATAGTGTATTATGGGGAAAATCTAAAGAACAAAAGATTGCAGCTTCAATGGGAGATATTGAAAAGGCAGAGAATGGATCAAAGGAAGAATCGATTGTGGAGAAAATATCTTCAACACCAAGTGCTCGAATCCAACCTGCAACTTCTCCAGCTTAATTTCTTATAATTAATACCATTGTTATAATAATCTATTATTATTCGTATCATTTGCGTCTTATTGTATACAATTTGCAAAAAAAGTTTAGCTTACAGGTACTTAGATTTACTAATTGAGTTAATGTGACTAATATATAACAAGGGACTGAGATTCTAGAGGATGAGAATGAAGCAAATGTATGTAACAATGTCCATCAAGTTGTAGAAAAATTATCTAGGCATTTCTTAAGAAACATAAATAAAGTCATCATTTGACTTCTATGTTTATCAACAGAGCCAATTTGTACTAATACAATAACCCTTATATTAATTACTTATATTCTCTTACAACTTTTACATTTATTGTGAGCTCCAAACTTGGCTCTAATATAATAGAAATTATATGAATACTATGAATAATTTCGGTAAATAAAAATGAAAAAGAATGGACAGATAGATTTAACGCAGAAAAGGACTTACATATGTAGAAGTTTACAAGTATACATCAAAAAGTCAGAGTAAAAACTTTCACTCACACGGCTATTTACACCAAACTATACAAATTTATCATAGTTATGTAAATTAATGAGGTGAAAATTTATCTTTCCCCCTTTCACTTTGTTTGATTTCTCAGTTTAACTTCAATCTTTTTATTTCTCCATTTATTACCACACAAATATCTATGACTTATTTTAAACCATAAATTTCAAAAGTTTTCATTCATTTATTAAATTTTGTGTCAAGTTAAACTATAGACAAACAAAATGGGACAGATCAAGTTTTAATTAACTGTGTTTAAATAAGAAAAAAAATGTATGTATGAACACTTGACATACAAAGCAAATACTAGTTGGGCATAAATACACAATACCAATAAGTTTTGTACTGTATACAATATGCATATTTTTGTTTGATTTGTCACAACCAACTAAGGTATGAGATTTACATAACTATGACATTAGAGGTAATGATTTGCCTTTTCTGCCTCGTCTAATAAGGTTAGAAAAAAATGACCATCCATTAATAATATTCGGACAAAGTACTCCTCATTAATGGAGTGCTTTCTGCCCCCTCCTTCTACAGCTAAATTGTATTGAAGTTTCAGCACTGCAATACTTGTCATATTCTCCTTCCACCTCTGTCCAACTAAATTTTCTTGAAAATTTGGCAAATATGACTCTTGAGGTCTTGGCAACCTCTTCCGCCGTCTTCAATTAAATTGTCTTAAATTATTAACAAATAGGTCATACTTGCACTTTGATTCTTTACTCCCTTCTCCCAACTAAATTACCCCTCAATTTCTTAACTAAATTGCCTTAAACTCTTCAGAAGTAGGCAACACTTGCCCTCGATTCCGTCTTCCCTTCTTACAGCTAAATTGCCTTGAAGTCTTGAATGGGCAACACTTGTCAAGCTGGCGGCTTACTTAAAACCATGGAAGTTGGGGACAAACCCTAAAAACCAGTTAACTTTAGGACACTGGTGAAACTTTCTATTTATGTCTAGTGCTTTTACGGGCCAACGATTTGATTTTAAGGCCAAAGTTTTTGTGCGAATTGAGCACATTTGCACCCGGTCTTGAAATATTTAGCACTTTTTTCATTGTATTGAATTTTTTAGCACTTTTCCCAACTAGCTAATAACTTCGACTTTTTATTTCTGTCTTAGGAATAATCCTCTTTCTCTCTCTACACACGCTTTTTCTCTATGTAAAGACCAAACACTAATCCCATTATGGCTTCATGGAGGCTACTAACCGGAGTATCCTTGGAGGATCTTTTCCTCGCAGGAACCGCCGTTTGACCACCGATCAATGGTGGTTTACCACTACCTGCCACCAAATAAAGTACCTTGTCGGACTTTTTTCCATCTCTTTTATCTGTTTTCTACCTTATTTTCTTAAAATTTTCACCAATTGCTGCAAATCTAGTTCACAAGAGGACCAAAACCCTAACTCCAACTTCACTGGATAAAGCTCCCCACCTCCTGAGCATTTCTCATTTGATTTTTTTCAGCTAGCTTAATTTGAAGAAACTTATAGCTTTGAGGCTACACTATAAGCTTCAGCCTTCAGATAGCTTTGACAGACCTTATAAGTTATAACAAGATAGTCTGTAACATAGGGATTACAAAATCTCTTGGGAAATATGAACTCGTTAAATGGCTTTTCATTCCATTATTCGAAAACCTGGATATGGTGACAAAGTGTAGATTCTTTTTTTCTTTTTCTTTTTTCTTGTTTTGTATCGAAAAGAGAAAAAAATGAAGAGATAGCTTTGTAGTTTATGACTTGTATTTATGGAAAGTGATGACGATTTGGACTCATTTGTTTGCGGAATATACATAGTATTTGACTCACACTTTGATAAATGATGTCGAATTGACCTTATGTTATGTTTTACTTTGAATTTTTGTATGTGAGAAAAGTGATATGATTATGTCTCATTTATTTGTATTTTTTTAAAAAAAAAAGTATTTGGCTCACTTATGAACTAACACAGCCTAATTGTCTTGATTTTATGTTTTCATATGTATTTCTGTGGATTAATGAAGTGAAGCTATTGGCCTCATTTATTTACAAAATGTACATAGTATTTGCTCATTGTATGAATAAGTACGGCCAAATTATCGTTATTTTCAAATATTTAGCACTTGAAGTTGAAGTAATCTTTTTCAAGATATGCAAAGTGGGGCTGATTTGACCTTATTTCTGTACAAAATGGACATGATTTTTGGCTCGATATGTGCATAATAGATGGATTTACATTATTTTCTGCTTTGTAAGGATCATTGATATTTTCATAATTATGACTTAATTAAGGTGTGGTGGCATTTTTATAATTACAGCTTCAACAAAGTACGGTAGTATTTTTGTAATTACAGAAAGTAGTCAATTTTTAAAGACCATTTTTAAAGTGCTCAATCTCTCGAGATCGGTCACTTTTTGCCAATTTCTGTAAATCAATCAAGGCCCAAGATGGCAAAAATTTAGCTAGGCTGCCTATTAGTAACCAATCATTTTGGTTTTAGGCATTTTTCTAAAAATTAATTACAAACATTGTCACTCACTTTCAAACCATGAGCGCTGAAATTATGTATTTAATTCAAGCCATAGTTTGAAGTTTACTCAATTTAAATATTTTGATTTGAAAATTCGTTGTATTAATACCGAAAGAGTGAAGATTGGCTCAATTTCAAACCCATTGGTTTGAACTTGAGCAAAATAATAATAATAATAATAATAATAATAATAATAATAATAATAAAAGAACAGATTTCAACTCCAAATCAAAAAGGGTTGAAGTTAATTTAATATGGACTAACTTCAACCTCCATGATATACGAAATTATGGTCTGACGTGACCAGTCAGTGCAAACCGGCTATGTGTGCACTTCCCACCTTAAGGTGAGGCATTAGAGGTATTTGCACAAATAGCTACTTTAAAGTTTAAAGGTTTCTATTTGAAAAGTTATCACAAAATACAAATTAATACAGCTATAGCCATTTTTATCAACTTTAGATTGGTTGAGGAGGAGAATTGCTTGAAAAGAACAAACTTCACACCAAACCAAGGTTTTTGTTTTAAAATCAAGATGATTTATCGGGAAATCTATTTGGATTGCTTTCACATCCATTATCACTTCATCATGTGGAAGAAGTACAATCAAATTTTGCCAACACGACAAAACTTCAAGATTTGCGACATTTCTCCAATGCAGCTAATACTGATCCTACAAGAATATCACAATCTATTTACTATGATCGAAAAAATCAATTATTTGTTTCAGTGGCTTGGGATTATGCCATGTGTATGAAGGAAACATTAAACTAATTGATGGTTTTACGATAATTCTTAAAGATACTTTTTCTTTCCGGATTTAAAGGATACTGATTTTAAAGTAGATGGATTTACAAAAACACACATACATCCTATTTTATTTACGTGATTCTACCTATTATATTTATACCCATAACTTATTTACACTGTATATCCATTAGCTAATTGCCTTCTTATTTTGAGGCATAAAACAAGGAACTCAAGTTCCTCTCTCTCCTCATATCTTATATTTTTTTTTTCTCCTGTTTTTTTGACATTCTTTTATTATTCTTTTCTCCTTCTCCGTTTTCACTATTCTTATTTTTTTTTTCTTTTTTCCATTTTTTATTCTTTTTTCTTTCTATTTTCTTTTTTTTCTTTCTCATGTTTCAAGCACTATTCATGTCTCCCCATGTTTTTATTTTTAAATTTATTTTCTTTCTCCGTAATCTTATTATACTCATTTATTTATTTATTTTATTTTATTTCTTTCTCCAAAAAGGCATACTTTGTTCACAAATACAAAAACTAAAATATTTTATTTGCTCGATAGTATCTCACACTTTTATCCAAACATAACAAGGTATACCGAAATAGTATACAGTATACCAAAAATGTATATTCTGTTCAAAATAACAATAATTGAAATAATGCTCGATAGCATCACACACTTTGATCCAAACACAAAAGGGTATACCAAAAGAGAATACAATATACTAAAAAGGTATACTTCTTTAAAAATAATAATAATTAAAATATATATGTCTTCTGAAATATTTTGCACTTTGACTCGAACACAAAAGAGTATACCAGAAGAATATACAGCATACCAAAAGGGTATACTTTGTTCCAAACAACAAAAACATAAATATTTATTCGCTCGGTTGCATCGCATACATGGATCCAAACACAAAAGGGTATACCAAAAGAGTATATAGTACGCCAAAAGGGTATACTTTGTTCAAAACAACAAAAACTGAAATATTTACTCGCTCGGTAGCATCGCACACTTGGATCCAAAACACAAAAAGGTATACCAAAAGGGTATACTATGTTCAAAACAAAAAAAAACTGAAATAGTTATTCTCTCAGTAGCATCGCACACATGGATCCATACACAAAAGTGTATAGCAGAAGAGTATACAGCATACCAAAAAGGTATACTTTATTCAAAACAACAAAAATTAAAATATTTATTCGCTCGGTTGCATCGCACACTTGGATTCAAACACAAAAGGGTATACGAGAAGAGTATACAGTATATCAAATGGGTATACTTTGTTCAAAACAACAAAAACTGAAATATTTATTCGCTCAGTTGCATCGCATATATGGATCCAAACACAAAAGGGTATACCAGAAGAGTATACAATATGCCAAAAGGATATACTTTGTTCAAAACAACAAAAACTGAAATATTTATTCGCTCGGTAGCATCGCACACTTAGATCCAAACACAAAAGAGTATACAGAAGAGTATACAGTATACCAAAAGGGTATACTATGTTCAAAACAACAAAAGCTGAAATATTTATTCTCTCAGTAGCATCGCACACTTGGATCCAAACACAAAAGGGTATACCAGAAGAGTATACAACATACCAAAAGAGTATACTTTATTCAAAACAACAAAAATTGAAATATTTATTCGCTCGGTTGCATCGCACACTTGGATCCAAACACAAAAGGGTATACGAGAAGAGTATACAGTATACAAAAAAGGGTATACTTTATTCAAAACAACAAAAACTGAAATATTTATTCGCTCGGTAGCATCGCACACTTGGATCCAAACACAAAAGAGTATACCAAAAGGGTGTACTTCAAAACAACAAAAACTGAAATATTTTTTCGCTCAGTAGCATCGCATACTTGGAATATTTTTTCGCTCAATAGCATCGCATACTTGGATCCAAACACAAAAGTATACCAGAAGAGTATACAGTACACCAAAAGGGTATATTTTGTTCAAAACAACAAAAACTGAAATATTTATTCGCACGGTAGCATCGCACACTTGGATCCAAACACAAAAGAATATATCAGAAGAGTATACAGTATACCAAAAGGGTATACTTTGTTCAAAATAATAAAAAATAAAATATTTATTTACTCTATAACATCACACACAATATATCTATGTGTATAGTGCAAAATCGGACAGGTTTACGAGAATTTTGTTTTTCCAAAAGTTGAAATTTTTTATGGACAACAAATTTTATCAATGATTGAGATAACTCAAAATAAAATTCATTCATAAATATCACAAATTATTCTACAAAACAATTAATTATTACAGAGAATTCCTATAGACATGCATTTTCTAAGCGAAAGGGAAAAAGAAGATGTTTAGAAGAACCCGAAAAATTGACAAACTCGCGGGAGTCTTGAAATTCCTAAAGTATTCTAAAGGTTTTCATTTCTTTGAAGCTTGAGCCCGAACTTAACCCCAAATGACTTCAACATCAATGTCAATATAAGCCATCCCATTTCAAGACACCTTATATTCTTGAAAAAGTGTGGAGTTAATTATTCTCTCTCTTTCTCTCTAACTAGGAGCATCCATTGCAATTTTATTCCTTCGTTACATATGAAAATGATGGCTTTCTCTTGGTTGAAGGTACCGTCCTTCCTTATTGATTTCCTCTCGGACTCCAGCGTAATCCAGAGCTTGTAAAATGTCTTTTTAACACGGATAGAATATCCAAATCAAATAAATTTCACAATGAAAGTATAATTTTTCAAGAATTGAAAAGGCTAATATCCTCAAATTTACATTTGAAATCCTGACAAACATAAAGGGTTTTTACACTGCATGTAGCAGTCGTTTTCGTATTAGACAGTAGAAGAAAACAATATAGCCACATAAAATAAGATAAGCAGATCATATCTTAATATATATAAATTCAATACAAGCAGCACATAGATTTCATTTGAAAGTTTATGACATTTAGCTAGTCAACAGCTAAAAAAATAACACTCATATTACATCTACATTGATACAACAAAACAAATCTAGGACTATTGATACAACAAGCTAAACTGAGGGCTAGAAGAGTAGTCTCAGGACCAAAATTCCCGATTTTTTATGGAGACTTGATTGTCCAGTCCAGTATTATTCTCAAGTGTCCACTTCTCGAAAGTACGGTCAACAAAGTCATAGTAGCCACCATGAATTAAGAGCTCCCCTTTAGTCACTCTCTCCTTAAATCCATGGGTATGTAAGCAAGTTTATCATTGAGCAGTTGACTGATTCCTGGATATAAAAATATGTGCATTCCTTCAATACTCAAGATGCTTGTGCATGCATACACAAAGATAATTCTAAAAGTTAAGAAGATTAACTTGGAATTCAACTTAACAAAATATTTTCTTATAAAGAATACTTCTATAAATGCATAGCTACTGTATTTGTACTTAACTTCTCCATCTTGCAACAAAATTTCAGCATTTTAACTTTGACAGAGCATAAATAGATTTAAAGGTTAGTGCTTATGGCAATAATTGACATTTTAAACCGACTAAACAGTGAAGAGCTCATGATATGATTTCTGGCCTAATGACTTGATTTATTACAAGATCTTAAACCATGACAGCATAGTCTTTTAGAAAGGTCGAAACTTTAACAAGGAAAATATTTTCTTTTTTATGTAGAAACCAACACACAAGACATGAAATAGTTCAATCAACAAGGACCATATTTCAAGTACTGCACTTATGCTTGAAACAATTAAGGATTAGTGACTGGATAACATATATGCACAAACATGTAAAACTAGTCAAGTGTTCTCTTGAGACAAATAACTCACAACAAATAGAGTGAGAACCCATTCCATTTTAAAGCAACCTAGACTACAATCCTTTCAGAAAGCTTCTTTTAATGAAACATAACAGAGAATAAGAAATTCGAGTTAATCCATACCAAGAAGACTTCTAACAACATATTCAACAGTTTATGACCTGAGATTACAAGAAGGTAACTCGAGCTGAAATTTTAACAGATAATACTCCAGAGATATAAACTACCTAAATTACAAGTTTGGATTGGCAACTACAGAACTAAATCCCAGACAGGTAGTAAACCTTTAAAGGTATGAACCTTAAAATACTTTTACATAGTTTTCTTCAACAAGCACAGTCCAGACTAAGCATGAGCTTTCAAACATATACATCTTTGAGGCAGATGAAAATCAAGCCATGAGTTTAATCTATATATTTACACTCGACTAACAATTAAAATTAAAGCTAATATCATGGACTGAAATAATCAAGAAACTCAGGTAGTTGTGTCCCATAACATGACCAAGAATGCCAAACTAAAGTGAAAAGATATAGCCATGCAAAATTGAATCAGTCCTCAGAACTCAAGAAGAGATCATCTAAATGATTAAGTAAAACATGCTCGATACAAAATTAATCACTCATTTCAAACCCCCTAATACACACATTAATAACAGAAAATATAAAGGAAGAACAAAAGAAAAGAGAACGGATATTACCAAGTAAGTTGTCAACTTGCATTCAATCAGAATAACTAAGCCCCTAGTAATAAGTAACACTAATTTCACAGATATTGAAATCTTATTTCCTCTAGATTCCATCTGAAGCACAAAACTTTTAGAAATACTTGAACTATGATGATAATAAATAGAAATAATCCTAAAAACCGCTAGGAGTGAATGAAGAAAAACACAACCTGCTTTAGATGTTTGTAACCCTACGGTTGCGAGTCACGGCCATCGCAACCGCCGTTTCTCCACCACCATCTTATCACTGTTAAGTCATACCCATCACTGCCATCTCAACCGCCAACACGACTGACATAGTCGAACCAATGCTGTCGCATCACGACCAAATCCAAACAGTCGCTAAGTCGTATGCCTCACCAATATAACTGCTACTCCAACACCAAGGCCGCTTCACCTCACTGCCACCACACTCGATTCATCTCAACCACTACACTGGCATATTCAAAATGAGGGCAAAATTTTGGGGTAATTAGAGTTTGTGACGAGCTGGTCTTCAAATCCCGATCTACGATTACTGGCAAAGAATTTTTGAAAATCGAATTGATATATGGAGCGAGCAGGTGGAAACGAATCGAGAGGTGTATTTGGTTCTCGGGGAGAGTGTGGTCCATCGTCGGTAGCGGTGGAGCTCCGGTGGTGGTGTAAATGTCTGCAGCATCTCTCCAAGTCTCAATAGACTTAAAAATAAACCAACAAAAATATCTTCGAGAAAATAACATATCTAGCCAAAATCAAGCTTGGCCTTACATTCAAATAGACACAGGGACTCTTGAACAAAGGCTAGCCAAAAGTTATACTATATTAATATGTTTACAAAGATTTTTTCCTAAAATAGTGGAAGTACAGGTCATAAGTTTAACTGATTTTTCTAAGCACGTTTTTTGCCCTTTTTTTTTTGGGATATTAACACTAATTGAGATCTTATTCTCTACCATATATAACAGCCATCACACTGATGAACGCAATCTCTTTCCCTTGTTCTTTTATCTAATTTTATATCAATCAAAAGATCTTTTGAATATCTTTTATTAACTTTTCCTCTTCATTTATTTTATCTTCTATAAAGAATGCATATTGCATGTGTATTTTTGTTATTTAGCTTATAAATTTGGAATATTGATGCATATTCATAGTACTTGTATTATATTATATTTATGCACACGAATCTGTAATATATAAATGATAACCAATATATTTGGTGAATATTGGGAACAATGAGTGCATATTGATATATATCGTATAAGACTATATCCATGTTAAGATGTGCATATACCTTGCATAATACTCGTATATGTATAAAATATCAATGGGTATCCCTATAATGCATTGTCATATGCGTGTGGTATGTATTAAATATACATTTTTATGAATCAGTAGCACCTCTATTATAAATAAAGACAAGATGTAAACAATTTAATTTTTTTTTTTATAATATGCGGAATATATACATTAAATTATAAGTGAATATTCCAAGTTTGTTTTGGTAGAGCCATGCTGAAAGAGGAGATTAATAAGTTTTTCTGTATATTTGGGAAGCAATAATAGTTTATGGAGAAAGATAAGGAAAATGACCAACCATCTCCTAGAAAATAGGATATATACAAAATTAATTAAAAAATATACTCTAAAAATTCAGTCATGACCTATCATCTCCCCTAAATAAAGGCATTTAATGTGGATGTATTACCTTAAAGTGAATGGCTATAAAAAGTAGGATACCTAAGATTAAATGTCTAAAAATCATAATAAAGATAAAATAGGTCTATTTTTTGTTATGCACTCCTCTGAATGTCTATACAATGTAAATTTCTCAATATCTTATATACAAAGGATAATCGGGTTGGGTTGGAAGGGGGGCTGGGTCAGAGTGTAGATTGTATTTGCTTTGGGTATGGAGTGAAATAAGGATTGATGAGTGGTAGAAGAGTAATTATTTATGCCAAAATAGGTAGGGAGTGAAATGAAGTTTATAATGGGTAAAAATGTGTAATATTTTATAAAGTGTGGATATGTGGTGTAAAAATCACTTTAAAGTATTTAAGAGTTTGAAATTTCAACTTTAGACCTTTTAGGTAGAATTTTATAACTTTAGCTCGAATTTCTTAAGCTATGAAATTGGCGACCTGAATATTCGTAGTTCGAACTGTCATTCTAACTTTAAACCTAAAATTTGAAGTTAAGGCTTGGCCAATTCCCATCTTTAGAACCGAAGGACTAGAGTTTGATCTTAATTGGCTAAATTTTAAATGTCTTATGAATATTGGCTGTGTTTTAAGTAGAGATTTTCTAGTTGAATTGGAAGTGAGTTTTCAAGAGTTACAAATGGAAAGCAGCCGTTGAAACGGCTATTTGTGCAATTTCCTTTCATCGTCTGAGCTCAGATGTTTGACCTGTATTAAGTGGCCCATGTCTGTAGTGAGACGGGCCGCAATGTCGTGATAGTATCGAACTGGGTGGATCTCATAAACAGACACTATTTGTGGTGCTCAACAAGCCACAGCCAGTATTTTCTATCTGTTACAGAAGTAGCCACTACTTTGCTATTGTACTAGAAAACACACACAATTTTTCCTGGAACTTTAAACTGACTTTTAGGCTTTGCTAAAAGTTAGTTCGAAGTATTAGAAAATTTTCATGGGACTGCATATCTAAGTGCAGATTTTGCTAAGTCACTTGCATTGTCGACATATTAAAAACTAAACGCTTGATCAATATTTTCCTATAGCTTTTTACTTTCTAAAAGGATCCTATGTACTTGCGAGGTTATTTGTGGATATTCTTTTGTACATTAGCCATTAGGTATGATGGACAATACATCATCCTTGATATATTAATTTATCAGTTATGAGGAGTTATTGTTTCACAAACTAAAGAACTACACCAAAATATATAAAGAAAAACAAAGTTATAAATAATTAATTCACGAGTAGTGGGATAGCAGAAAGCACTTCATGACAGATAATATAGTACTAGTATTAGTTTAAAAACCGTACCTTTCCTGGACACGTTACATTGTGTAGCCCATGTAAACAAAAAATAAAATTTGAAAAACGAAAAATGAAAAGATAACATAATATAATGGGAAAATAACGCTATCTATCTATCTAACCCCCTCCATATATTTTTTTAGCCCTTTTTTTCAAACTAACTTTAAATAAATATTTAACCAAATTCACTAACTTTTTATAGCCACTAGGATTTTTTGGTCTTTTCCTTCTTCTTCTTACCCTATTTCTAGGGTTTTTCTTTGCTTCCGCATCCACCCCCTCCCTCCTCCCCCTCCACCCCCTCCTCCGCCCTTCCCAGATCTGTCAATATTCACCGGAGCTCCGTCTACTACCGTCGTCGGAGCTACGTCGTTGTTGCTGCTACTCCATGTTCGCCGAATCTTAGTTGCTCGACCGCTGCTCCTCTGGGACCGACTACTACTTCTTATTATTTATTTTTTCACTTTTTTTTATGCTTGCATTATTTGTAAATGTATATACAATTCATCATATTAAATATATGTATACACTGTAAAAATAAGTGTGTATACACTAAAAATAATTAAAAATAGTGTCTTATACATTACGTATACTCGATAAATCTAACTGTATACACTATATTTTGGGGTGTAAATACTGGGTATACGTAAGGATACTGTTTGTATATGTATTTTATCGTTTGTACACGCTGTGTATTCGTTTTTGTGTATACTGACTATAAAAAATAGGAAAAATTACACAGAGTATAACTTTATGTACTTTTATTACAAAATATATAAATATTTTCAAAACTTACAAAAAATAGCAACATTCTTGTTTTTTGCTACAAAAAATAGCATAATGTATTTAAAAAGAAAACAAAATGTAATTAAAAAAAGATAAATCTAATCCTATATTTATGCACCCAAATCATGTTTAGATAGATTTAAATCTTTTTACATTTAAGACCCATTTTCTCTCTCACCTCAAAACCATATATTAAAAATTGACAATAGGCATACGTAAGAAACAATAACCATACAGTATACATATAATAGCCATACAATATACATACAATACACATACACCATACGATAGACATAAAAAGACATACAATAGAATTAGTAATTGGGTAGTTGTAATCCCAAAAAAGTAGGAACAGATGAAAAGACATGCCTATAATTATGAGCGATTTTGGTGCAGGGTGTATTTTCAATTTTATTGAGTAAATCTTTTTTTTTTAATAACTTGTATATATAATGTTAAGAAAGTACTGCTATTCTTGAAAAGTGACATAATGTTGCTATTTTATTATAAACCTGCTACTATATTTGTATATTTATATAATTTAGCCAAAAATAAGGCTAGTCAAAAGTAAGGCGATTGGAGTTAACTGGCTATTTTAGTAATTATCCCTAATATAATCATGCACCACAACTTTCGCTTGGATACAGTTTAAATCTCATCTATATTTTTCTTCTTATTATCTTTTATTTCTTCACACTCATCTTTATTTCTTCATTATTTAGTATTTACGGACCTACTTTTACATTAAAAGTTAGAAAAAAGATAGTACTATATTTTTTTTAAGGACAAGAACAAAATACAGTTATGTTCTAACCAAAGTATAAACAATTTTGTTTGTTAATTGTGTGGTTGGGTCCTGATACAGAATGATGCTTAGAACTTTTGGCTGGCATCGGATAGACAACTCTTCCACTACCATTTCTGGTATTTTTAATGCATCTTTTTTGCTAAATTGGAGACTTTATAAATCAGTGTAACTTTGTGAATATTTTTAAATGGAGGCAGATGTATTAATTATCAGAAGTCCTTAAAGTGATTACGATTAAGGTTTCTCCTAATGAATGGCATAGCGCCGCATCAATTGCTTTTCAACAAATGTAATTCCCTTCAATTAAACTTTCTCGGAAAAAATCAAGCTTATACGCTATATGTTTTTCTAGCGCCTACACTTGTAATATTGTAACCTCACAAACGAACCTTTGCAAAAATAGTTTTTATGATGATTCATTAGGACTTTTTGAACTAAAGTCCTGGCGACCCGTCATATTCCCGCCTAGATGTACTTCCAAGTTTCTGACGAGAGGTTATGTTAGAAAAAGTTTTGTAAGGGATCAAAAGTTAAACAATACAACTGAAATGTCCTATTTCTATAAATCATCCAAAAAAAAATTGAGTAAAATTTTAGTCACAAAAGATCCCCAACAGGAGGAAACCCTCTAATCGTGCGGATTTCTAGTCGAAGGGACCATAGTAAGACGTGATAGCAACAAACATGAATGTGGCCAACTCATATATATAAATGGCAACCATAAACTCTTATTGCAAATTCCCAAAACAAGAACATAAACAAGAAGAAAAAGAAAGAAGAATTTGAATTATTGCCAAGCACTAATGGTCTCGCGAGACCTCTTCCCACGAGACATAGGAATAAGCCAAATAGGGTTACTATAATTAGGGATGTCAATGGTTACTGTCTTATTGAAAAACTATTTTAATCATTGACACCAAATCGATTATTGAGTTGTTTTAGTAAAATTCAGAATTTTAGTATAACTATATACCCGTATCGAATAAATACAGTAAGTTCTTTATTTTATAAAATAAATTGAGAAATACTAACCCAAACCGAATAAGCTAAATTATGGAACATTTCTTTCCTTTTAAGTAGGTTCAATGAGAACGAATAGATGGGCTTTTTGCTGCTACAGTAGCACTTGCCGTAAAAAATAAAGAGCTATTTTGGTGTACTCCAAAAGTTAAAAAATTAGGAAAAGAATAATCCTACATACTGACAACCAAATGCCGAATCTCCGCAAATTTAGGGGATATTCCCGGGGTCGCTTTCTTTTTCCTATTTCCAAACTCTCTCCTAGTAAAAATGAACCTCTCCTTGAAGGAGTAATCCATAAATCCTAATTTAGAGAGAGTGAAAGGGGTTGGGAACAACAACAATAATAATACTAATATAATAACAATAATTTTTTTAAAAAAAAAATCAAAGCACCAAAGAATACTCCTCCTTTCCTATTGTTTTGGGAAAAAAATCCATTTAACAACTAAGTAGTAACTAGGAGTAATACATATTTTGAAAAACGTTAATATGAGCCATGTCAAAGGTCTGAAAACAGCTTGTCACACTAGTTACCTTTTGAAAACAGCATGTTGCACAAGTTAACCCTCCGTTAGAAATCGAAGTGGACTCATATGAAGTAATCAATAGGAATGAATTATGATATTATAAAGGGGATACAACCACTATTTTCACAGTTTTTATGGTTGCATGTTTATTCGAACAAAGATAGGAAGTTCGCTCATAAATTATACCAATAGAGAAAGATGAACTTCCTAAAAATGGCAGAAGGATCGATATGAGGTATTAGTTAGACTAGTTTATTTTTATTCTCTCGTCATCTTTTGCAGTAGCATATTTCTATAAGAAGTATATATACACTACAGTCTACAAAGGTCAAAGTTATGTTCCACTCCATTTGATTAAAAAAAGAATAACAATCACAATACTTCGATCTCAAATAATTACCGATAATTGATACCAGATAGATAACAGTGGAGAATAAGTGAAATATATACAAATAATTGTAATAATTTTATTGACTTTTTTACGGCCATATAAATCGATTATTACATGATTAAAATACTCCAAAAATGGAGTAATACAGTATAAAAAAAGAAAGAAGAAAATCTTTCAGCGCACTTGACTATTCCAAGTACCATGTTGTGCTGTTTTATTTAAAAAAAAAAGAAAAAAAAGATAAAGTATCATCGTGGCCCCACTTTTTTTTTAAGAAAAAGCATAAATTCATTTTAATTTTCAATATAACAACCGTGAGTTAAGCGAAAACCTTCTTAAAAACTCATCTTGCCTTTGTACAAACTTTGGTTGCGTGTTCAGATTCGTAAGTCCGATTTTCTTGCACTCGTTTGACAATTGAGAACGTGTGTGTATATTCCACATTATCTAGATGATTAATCCTTGGTGGTGGCAAAAAGTATTATTCCTTGATAAAACTACATAACACCTCTAAACCAATTTATATGTTTTGTAAAGTCAAATTAAATTTCTCTCTTCAGCAAACTAAAAACCAAGCTAAGAACAATCTCAATTTGTTTAAACTTAAAATAAATCAACTACCTTTTTGTGGCATCAGAAATAGGAATAAAGAAATTGAGGGGTGGATTAGTCGTAGCTTCTATTTTGCCATAAAAATAATGTGTTAAATTTGAGCAGGAAAGTGAATCGAGAAGATCTTGATAGAACTCTTAGTTACGCTCAAGATCTTTTTACATCACAATTCTTAGCTTGGTTTTTAGTTTGCCACAAAAAGGTAGTTGATTTATTTTATCACAACTACCTTATATATATGGTGTACATTTGTATAACTTAGTGTAAAAGGAGAAAAAATAAATTAATTTGCATGTACCTCACCAAATCTTATGTTAATAGGGAATAGGAAAAGAAAATCTTGAACAAAATATATTGCATGAAATTTCACTAGTCGACTTGATGCGCTACTTTGTATAATAGATGGTCTAACTTTTTTCCTAATGAGAACGGGTATGCCGCTGTAATTCACTAATAATAAAACTGTAAAATTGCTAAGATCACATCGCAAAAATCAGCATTGCCTTCATTTTAAAAATAAACTATTTAATGAAGTATACGAGTATGAATCATTAAAAATTTGAGTAATTAGAATTCTACATATCAAATTATTTATAAGATAATCATACGTAAGTTTTTGTAATAAGCATTAACTGATAAATGGAAAAGTATAATAACAAACCTACACGCAGATTAAATAGTAAAGATAGTGTGGGTTTATAACTTAAATTCTCTAATGGGTGCCGTAAAAGGGTATTAAAATTGCTTATAAGTCAAAATAGTTATACGTAATTTCTTTTCAACTTACAAGCATATTTTGTCCCTAAAATATTTTGTAATCCATGAAATATTATTTCTAAAATAAAATTTTCTAACCTCCTCCTCATTCTATATTCGTCATTTGTCATTTATAATGTAAAAATACTTTTAGATTTATTTTTGTGTAAATAACTTAAAGGACATTGCAGTCATTTTAATAAAAAATGTACTTATCAGCACTTTTTTATCAAACACACCAACTGTTTGTATTGGGTGAAAAATTACAAGAGCCTCGAGCTCAAGGCACAGGGCGAAATCCAGCCAAGGTCATCGAAATCGAACCTCAAGGTGATTGATTTACTTCACGAGGTCAGAAACTGAGGTCATGAGGCGATTGATATACCCCTCGGTGGAACTCCCCGAGGCGATTGGTACCCCACGGTGGAACTCCCGAGGCGATTGATATACCCCTCAGTGGAACTCCCCGATGTGATTGGTATACCCCTCAGTGGAACTTCACAAGGCGATTGATATAGCCCTCGGTGGAACTCCCCAAGATGATTGATATACCTCTCGATGGAGCTTCCCGAGGCGATTGGTATAACCTTTAGTGGAGCAGTTATTCTTTAGAGAAGATGTAACTGTTGCCATTATGATTGCATTAAAGAGGAAGATCATGGACTGTCCATGATCAATGTGGGATTGATGGTCTTAAAGTACATTTATTGCCTTGGCATCTTTTGTAAACTATAAATAGCTATTTGTAATAGTTGAAAGGCATTCAGAAATGACTCAACAAATATAGGAACTCACTCGTTACTTTGTTACTCAATGTCTTCTATATCTACTATTTATCTGTTTATTCAATTGTTAACTTTGATACAACGATTTGCTTGTTAACCACTCTACAAATTCTATTTAAGCGACCTAACCGGATTTAGGCCCATACAAATTGGCGCCGTCTGTAGGGAATAGGCAATAAACGTTGTTCCAAAGTTTCAGAACATCACAATGCAGACCAACAACGCTCCGTTGAGAAAACCGGTGCTGGGACTTTTGTTCCACCTGTTGCACTAGAGGACGGAGGACAAGTTCCTCCAGCACCTCTGCCCTCAGAAGACCCTTCCTCTTTAGGATCAAACAATTCGTTTCAGACGTATGTTATCAATTTTTGCAGCAGATTCAAAATCAGCTTGCTGAGCAAGCAAATAAAACAAACGAATTTCATAGCATGCTGCAAACGGTGTCTGGAAATTCAAGAAATAATTCCACATCCACCAATACTACACCTGTAGCTCCCACTGGAGGCATCCCGAATTTTATTCCTGCAGGCGCAATGACAGAGGGACTTCCACATGGGACTACATCAGGTTCGGTGACTGCTCCCCTTGGGGACTAAGTACATAGCGATGGTCAAGAGCAATGACTTGAACCCGGTAGAAAGAGAATCTGTGGTCTTCAAGAAATTCGGGGACACTCTCGAGAAATAGGAGTTGAGTTGGTAGAACTAATTAGATATGATTCACAACTAGTAGTAAATTGGTACTCGGTGATTATTCAGCTCGTGAGCGCAAGATGCAACAATTTTTAGCTCTGATGCAACATGCACTAGCTAAATTCCAAGAATGAAAAATCACATAAATCCCTCGGGAGGAAAACGCCAAGGCAGATGCCTTGGCTAATTTGGATTTGGTTCAGCCACTGGGGAAGAAGACTCGGGGATTGGTGTAAGCCAAATGAAGCTTAGCAACCGTACCTTTAACCTCGAATACTTTGAGATCGGACACTCTTCTGCCTTGGGCACATTGTAGCCCTTCGGTCTCTTTAATGCTCGGCGTCACAATTCACCAAGGGTTTGGGCATGTCAGCCTCGGTTGTATTTCAGCTTTTAGCCTCGGTAGCTTTCAGCCTCGGTTGAATATTTAGCTTTCAGCCTCGGTTGAGTGTTCAACTTTCAGCCTCAGTTGCATGTTCAGCTTTCAGCCTCAATTGCATTTCAGCTTTCAGTCTTGGTTGAATGTTCAGCTTTCAGTCGCGGTTGCTTGCCTCGGGCTCGAACTTGCATCTTTGAGCTTCCTCATCCAGTGCCCGTCCTCATAGCCTTTGAATCAGCTTGGTCACTTGCCAGCTTGCTTGATGGATTCTCATTGTTGTTGCTCAACCATAATAAGTGATCGTCGGGATCATGCAATTTCTCGGCTCAGCTCCTCGTGGACAGTCTCGATAGCTCAGACGGATGACGGCCAATTTGGATTGTATCAGGGACTGACTCAATGGTCTGGTTATTGACACATGCGGTAGGAAAGATAAGATTGGAGCAGATAAGAGGGAAGCATGCAAGTCTAGTCTTTCATATACCCATATGGATGAAAAGTCAAATCAACGAGTTATGCGCGTGGAGATAGATTTGCTCGAGGGGAAATGGCTCGTATCAACTGGAAAATATTGGCAAAGCAGAACCTTTAAATTGGAACTTCTCCAATTTAAAGTTTTATTACTTTTGACAACAAAGTACTTTCATTTTATCGCAAGAAATGTAGTGTTTGGGTCCTCATTACTTCACACCCGAACACTGGGGGTTGAATGGGGATGCTTAGCCAATAACGACTCGGAGACTCATTGCTCGAGCGTTGGGGTTATACATTGGGTAAGTGATGTCTTTGCACTATTTTCGCCCCGAGGTGATTTTCGCCCCGCAGTAGTTTTTGCCCGAGGCAATTTTTACCCCGAAGCGGTTTTCGCCCCGAGGCGATTTTCACCCCGAAGAAATTTTCCCACCGAAGAGGCTTTCGCCCCAAAGCGGCTTTCACCCCGAAGCGGTTTTCGTCCCGAAGCAATTTTCGCCCCGAAGCAGTTTTTCGCCCCAAAGAGGTTTTTGCCCCGAAGCGGTTTTACACCCCTAAGCGGCTTTCGCCCCGAAGTGATTTTTTCCCCAAAGCGGATGTTATTTTTATTTTCCCAAGGATAGCCTCGACTAGATTGGCACTTGTAAAATGTCTGTTTTGGCTCGCTATGAAATGAAATAAACTTGATTCAGCTATATATCTATTTCAATGTTCGAATTGTTGCAATTAAATGTTGTTCTTCCATTGCCACAGCTCGAAAATGAGACGTCGTTCTAAGCTACACATCGATGCAAAATAAATTTTGTCTAAGTCTTGCAAGCAAAATATTCTACGCGACTTGTTGAATGCTTTCAAAATAAAGTAAAAACTAACACTTAAGAGAAATTCAAGTTCATTTATAAAGGCCAGGGGCCAACAAAAGTTATTTACATAGGCTCGGTAGCCACAACAGAAGAAAGCAAAAGAGAAGCATAGCAATGGGCTATCACTCTTCGGCCTCGTCCTCACTTGAAGTCTCAACTTCAATGCCCTCATCGTCTTGTTTTACTTCATCGCTATCTTCATCACTCGAGCTTTCACTACTCGAGGGAAGTTTGTCCAGAATAGCTTGAGCCTTGGCAACGTTGCCCTCTGGCTTTGGCTATTTCTTCATCCAAGTTCACCCCAGCTCTGCATTGCTCGAGGGTCTTCAACTTGGTCTGGATGATAGCCCAGTTCTTATTGACTCGGGCTCTGGTGGCCTTGGACTTCAGCTTTGCCTTAAGCTTAGTTTTGAGCTCAGAAGAAGAAGTTGCCTCTTTGCCCCGAAGGGTCTTAACCTCAGCCTCGAGAGCTTTCTTTTGGGCCTGCAACGCGTTCATTTTCAGCATAAACGCTGCCAGCTTGCTATCAAACCCCTCGGCCAATTCCTTAAGGTTGGCATCCGCTGCGTCAGATTGCCTTTGGTTTTCAACTCGGAGGTTTTTTCTCTTGATGCTTCATTTTAATCTCGAGGTTGGCTATGACCTCGACGAATTTGGCTAGCTGGGGGTCGAACTTGTCTACTGCTTTGCGAGCTTGGTCTATTTAGAATTGAACAATCCCAACCTTTGTGCAGTGTGGGGGAAAAGAAGGGAAGGCAAAGCGAGGCGTCACAACCAATGGGTGGGTGCCACGTGCATTGGATGAAAAGGTAAAACAACCGCCGCCTTTTCAAAATTACTTGGCGCACAAGGTGCCACGTCGGTTTTCTGTTAATTTTATTCTACTTCTCAGAAAATTCTGTCAATTAACGGAGGAGTGGCGGGACTATCTGTATTGGATAAAAATTACACGAGCCTCGAGCTCAAGGCACAAGGCAAAATCCAGCCAAGGCCATCGAAATCGAACCTCAAGGTGATTGATTTATTTCATGAGGTCAGAAACCGAGGTCATGAGACGATTGATATACCCCTCGGTAGAACTCTCCGTGGCGATTGGTACCCCTCGGTGGAACTTTCTGAGGTGATTGATATACCCCTCGGTAGAACTCCCCGAGGCGATTGGTATATCCCTCGGTGAAACTTCATGAGGCAATTGATATACCCCTCGGTGGAATTCCCCGAGGCAATTGATATACCCCTCTGTGGAACTTCTCGAGGCGATTGGTATGCCCCTTGGTGGAACTTTCTGAAGCGATTGGTATAACCCTTAGTGGAGCAGTTATTCTTAGGTGAAAATGTAACTGTCGTCATTACGATTGCATTAAAGAGGAAGATCATGGGCTGGCCATAATCAATGTGGGATTAATGGTCTTAAAGTACATCTATTGCCTTGGCATCTTTTGTAAACTATAAATAGCTATTTATAATAGTTGAAAGGCATTCAGAAATGACTCAACAAATATAGAAACTCACTCGTTACTTTGTTACTCAATGTCTTCTGTATCTACTCTTTATTTATTTATTCAATTGTTAACTTTGATACAACAATTTGCTTGTTAACCACTCTACAAATCCTATTTTTAGGCCCACACATTGCTTATTATTATTTTCAGCACTTATATCCAAACATGTAACTACTTATTTATAAAATAAGTTTCAGCTCCTAAAAGTATTTTTCGGCGCTTGATGCTTATCGGCCATTTTAAATCAGCTAATCCAAACGGACTCTAAATTTGAACAAAAATATTGTTTGATACATTTCCAAATAATAAACTTGTAATACAAAAACTACTACTAACTTTATAAATATTTCTTTTATTCCAATTTGTATGTCAATACTATGTTTTAGAAAGTCTTCCATTTTTCTTTAACTATACTTTATATATATTTTGAATTAAAAATCAACTATCATGACATATACCATATAAAGTTTGAAATATACAAAATATTACTTCCAAAAGCTTAAAATATCTACAACCAAATATATAATACTGAAAATTAAGCATTTTAATCTTTGTACATTGAACCTAACCACATAAAATGAAACAAGTACTCTAATTATAGGATATTCTTTTTTTAGACATATAATAAAAAAGGAAAAAAATAAATAAAAGAATGTCTGAATATTCTACTTGTCTTCCCGCCACTATAAAACCTCTCTTTCCCATAATAATTCCTCCACTTCTCTTTTCTCTTCCTCTCCAAGAAAAATAAAAAAGAACTAAAAGTGTTTACTGGTTTTGAGTATATTCTTTGAAACAATCAAGAGAAGATAATATGGGTGCTTGTGCAACTAAACCAAAGGAGTTGGAAGGAGATGCACCGGAAACGGCGCCGGAGAATGTCCCGGCGGTGGAAGTAACCGCCAAGGATGTGGTGGTTGTGGCTGAAGAAGAAATCAAGAAGGAAATAGAAAGTGGTGTTGTTGATGATGATGATGCTGAAAAACGCCGTTCTCTTTCTAACTTGTTCAAGGAGGTATATTTTTTATTATTTATTCTGTTGATTTACTTGATTCGAGCCATGGAAACAGCCACTGATTCAAAGTGGCTGTATATATCACATCTCTTGGAGTGCTGCCATTTCTCGAACCCTTTGTGTGAATACGGTATAATTTGTGCACCACATTGTCTTTCTTTTTTATATATATTTGTTGGTTGCTTGTTTATTCAATATTGGTTGTTATGAATCTGTTGTATGTTCTTCGAAAAAGTTTTATTTTTCTATTTATTTTCAAGAATTTTTTCCTTCTTTGTGTTTTTTTGTTTAATTTATAATCCTCTTAATTTTTTTTCCTGTTGTTGTTTTGCACTATTTAATGAGATATTAACCTACATAGCCGCTCGCCGACCTTTTAAACAAAAAGTAGCCCGTGAATTTATAATAAATGTGTAATACATGTATAATATGTGTAGAGCGCCATACCATGCATGTATAATAATACGTGTACTGGCTAGGAGATGTAAATAGTGAATTTATTTTGGCTATTTGTGTAAAGATCTTTTTTAAAAAAAAAATTGCACTATGAATTGGTGAATATTCTGATCTTGATCATGATTTAGTAAAGAAAAGTATTTAAATTAGGATTTTGATTGATTCTCTTTATAATAATTATGAATTGTGTTAAAAGGAAAAAGAAATTTCATAATATTTTGCTGAAAAGGTATGTTGTTGCTAGTATCTTCTTCTTTCTACGTGGGACTCCTTGATGATGATCCACCTTAATGGCTGTCACTAGCAATAAAAGGTGGAAGGTTGTTTTTATTAGTCTTCCTTTTTTTGGATTTGCCACCTAGTATTCGTATCCGCTTTGGCCTGACTAAACTCTAAGTACATAAAGCACTTCCTATCAAAACTTCCTATCGAAAGGGGGCGACTCTGCCCACCAAGTCTTTTGGGGTATATTTTACTAGTTTTTCATCACCTCTAGTGTATGATAACACTAAATATCTCTTCCTGCTAGTAATATATTTTATTGGATATTGGAAAAAATGGATAATGTTGATGATAAACATTAATACCTACTACTATGTCTTATGAGAAAGCAAGAAGGTGAATGCTTAAAAAGTCATAAACGTCACACTAGACCTAATGAATGAGAATTAAATTAGTACCAACATGTTGGAGTATTACTTTTAGGACATGGATGTACTGTTATCATAATTATATATGGTCCATCCCCTTGATTTTCACTAACATTGTTTGTCGGCATTCTTTATCTTTCCTTAAAGATACCCTTGATCCTGAAGTCAAAACATAACCTTTTTGCTGTTAAAACTGTATATTCTTTAATTTGCCTGGCTGGAACAGAGATATAGTGTGGTGGAAGTACAGATTAATTGCTATATTTAGAAGTCTAAAATAATCTTCCATATGAATGAATTCTAGGTGATTTCTTTCCTTTTATTTAAATTGAGGTGCATACGCCATACGAGTTAGGTTCCGGCACCACTGTGATAAAGTATAGTTAATTCTTTAATTGCCATGCTGGAACAGAGATAGTGTGGTGGAAGTACAGATTAATTACTATATCAGAATGTCGTAACAATGAAGGCCAGGTGATTTTTTTCAATCTATTAGTAAAAGATAACTTGATAACGAGTATCGAATCAATATGCATGCAAGTTGTCCATAAAGTATCATTATAAAAAACTGATTTTTTCTTTAATTTGCTAGGCTGGAATAGAGATAGTGTGGTGGAAGTACAGATTAATTGCTATATTAGAGCATTGTGGTCTAAAGAAATCTTGGTCATGATTTTTGACATTCAGTTGGATGTGAGTTGTTGACAACCAAATAGGTTAATAGGGTCATTAGGACCACTAACTTGTTTTCTTCTCCTTTGTTCCTGTTTCTGTGTAGTCTTGTTATTATAGTATTGCTTTCATATTAGACAATATTGCTAAACGTTGTCTGCCTTTATTGTTTCATTGCTTTTCATGTATTTTAACTCACTTTTTTTATTCCAATAATTATGGTGACTTTGCCACTAGGGCCATTCTGGGTTGTTTTGTTACAACTTTCAATTACTTAGAAACTACAAAGAGTAAGATATTGGAAAAAAGAAAGTAATAACTTCCCGTGTTCCTGTTGGTTTCTTAACAAGAGGAAAGAAAATATGTTGGAATACCAAATATCCTTCTTATTTGTAAAAGGAAAAGAAAATATTTGCTTTTTCCTCTGCTTTTCACTCAAGTTAAAAAAGAAAAGATTCATATTATCCTTTCACCTTCCCTAGACCACACTTGTCGGATAATACGGGTGTGTTGTTATTGTTGTTGTTGCTCCACGTTCTGGTTTTCCTCCATTTCTCTTGATTTTCCTAGTTTATTAACATGGAAGGATTGAAATAGTCATGTTGTTTACTTCATAGTTTTGACTTCAAAGTTAGGAATGACTGGTTGAGTTTGTGTTTTAACCATTTAATTGTCGCTTATCGGACAATGGCCAGTCATAATTCTTAACCTAACAGGAAATGCTATGTTCGCAATAGGTACCATTTAAAGATGGTGATTTTGCTGCAAAGAACAAGAAGCAAAAGCATTGATTTGATATGCTTTGTTGGCTTTGACTAGCTTCTGATATGTTCCATTTCTTTGTTGCAGAAAGAAGTTAAGGGATCAGAGCAAGTGAAAGAGGATGCATCTCAGACCACACAAGCTTCCGAACCATCAGAAGCCAAGCCAGAGGAAGTTGCTAAGGTTGTTGATGCTCCTGTAACGACTGAGACTAAAAAAGCAGTGGAAGTAGTATCAACGACAGAAGCCCCCAAGGTGGAAACTTCTGAGGAGAAGAAGGTAGAGGAAGTAAAATCAGAAACTAAGATTCCTGCTGAGAAGAAAGTAGAAGAAGTAACACCAGCAGTTGAGACTCCTGCAGAGAAGAAAGTGGAGGAAGTAACAGCAGCAGTTGTGACTCCCGCAGAGAAGAAAATAGAAGCGGCACCAGCTGCCACTGAGGCTCCAAAATCTGAAGTTCCCGTAGAGACAAAAACAGTAGCAAAACCAGCTGCGGAGGCAGGGAAAACTGTAGTAGAAGAAAAGAAGTCTGCCTAGTACTCTTGGTAGGATAAGTGAACCATTATGTTTTGAAGAATGAGACATTTTTCCCCAGTTTCTTGAAGATTGCTGCAAGGTGAAAGGCGTGGCTGATTTTTTGTTGGTTGAACAAGTTGTGATTAGCAAGATTTAATCTTTATTTTTTGATTGTCATTTGGTTGCTGTCTGAGTTTGATTACACGCTATATTTTCATCTTGTTTATTAATGGCGCGTTTAAACACACTCTAATATAATTAGCTTTTTTTGCAATGCGAGTTGACATGTTTTCCACAATTCTTGAGCTCTTTATTTACTGATATCTGTTATACATGGGAATCACAAATTCTTGAGCTCCATTTTTTAAAGTAAATCAGGAAAAGTGGAAAATAAAAACATCTGATTGCTGAACTTCAGTATAGTGGTGATTGGTATGAGTTGAGTCTTCTTTTTATGCTTCTTGAAGAGCTGCAGCTGGTTTGACAACAATATGATTGTAAGTTTCTTCTGGAACTATTGCAGCAGTGGCCTGATTTCCACCACCAGGAAACGAGATGATCTCAATGATTCCAATATTGTTATTTCTTAAGGCTTCAGCTTCAGCTGTTCTCAGCTCTTTGGCTTTTCCCCATATCACAGTATATAAGCCGATAATGATCAATATTGATCCTATTACACTGTCATGATAGGAGGATATTGCTAGTCCTTGAACGAAATCAATTGCAAATTTGAACAGTCATAAGATAGATTCTAACCTTCCTACGTGCAACTCCTCGTTTAAGACAAGCGTGCCAACTATGGCTACAAAGATGAGCACCAATGGATAGAACGAAGAAACATAGAGAGGACCTTTTTTCTTTGTGCACCATGCTACGATGGTTATTGCTAATCCTGAAGAAACAATGCCCTGAAACAACATTGAACCAATTAAACATATAATACAATGTAATATTGGTTTTATCCTGTAATGCTTATTAAAAAATAGTTGCATACTGAATAAGCAGAAGTGAACAGTCTCATGTTCCAGCCAAGTTTCCAGGCAGATAAATTTCTTTCTCTACAAAAAGCATAGATGCCTGCTTGGATTGCCCCACAGAAACACATTAAGGCAGTGCTCGAGTACACGGGGTACCTCTGCCTCATCTTACCCTGTTCTCAAGAAAAAAGTAAATTTGTAGTACCATACATTGTACAAAGAAAATAGCCCTAGTCTTAAATAGCTTTAGAATGTCAAATTGGAGAAATGGAAAACTGACCTGAAAAATCAACCAACAAGCATATGAAACACAACTTAAAAATGCAAATAATGAGCCCCAAATTTGGCTTAATTTATCTGTCTGTTGTGCTGATGTTGCTGCTGTGGCATTAATACAATTAAGATGGAAATTGGTAGACCACATTGTGATTTTCATTCCTTTGTAAAGGTTCAGAACTAGTGCTCCTCCTATGCCCAATATAGTTCCTAGCAACTTGGCTTTTCCTGCTAATTGACGTATGTTCAACCTTTCCATCCTGTGAATATATCATGGCCAACAAAAATGTCTCACACAATTGGCAACTAGTAAGGAAGGTTACTAGCATAACTAGATTCTGGGAAGGGAGGCTTATTCACCACGGTGGATCTTTAATTTGATCAATTGAATCTAATGTTTTTCAACACTACATTAAGTATAAATGCAAAAAATTTACTAAAACATATATCGTATTTTGAATCCACAGTTTCATAACACTCGAAATTGCCAAGTCATAGACGTCCAATATCCAGTAAAGCTCTACCTAATAAAAAACCTTGCCTAGTGGTCTAGATGGGTGTCAGTATTAAAATTTTAGTCCGGTAGGAAAAGTCTTACAATTTTTTAGCTTCTTGTGGCGATCTCCATGACCTGCCATGAACTTTTTAAGTTGAATTCCTGGCGACCCGTTAGGAGAGTGATCATGGGGGCAAAGTTTAACCGTCGCACCAAAATGTCGTATTTTTGTAAACATCTCTCCATTTAATTAGTATTTACATATGACTCATTAAATAGCAAGTCCTTTCTATTCGAATCTTTTCATTTTCACTGCTCTAATCCATTACTAATGAAGGATGGAAATATCCTATCAATCCCACTACAATCCATTATAGTTATTCTTTGGACTTTCACATATATATCTTAGCAAAGTTAGGTTTTTGCGTCTTCTTTTAGTACTTCTTCGTAGTGGAATCAACATAATATTTCCAGCAATTTTTGTTTTCATTACTTCATTTCCTCGTAAACTTAATCAAAAACTAAAACTATTACGAACAATAAGTAAAACATCAAATTAAAGAAACTTATTTCCATATTTAAACGCAACTCTTAGGCAAAAATAGCATAAGAGGTAAACATCAAATTAAAGAATTTTTTTTTTTTAAAGAAATGAATTACCTCAAAATTACAGCTAAAATTAATGTCACTGCAGGAGTAAGGTTAGACATGGCTGATGAAAACGTTGCTGTTGTAAAAATTAAACTCAACGCATATAAGTTGCTTCCAAGTGCTGCTCTGTAAAACAAATATTACCGAATTATTATCCAAAAGTTTTAAGAGTATTGTTGTATTTATATGAAAACCATCATTTCCTAGTGATATTATCTTTTTTTATGCGCAAATTGTTTTAGGATTTATAGTTTAGGACTAAATAAATTCTTATTGGAGTATTTCGTTTGGTAAAGTCTTATTTATTTATATATCTTTAATGGGTGAAATTCATTTTCTATCCTCCTACTTTACTTTAAAAATCAAAATACATCCCTCAACTTTGAATAATAGGCTTATTCATCCTTCTATTTTATGCAATGTCTATTATGCCCTTACCAGTTTCAATCTCACTTACTATTTAACATTTTCGTAAATTTTAAACTACATTGGCGCTTATGCATATATGTTTGGATTATATGAGAATTATTTCTTTTGACATATCTTATTATATATAATATACAATCTCTTCAGAAATTAGAGTTTTGATTGCCGTTAAAGTGATATTCTTAATTATGTCATAATTTAAAAGTTATTTATTGTATAACAGATAATAAATTAGTAATTTTTGTTAAAAAAAAAATAAACTCTATTTTTAACCGTTATTTTTATATTACATGAGTGAACTTATGTAAAAAAAATATAATTATCTTCACTCTCACTTATGTAAATAAATTATTAAATTTAATTTTATTATCAAAATTATTGAATACTTGTACGAACAAATTATTCTAATGAAATTTATTCAATTTCTCAATCTTTTATCATTCCAACATTAAATATGTATATAGAATGTTTTGTTTCACATTTTACTTTTATAAATATGATTTATTTATTCTATACCTAAGTCCATAACATAGACTAAAAAGAGAAAATATATAAAATGTATTAGAAAATAAATGGACATGCTAATAATTTAGAGGGTAAAATAGGTATTTAAAATATTAAATTGAGATAAACGGATAGAAATATTTATTGTTCAAAGTTGGGGAACGTGTTTGATTTCAAAAGCAAAATTGGAGGATAAAAATGATTTTCAGGTAATTTCGATTAATTCATAAAAACTGATTTGATAAATATCACTCATTAGCTCTCATCATTCTCACCCCAAACATCCGTTGATGATCCCTTGGAAGAGTATTGTCCAACTAAACCTTGGTCTACTTCTTCTGCAAAGAAAAGACAGAAAATCAATAGTTATAAACAAGCTGATCTTTGTTGAACATATAAATTGCTTTTTATACGAAGGTACTTTATAAGAACGTAAGGAATTGAAAATAAAATGCAGAATATATTCAACCACAATGGTTGCACTTTAACATATTTACGTGTCAGATGACTAGCTAGTAGAAATCTAAAAACTGTCATGAACATATTCAAATAATGAAGAACCAAACGAAAAAAAAAAAACGATTGTTAATTGAAATCCAGTACTTTTCACGTGACTAAACATAAAAGGAAAAAAAAAAAATTCAAGAATCAACCTTTCAATTATGAAAGCAAGAGGAGCCATGAAAGCTGTAGCAAAAACCAATCTGTAGAAGACCAAGATTTGGACATTCATTCCATCAGCCACAGCAATCTTGTAGAAAATGTTTACACTTCCTGATGCTATTTGACTTAGCACCATTAATATCACAGTTTTCATATTTTCCATTCTCGGCATTATCCCAATTAGCTTAGACAGAATGAAAGATTTGAAGCACACACCTAATTCTTTCACTCTCTAGCTCCTAGGTCAATATAATATACTCTAGTATATATATACTCATCGATCTTTTGCGTAGGTACAAGAAAAAGTAATCACATGTCCACCTACATACAATTCACTTCTCTTAATATCAAACAAATGCCACTATGAAGTTTGGTCTTAACTTAATTTAGGTAACTCTAACAAAGATTACAAATGAGACGTGTAGTTTTGTACCAAGGAAGAGTTTTCTGTATCTCTCAAAAACAAATTCAGTTCTTACAGTTGCATGTGCTAAGTTATTATCTATTGGTTTCATTTTATATGGTAGTATTTAATTCTATGAATCAATCTGAAGAAAGAGCGGCAATTCTTTTTAAATTTATAGTCTTAAATATGTTACGAAACTTTTATGGATATAAAGTGCTCCCTCAGTCCTATTTTAGTAGTCCATTTAGCTCAAAAAATTCGTGCCAAAATAGTTATTTTTTTTAAAAATTCAAGACTAAATTTGTTAGTTATTTCTAATTATAACCTTAATCATTAAAGAAGTACAAGTTCATTTTAGTATTGTTTAATTCTCAAAAAGCATTTAATCGGAATAATTTGATAAAATATATGTTGTATTTATTGATTTTCTTAATAGACGTGAAAAAATTAAAGAGATAACTAAAATGGGGGCAGAGGGGGAATATGTTATCGAGGGTAAAATAAAAATTTTAAAGTTTAATTGTTTATAAATAAAAATATGTTATTCTTTTTTTAAACAGATTAAAAAAGAAATAATGTCACACATAATAAAACAATGGGAGTATATATTTGTATAGAGATGGTCTGAGAATTTAAACTTTTGACGAGCCCCATCATTAATTAAGTTCTTAACAACATAAATAAACCGATTGAACTTTTTTGATATATATTACGGACTCAAGTTTTAATCTTTGTTAAAAATTTAAAATTTTTTATATATAATCTTGTTTCGTGTCGAAAATATTGGGTTCACTTATAAACTCAATAAATTAGGCTCTAATCAGCTTTTGTATTTGTACGTGGAATTCAGTTTGCAGTATCTAATGCCCACAAACTTGTGTAGTACTTCTCAACTACATTTACATGTTCTAGCTAATTGAGGAACTGCACGGAACTTTAAGGACTAGGATTGATGCATTGCTACAACTACAAAAAGAGTTGAATTAACTTTATTGTTGCAACTTTGAGACAATAACTCACTAGTTATAGAAAGAAGATAGCACGATACTAAGACAATAAAGAGTTTGAATAATTCTTTTAAGTTATTTACTCTAAACATGTGAAAATGTAACTGTGTGTGGAGTCCGTTAATTGTTGGAACAACCTTTTTCTAGCTTTTTAAGCCGTGGAAAAGTTGCAATTTTTTTCTTCTTCATTTCCTTACGGTTACGTATTTCTTCTTTCTTGTGGGGTCAACATCAATTTAATTAATGTTATCATAATAAATGTTACAAGTAAGCTCCACTAAATTGAACAAGTTCATATGATCACTCATGTCAGTTTTAGTGCACATAATTCTAATATTAATAAACTAATTTATAACATTGATTTAAGTAGTCATGATAGCCAATCTTATGATAAAATGTTTAACATCGCTTCCAACTTCAAAGAAGGATAAGCTGTCCTCTTGTAGAATCCTGAAGAATAATTCACTCATGAACTAGCTTTAATTAAAATCGATTTTTAAACATGATATTCAAGTCAGGCTCAATAATATTAGTGGTTAACCAATGTTAGTCTCCCTTGTTACTATTGTCCGTTCTACAAATGTCTTTCAGCGCTAGGCCTTGGCACATCATGTGGTGGAAGATACATATGTTAGAATGACATAGATTGAAGAAATTAATAAATTATTGTCTCCTTATAGATCTTAAACAATGTCGCTTTTCAAACCCAAGATTAGATTTATTTTCTCAATTTCATAACCTTATTTTCTCAATTTCACTAACCCTGGCGAAAGACATTGAACTTAATTATGATATGTTCACCGATTAGAGCACTTTCTTCTTTCTTTCATGCAAACGCAATTTTCGTCATTTCTAACTATATATATACTATTACTACCATCTAAATCTTTGAATCTATGCTCCAAAACACTTCATTGTGCCTTAACTTTCACTTTTTTCATTATTTAACTACATATTTAGTTTTCAACTCATAAATCAATTTACACTTGTCGGCTTGTTCATTTGCAAGTTGAAACACAACTATCATTTTGAACCCCTCATTCGCGTTTCTCGTTATTTTTGGAAAAGGAATTGTCTTGCCTTCCAGTTAGTCACATTTTTTTTTAATCAAACCCGTTCAACTGGTTATGAATCAAATGGAACTTGCACTATCCTTCGATACCCGTAGGCCTTCTTTTCACATATGTGCTTGAAATAAGTGGGATCAATAGAATTTCATTAAAAATAAAAGAAAGTGACCTTCAACTAAATATAAAACATGATTTTTGCTACTATACGGAATTTAAGCACATGTATGGCTTACCATTATCAAAGGTAAGCATACGTAGTAATAATTAAAGATATCTTTAATTTTAGTCCAATGAATACCCTTGAATCGTGAATAATGTTTAAAGATCGAGTTAGATAATCTAAAGTGAATATTGATAGCGTGAAAATGAGCTCGACTTACCTATACATTTCCAGGAGCATAAAACTTGATTAGGCGTAGTGACTCTGTATGGTTACATTTGGGAGGTATGGAAAGACTTAACTTCAGGACAAGAGCTTAGATTTTAGGGTACTTTGGCTAAAAGACCCATGTAGGTAGGAAAACTAGGGAATAGCCCTCAAATTTTAATTATTTGGGGTATAATCTTTTAATTTACTAATGACCATTTACACTTAACCAGCTTTACCAAGTTTGAAAACTTTAAACTCTCAGCTCCCAAGTTCTTAAAATACACTTTAGTCTACTATATAAACTATTACTTACTATTTACCTAAAATAGTAAGAAAAACAATTAAAAGCTTCCCACCAAAAATCCCTAGGAGCCATTTTCCTCTTCCTTCCAAGCTCTCCCGCTCAAAATCACTCGTGCCTTCCATGGGTGCTTGAGCTACGATTTTTGCTCCCATTCATTCATCAGAACTGTTTCTTCTCGTTTGCTAATTGTTTTCTCTATTGGAGACCCAATTTTTGTACATTTCAATTTGCGGTTGTACCCACCTCAATTCGTGTAATGTGGATGGAAATTTGAGGTAAATTGGATTGGGCATTCGTCGTTGCACATACATCTTCAGGTGATAAAAAGTTCAAGATTTTTTTTATTTGTTTGCCATTATTGCAGATCTGTTGTATTAATTCATTGACATCGACCACTTTTGGTTGATTATCGACATTGTTAAAATAGATGGGGAGTTTCGTAGTAGTGGGTGCTGACTTTTTGGGTGAATGGGTTGAGACCCCAAAATACTGGAATTGGCAATCTAAGACAAAGACTACAGTATGTATTGCCTTAAGTTTGGACTGTACCTACGATCAGTTAATTGACCAATTAATTGATCGCGGTAATTCAACGTGTCATCGTAGCGAGGTGTCAATTAGTTATGTTTTTAGTGCTGCTCCTACAAGGGGTAAGGTGACTCCTTCTTTTATAAGGAATAATAATGATTTTCATGTCTATATGCTCGATATTGGTAGCAATGCTAGTAGGCCTATTTTAAAGATATTTGTTGTCGAGAGCTCTCAAGTAGGTTCAAATGCTGCCATGAATGTTGTTGCTGCTACTTCTACACGACCACCTCTATTCAATGAGAGTATGGGTGACTATGGTAGTGATGCTGGTGTTGGTGATACTACTGGTGATGTGGATAGTGAAGAAAAAAATGCTATTGAAGATCCCGCTGTAAATGCGAGCAATTGTATTGTCGAATCTGCTCCCACTCAAGGCAGCAACCTGGATGAAGTTGATGATTGCACAGGTTTTCATACTCGAAAAACCTTCGATACGAAGAAGAACCTGATTGTGGCTTTGAAGCTGGGTTCAATGAAGAAGCCATTCCTTCAAAATAAAGAAGAGTACTAAATCTCTGTATATCGTGGCGTGTGTAGAAGCACACTGCAAATGGATGGTGCGCGTCATGAAGTATGTTAATTTCAATAGGTTTGTGATTATCAAATACATTAAAGATCACATATGTGGGGTGCAACATCTACCAAGCCATCATCCACATGCTTCAGCGGATGTCATCGGTGAATATTTCAAGAACATGTTTATTGAAGGCAAAGGGTTGACGATAAAAGCTATCAAGAGTGCTTTAGATCAACAACTTAATAACAAGGTAAGTTATTGAAAGTGCTGGTAAGGCAGAGAAATTGCAAAGACTTTAGTCAGGGGCAGTCCGGAGCATGGATATGCAGTTTTAGATGCGTATAGTTTTGTGTTGGAAAGCCTAAATCCTGGTAGCAAGACTGGTTTGAGGTTTGATGAACAAGGGAGTTTCAAGTACTTTTTTGTCGCTTACGGAGCTTGGATTAGAGGGTTTATATATATAAGGAAGGTGATATCAATCGATGGGCCACATTTATCGTCCAGGTACGGCGGTGTTTTGTTGATGGCTGTCGCAGGACACGGGGAACCACATATACCCATTGGCTTTCAGTGTGGTAGACAAGGAGTGCGATGAGTCCTGGCAATTCTTCTTTGAAAAGTTGGCTCGCGTAGTCCTCAATACACCGATTTTGTGCATAATTTTTTATCGTGCCAAGGCCATAGCAAATGAAATTAAAAGGGTGTATACCTTAGCCCATCATGGTTGTTGCACCAAGCACCTTACTAAGAACTTACGCGCAAGGTTCAAATGTGGATTATTTTTTAAGGATAATTATACCGCAACGAAGGCATATTGTTCTAACGTGTTCAACGATGCTTTTACCCAGCTTGCGACACAATGTCCTGCTGCAGCTGCATGTCTTTGGGATGAAGTGGGCTTTCCTAGGTGGACCAGAGCATTTTTCTCTGGAAATAGGTACAATGTAAACCTTTCTGAGTCCCTCAACACAATGTTTAAGAACGAAAGAGAATACCTCATGTTGGGCCTGTGCAATGCTATTACTCGTGGATTTTCTGATAAGTTTAATGAGAGGCGTGAGGCAATGAAAAAACACAACACCATTTTGGTGCCTAGTGCTGAAAAAAGGTGAATCATAATATGCTTGAAGGAAACAAATTGATTGTTTATCATGCATGCGGGAATGTGGAAGTACTGAAGTACACTGTGGTTAGAGATGGCGACTCCCACACTATCAATCTTCATTTCAGAACATGTACATGCAGGGAATTTGACTTGGACAAGATACCATGCAAGCATGCGTTTGCAGTTATGCTATGGAGATGAATATGGTGCTAGCTCGTACCATTACACTTGTCAATTTTATAGGCTTCAGACTTACATGCTTGCATATGAAGAAAATGTTCATCCAATGCCAGCAGAGCAAGAGTGGATGGTTCCTCCCGAGGTAGTTGAGAGAAGAATTCTTCCGCCGATGATCGATCCCAAAAAGGGTAGAAAGAGAATTAATCATTTTTCCTCAATTGGTGAATTATTTTTCTCAAGGAAGAGGCAAAATAGATGTTCAAACTGCAAGAGAAATGGCCATAAGAAGACAATCTGCCCTGCTTTGCAGTGTGGTTGATAATCAACATGTTTTGGTTGATAATCGACTTGTTTATTCTGATTTGAGGTATTAGATTATGTTGGAACAATTTAGTATGATTTAGTAATATTAAAATATTTTTTTTTTATTAATTTGGTACTGTGATAGTCGTTGGAACCATTTGAAGTGATTGTAATAATTTCGTTAATGTATTAGTTTTATTTTCTTTAAATTGCATTATTTCACCAAATGTTGGATATATTTACAATCAGATGAGTAGTTACATTTTCGACTAATAGAGGTTGATTATGGAAGAAAAAGATATACGTAGATTAATTGACACAATGCCGTTGATAAGGTGTCTTCACGCATTTAATACAGGCATGTGTCACGTCATTGAAAGCATCCGAAATTGGGTTAAATGAAGTGGTTGTTCATAATTTCTTCAGTAAACCATGAGACCTTTTCTGGAAACATCAAAGGTTGCATCGATTGGAATCATTTTGGTTCCTATAAATTGAGGCATTCAGATGCAAGATTCCACAACACAAACTCAAGAAAATCATTTCAAATTTTTTTTCTGAAGAAATGGCAAGAGCTCCAGCCGGAAATGCAAGTGGAACCAGAGCCAATGGAGGAGGATGTCTCAGGAACAACGACCCAGAGGTGCTGCTGATACGTGCTGACATTGATCGGCTTATTGTCTTCCTGCTTTTATTTTATTTTATATTTAGTTTTAATTCTCGTTCTTGTGTTTGTTTTCAATTTCAATCTTTCCAATTTGATGTATTATGAACCAACAGCAAGTAAATGAAGCAATAGGTTCGTAAATAAAAATTATCAAATGCATGGATTAAAAAATAGTAATAAAAAATATTTAAATAATACGAATATGAAATAAACATAAAAAGATAAAAGAAAAATAATGTATTTGCATAATATTTAAACAATAAGAAAAGTGAATGTTACAGAAAAAGCGAAAATAAAAAAATAAGAAATAAGCAAATATTTAAATAAGGAAATTATCAGGAAAAAAAAGGAATGTATCAGAAAAGGAAGTACTTGACTGAAGAAACGTACTTGTAATCCAATCGACTATTAACCAAATTAATCAAAATCCAAGTGGATTATCAACCTTGTTTAATTTCACATTAAATCAGTTATTAACTAATATAATGGCTCCCAAATAAGGACTAAAAAAGGCACGACTTGACTGCACAAAAGTACGACTTCCTTAATCAACTATCAACTAATAGTATAGTCGATGAAAGAATATAACGACTACCAAATAAGACACATGTCTGAAGAAAAGTGCAAGATCGTTAATCGACTATTAACCAAATCAATCAGAACGAATGTTTATTGTCGACCTTGTGTAATTTCACATTAAATCACTAATCCATGACCCATATGTCTTGTTACACCTCAAATGTTGGTATACTAGAGCCACTTGAGTGTTATGGCTCACATTAAATCATTATAAAAACCTATTGATGCCTATAAGGATGTAACTCATCTATACATAAGCATACTATGTCTATTCTTGTTAAACAACGCCCTAGTGTTATGACTCAAATGTCTTGTTATACCTCAAATGTTGGTATAATGTGTCCATTTAAGCGTTATGGCTCACATTAATATATTATAACAACCTATTGATGCCTCAAAGGTTATAATAACTCATCTATACATAATCTTACTATATTTATTCTTGTTAAACGATGCCCTAGTGTTATGACTCAAATGTCTTGTTATACCTTAAATGTTGGTATAATGTGCCCATTTAAGCGTTATGGCTCACATTAATATATTATAACAACCTATTGATGCCTCAAAGGTTATAATAACTCATCTATACATAATCCTACTATATCTATTCTTGTTAAACAATGCCCTAGTGTTATGACTCAAATGTGTTGTTATACCTCAAATGTTAGTATAATGTGCTCATTTGAGTGTTATGGCTCACATTAATACATTATAACAGCCTATTGATGCCTCAAAGGTTATAACTCATCTATACATAAGCCTACTGTGTCTATTCTTGTTAAACAATGCCCTAGTGCTATGACTCATATGTCTTGTTACACCTCAAATGTTGGTATAATGGCTATATACATCAACTATACGCATGTATTAAGTCATTGTAATCTATTTATATCATTTATGTACTTTACAATGAATAATTCTCTTATTACTTGTTTTGGATCTGGCGAAAATTCCATAAAATTAATTTTCAAGAGACAAGGTTGATTATCTACTACAACTAGTCGATTATACAACAAGTGTAAAATAGCTGAAACTCTCAACCCTAACCCTGAACCCTGAACCCTGAACCCCAAACCCGTAACACGTCACGCTTTAGGGCACGTGGCTTCGAACAACAACGAAAATTTTAAGCGGCAACTCAAGTTCCCGCCTCCCACCCACAAAAAATTGAAACTTTTACCACAACCGCAAATACAAAAAGCTGATTATTTCTCCAACCCCAAAATTAGAAGTTCTATTTTCCAATTAAAACCCAACCCCCAAAATCTACACAGTCTTCTTCTTCAATTCTTTAAATTCTTCTCTTCTACTCTCTCCTCATAACTTTACACACACACACACACACAGAGTCTCTTTCCCTGGTATCATCAGTTAGACTTCACAGAGTTCTAATGTACCACAGGAACCAGATGTCTGTCTATGTTCACAATATTTGAGATTGAAGACCTCTCGTATTGTGGCAAACCCTGGCCATAGATTCTAGAGTTGTAAAACTCCAAAAGTGTCTTATGCACTCAATTTGTTTAGATGTGTTTGTTTTCACTGTAATTTTACTTTACTAATTTTTTTTTTAATAATGTAACAAAGTGGTGGATGCGACTATTTTAGGTGGTACGACTCTCCACTACCTGAAGAAGCATCAAGGGTGATTGCAACTTTGGTAAGCAGACTAAAAGAAGCTGACGAAGATTTGGCTCTAGTGAGAGTATGTTGAGTGAGTGTGAAGAGCAAAGAAGTTATCTGAAAATTATGCTGAGAGAAGCTGAACTGAAGAAGGAAGCAGTTGAAATGGAGAGGGATCGGCTGAAGAAGTTGATTAAGTCGATGGTTGCTGGTTGTTTAATCTAGTGCTTATTTAAATAGATATGATAGATTAATATGTAAATTTGGGTGTTCTAGACAATGTTTGTACTACTAATGTAAAATTTCCACAATATAAAATTTTGTTATATAACCGGAATATATAAATCTTTATTTTCTTATAGTTGTTCAAGTTTAAAAAGTTCTATATTGTTTAAGTTGAAAAGCGTAATTCCAAACCATGACAAGTAGAAATATGTTATAAGTTGCAAACCAACTTGCATAAATTAAACAACAGGATTGAATTCCTAACAACTTGCCTAAAAAAAGGGTTGATTAGAACTTGTGGTTGATCACATCAACATAAACCAAATTTAACCACACATTTTAGATATTAAAGGCTAACTAACCAAAATCAAGGCTAACCACCAAAAATAAAAGGCTTAATGGCCAAATTGGCACCTCTACTTGTACGTTTTTGTCATGCCAACGCCTGTACTTAGGGGTATGTCACTTAAACACCTCTACTCGTGAAAAACCTTACATTTAAACCCCTCCTTGCCTTATGTGTCAAAGCGTGTCGGGCAAACGCCTCCACATCAGCTTCCACGTCAACTAATGTTCCACGTAGACAAGCCACGTCGGATGGGGTTAAATAACACAAGCCTCAGCCTTTACCCGATCATTTTCCCATTTACCTCTGCGCCTTTTCATCTCATTTTACCCCTAATCTCATCTTCTCACCCAAATCTGATCGGGATTTACAAACGACTCCATAATTTTGTTTCTCATTTCACAGGTAAACACAAATTCCCAATTTTTTTGGCAAAATGGCTAAAATCCCCCTTGAACTATAACTTTTTTATCAACTTGACACTTTAACTTTGCGGGGGTCCTAGTACCCCTTTAAACTACCTCAAAATGATATAAATACCACCTTTTTGAACACTTTGCAGATAAAGTGTTTTGCACCTCTCAGCCCACGCGTGAGGACCACAAAATTAAGGCAAAACAGATTTTTTTTTCATTTCTTATATCAAAATATATATTTTTTAGCTAATTAATGTTTTATTTTCTCTTTTCTTTCTTTATCTTTTTTTGTTGTTGTTCTTCTTCCACCAACAAGGTCCTCCACCCGGTACCACACCTCCATTTCTTCCATCACCTCTACTTTCACCACCTCCACCCCCACAGATAAAAGAGATTGCCACCCAAATGTTTCTTTTATTCTTTTGTTTCTTTTTCTTTTTGATTCAGATTTGACAAAAAACCGTGGAGTTGCCATTTTTTCCGGCGACCACCTCGCCAGAGCTTCTAAAATGTCTTTTTTTTTTTTTTTTTTTGTCTTCGTTATCGTCACATTCAGCCATATCCCAATGAGAAAAAGTTTACTACCTAAACTAATTATCACTAATATAGTGTACAAATCATTTGTCAAATTAAATTATGCAACCAATCAACAATCACGATTTAACAATTCTTATTGTCGATGTTGATGATCTTTGCTTAAGTGGCGAGATTGATGTGCCAATTTATTTAAGCACTCTCTCATTTCCTCATTCAATACTAAGTCATGTTTGTTGCCCCTTTTTCTGAAGCTAGATGAATCATCAAGGCATTGCCACTACTCTGTTCTGATTGAGAAGTATCACAGGATTTTCAGGATTTCCCATGTGGTACACAAAAGAGACAATGCCTTGTTGATTACCACCCCTTGGTGGTACCTCTTTTCCGGTCAATGCAGACTTTTTCTCTCACCAAAAGTGTCATCCCCACTGTCCAAAACACATCCCAGTCCAATGCAACACTTCTTTCTTAAGCCAATTCTTGACAGACCAATAGGCAGGCTACATGGTCTGCAGGCCCCCTATATCTGAAGGTGATAGTGATGATATTTACGGGGGTAGAAGAAAAAGACTGAAAAAAATGTAAAAGAGATAACAAAGAAAAAAACATAAGAGGTAACGGAAATGCAAAAAAACAAAAATAAAGTATTTTTTTATAATATGACACGTGGCAAGTAATGAGTGGTGTGTGAAAATCACTTATTGTCTTAAAAGTGAAATTTGTCGAAGAGGGGATAATAATACCAGTTCGTAGTTGTTCAAGGGGATGATAGGACCCCCCGCAAAGTTTAAGTGTCAAGTTGGAAAAAAAGTTATAGTTCAGGGAGGACTTTACCCATTTTGCCCAATTTTTTTTATGTTACAATTGTTTATGCCTTTTATTTTAAGTTTCGTATTGTGGTTTTTGTTCGAATTAATGTTTCGTATTTTAAGTTTTGATATTAATGAATATCCTATTATTTTGTGGTCTACTTTTAGAAAGTATTTGTTTTTTAGGGTTGTTGGTGGGTGACCAATTGTAATTTAAGATTAAAAATTAGGGCTTTTTGAATCTGATGCTTTTAGCCATTAAAAAATTAGAGTTTTTGATTTGTTTATTATGTTTGGGTGACATGCACTGATTATCATTGATTAGGCATTTAAAATTAAGGTTTTTTCCCATTAAAAATTAGGGCTTTTTGAATTTGATGCTTTTATCCATTAAACAATTAGAGTTTTTGATTTGTTTGTTATGTTTGGGCGACATGCACTGATTATCATGGATTAGGCATTTAAAATTACGGTTTTTTCCCATTAAAAATTAGATCTTTTTGTCTATTTGATTTGTTTTATCTAAGATTTGTTTCTTACACATACACTTAATTGATATTAATAATTACTAGTCATTAAACAATGAATTACTATTAAAAATTAGGGACTTTTGTCTGTAAGCACTGTTTAGGCATTAAAAATTGGGGGGGGGGGGTTTGTCTTTAAGCACTGTTTTGGCATTAAAAATTAGAGATTTTTTCTCTTTAAGCCCTGACTGATTTGTCATTTATTATTACTGTTTGTTGTAACATGCTGGATTGTGTTTATTGATAATTAATATTTTTTTTAAATACTTTTTCTTTAAGCATTGTATTAGGCATTCAAAATTGGGGGTTTAAGTCTTTAAGCACTGTTTAGGCATTAAAATAATAGGGATTTTTCCTTTAAGCCCTGACTGATTGGGAATTCTTTATTACAGTTTTTTGTAACATGTTGGTTTATTGATAATTAATTTTGTTTTCTTAATTACTGGGCAGGTGTGAAATAGCAGCAGTTGTTGTCAGTTTACAATTCCATTACATAGATAAATATGTGCAGAACCCTAAGCTAAGGTATGTTAATGCAGTCTCTCACTCTAGGGTAGAGACAACTGATATAGATGAACTACACATCATATGGTTTCAAGATTTGGCGAAAGAGTCCGGTTATAATTGTATTGAGAAATTTGAATGCAGAGTTAACAAAAGTGGTGCTTATCATGTTACTAATAGTGATATAGATATGCTGAATCTTGCTAGTAGTTTAAAGACTGGGGACATAGTAGATGTCTACATGTTCAGTGGTAATGAAACTGCTGAGGTTACCCAAGTTTTTTTATCTTCTGCTGGTCAGTCCACTACCCAACCAAATGTGCAGTCATGGCCTTTAAATGTAGGGCCCACTTCTCTTAACATAGAGAATGTAAATGATAAAAAATGGAATGGTATAGTGGCTGCTGAAACTGATTTGCCCAGTGAGGGTGTAGAGGAGGATGAGGGTGAGGGTAATAAATCTGGTAATGAATCAGATGAATCTGCTTATGAATTTTCTGAATTTGAAAATATTTCTAATGAATCATTCTATGGAAGTGAAGAGGATGGTGAAGATGGTAGTGATTTAGAGAAGGTATTAGTTGAAGCTAGAAAGACTCAGATCCAAGATTAAAAAAACAAAAAGAAAGAAGAGAAGGTGAATATAGATGAGATACCTGATGGACATGTAGGTATAGATGCTGGATTTGAAGACATGTACAAGAATAAGAAAGGAAAGTATGATGGTAAGCTAGGGGGAGATGAACAGTACTTAGATAGCTCAGACCCTGGTAGTGAGGATAGTGAGGAAGAGATAGAACCTGTTGGAGATGATGAGGTTAGGGCAATACCTACTAGAAGGGCAAGAGGTGTTTATGGGGATTTATGTTTGCCTTGATGCACTGAAGAAAGGGTGGTTGGAGGGGTGTAGAAACATAATTGGTTTTGATGGTGCTTTCTTGAAAGGAGTATGCCAAGGTGAGATACTATCATGCATATCCAGGGATGGGAACAACCAAATGTATCCTGTGGCATGGGAAGTAGTTGATAAGGAAACCAAGAATACTTGGTCTTGGTTTCTTAGATGCCTAATGCATGATTTGGAGTTGACTGAAAATGAAGGGGATGGACTTACTATAATGTCTGATATACAAAAGGTATGTTTTGCCTATTTTTTTCAAGAATTTCTTCTTCTCAAATCACTTTTACTTGTAGGATATTTCTTTCTTTTAATATTTATTTTCTGTTGTTTTATTTTACATTTCTGCAGTAGCTGAACTACTCCCAAATGCTGAGCGTAGGATGTGTGCTAGGCATGTGTGGAGTAATTGGAAGCAAATATGGAGCGGGGAGGAAAGGAAGAGGAAATTCTGACAGTGTTAAAGAGCTACATTTGAGGTATTGCTATCTGATAAATTAGGTGAGTTAGACAAATTAGGGGACAAAATTGTAGAGGGTTTGTTGAAGTACAAAAAGGAAAGCTTCTGTAGGGCTTATTTTAGAGAAGATAGTAGGTGTGATGTTGTTGAAAACAACATGTGTGAGACATTTAACAGTTGGATATTAGTTCCTAGGCACAAATCCATCATAACTATGCTTGAAGACATAAGACACAAGATGATGGATAGGATGAACAAGTTGAGAGAGTTTTCTGGAAAATGGATTTCTGATGTGTCACCTATGGCTATGGAAATTCTAAAACAAAATGCCCAACATGCAATGGACTGTCATGTAGTGTGGAATGGGGATAAGGGGTATGAGGTGTTAGATGGTAAGTATCAACACACTGTGGACATGAAGAAGTTAATGTGTAGTTGTAGAGCACGGCAACTCAAAGGAATACCTTGTGCACATGCAGTTTGTGCAATGCACCATAAGAACCTAGAACCTGAAACCTTCATCATGCATTGGTATAGGAAGGAGACCTATTTGAAAGCTTTCAGGCACTTCATTCAGCCTTTAACCAATATGAAGATGTGGCCACCCATTACAAACCAAACAATTCTGCCACCTATTGTAACTAGAATGCCAGGAAGGCCAAAGAAAAATAGAAGAAAAGCTGCTGATGAACCTAAGAAGAAGTTTGGATCATTGTCTAGAAAAGGAAGAAAAATATCATGTTCACTGTGCAAGTCATTTGGCCACAACAAGAAAGGATATCCAAGCAAGGTAAGCAAATGTTATTACTGCTTGTTCTTTTTTCTATATACTTGGTAATTCTGTAAGCAAAAGTAGGCTGCTAATGGTCTGTTCTTCACTGCAGAAAGCACCTGCAGCTGCTACTACTTCTGCTGCAGCTGATACTACTTCTGCTGCAATATTTGGTAATATTTCTGCTACACCATCTGCTGGAAAGTCTGCTAAGGTAAGCTAATCTTCCTATTCTGAATTCTTTGTTGTATACTTGTACTTTAAGCCAAAAAAGTGCTGCTTATGGCTTGTTATCCACTGCAGAAAGCTCCTGCAGCTGCTACTACTTCTGATGCAGCTGCTAATAGTTCTGCTGCACCTACAACTGCTAGAAGGTCTAGTACAAGTGTTAGAAAGTCTGGAACAGCTTCTAAAAGGTCTGGAACAGCTTCTAAAAGGTCTGCTACACCTGCTGAAAGCTCCCAATATTCTGTACAAGAGGTACAAAGTACTGCTGCTGGTGGAGGTACAAAGAGAAAAGGAAATGGTAGTACAAGAGGGGGTGTCAATGCTGGATACAAGATGCCAAGGGCTGAAGGTTATGGTGTCTTATTTAGCAAGACAGGAACTGTGATAGAAAGGGTATGTATAGTGTTATCAGACACAATTTAGTTGTCTTTGCCTTTGATCCTAACATTGTGTTGGCATGTGCAGCATGGGCTTAATGATAGAGTGTTATCCACTCCTACAACCATCAAGAGTTCAGTGCCTACAAATATAGATGTTGGTTTTAAACCACCTGGACTTCAAGTTAGAGGAAGGCCTGCAGTATCTCAAAGGCAACTTCAGGTTATGGCTCAAAAGAGAAGAAGGCAAAATTTTGCAGATAAATGGTTCGATTGCTCAGGAAACCAAGGCACACAAGGCAGTCAAGTTTGAAGTGTTTACTGGTTATTTTTGCTTAAATGTTAGGTCTGATGCACTGCTGAACAACATCTTGTTATATTTAGTTAAGTGTTTTGTTGTTAATGTGTCTTCGAACATCATATTATGGTAGTTAAGTGTTATTGCTACTAATGTGTCTATGTTTTGCTACTAAACTTGTGGCTTAAATTACCTTCTTTAAAGACATATTGTTGACAATAGCAAGTGATTTTATTACATTTCTTCTACATACATAGCATCCTTTGAAGGAGTTTCATTAAATACCATCATCATACAAGCCTATCCAAAGAAAATGAATGCAACATATATAGCAATAAGAACTCCTATAATTGGATAAAACCAGCTTTTAGAGCTTCCAATCCTTCCCTTTTGTTGGTGGCAAGGCACTTGGAGATGGAGATGTTCAAGCTCTTCAATCCTCTTACGCAATCCAAGCATCACTTTCTTATAGTGTTCATCAGTTGGTGGATCAAACCATAGAAAAATGTTACAAGCATTCCCACTTTCATATCTTTGACAACCAAAAAACCTTCTTCCGGGGTTGGTAGATGTCCATGACGTCTTCATGTCCGCAACAAGTCCATAATAACACATTGGTATTTTCATAGTTGTAAAAAAAAAAAGAAAAAATTAGCAAAGAAAGAGAAGGAAAAATTAACAAAGAGGAGCTTGGAACCTATGAAAATGGTGGTTTTGACTTGGAAGAAGGAAATGGCTTTAAAAAGGCAAAAAAAGAGCTGTTATGGGTCTGATTCTGTTGTTTCACGCTTCAAAAACACGTGTATCCACGCCCTTGTGCCAAGTAAGCTTCGGTTTTTCCACATAAGGCACGGAGGTGTTTAAATGTAAGGTTTTGGACAAGTAGAGGTGTCTAAATGACACACCCCTAAGTACAGGCGTGGGCCTAACAAAAGCGTACAAGTAGAGGTGTGAGTTTGGCTATTCTGCCAAAATAAAAAGGTTAGCCACCATACACTTCCTAAACTTGTCCATGGTTAACCATAATATCCAAAAATAGCATTTTTCTAATTATTGTCACTATAATTCAACTACTGTCAAGTTATACAAAACCAAATAAAATTTCAATTGTTTTCATGCCCATCATTTTTTGAAGGAAATTGCTCGTGCAGGTTCACAAACACCTCATTCATAAATCCGTTGAACACGTCATCCATTTCCACTGCTGCTTCTCCAGTCTCTTGAGTCTGCTCCTCAACATTCACGTTGTTTACAATCTCTTCCTTATCAACCCAAACTTCATCTATCTCTCTTGTGTTTTCATCAACAACTGCTTCGTTCTTCTCTTCCTCTTCGACAGCAACAACCTTGTCCTTCATCTTGTCATCTTCTCCATCAACAGCTGCTTCATTTTTTTCATTTTTTTCTACTGCAACATCTTTTTCTTTCATCATTTTATCAGTTCCATCAACAGCTACTTCATTGTTTTCTTCTTCATTAACTAAAAAATATTTTTCGTTCATCTCTTCATCACCTAAACATCTGATTCATTGTTTTCTTCTTCATCGATAGCAGTATCTTTTTCATTCTTCTCCTCGTCATCTCTTCTTTTTTGATTTGAACATTCACTACAAGTAAAAGGAAATACTTAGATACACACAAAATTAATGAAAATATAACTTGGAAATATCAGTACTTGAGGTACATACCTTTCTTTTTTCTCTTCATAACCTTCCTCAGCTTGAACACATTACTCTTCATCAACTTCCTCGACTTTGTCTTTCTTTCTCTCCTCTCCTTTTTCTCTTCCATCAACTTCAGTATCTCCTCATTCACTTCTACCATCCTTGTCATCACACCTTCCAAATGGCTACAGTGCCTGCAAGTCTGCAACCTCCTCTCCTACTGCCATTCTCACCATCATCACCTCTTTCTCTTCCACTATCATCTCTTCCTTCAACACGATCATCCTGGTTCTTCATTCCAGCTTCACCATCATCATACTCATGCACTATGTACCTGATGCATGTGACCCCCTCCAGTCGAACCCTTAGCTTGTCCAATGCAGCATTCTTAGCCCCATCAGCATGTGGAGACACTTATCTGTTGCAGCCCCTCTCAACCTCTTGCATAGTTGGGATCAAGAGGATGCAGAACCTTCCATTTTACATACATTTAAAAGAATAATAAACAAACAACATCATTAATTGATAAAATAATTCATGAAATGAAATATACCTGTGTATCTCCTTGATGGGCTGCATCAGCATCTCCAACATGCCCTCTTGTTTGATGCTGCCTTAGGATCTTGGGATTGGGGGAGATTGTTTAGACTTTCCAGCTGTTCGGCCAACTAAGAGGACCGCCTCATATATCCATGCATGTCATGAACGCCACAGTCACAATACAAAAATAAGAAAAGTGAATACTTAACAAAACTGGATAACATATAACAATACTTACATGAAAGGCCCAACGAAATCCAAAGAGAGCATAACCAAATGTTTTTTCCTCTGCATGTTGTTGGTATGTTTTTGACATATCAACTTTGGTGTAGAGGTAATAAACTGTCAGGTCATAAGACAACCTACCTGCTGAAGAACTCCAGGTCATCCACAGCCTGAATCCACAATTTTTCCACATTCTTGGAGATGTCCTTGGCCATCAGTACTGTATGCAGGAACCACAACAAAGCCAGCTTCAACTTCTCTTCCTTTGAGAATTTTGGTTGTTCCATCTACCCCAGCAGAGTTTCAGACCTCACTTCTCCATCTCCACACACCTTCTCCAAAAAACCTTCACCCTTTCTTACATATTTGGCCTTCACTTTCACATCTGGCTCCTAACAACAATTCAAGCCAGTTATCAAATAAATCTCCTTCAAGCCAAAACAAACTGGCTTTCCATCCAGCAAGAACCAAATTTCATGCCTTTTCTTGGACTGCCTTATAGTCCTCAAAAGCACAAAATGCACCAACTGTTTATTAAAGGACCAATTCTCATAAATGCTTAAGAAATCACCAAAAACTGATTTTCTAAACATCTTATCAATCCCCAATCCTGTCAAATTTGTCTTAAATGAATAAAATTTGTTCACTGGAGATCTCACAGAGATCTTCGCTGGAAAAGAATCAAATGATGACAGCCAGGTTCTGAACCTGAAGCTCTGCACATCAATGTCAATGACTTTCTTTGGTATACTCAACTTATCAAGAGGGTGCACATCCTCTTCTTCATCTCTATTCTCTTCTTCCTCTTTGTTTTTGTTCTCTTCAACATCATCAACACCACCATCAACCTCATCAACTTTTTCATCAACTCCATCATCCTCCTTCTGTGCATGTGCACCATCATCTTCCTCATCATCTTCATCTTCTCTTCTCTCTTTCTTGCACTCTTCATGCCTACCTCCACAGACTCATCATCATCATCATCAATATCAACAACAATATTTTTTTTTTCAGCAGAACCACCACCACCAACATCAGCCTCAGGCTCATCTTCAAAGGCATCAATTTGATCAAACGTATCAACAGATGCTCGTTTTGCACCTAAGAACTCTAAATTGTCACTCACTTCAGTTTGTCCTCCACCAACATCTTTATCTGTGCCTATCTTCTCATTATCAGTCGCCTCATCACCCAACCTGCTTCTTTTGAAAGTTTTTTAGGGACACTCGAATGCTTTTCTAAGTTTCTTTTTTTCGATAAACTGCTTAGGGGCATTCGCAGCCTCCCACTGTTCTTGGGCTTGTTTACGAAAGGACCACCTACATGTAGAAATATAATTTTCTCGCTCTCTCTTCTTTGCTTCTTCTTCCGCTATATGTTCAGGCAAAGTCTGTGGACCTCGACCCTTTGGTACAAAATATTTTATCCTAGCCATTACAACACCTACACATACAACCCACAAAACAGAATCGAATTATGGTAAAAGAAACAAAAATCCTGCAAAAAAATCCCGAAATCCTAATTCGGCTTTGTTATGTACAAATAACTAAAATAACCAAATCTACCATCAAATAGATGCACAATAATCATTAATCTAAGAAAAACTATAAATTTCACAAAAGGAAAACTACATTTTAATTAAAAATCCTAACGAAGTCGAGATGCGTACCCGTTAAGAAATCGTGCTAGACAATGTACTTCGACTCCACAGCGTTGTGCTTTAAACAACTCGAACTAGACACGGACAACGGTTAAAAAAATCGTGCTAGCAGTAGAGAAAATAGGAGAAAATGGAGAGAAAAATCAAATCGTTTGGATATGTGTACGATCGACCTTTCTTGAGTAGATAGAAGATCCTTTAGGTTTAAATTTTACCCGATAGCTTCTTTTAATTCAAATGAGTTCACATTTTTATTTTATATTTTGCACCCACAAGAAATGTTGTTTTGCACCTACAGTTTTAAGTATTCTAATCTCACCCCTTGGTCCCTACTTAAACTCACTTAACCTTTTCTCTCTCCAAAAATAAGTCAAAAAGAAAGGAAGGGTTAAACTTTTTGTTCAAGACTTTGAGGGGTCTTTTGGCTAATTCTTCTCTAGATTTTAGCTATGACGGTTCAAATTAAACTACATCTAATTTCCTGAACTTCAAGATACTGAACTCTATCAAGTTTAAACTTTAAACATTTCTTGAAGTTTGAACTTCAAAAACTGATTCGAAGTGCCTCTTACATCAGTGGTAGATATATTTTAAATATTTTGTAAACACTGGTCAAGTCTTGCAACAAAACATTTTGCTGTGTAGCCCTGGTGGTCGTTACTGTTTAATTTCTAGCTCTAACGGATAAAGTACTTATTTTGAGCCTATTATGGCGATCCACCTAGACTTTTTTTGAATAATGTCGTGACGATTTGTGAAAAATTGCCTCCAAATTCTAGCGATGAGGCTAAAAGTTGAACTTTTTTTTTTCAATAGAAGTCAAAGTTAAACACTAGTGATGAAGTAGGGAGAATTATACAACTATGACACATTAGACAATGGTTTGCCTAACTAATGCTTGCTTAAAATATTTTGCAAGAATGACCTCCGCTAACTTTAAGTAAGTAGCACTTGACCTTTTATAACTTAAAGTGCTACCCCGCTGATGGAAATATCCCTACGAAATCTTATATTGACGCCCGCATCCTGCCATTCCTTTTAAGTAAGTGTCACCCTCGTCGTAGCACTTGACCTTTTATCTCTTTCAACATTCTCCCAGATAACTTGAAGTGCTGCCGAGGCATCACTTGCCTTTTCTATTTTCTGAAGAGGCAACACTTGTCAATTTATAACTTGAAGTGCTGCATCCGTGGTAGCACTTGTCAATTTGTATCTTGAAGTGCTGCCCTCGAGACCATTTTGCTAAACTATTCCTAAGTGGGGACAAAAACTATAACCAGGGATAAGGGGGTACATGTGGTGAAATTTTTTAGATGAAGTATCCTATTTCCACTATTCTCCCCTGAACAGAGAAAAAATGTAACCCCATAATCACTTTTTATAAAGGAAAAAGTGCACGAATAGCCATTCTTTAGCTCGCCTTTACAGTTGGAGCTATTTTTTAAAACATATTTAATTTTAGTCACTGTTTGAAGCTTCAATCTTTGTAGGCTGAACTTCAGACCTTGTGGGCAGAACTTCATACCTTTCAACTTCAGCGCACAAAGGGCTATACTTTTAGGCATAGAATGCGGAAACTTCAGGTACGAAGTTCAGCCCATAAGGACTGAAGTTCCAAAAAGTGACTTCTTTTGCACAACTAAGGTAAAAAATGGCCTGAAACCAAATAAGAGTGGGAAAAATGGCCTCTGGACTAAATTTTTACCTTTATAAGTCGTGAAAAGAGAAACAATTAGCACATAAAAATTTCGCTCAGAAGCCACTTTTAATACCGGTATTTAGTTTGAGGCCACTATTTTTATTGGTCTTACACTAGAGGCCACTTTTGGGCCTTTACTAAATAAACATTGACTTAAGTTCTGATCATTGACTGAAGTTCAGTCCATACGGCCCCTGGACTGAAGTTCCATCTTTAAGGACTGAACTTCAGTCCATATGACCCTAGACTGAAGTTCCATCTTTAAGGACTGAGCCCATATGGCCCTGGATTGAAGTTCCATCTTTAAGGACTGGACTGAACTTCAGTCAACATGGTCCTGGACTGAAGTTCCATCTTTAAGGACTGAACTTCAATCCATATATAGCCCTGGACTGAAGTTCTATCTTTAAGGACTGAACTTCAATCCATATGGTCCTGGACTGAAGTTTTATCTTTAAGGACTTAACTTCAATCCAGGCCCCTGGACTGAACTTCATTCCACGAAGTTCTATCTTTTAAGCGAAAGTGGCCATAAACTAAATGTTTTAGTATTAGTGACCTGTGCCCAAAGACCAGTGGCAAAAGTAGCCTTTCGTGCACTTACCCCAACTAGCACTCACAAGCATTTTAGAGAAATAGCCATGATTTCAAAAATATGAAAAAGTTTTGAAAAGTAGACACCGAAAGTCGACAAAATTTTCCTGAAAGTTTGAACTAAAACTTCAATATTTTTTTTAAGATTTAGTTCAAAATCCTTGAGAAATTTCATGAAACTGCGAATTATAAAGTCCCAAGAAAATTTCCTTTTGAACTAAATCCAAAGAAAATCAAATTTTTAGAAAAATTTCCCGAGGTTTTATTGGCGATCTTTAAATTTACTATTTTTTATGTTGTAGTTATTTCTCTAAAATTTTAAAACTACTGATTATTTCTTGTTGGACGATTTAAAAACTAGTTATTCACCAAAATAATCCATGAACAAAAGCTCTAAGCCCAAAAAGGATTTCCATAACATGTTCAAAGTCCCAGTATTTTATTATGGGACTTTATATAAAGTTTCAGTAAACTAACCCCAATATAAAATAATGGGAACTTTGAACATGATTGTTCAAAGCCCCATTATTTTGTTATGAGACTTTATATATAAAGCTTCAGTCTAGTATAACATAATGGGACCTTTGAACATGTTCTCATTATTTTGTTATGGGACTTTATATATAAAGCTTCAGTTCCATAACAAAATAATGAGACCTTTAAACATGCTAGTTCAAAGTCACAGTATAAAACAGCGAGACTAGTCTGTGGTATTTCCCAATGCTAATGGAGCGTAAGTGTGCGCGCGGAATTTTTGGCTATTTCTCAATTAACTTTGAAACGGTGGATAAAACTCATTGAGTACGTCCAAAAATGGCTACGTATCAAAATTTTCCTATTCCCTTTACATAAGGTCAAGCGACAAATGGTCCAAAAATAGCTATGCATCAAAATTTTTCAATTTCCCTTAACATAAGGTCAAGCGTCAAACGTGGTCCTATGTTATGTATACTACATTGTTTTCCCCAAAAACAGCTCCTTCCTTCCTCTCACTTGCAAGCAACTAAAAGTATCACTATATATTCATTTCTTGTACAAAATAAGCTCTATTCTTTTTCCTTTTATATTTGATTTTGGATCATCTAATAATTGTCTTTCTATTTCAAGAAAAGAATAATGCAAGTATTACCAAGATGCCGTAACGTTTTGATTATCAAGAATGCACTTATTCAATCCACAAAAATCGTAACTTCTACACATTTACCAAATACCCATTTAGCTTCTTTCCATTCTACTTCAATTTTTAATGAGAAATGGAAGAAAAACTGGAATTCAGTAAGTTCTTTTTGCCTTTATTTGCTTACTTTTGGGTAGTTCTTGGTTTAGTAATTGTTGTTTAATTTAGATATGAGGTACCTAATAGATAAAGGTGTGATCTTTGAATGTAATAAGTTGCACAAAGTAAATTCTTTGTAATTGTAATAGCTGCATTAGTATTTGTTTAATTGAATCCTTGAGCCGAGGGTCTATCGGAAACGCCCTCTCTACCACACTCGAGGTAAGGGCATCCCCAGACCCCACTTGTGGGATCATACTGGATATGTTGTTGTAATTGTTGCAGCTGCATAAATACTGCCTCCGTCCCTTAGTAAGTGTCCCTTTTTTTTGTTTGTTCCAAAATAAGTGTCAGTTTAGAAATCCAATGTAATATTAATGTTCCGTTTTCAATCTTATCATCACAATTAAAGAGGTAAGAGATGATTAGTTGTACTTAAGTTTGGTAATCGAGAGTAGTAAATGAGTGCAACTAGATAAAGTATACGTAAGATCTAATATTTTCTTAATGGACTTGAAAAGGGAAAATTGGACACTTATGATGGGACGGAGGTAGTAGATTACAAAGTTGTTGTGGCTTATTGATTGAACTTTTTTAAAATTGGAGTGAAATGTGAGAGAAGATAATAGGATTGAGGAAAGAAAAGAGGTATAGAGGTTTCAAGTTGTGAAAAAGGATTAACTTGTCGCTTTCTTAATTGTTTTGTTGGAATTTTTCTGTCATCCGATGATTGGTGAATTATTAAATCAAAGAGGATTAATCGATGCCAGTTTTAACTCATAATGTGTGCATCATGCTCTTCTTAAAGCAAATGTGCTACATTTTCTTAGTTACCCAGCCGGTGTCTGATCCCCACTCTGGGTTCGAAGCCGAGACCTTTGGTCAAGGATAGAGAGGTGCTTACCACCTCGCCATAACGTTTGGTGGTAACAGATGTGCTACATACTTGTTATCAGAAAATATAGGGACTGGAGTTCCTATATCCACTTAAAGCATGTATCCATGGCTCGATAAAATTGTTAATTGGTAGGCATAGTCGCTTAGAAAGAATCTGCTTAAAATTCCATCAAGTATAGAGTATACTTTGATGAAGAAGAATAGGGTATACTTCTTCCCCTTTATGTTTGGTTGAGTTTTTTTCTTTTCTTTTTTTTTTGGGGGGGGGGGGGGGGGGTTGGTGGTGCAGTGATGTGCTTGCTTGTAAATTAAGTGTCAATATGCTCCCTAATCAGAAAAGAAGAAAGTATAAATTCACTGGTAGTTGAGGCTGGTAATATTAGGAATTCAGTGAGTTTCTGCACTCAGTTTTATCTCTCTTCTCGTTCATAATTAACTTCCCGTGCTTCTTTAAAAATCAAGCGATTTTTTTTCTACATGTTGCATATGTGTGAACTTCCATGAATTGTTTGTGCAGGACTTTAGAGGAAGCGAGCAACCAACTAAGGTAAATATCTTTACCAGTTTCCAGTTTTCTGCAAGTGAACTTGCCTAGGATTAGGGATATCCTTGTAGGTTTTGCTTACTTTTCTCTGATCACTTAGGTACTTTTCTTGTGCATCTCTTTTTGCTTTTCCATGCAATTTTTCTCTTAACTTCTCTTTTCCTTTATTTTCTTATTACCCGTTTGTCCATACATAGTTTTTCGCTTTTTTTCCAAGAAGTTCTTGACAAACATGTTTGTCCATTCAATCTTGTGACTTTTTCAACTTATTTTTGAAAACACAGTTTTTGAAAAACCAAAAAGTGGGTTAGAGCACTTTTTCAAGTTTTTTCAAAAAGAGTTTTTCTCCTCTCACAAAACTCTACATTTTTTTCAAGTGAAATGTATGTCCAAACAGAACTTCAACTTCCAAATAGGAGTACCTTTTTTCAACTCAACTTCAAAAACTCATTTTTCAAATATTTTTTGGAATCTATGGACAAACTAATATGGCTCTAACACATGAATATTCTTTCAGGATTATATCAGATATGCAACACGCCAAAAGCGTGCTGACTCCAAAAAAGCTTTGAAAAATCTTCTTTTTTATGGGGGATCTGAAAGTACCTTTGAGGTAAATGTTTATCTTTTTTCCCTTTCATTAATGAGGTAAATATTAATCTTAGTCAGTTAGAACATCAACTATTACTGTCTTTGATAAGGTTTTTCTTTTTGATAGTGTGATGTAAAAATGCTTTCCATTTCAAAATAATTCATTGGAATATTTTTATTTTCTGAATTATTTCCGATGTTTGGTTGGACATAAGGAAGTAACCTAAGGCAACAGTAGGAGCGGCACAGGGTGTTGCTTCGGTAATCATTTTGAGTATTGAAGGGTGACAATAATGTTGACGTGATAGTTGAAGTAAGTAATACAAAGTAAGAGTTACAAATATTTGTATATGGATCAATTTACGCTCTCATGTTTTCCTTGGTGTATAACGTTTTTGTATAGAAACATAGCATATGATTATAACTACGACTAATTTGTCAAGGACAAGATTTTCCTGTAAAACTTGATACGTCTTTGATTGCTTTTAAAGACCTCAATCACTGAATGCAAGGTCATTTCATTCCATCATGGAATGCTGTAAATAATAGTTCTGCTTTCTGCTTCTAGTTCCCCCATTATCTACCTGTCATTGCAGTTTCTACATGTCTCATATTTTTACCAGAAGTTTTAGTATATTGATTATTTATTTCATAGATAGAATTAGAGATACTCCCAAAAAGATAGAATTGAAGATATCATTAGCTTATCACCAAAGGTTGTATTCCCATGTGTAGCACAGTCCAACACTTATATCCCATAATGGGAAGCAAGGAGAAAGTTCCTCCAAAAACGGTACCCAAAGCAAAAGTTCAACTGAGAGAATCAACTATAGAAAGGAAGCCCTTCCAAGAAGCTAACAACCTCAACATGTAAGGATGGATAATTTTCTTTGCATTGACAAAGAGTGTTCTCACAACCAACATTAATAGCTACACTTCAAGCCCAAGCTAGTCGGGTCGGCTATATGAATCCTTAGTATCCATTTCCTTCCATTTGGACCAATTTCATCCCAATACTCAATAATTTGGAATTCTCTATTACTAGAGGCTTTCTACAATTTCTACCAGCAAAGAGAGATCTAAACAACGCACATATAAACTGACTAGATTAAACTCTTAACAAACATTGAACTTGTAAGTGTACCATCAGGACTAAGCCTTAATTCCTTGATATATCCTTTTCTGTCATCCATATACTCCAAACCTGTGTTTAGAATAACTTAAAAGAAAAATTATCCTCTTCCTATGCAACATTTAAACTCCAGCCAGTAGCTGATAAAGGTGTCACCCATATTTTTTCCACAACTGCCAAAAGAAAATTCCAGCAAGCAGCAGCTCAACCCTGACAAAGTTCTGTTTCCAATAGTCTCCATGAAATACTAACATGATTTCCAAATAAATTGAGGGAGAATTGAAGACCTATTCTTATGTGTTATTTTGGTTCTATCCTTTTCTTCTACATTTTATCTGCTTCTCCACCCCATCCCCAACCCAACCAACGGAAAACTGTTTTAACTCAGCCTCTATGTTTCTTTGATAAGTAGGTCTGCCTCTGAAATTTCTGAACGTGACACTTGAAGGCTCTGTTAATGTATCCTCAACCATAGAAACTTCAGCCTTTTTTCTAGGATCTTCACTTGTCTTGTGCTAGCTTTGAAGTGCATTAGGCAATCTCAAAGCTATTCTGGAACTCCTTACTGGGCAGTTTCTGCATCTACCCATATAATGATCAAAGGAAAAGGGTGATCAGGCCTAATGAGGATAAATTGAGTTCAGTTTAGTAAATGAATCACCTAGTACATGGAAGAAAAAGATGGAAAAAGTGTAATCCGCTTATACCTCATCCCACGTATACTTTGTCTTAGTTCTCCATTGCTTTGTGTTTCTCCCTTGATGCACCTTATCGTTGTTCATGGGTTTCTGCATTCATGGAGGTTTTGGTTGACTGGTACTAGTAACTTCCTCCATTGTCCAAGGCATGACTATCCCCATTTTTAGCTTAAAGCCCACATAGTACGATGCCTTCATCTTCTGAAACTTTAGTACCTGATTAATTGCCTATAGTTCTCTGTCTATATTAACCTTAACTTCTCATTTCACTATTATTTCACCTCAAGTTTATTGTATTCATTGACGATGTGTTATTTTCTTGTTGAACAAAATTACTAGAATGAAACTGCAACAATAAATGATAGATGGGATGTGGAACGGGATGATCGCTCCGAGAAAAAAAGTCAATTCAAGTCCGCTGATCGTCGTAGAACTTGCTTAAGGAGAAGGATGCGTAAGTTTTTACTTTCACTTCACAATTGGTCTGCTTTGACTAACACTGTCTAATGAGAAATTTTTATGTCACCCTGTGATTCTACATTCATTTGTTCATCATTTTTAATTAGTGTAGAAAGTTTCAGAAATATTGGCAGAGTAAACTTTTAATACTGATATAGAATTGTTTAGAATTTTCATTGTAATGATCTAAAGTATAATTTAGTTCCACAGATGTTCATTCTCCTTAGTAGATGACAATGGCTTCTTACTTGTCCCGGGGTTCTCATTCTCGGGTAAATGCATGATTTACAGTAATGAATGCTGTTAGCTGCTTCTAAAGCTGTGAATAGGAGTGAATTTACTAGCCTGGGAAGGTGGGCTTATCTGTTTCGTTTATTCTATTCCCAAGATGATTAGAAATTTAGATCTAGAATTCTTCCAAATAAGCAAATAATGAAAGTTCTCTTGAAATTTCTCCAGGTATAATGTTGCAACTTTGTCTTCGTAATTCATACAAAATACGATCTCCCAGCAATCAAATTAAAAACGATAATCAAAGAAATGATGCATCTACTCTCTTCGACTCATGTAATAGTGGGCAACAAAAAATGTAGATCTATAAGATGGGATATGGACTTGTTATTTTATTTCACAAAGCTATGTATGTCATAAGTTTATATTAACTTCCGGTTATGCTTTGTGATTGTTAGGCTTATACCCTCTACTATCTTTACATGGCTGATTAGTGGCCGCAAGTTATATTTAATTTACCAGAGGTTGCAGGTAATATTTGTTCACCTGTTAGTTATTCTTTTCAGGAAAAATGAAGAAACGAAAATTATATGAAGACTTTGATGAATATCCTGAGACAGTATTCCAAGCAACTTTTGGTAATAAGTGGTACACTTGGTCTTTTAGGCCTGGTAAATCATCTGCTTTTGAAGATTTATTTTCCCGAAGACAAGAAACGGACTGGTCAGAAAGAAGGCATTGCAGATGGAATGATGAAAGTGAGAATGACACTGAATCCCACTATGAAGCTTGTAATGTGGGGTCATACTCTGAAAGAACAATTCTTGGTTTGCCACCAAAAGGTCCTCTGAAGCTTGAGGATGTTAAGAACGCGTAAGTTCTAAATGCTTTGTACTCTCTATGGTCAAAGATATATATGGAAGACTAATGTCATCATTATGAATGTCGTTGCAGCTTTCGTTTATCAGCTCTGAAGTGGCATCCGGATAAGCATCAAGGTCCTTCACAGGTCAGTTTGTAGTTATATAATTTGTTTGTTTGACCTCGTATGTGATCAAACTTATTATCGTATGCACCAAATAATGCTATTAGTATTTATAAAAAGAGGAGCATATCGTAGGAGGTCAAAAGGAAATATATCAAAAATGATTACAATCATCGTTGCTCATGGATTTGACTTGTAAAAACCCTTGTTAGATGAGGTAAAGTGTGCTGAGGGCGAGCTATAGAGTGTATTCTTGCCGTCTTTACTGTCAAGAAACCCATCATCTACTAGAGTCAGGTACATTGATAGACATTTTCCCGAGGTTGAAGGAACATATATAGCAGCTATCTTATGAGTCTGTTTGGATGGGCTTATAAGCAGCTTATTTTAAGTGGCTTATTAGTCAAAAAGTGACTTAAAAGCCGCTTTTTGAGAAGTTAGGATAAGTCCAAAAGTTTTTAAGTTACCAAACATATATTAATGGGCTTATAAGCTTATAAGCCACTTTTAAGCTCACCCAAACAGGCTCTTATACAGTGTGGCAGTGTGGCTGTTTGTGGATATGACTTGTAAAAGACAACCTGGAAGATTGCTAGTTTGTATTTTGGTCTTAATTGTGGTAAGAGCGAGCTATAGACCTCATTCTGATGTCTCTAGTTTCAAGGAAAATCCAGGTTCAATATGTGAAAATAGACATTAGCATGGTTGTTTGTTCCGAGCAATTTCTAGTTCGGAACGAATTTACTGTTCTAAACACTGAAATAAGTATCGATATGTTCAACATATTTGCAGGTGTAAGTCAGAGCGAGTAAGGGAGGAAATAGAGACTGTCGATATTGAATGTAACTTTATTTGTACTAAAGACTTATCTTCTGCGGTGCAATGCACTGGGCTATCCTTATTTTTCAGCGTCAATGCCTACATGAGAACTTTGGTGTTGTGTTTTAGAATTTAGCTACTCATATTCGTATTCTGGGAGTCCTACTGACAAGATGAGTTGTTGCATTTTGTGCAGGCATCAGCAGAAGAGAGATTCAAATCTTGCGTAACTGCATACAAATCGTTGTGCAATGCACTCTCCCCAGCTTAACCTCTTTCAGTTCTCTTCTATATGATGTTTCCATGGATTCTTTTTCTTGGAGTTTTAAGAAGCAAAAATACCATTCTCATTTAATAATAGCTCACTCTTGTGTATTCTAGGTTAGATTTGTTTGTTAACTTTGTTTCTCTCTGGCAATAGAGGGCTCTGATTTTCCTTGTAGTGCCATGAAAATTTGGTCAATAAACCTGTATAATCTTGTACTCCATACGATAATACAATCAAAGAAATACGCAATCTAATGTGTTTTCTTGGTTGCTTTTTTTTTTTTTTTTTTTTTTTTTTTTTTTTCTCCCTCTAATCATTATGTTGGCATCATTAATCAATTGCAAGGTTACAGGCTTAAAAACAAAAGACCACAGGCCTGATGGGAAGATTATCGTAGATGAAGTATACAACTTTTATAAAATTTTTATAAGAGGCGGGTGGACTGATACAGGTCTAAATGGTGCAACATGGTTAGTGAAGAATCATATAACTATTCTTTTATAGCTTTGAATTGAGGCTAGGTTATTGTAAGATTGAAGAAAAATATATTAGTGTAAGAAATGAGAAATGTTGACATGGACACTCGAAAAATCAGAATAATTGTATAGGATAATTTTAACGTTTTCATTTTCCAGTTAAAGTTGCTCTATAGGGAGAGGTCCTGCAGAGTTCTACTGAAACCACAATAATGTTCTAGACTATTATTAAAGAATTATACTCTAGTTTCCTTTTTTGGTTATCTGAAGAAGTTTGAATGATAAATCAACTCCTTTTACTAGAGACAAAGAACAGGAAAAAATCAGAAGAAAACACAAGCACAAGTTACACAACTCTTTTACTCGTAGGATTTGTTGCATCTCAAGCTTTCCAAATTCTTTCAAACTTAATTGGACAATCTTTCTCTGTTTCTTCCTCAGAGTCTTCTGCAACCCTTTCTATAACTTCACCTGCTGCTTTTAATCTTCATCAGTATCACCACCTATACAATGGCCATTACAAATGAATCTTCAGTAAATGTAAAGTGAAAGGGTTAGAGATTATTAGAGTTGGAAACTCACTATAACGCACATCAACATACTTTTAAAAAGTATATTTAACATATCCAACTTCAACCAGACGACCATCGGCCAAATTAAAAACGTACCCTAGGTTATATAGATCATAGATGTAACAAATATTATGAACAGATCATTTTCCTTACGTTATTGCATTCAATATATCAGTTATGCACAAATTAATCAGCCGATAATTTAACACAGAAGTCGAACTTAATATATTGATCTCGAAGATCCATTCCATTTTGCTTACCTCAAATTCTGTCCAGGGCATAAACTTTAAGCATGTTGTTTCCCAAGTCCTCATGATTTTCTTGGATCTGCTCAACAAAAGTCACAAGGGAAGGAGAACATTCTGATACCTCGATTCGCTGCAGTGTCCTATTATATGCAAAACCTTCAGGAATCTCATTTAGCCACCCGCAGTTCTTGAAGATTCAACCCCCTAAATTCCACCTCTGTTACTTCCCACTCTTTTCCTCCAAATGCATAACCCTTCAGTTGGAGCACCTCGAGTGTGGGCAAGTTGCTAATGCTTGTCATCTTCGACCACAAAAGACGGGTGCCACAAAGTGTCAGCTTCTTGAGATTTGGTGGGAAACAACGTGGATGTGGAATGGTTGTAAATATTTCAATATTTAGTGCCTCTAGCTCATGTAAATATGTAAGATTATCTAAGCATCCTGGCTCACTATTGAATTCGTCCTTATTGCCAGAGATCCCCAGTTTTTTCACCTTTTTAATCCCTTCAAATACTTCTTTTGTGCAACCATCAGGTCTCAGCCCAGAAACACTATGCAAGTTTTCCAGAACCTGGTACTTAACTTCATTAGCTGATGATACCTTTGGAGGAGAACACAGATGCACCCCTGTAAAGTGGAGATTCCTCAATTGAGACACTTCCCAAATTCCATTTGGTAAACGTATGGTCCGTCCAGATAAAACCATTACATCTTGATGAAAAATAAAAGTTTGTAAATTGCAAAGATTGGCAATTTGTAGATAACTAGGAAACCAAGGAACCCTCACAGCCAAGTACCTTAAAGAAACAAGGTTTACTAGTTCCCTAGGGAATGAATCTATTTTTAAGGTCTCCAAGTCCAGTATTCTAAGAAGTTTGAAAAGGACATGATCTAAATTATAACGCCTCCCCTCCTCCATACAAGAATAATGAATAGAACGTATCTTGGTATTAGTGATTAGATCATCTAAAAGAATGTTAGGGGAGTCCTCTTCTTGCTTTGAATTGTACTGAAATCCACCGAAGACCTTGAGGATAGATCCTTCTAGCAGGTCTCCCAGAAATTGGGGAGTTGACAACGTACAAAAGATTCCGATTTTCAGCTTCTCTCAAGCATAGATCATGGAGGAGGTCGTGAATCCTACATGTCTTGATTTTGCCATCCAAACTTCGCTTGCTAACAACAACTAGACTTTTATCAATAAGATCGTGTAAAATATTTAGCAGCCACTTTTTCCAACCCCACAAACCTCTTTAGCTCTAAGAGTCCTTCCGCAACCCATAATCTAATCAACTTCTTCACAGAAATCTCTCTAGATTTCGGGAAAACTCCCAAGTACAGAAAGAAGGATTTCATATTTGAAGGGAGATGATTGTAGCTCAAATGATTGTAGCTCAAAGCGAGCACTCCTGAACAATGTTGATAATCATCAAGATTTACTAAAGAGCTCACACTTTGAGCTACTTCCGGTGTATCCTAATGATGTTTTATGTTAAAAATATGATGAGTTAAGCTAATTAGTTGTATGTTGATGTATAGGAGGATAATGGGGCCAAAGAAAGATGATTTGAGCGAAAAATGGAGCCAAAAAGCAAAATTTAGTAGAATTTAAGGATGTGGTGCGTCGTATGACCATAGCACAGCCCCGAGACGAAATTTTGATGAAGAAAAATATTTCCGAGTCAGTGAGCTAACTCCCTATCACATAGCCATCGCACAAGAGTGAGACAAATAAGTCTGGGGTCCTGAAGGGTCCTGTGCGTCGCACAAGACTTCAGAGAAGTTCCAGGAACCTGGTGCTGTAGTTGTGCTTCGCACTGCTGTAGCGCCATGCCAAATACTCTGCAATTTTGTAAAGCGGGACAGTTTGATCATTTGGCTTAGGAACGTGATTTAAAAGCCTAAAAGTTGATTTTTAAAAGAGTTCTCAACCTAGAAAAGGAGAGAAGGAGGCTAGGACAGTGGAGAACAAGGATCTAACGAGTTTTCTTAACTCTTTCAATCCTTTCCTTGGGCTTTATTGATTGTGGTTGCTTATGTCATGAATCTTGTGAACATGAATGGCTAAGTCACCCTATCTAGGGCTTGACGGAACCATTATTGGATGATGTGTTGAATATTTTATTACTTTATCAAGGTTGACATTATTATTCCTGATTATTCAACTATGTTATGATTGCTTTCGATTGTAGAGCTCACAATTGAATGTGCCCTTTGTTCTTGTAAATCCTTGGAAGAGTATTTTGAGTTAGGGTTAGTTGAATAGCGATACTTTAACCCAAATAGGAATTATTTAGGGAAGAAAAGCGGGGTAAGTTCGGAAAAAATGAACCCTTATCGTGGTCACGTGGGTAGTCCATCTTATCATCTTGTGTTAACTTGGAAAAGTAACTCGGGATAGTTATTGCTTGTTATTGGAGAATACTAGTGATAAACTAGGAGCTCATGATCATTAGGGATAGTCAAGCGAGATTGAATGCGTAGTATTCGATACATCACTCCAATAATTGGGGAAGTCATGTCCTAGGCCTTAATTCTTGAAATCTTATCTGCTCTTTGCTGCTTGCTTTTAGTTGATTATTTTTTTAGTTCTAATTTTACATAATTACCATTATAAATCATTCTTGAAATTGTTTGAACTAAAACTTGGTAAAAGTTAAGTTACGAATTAACATTTGCTCTCTGTGGGATTCGACTCCGGACTTGTTAAACCGGGTTATATTTGCAGCGACCGCTTATCCTTTTTTTGGCCGAGTTTTGGGCATGATCAAATTTTGGCGCCGTCGCCGGGGAGCATCAATTTAGTTTGTAGCTATAAATATTGCTAGGTTTTTAGTTTAGATAATTTAGGTCTTGTGCATATTACTTTTTTTGTTTAAGCAATATGGCATTTTACCCTTCCCCGAGCCCCTATTATGACGATTCTTTGTTTGCTTATGATAGTGAGTTTAAGAACATGATGAAGTGCTTGCTTGAAGAAGGGTGTAAGAATCAACAAGTCATGGAGGAATTTTGGGATAATAGCCAAAAATATGACTTGACTATTGAGAGGATAGATGAACAAAAAGGAGAATTCAAACCATTCAGTCCTGTAGTAGTGAATGATATCGACATTGAGGAAAAGTCACTAGAGTCAAGTGCGAAATTGAAAAACTTAATACTGGAGGACTTGAGTGTGTATGAAAGTGAGGATGTCAAAAATGAAATACTATTGGAGTTTAAGCGTATTAGGCCTCATTCAAAACGCTTATCGACATTGTGTTTGGATGGTGATGTGGGAGCTGATCCGTCCGAGTCTTTGAAGGAGTCTAATAAGGAAGAACAAGGTGTTTTCGTTATTGAATTAATTACGATAAATCGAGAAAATGGCATGCCTCGGTTAAAGGCCAAGACGTGCACAATGAATATTAGGGGACTTGGCTACTTGAATTTGCACTACCCTAGGAGCACGATCGTAATCTTGAATCCAAATTGGGGAGGCAATTCATCTTGTCAAAGTGGAGAGAAAAGTTAGGATATTGATACTTGTCGTGCCACGACGTTAAATAAGGCGCTGATTGGGAGGCAACAAGTTGCGTACATCCTCAACCGGTTGAACCGAGGACAATAATATATGGAAAATATATTAGTCACAAAGCACAGTTGGCTAATAAGAAATTTTCGGGAATTTTGGTCATTCTTGACATGATTGAGACGCTTCATTGTAAAGGAAAGATCAGAGATTAATGTTCTCCAAAATGTTGAAACACATTTGAATCGAAGAAGAGACCGCACACATAACCTGCTGAGGATGTCCATGAGTATTTCCTCTTGGAAGTGACTTCCCGGGGCCTAGATAGGACAAGAAAATGCTATAAGACAAAATTTTAAAGTATTCGAATATTAGACTATTCCAACCAAGAGTTTAGAACAGATAAACCTGGAAATTTCTTGATTTTTTATGTCTACTGTTAATTAACGAATTCTTGAAATTTTCAAGTTGGTGAAATACAAAGTTCATCTGTAGTGGCAACAAGAGAGTATCAGATGACCTTAGCTATAATTGCATCCATGTTTGTGACCTTAGCTATTATTTCTTTGGTGTTACCAGGATAATTAGCAACAAGGATTCCTCACCCGGATCGAGATATCTAATACGGTTCTTTCTATCTATTTTATTCGCACTTTAATCTTATTACTTTCGATCATCTCTTATCATTTCCGTATTGTCAATTATCATCATTGGAAATCGTGCATATATATATTTATAATCTAGTAAATCAGTGCAATTCCGTATTTTATTCGGCTAAATTCTTAATCTAAACTATTGATCGTGACTCCGCAAATACAAATTTAATTGTTAATTGGCCTAAAATCGGATCTAGGTTAAACACGTGGCTTTTGAATCACTGGAGTCGTAGTGCAATTCTCCACTCCTTTAAAGTTTAAACCAGTAAAATGAAATTAAAGATGCCCTAAAAAGGAAGGGGTATAATTGTAAATAAAATATTGTGCAACTTTAAACCAACACAAATTTAAGTTATACACTGCATAACCAATTTCTAATACAATGGACCAAATGTCCGATAAAAAATAATCTCTGTATTACTTATCCATGTATTACTAATCCCTGTATTATTAATCCATGTACTACAGTTCCTGTACAACTTCTTTCCCTACCAAACGACCCCTGATTGCCTTAATACCTTTGTTTACTATAAATACTACTCCCTCCGTTCCATTTTATGTGTCATAGTTTGACTTGGCACAAAGTTTAAGAAATAAAGGAAGACTTTTGAAACTTGTGGTGTAAAATAAAGCAAAGATGTTTGTGTGGTTGTAAATCATTTCAGTAATGGTAAAACTGTAATTTTGAAGTTAAATTGTTACCAAATTTAGAATGCTGCCATTCTTTTTGGAACAGACGAATAAGGAAATGCTGCCACATAAATTGAAACGGAGGGAGTAGCTCTTTTGTAACTATGGAAAGCATTCAGAAAATAATCAAAAATATTTATCTTTGTTTTATTGCTATTGTTCAATTTTCTTTATCGTATTTCTTGTTATTTTTCAACTTTGATATGAACAATTGCTTGTTAACCCAAAATAAATTTAATTTATTATTCTAATCAGATTTAGGCCAACACAAAGTCAAGATAAGGAGGTAAATTTAATATCGTAAATTATAAGGGAGGAAAGTATAACGAAGGCAAACCAGAGCGAAGGTTTTTGAAATTATCCCTTTAAACTATTAACATCCACTTTCATATATAGCCCTTATATTATAAAGTCAAACACTTAACACCCCTAATTATGTGTTCATGTTGTTAGTATATCTTTATTTTTACCATGATTTAAATAATCTAAAAAAAAAGAAAAACTACAAGAGATATTAAACCCAAGGGTAATTTGATCAATATCTCCATCATAGTCTCGTCTTTGCCTTTGACGTCCCAATAAAGCTCCAACATGAAGGTAATTTTAAATCAGTTAAAGATTGAGGGGTAAATTTGAACTTTTTCTCTCAAAGAATATGGACATTTGAGATCCGCCTATTCAGTCTTTGAGCTTTGTTAATAGGGGCAAGAGCATGAATGAACCAAAAGTATAACGATTTGGCAAAATTGAATCATTTCGGATTGTATAGGGAAGATAAACATTTTCCCTATATGTAATTGCCAGTTGTTAGACGACTCTAAGATAGTAATCTCTTGGCTGGTGGAGTTGACTGAGCAGGCCTTTGGGGTTCTTACCTCTAACGTATTTGATTATTATGGATTAGTTAAAGAAATCTATGAGAAAAGTGATTACTATGTTAAATGAAATAGGAGAATCGTTTGCTCGGATTTGTTCAAAATTTGTACAGAGAACACAGAACAGCTTCTCCCTACAAGCAGGATCTCAAGAGTACTCGATTTCAACTTTACTACTATAGTGAGTAGTGATATACAAGAAGCTAGCAATTCTTCCAATAACTTGCTTTTGCACCCTTCCCTCTCCCACCTTTTAGGGCTTAGATTACATTACAAAAATTTATAATAAAGGCCAGATACATCATTGCTCGACAACATTTGTATTATTAATGGCATGTGATGGTCATTGGTAATAATTTACAACAATTTAACATTGCATGTTTCACTTGGGGAAACTGAGAAGAGAATGACAAAGAGAACACGGAGGAGAAGCTTATGACTAATCAATAATCTGAGTCTGTTTCATCCCACTACACTACCTGAATCTGATTCAAGTCTACTTCACAAAAATATTATTCTCATTTACATTCAATTAGCTCTATTCGAGTTCATTTCATCCTAATACACTACTAATTCACGTTTACATCACATTACCACTCGCCTTTATTTTTCACTGAAAACACATTTGACGCAATCTCACTACCATATGGACCAGTGAAGTGAACCTCAGAGGCTAATACCAACCAAGTCTGCACAAAAATATACCATTATCTCAGAGCCGCAAACCAGTTTGAGATGTCAAAATATTTGCTATATGTACACCATCGAATGACAGATTCTTACACAAAATACATGTACAGATGTCAGTAACCACATAACCAACAAAAGATGAACAATGTAAACTATGGGAAGTTTATCTGTGTGATAAATAATGTCACAGACCGTTGCAGATATATGCATAAGTCAGCAGGATTCCTGGGATCTCTGGGGTATACAATTTGTTACATCTCAAATAAGAACAAATATAATTCATGCCACATGCAGAAAGGTACTAATCCATCATAAACGTTAGCCTTTAACATGATGTCGTACGAGGACACATATGGAGTCATGCATCTAACTAAGGATTTCCCTTAAGACCAAAGGCTATTCCACACCAACTATAGGAGGAGGCAACATATTTTACACAGATAAGACCAGATGACCATCATTGCCTAGTATCACGATTCTTAAGATAGCTTCCTTGAGATGTTAATAGTAAGGAGAACAATAACAATAGCTTCCTTGAGATGTTAATAGTAATGAGAACAATAACAATAGGGGCAAAGTCGTAACAAAACAAGAGGCCAATTGTACTTCGTCTTATTCAGCTAAGAGCCTGTTTGGGTGGGCTTCTTATAAGTAGCTTATAAGCCAAAAGTTGTTTATAAGCTATTTTTGAACTTTTGAATTATTTTTAGCACAAAAATGCCTATAAGCATACTGCTTTTTGACTTACCAAACACTCAAAAAGCATATATGTGCTTATAAGCTACTTTTAAGCTTACCGAAACAGGCTCTAAATCATGATCTTCGCCTGTTAGTATACGTAAGATGCCTCTAACTAGAATAAGAAAAAATTACCTGCAAGTTACATCGCTATCATGTTGTGAACTTTCCTTCAAGTCCATTAGACTGCAACCTGGCACTGTTTCCAACCCCCCTTTTCTTCCTCCTCTTCTTTGTTTGAGCTACTTCATCCCAACAACCAGCTGCAGCATGGATGTTGACCTCTAATAAATAATACTTCCTCCGTCCCAATTTGTTTGTCATAGTTTGACTTGGCACAAAGTTTAATAAAGTAAGGAAGACTTTTAAAACTTGTGGTCTAAAATAAGGCATTGATATTTGTGTGGTTATAAATGATCAAAAAGTAAGTTTGGAGTTGAATTATTGCCAAATTTAGAAGTATGACAATCTTTTTGGGACGGACTAATAAGGAAAGTATGACAAACAAAGTGGGACAGAGGGAGTACCAAAAGTTTTTGGGATCTTGTTCAATTACCTTAGTTGCAATTTCTTCTCCAAAAATTAGAACCCCTATAAAATGGGCTGACACAAGCAACTCAGACCACAATGAGGATTCCAGAATGCTCTTTAGAGAAGATTAGCCGTGCACCACTAAAGTGCAAAATCGGACTTTACACCAAACATATCACTCATGTCAGCGGAGTTTGTTCTTCCTTCTGTTACCAATCCTTCACGGGAACAAGCACATGAGACACCAACAAACGTGATTTCATCTGGACGATGGATGTATTGCGAGTATTGTTTTGTACATTCAAGTAGTTAGGGGTAGTTTTGTTATTTATGGAACTTTGTAACTAACTAGTTAGTTATAGGTGGTTGTTAGTTAGTTAGTTATGATCTTAGCTCATAGATTAGTTAGTTGGATTGAGTCTATAAATAGGAATGTACATTTACATTGTAATTCATTCTATCAATACACAAATGCAGTTTTCATAATTGCTCTACAATTTTCTCTCTCTAGATTCTCTTTAGAGTTTGTTCTTCCCCAAATTCTAGGGTTGATAGTTGAGCTTCACATGAGCTGATTTGTGAAACTTAACATGGTATCAGAGCTTGATCCTGATTCAAGCTGCCAATCTATTTGCAAATTTCTTTACGATTTGGTTTTCTGTCTTCATTTTTCTTCACAAACACAGTAAGCAGATTCAGTCTTTATTCTGGAAATGGCTGTGACTAGTGGACCAGGAAATGGAGGCAGTTTAAGTGGTGAATCGACTGAATCAATGATGATTGATCACGCACATCCACTGTATCTCCATCCTTCAGACACTTCAGGTTCCATTAATGTTCCAATTCAGCTTGTAGGCACTGAAAATTACACTATGTGGAGTAAATCCATGGAGATTGCCCTGTTAACTAAGAATAAACTAGGCTTTATCAATGGAGATTGTAAGAAATCTGTCTTTAATGTTGCCCTGCACCAACAGTGGGATAGGTGTAATGCTGTGGTACTTTCATGGATAATGAGCACTGTAGCTAAAGAGTTAGTAACAGGCATTGTTTTTGCATCTGATGCACATCATGTTTGGGATGATTTGAGGGAACGTTTTGATAAAGTGAACACCTCACGTGTTTTTCAGCTTCATAGAGAGATTACTACCTTGACACAGGGAGTGAATTTAGTGTCTGTATACTTCTCACACTTGAGAAATCTCTGGGATGAGTATGACACTATGATACCACCTCCTGATTGTGGATGTCCCAAGTCCAAACTCTTTCTTGAGCATGTTTTGTTTCAGCGACTTTTACAGTTCCTAATGGGTCTAAATGAATCTTATAGTCAGGCTAGAAGTCAGATTCTGATGATGATACCTGTTCCAAGCTTGAACCAGGCTTATGCCTTGATTGTGCAAGATGAAAGCCAAAGACCTCTGGCAAATGCATCTTGTCTGACACCCTCTCAGGATTCCCTGGCATTCTATAGCAAGAAAGGCAACTCCAGTTTTAGGCCTAGGAAAAACAGAAATGTACAATGTGAGCACTGTGGGTTAAAGGGACATACCAAGGATGGTTGCTACCAGCTCATTGGCTACCCAGCAGGTCATCCTAAGAGTGTTAGCAAGGGTCTTAACCAGAGTTTCAATACCTCAGCTCATTCAGTCTCATAGAATGACCTGAATAACACTGAACCTAGTGGGATCCAAATCAATTCAGTGCAATGCAGCACCCCCAGACCAAATGCTGTTAGTTATCCTGGAATCCCTCCCATACATACACCTGGTTACCATCAGGGACAAGTACCTCTGTCTGGACCATATCAGATCCAACAGGGCTATCCACCACCATACTATCAGGGATACAATACCAATGCTGTGCCTCAAAGGCCAATGTATCATGCTCAACCATATGGTGCACCTGCTCCCCATCAAGCACATAATGCTGCACAATTATTCTCACAGGAACAGTATCAGGAGATTCTACATATGCTGGACAAAGGAAAATCTCAAGAAATGCAGGCTAACACAGCAGGTATCACTACTGCTTTCCTGACATATAATAGTTGTGACAAGTGGATAATTGATACAGGTGCTTCATGTCATATGGTGTGTGATGTACGTTTGTTAAACAACTGTAAGGTAATGACACAAACTAAAACAAGCAAAGTACACCTGCCTACTGGTAGTCTAGCTGAAGTAAGTCATGTTGGTGCTGCATTAGTGTTTAAGGATCAAACTATCACTAATGTACTCTGTGTGCCAGACTTCAAGTTCAACTTGCTTTCAGTGTCAAAGCTGACCAAAGAACTTAACTGTTCAGTCACATTCTTCCCTGATCTCTGTATATTTCAGGACATCTTGAGTGGGAAGGTGATTGGGACTGGTAAGGAGGAACAAGGCTTGTATGTGATGGATATGATTCAGCAGTCAGCTAAGAAGGCAAACAATCTGTATGCTGCAGCATCCATACATGATTCTATTGATGTGAATAAAGAAGGTTTTAGTACCTGGCATAAAAGACTAGGTCACATATCTGTAAATACAATGAAAATGATAGCTAGTCTAAAAGGTGTAAGAAATGAGAATGATCACTGTACTGTATGCCCTCTTGCTAAGCAAATAAGACAACCTTTTCCTTTGAGTACTACTGTCTCTTGTATCCCTTTTCAGCTAATGCATGCAGATGTGTGGGGTCCCTATAGGGTACCCACCTATGATGGCAAAAGGTATTTCCTAACTCTTGTGGATGACTATACTAAGTACATTTGGATCACCTTGCTAAGTACCAAAGATGAAGTGGTTGTAGTCCTGAGAAATTTCTTCAAATTCATTCATACTCAGTTTGGAACTGGAATCAGAATTCTTAGATCAGATAATGGTGGAGAGTTTTTTAACTCTCAGATGAGTGAGCTTCTCACAACTCATGGAATCCTACATCAAAGTAGTTGTGCCTATACTCCACAACAGAATGGAGTAGTGGAGAGAAGGCACAGAACTATACTTGAGACTGCCAGAGCACTAAGATTTCAAGGGCATATTCCTCTTAAGTTTTGGGGAGATTGTATCCACTCAGCTGTGTATATTCTGAACAGGCTTCCATCTCAACTTTTACAAGGTCTATCTCCCTATGAATTGCTGCACAAGCACCCCCCCAATCTTAAACATCTGAGAGTTCCGGGTTGCCTGTGCTATGCCAAGCTCCTTCATGAGCATGATAAGTTTGGTCCTAAGGCTATCTCTGGTGTATTCATGGGTTATTCAGCCTCTAAGAAGGGGTATAAGGTGTATGATCTACACTCTAGGACCTTCCTCATCAGCAGAGATGTTACTTTCCATGAGAATGTGTTTCCCTTTCAGGAGATGTCAGTCTCTCCTTCTTCAAAATTTCCTATCCTACAGTTCATAGACAACTCCGACACTCAACCTATAACACTACAACTACCTAGCACAGCATCACCTGCCACCTCAAACCCAATTCCACCATGCTCTACTAACACAGAACCTCCTGTACTACCCACTAGAAAATCCAGCAGACCAAGCAGACAGCCTGGTTGGTTGCAGGATTACATTACCACACCTGGCACTAAAAGTGTCCACCCCATCTCCAATAACATTTCATATGATCACATTTCACCTGCTTACAAGGCAGCATTACTTGCCCAATCTTCCTGTCTTGAACCAAAGAGTTTTTCTGAAGCAGCTAAGGATCCTAAATGGATACAGGCCATGCAGCTTGAGATAGCAGCCCTGGAGGACAATAAGACATGGAGGATTGTCAGGTTGCCTCCAGGTAAAAAGGCTATAGGGTGCAGATGGGTCTATAAAGTGAAGTACAAGGCAAATGGGGAGGTGGAAAGATATAAGGCCAGGTTGGTGGCCAAGGGGTACAGTCAGAGGGAAGGCCTGGACTACCAAGAGACTTTCTCTCCAGTTGCCAAAATGGTAACTGTCAGGAGTGTCATCTCTGTTGCTGCAGCTGAGAACTGGCCCATTTTTCAGATGGATGTCTATAATGCTTTCTTGCAAGGAGATCTGTTTGAGGAAGTGTACATGGAGGTCCCACAGGGGTTTACCAGACAGGGGGAGTATGTAAGCAAGCTGCAAAAGTCCCTGTATGGCTTGAAACAGGCTTCCAGACAGTGGAACATCAAGCTCACACAGGCTCTCATTCACTTGGGTTTTAGACAAAGTCTGTATGACTACTCACTTTTCATCTTACACAGGGGGAGCAGTACTGTCATCTTAGTCATTTATGTAGATGATTTGCTGTTAACTGGAAATGATGGACACTTAATTGCTCAAGTTAGGCATGATCTGCAGCAAACCTTCAAGATGAAGGACCTTGGTCAGTTGAAGTTCTTTCTGGGCATAGAGTTCTCTAGATCAGGCAAAGGGATTTTGGTGAATCAGAGGAAGTATGCACTAGAGTTGATATCTGATTTAGGACTAAGTGGGGCCAAGACAGCTAACACACCTCTAGAAGTTAACCAGAAACTCACTTCTGTAGAGTTTGATAAGCTATTCCAAAAGGATCAGTTGACAACTGGTAAATTGTTGGAGGATGTTGGCAGTTATCAGAGACTAATTGGCAAGCTGTTATACTTGACCATGACTAGACCTGATATCTCTTATGCAGTTCAGTTGCTCAGCCAGTTCATGCAGACTCCAAAGCTCTCACACATGGAGGCAGCTAGAAGAGTTGTAAGGTACATCAAGAAGGCCCCAGGGCAAGGGCTCTTACTACATGCTGGAAGAAGCACACAGCTGAAAGTCTATTGTGACTCAGACTGGGGAGCTTGCATAGGGACTAGGAGGTCAATCACAGGGTATTTAGTGCAGTATGGAGGTTCCCTCATATCTTGGAAGTCAAAGAAGCAGGAGACTGTGTCCAGGAGTTCAGCAGAAGCTGAGTTTAGAAGCATGGCCTCAGCAGTAGCTGAGGTAGTCTGGTTGGTTGGTCTGTTCAGAGAGCTGGGAGTATAAGTTCATCTTCCAGTTGAACTATACTGTGATAGTAAGGCAGCACTCCAGATTGCAGCAAATCCCATTTTCCATGAGCGAACCAAGCACATTGACATTGATTGTTACTTTGTTAGGGAGAGGATTCAACTAGGCATGATCCAAACTGCACACATTTGCACTACTGAACAGTTGGCTGACATTTTGACAAAGGGACTTGGCAGGTCACAACATGGCCATTTGTTGAACAATCTGGGAGTTAAAAATGTTTTTCACTCTCCATATTGAGGGGGAGTATTGCGAGTATTGTTTTGTACATTCAAGTAGTTAGGGGTAGTTTTGTTATTTATGGAACTTTGTAACTAACTAGTTAGTTATAGGTGGTTGTTAGTTAGTTAGTTATGATCTTAGCTCATATCTTAGCTCATAGATTAGTTAGTTGGATTGAGTCTATAAATAGGAATGTACATTTACATTGTAATTCATTCTATCAATACACAAATGCAGTTTTCATAATTGCTCTACAATTTTCTCTCTCTAGATTCTCTTTAGAGTTTGTTCTTCCCCAAATTCTAGGGTTGATAGTTGAGCTTCACATGAGCTGATTTGTGAAACTTAACAGGATGCACCTTGCTTCATATTCTTATCTGTATCTTCTAGCCTACTAGTCATCAAGTCTGCATACAGATTAAGCCCATCTTTTCGGTTTCCATGGAACCAATACCCCAAAATCATTGCATTCCAGCAGACTGAGCTCTTGACCGATACCCGATCAAAAATTAAAAGAGCAGTATCCGTTCTTCTGGGGATTTTTTATTGTTAGTACCTTTTGAGTCTTCTATTGTAGGATAGGTGACTCAAGTTTTAAGTATTAGCTATAGGTGCCTTTTTTAAGATTAGTGCTAATAACAAATATATTAAAACCCCAATGTTTTCATATTAGTGCTAATAACAAATATATTAAAATCCCAATGTTTTCATATTTACACATACCCCCGCCTCCTCACCTCCCCCTCCTCTTCCTTTACCACCCTCCTCCTCCTTTTTCATCTCCACCTCCTCCATCTCCACTTCTTTGCCTCATCTCCGCCTCCTCATCTACCTCTCTCTATCCTCCACCTTCCCCACCTACGCCTCTTTCTTCACCCCCTTCACCTTCTCCTCCTTCTCAACTACAAAAATTCTTCCTAAAATCAAACAAGAAACAACAACAGATTCAGTTGTTGCAACAACTGCGACAGTTGTTCAACAACTTTGATGATTGTTGCAACAATTACAGAAGTTGTTGCAACAAATTCGATAAATTGTTGCAATAAATACAGTAAATTGTTGCAACAACAAATAAGAACTTGTGCAACAACTTTGAATTTGTTGCCGCAACTTTGAAAATTTGCTGCAACAAATTAGAATTTGTGCAACAATTTTAGAATTTGTTGGATCGATGTCAGAATTTCCTCAAATGGTTAAAAATTTATTATTTCTCAAATCTTCTCCATAGATCTTCATGATCAAACTAAAAACATACTTTACATTAAGAAGGAGAAGAAGAAGAAGACGACAATGACTGTAAATTCAAAAGAAGAATAGGAGAAGAAGATGATGATAAAGAAGAAGAGGAGGAGGAGGAGAAGGAGTAAGAAAAAAAAGAAGAAAATGCGGAAGAGAAAGAAAAAAGGAACAAGGAACAAGAGAAATGAAGAAGAAGAAGATGGAAGATAAGATTTGAAATTTGAAATTTGAAATTTGAAATTTGAAAATATGAGATTTGGGAAGGGAGGGATCTTTAAATTTTAAAATTTTCAGATTTTTCATATTACCCTAAAGTTTTAATAATTCTAATTGAATCCCAAAATTACTTAATTAGTACTAGTTATGTTTGACCCAGTCAAAGACACCTTTTTTTAAATGAAGACTTGAAGGGTACCTTCCCCCAAATCTTCTCGTTCTTCTGCATCTGTTATACATACGGATCGAAGTCATACTAATAATCAAATTCAAATTTTTAGATACCTTAATAATAAACCCATGAATAGAATTGCCTCAGTTCATTTGAGCTAAAGGAGCACAAGACCAAAGAGCAATTACTATAGTTGCATCATTACCATTCAACCCCGCTGCACCAAACAACCTAAGGCACTTCCCAGGGTTATGAGAATTCAAATATCCACGCATCATTCCACATATCCAATCGCAATGTTGTTGCAAGACGCAACATAGCTTTTGGCCATTGCATCAAACATTGATTCGTCCAATCAGCTGAATTAATCTAATAAAACCCAAAATTATCAATAGACTGGGACAGCCAGTTTCAAATGATCTGTAACTTCTTACACTATGTGATTCTCTACCAAGTCTCATCATCAAAAACTTTTGACATATCCAGCCACAAACCTTTAAAGATACAATTGTACTTAAGACACCATTGCACTTGAGCCAAACTCACAACTCAAAAGACCAGTCCTTTATGATATTGTACTTGTAAAAAGCTCTAACTGGCCATTTCTGAGTTAGTTAATTAAGATTTTTCTTTTCCAGGGAGTAGTGATCAAGGAATAAAGCAGGCAGGATGAAGCGAATCCACAAGAATAAGCACTACAAGCATATAGTGAACGGGATAGCCATTCTCATTTTATCCTCATATGCAACTCAAAAAACATGTGTTCAATTAATTCAGAGTATTAATAATCAATTCAGCTACGAACTGTTCCACTGAACTACCAATGAAGAATAAACACTATATTTCTCGTAAGAGTTAGTATATAAGACTAGCCATGCAAATAACAGGTACTCCAAAAGACAACGGTGCATTACTTTGTAGCAATGCTAATATAAGACTAGACAAGCTATAATAGGTAAATGCAAGGCGGTTAACCACTTGCTTCTAAGAGCATGAAATAAGCAAGCAGACAACTCTCACAAATACATTTTTAAATTAAAACACTGGCAAGCAATAGATAAACTGGTAATAGTAAGAGGTTGTAACATACATGATAACGGAAACAAAAAAAGTGCTTTCATCATACATAGCAAATACTAAGTAACTAACTTTGGAGAGATCAAACTTTCTGTAAAAGCGAATCCATTCTGAGTGGTATCACCTCGAGGCCATAATCCAAATGGTCCTCTTGATGTCCTAAATGCACTCCCACCATGTTGAAGATGTGCGGACCAGAATAATACTTCACCATCCGCAAACCTATATTTTGGTACGGGTGAATAGATCTCAGAATCTCCTACAGTAAGCAATGCATTCCAAGATTCCTTGACACCATAGTCGTTCATTATCCATAACTTAAAAGTGTCCTCCCTCTGAAAATTAGAAATAGAATAAACACAAAGCATCCCTTCCAATACAGAAACGCCAATATAGATGTTCCCCATCATGCATATCTGCTCTGGTAACAGTATCTCTCCGTGCACTTCATTTGAAATATTAAATAAAGCAACAGAATAATTTCTTGAAATACCAATCCAGTGGAATGCCCCATGTACGAATGCCAGAGAATGCGCAGCAGACAACACATTGCAAATGCCACTAGGATGTTCACAAATTTTTCTCCACTAACCACTTTTCAACTCGAGAATTTCACTAGGTACATCTTTTTTCTCTTCGATCTTAAGGATCTTATAGTCACCACTAGTTGAGTTATAACCCAATCCTAAACAAGTATATCCCTCAGGTGGAAGTTCTGTATGAGGAAGTACTATTGATTCTCCTGTGGAGGGGTTCCATAGCAAAAGTATGTAACGTTCATCAACAATACTATCACAAACCTCGATAATGGACAAGCCGTCACAACAGCAATAGATTGAGCAATACCGTGATTTAGAGTTTGAAGGGCAATCAAGTTTCTGTACATCTGTAACCAGTCGAACTGATGATAAAGGATAACAATATATGGAAAATATATTGATGCAGTCCAGCCTGATCAAGCCGCTGAGTTCGTGACTTTGAGACCATTCACGAGGAGTCTAGCTAAGGAGCTTCATGATGTCTACTTGATGGTGATTAAGAGCTATGATTGTGCAATGATGGAAGAAATACTTGGGGCGTTAGGAGCTTCAAAAACGGGCAGCTTCTTAGGATACTCAACAGATCCTCAACGAGCTCTTATTTGATACTTTGCATAGACGATCATAGTTAGGTGAATGATACTTATTTGGTCCTGCGTGGTCGTTTAAATTTAGCCTTTTCGTGGCTGTTCTTTGACCTTTTAGGCGTGTAAGGCTTCCTTATAAAAGCCTAACACTTAGTCTTATTTCATCAGTTCCTAGACATTACGTAAAAACACAGCTTTCAAGCTTTTCCTACAAGCACTTGAAAAATCGTTCCTTCTTGAGTGAAATCGGATTTGAATGATTTTCTCTTTGATCGAATTGTTATCAAGTCACAGGTTCGTCTTGAGGATAGTTCGTGTAGTCTAGGTGCTCTTTAAATCCTAACAAAGGGGTGAGTCGACTAGTTCCTACTAAATCCTTTGTTGAATTTCAATTAATGTCTTGCTTTTATCATTATTTCTTGCTTTCATAATTTAGATTGAATCAGTTGGTATGAGAGCTTGGAAAGGGATTGTTTCTACAATCCCAATCCCGTTCTTCGTGCCTTTTGGAATTAGGATTCTTAGATAGTTTCTTGAAATTTTCGTTTAAAAAAAAAAACGTGAAAAGAAGAAGAGACAGCCACATATTGTTATTGTTAATGCTATTACATGCCTAGGGTTTGAGAAGTAGAAGTTCTTGGCTGATTTGAGTTTGCTCTTGAAAACCCTAGCGAGTTCTTGGAGTGTTTCTTGGAACTTCTTGATGTTTTGCTTGAATTTCCTGTTGAACTTGTGTTGATTCTTGAGTTATTCTTGGACAACAACTTGTTGTTCTTGAAAGGCAATAGAAGTAGCTTGAATTTACCTTGAAATTGCTTGAGATCATACGTTGGAATTGTTGTTGTAGTTGCTGAAAATTTGAGTTTAATTGAGGAGAAAGAGGCGCTAAAATTTGATGTTAAAGGATGAAACCTAAGCCTAATTCAAGAGGGAAAACTTGTTCTGCTCAATTAAGGCTTGTCCTAGGCGCCTATTTAAGGGTAAAAAAATCAGATTTTCGTAGGATTTTCTTATTTCTTTGTGAACATCACTTTTAATTAGTAATTCTTAGATAATTCTTCTACTTAAGTGAATTATTAATCTTTGAGCTTGTAGGACTTCGTGCTAAAACTCAGAATTTTCCAACTTTCGTAGTTAATTCTTTGGCTTCCCGTTCTCACTTTAAAAGTTGTCCAGCTATAGAGTCACATTAATTCACTCATCCCGAAGAGAACTTGTGAACTTAAAGGTCGTTGAGAAACTTGATTAATTCTGAGGAAGCCATTTCGAACGAGTTGTGAGATCCTACCTTAAAAACTTTAGTGAACCCGAGTGTCATTCCAAAGTGAGGGAGCGGGTGAGGTATTTTACTAACCTTAACACGCTCTATAGTTTTTGATTTTGTGCAGGTACATGGCTGGAGTAGTAGATAAATGTGAGGGTGTTCCTGAGGTTGACATGACCAATTTCACACAGAAATGAAGGCAATGAGGACTGATTTGGTACGCTCCATTGATGCCATTAGAACACAAGCTGAAAACCTTGAAAAATCAGCTAGTGCTCAGAAAATTACCGGGGAAGGAACTAGTGATGGTTCGACTGTGAAGCCTGAACAATTTGCTGAAATAGCTCATCAACAAGAGTTGAGTGAAAGAGGTGCTCATAATGTGAGAACCTTGGGAAATCCCCAAGGCAATATACCACCATTGATGCCAGCCCGGAGAAACATACTACCCGCAGGGGAAATAAGAGCAGCCCATGATGATGATCAACCCGAGTTTGAGGAGTATGATGATGATGATTTTGGGCAGCGAGAACCAAGGGTAAGACAAGCATATGGGGGCCGTGGTGATGTGAGACGCCGTGGCTTTGGCCAAGGCCCTAGCGGGGGCTTGGGGTGCTTAGGTGGAAGGAATTTGGAGCCTGACTTTGATGAGTATGCTTATTATTATGAGGGGTATCCCGAACCAGCTTGTGGTGCTCGTGAGAGTGGTCTAAATAGTTTCAAGGTTACCATTCCCGCATATAAGAGAACTAGTGATCCGGACAAGTTCTTAGAGTGGAGGCGTCAAATTGAGAGGATTTTTTAGATTAATGACATGACTGAGAAGAAGAAAGCTACATATGCCATTGTAGCCTTTGAATCCTATGCTTCTATTTTGTGGGAGGACGAGAAAAGATCTAGAGCTAGACATAATCAGCCCGCGCACATAACTTGGAGAGAATTGAAGCAAGTAATGACCCAGAAGTACATTAATCCAAAGCATAAACAAGAGCAACTTCAGGGGTTATATGACTTGAAACAAGGGCTGAAAATTGTTGAAGAATATCATGATGAATTTGAGAAGATTCGGCTATCACTTGACATGGAAGAAAAAGAAGAAGAAGAAGAAGAAGAAGAAGACGACGAGGCTATCGTACGGTTCAAGAATGGGCTGAATCATGACATCTCCAATCAGTTGAGGCTACACACATTCTTAGCACTCCATGATGTAATCCTAGCTGCCATTGATGCTGAAAAGATGATTAAAGAAGACAAGGCAGTCCGCTATAGAGGGCGCTCTAATTCTACTCCCATGAGCCGAAATAAGGAGTGGAGAACACCAAGCACCGGGGGAGCAAGTGTGAGCCATGAAGTAAGAAACTAACAAAGAAGATGGCACCTAAAAGTGATCCTAAGGGGCCGGGATGTATTTTTAAAACTCAACTTAATTCTCCTAGTGCATCTTCCTTTCAATACCATAAATGTAAAGGCTACGGTCACTTCACTAAGGACTGTCCTACGCGAAAGACCATGCTTATCCTTGATGATGGGACTGTCCGAGAAGTGGAGAGTGACGAAGTGTTTGAGGGAGATCAGGGGGCTGATTTAGTTGAGTGTGAGGAAGAGGTAGCAGAGGATGAGGATGTGAACATGTTTCTGGTGGTGTGTAGGAATTTGAGTGCTATGACCATTGAGGAGGAGGAGAATGTGAAGCGAGAGAATTTATTTCACGCTAGATGTAGAGTGCGGGGGAAAGTGTGCTCTTTAATTGTTGATTCGGGTAGTTGTGCCAATGTAGTGAGCCAATCGTTGGTGTCAAACCTAGGACTGCCCACATTGAAACATCCACATCCCTATAGGCTGCATTGGTTGAATGAGTGTGGTAAGTTGAAGGTAGTGAAGCAACTGCTCGTTAGGTTTAAGTTGGGCGCTTATAATGATGAGCTCATGTTTGATGTAGTGCATATGTAGGCTTGCCATTTGTTATTGAGCAGGCCTTGGTAATATAACCGGAGGGTGATTCATGATGGCAAGGCCAATACCTATGGGTCAAGTTGGAGGGCAAGAATTTTACACTCAAGCCTTTGTCACCCAAGCAGGTCAGTGAGGATTATAGAAGGATCAAGGAGCTCAAAGAAGCGGCTAAGGAAAAGCACACCATGGTAACTAAGCCCGAGGCCGTAGACCATGCTAACCCACCAGCCCTAGCAGATAATGTTTGTGCTATGATGCAGCCAGGTGAGTATTTATGAGGAAATGATAGTTCTAAACTGTTAATTTGCCTTGTACATAAAGATGTTTATTTGAGTTCTAATGATGAAGTTTCTACTAATATTCACCCCTTGCCTAGTGTTAATGATATTTTGCAGGAATATGTAGAAATATTTTGAGAGGAGATGCCGAGTGGGCTGCCTCCATTGAGGGGGATAGAACACCAAATCGACTTTGTCCCAGGGTCACAAATTCCTAACAAACCAGTCTACCGGAGCAACCCGGAAGATACCAAGGAGCTGCAGCATCAAGTGGATGAGCTGCTAACTAAGGGGCTGGTTCGTGAGAGTTTGAGCCCTTATGCCGTGCCAGTGATTCTCGTACCCAAGAAGGACAACACTTGGAGGATGTGCGTTGATTGCCGGTCAGTCAATAAAATAACGATAAAGTATCGTCATCCCATTTCTAGATTAGATGACATGCTAGATGAGTTAAGTAGTTCAAGTGTGTTATCTAAAATCGATCTTAGGTCTGGTTACCACCAAATCCGTATGAAACCGGGTGATGAGTGGAAAACTGCATTCAAGACTAAGTTTGGTCTATATGGGTGGTTGGTGATGCCCTTTGGCCTCTCCAATGCACCTAGCACGTTTATAAGGCTGATGAACCATGTACTTAAGTTGTTCATTAATAAGTTCGTCGTTGTCTACTTTGATGATATTCTAATTTATAGTAAAAGTGTAGATGACCATGTTGATCACTTAAGGCAAGTGCTTAATGTGTTGAGGGCTAAAAAGCTCTATACTAATTATAAGAAGTGTGCCTTTTGTGTGGAGAGGGTTGTTTTTCTGGGATTTGTAGTTAGTGCTAATGGTGTTGAGGTAGATGAGTCTAAAGTTAAGGCTATTAGAGATTGGCCTACTCCTACTACTGTTTCGCATGTTAGGAGTTTCGATGGCTTAGCTAGTTTCTATAGACGTTTTATGAGAGATTTTAGCACCACAACAGCACCACTCGCTGAGTTAGTAAAGAAATATCAACCATGTGTGTGGGGGGAGTCTCAAGAGAGGGCTTTCCATGAGTTGAAGCATAGGCTTAATTCTGCCCCATTGTTGTAATTGCCTGACTTTAGCAAGGCATTTCAGATTGAGTCTGATGTCTCGGGGGTTGGGATAGGTGGCGTCCTAATGCAAGATGGGAAGCCTATTGCTTATTTTAGTGAGAAGTTGAAGGGGGCTGCCTTGAATTACTCCACGTATGACAAGGAGTTGTATGCCCTCGTGAGAGCTCTAGCTCATTGGTAGCACTATTTATAGCCTAGGGAGTTTGTTATTAGGAGTGATCATGAGTCGCTCAAACATCTTAGGGGTCAAGAGAAGCTGAATAAGAGGTATGCCAAATCGGTTGAGTTCATTGAGAGTTTCCCTTACGTAATTCATTACAAAAAGGGAAAGGATGTAGTGGCTGATGCACTTTCTAGGAAGTTTGCTTTGGCTACCACTTTAGCATCTAGGCTGATGGGTTTTGAAAATATTAAGTCTATGTACATGCATGACCCTAAGCTTACGAGTGTGTGTGATGCCATAGTTAGTTGGCAGCGAGTAGAGAAGTATCAATGGCGTGATGGGTACCTTTTTAAGAAAGGGAGAGTTTATATACCTGAGTCTTCATGGCATGAGTTGCTGATGCGTAAGGCTCATTGTGGGGGCTAGATGGGGCACTTTGGGGTAGATAAGATCTTGGCTATACTAGGTGAGCAGTTTCATTGGCCGAAGATGAGGCATGATGTTGAGTGTGTTTGTGGTGCTTGTTTATAATGCAAACGAGCTAAGTCTAGGTCTAGTAATCATAGTTTATACACTTCCTTACCCGTCCCTACTAGTCCTTGGGTAGACATCTCTATGGATTTTGTGATGGGGCTACCTCGTTCTAAGGATGGTCATGATAAGTATTTATGTGGTTGTTGATAGGTTCTCTAAGATGGCTCATTTGATTCCTTGTAAAAAATGTGATGATGCACAACATGTTGCTTCCTTGTTTATTGCTAATGTGTTGAAGTTGCATGGTGTGCCTCGTACTATTGTTAGTGATAGGGTGCGAAGTTTTTGACTCACTTTAGGAAGTGTTTGTGGGGTGCTCTTGGCACCAAATTATTGTTTTCTACGTCTCATTATCCAAAGACTGACGGTCAGACTGAGGTTGTTAACCGAACCTTGGGAGCTCTTCTTAGGGCTATGACCAAAGGTAAAGCGGGGACGTGGGCTGATAGGTTGCCTATTATGGAGTTTTCTTATAATAGAACTGTGCATAGGATGGCTAGCATGACTCCATTTGAATGTGTTTATGGCTTTAACCCCTTGATTCCACTTGATCTTACTTATTTGCCTAGAGATGCAACTATTAGTGTTGATGGTAAAAACCGGGAAGCCTCATTGCTTGAGTTGCATGCTAAGGTAAGGAAGAACTTGGAGGAAGCTTATGAAAAGGTGGCTAGCAAGAAGAATAGGGGGAGGAAAAAGCTGGATTTGATAAAAGGTGATTGGGTTTGGGTGCACTTCCGAAAGGAGAGGTTTTCAAGCCAAAGGAAGGGAAAGCTAGCCCCGAGAGGAGATGGTCCATTCCAAGTGCTACAAAAGATCAATAATAACGCCTATGTTATAGATCTGCCTGGTGAGTATAATGTTTCTAACACTTTCAATGTTTCTGACTTGGCTCCCTGTGTTGTAGGTAGTGCCGCTTTGAGAGTGGATGATGGCTTGATTTCAAGGACGAAATCTTCTCAAGAAGGGGAGAATGATGCAGTCCAGCCTGATCAAGCTATTGAGTTCATGACTTTGAGACCATTCAAGAGGAGTCTAGCAAAGGAGCTTCATGCTGTCCACTTGATGCTGATGAAGAGCTATGATTGTGGAATGATGGAAGAAGCGGGCAGCATGTTGGAGGTGACAAGAGAGGCGTTGATTAGCATTGGAGAAAGAGGGTCGTTTGGAGCTAGTTGAGGCCGAGACTTAGAGAGCTCAACGAGCTCCATACTTGGGGCGTTAGGAGCTTCGAAAATGGGCAGCAACTTAGGATACTCAACGAGCTCCTCAACATACTTTACATAGACGGTCATAGTTAGGGGAACGACACTTATTTGGCCATGCGTGGTCGTTTAAATTTAACCTTTTTCGTGGCTGTTCTTTGACCTTTTAGGCGTGTAAGGCTTCCCTATAAAAGCCTAACACTTAGTCTTATTTCATCAGTTCCTAGACATTACGTAAAAACATAACTTTCAAGTTTTTCCTACAAATACTTGGAAAATCGTTCCTTCTTGAGTGAAATCAGATTTGAACGCTTTTCACTTTGATCGAATTGTTATGAAGTCACATGTTCGTCTTGAGGATAGTTCGTATAGTCTAGGTGCTCTTTGAATCCTAACAAAGGGGTGAGTAGACTAGTTCCTACTAAATCCTTTGTTGAATTTCAATCCGTGTCTTGCTTTTATTATTATTTCTTGCTTTCATAATTTAAATTGCATCATATACCATCCTTAGTGCACAATTGGCTAGTAAGGAATTCTGGTAAGTTGGATCACTCTTGGAAAAACTGAGATGCTTCATTGTAAAGTAAGGCTCAAAGATCAATGTTTTCCAAAATTTTGAAACACATTTGAATCGAAGAAGTGATCGCACGGTTAACCTACTGAGGATGTTCACAAGTATTCCTTCTTGGAAGTGAATTCCCATAGCCTAGAAAGGGAAAAAAAAGTGCTTTAGTAGTTTACAGGTTGAAGACATTAGAGTTCTAGGAAAAAGCGCAGAAATTTCTTGGTTTTTTGTACCCCTAAGCATATAGAACAATGTTTGAAACCATTAACGCTTGATAGTAACAAGCACTATTCCCACTCACTCCTTATGCAGCCTAATTTTTTCCTCACTGGGTCTTAAACAACAACATACCCATGGGATCGCACAAGTAGGGCTTGGGGAGAAGCAGACCTTGCCCCTGTCCTGATGAGGTAGAGATGTTGTATCCGATAAACCCTTGGGCGTTTTTCGAAAACAGATTTTTTACTCACTAGGTCTAAAACAAAAAGTGCAGCCCAGAGTACACAAAGCAGCCCGCGTTCACGCAAGGTCTGGGGAAGGGCTTGAACCTATGACCCATACGTTACACGAAGACAAATTTACTATGTTGACACCCAATTTTGTCCCGAAAATTTCAATTAAATGTCTAATTATCTGATTAATGGACAATTTTGAGAATTAATTATAATTGATTAATTTCCGAGAAAAATGCCAAAGTTTGCAAACCGTAGCCTAATTCCCATTCTACTCGTGCAATCCCCTTCACTTCCTAATTTATTTCAGAAAGAGGTCAAATGTGAAAGAAATAATCTAAATTCAGCCTATCTTGCGCAACCCCTTTCATTTTCAATTAATCTTAACAAAAGGGCTAAAATCTTTCTAATCCTAAATATTGGCCTACTTGTACAAAATATATATTACATACATTATACACACGCATTTCCTCAGTTCTAATCAGCTTACCCTCTTTCCCCTAACCCAAACCCGTTTCCGCTTTCCCAGAACCCAAAAACCCAATTAACCCCTAATTTCCCCCTAATCCCAATTAATTTCCCTAAATCTCGCTCTAGTCCGCCAAAATCCCTACCCCGGTGGTTCCCCCCCCCCCCCCCCCCCCGCTTCACCATCTCTCCAATCCAGCTGTTGGGTAGTACAAGTAACCAATCTTGATCGTGTATTTTGAAACCAAATTAATCCGAGCGCTCAATCTTTCCAACGTTCATATTCCTTAGAGATAAGGGTGAAATAGTCGGAAAGGAAAAGGGTAAAAAAGAGCAAGGTTGATTTGGAGAATTCAATGGTGAATCCAAACCCTAAAATGGAGGTATATATATCCTTATTTTCCTTGTTTGAGTTCAGTTTTTTTGGAGAGGGAAGGAGGCAGCAGATACACATTTTCTTAGCTTTCTTTCCTTTTTGAATCCATACATACATATAGCGTTATTTTCTGTTTTGGGATTAACACATTTTTTTACGAGTGTGTCGTCGCTTCATTATGCTAGTCGTCGACCTTAGTCGAGTCACATATCGCTTCGGATCCTAGCTCCTTTTTACTGCTCCGCAAAAGGTAATAACCCCACCTTACTTCCATTTTCTTTCATTGCTTAAAATGTGATCTTCACAATGGTATGTGTATGAATGTGGGATGGTATTACTGGAATTATATATGCGCTGTTAGATATTTAAACTACTGTCATGGTCGATATATAAAAGACTAGCCCATGTGATGCATCTGGAGTGAGTTTGTCTTAAAGCTATAGTCTTGTATCTTATTTTCCTTATTCCTTTCCTCCATGAAACAAAAGTTTTTTTTTAGTTTGTTCAAGCTCTTTTGCTCTGTTTCTTGTTGTTTGATGTGATCAGGGAGGGTCATGGTAGTTTGCAGTAATGTCTACGTGGTTGGAATGTGAGTGAGGGAGTATAGGCTTTGAAAAAGGGGTGGTTGCAGCCTTGCAGGTGTGTCTTTGGTGTCATGGTAGTCAGGGAGCTTGTTTCTGTGTATAGCAAGGAGATTTAAGAAGTTTCAGGTGTATGAGTTGTTTCAGTTTGTTTCAGTAGGTAATGTTGGTGTCCAGGAGGCTAGTTAGGATTATTCAGGGGACTTGAGGATGTTTCTGGTGGTTGTGAAGGTATCAGGGGTTTTGCTTGGTTGTTCTTTGGTCTGTAGGTGTTTGGAGTTGCTTCTAGAGGTTTGCAGGTTGTTAGTTCTTGGATGCGGGTTTAGGAAGCTTTTTTGGTGCTTTTAGTTGTTGAGGGAATTGTCTCCTGGTAGCTGCAGGTTCAGGGGGTCTGTTTAGGAGTGGTTCAGGAGGGTGAAGGGCTGTTTTTGCCCTGTTTGTTTCCTGTCTGTTTTCCTATTTATTTCTAGGAGTTCTAAAAGAAGTTTGTAGGTACTGGATAGTTTGTTAAAGTGTGAGGGAGTAATTGGTGGTTGCAGGTTTAGTTGGGTGCATTCTAGTTCTTGTTTTTGCTATGAGGAAGTTCAGGGATAGGCAGATAGTATGCAGGGGTGTAATGGTTCTAATATTCATGTTGTGGGGGTCTGAAGGAATTAAGTGTGTGATTTTAGTAGTGGATGTCCAGGAGAGGATCTCTGGGGTCATCTTGTATGAGCAGGTGTGTGTCTGTGAGCATGAGTGTGTTCATGTTGTTTAGTCTTGGTTATTGGCTCTGTGTGAGTAGGGGAGTGCTTAGGTGAGGATGGTTTAGTGTCGGGTGATGAATGGATGTTTGTTTGCTCCCAGGTAAGTGTGTTTGATGTATATTCATCTTGCTCTTAGTTGTCTGCAGCCAGTGAGGTTTGAAGGAGTTATGTAGGTAGTGTGTATAAAGTGCAAAGGGAAATGTAGTTATAGCAAGCTCAGGGAATAGCTGCCGGAATTCTGAGTTTGTTCTGATTCTCTGTTTGTTTGAAAGGGATATGGTTCAGGGAGTAAGTTTGTTGGTGATCATTGCGTTCAGTTTAAGTGTACGTAATAGCAATAGTTTTCAGGATTCCATCAGGTTTTTTTAAGGCCATATGTTTCAGCTTCTTTTCCAGCTCCTCTCTTTTAGACTGAAAGGTTTGGGTGTCCTGCTTTATTTATTCTGTTCAGTTTAAGGATTGAGCTGTTTCTGGGTACTATGTTTTGTTAAGAAAGAAGTTCCTGAATAAGAATTGAATTTTTCCTGAATAAGAATTGAATCTGAAGGGTGTAAACTCATTATTTTGGTCAAATAATAGCTAGAGTTCAGTTTGATTTCTTTAGTCATTCTCTACTGCCTGATTATTTTCGTATGCTTCATTTGTTGCTTTGCTTATTAAATTCGTGTACTAATCTTTATCTCCTCTTGTCTTTTTTGCATAACACTTGGGACGAGTTTGAGTTGCTAAACTCACGAATTGGGATGGCATGCATTTGGGAAGTTATTTGATCCGCTCCACATTTTCGGGACTTGATATCCCCGAAAATGTAAAAGAAAAAATGAAAACCTTGTGAAATACAGGGCTTGTATTGAGCTTGCTATCCGGGTTCTACCTTCTAAACTCCTCTTCTCCCGTCCCCTTTAGAAAAGCATGTTTTAGGATCCCGTAAATCGGATTAGGACCTTGCATGATTAGAAGCTTGATAAGATAGCCGCTTTATCAAATTGTTATCTTATTGCATGTTTAGGATTGATTATACAATTGCTTATCTCGTTTCTTTGGGACTCGCCAATTAGTTTAAGATAATAGGAATCTTTGATTAACTATCGAGTGCAAAAGAATCAAAATTAAAATCGTATTCATTTATTCATTATTTATATTTAAGTTAATTATTTATCCATCTATTATTTATTTACTCATTAAATAAATTATTTAAGTGGTATTTCTTTATAAATAAATAAATTTATTTATTTATTCATTTATTTAATTGTAATTATTTATTTATTCTCTTATTATTTATTTAATCAATTATTATTCATTTTTTTCTCATTTAATTGAATTCATATAAATATTTATCTATTAAATTAATTTATTATCTATTCATTATTTATCTATCCAACCGATTAATTAATCAATTATTATAATTTATCTAATCATTTATTTTACTTACTTACTTTTATTTAGCCTTTATTTATTTAATTAATTAAGCAATCAACCCTTATCCCATTATCCATTTAATTAATTTTAAGTTTTGTTATTTCTTTATATAAGTATTGGCATAATCAAGCTTTATTTTATTATTCATTATCTATTTATCTTTATTTAAAAATTTACCCTAAATTAATTATCTTTAAGTAAATTCGTGAAAATCGCCGGATTAAGCGCTTTTAGCGGATTTTCGAAAGTGCTCCCGTTAGGGACCTTCTTTCGAATTTAGTACCACTTACCTAAGAATCTCTGAATTATTTTTCTTTAAATAAGGAATAAAATTGCACTCTTTAGTTAACTTAGGTTCCTAATAATCTTTAAATTAGGTGGCGACCCCAAAGAAGCTCTTTGGAGTCCCATTTTGTTGAAGTCAAATCCCGATGCATACTTGTATGCATTTTTTGGGAGGGTTTAACAGCGTGGCGACTCAGCTGGGGATAGCATTCAATGGTTCTAACCATAAAGTTTTCACGAATTAGCCTTGCTTATGTGTTTGTATGCTGAAACTAGTATGACTAGCTTATTATTTTATTGTTTATTTGCAAGCATGCTTAGTTAATCTAATTAATTGTTGTGTGTCTCGAAAAGCATGTCACTACACCCTTATTTGTGCACATATATAAACTGGCATTCTGTTCATACTTCTCCTATTCCTGGGAACCTCTTGCATTTTCACCCCAAATATCCGTGAGGTACGCTCATGCATACCCGCACTTTCTTCAACTAAAGAACCCTATGAAGAGTTGGTATACCGGCAGTTGTCGTGGGAGTAATTCGACTGCAAGGCCGCTTTCCACTCACCTGTTAGCCTCAACCGTTAACCCACTCTTAGAATGAACTTTTTGGAGCATGCATGGATTTACACCTTAGTCTGGACCCGGTCCTTGGTACCGCCTCCATAGTTAGGAAACCGCCCTTAAGTCAACGGGTTTTTCAAACCCAACGACAATGCATATTATGTGCTATGTGATAACGAATCCTCAGTCCTAACCATGTTTTGAGCAAAATCAGATTTGGAATTTTGTCTTCTATGTTGTCTTTTAGGTCAAAAAATGGAAGAATTTAGCAGAATCTATGTGGCCATAGCAGTCCACATAGAATTTGAGATCATAGACAGAATTGCAGTCCAGGGAAAGTTAGGCCGATTTGATTGGTTTGTGTTTTGGAGATGGTATGGTGTAGTGAGATCTAAGAGACGAAGCCCCTGGTGTCTTTAAAAGGATCAGTGGGGTCCCTCTCGTGAATGGCTTTGCGTGTGTGTAGGCCTACGTTGACTGACCGGCTGCAACTTTATGAAAATTGAGGTATTCTTGTCGAATACTAGGAGAGTGAAGCCCCTGTATCGTTGAATGACCAGTGGGGCCCCTCCTTGAAGACCAGTGCGGTCTTGGCTACCTAGAAAACTGAGAGGCTTGATCAAAGCCGAGGACCAGTGAGGAGCTCTATGAACAAGGTCTGTGAGCCTTGCAAAACCTAGGAAGCTGAGAGGCTTGTCCAAAGCCAAGGACCAGTGAGGTTTTATTTGTAAAAGGTCAATTGAAACCTTTTATGATTTGCAGTCTGGTATTGTGAAGGCAGTTGGAAATTTCACCCCTGAATGTTGTAAAATAATCGGGAGTTGTGCTTGGAGGAGTGTGGATGTTTGCAAAGGTATGGAAGATTGTTTCAGGTTTATGCATTTGGGTTTAAAATTTGGTAAAGATGTTGTGGAGACTATGAGCTGTGTTAGAATTTCGAGTTGACACCAACTTTTGGAAGTTAGTTGGGATAATGGAATTGCAGTGTCAAGGCGGACAACTGATTGTTATCAATTATTGTTATTATTTATTAGTTACTCTAAATCTGAATTGCTCAGAACTGGCATGGACTATTTTTCGTTACCACTTATTTGCGCGATTAGGCTTACCTCTAGCACAAAAGGCACCTTACAGGGTAGGACGTGTTCGCATTTTATTTATGCTCGACTACGTGTGATTGCCACATGCCAATTCATTATTGTATCTTCCATGTTCAAACTGCCAAAGCGCTACTTGGCGCGCACTATGTGCTTGTGTGCAACCTCATAAATAACATGCAAACTAATATAGTTACCTTTGAACTTTTGTTTTGTTGTGTTTACTCCCTTCCCCGCAGAAGTTTGATTTGTGTTGACTTTGAAATAGCTGACTTTACAAAATCCAAAGCAAGAAAAGGAGGTTCTTTTCCTATTGTGATCATAAAAAAGAATAAGGCAGTGTCTGACCCGTCTTTGGAACAAAATGTAAAGAATGATGAAAGGGTTCTCTTTGATCTTACAAAGGAAAAGGGACAGTCAAAAGTGGAACATGTATCCAGTCTGAATGAGTGGTATCATTGGCAAACACATGAGAAGTCTAGTCGATACCATGTGTCGAATTTGAAAAAGAATCCAACGAAAACTTTCCGTGAATATGCTATCCATTGGACAAGTGAAGCCACTAAGGTCCAACCACCTTACACAGAGAATGAAGCAATTGCATGTTTCATATAATCTCTGGACAGTGAGCTCTACCACCAAATTCTTCGTCAAATGTCGGATACATTAGAATAACATTTACCAATATTGTTAAGATGGGAGAAACTATGGAAATCAAAATGATGCTTGAATCAGTCACTCCAAAAAATGCAAATGCAATGGCCCAGTTTGCCAATGATAAGAAGAAAGGAAAGGGGGTACGAGTTCTAAGTTGTCCAAACCCACCTTACAATTTATCTTGCCAAAACAAATCCACTTTTAATCATCATAGTCAATGCAAAGCTCCTTTTGTGCCAATGCTTGATTTTAACCCTCCATTAAAATATCATCAATGCAACTCGCTTGTTTATCAACCTTACCCACAACCGTATGTCTATCAAGCACTTTCAAATAACCATGCACTCCCAAATTATCATCCATTTCTGAAGCACCAGCCTTCATCTAGTCATCAACCTACAGCTTCTGTTCGCAAAGGTCGCCTAGCCATGGAAAAACCCTGCACAAAGGTATTCAAAATTTTCACACTTATAGCCGAACCTAACAATCAGTTTAATGAAAGGCTAAGGGAAGCTGGAATAATTCACCCTATCGCTGATACAACACCTAGTCCTTTGCCAAAATGGTTCGATGAAATCAAACATTGTGTCTATCATTCTAGGGCGCCAGAGCATGACATCGGAAATTGTTACGCACTCAAAAAGAAGATTGAAACAATAATAAGATCAGGAGAAATCCAAATGGTGACGGCTCCTCCAAGTTCCCAATACTCATTATCTAGCCTAGCGTCTGGATCTAATTCCAACTTTGAAAAGAGGGCTCGCCGAAAGTTTACATTTCCAACAGAATCTCAAGAGCATTTGTTTGAAAGGTTAAAAGGTGCAAAAGTTTTAAAGCCTTTGGTAGGAGATGGGACATCTAATCCTCCTCCAAGATTGACTCATGGGGTCAAATATTATGCTTACAATGGAGAATATTGTCAACATGACACTAAGAACTTCATTACTATAAGGCACAAAATTCAAGATTTGATTGATGATGGAGTACTCCAGCTTGCTTATGACGATGCGACTCAAAAATGAAGATGATGATCTCTGAGTTCATGCCCATCTGAAAGGACCTTGGCGATTGAGCTCAAGAGTTTCTTTTTGCATCACAATTCAAATTGAGGCCCTGAATTGTGTTTTTGCCTTTAAAGTATGTCTATGTCTTTTGAAAATGACTTTTAATTTCTGTCTGCCGCGTTATGCCTCCTTAAGTTAGGATTTGAATAATTTATACATTGCATTCTCATTGTGTTATTATAATTTATTTACCTTACAGTATGCTTTAGATTAAATATTCATTTCTATTTCAATTTTATAATTATCAAACTTGCCTAAGCATTGCTTGTGACTAACAACTGAACAATTTGAGAATGATGCGCTGAAAAGCAATATTTTGCACCCTTGAGGTGTCACACTATCGTTAGAACTTCAACTGGGGAAGATTTTATTTGTTGGCATACGACGTGGGAGTAGTTTTATCTACATTCCTGCTTTGAGGATTGCTTAAAATGATGAGTTGAAGATGCAAAATTCGTGAAGTTCATAAAGTCTTTACGTGGTTCATCGTGTCCTATTTGGAGGAACACTGGTGTTTACAAAGTGGATGTTTAAGTTTGGCTGAAAATTGAACCCAGATGTCTTCACAAGACACTTTATTTGAAGCAGCCGCAAGTTAGTATTGAATGTAATCTTTATTGTAACGCGAACTACGCGTGACCTGATTCCCAAGGTGGGATACGTAGGCAACTCACGTAGAGTTCGATTGCACTAGCATAGAATTTCTACTAATATCCTCTTTTATGTATTTTGAACTACTTCTGACCTGAGTCCTGTAATGGCAACAGGATAAGTAGGCAATCCTCATCGGATTCAGTCAAAATATTATAACACTTTAGGCTTGTTTATTTTTATGATGTAATTCCGAACTACGCATCTGGGCAGATGTGTAGGTTTTTCAATTCCGATACGATTTCGTACTTAGATTTCCATACTTCTCCAAAAAATCTATGTAAGCAGAACTACGCGCAGTCTGATTCCCGTGGAGGGATACGTAGGCGCTCTTAATGAGCTCGACTCTATAATATTAAAATTTTCAGTTTCCCCTAAGGCAAACAACTAGGGAAATTTTTGCAAGATGATTTGAAGATATAGAAGATGATAACTGGGGCAAATTTTGCAAAAAATAAGTTGAAGATTCAGAAGATCATAAATGGGGCAAATTTTGTGAGGCAAGTTGAAGATTTAGATGGTCATAACTGAGGCAGAATTTTGCAAAAATCAACGTTGACTATCAAAACACGAGTTGGGAAGATCTCGGGAATTGGCTAAGTGAATAGTGCTAACTCTAAGAAAAGGACTGTAATCACCTAATTTTGGCACGAAAATAAAAAAATTGCTCAAAATAGCCATTGATATTTTCATTGGACTTTTGTGTAATCTTTCTAGATTTTTTTTGTCATTTCATGTAGCTATTTACTTAATTTAAAAAATGCTATAAAAAATTACATAAAATATTTTCTTGATCTTTGTCTATCTAATTGTTTTCGTGAGTTTATTTGTGTGATTAGAATTGTATGAATTTTGGCTTAATTATTTAGTTTGTAATTTAATTAAGTATAGCTAAGCTATGGGTTAATGGCCATTGGGCTATAATATCCAATTCATTCAATGAAAAATAGCATCCCACATCTCACGTTGACCCAAACCAATACCCTTATGACCCGGCCCATTTCCCGTTTGTTTAAAAGGCAAAATTTGCCATTTTAGTCATTTTCTCTCTCCCTGTACTCTCAAGATTAGGCAAACCTTTGCCAAATCTTCACTCCACCCACCGAAAACACCTCACCTCTGTCCAGAAATTACACCATTGAATTCGTCTCAACCCCCTAATTCTCGATTTGAACTCTGTTTTCCCAAAAGCTCAATGATTTGCCATGGATCGGAATTCAAAGAGTCGCCGGAACCCTAACTCCGGCGACTCCCATTATTTTCGGCCAAATTTGACACTCACGGCTTCGTCTCATCATCCTCTTTCCATATCTGACCGTGATTCTCCCAAAAAATTGCTCCTTTGTTTGAGCTCGAGCAACAGCGGCGGGTCGGGTCCTCTTCTCCTTCCCCATTTTTAATGTTTCATAACGAGACTGAGTTGGTTTAATGTTTTTGGAATTGGTTTCGTGGTGATGAAAATCGTTATGGAGATGACGGGCTGCTATAACGGCGATAATGATGACTCAAGGAACATGGAGGTGAAACAGTGGGATTAGGCAGTTTGTGCCTGTTCAATAGTGGTGCTCAGGCGATACACTAATGAGGCAGCGGCGATGGCTTTGTATCAATGATTCATGATGGCGTAGCCGTGATAGCTCCAGTGTTTGGACAATGATACGAGGCAGCGCTTTGATGTAGCGAGGCAGCGGTGAAGGTATTGGATTGTAGGCTTCAGCTTTGACAGTGTTTTGTGAGACGATGCTTGTGACGTGTCGATGCTATGAGCTTGCTATGGGGACGATGCAACAGCTTGACGGCAGATCAGTATGGCATCGGGTTAGATGAAAACCACCTTGCTCTTGTTTTTTTTCTTTTGTTAGTTTAGATGATTAGACTTGAAAATCATGTATAGTTAGTGTCGGTTCTGCTTATAAATCTAAATTCAGTTTGTTCAATGTTAAGCTCATGTCTGATTTTGTTCCATGTCCCGTTTTCTGTTGGTTTGCATTGTTTAGTCTGAAATAAGCACGAAAACTGTATTTATCAAAAGAAATGGCATTGAGATATTGCTTGGTTTGATGATTAGCTCATAGGTTTGAATCCATTTGAGCCGAGAGTTTCCTTGATCTATTGTTCATTTGATTGTTAGGGAAAAATGATGTGTGAATAGCCATATGTCTTTGTTTATGTTCGTTCAACTGATGCTCACTGTCGAATGGTCCTCAGGCCAAGATTTTCGGTTGAACGTCGAACTCATTTCATGTTTTGCCAGCCAATACTATTTAGTATGTCTGTAGAACTGCCTGTATGTGTTTGAGCCGTTCAATTGTTTTGCTGAAATTAGTCTAACCATAGCAGTATACTTGATGTTTGAGTTTATAAGTTGTCATAGTTTCTTGTTAAGATGAGGGAATGGAGGATGATTGAGGTGAATACTTAACATAATTTTGTGAATTTATCTTGAACTGTGAAATTGAAATCTGGCATGTTTTAGTTTGAAGTGTTTAAGGTTTTAATAGGTTTGCCCTTTTTGAATTAAGTTGAGTTTGAACTCTTGGTATTAGTTTTCTGTTGAGTCTTATGATTATGAATTTTAATCCATTTAGTTAAGTCAAGTTAGGTAATAAATAGTTGAGAGTTGAACTTTAGCAAGTCCTAGCTCTTTATGTTTATATTTCAAAATTCAGAAAGCTAGAAGTCAAACAAAGGGGACAAAAGAGTTCCCAAAATGGTATGTTCAACTTTGCTTTTTGGTTTGATAGAGTTGAGCATGAAAGAGGTAATTCTTGGGGTTTGGCAACCAGCTGTCCCTACAGTTTGTTTCCCCCCATTTTTACCCCAACTTTCTCCCCATTTTTACTCCCCTCTCTCCTCTATTTAATAGAGTCTTTTACCTTCATATTTGGCAAGAACTCCATCAGAAAAAACACTTCTCTAGTAACACAGAAACTACTCTCTAAAAACACCAAGAACTCTCTGAAAGAAAACGACTTCACATCTGAAAATATTTTGCTTCTTCACTCTTTGGAAAAAAAAAACTGATCTGAAAAATATAAAGAGATAGAGGATGAAAATTAGAGAGTTTATAAGGAGAGTTCCAGTCTAGAAGTTCTGAGGCTTAAAAGTTTTGTCGGTGGCTGTAAGATGTTCTTTGATCTTGTTGCTGGCTGTTTGGTTTGGGTTTGGCATAAAGGCTTCATAGTTGTTGCATTTGTTCAACTCGATAGGGTGTTTGCTTCTAGCTTTTGCTGTTTAAGCTGGGGATTTTGCTCAGCACACTAGGTAAACTTCCTCATTTTTTTGTGTTTTATTTAAAGGGCCTATCGCACACCTAATGTATGAAATTGCTCTAGTATGGGCCATTGATTTTGTTGCCCATGTGTACCTATTGATACTTCTTTTGATCTTGCTGCAATCTAAAAAATAAAGAAACCAGAATAGTCAAATATTTTATGTTCATGGTTGCTAATTTAGACCTGCTGTTAAGAGTGAAGAATGCATGAGAAAGGAAAGGAAAAACTGAAAGTGCATGAAACTTGTATAAATGGATAAATTGTTGGGGCTGGACTTTGTTTAGTTGGTCCGGGGAAGGAGTGTTGTAAGATCTTTGATGAGTATTACACACTTTATTTTTACTTTGTGAAAGGTCGTCCAAACCAATTTCCTTGGAAGTTTTTTACTTTATAGTCGAATGGACAAAAATTCAAATGATTAAACAAAATAGGATGTAAAATACAAATGAAAAAATTGGAAAGTTCTGGAAGTTGAGGAACCATGTAGCCAAAGCTTAAGATATGCGTAAATAAATGACAGTGAGAAACTTCCGTCAAAAATACGTAAGTTCGTTCCTTTTAAAAAAATCAGTGTAAATGAAGCAAATAAACTAACAGTTCCATTCGATTAGGCATTGATAAATGATAAGTATGATTTGCAATCTACTTATTAGGTGAAAAGAAATAATGAAAACTACAAATGAGAGAAGCCAATGATGAAGGTTGTGTTAAAAATTTTGTTTTAAACTCGATTAGGCAATTATAAGTATGATTTGTGATCTACTTATTAGGTAAAAAGAAATTAAATTAAAATAGCCAATTAATTCTAAAGTATACCTTGTGAGTTACTTGATACAATTTTTTTTTGTTCAAACAGTCGAAGCGCAACAAAATTCAGTAAGAAGGCAAATTAACAACAAACAATTTTTCAAGAGTCGAAACGCGTCAATAAAGCAACTGTACTTGGTACAGGACTCGAGGGTCCCTAACCCCTTCCCGAGAGTCAACCGAGATCCTTACCTGGAACTCTGACGCAGACCATTAGACGAGTCATAGGTGTTCAAGGTACACCACTTTGGTGACTTGGAACACCCTTAACTTGTCAAGTGGCGACTCCAAAAATTTCTTAATAAATAATGTACCTTTAAACACCTAAGTCACAACCATATTTTATTTATTTTTAGTAAAATTTTAGGGCGTGACAGCTTGGCGACTCCGCTGGGGAAGAAAGTGAAAACTGAGAGTCTCAGGCTTTAATAAATTGTCGCATTTCAGCTTGTGAATATTGTTTGTTGTTTGTTGCCATATCTTGAATGTTACCGCTTTGATATTGTTGAACTGTAGATAAACGGTCTTCCTCCGCAACTCTCTGAGTCTCTGAAACACACACACACGTGCACTTACCAGATTGCTTGTGGCATCTGGGCCTTCTAGGGCGTGACGGGGTTTTAGGCCGGACACACTGTGTCCGGACGGCCCCGATGCGCTTTCCGCCCGGTTGTCCACCGGGTTATGAGCCAGTCTAGACACCGAGTCAGTTTGTGTCACCTAGAGTTAAACCTTCAGGCCCAATTATCTACATCATGATTCACTTAGTGAGGTGCGGTACACCGGTACTGCACTTGTCTAGGCTGACTCCTTGGCGAAATACGTATAAAGCATTATTCTGTGTTGCATTTAGGAAAAAGGGTTGTCATGCTGACCGAATTGGGAAAGGACGGATTTCAAAGAAAAAAAGGGGAAAAAGAAAAGAGAATGAAAAATGAAGGAAAGAGAGGAAGTGGGGTGAATTTTAGTTCGTATCTATCTTGTTTTTACACATTTTCTGTTTTGGGTCATGCCGTCGAAATAGAAATTTTGCTTAGATTTATGTGTTGGAAAAACTTCGTGTCAGCTTTTATGTCGTCATAATGGCGAAAATTTTCCAAAAAAAAAAAAAAAGAAAGAAAGAGAAAAAAAATTCTTCAATACCAAAGTTGTCAAATTTTCTGGAGACGATTTTGATACCGTTATAATGGCAAATATTCCAAGTTTCCCAGTGCCCTGGTTGGCCGAAGGATTCTTTTGGTTCAATTTCACGCCGTTATAATGGTAAAATTTTGGAAATTGCTAAGTCCCATTGTGACAACCGTTATATGCTCAATTTTGTCGAAAAGTCTAAATGTCTGTTTCATTTTGTCGACAGTGTTTTGAGTCAATTTTTCATGTCTTTGTAATGGCAATTTTTTCCAATAGTTGACAAGTTCCTCGGTTGGCCGAAGGGTTTTTGTTGGGGTCACTTTATGCCGTTATAATGGCGAAATTTTGTTGAAAATCTGAGTCTCAAACGGTGAACACATATCGGAATTTTAGGAGGTTTGAGCAATGGTCTGTTTATCTGTCAATTTGTCTCTACCTCCGGCCTCCCTTGAAAAAAAATGAAAAAAAAAACACTCAAACAATACACTTGGGAATCTAATCTAAACCTTTTCGGGATGACGCATGACGACCTTAGGCTTGTAGGCACGCTCGGCTTGTAAATATTGTGTTCCCTAACCTGTTTTGTTTGCAGACGAGTATAGATTACCAGTGATTTGGTGCAACACTCTGCCATTACCCCACTCTCACACAGCTAAATCAAAGAGGTCTGAAATTCCGTTTGGTAACATGGCAACTGAAGGAGATAAATCTGTTGTCGGTTCTGAGGAAAATGAAAGGACGACAGAGGAGGTCTTGAGCTTGAAACAATTCCTGGTAGACATGCATCATGCGATGACCATGGGACAGGCACCTCCTCCCATGCCAAACCTCCTAGATGGGCTTGTGGCAACAGCTATCCAGCGAGCGCCAGGCTCATCTACGACGGTCGAGGATCCGACCTATCCCCCTAGTTTTGGCCCTAGCCATGGTGCAACAAAGGAAGCAGAAGTGCACCCTCATGGCCCACCTCTCCCACAGGTTCCAGTTTTTCTGGGCCCAGCTAGGCCTGCCATGGCCAGGTCCAACAGTGGACCGCATCTCCAGGCTGGGGATCATCATTATGATCAGCACCATGAACCTAATTTCCGACACAGTGACTCATATGATCAGAGATCAGGAAAGCTGGATGAGAGCGAGGTTCTAAGAAAAGTGAAAGGCCTAGAACAAGCAGTAAGGATCATTCAGGGATATGGAGATCATACCAACATTTCTTTCAAGGATCTTTGCCCCTACCCTGAATTGCAATTGCCAGAGGGATTCACAGTGCCAAAATTCGATCTATACACCGGGCAAGGAGATCCAAAAGTTCATATGAAGACCTACTGTAACAAAATGAGAGGGGTCAAGAAAGACAAGCTGTTGATAGCCTGCTTTTCTGAAAGCATGGGGGGTGCAGCTGCCGAATGGTTCATGAGGCAGGATGTAACTAAATGGTTGGCATTTGATGACCAGTACAAGTACCATATTGAAGTTTTGCCAGATCGATCCTCTTTGGATGCGATAAAAAAGAAGCCAAGTGAAAGCTTCAGGGAGTATGCCCTCAGATGGCGCGAGCAGGCCGCTCGAGTAAGCCCCCCAATACCAGACGACGACATGGTCCGTTTGTTCATTGAGGCGCAAGATGAGGCGTTCTATGGTGCATTGATCGCCGCCTTTGGGAAACCGTTTAGTGAAGTCGTCAAGATGGGAGAAATGACTGAGAAGGGAGTCAAAACTGCTAAGATTGTGAGCCAGACCACACTGAAAGCGACTACACAGGCTGTGCAAATGGGGGCAGCAAGGTTTGCTAAGAAGAAAATAGAAGATGTGGCCATGGTAGGGTCGGGTCCGCGAAGGTGGAACGAGGTGTGATACAGTCAACCTAATTCATATCAAGCTCTACAAACACTCCCGCCACAACAATACTACCCACCACAAAATGCTCAATACTCCATACCGCCACCACAATACTCTGTACATGCTGCACAACCATATGTTCCAACATCCTATCCGCAATGGCGTGCGCCGGCCCCACACCCTACATATCACATTCACCAAGCTCCACCTAACCATTATCAGGCTCTGCCGAACCCTACCTACCGACCAAAAGGTCCCGCAGGCTTCCGTCCAAGAGCTGAATTTAAGAAGGCTCAAGAAGAGCAAAAGAGAGAATTCACACCAATTGGGAAATCTTACACCAGCATATTCGAGAAATTGCGAGCCTTGGACATGATAAAGCCAATTCAAGGAAACATGCATCCTATATGGAAGGTGGACCATTCTCGGCACTGTGAATACCACTCGGGCGCACCATGGCATGATACAGAAGATTGCTATTATCTCAAGAGAGTGGTGCAAGATCTGATTGACAACAACCAAATCGTGATCGAAGATGCAGAAACGCCGAACATTAATCGCAATTCTTTGCCAGTCCATAATGTACACGTGGTGGGTACATGTGAAGGGGGATTTGAAGATGAATCTACAAGGCCAATAGTGTCAGTCGATGCTATAACAATTGGAGTGGAAAGGATGCAACCAATTCTTTCGGTTGTGCCGGGGAAAATGGGGCATCCTTTCCGGCCAAATAAGCCAATATTGACATTGAAAAGAACCGTTGAGAGAAAGGAGGAGGTGACTGAAAAGCCAGAATTGGTGATCCAAAGGACCAGCAAAAATGAAGGGGAAGAAAATTGTGTGGCCAAACCAAAGTTGGTTATCAAAAGGGCACCCAGTGAAGATGATCAGAACAAGCTGTGTGAGCCCGTTGTCATAAAGAGCGCACCTCAGATTCATATGAAAAATACTAATGCTGTCCCATGGAATTATGACAAGTCATTGGTAACATACAAGGGAAAAGAGGTTTTAGCAGAAACAACACAAGTGGGCGGTCTAACTCGTCCTGGGCGGTGCTTTACCCCAAAAGAGTTAAGAAAAGCAAAACAGGCCAGAGAAAAACAGAGCCCCATCAAAGAACCTGTCACTGAAAAAGAGGCGGAGGAATTTATGAAGAAGATGAAAGTTCAAGATTACTCCATTGTGGAGAAGCTGAGAAAGACCCCTGCTTAAATTTCTTTGTTATCCTTGTTGATGCATTCTGAGGCACACCGACGTGCTCTATTGAAAATCCTGAATGAGGCTCATGTCTCTGAGAAGATGACCGTTAGCAACCTCGAAGAAGTCGCAAGTCGTATCTTTGAGGTAAACAGGATAACTTTCACTGATGAGGAACTACCAATGAAAGGCACTGGTCACAACAAAGCATTACATCTGACTGTCAAGTGTGATAATTCTTATGTCACTAGGTTGTCGGTGGGTCCAGTCTGACATCTGTCCATTGTCTACCCTAAAGAGATTGAAGGTCAACATGGACAAAATTCGGACCAACACTATGAGTATCTGTGCTTTTGATGGAGAAAAAAGACACTACGAATCCATGTCGAGGACTTGGAAACCAATAGCAAAGTCCACAGGCCCAATTGTCAGTGTCAGCTCGATCTCACCAATTGGAAATCAATAGCAAAGTCCACAGGCCCAATTGTCAGTGTCAGTGTCCACAGTCCACATGGATTCGTCTTACAATCTACTGTTGGGAAGGCCTTGGATTCATATGGTGGGCGCAGTACCGTCAACTTTGCACCAGACTGTGAAGTTTGAGTGGAACCGTGAGATGATCATGGTACACGGAGAGGGATATTTGTCAATCTATAAGGATCCGTCCATTCCAGTTATCGGGGTCACCAATGATAGCCCAACTCTGATGTACGAAGCTTTTGAAGCAGTCAACGTGGAAGAGGTTCCTGAAGGCAAGCCTTTGCCCCAAGCAAGATTGTCAGAAGCAGCAGTCATGATGGCTACAGAAATGTTGAAGCACGGTTTTCAACCAGGGAAAGGTCTCGGGGCAGCATTACAGGGAATATCGCATCCAATTAGTCCACTTGGCATTATAGGTACCTGGGTTCTGGGATACAAGCCCACAGCTGCAGACAGAGCAAGAGCTAGGAAGATGAAGAAACAAGAATGGTCTGTTGAGAAGCCTGTCCCTTGCCTCGCTCAGTCTTTCATGAGGTCCAATGGGGGCAAGTCTATTTCTAAAAATGCTGAGGAAACTGAAGAACAGAAGAAGCTCCTGGCCGATTTGAGGCACGTCTTTGGCATCAACATGGTGCAAACTGGCGAAGGATCTAGCAATGCAGAAATGCAGGACATTGGCCCTGATGTGAAGCTGAACAACTAGGAATCCATGCCTCTCCCCACTAGGAGGGGCTATTGGTAGCAAGTTTTTGTCATCCTTTCTGTATACTTGGTTATTCAAAGGGTTGTAATCCAAGTATATTTATTTTGCTCGTTATGATGTCAAACCCTTTTATCTTTCAAATTCCATGAAAAGCAAGACATGTTCTTGTCTCCTTATTCTATCTCTTTAGTTTCCTGATTTTTGTTCCTTATTTCTTTCTGTAGCTATGTTTCTGATGGCCTTAACAACATGACATGCATGCTGAAATCACGCCCTGATCTAAACGCACAGTTTAACTTGGTCTCAATGAATCAACCAAAAATTGAGGAAATACATGTTGGTGGGTGGAATGATTATGAAGTAACAGTTTAGGAGGTAGATGACATGGAAGGGACTTATACCGAAGAAATGTTTGAGAAAGAATATGATGAGGAGGGAGCTGAGAGTGAAATAAACGGGGAATTAGAACAGTTTGAGAACAAGCCTAAGCCCAATCTAGATGACACGAAAAATATAAATTTGGGAACCCTCGATGATGTTAGGGAAACCAAGATAAGCATGCACGTTGTACCGAAAGTGAAAAATGACATAGTCCAAGTCTTGCTTGACTATAGAGACGTGTTTGCTTGGTCATATGATGACATGCCCGATTTGAGAACAGATTTGGTGGTTCACCAGTTGCCAATTAATGCTGGTTTCCCTCCGGTCAAGCAGCTTCGGAGGAAATTCAAGACAGATATGAGCAAGAAAATCTATGAGGAAATCATGAAGCAACAATCTGCGAAGGTGATACAATCTCTTTAGTATTCCACTTGGTTGGCCAAAATGGGAAGACAAGAATTTGTGTTGACTATCGAGATTTGAACAAGGCCAGTCCCAAGGATAATTTTTCTTTGCCTAATATTCATATTCTCATAGACAATTGTGCTAAACACGAGATCTAATCTTTTGTGAATTGATATGCCAGATATCACCAGATCCTGATGGATGAGGATGACGCAGAGAAAACACCATTCACCACGCCCTGGGGAACCTTTTGTTACAGGGTCATGCCGTTCGGCTTGAATAATGTTGGAGCAACGTACATGAGAGCCATGACAACCGTCTTCCATGATATGATACACAAATAAATTGAGGTGTATGTGGATGATGTGATAATGAAATCAAGAACGGTAGAGGATCATGTTAAAGACCTCAGGAAATTCTTTGAAAGACTCAGAAGGTACAATTTAAAGTTGAACCCGGCCAAATGTGCATTCGATGTTCCAGCTGGAAAGTTGTTGGGTTTCATTGTCAGCAGGCGAGGCATTGAATTGGATCCTTCAAAGATCAAGGCTATACAAGAATTGCCTCCGCCAAAGAATAAGAAAGAAGTTATGAGATTCCTCGGAAGATTGAACTATAACAGTAGGTTCATCGCTCAACTCACCACCACATGTGAGCCAATCTTCAAGCTGCTAAAGAAAGATGCTGCAGTTAAGTGGACTGAGGAATGTCAAGCAGCATTTGACCAAATCAAGCAATACTTGTCAAATCCACCAGTGTTGGTCCTGCCGGAGCCAGGACGACCTTTGTTCCTCTATCTGTCGGTGATGGACAATTCATTTGGTTGTGTACTGGGGCAACATGACGCCACAGGAAAGAAAGAATAGGCGATCTACTACATGCGCAAGAAGTTCACGGATTACGAGGTCAAGTACACTTTGCTGGAAAGAACGTGTTGTGCCCTCACATGGGTAGCACAGAAGCTGAGGCATTATTTGTTGTCATACACTACTTACCTCATATCCCGGATGGATCCACTAAAGTACATCTTTCAGAAGCCTATGCCAACAGGAAGGCTTGCCAAGTGGAAAATGTTACTCACAGAGTTCGACATAGTTTATGTCACCAGAACTGCAATGAAAGCCCAGGCTTTGGCTGATCATTTGGCCGAAAATCTAGTGGATGATGGGTATGAACCTCTTAAGACATACTTTCCTGATGAAGAGGTAGACACAATTGAGGAGTTGCCTTCTGACAATGATCATTATTAGAAGCTTTATTTTTATGGGGCCTCTAACTCCAAAGCCGATGGTATCGGGGCTGTTCTCATATCCCCGACGGGTCATTATTATTCGGCGGCTACACAACTTTGTTTCCGGTGTACCAATAACAAGGCAGAATATGAAGCTTACATCATGGGTCTACACATGGCGATAGACATGGACATCAAAGAACTACTAGTGCTCGGAGATTCTGACCTACTAGTACATCAAATCAAGGGTGAATAGGAAACACAAGATGTGAAACTCATCATGTATAAGAAGTATCTGGAAGATCTTTGCCAAAGATTTGATTCTATCAAATTTAGGCACATCCCAAGAATGCACACTGAGCTGGCTGACGCTTTGGCTACATTAGCCTCAATGCTTAGTCATCCTGACCAAACTCACATTGATCCTCTCGAGATTCAAGTTAGGGATCAACATGCTTATTGCAACATGGTTGAAGAAGAACCTGATGGCGAGCCATGGTACCTGGACATCAAAAACTACATAAAGAATGGAGAGGATCCAGTGCTGGCAGAGAGCAATCAGAAAAGAACCCTCCGCCGTCTTGCAAATAGTTTCTTTCTAAGTGGAGGGGTATTGTACAAGAGAACCCCAGATCTGGGACTGTTGAGATGTGTGGACGCACAAGAAGCCTCAAGAATTCTTAACGAGGTGCATTCTGGAATCTGTGGGCCGCACATGAATGGCTATGTGCTAGCCAAGAAGATCTTAAGAGCAGGTTATTTCTGGCTCACCATGGAGCGAGATTGCATAGGGTTCATGCGGAAATTCCACCAATGTCAAGTGCACGGCGATCTGATACATTCACCTCCCTTAGAGCTCCATACAATGTCCGCTCCTTGGCCTTTCGAAGCATGGGGAATGGATGTCATTTGCCCGATAGAACCAAAGGCATCGAATGGGCATAGATTCATCTTGGTTGCTATTGACTATTTCACTAAGTGGGTGGAAGCAGCGGCATTCAATTCAGTAACCAAGAAAGCTGTGGTCGACTTTGTTCATTCGAACATCATTTGCCGATTCAGTATCCCCAATACCATCATCACTGACAATGGGGCTAATCTGAACAATCATTTGTTGAGAGAGGCATGTGAAAGGTTCAAAATTGTGCATAGAAATTCCACACCATACCGGCCAAAAGCAAATGGCGCGGTCGAAGCTGCGAACAAGAACATCAAGAAGATCCTTCAAAAAATGGTGGAAGGATCTCGAGATTGGCATGAGAAGTTGCCATTTGCTCTTCTGGGTTATCGCACAACTGTGCGCACCTCAATAGGCACGACCCCATATGAACTGGTGTATGGGACTGAAGCGGTCATTCCGGCAGAAGTCGAAATACCATCCTTGAGAATCATTGTTGAAGCTAAGATCGAGGACACTGAATGGGTCAAATCCCGCTTAGAACAATTGGCTTTGATCGACGAGAAAAGGCTAAATGCAGTATGTTATGGTCAACTATATCAGAAGAGAATGGCCAAAGCATACAACAAGAAAGTGTGCCAACGCAAGTTCACTGAAGGTCAGTTAGTCTTGAAGCGCATTTTTCCACATCAGGAAGAAGCAAAGGGAAAGTTTGCTCCAAATTGGCAAGGACCGTATGTGGTGAAGAGGGTGTTGTCCAACGGTGCTCTATTCTTGACAGACATCGAAGGCACAATGGCTGAAATGATTGTTAATGTTGATGCAGTGAAGAGGTACTACATTTGATGTTGGGATAACGGAAGTCTTTGTTTCCCTTATCCAGATAATGTATCCTTTTTTGTTAGCCTTTGGCTTTGTATTGCTTTTGTGAACCCTTATTGGGAATCCTGTAATTGTAATGAAATGAAATGAATTGAATGAAAGAAAGATTCAAAACAACAAATTTGGCATTAAGTTGCCAGAGCTACGTCTGACCTGATTCCTCTCAAAAGGATACGTAGGCAACCATTCTGTTGCGGTCAAAATAGGGGAAAGTTCCTTTTTCCCTATCTCATATCGACGCAAAATTTGCCTCCAAGTTTGCGGCCAAATTCAAAGAAAATCCAAATCCGCAGTTTCTGTTAAACTGGGGCAGAAGTTTGTTTTTATTTTATTTTGTCTATAAAATAAAAACAAACTTCTATTATTCTTACCGTCGTTTCACATGCTCATGAGACGTTTGGCATTTCAGTCTCGAAATCGGGAAGAGGCTCAAAGCGCCCAAGACATTATCATCAGCAAAAAGAAAAAAAAAAGAAAAGAAAATAAAGTCTTGCCGGTGAAAACCTGAAAGGGCGCCGCATGACAAACAGTGAGATAAAAGAACAAAGAGAGAGGTTAGTCGGTGAAAACCCCAAAAGGGGCACCACTAACCGAATAAGGGTCGTCATAAATGTCATCAAGATGGGTTGGGAAGGTAGTCATGACCGAATGTTCAAACTGGGGAAAGGTCGAGGAAGAACTATTGTGAATGATCAGGGTTTGAGGACAAGAAGCATGTCATGTTTATTAAGGTCATAGCTTCCACCTCCATATAAGTTTCGTTTACATCTCCAAAGGGACATCATTTCGTTCGAAGTCCTTTTGTCCAGAATCTTTCCCATTTTTCACTTTTCAATCAAAATAACATCAAAACGAGCAAAAGAAAGTTTTGCAAAAATTGTTTACCTGTTTTGCAGTTGTACCAGAGCATGGTCAGGACCTTCTGGATAATGGAAGCCAAATCAACTCTCGATCGCAAGATTGACGCGTTGAGAATTTGCACCATAAAAGAGATCATCAAATGATAGGCAGATTTCAAGATCATCAAATCTCGCCTGAGCACCAATTTCAAGAGTGACAACGTCAATTTTCAAGTCAGAAGCAGCATTCATAAGGGATTAGTCTTAAGAAGTCGAGGCACCCACTTGGAGAATGATGGAGTAATTTAAAGAAGTCAAGGCACCCACGTGGAGAATGAGGGAGTAATTTAAAGAAGTCGAGGCACCCACCTGGAGAATGAGGGAGTACTGTAAAGAAGTCGAGGCACCCACCTGGAGAATGAGGGAGTTGTTTTAAAAAGTCGAGGCACCCACCTGGAGAATGAGGGAGTTATTTAAAGAAGTCGAGGCACCCACCTGAAGAATGAGGGAGTAGTCTTAAAAAGTCGAGGCACCCACCTGGAGAATAAGGGAGTACTGTAAAGAAGTCGAGGCACCCACTTGGAGAATGAGGGAGTAGTCTTAAAAAGTCGAGGCACCCACCTGGAGAATGAGGGAATAGTTGTAAAGAAGTCGAGGCACCCACCTGAAGAATGAGGGAGCAGTTTATTTAAGAAGTCGAGGCACCCACCTGGAGAATGAGGGAGCAATTTTTAAGAAGTCGAGGCGCCCACCTGGAGAATGAGGGAGTAGTCTTAAAAAAGTTGAGGCACCCACCTGGAGAATGAGGGAGTAGTCTTAAAAAAGTCGAGGCACCCACCTGGAGAATGAGGGAGTAGTCTTAAAAAAAAGTTGAGGCACCCACCTGGAGAACGAGGGAATAATTTAAAGAAGTCGAGGCACCCACATGAAGAACAAGGGAATACATTTCAAGAAGTCAAGGCGCCCACCTGAAGAACGAGGGAATACAACTTTCAAGTCAAGGCGCCAACCTGAAGAACGAGGGAATCCATTTAAGTGAAATGAGGAAGACCCACCTGAATCATGATCGGTGGTTTACTTTCCTTCAAGAGCAAGACCCACTTGAACCAAAAGTGGTGGTTTTATTTTCAACAAAAGTGAGGAGAGCAAGAATCAAGAGGCTCAACTCGAAAAGCATGAAGACTTAGCATAGGAATTGCAAGTTTATATTCCCAATGTTGTAGTTTCATTTTCTTTGTAAAGCAAGTGACCATCAGCCAGCAGCCAGTAACAAGCAACAAGTGACCAGCAGCAACAACTCTAGTATGTCTTGTGTCAGCCCTAGTATGGGTAGAAGGGTCTAATATCAGTCTTAGTGAGTCCAAGTGCATGGTTCAATATAGTTTTGTTTAGAAGTGTCTAGGTTATATGTCTAGGAAGCGGAAATCCCAACTATCGCGTGTCAGGAACTACACTGACCTGATTTCTTAGTCCGGGGATATGTAGGTAGCCTTGTTCCTGGTTAGAACCGAAAGGTCAAGGTACAATCACCATTTTGCAAGCGTGTTCTCGGCTAGAACCGAAAAAGCCAAAATTAGTTGTCGATTACGTCTTTGTCCGAAAACTCTTCATGTTCTCGAACAAAGAGGGGCAGCTGTAATCACCTAATTTTGGCACGAAAATACAAAAATTGCTCAAAATAGCCATTGATATTTTCATTGGACTTTTGTGTAATCTTTCTAGATTTTTTTGTCATTTTATATAGCTATTTACTTAATTTAGAAAAATGCTATAAAAAATTACATAAAATATTTTCTTGATCTTGTCTATCTAATTGTTTTCGTGAGTTTATTTGTGTGATTAGAATTGTGTGAATTTTGGCTTAATTATTTAGTTTGTAATTTAATTAAGTATAGCTAAGCTATGGGTTAATGGCCATTGGGCTATAATATCCAATTCATTCAATGAAAAATAGCAGCCCACATCTCACCTTGACCCAACCCAATACCCTTATGACCCGGCCCATTTCCCGTTTGTTTAAAAGGCAAAATTTGCCATTTTAGTCATTTTTTCTCTCCCCTGTACTCTCAAGATTAGGCAAACCTTTGCCAAATCTTCACTCCACCCACCGGAAACACCTCACCTCCGTCCAGATATTACACCATTGAATTCGTCTCAACCCCCCGATTCTCGATTTGAACTCTGTTTCCCCAAAAGCTCAATGATTCGCCGTGGATCGGAATTCAAAGAGTCGCCGGAACCCTAACTCCGGTGACTCCCATTATTTTCGGCCAAATTTGACACTCACGGCTTCGTCTCATCGTTCTATTTCCATATCTGACCGTGATTCTCCCAGAAAATTGCTCCTTTGTTTGAACTCGAGCAACAGCGGCGGGTCGGGTCCTCTTCTCCTTCCCCATTTTTAATGTTTCATAACGAGACTGAGGTGGTTCAATATTTTTGGAATTGGTTCCGTGGTGATGACAATTGTTATGGAGATGACGGGCTGCTATAACGGTGATAATGATGACTCAATAAACATGGAGGTAAAACAGTAGGATTAGGCAGTTTGTGCCTGTGCAATGGTGGTGCTCAGGCGATACATTAATGAGGCATCGACGATGGCTTTGTATCAATGATTCATGATGGCGTAGCCGTGATGGCTCCAGTGTTTGGACAATGATTCGAGGTAGCCCTTTGATGTAGCGAGGCAGCGGTGGATGTATTGGATTGTAGGCTTCAGCTTTGACAGTGTTTTGTGAGACGATGCTTGTGACGTGTCGATGCTATGAGCTTGCTATGGGGACGATGCAGCAGCTTGACGGTTGATCAGTATGGCGTCGGGTTAGATGAAAACCGCTTTGCTCTTGTTTTTTTTCTTTTGTTAGTTTAGATGATTAGACTTGAAAATCATGTATAGTTAGTGTCGGTTCTGCTTATAAATCTGAATTCAGTTTGTTCAATGTTAAGCTCATGTCTGATTTTGTTCCATGTCCCGTTTTCTGTTGGTTTGCATTGTTTAGTCTGAAATAAGCACGAAAACTGTATTTATCAAAAGAAATGGCTTTGACATATTGCTTGGTTTGATGATTAGCTCATAGGTTTGAATCCATTTGAGCCGAGAGTTTCCTTGATCTATTGTTCATTTGATTGTTAGGGAAAAATGATGTGTGAATAGCCATATGTCTTTGTTTATGTTCGTTCAACTGATGCTCACTGTCGAATGGTCCTCAGGCCAAGATTTGCGGTTGAACGTCGAACTCATTTCATATTTTTCCAGCCAATACTATTTAGTATGTGTGTAGAACTGCTTGTATGCGTTTGAGCCGATCAATTGTTTTGCTGAAATTAGTCTAACCATGGCAGTATACTTGATGTTTGAGTGTATAAGTTGTGATAGTTTCTTGTTAAGATGAGGGAATGGAGGATGATTGAGGTGAATACTTAAAATAATTCTGTGAATTTATCTTGAACTGTGAAATTAAAATCTGGCATGTTTTAGTTTGAAGTGTTTAAGGTTTTAATAGGTTTGCCCTTTTTGAATTAAGTTGAGTTTGAACTCCTGGGATTAGTTTTCTGTTGCGTCTTGTGATTATCAATTTTAATCCATTTAGTTAAGTCAAGTTAGATAATAAATAGTTGAGAGTTGAACTTTAGCAAGTCCTAGCTCTTTATGTTTATATTTCAAAATTCAGAAAGCTAGAAGTCAAACAAAGGGGACAAAAGAGTTCCCAAAATGGTATGTTCAACTTTGCTTTTTCGTTTGATAGAGTTGAGCGTGAAAGAGGTAATTCTTGGGGTTTTGCAACCAGCTGTCCCTACAGTTTGTTTTCCCCCATTTTCACCCCAACTTTCCCCCCATTTTTACTCCCCTCTCTCCTCTATTTAATAGGGTCTTTTACCCTCATATTTGGCAAGAACTCCATCAGAAAAAACACTTCTCTAGTAACACAGAAACTACTCTCTAAAAACACCAAGAACTCTCTGAAAGAAAACGACTTCACATCTGAAAATATTTTGCTTCTTCACTCTTTGGAAAAAAAAAACTGATCTGAAAAATATAAAGAGATAGAGGATGAAAATTAGAGAGTTTATAAGGAGAGTTCCAGTCTAGATGTTCTGAGGCTTAAAACCTTTGTCTGTGGCTGTAAGATGTTCTTTGATCCTGTTGCTGGCTGTTTGTTTTGGGTTTGGCATAAAGGCTTCATAGTTGTTGCATTTGTTCAACTCGATAGGGTGTTTGCTTCTAGCTTTTGCTGTTTAAGCTGGGGATTTTGCTCAGCACACTAGGTAAACTTCCTCATTTTTTTGTATTTTATTTAAAGGGCCTATCGCACATCTAATGTATGAAATTGCTCTAGTGTGGGCCATTGAGTTTGTTGCCCATGTGTACCTATTGATATTTCTCTTTGATCTTGCTGCAATCTAAAAAAATAAAGAAACCTGAAAAGTCAAATATTTTATGTTCATGGTTGCTAATTTAGACTTGCTGTTAAGAGTGAAGAATGCATGAGAAAGGAAAGGGAAAACTGAAAGTGCATGAAACTTGTATAAATGGATAAATTGTTGGGGCTGGACTTTGTTTAGTTGGTCCGAGGAAGGAGTGTTGTAAGGTCTTTGATGAGTATTACACACTTTACTTTTACTTTGTGAAAGGTCGTCCAAACCAATTTCCTTGGAAGTTTTTTACTTTATAGTCGAATGGACAAAAATTCAAATGATTAAACAAAATAGGATGTAAAATGCTGGCAGTGGAGGAACCATGTAGCAAAAGCTTAAGATATGCGTAAATAAATGACAGTGAGAACCTTCAGTCAAAAATACGTAAGTTTGTTCCTTTTAAAAAAATCAGTGTAAATGAAGCAAATAAACTAACAGTTCCATTCGATTAGGCATTGATAAATGATAAGTATGATTTGCACTCTACTTATTAGGTCAAAAGAAATAATAAAAACTACAAATGAGAGAAGCCAATGATGAAGCTTGTGTTAAAAATTTTGTTTTAAACTCGATTAGGCAATTATAAGTATGATTTGTGATCTACTTATTAGGTAAAAAGAAACTAAATTAAAATAGCCAATTAATTCTAAAGTATACCTTGTGAGTTACTTGATACAATTTTTTTTTTTGTTCAAACAGTCAAAGCGCAACAAAATTCAGTAAGAAGGCAAATTAACAATAAACAATTTTTCAAGAGTCGAAACGCGTCAATAAAGCAATTGTACTTGGTACAGGACTCGAGGGTCCCTAACCCCTTCCCAAGAGTCAACCGAGATCCTTACCCGGAATTCTGACACAGACCAGTAGACGAGTCATAGGTGTTCTAGGTACACCACTTTGGTGACTTGGCACACCCTTAACTTGTCAAGTGATGACTCCGAAAAGCTCTTAATAATTAATGTATCTTTAAACACCTAAGTCACAACCATATTTTATTTATTTTTAGTAAAATTTTAGGGCATGACAAGGACGTTCGTTTTGTTTTAAGATATGTCAAAAGCTTAAGTCAAGGTAGAAATTTCATAAAATACATCTTACTTTCATGAAATATTTGCATGGTTACTTTATTTACTTTATTACCAAACTACTTTTACTTTGCCTCTATTATCAAAACATTCATGCTATTGAGTTCATGAGCCAAGCCTCCGAGTACTATTCACAAATCCAAGTCCGAGGAAGACATGGGAGCAGAAATGACATCAAGAAGATCAAGATCAAGTCAGCACAAATCAAACGCTCCCCCCTCCCTCCCAAAACTAACAATTTTTCTTTGAGAGCAGGGACATTAACGCCCGCATCAGAAGATAAACGTCTTAGCAAGACAATCTTGATGATTTTCATCGCTTGGATTGAAATGACATTTGGGATAAAGCTCGATGCTTTCTCACTTTACCGAAAAGGCGGCATTTCGATTTCCCATAACTTTTGCAAATTGTTAAGCATATCTGTTTCATTCCTCTTTCTCCGTATGAGAACACTCACTAAAGTTTTGCTTTTTAACTTACAGATAATTCCAAATCTGGGAGGTTCCCTTTGCATTGTGGCCAAGACCATTCCTCCGTAGAAGGATTCGAAGATATAAACTTATTTGACAATAGGACTACTTTGGATGGGTTCCTACCTTCTGGTTGGGGTACAACCCAAGACTGCATTGAAAACGTCCTCTTCGTGATCTAAAGCATTACACTTTATCATGGTTTTTTATTGCCGAAAGGCGACATTTCTATTTCCTATATTCCTTACAAATTGTTAAGCCTATCCATTTCATGTTTATTTTTTCTTTATGAGACTGTTTACTAAAACTTCATTTTGTGATTTACAGATATTGCTAAGTTTTGAAGAAGTGCCCGCTTTAATGAGTTTTGCATTTGTCGCTTCATCTTACGTATTTTAGGCTTGTTCGCCTTAATAGGATATCTTCGGGTTCTTCCACCCACAAATAGGATATCACAGGTGACTCCACTCACAAATAGGATATCACGGGTCATTCCACCCACAAATAGGATATCGGGTCCTTCCACCCACAAATAGGATATCTCGGGTTCTTCCACCCACAAATAGGATATTCGGGTCCTTCCACCAACAAATAGGACATCTCGGGTACTTCCATCCACAAATAGGATATCTCGGGTCCTTCCACCCACAAATAGGATATCTCGGGTTCTTCCATCCACAAATAGGATATCATCGGGTCCTTCCACCCATAAATAGGATATCTCGAGTTTCTCCACCCACAAATAGGATATCTCGGGTCCTTCCATCCACAAATAGGATATGCAGGTTTCTTTCAAGTAGATGAAAGTAGATGATAGCTATAGATAAGTCGGTTGAACCACCACTTTCGGAGTGTTTCGCGATGTCGGTTGTCTTGCAATATTGGCATGTTATGTTTAAAGTAGATTGATAGTCTAAGACAAGTCGACTGAAGCACCGCTTTCGAAGTGTTTCGCGATGTCGGTTGTCTTGCAATATTGGCATATTATGTTTAAATTATATTGATAGTTTAAGACAAGTCAGCTGAAGCACCGCTTTCGGAGTGTTTCGCGATGTCGGTTGTCTTGCAATATTGGCATGTTATATTTAAAATAGATTGATAGTCTAAGACAAGTCGGCTGAAGCACCGCTTTCGGAGTGTTTCGCGATGTCGGTTGTCTTGAAATATTGGCATGTTATGTTTAAATTATATTGATAGTTTAAGACAAGTCGGCTGAAGCACCGCTTTCGGAGTGTTTCGCTATGTCGGTTGTCTTGCAATATTGGCATGTTATATTTAAAATAGATTGATAGTCTAAGACAAGTCGGCTGAAGCACCGCTTTCGGAGTGTTTCGCGATATCGGTTGTCTTGCAATATTGGTATGTTATGTTTAAATTATATTGATAGTTTAAGACAAGTCGGCCAAAACACCGCTTTCGGAGTGTTTCACGATGTCGATTATCTTGCAACATTGCCATTGTTATATTTGAAGTAGACGATTCGGCTTGAGACACCATGTCTCATTAGTCAACTTATCTTATGAAAGCCTTACATTTTACAAATTCGTTCTCACTTTACTGTTTCAGAATAATGATCAGCCTAGAGGTTCTCCGGGTGGAGCACCTCGTCAGTTGATCGAGAGAAGAACTTATTGATGATATCACAACCCGCATTTACAATTTATGTTATCACTCTTTTATTTCTCATTCCAATTATTATAGTTTTATTAGCAGTTGCTCGCTTACCGTTTGTCAAGTTTATTACAGGATTTTAGAAACACCGCAGCAACATTTGGAGCATAACGTGGAACTCTTTCTTAGCAGTGAACTGGGGCAATCGTTGATATGAGCTAGACTCGTCAACGAGGATCTGAAGAATCGCACTCGAACAAGAAAATTCTATCCTAATCTTTTGTTCCGGATTAGGACGTCAGTTTGAATTCTTTCCTATTCGTGCGTCCTTTTTCTGTCAATCGTGCGAGTCTTCGTATCTAAGTGTCGTTGAACTACATATGGCCTGATTCTCTTTTAGCCCGAGATATGTAGGCAACTCGAAGACCGGAGTTCGGCCATATCCATGTCCATAAGCCTCGCACTCTGGTCCTTGGAATCGATGTCCTTGGCTTTATCGTGACAAAATTGGCTTTTCGTCAACTTCTTTACCCTAAAAACTCTTTCATCCTTTTTGGGTAAAGAGGAGCAACTGTTGACACCCAATTTTGTCCCGAAAATTGCAATTAAATGTCTAATTATCTAATTAATGGACAATTTTGAGAATTAAATATAATTGATTAATTTTTGAGGAAAATTCCAAAGTTTGCAAATCGTAGCATAATTCCCATTCTACTCGTGCAATCCCCTTCACTTCCTAATTTATTTCAGAAAGAGGTCAAATGTGAAAGACATAATCTAAATTCATCCTATCCTGCGCAATCCCTTTCATTTTCAATTAATCTTAACAAAAGGGATAAAATCGTTCTAATACTAAATATTGGCCTACTTGTGCAAAATATATATTACATATATTATAGACACGCATTTCCTCAGTTCTAATCAGCTTACCCTCTTTCCCCTAACCCAAACCCGTTTCCCCTTTCCAAGAACCCTAAAACCCGATTAACCCCTAATTTCCCCCTAATCCCAATTGATTTCCCCAAATCTTGCTCTAGTCCGCCAAAAATCCTACCCCAGTGGTCCCCCCCGCTTCACCCTCTCTCCAATCCAGCTGTTGGGTAGTATAAGTAACCAATCTTGATCGTGTACTTTAAAAATTAATCTGAGCCCTCAATCTTTCCAACATTCAAATTCCTTAGAAATAATAATGAAATGGTCGGATCCCTAAAGGATTAGACCATTTCACCCTTGTCTCAAAAGGAAAAGGGTAAAAAAGAGCAAGGTTGATTTGGAAAATTCAATGGTGAATCCGAACCCTAAAATGGAGGTATATATATCCTTATTTTCCTTGTTTGAGTTCAGTTTTTTTGGAGAGTGAAGGAGGCAGCAGATACACATTTTCTTAGCTTTCTTTCCTTTTTAAATCCATACATACATATAGCGTTATTTTCTGTTTTTGGTTTAACATATTTTTTTCGAGTGTGTCGTCGCTTCATTATGCTAGTCGTCGACCTTAGTCGAGTCGCGTATCGCTTCGGATCCTAGCTCCTTTTCACTGCTCCGCAAAAGGTAATAACCCCACCTTATTTTCATTTTCTTTCATTGCTTAAAATGTGATCTTCACAATGGTGTGTGTATGAATGTGGGATGGTATCACTGGAATTATATATGCGCTGTTAGATATTTAAACTACTGTTATGGTCGACATATGAAAGACTGACCCATGTGATGCATCTTGAGTGAGTTTGTCTTAAAGCTATAGTCTTGTATCTTATTTTCCTTGTTCCTTTCCTTCATGAAGCAAAAGATTTTTTTTAATTTGTTCAAGCCCTTTTGCTCTGTTTCTTGTTGTTTGATGTGATCAGCGAGGGTCCTAGTAGTTTGCAGGAATGTCTAGGTGGTTGGAATATGAGTGAGGGAGTATAGGCTTTGAAAAAGGGGTGGTTTTAGCCTTGCAGGTGTGTCTTTGGTGCCATGGTAGTCAGGGAGCTTGTTTTTGTGTATAGCAAGGAGATTTAAGAAGTTCTAGGTGTATAAGTTGTTTCAGTTTGTTTCTGTAGGTAATATTTGTGTCCAGGAGGCTAATTAGGATTATTTAGGGGCCTTGAGGATGTTTCTGGTGGTTGTGAAGGTTTCAGGGGTTTTGCTTGGTTGTTCTTTGGTCTGCAGGTGTTTGGAGTTGCTTCTAGAGGTCTGCAGGTTGTTAGTTCGTGGGATGCAAGTTTAGGAACCTTGTTTGGTGCTTTTAGTTGTTGAGGGAATTGTCTCCTGGTAGCTGCAGGTTTAGGGGGTCTGTTTAGGAGTGGTTCAGGAGGATGAGGGGCTGTTTTTCCCCTGTTTGTTTCCGGTCTGTTTTCCTATTTATTTCTAGGAGTTCTAAAAGAAGTTTGTAGGTTCTGGATAGTTTGCTAAAGTGTGAGGGAGTAATTGGTGGTTGCAGGTTTAATTGGGTGCATTCTAGTTCTTGTTTTTGCTATGAGGAAGTTCAGGGATAGGCAGATAGTATGCAGGGGTGTAATGGTTCTAATCTTAAGGTTGTGAGGGTTTGAAGGAGTTAAGTGTGTGAGTTTAGTAGTGGATGTGTAGGAGAGGATCTCTGGGGTCTGCTTGTATGAGCAGGTGTGTGTCTGTGAGCATGAGTGTGTTCATGTTTTTAAGTCCTGGTTATTGGCTCTGTGTGAGTAGGGGAGTGCTTACGTGAGTATGGTTTTGTGTCAGGTGATGAATGGATGTTTGTTTGCTCCCAGTTAAGTGTGTTTGATGTATATTCATCTTGCTCTTAGTTGTCTGCAGCCAGTGAGTTTTGAGGGAGTTATGTAGGTAGTGTGTATAAAGTGCAAAGGGAAATGTAGTTAGAGCAAGCTCAGCGAATAGCTGCCGGAATTCTGAGTTATTTCTGATTCTCTGTTTGTTTGAAATGGATATGGGTCAGGGAGTAAGTTTATTAGTGATCATTGCGTTCAGTTTAAGTGTATGTAATAGCAATAGTATTTCAGGATTCCATCAGGTTTGTTTAAGGCCATATGTTTCAGCTTCTTTTCCAGTTTCTCTCTTTTAGACTGAAAGGTTTGGGTGTCCTGCTTTATTTATTCTATTCAGTTTAAGGATTGAGGGTACTATGTTTTGTTAAGAAAGAAGTTCGTGAATAAGAATTGAATTTTTCCTGAATAAGAATTGATTCTGAAGGGTGTAAACTCATTATTTTGGTCAAATAATAGCTAGAGTTCAGTTTGATTTCTTGAGTCATTCTCTACTGCCTGATTATTTTCTTATGCTTCATTTGTTGCTTTGCTTATTAAATTCATGTACTAATCCTTATCTCCTCTTGTCTTTTTTGCATAACACTTGGGACGAGTTTGAGTTGCTAAACTCACGAATTGGGATGGCATGCATTTGGGAAGTTATTTGATTCGCTCCACATTTTCGGGAGTTGATATCCCCGAAAATGTAAAAGAAAAAGAAAAAATGAAAACCTTGTGAAATACAGGGCTTGTATTGAGCTTGCTATCCGGGTTCTGCCTTCTAAACTTCTCTTCTCCCGTCCCCTTTAGATAAGCATGTTTTAGGATCCCGTAAATCGGATTAGGACCTGCATGATTAGAAGCTTGATAGGATAGCCGCTTTATCAAATTGTTATCTTATTGCACGTTTAGGATTGATTATACAATTGCTTATCCCGTTTCTTTGGGACTCGCCAATTAGTTTAAGATAATAGGGCTCTTTGATTAACTATCGAGTGCAAAAGAATCAATATTAAAATCGTATTCATTTATTCATTATTTATATTTAAGTTAATTATTTATCCATCTATTATTTATTTACTCATTAAATAAATTATTTAAGTGGTCTTTATTTATAAATAAATAAATTTCTTTATTTATTCATTTATTTAATTATAATTATTTATTTATTCCCTTATTATTTATTTAATCAATTATTATTTATTTTTTTCCTCATTTAATTGAATTCATATAAATATTTATCTATTAAATTAAGTTATTATCTATTCATTATTTATCTATCCAACTGATTAATTAATCAATTATCATTATTTATCTAATTATTTATTTTACTTAATTAATTTTATTTAGCTTTATTTATATAATTAATTAAGCAATCAACCATTATCCCATTATCTATTTAATTAATCTTAAGTTTTTTTGTTTCTTTATCTAAGTATTGGCATAATCAAACCTTATTTTACTATTCATTATCTATTTATCTTTATTTTAAATTTACCCTAAATTAATTATCTTTAAGTAAATTCGTGAAAATCGCCGGATTAACCGCTTTTAGCGGATTTTCGAAAGTCCTCCCGTTAGAGACCTTGTTTCAAATTTAGTAGAACCACTTACCTAAGAATCTCTGAATTATTTTCCTTTAAATAAGGAATAAAATTGCACTCTTTAGTTAACTTAGGTTCCTAATAATCCTTAAATTAGGTGGCGACTCCAAAGAAGTCCTTTGGAGTCCCATTTTATTAAAGTCAAATCCCGATGCATACTTGTATGCAGTTTTTGGGAGGGTTCAACATATCAGTTGCTTCAAGGCTCCCTTCACTAGGTCTAAAACAATTTAAAGTAAACTAAAGACACATTCTTCAAAGTCCAATTAATGTAACAATTCACCTATCAACAACATCCATATGAAATGAATTGCAGTTTTTGTCTATCTTTGAAGCCCCAGCTCTCTGTTTGCACCGGTTTCGGATTGGGAAAAGGAGAGAGAATTGTTTACTTCGTAAACAAAAATATATAGGGCTATTTACAAATATATACAACCCTAACACTAAAATTATAAAAAAAATACCAATATTATTCCACTTTACAAAAAATGCCAATATTGTTTTACATATTATATACAAAACCAACAAAACTAACAAAATAGGGTTCCTCCTTCTTCCTAATGCTCTCCCCCTCATTGCTACCACCCCAGGCAGCGGCGCCGCCTAGTCACCGCCGACTACCGCCTCCGGCCACCGCATCCACCACTGGATTTTTTTGGTGTGTTTTTGAATCTAAAAAATGAAATACACATATAAACATTGATTTTCCTTTGAAATTAAAGTTGGAAAATACATATAAACAAAAATACATGTAAATACACAAAAAAATGTGTTATACATACACTAAACACACACATACATACACGATCTACAGATCTACCAATGAAACATACAAATTTATGTGTTTGACACTTATTACTTGATATACACACAAAAAAACATACAAAAATATATAATATATATGCTGACATACATGTTCATACCATGATATACACGTACGTACACTTATGCACATCATGTACATACACAAAAATACAAATTCATACACCTGTGTAAAAGCTAGACATACAGTATGTTCGACCTTCCAACAACCACCAAAGACATACACATACTTGCGAATATACACATAAAACAAAACAAAACAAAACAAAACAAAAACAAAAAAGAAAGGAGTAGAAGAAGATATGAAACACACACACACACACACACACACACACACGGCGAAAATAGAGATCGGAGCCGCCGCTAATGTAGTGCAGCAGCGCCGCTACACTGCAGCAGCAGCGGCGACGACGTCGTTCGGCGTTGTTGAAAGAAAACAGCAGCAACACGGGCGCGGGGGGAGGGGTGACGGTGGGAGGGTTTGTGGGTGGGTGGAGGAGATGAGAGAAAGACAGAGGGAGAAATTAGGGTTTTGGATAGAGAGGGGGGAAAGAAATGAAAAATTGTATATATTTAGTAAAAATGTGAAAAGTGTTGTTATGTAGGGTAATTATTTAAAACTATCGGTATTTTATGTAATTAAGTGGTTAATATGTCTTTTAGCGTAATTTATTCAAATATATACAACGAGTACACTACTGTGAGTTATTAGTGAAGATTTAAGCAAAAGGACTCTCCAAGTCTTCAATTAAAAAAGTAATCCTTTATTTTCTTTTTCCTTTTCTTTGAACTAGAAAAATATTAAGTATGTGTTTAAGTGGGATGAGGGCTAGATTAGAATTTTAAATACTTGTGGGGTATGTCAAAAATCTGAAACTATCTCACTTAAACCCACATTCAAATTTCAAATTTCAAATTTCAAACTTTTCATTTCCCCACATTCTTCTCTCTCTTCTACTACTTTTTTTTTTCATTATTCCCCTTTTTCCTAATATGCTCTCTTTCTTCATTTTCTCCTTCTTTCTTCTTCATCTTCTCCCTTATTTCATTTTTATCTCCTCCGTTCATTTATTATTTTTACATTCTCGCCATCTCCATTCTTATCTTTGTGTGTTTTGTTCATTTTTCTTCTTCTTCTTCTTCTTCATTTATTTCTTCTTTCCATTATGTTTTGTATTTTTTTTGAAGATTTAGTAGTAGAATATTTTAATTTTTTTATAATATTTGAGATGCTTCTGCAGTCCGTCAAACAAATTTTGAAGTTGGTTGAATCAACCAAGAGTCGATTCATCAACTCTCAGTTGCTTGAATCGACCGAAAGTTGTTTGAATCAACCGAGAGTTGGTTAATCAACTTATGGTTGTTTTGAACTAAGCAACCACAAGTTGATTAATCAACTCTCGGTCGATTCAAACAACTGAGAGTTGATGAATCGACTCCTGGTTGTTTTCATCGACTTCTGGTTGTTTAAACAACCAGGAATCGATTCATCAACTCTCGGCTATTTTCAGCATCATCAGGTTGTTTGGAAGAGGCGGCGAGAAGGGGGATGAAGAGGAGCAGAAAGCATTGTAGCGGAGGAAGATGATGAGGCACGGTGGAGAAGGATAGGGAAGATAGAGGGGGATGGAAGAGAAATGGGGCAGAAAAGGGAGGGGAAATAGTGTGGGGTTTGTGTAAATAAGAAAAGTTGGGGGGCCTAGATTAGGCTAAGAATTAACTCTAATTCTGTTAAACAGAAAAATGGTTATCTAGTTAAGACAACTAACTTGAGGGTCATTTAACTAAAAAAGACTTGAAAAGGGTCTTTTAATCGAAGGACCCGAGTTATTACGAGATTAGGGTGTAGAGCTTTTGACTAGACAACTGATCTGCTAAACTAGTCAAAGAGTTTTGAGTTAAAAAATTGTCTTGATAATAGAGTTGTACTACTTACTCGTAATATCTAAGTCTGTACTTGTTATTTTAAAACTTTTCATATTTATTTAAAAAATCTAATTTGTTTTTATATTTCACTCACTTACACTTAATAATTATTCTTTAAAAATTTAACTCTAACTGCATTATACTTTGAGAAATAATCATTTAGTGACCAATAAAAGTGACGCGTAAAAATAGACCGAGCAGTATAATTTTAAGAAACAACTATGCATAGTTGCGATTCACTACATCAAATAGAGCAGTGAAAGCTAACTGGGATATTTTTGTAATAAGTGTCATGTTTGTGTGTTTGGAAGAGAGAGAAAGAGTAACTTCTCTCTACAATTAATCGGGAACTTTTCATTTCTTCATTCAATACCACCGACACACCTTTTTGTTTTTCCGATGACTGACTTTACTTTGCATTTGAAAAATCAAACAACACAAACTCTTGACATTCCTCCAAAACCACCAGACTCTTTGACTGACACTCAACAAAACAATTCCCCAAAAAAAAAGTTTCAAAGAAAAACTTCTAAACTTTCAAAAAATTGTGACCCCATACTGATCACTATTGATATGGATTACACGGCATCCACAAACAAAATCGATGATACACCCATAGTTACAACCCATCTATGTCAGACTATGGATGAAATTACTCTTTCGGATGATGATAAACAATGGATTTATGCGCCTTTGAAATTCTCCCTTATCGTTACGTTTTTTGGTAAAAGAGTTACTCATCAGTACTTAAAAACTAAGCTACAAGATTTGTGGAAACTACCTGAGAATTTTTCACTCATCGACTTGGGTTGTGACTTTTACATAGTAAAGCTAGATTGCCAGGATTATATGCAAAAGATTTTAACCATGGGACCCTGTTTTATTAATGGTTATTATCTTACCATACGAAGATGGCAACCAAAGTTTATCTCTACAAATGTTATTCACTTAACCTCTACGGTCTGATTAGACTACCCCACTTACCTACAGAGTTCTATGATCCGGTAATACTTACAAAAGTAGGGAATATAATAGGTAAACTACTCAAAATAGATTACTGCACTAGTGCAACGTTACAAGGTCGTTATGTGCGTCTGTGTGTTGAAGTTTCCTTAGATAAGCCAGTAAAGACATATGTTATGATAGAGGGTCATCTTCAACAAATTCAGTATGAAGGTCAGGGACTACTTTGTACAGTTTGTGGTTTCTTGAGGGAAAATCACTTCGATGACTGTTCTTTATCCAACTTGCCCAAACAATGACAACGTCAGTCAGATCTTCAAACAGAGGAACTGCCTGGACACGGAGGAGAACAAATGATGCAGTGGCAAACGATACCTTTTTCACGTAGGAGACAATCTGGTAACACTTCTGTCCAAAAATATCCACAGTTAAATGATTCAGGTGATATTGTTGCTATTAATGAATTTTCTAGTGGTAAGTCTTTAGATCCAGTTAAAATGCCTCCTAAATTTACATCTCATGCTTCCCTAGTCCAGTTAAAAAAGTTTTTAAGCCTGTCAATTCTGCTCAAGCTTCCACTGGTTATAAAGATATGAATAAATTTAGCTCTTTATCTTGGCTGTCCTCTGATTTACCTAGCCCTCTTAATGTTAATATGTCCACCGATAATACCCTATCTTTATCTAAAAATATTTCAGACCCTAATCCAAAGTTACAGACATGTGCAAATAATGTATATGTACACCCAATGAACACCACTGTTCACTCTATTACTATTGGCACAGATAATGACAACAAAAAGGAACTTTACAACATAATAAGACAACAAAAAATAATTCCCCAACATATGCCACATCATCTTCATAGTTCGGTGACGCATCATTACTGCATGCAGAAACGCTAAATCAACTGTATGACAAATCACCCTCATGACACATCATCACTGCATGCAGAAACACTAAAACAAATATATGACAAATCACCCTCACACTCTAATTTACATCTCCAATTGGCATAAACACTTGGCCAAGTGGCCATGCAGGTTGATGAAAAAACATGTTCCAAATGATGATATAAATGAACTGCCCAATGAGTTATCTCTCATACAAATTAACCAACACTCAAAAGATTTGCACACAGATCAATTTCCTCATATTAATCCTTCTATTACTTCCAATGTTTCCATAGCATCAGCGTGTGTACAAACGCAGAGTTGTGCTCATCCCTGTCCTGAGAAGAATTCAACATCCTGGGATGGCAAACAACAACCCTCCACCACCACACAACAACCCATCACCACCAATCATATTTGCACTTCCACCATTTCAATTGAATCACCAACCCATCTTCTTCCTGGAAAAATCTCTGACATGTCATGCAGTCTCCTACCACATGAATCTCTATGGCCAAGAAATAATCCTTCTACTTCAAAACCCTATGTTTTTGGCTCAGTTTATCACATATCGAATGAGATTGGCAATGGAAAACTATATCCAAAATCTAAGGATGATGAACCTCCTAGATCCCCATGCCCCAGCTCTAGCTGCAGCTCTATTTCCACACATGCAAAATCAATGGAATTTTCCACCCCATTTCAACCCTATACCAAATGTTCAGAATCTGCCCTTTTTCCCACCACAGGATCAGAATGCGAATCCCATCTTCTTCCCCTGGAAACCTCAGCCAGTACAGGCCCATCCTCTAATGAACCCTCCAGTAAACCCTCAAACAACCCACCAATAAACCAAAACAATCAACCACCACTAGAGAATCAGAACATGAACAATCAACCACCACTACAACAACAGCTTCAAGAGGAGCTGATGAATTAGGAGGATGCCCCTCCCACTGCACTAGAACAAGAGGAAGAAACGGGAGAGGCAGAAGTGGTGGAAATGGATCCACAACCCCAGGGGTCATTCAAGGAAATCTCAAGCCTACGCATTCCATCATGCATGCTCTTCCCAGAATTAGAGGACATGAAATATATTTACACCCTGCCTCTACTTCTTTATAAGACCTCCTTGGATATATTACCCACTTTAAACAAGGATGCAAAAAAATATGTTGCTGTCCTGAACCCCACAATAGCCAAGGAATAATTGATGGCCAGGGAAACTGGGATTCATCTCCACAAAAATGCAACCAACCCTCCAACAATGATGAATGATCATACCCGTTTTATATTTTGAAATATAAGGGGGGTAAAAACATGGACTTTAGAAGAAATATGGATGACTTAATTAGGACTCATAATCCTTGCCTCTTGGCTTTACTGGAAACTAAGATGTTTAGCCATGTGCCTATCAGAAACTTGTTTCACTTTGATCGTATGATTGCAATTCCTGCTCGAGGTTCTGGAAGATCTGAGGGTCTTGTGGTGATGTGGAAAACTGAAAAGTTGACCCTATATGATATTAGGGTAAATGAACCTCATATACCAGAACCAAAAAATAATGATCTTGAAAATTATTTTATTCCTTATGAACCAATGCTTGAGCATAATGATCACTCAGCTGAACTTTCAGCTCAACCTCAAGATCAAAATCATGACCAAATACCAGTTCTACAATCAGTACTTCCATCAACCTCTAATCACAGAAAGTGAGGAAGAAACAAGCATCCACCAGCCTGGACGAAAGATTTTGTTTCCCTGGGAGTACATCAAGATGTACCATTTGCACTAAATAAATTTTGTATCCTATGACCAGTTATCTCCTAAATACCAAGCCCATATAGCAGTATTTTCAACTGCAACTGAGTCAACTTCTTATTCAGAAGAAGCTAAAGATCTAAGATGGATAAGTGCTATGAAGGAGGAAATTTCAGCGCTATAAAGTAATCACAGTTGGGATGTAGTGTCTCTGTCTGAAGGAAAGAGAACTATAGGCTGCAAGTGGGTGTACAAAATAAAATATAAAGCTTCTGGAGAAATAGAGAGGTTTAAGGCAAGGTTGGTAGCAAAGAATACAGTCAAAGAGAGGGTATTGATTATTAGGAAACTTTATCCCCTACAGTAGATATGGTGACTGTGAGAACTGTGATGGCAATAGAACCCTCCAGGCATTGGGATATACACCAAATGGATGTATACAATGCCTTTCTTTAAGAAGATTTGCATGATGAGATCTGCATGGACCTATCACAAGGATTCAACAGCCAAGGAGAGAGGCAAGTGTGCAGGCTCATTAATCCTTGTATGGGTTAAAGCAAGCTCCAAGGCAGTGGAATGCAAAGTTGCTAAAAGCTCTAATTAAGTTCAATTTTACACAAAGTCAACTGGATTATTCATTGTTCACAGAAAGGACCAGTACTGGGATTGTTATCATCCTAGTCAATGTGGATGATATGTTGATTACTGGAGATAATTTGGAGCTGATAGAAGAGACCAAAGCTACATTACAAGAGGCATTCAAGATGAAAGATCTAGGAGAGTTGAAATACTTTATAGGAATTGAGTTTGCTAGGTATGAACAAGGAATTCTCATGCATCAAAGGAAGTATGCATTAGAACTCATCTCTGAAACTGGTCTAACTGTTGCAAAGCCAAGAACTTCTCCTATGGATCCAAATCTTAAACTCACTACTAGGGAGTATGATATTCATGTATATAGAGCAGACAAGGCAAGAGATGAATTGTTGTTTGATCTTGGGAGCTATCAAAGATTGTTGGGAAAGCTTCTCTACTTAACAGTGACTAGGCCTGACATTGCATAAGGTGTACATACACTAAATCAATTTCTTCAGCAACCTAAGCAGTTTCATATAGAAGTAACTCTAAGAATTGTGAGATATAGAAAAGAGACAAGGTGTCCTACAGTCAAGTAAACCCATTGATACTGGCACAGCTTACTGTGATGCTGACTGGGCAGCGTGCTCTTTCTCAGGAAGATCAGTGACTGGATTCCTAGTAAAGTTGGGAGAGTCTTTGGTATCCGAAAATCTAAGAAGCAGACTACAATATCCAGGAGTTCAGCATAAGCTGAATATAAGAGTCTTGCATTTGTAGTAGCTGAACTAACATGGCTTGTAAGACTGATCAATGTAGTTGGAGTTCAGATTAAGCTTCCAGTAAAGATCTATACAGATAGCAAGGAAGCAATACAGATTGTTGCCAATCATGTGTTTCATGAAAGGACAAAATACATCAAAATAGATTGTCATTTCTTAACGGAAAAAATTCAGCATGGGCGTGTCAAAACTGAATACATTCTAACCAAATAACAACCTACAGATATACTAACTAAAGGATTGAACCATGTACAGTATCTTCATCTTGTATCCAAGCTAGGATGCTTGATATTTTTGCACCCTCTAGCTTGAGGGGAGTATAAAGTGAGTTAGTTAATAAGTATGGGTAGTTTAGTAATTACACCTATTCAGATTATTACTCATTCCGTCACAAAAGGAGTGTTTGGGTTTGACTTAGTGCGGAGATTAAGAAAATAGAGAAGACTTTTGAATCATATAGTTTAAAATTAAAGTTATGTGTAATATGGACCAGTGCATTTAAATCTTGTGGTCCAAAACAAATCTTGGAATCAAAGAGTTACCAAATATGGAAAGAGGCACTCTTTTTTGTACAAACTAAAAAAGACAGGTAGATACTCATTTTGGGACGGAATGAGTAGTTAATAAAGTTAGTTAACGGGGTTGTTAGTTTGTTAAGCTACTACTCCTCCTATAAGTACGTAGTAGCTATCTGCATTTTTCTCAATTAATCAATATAGAATTCTTCTCTCTATATTTTTTCTTCACATCTACACATTCTTTCTTTGAATTAAAACAGTAACTCGATTTCCAAAAAGTTAACAATGTCATGTTGAAAATAGCAAAAGACAGACATACCAAATAAATTCTTCTTTTATCTATTAAATAAATTCTTCTTTTATCTATTACCTTTACTTTCAATTGTTTTGGAAAGAAGGTTATTTACCGCACTACACAACCTTTGGTTACCTTTCTTTTCTTTTCTTATGTTTGAGTAGCCTAGAGGCTAGAGGAGAATTCAAATAAACATCCAAAACAAAAATATACATATACGCAATAACACAACCAAAATTTTGATAAATATTACCGGCAAGCAATAAACCATAACTTTAACCAATTTTCTAAAAAGTGCAACAAATATTTCCATTAAGTTCTCAAAATTGGTCCTTCTAGCCCCAAATCAACATTTTCCACAAGTAACTCTAAGGAATTGAGGGGCCATTTATTTTTATTAAGATTAAGATTCATATCTGAATATTAAGATGTTGTCTCTAGATCTGAACAATAAATGATAAAGATTGTTTGTTTTCGACATCTGGATGTGTATAATTTATTTATATTTAAAGTAATATTTGTATAAATTCAAACAAATAAATATTTAAATATTATATATAGAGAAGTTATAATATAACAAACTAAAATTATTACTTACTTGATAAAAAAGTACTTAAAATATAAATAAATATCTTATGCTTAATAAAAAAAAAATTGAACCATTTGAGCTCCAAGTGGAAATTATACAGATCAAAAATTTAAAATCGGCCTATGTGGATCGAGATAGAAATTATCATACACAAATTGATAATAGTGCCCAGAAAATTTCATTTAAGTTAGATTACAATTAAAACTTAGAATTTCGAAAAAATTATAAACAGTAAAAAGGAAGTTGTAGAATTATATGATAAGTCAACAAAGATTAATCAACCAAAATGGTTTGTCAGAAACTTATAAGCTCCTCTCTCTCTGTATTAGAATAACTGATTCCTTCTAAACCCAAGCATCTTGTTGGCTCTTTCTATTTTAGTCACGATTCTTCCATTATAATGCACCAATTTCATCAACGCCTACTTCAATCTCGGCCAATTTTCTTCTCAAATCAGACTTTCAAAGTGTCAATTTTAAACTCCAATATCAAAGCTAAAAATACCATTAAAATGGATGATCCCAACTCCAAATACCAATAAAATTTAAAAACATACGTTTGGAGAGGAAAGATTTGGTTGGAGATGGATAGTTGGAGAGTGGAAGGGAGGCGTGCAGTTGTACTGAGCGAAATATAGAGCATGATTTTGAGGGAAACAAAAAGTAGCATATAATTTTTTTTAGGTTTGTATAGTATTAAGGCTTTCTCACACGTATGATTTTGAGGGAAACAGAAAGTAGTGGATTGTTAGTCCTAGATTTTAGTTGTTTCAGATTCATTGTAAGCCTATTTACAGGCACTTTTCCTTAGTTGTAGATGCAATAATTCCAGCCGAAATCAGAAAGCATTAGCAGCTTTTATCTTCCCTTTGTGGTTTTTACTTTTTTTTTTTTTCCTTTCAATCCAACAAATTTGGTATTAGAGCCAAGTTTGTTCTTTTAAAAAATATAGTGTGTGTGAAAGAAAGCAAAGAAACAAATGGAAGTAAATGCTATTTCTTCATCCTCTCAGCCACTTATACCAATTTTCACAGGTGAAAAGTATGAGTTCTGGAGTATTAAGATGAAAAAACTTTTCAAGTCACGAGTACTTTGGTACCTGGTGGAATATGGCTTTGTGGATCAAACAAATTCTGACGAAGAGGGAGAAAAAGTGAAAGAAATAAAAAAGAAGGATGCAAAAAACTTTGTTCTTCATTCAACAAGCAGTCTATGAGACAATTTTTCAAGAATTGCAGTGGCAACAACGTCTTTGGAGGTTTTGCAGATTTTGAAGAAGGAGTTTTAAGGTTCATCAAAGGTGATTACGGTAAAATTGCATACTTACCGTCGTGACTTTGAAACTCTATATATGAAAAATAATGAATCTGTTTAGACTTATTTGTCTGAAGCTTCTTCTCTTGTTAAGAAATGAAGTTGTACGGTGAAAAAATATCAGAAGAAACTATTGTTGCAAAAGTTTTAAGGAGTCTTACTCCAAAGTTTGAACATATTGTTGCTGCGATTGAAGAATGTCATGACTTTTCTGATTATTCTTTTGATGGGCTAATGAGTTCTTTGCAAGCTCATGAAGAAAGGTTGCTCAGGTCACATGAAAAGAATTAAGAAAAGGCATTTCAGATGAAGTGGGAGTCCAGTTATCATAAAGAAAAATTTAAAAATTCTGTCGGTCGTAGTTGAGGTAGATTTCGTGGAAGAGGTAGTGGGAGAGGCCAAGCAAAAGGTTGAGGCAGAGGAGGATCAAACGAAGAGATGCTTAATATGACCTTTCTGTGCAATTATTGCAAGAAGCCAGGACACAAAAAAGCTTACTGTCGGAAAAAGCAAGAAGGATGAGGTTAACCAAGCAAGTTTTGCGAAGAAAATAGATGAAAAAAGTAAGTTGTTCATGGCTTTTTTTTGAAAAGGAAAATACTAATGATGTTTGGTTTCAGGACAGTAGTTGTTCCAATCATATGTCTGGAACAAGGTCATTATTTAAGGAGCTTGATGAGTCCATTCATAGGTGACTCTAGGAGACAACAAGAAAATTCAGGTTGAAGGCAGAGGTACGGTTAGCATTACAACAATCAAGGTAATGCAAAATTTTAAAAGATGCAATGCTTGTTCCTAATCTATCTCACAATTTGCTTAGTATTGGGCAACTAATGATTAGTGGATACTCAATTTTGTTTAATGATGGTTTTTTCACTAATAGCGATAAAATATCTGGACAAACCATTGGTTCTAATAGCTAACAATAAAATGTTTACGTTGGAAGTTTCGATGGTTGAGAAGTGTGCTATGGTTGCTAGTGAAGAAAGTGAGACTAGGTTGCGGTATTTACGCTATGGGCACCTGAATGTTGATGGCTTAAAGCTATTGAGTCAAAAGAAAATGGTTTTTGGACGACCACAACTTGATAATCTTGATTTTTGTGAAGGTTGTGTTTTTTGAAAGCAATGTAAAAAAAATTTCAAGTAGGAAAATCTTGGAGAGCCTATGGATGTCTTGAGTTAGTACATGCAGGCTTATGTGGTCTGATGAATACAAAATCTTTTGGTGGAGGTCGATAGTTTTTACTTTTTACTGATGATTTCAGGCGCATGAGCTGGGTGTATTTTTTGAAATACAAGTCGGAAGCTTTTGATAATTTCAAAAAATACAAGGCTTTGGTACAGAATCAAAGAGGGTTGCACATAAAAACTCTTAGAACAAACATAGGTGATGAGTTCTTATCTAATGAATTCTTTCATTTTTGTGAAGAAAATGGAATTCACAGGGAACTTACAACACCTTACACACCGGAGCAAAATGGGGTGGTTGAGCGCAAAAATTGTACAGTTGTGGAGATGGCAAGAAGCTTACTGAAAGTAAAGAGACTTCCAAATATGTATTGGGCAAAAGCTGTTGCAACTTCAGTATACTGAATATTTCTCCTATGAAGGATGTAATGAATCATACACCACATGAAGCTTAGAAAGGTACAAGACCTTCGGCAAGACACTTGAGAGTCTTTGGGTGTATTGCATATGTGTTGGTTAACTCTCAAACTCAGTTGAAAGCTAGATGAGAATTCCGAAAAATGTATTTTCATTAGTTATTGTCTTGAATCCAAAGCATACATGTTATATAACCCTCTTAGTCACAAAGTGATAGTTAGCAGGAACGTAGTATTTGATGAAAAAGCAAGCTGAAAGTGGTGTGAACAACAAGTACAACAGGAGATTCATATGCCCATTGAAGACTCCTCAGATGAAAGACTAGAGTCTTCTCCAATTACACCTGAAGAATCAATTGAACCAGCAACATCTGAGGCACTTGAAGAGTCTTTGGAAGAGCCAATTACCCTAAGAAAATCAATGAGGCCTCACAAACCGAATTCTAAATATTCTAATGCATCTTGTCAATTTGTTTTTATTATTTCAGATCCTATACCTTATGAAGAAGCAATTGAAAAAGAGAAGCGACAAAGTATAAATGAAAGAGGAGTTGTTGGCTAGTCAGAAAAATAAAACTTGGGATTTGGTTAGCCAGCCAGAAGGAAAAAATGCTATTGGCCTCAAATGGCTGTTTAGGATGAAGATCATGCTGATGGGAATGTTCAAAAACACAAGGCAAAGCTTGTTATAAAAGGCTATTCCCAACGACAAAGCATCGACTTTGAAGAAACTTTTTCTATTGTTGCTCGCTTTGAAATGGTGAGAACTTTTTAAGCCTTAGATGCTCAATTGAATTGGCATGTATATCAATTTGATGTTAAATCTGTTTTTTTAAATGGTGGCTTGGAAGAAGAAGTTTATATGTCACAACCTGAAGGTTTTGTAGTTAATGGAAAAGAAGATAAGTTTTATAGATTGAAAAAGGCACTTTATGGTTTGAAGCAAGCGCCGTGAGCATGGTATTTCAAAATAGATTCTTATTTTCTGAAGAATGGATTTGAAAGGAGTAACAATGAGCCAACCCTTTTTTTGAAGAGAAAAGTGTAAAAATAGTTTTTTGGTGGTATGCCTTTATGTTGATGATATAATATGTAGGGTTTAGATGAGTCCATTGTTGTTGAGTTTAAAGATTGCATGATGAATAACGTTGAGATGTCTGAATCAGGCCTATTGCATTATTTTCTTAGTCTTGAGGTAAAACAAGGTGCTGATGGCATATTTATTTCACAAAGAAAATATGCAATCGAAATTTTTTATTATAGTGAATTGTAAAGTTGCTGCCACGCTCATGAATATCAATGAGAAATTGAGTCGTAACGATGGTGCTGTAATGGAAAATGCAACTTCTTTTTAGAAGTATCGTTGGTGGTTTAAACTATTTGTCTTATACAAGACAGGACTTTACATTCTCTGTTGGAGTTGTGTCGAAATTTATGCACAATCCAAGTAAACTTCACCTTGGTGCTGCAAAAAGAATTTTGAGATATGTTGCAGGAACAATGGAGCATGGAATTTAGTATTCAAAAGTGTCAAATTTCATATTAACTGGCTCTACAAATAGCGATTGGGCAGGTTGTATTGATGATAGAAAGAGCACATCTGGTTACTTGTTCAGTCTTGGGTTTGGAGCAATTTCATGGTGTTCAAAGAAACAAGTGGTGGCTTTATCAACTTCAGAAGCTAAATATATTGCAGCCACTTCTTCAGCCTCTCAAGCAGTTTGGTTAAGACGACTTTTTGTAGATTTCGATCAAAAACAAGCTGGTGCAACATAGATCTTTTGTGATAATAGATCAGCTATTGCAATAACGGAGAATCTGGCTTTTCATAATAGAACCAAACACATTGATATTCGCTATCACTTTATTCGGAGTCTTGTTTTTAATGGAGAAATTACAGTAAAGATTTGTGATATAACCGAGCAAGTGGCGGACATTTTTACAGTCGCTTCCGCAAGCAAAGCATGTGATCTTCAGAGATCAACTTGGAGTTTGCAACTTTCAATCAAGGAGGAGCGTTGAAAGTTGATTCAAATGTTATTGATTGAGTCTTCTCTAGGTTGTTAATTAGTTCCTAGATTTAAGCATAGTTCCTAGATTCGGAGTCTTGAAGGCGTTCGGGAAGTTTGGAAGAAGCAAATTTGTAAGTGTAAATTTCTCGAAAGGTACTTCGAAAATGTAGTTTTCTACAAAAAATCTTACTACCAAATGTCTTATAGTAACATCTCAAGTACCACTTAATTAGCAGTAACACTGCTTAAACACTCATTTTGCAAGTACTAATAGTAATTATACTCACTGTTAATCTATCAGAATCTTTCTTTTTATCCAAAGTTAATTAGCCTGGCTGCGTGAAACTCACATAGACAATTTGTTTGGAAGAGGAAAAATTGGAGATTCTACATGGGGAAAAAATGCAAGCACATTCTGCCTTTAATTTTAGCTAGAAGAGAAACTACCAAAGTACTAATGGAGAAGTACTATTACTCAGTCACCTTGCAGCTTTCCCATTATTGCTGAGCTATAAAGCTGATCTCCATCAAGTCATTTCGGTTTTCGTTACGCAGTTTCGCATTGAACAAAGAGATTTTAAAAAGAGCGATTCGTAATGACTGAAAGAATATACAAACCATTCAAACTACTTAGAATTATGGCTTTTAGAATCATCAAATTAGTCGCTAGTATTTCATATCCTTCCATCCCAATTTATTTGTCATATTTTTCTTATTAGTTCGTCCAAAAAAAATTGTCATGTTTCTAAATTTGAAAACAATTCAACTCCAAACTTACTTTTTAATTCATTAAATTTTGTGCCTAGTCAACTTAGGACAAACAAAATAGATAAGAGGGAGTAAATAGGAGTAAATAGTATTTGAAACAGAACAGCAACTGTAACATAGGCTATTAGCCAGAGTGCCGGACCAAAGCACAGCTAAATTTTAGAAAAGATGTAACTTGATCCAAAAAGTTAACAATGTCAATGTAAAATGCAGCAAAAGACTAATATACCAAGGAATTCTTCCTTTCTCAATCACTTATTCTCTTTTTCCCCTACCCGGTGTCACATTTTCGGGTTCCTCAGTAAAAAGCAAAGAGAATTCGTTTTCAAGAATAGAACCGAAAACCTCTATTGAAGGAAAAAAGGTTGATGACCACACCACCACAACCCTCGGAAATGCTACCTTTCCTTTTCTCTTTGGATTGGCTTAGAGGCCACATCCAAAAACCAAAGGAAAAAATGTACATGTCCACATTACATAAATACACAATTACACATCCACAGTTTTGATAAACACACCACAAAGCATATAAAAAATCATAACTTACAACCAATTTAATAAAAAATGCAACAAATATTTTCCATTAAATTCTCAAAATTGGTCCACAACTAACTCTAGACAACAGAGTGGAGTTCACTCATTACAAAAGATCTCAACCCAAAAACCCCTTAACAATAACAATAACTAAAAACAAAGGATAACAACAGAAGAAGAAACCATAAACCCATAAATAAAAATCAAGAAACCAAAATGCAAAGCCCAATTCCTTTTAAACTTACCAAAATAACTCTCAGGTGGTTCTTGATAATGTATTTCAAAATACTCATCACCTATTTCCTCAACACCATTACTAATTCTCAATTTCAATTGCCTTAACCTTTCGGTAGCTAAACCCAAAGTTAACTTATGACATCTCCTTTGATACTTAAAACCATTAATACATCTCAATGTTTGTGCCACTGATACATAGAATATTAAATGAGCTAATGAAAGTAGCCCAATGGGTATCCAACAATGTTTACATTGTAGCTTAGGTGATAAAGCTTGGCCCAAGAAGATTAATGACAAGAAAAGAAAGAATAGTTGGAACATTTTCCATAGTTCTTTCTTTTGTAAGTCTACTGCTCTTTTTTTCTCTAACGTTTTTTCAAAATGGAGTTGGATTATTGTGTTTATGGCTTGTAATGCTGTTTCTTTTTGGATTAAAGTTTGGTGGTTGGTTGTGGTTGTGGTGGTAGGGATAGCTTCGTATTCTGCCATTGGAAGAGTGGGTTTTTGCAAAGGAAAAAATGGTGGTTTTGGAGTTTAATGGGAGAGTACAGTGATGGGCATGTGGGGATAGTGAGAATATCAAGGTGAGAAGAGTATAATTTGACACTGATATTTCTGCTTATTGTTGCAACGGTTAGGGTTGGGGTGGGGTCCATCCTGCTATCTGCATTCAATTTTTGGAATATTTGGTTATTTTAGCAAGAAGGTGTTAAATTTTTAAACTACTACATTAATATATATTCAGTGTAATCAACAAGTAAGAGATTGTAATGGTTGGTGTATGCGGACTTTACCCTACAATCTTGACTTTACCCTACAATCTTGAGAGATTGTTTTTAATAGATTCTCCAACTCTTTTGAAAATATATTTAAAATAGAGGAGTAAAAGGTAGGATAAAAATATAGAAGTGTGAAAATTATACTATAGGGATTGTTTGGTCCTGCAAGAAAATGGGAACACATAGATATTTACGTATCTATTTTACTAGTTAACAGAGTAATCATATCACAAACATAAAATACATCGTGTGAATATTTGTAATTGCAAAAGTTTGTTTCACACCTTTTGGAGAAGGTTCATTATATAAAATGAGACAGCAATTCTGGGGTAATACAACTTTAATTTGAACTAATTCAGGCTGTAATATGACCTTCACAATTTCATATTCCGGAATAATATAAGGGGACTTTATTAACCCTAACATTAACCATAAGTTCTTTTGATCGACATCTACGAAAGGAAATGTAGTTTACCATTCTGTGACATCGGGAACATTACAATACAACTGGATTTTAATCATTAGACACATTAACTCTCGAAAAATATTACTGTATTTCCCAAAAAATATATCAGGTTTTACAATTAAATTTGTATTTAGTTGAGCCTAAGGCGACCGTTTTATATCTCAATTTGATCGCTTGACAGATAATTTACGTGAACGAGTTAATCGACCTCAAGAGTTGATGCAGAAATAATTCCCAAATCGATGTCTAGTAGATTCGATATCAGGCAAATTCGATGTCAGTTAAATCCGATGTCAAGTGAAGGTGTTAAATGTTATCAAACAAATTCAAACTAAATGAAAGGATAGTGATGTACGATAAGATGACTTCGTTTTATCAAGATGCACGATTATCCGAACACTGTTATGATACTCGAATCGATGAAGATAATAGCAATACGATGACAACCAAATGAAATGAACGAACGTAAAACAATGACTAACGAACAAATGTAATCGAACAAAGGATCCGACGAATAAATTGGTTGGTTGCCAAATTAGTGACGATAACAGATTGCTCAAATTAAACACAGGTTAACAGGCAAAAGATGTTACGATCAGGATAAATGCAGATCTAAACGAAGCAAGTAACAAATAAATAATCAAAGCAGTAAAAGGCTTATTGTATTTGGTGGATCGATGGATGTTGCTTCAATGGAAAGAACAGGTCTCCCTCCACGTTTGAATCAAACCACGATCGAAGCTTTAAATACAATGATGATCTTTAACGTAACAAATTGACAAAGGTAAACAACACTGTTGAATATTTTCTTGACAAGAGAATAGTGGTTTTGAAGAGTAGAGTAATATTTTGCTCAGATGAACGTCCCAAAATAGAAGATGAAGACAATATTTATAGGCTGACAATGAGCCTTTTCCAACCCTAGAAGGATTCTTCCTTTTCCACGTCTCTTCCTCCACAACTGCCCACGTCCCTTCAATTGCGCTAAGTTGGTTCCGATAAAAGTGGGATAAGTTCATTAAAGCTTATCCGCTAAAGCCAGCGCCTTCGTGGTTATCTGATCAAGTTGTTGAGGCGAATCAATCGGCAAATGTCCTCGGAAACAATAACCAAACCCGAACACATCCTCTCGTTTGAATAACAAAAATCGACCAATACAGATAGTCCCCCCACTTGCGAAGTCCTGTGATCGTAACACTTCGCAAGTGGCTTGAAAGTTAAAGCGGGAAAACACGTGGCTCGCTCGTGTCCCTTCATTTTGAAACGCCAACTGTCGCTTCAACTTCAAATCACTGCGCGTGTCAGAAATCGTGCGGACGGCGGTTTTCACCAGTTCCCAAGACCATGATGATTTCCCCTCTATAAATACCAGCTCCGTTTTGATTTCATGACTTTTTCATCCCTTGCAACTAATCTCTCAAACTTTCTTCAAATTCTTCAATACATTTTTAGTACCTTGTGCTGATCAAATTTGGTTACCCACTTTGTTTTGTTCACTCGTCTTAAATTCACTCGTCTTAAATTAACAATGTCTTCTCACAACATGACTGATGCTGAAAATGCTCCCTCCGCCGCTGTTGCCGCCACGGCGCCCGCCATGGTGCCACCGCAGGCCATGGCAGTTACAGACAAAAGAGGGAAGAAAAGGGAGAGGAAGCCCAAAGATTTTGGGCCAGAAAAACTCTACACCGATATTCTCCCGAAGAAGTTTACTTACGATGATGACTGCAAGGTTAGTACTCAAAACGACGTTCAACTGGCCAAGAAGAAAAATATTCCAGTAGACTCAGTTTTTTGTGCCGTTACCGAGGAGTCAATACCACGGATTAGGGAAGATTGTGGTTGGAAAGAGGGTGAGATCGACGTAGTGTGCCCTCCAAGGAGATCGACTCTGACCACCTTTTACGGGGGTCACTCTGCCGTTTTGACATACCCCTTTACGATAGGGTTTACTTTGCCGATCGACCCAATGATCGAGGAATTCTGTCGCATGTACAAGGTGTGTTTGGCGCAGATTTCTCCGATGGTATGGCGCTTGGTCGCCATGTATCGATGGATTGGCAAGAAGGTGGGGGTGGAGGTGACACTTAGGCATATCCTTCACTTGTATTCCCCTCGAGTTTACAAGGCGGGCATCATTACCGTGCAAAAGCGAGGTAGTCGAGCCTTAATTTCCGATAACGATGACGACCTTAGGGCGTGGGATCAACGCTTCGTTTACATCCCCACGGAGCAGCTTGTGGCCCCAGGGGCTGAACGCCTTCCGGTTGGGTGGAACCGAACACGTAAGTTTGTAATTTCAATTGGTTTTATGTTCTTCCACGCTCTCACTCTCTTGTATGTGCAGCCAGCAAAGTTTTGTTTGAACTGGTTCCCGACATCGTTGACTGGCTAAAGAAGGTTTTGAAGGAGACCACCAACGATCAAAGGGCGTGGAAGCCGATCGCGGCTCTTTTGCAAGTGAAGGCAAAAAATCATGGTAAGTTTAGTTTTGCCTTTGATCATACCGTGCCTTTTGTTATATTTTAACGGATCGCCATCGACAGGTATCACCGGTGCTGGTGCTGGGCTGGTTGAAGATGTGGTTGTCGAGGAGGAGGAGGAGCTAAGGGAGGAGAATGTAAGTGGAACTCCTCCAAAAAAGAAAAAGAAAATCTCTTATCAAGACCTTAGGGCAAGGCTGCTTGTTAAGAACGTTCCGCAGGGAGCTGGCTCATCGGCTGATCCCAAGCCGATCGAGCAGATCGTTAAGGGGGCCGTTTCAGCGGTCGAAGCAGTAAAGGCTTCCGAAGGGGGAACCCTCGTTCGGATTCCCTCCGGGGAAGATGAGGAATCTGGGTCTGAGCAACCGTTGGAGCGGCCGAAAAGGCCAATGAAGGAGAGAATGCTCGAAGTGGCTGAGCAGCTCAAGGCAGCCGAGGAATACGACCGGATTAATGCTGGCGATTTTAGTGGTGATGGGCGGCCCATCCTTCCTCCGATAGCGGAGGAGGACTTGATCGATGTCACATCTGGTTTGGGGGGGAAAGAGATGATCACTGCTCCAACCCTTGGGATGTTGTCCGCCGGGGGCGCCGATGGTGCCCCTTCGAGCGATACACCGAGGGAAAGGGATCCCAGTAAGGGCAAGCTCCCCCTTGATCGTCCTACGACAACGACGAGGTCGAGGCACACGGAAAGCTCTGGCTCGTCTTTCTACGCGTCGGATCATGAAGAGCCTATTGTTCGCCTTCCTCGATACGAGGAAGCTGTTGCGTTTGCAGCTTACAAAAGAGCCAAGGCTGCTGGGGAGGCGAACACCCGATCACTGACTATAACCGTCCCCGGAGAAGTTGATCTGCTCAGATGCCCAAAGCATCTTGCCAACTACTTTTTCGATGTAATGGGGCCGATGGAAAAGGCTCGATTGAATTGTTACAGCGATGTGAGCTTGTCCTCCCAAATCGCTTTTAGTGCTTTTCGGGTAACGTTTCCTTCCAGTTTCTGTTAGTTTGAACCTTTCCTGCTTTTTACCTTATGGGATCGTTTTGTTTCTTATTTTCAGAACACAATCATGGCCATCGAGTCAGCCGATCGGATTCGCCAGCTTGAAGCCGAAATAGCTCATCTGAACGAGAGAGTTGCTCTCCTTGCATCTGCTGGTGATGGGTGGCATAACAACTTGAAGGTCTTGAAAGTAAAGTATTCTGAGCTTGAAGCTGAATTGGCTAAAAAGGCCACCGCCCATGCTCTTCGAGAATCGGAGCTAGAGTTCCAAGTTCGAGCTTTGAACGACCAGCTCGGTCAACTTGAGAGTAGTATGGGTGACAAGTGTGCCAAACTGGAAGCTGAGTCGAAGACCAAAGAGTCGGAAATAATTCGTTTGAACGAAGAGCTTCGTACTCTAAGAGGTTCTTACGACGATCTGACGGCTCAGAACAATGCTTGGTCGGAGAGAAACTCGCTTCTTCAGAAGGAGTTGGTTACTCAAAGGCATTCGATGGAGAGTGACTTCGAAAACAGGAGGGAGCTCATTTTAGCGGAGTCGAGGCGGGACTTGTTGAGGGAGATGATTGAGCGTGAAGTCGATGTGGCTAAAGAGCTTGAAGAGGCGATACAAGTTGTGAGAATGACTCGTGAGGCACTTGGCCTCTCTCCAGATTCTTCCGATTAGGGATCGGATGGAGATGAGTGAACTCGTTTTCAACTTTTTGTTTGACATATTGTAATGAAGTCATGTACATATTTCTTATCAATGGAAAGTTCGTTGTTTTTATCGTTGTATTGCTTTCCGAAGATAGTTTGATGTATCTGTTCGAAAATTTTGAAGTTTATAACGATGTTCGTCAAATGAAATGATTGGGGCCCAATGTTTTAGTGCGTAGCAAAGAATGACGTCTCATTTTCACGTAATGCACTCTTCGAACATTTTCATGAGTTCGGAATGAAGAATTTAACACTTTGGTGAACAACTTAGATGTAAAATCTGATTAAAATTTGGAACGATCTCTGAAATCGAACAAATGTAAGGAATGAGTATAACCAGTGTTGTATTATCGAAGTAGACCGCTAATGGGTCTTTGATACATTTGGGATCGTATGATTCGATCGATTACAAGATGTAGCCGTAAGGCACAGACATTGATCACTTTTGGATCGTTTACATGAAACTGATGACGCTTGACTTCAAACGAGCCGCCAATTCGGATGACTTGGAACTTTTGCCGAAGTTTGAGCGAGTCCCCAGTTCGAGTGAACGTTGGAACTTCTGTCGAATTTTGAACGAGTCCCCAGTTCGAGTGAACGTTGGAACTTCTGTCGAATTTTGAACGAGTCCCCAGTTCGAGTGAACGTTGGAACTTCTGTCGAATTCGGACGAGTCCCCAGTATCTGCCGATGACCCTTATGCTACCTTCATCCCCCCCAGTGTTTGGGTGCGAAAAATGAGTAGGCGAACACTGGTCCTTCGACTTCGTTACCTGAAACAGAATCATTGGGAGACCAAAACCAAGAAACTCGTTATAGATGAAGACCACGTTAGAGTGTTCGTCAGATTTATCGACCCCGATCGGAGCGTTTTGAGCTCGAGTGTTCGCGGGTGATGTTTGTCATCATTCGACTCCAACTATGCCTATCATCTAAAAATGTTAGTACCAAGTAATAAAAGCGTCTTCCGATGGAGGAATAATAAAAATTGCGAAGTGGAAATAAAGGGTGAAGATTGATACCGCAGAACCTCAAAAATAGTATTTCTTCAGTTGTGTGACGTTCCAATTGAAGTCTACCGGTTTGGAGTCCATTGTTTCGAGTTGGTATGAACCTTTTCCGATCACTGCCTTGATGCGGAAAGGTCCCTCCCAATTTGCTCCTAGCTTCCCTTCGTTGGGTTCATCCTTCTTTGGTCTTTTGATTTTTAGCACATAATCACCTACATTAAAAGATCGATACCTGAGTTTTTTGTTGACGTAGTTTTCTGCCCTTTGCTTTTGTGCTTGTATCCGAACAAATGCCATATCCCTTTTTGCTTCGACCAGGTTCAGATCTACCAGCATGGTTTCTTTGTTAGCTTCATCGGTGGAGTGGGCGAACCGAAGGCTGGGCTCCCCCACTTCCACCGGTATCAGCGCTTCTGTTCCGTAGACAAGTGAGAACGGTGTCTCCCCGGTACTGTGTTTTACCGTTGTCCGATGAGCCCACAGTGCTCCGGGGAGTTCGTTCGGCCAGTTGCCCTTTGAAACATCCATCCTTTTCTTCAAGTACTCGAGTATTGTTTTGTTGGAAGATTCAGCCTGTCCATTTGCGCTGGGGTGATAAGGTGTTGATGCAATTCGCTTGATCCCCCACTTTTCGAAGAAGGCTGTGATTCGTCTTCCCACGAACTGCTTACCATTGTCGCATGTGATCTCTTTCGGGATCCCAAAACGACAAATGATATTCGGATGAATGAATTTGATAATTTCCTGTTCACGAATTTTAGCCAAGGCAATAGCTTCCACCCATTTAGAGAAATAATCTGTGAGAATTAAAATAAACTTTACCCCACCGGGCGCTGTTGGAAGCGGCCCGACCAAATCCATTCCCCACTTCATAAATGGCCACGGTGACGTGACCGAATGAAGTGGTTCTGCCTGTTGGTGTATGAGATTTCCAAATCGTTGGCACTTGTCACATTTGCGGACGAATTCCTTGGCATCATCTGCGATCGTTGGCCAGTAGTACCCAGCTCTTATGATCTTTCGAACCAATGACTTGCTGCCGGAATGATTGCCGCATTCGCCTTCGTGAACTTCTTTCAGCACATAATTTGTTCTATCTGGCCCAACACACTTTGCCAAAGGGCCGCCAAACATTTTCCTGTAGAGTTGATTTTCAAGGATGCAATATCTTGCTGCTTTGGCTTTAAGTGATCGGGCAGATTTCTTGTCATCGGGAACAGTACCTGCCTGCAAGTAGGACAAATATTTGCTTCTCCAATCCCAAGTTCGATTAACATTGTTTACCTCTTTAATGCTCCGACATAATGGAGATTCGAACAAGTGAACCACGGTCTCATCGAGTTTTTCATCGATGGCTGCTGCCGATGCAAGGTTTGCTAAAGCGTCTGCTTCGATGTTTTCTTCCCTTGGTATCTGGGCTATTTTCCACTCCTGAAAAGAAGTTAGAAAATTTTGTACCTTTTCGAGCAGCTGTTGCATCCTTGGATCTCGAACACAGAAATCGCCTTGGATTTGATTTACCACCAGTTGGGAATCACTTTTGATATCTATTCGTTCGATTTTCAAATCCTTCGCGATCTTTAAGCCTGCAGCGAGGGCCTCATATTCGGCCTCGTTATTAGTTTTTGCATGTAATTTGATCGCGTACCTGAGCTTTTCACCCGAAGGCGCAATCAATAGAATTCCGAGGCCAGTTCCTTTGACGTTGGAAGCTCCATCGGTGTACATTACCCAGATTCCGGGGTCTGGATCTCTCATCATCAACTCTTCCTTCTTTGCCTCCGGTAAGATATTGGCGCTAAAGTCCGCTACAAAATCAGCTAAAACTTGAGATTTTATGGCGGTACGAGGCTGGTAAGTGATATCGTACTCACTCAGCTCGACCGCCCATTTCATTAATCGACCAGAGAGATCTGGCCGATGTAAAATATTTCGCAATGGAAACGTAGTTATCACAGATATTGAATGACATTGGAAATAAGGCCTTAATTTGCGTGCAGCAGTGACTAGTGCAAGTGCTAGTTTTTCTAGATGTGGGTACCTTGTTTCGGCATCTAACAGTGTTTTACTAACATAGTAGATAGGAAATTGGTTACCTCCATCTTCGCGAACGAGGACAGCACTTACAGCGACATCGGAAACAGCCAAATAGACCAGCAGCATTTCTCCTTCAACTGGTTTTGATAGAAGTGGTGGATTTGAAAGGTACTGCTTCAGTTCCCGAAGAGCTCTTTTGCATTCTGGTGTCCATTCGAAACCTTTGCTTTTTCTCAATACTGAAAAGAACTTGTGACACCGTTCAGATGACCTCGAGATGAACCTGCTGAGATAGGCTACTCGACCGGTCAGCTGTTGAACCTCTTTCTCCGTTGTCAGGTTCTCAGAGATATTTTCGATCGCCTTGATCTTGTCTGGATTTGCTTCGATTCCTCTTTGCGATACGATGAATCCCAAGAACTTGCCGGATCCAACCCCGAACGCACATTTCTCTGGATTCAATCTCATGTTGAATTGTCTTAGTATTGTAAAAGTTTCTTCCAAATGATTCAGATGATTTCCCTTCTCAAGAGATTTGACCAACATGTCATCGATATAGACTTCCATGGTTTTCCCGATCAAATTTTTGAACATGGTAGTGACCAGACGCTGATAAGTAGCGCCGGCATTCTTTAGACCAAAAGGCATGACCGTGTAGCAATAAGTCCCCATGTCTGTAATAAATGATGTCTTCTCCTGATCCGATGGATCCATCGATATTTGATTATAACCTGAATAGGCATCCAAAAAACTCAGCATCTCGTGACCTGCCGTCGAATCGATCAATCTATCGATGTGAGGCAGTGGGAATGAATCTTTTGGGCAAGCTTTGTTGAGATCGGTATAATCGACGCATACCCTCCATTTGCCATTTTTCTTAGGTACTACGACCGTGTTCGCAAGCCACTCTGGATATTTTACTTCTTTAATGAACCCATTTGCTAACAGCCTTTCCACCTCATCATTGATCACCTTCCTTCGGAATCCTCCATTTGGTCGTTTCTTTTGCTTCACCGGTCGATGTTTCGGGTCGACATTTAACTTGTGTGTGGCGACTTTTGGATCGATTCCCACCATATCTGCATGGGACCAAGCAAAACAATCAGAGTTGTCCTTGAGGAAGGATACGATTTTTGCTTTTACGTCGATGTCCAGTTCAGCTCCAACATAAACTTTCCGATCAGGATTATCATCGAACAATATTACTTCCTCAAGTTCTTCTATCGTAGAGTCTCCAGCTTCTTGTTTATGCGGTTCTTTCACACATGGTGGAACCTGTGCGAAGTCGCCTTCGACTTCGGATTCCGGTAGCTGCGTTTGATCGCACAACAGAACCGAAGTGAAGCTTCCGTTCACGGGTCCCACTAGCTTACATGGTGAAACCTGTGCGAAGTCGCCTTCGACTTCAGATTCCGGTAGCTGCGTTTGATCGCACGACGGAACCGAAGTGAAGCTTCCGGCCACAGGATCCACTAGCTGTGATTGCTACAATCGGAAGCTTTCCTTGACAGCTACTGAGTAACAGTCTCGTGAAGCCTGTTGCTCGCCTCTGATTTCGCGAATTCCCCATGGGGTAGGGAACTTCACAACTTGATGTAAAGTCGATGGAACTGCTCCCATAGCATGGATCCATGGTCGACCCAAAATCACGTTATATGCCATTTCGCCCTTCATCACCTGAAACGACGTCTCACTCTCCACTCCTTCTGCATAGGTTTTGATTGTAATCTCCCCAACGGTCACCTCACTTGAATTGTTGAATCCTGACAGGACCGTTGAGCGAGGCACAATCTTATCGCTCAACTGCAATTGTTCAACCACCCTTGCATGTATGATGTTAACCGAACTGCCAGCATCGATTAGCACTCTTTTCACATCAGCGTCATCGATCCTTGTTGTTACTACAAGTGCATCATGATGGGGATGAATCCTTCCATCGAAATCGGAATCCCCGAACACGATTTCATCGGTCATGTCATCGCGTGTTCGTTTGTCTCGTGTGAAAGAGACCTTTGCATATTTCTTCGTAGTGTAGGTTACCCCACAAACACCATCTCCTCCGGTAATAACATTCACCGTTTTCCTTGGAGCAGGAGGTTTTGGTGGTTCATCATCTTTCTTCCTATTGAAATTGTTCCGTCCTCTCTCAGTCAAAAATTCGACCAAGTGACCCTTTTCCAGCAGGCTGGCCACTTCATACCTCAGCGCCTTACATTCTTCCGTTGTATGGCCGAAATCATGGTGAAATGCACACCACAGAGTTTCGTCCCTAGTATTTGGACTTGACTTTATGCGACCTGGGAATTTCACAACTTTGTCACCCATCCCTTTCAAGTGATTCACCAGATTTGGTGTCGATATGCAAAAATTGTATTCCGTTACTTTTGGAGGCAGTGGTCGATCTTTTGGAACCGAGGATGTGTTTGGCTGGGCTTTCTTTGATTGATTTCTGGAGCTACCAGCTTCGTGGTTGTTGCTCCCCATTCGATTGAAACTGTAGGGCCCCCATCGTTGGTCCCTGTAGTCTCTTCTGTCATTATCAACCCTCCTTGCCGGCCGGTCATAATGATAATTATTTCGGGCTAGCTGCAATTCTTCCTCTTCAGCCCTGATCCTTGTCTCGCACTCGAGGTATAATACATCGAAAGTCCATGCATCAATTTCCCTAAGACGATCTTTCAGTTTCCATGCCTCAATTGAATCAGTGCGCAAGTTGTTAGCGAAGGTCAAACATGCCCACCTTTCTTCGAGATTTGGTATAAGAATTTTCTCATCGTAAATCTTTTTAGAAACTGCTTGATAGTTTCCCCGGGTCGCTGCCTTACGTTCAAGATGTCTTCGACCCTTGGTGCTATCTTTTTTGCTCCCGTATGTGAACGAATGAATTTTGCTGACATGTCATCGAAACTTAATATTTCGTTTTCGGGCAGCTGTAAATACCATTTCAGCGCTGCCCCCTTCAATGTCTCACAAAACTTTTTAAGGCTGACCGAATTGATCTCCTCCGAGGTCAAGTCATTTGCCTGAACCGCAACCGAAAACATATCAATGTGATCCCTTGGATCTGTGGTTCCATCGTATCTCAAGCTTTCTGGTAATTTGAAAGTCTTTGGTATAGGTAGTGGGGCTGCACTTGCTGGAAAAGGACGTTTTGAGATTGATTTTGTAATGCCTTTGTCAGCCAACTTCGGAACGCCTGGCAATTTCTCCATAAATGACTTGATTTCGTTGAACTTCTTATCGATGTTATCATTCATCATGGTCTGCATTGTCGCCATCATTCTTACTTCTGCTGTGACCGATGCCGGAGCTCCCATGGCTTCGGCGGCTGTACCCGATCCCCCTGATCCGACCCCTGCTGCAAGTCCCCCTGTTACGGCGCCCTGAGGAACCGAAGTCGGAATGCTTGCTGGAGGTGTGATCGGAGGGGTAGGTACCTTACTTCCGATAGAATTAGATAGTGCTTTCAACTGCTCTTGTATCATTTCGAACTGAGCATCATGCCGCTTCAGATACGCAAACAGTGCCGCGTTTGCGCTTCCAGAATCAATTTCGACTGCAGGCTCTTCGCCTGAACGCCGCGCTTGGCGTGCGTTCAACTGTGAACCAGCAGGAATGTTGTCGTGAGTTGGATCCTGCTCGTTGTTGGTAGATTCATCGACCGCTTCAACATGGGCCGGAACATGAACCCCGTCATTGGGATTGAGTAGCTGTTGACCGTTCAAAGCGTCAATGTTGCGTTCATCTGCCATTTCAGGACAAGAAAGCAAACGTAAGTAGTATCAAGCGGTTCAAATTTCGGAATAAATCGATTGCCTAGGCCCCACGGTGGGCGCCAAACTGTATTTCCCAAAAAATATATCAGGTTTTACAATTAAATTTGTATTTAGTTGAGCCTAAGGCGACCGTTTTATATCTCAATTTGATCGCTTGACAGATAATTTACGTGAACGAGTTAATCGACCTCAAGAGTTGATGCAGAAATAATTCCCAAATCGATGTCTAGTAGATTCGATATCAGGCAAATTCGATGTCAGTTAAATCCGATGTCAAGTGAAGGTGTTAAATGTTATCAAACAAATTCAAACTAAATGAAAGGATAGTGATGTACGATAAGATGACTTCGTTTTATCAAGATGCACGATTATCCGAACACTGTTATGATACTCGAATCGATGAAGATAATAGCAATACGATGACAACCAAATGAAATGAACGAACGTAAAACAATGACTAACGAACAAATGTAATCGAACAAAGGATCCGACGAATAAATTGGTTGGTTGCCAAATTAGTGACGATAACAGATTGCTCAAATTAAACACAGGTTAACAGGCAAAAGATGTTACGATCAGGATAAATGCAGATCTAAACGAAGCAAGTAACAAATAAATAATCAAAGCAGTAAAAGGCTTATTGTATTTGGTGGATCGATGGATGTTGCTTCAATGGAAAGAACAGGTCTCCCTCCACGTTTGAATCAAACCACGATCGAAGCTTTAAATACAATGATGATCTTTAACGTAACAAATTGACAAAGGTAAACAACACTGTTGAATATTTTCTTGACAAGAGAATAGTGGTTTTGAAGAGTAGAGTAATATTTTGCTCAGATGAACGTCCCAAAATAGAAGATGAAGACAATATTTATAGGCTGACAATGAGCCTTTTCCAACCCTAGAAGGATTCTTCCTTTTCCACGTCTCTTCCTCCACAACTGCCCACGTCCCTTCAATTGCGCTAAGTTGGTTCCGATAAAAGTGGGATAAGTTCATTAAAGCTTATCCGCTAAAGCCAGCGCCTTCGTGGTTATCTGATCAAGTTGTTGAGGCGAATCAATCGGCAAATGTCCTCGGAAACAATAACCAAACCCGAACACATCCTCTCGTTTGAATAACAAAAATCGACCAATACAATTACAATTGGATTGGATTGTTTAGTCTAGTGTGCAAATCCTAAACTACTGAGTTAAGAATTAAGATGTCCATATTAATATACATATCTCTGTCCTTTTCTCTTATAGGCAAGTTAACATCCAATCAATTGGCAAGATCATCACATTAATCGATTTCTTTTACTACTTGATTAATTTTTTTCTCGGTTCTTTTTACTCTTTACTTTAGTTAATCCAATGGGTCGAGCTAGTAGAACTTTTTGCACCATCCATAAAGCAAAAAATTTCACTGCATGCCCTCCATAAGGAGTGGTTTTATAAAATTGTCCGCGCGAAGGAATGTTTTAGCAAAATGTCCTTATTTAGTCCGGAGCTAAGACTTCAAGCCAAAAAATTTGTAAGTCTTGGCAATTGGCTATACCTCAAGGGCAAGTGTTGTTTTGTCAATACTTCAAGTTATATGGCTAGAATGCAGGAAAACTGGAAGGGGCAAATCTTACGACGAAGTGCGGTAAGTGTTGCCTATTGCCAACACCTGTCATTCAAGTGTTGGCAAATCGAGCAGGGGCCAATGGCAAGTCTTGCCTTTTTGCCAAGACTTACGACCAAGTGCGGCAAGTATTTCTTATTACCAATACTTGAAGAGATAAGTGTTGAAAAGCGAAAAAATATAAAGGCAAGTCTTGGCTCCAGATTTTATTCATTAAATCTTAACAGGGGCATTTTTGCAAACCATCTGTTAGCGCGGCAAAAAGGCAAACCATTGCTTCCCGTGTCATATTTTTGCAAATCAGCAATCCATAAGGGTGCTACTTGGATTGGCTCATTTGCAAAAATATGACACGGGAAGCAATTGCCTTTTTGCACGCGCTAAGAGATGATTTGCAAAAATGCCCTCGTTAAGATTTAATGAAAAAAATCTGGGGCCAAGACTTCCCGTTATTTTTTTTCCGCTTTTCAACACTTATCCTTCAAGTATTGGCAATAGGCAATACTTACCGCACTAGGCCGTAAGTCTTGCCATTGACCCCTGCTCGATTTTCCAACACTTGCACGACAAGTATTAGCAATAGGCAACACTTACCGCACTGCGTCGTAAGTCTTGGCAATTGCCAAGACTTGCTCCTTCCAGTTTTCCCTGCATTCTCGCCATATAACTTGAAGTATTGGCAAAACAGCACTTGCCCTTGAAGTATAGCCAATTGTCAAGACTTACAAATTTTTTGCCTTGAAGTCTTGGCTTGCGGACTAAATAAGGGCATTTTGCTAAAACATTTCGTAGCGCGGGTAATTTTGTAAAACCACTTCTTATGGATACGGTGAAATTTTTTGACTTGGATTAGGGCTCATTTGCAAAAATATGACACAGGAAGATTTGGTTTGCCAAAATGCCCTCACTAACAGATGTTTAGCAAAAATGCTCTCATTAGTTTAATAAAAGAAATTTCGGACCAAAATACCCCTACAAAAAAATAAAAAGACGCACCCAACTCCTTCCCCTTCCTTTTCTCCATTCACGCTATCAAGAAAACCATAAACCCCATTTCTTTTACAGATTGCTCTGTTCAAGAGAAGATTCAACATAAGATTTCTTCAAATTGCAAGGGTAAAGTTCTCTGCAACTATTGCCAAGAGTTTAAGCTCTGTGCAATCAGCACCCTACATACACTTCTTGCCTATTGCCAAGACTCTATGGCCTGTTGCAAGTGCCAACTTGCAGAGAAAGTCTATGCAACCCTTGACTTATAGCTAAGAGTTTAAGCTCTGGTGCAATAGGCACCTGGGAGAGACTTATTTGCTATTGCCAAGACTTTAAGCCCTCTTGCACTGGCCAACTTCAAGAAAAAAATCTCTGCAAAGTCTTGGCAATAAGTTCTGCTGCAAAGGGAAACTTACACTGAAAATCTCTAAAGTATTGGCAATAGCCAAGACTTTAAACTCTACTGCAATGGGAGGCTTGTAGAGACTTCTTGCCTATTGCCAAGACTTTAAGCCATGTTGCAGTGGTCTCTACAACTACAGAAAAAGTCTCTACAACTATTGCCAATAGCCAACACTTTAAACTCCAGCGGAAGAGGCAACTTGTATAAATAGTCTCTGCAAGTATTGACAATTGCCAGGACTTTAAACTTTAGTGGAAGGAGCAACTTGTACAAATAGTCTCTGCAAGTATTGGCAATTGCCAAGACATTTACCTATATTGCAGTGCAAAACTTGTAGAGAAAGTCTCTGCAACTCTTGGCAATAGCCAAGACTTTAAGTTCTGCTGCAAGGGGACCTTACACTAAAAATCTCTAAGAATATTGGCAATTGCCAAGACTTCTACCTCTACTGCAGTGAACAAGTTGGAGACAAAGTCTCTGCAACTCTTGGCAATAGCCAAGACTCTAAGTTCTGGTGGAAGCGACAGCTTACACGGAACATCTCTGCAAGTATTGGCAATAGCCAAGACTTTAAACTCTACTGCAATAAGCACCTTGCAGAGAAAGTCTATGTAACTCTTGGCCATGGTCAAGATTTTAAGCTCTATGCAAAACATGAATATCTAATAGCCATAAGCAATAAAAACCTTCAAATCACTGGAATCAAGCAAACACAAGAAAAAATCCCAACTTTCTAGCACACAAAGAAGAAAAAAGAAGGCCAGGAATGGGGAAAGAGAAGGAAACATGTTCAGCGTGAATTAAACAAGTTGGGGCGAAATAGTCCTTTCATAAGGGGGTATGATGTGGAGGGCATTTACTTAAAATATTTGTAAGTGGGGGCAATTAGGTAAGACCATGTCTTATTGAGGGCACTAGGTGAAATTTTTTGCTTGGATAAGTCGTAAAAATTTTGCTCAAAAGCCAGTTTTGTCACTGGTCTTTGCTTTGAGGCCACTTTTTTTATTGGTTTTGCATGAGATACCACTTTTTGGAACTTCAATATATGTAGGTTGAACTTCATACCACAAGGGTTGAAGTTGTAAAAAAATTTCGTAGGGGCCTGTTTGGCGCACGCTAATTGATCCATAGCCTCCAAAAATAAATTCGCTGAAAAATAACTGGGACTTTGAACATGTTAGTTCAAAGTTCCAGAATAAAAATCTGGGACTAGTCCGGGCTGTTTGTCAACACTAATGGAGTGTATGTGCGCGATGGCTATTCATCAATTAATTTTGAAACTATGGATAATTCTCATTTAACGCGTCCAAAAATAGCTACGCATCAAAATCACACGTTGAAGTTCAACTTCAGCCCACAAGGGTTGAAGTTTACTCATCTATGCCTAAAAGTTTAGCCCTTGCATGTTGAAATTGAACTTTATACTGTCGGCATGAAGTTCAGCCTACAGGAATTGAACTTCAACCCACACGGTTTGAACTTCAACCCATAAGAATTGAAGTTCCAAAAAGTGACCTCTCATGTAAAACTATTAAAAAAAATGGCCTCAAACCCTAGATCACTGGCAAAAAAGCTATTCGTACACTTTGCCCGGATTAGTCTTATGTCATTGGTTTTGTGAGGTGAGTTATATTTCAAACTTAAAGTGGGTAAGCCCAATGTAGCCTAGTCATGGAGGAGAAATCGTATTCAGTTTGGTTGTTTCTCAACCTTAGCCAAAACTATATAGAGATATGAAAAGGATGAAATCAAGAAATAACATATAGTTATCAATTGTAAAGATTATTCAGTTCATAATATACCAAACATTTGTTTCAGGTGCTAATTATGAGTTACTTATGGAAAGCTTGAGTTGGGTGTCTTCTTCATTTTTACGCTTCAACAAGTTCCTAATTAGTAGTAAGCACACAGAGTGTCCTTAGAGGCCATTTATTTTTTTTAAACTAAGATATTTAAACCTGAATATACATCTAAATATTAAAATATGATCCTTGAATCTAAATAATAAAAAATTAATACTGTTTAATTTTTCAACATCTGAATATATATGAATTTTATGTAAACAAATATTAATAATATATAATTAAAATGAAATAATAAATAAATATCTCATTCAAACAAAATAATTTTTTTATTTAAACAACAATATATCCAGTGGTATTCCACTAAGGTGGAGTTTGGGGAGGGTGAGATGTACGCAGACCTTACCTCCACCAAGGTGGAGAGGCTGTTTCCGATACACCCTTAGCTAAAAAATATCAGTGAGAAACATATTCGAGAGAAGCAAGATGACAATATCAAAACAATGAAAATGACATATTGCTTGAAAGCACTCAAACATACTTAAGATAAACAGAAAACACTATTTACACATAAAATCCGAGTAAGCTGAAAGCATAATATACCGAAAATAACGATTACTATCTATCCCTCTACCCAAATCTTCGACCTCTACTTTTTCCTATCTAGGGTCATATCCTCAGTAATTTGGAGGTGGGCCATGTCCCGCTTAATCACCTCACCCCAATTTTTCTTTGGTCTACCTCTACCTCTCCGAAGGGTTAGCACTGTCAACCCCTCACACCTACTCACCGGCGCATCTGTACTCCTGCTCTTCACATGCCCAAACCACCTCAGCCTCGTCTCTCGCATCTTGTCCAACACTACAGTCACTCCCACCTTGTCGCAAATGGCTTCGTTCTTGATCTTGTCCATCCCAGTATGCCCACAAATCCATCTAAGCATCCGCGTCTCTGTTACACTCATCCTCTAAACGTGGGTGGTTTTTAGTGGCCAATACTCTAAGCCCTTATTCTTGAATCATATCACAAACATAAATACATTGTGTGAATATTTGTAACTGCAAAAGTTTGTTTCACACATTTTGGAGTAGATTCATTATATAAAAATTCTTACACGAATAGGACTAAGGGCAGACCCCCTGGTGTAACCCGAGAACATAAGACTAAGCCCTTATTCTTGAATCATATCACAAACATAAATACATCGTGTGAATATTTATAATTGCAAAAGTTTGTTTCACACATTTTGGAGTAGATTCATTATATAAAAATTCTTACACGAAACCTTTTGAATTGAAGAGAAGAATGAACAATTGTATATTATTAATGGAGAAGAAAGGATAATCAGAGTTTCACTTACTAACTCCCTTATATCATCGTAAAATGAGACAGCAATTCTGAGGGAATACAACTTTAGATTGAACTAATTCAGGCTGTAATATGACCTTCACAATTTTTAAGTGCCTTTCTGGATATTCCGGAATAATATAGGGGGACTTTATTAACCCTAATATTAACCATAAGTTCTTTTGATCGACATCTACGAAAGGAAATGTAGTTTACCATTCGGTGACATCGGGACATTACAATACAACTGGATTTGTAAAAATTTCGCGTAGGGGCCTGTTTGGCGCGTGCTAATTGATTTGTAGCCGTCAAAAATAAATTCCCTGAGAAATAGCCACCTACGGACAAGTCCCAGTATAAAATACTGAGGCTTTGAACAAAACTGTCCCAGTATAAAATACTGAGGCTTTGAACAAGTTTTGTTCAAAGCCCCATTATTTTATTATGGGACTTTATATAAAGCTTCAGTGAACTTATCCTAGTATAAAATACGGGGATTCAAAGCCCCAATATTTTGTTATGGGACTTTATATATAAAGCTTCAGTCCCATAACAAAATAATGAGACCTTTGTTATGGGATAAATCCCATTATTTTGTTATGGAATAAAGTCCCATAACAAAATAATGGGGTTTTGAACAAACTTGTTCAAAGCCCCAGTATTTTGTTATGGGACTGAAGCTTTATATATGAAGTCCCATAAAAAATAATGGGGCTTTTGAACAAAACTTGTTCAAAGCCCCTATATAAAATACCGAGACTAGACTGGGGTGTTTTCCCACTCTAATGGAGCGTAAGTGTGCGCGCGCGAATATTTGGCTATTTCTCAATTAACTTTGAAACGGTGGATAAAACTCATTGAGCGCGTCCAAAAATGGCTACGCATCAAAATTTCCCACTAGATTTTAATCATGGGTTTTTTTACACTACATACCTATAAAACTTAAACTAATTACCCACTTTATCCATTTAAAACATAATACCCATCAAACCCTAAAATATTACCTGCCCTACCCATTCGTACCTTTATCATATTTGGTCCAACAAACCCAATATCCTTTCATCTCCTAATTTCTCTCACCTCTCACTCTATCTTCCTCTGGTTCTCTCTCTACATATTTTTTTATTGTGCGTATTTAGATAAGACAGAATAGGTAAATTGACACTTGTACTTGCTCGATTTTCTATTCCCGGCCCTTCAACTTCACGAGTTTTCATCCAAACACTCTAATTTGATCAAACTATGTAATTTAAACACCTCATGTGTCGTGTGTTATTAAAATACGGTGATGTGGATGACACATCAGCATACATGTCATATTTTCTGAATTACACATCACCCATTTATATTTCCATATTAATTAAAAATTTCCTCAATATCTATTTTTCCAACTATTCTACAAAATCCCAAAAATCTTATTCTAATTTCGGTCCGCCATCACTAGTAATTCGCCACCATCTCTGACAACCTACAAGAAGTATCGTCCTTCCATATGCTATAAGGCAGATGGGATAGCAAACTCACAAGAAGTTACCCAGAAACTCTGATTAAAATAAACGGACACCATTGGAGGTGGAGGATTGGTGGGTCATTCAATAAATACGAATGTTTGGAAAATTGGAGCTCGAGCTATGGCGGAAATTACTTTTGTGTTCTTCCTATCTAGTTAAGTTTGAATGTATAAACTAAAATTTGAAGAAATTGGGGCAATTTAAGTGTGTATTTGTTATTCTTTTCATGGATTTTTGTAGTGCAGCTGTTCATTTGCTAAATGAATGGAAAATGATAGTGAAGAGTGAAATTTAATGGTTGGGCTGAAGTTTTTTTTGGAGAGGTGAAACTATTAGAGGGTTTTCAAGTGGTGGCCATGGATGGAGGTTGAACATTTTTTGGTCAAAAAAGGGACTGCTTTTTTAGTCTTAAGGGCCTTGATTATAAATGTGACTGTGGAAGAGAAAGATGAGGTTATTGAGGTGGTGGTGGTGATGTTGATGGTGGAAGATGAGGGCAACGGTGAAGGTTGAAGATGGGGAGGGTGTTGTGTTGAAGACATGGATAGGGAATGGGATTTTTTCCATTTTATTTCTTTTTCTTTTCTTGTTATTTATTTTTCTAATTTTAGTTCTTAATAAAAGAAAATCAAAACAGGCAACTTACTCCCTTAATATAGCGTGGTATGCACGCATTTTGTCCAGTCAGCCATATTAATGCGACATAAGTTCGGTCAATAGTCAAGGGATTTAAAGTAGGAGTTTTGAACATGTTCAAGTGTTTGGATGAGAACTCGTAAAGTTGAGGGGCCGGGAATAGAAAATCGAGCAAGTACAAGTGTCAATTTGCCTATTCCGCCTTTAGATAAGGCACGAAAAAATTATGCTTCCATTGCTCTTCATTGATTTATTGTTCAACCGTGATTAAAAAAACAAAGTTAAAAAAATTTATATTTTCGAGTTATTGATTGGAATTTGAAGCTGGAAAGCATTACAACCTTAGTAATCCTTAATTAATCCTTCACAGTGAAGGTTCCACTCCCAAAAGTGAAATTTCTTCACATCATAATAATTTTTGTTTCCTTTATGGGTAAATTTTATAGTTAATTTGTATTCTAATTTGTTAATTCTCCAATTATTGTTAATCAATTAATGGATCTATTAATCATCATTAAAAAAGGGCACACTTTTTTAATAATTTGATAGTATAAAATACAGGTGGCTGTTGTATTTTCATTAGTGAACTCTTGTGAGTCGTGATGGTATTTTATTGAATCTAATAGAAGACATTTTGGAGATTCAAGGGCAGATTACTGAGAAGATCCTTGTAACTGTATTATTTGGATCCTTTGGAGTCCACTTGTGCTGGAGTATTTATGAAAGTATTCTATTAAAATAGTTGTGAGATATAATTGTGAAGAACATGCTTTGTAGAGGCGAGTTATTAGATATAAATATAGAGAAAATTCTCAATGTTATACTGGAGCAGTCAGCTCATCTTTTGGTGTAAGTAATTGGAATGAGTTATTCAGATTTTTTGTTTTGAACACAAGTATACCTGAGTGGTATACTGTATATTCTTTTAGTATACACCTTTTTGTGTTTTGAATCGAAGTGTGAGCCGCTATCGAACAAATGAATATTTTGAATTTTATTATTTTGAATACAATATACTGTTTGGGTATACCATACTCTTTATTATACCTTTTTGTGTTGGATCTATGGGTGGGCACTATTCGGAATAAACCGAAAAATCAAACCGAACCGAATTAGTTTTTTAATTTGGATTGGATTGAGAATATGAAAACTTTGGACTTTTGGTTTGGTTTCGGATTTCAAATCAAAGAAACCGAAAAATCGAAAAAAATCGAAATATATATATACACACGCACAAAGAAAGGCTCTCATAACTTTTATGATTATCACTTAACCTAAACTTGTTTAAGAGTTTTAGATTTTGAATATTTTAATACTTTATGCCTTCAATACTTTAACCTCTTTGTATTATGGTATAATACATGTGAAGCTTTCATCAAAAGTTTCAATCAGTTTTTTCCTCTTGAATGGTAAGATCTCCATTTACCTAGGATTCATGTTCTCTCTTTTTCTAGAATTATGATTTAGATTTAATGTTTAATATTTTGACTTGTATTTATATTCTTTCAAGTATTTCATTTTAAAGTTTGTCTTATATGACAAAATCGAAAAAACCGAAAACTAAATCCAAAAAAAACCGAACCGAAAAGAAGAAAACCGAATCAAACCAAATTTATTTTGGTTTGGATTGGATTGAAGTTTTTCAAAACCGAAAACCGAAAAATCAAAACCGAATAGTTAAAAACCGAACCGGAAAATCGAATGTCCACCCCTAGTTGGATGGAAGAGTGTGAACTGCTATTGAATAGATGGATGTTTCGCTTTTTGACTTATCATATACTCTTTTGGTATACCTTTTAATATTTGGACCAAAGTGTGAGCTCTAACGAACTTTAGCACAAATCAATGTTTCAAGTTTTGTTGTTTCGAATGTATACTTTTTTAGTATATTGTATACTCTTTGGTATATCTTTTGCTTTTGGATCGAAAAGTCCAAGATATTATCTTTTTTTTATTTGTTGTTCGATTCAAACTAGGTGTTGTAGAATATTGTCTCTAGTATCTTTGAAAAGTTCATGCTAAAATTTGATCGTATTTGGAGTTGATTAGATGTGTTTTAGTTCTATATTATGAGCTTAAAATCAAAGAAAAAACTGTATAAATTGTAACAGTATACTACTATAGTATATAGTTTACTACTGTTATAGTATATTGCATTAATTTACTAAAACGATATACTGTTGTAGTATATAATTTATTATAACTTTATAACTATAACAATATACTATTATTGTATACAGTTTACTACTGTTATAGTATACTACATTAATTTACTAAAACGGTATACTGTTGTAGTATATAATTTATTATAATTCTATACCTTTAGATTATATTGTATAATTTTGTAGTATATAGTTTATTGTTTGATTCGAAGGGGGTGTTGCAAAATATTTTCTTTATTATCTTTGGAATGTTGATGCTAAAATTTGGTCTTAATCAGAATCAATTTGAGGTGCTTGAAACCAATTTTTTTGAGTTGCAAATCAAAGAAAAAAAACCTGCATAAATAAACTGTATACTACAATAGTATGCTGTTATAATTTATTCGTAATAGTATACTGTTATTATTTATTGTAATAGTATACTGTTATAACTTATTGTAATAGTATACTGCTATAGTATACAATTTACTACACGTGTACTTCAACTGTATACCATTATATTTTATTGAAACAGTATACTACGATAATATATAGTTTACTACAACTATATACTTCAACAGAATATTGTATACTCTTTTAATATTCACCTTTGAAGAATGATATATTTTAAAATGGTATATTCCAATTTTTTGTTATCATTGTATACCCTGAGAGTATATTAGATACTTTTACAATTCTATTTTTATCTTTGAAGAATGTTATTCTTTTTAAAAGTATACTTCAATTTTTTTTTTAATTATAACTGTATTCCTTTAGACTATAATGTATACTTTTACTTTTCGAATTTGGAGCTGATTAGCGGTGCTTGAGATCAATCATTCAAGTTAAAAATTAAAGAAGAAGTATTGTATAAAGTGTATATTGCAACTAAATACTTCAATTGTATACTGCAATAGTATACTACTATAATATCGAGTTAACTTACTTGTATACTTCAACTGTATACTGTAATAATTTATATCAACTGTAATAATAATAATAATAATAATAATAATAATAATAATAATAATAATAATAATAATAATAATAATAAACTAAAAAGGTATATTGTACTAATTATTTTGTTATATCATTTATAGAGTAAAAACCAAAAAGAAAAAGATGAATAGTCATATTATGTCAGCTACGTAATTTTTTATCACTTATATAATAAAAAAAAGAACAGAATTAAACTACAAAAAAGAAGAGGAAGACAATTTATGCTATATCTATTAGTTCTATCACTTATAAAGAAAAAGAAAAAAGAAATAAAGAAAAAACAATAATTAACAAAAAGATTAAAGGAAAAAAAATATTATTTTCACTTATTTTAAGAAGAAAATAGAGGAAAAAAAGTAAATATAAAATAATAAATAAAGGAGAAAAAATGTGAATGAAATACACTATAGAAAATGAAAGAACAATAAAAGAGAAAGATTTTGGAAATAATTGAATTGAAATAGAAAGAAAAAAGAAAAAGAAAAGGAAAAGGAAAAGGAAAAGAGGAAAATGTGCTGGGCTTTGAAAAATGTGGGCCTGCTATGATTTGGGTATCAGGGGTAAGGATTTTTTACATAAAAATATAAGTTTTAGAGCTTAATTACCAAACATAGCAATATTTTAGTAAAATTACCCTATATAAAGAAAAACACAAGATAATTACAAACATAGCAAAGACATAGCAATATTTTCCCATAATATACTAAACCCTTTCATTCTTCCTTCTATTTCCCCCACTATCACTTTTGCTCCTCTCATTTCCCCCTTTTTCACTTTTCCTCCCATCATTTCCCTCCAATTTCACTTTTACTCCTCTCATTTTCCCCAATTTCACTTTTCCTCATCCATCCTCAATGTATCTCGTTGAATCTCAATATTTTTGCACCGTATCAACTATTTTTGCACCGTATCTAACTGTTTTTGCACCATTTCAACTGTTTCTGCAGCACCGTATCTAACTGTTTCTGCAGCGTTTCAACTGTTTCTGCAGCACAGTATCTAACTGTTTCTGCACCATTTCAACTGTTTCTAACTGTTTCTGCAACACCAAATCTAACTGTTTCTGCATCATTTCAACTGTTTCTGCAGCATCATATCTAACTGTTTATGCATCGTTTCAACTGTTTCTGCAGCACCGTATCTAACTGTTTCTGCATCGTTTCAACTGTTTCTAACTGATTCTGCACCGTTTCAACTGTTTCTGCAGCACCGTATCTAACTGTTTCTGCACCGTTTCAACTGTTTCTGCACTGTTTCAAATTATTTTAGCACTGTTTCAGACCGTCTCATACTGTTTCAATGCCGTTTTAGACCGTATCAGACTGTTTCAACAATTGTTTCAGATGGTTTCAACATTGTTTCAGACCGTATCGTACTGTTTCAACATCGTTTCATACTGTATCAAACTGTTGCAACATGTTTCAACGATGTTTTCAAACTGTATCATATTGTTTCAGTGTCATTTCAAATTGTATCAGACCGTTTCAATAATGACGTATTGGTAACTTGTTAGAACAAGATTAATTCATAAAAGGTTTCTTGTGGGAATAAATTATTGAACCACTGTTTTCTGCACTATCACCACAAAAAGACAAAACACATTCATAAATTGTTGAATCAATATTTTAACCATATATGTGTGCCAAATGCAAATCAGATGACTCATGGAAACAAGATACATGGCTACGACGAACAAATTGCAGCAGTAGTGAATGAACACAGCAACAGTAACAACGTGAATAGCAAAAAAAAAAAAAATAGAAGAATGAGCAAATCGGGACAGATCTTCAAACCAAAACCACGAAAAATGAGCCCCTCCCTCATACACACAAACCCCATGAACCAATTCCCCAAGAAACAGTCCACATTTCCACCGATTTGAGTTCCCGCGATCTGCTACAGTATCGCAAATCGCCAAAATCTCCACTACCGTGTTTTCTCAATTTTGATCGGAATCAGGTAATTCCAAGTTGTGGAATCGATTCCCCACCCCTTGAAACCCCTAACTGCCAATTATCAGATGATTTCAACATCCCAATTGTGAGAATTAATGAGAACAAAAAACTCGATGAACTCCCCACGGTGATAATGGAGTTCCAGCCGGACAAAGGGACCAACCCCAACGTCAAAATGCTCAAAAGACTAAGATGGACGAATTCCCCAAGGTTTCGTCCAACTTGGATAAGCCGAATTTATCGGCTGATCGAATTAAGATCCCTGCTATGCTTTGTATCAGACTGAATCACTTCTACTACAACCATGAGTGAATATTCACTTTTAATTTCACCTTAATCGATATGTTTGAAGATTCATTTGTATGGGTACAGAAATGGAACTTGTATGTCTATGAACGATAATGGTAACGTGGGGGTGATGGGAAGTGTTAGGGTGAGGGATGGTAGGAATAGAGTAAATTGAAAGTTGTAATTTGGGGAATTGAAAGTGAAAGGTAGAGAGAGAAAAAAACAGAGAGAAAAGAAAGAAGGGTTTTAATGAAGGGTAGAATGAATAAAACTGGGTTGAAAAGAACTACTCCCTCCGTCCCAATTTATGTGGCACCATTTCCTTTTTTGTTTGTCCCAAAATAAGTGGCAACTTTCCTTATTTGACAACTATTTAATGCATCATCTCTATTTTACCCTTGTTGGGTCCTACATACTTTTAAACCTACCAATAACTTTTTTACTACTCAAATCTTCTCTCTCTTACTTTTTCAAGGGTAAAATTGATATTTAACAAGGTCAACCTCTATTTTCTTAAACTCCGTGCCCGGTCAAATGGTGCCACATAAATTGGGACGGAGGGAGTACTTATACATTGCCATTTTGCTAGGAAAAATATTGCTATGCTTTGTAATTTAAAAAATATTGCTATTTTCTTGTAATTAAAGGTGAAAATTTGAATATTTGTGTAAAAAACCCCAGGGGTAATATGTGGGTAATTTTGATCAGTAGCCATTTTGGACGTGCTCATTGGGAACTATCCAGCGTTTCAAAATTCATTGAAGAATAACCAAAAATTCGCGTGCACACTTAAGCTCTATTAGCGTTGGAAAAACACCCCAGACTAGTTGTTCAAAGCCCCAGTATTTTGTTATGGGACTGAAGAAGTCCCATAACAAAATAATCTCATAACAAAATAATGGGACCTTGAACTAACATGTTCAAAGGTCTCATTATTTTGTTATGGGACTTTATTTTATGAGACTTTATATTTAAAGCTTCAGCCCCATAACAAAATGTTGGGGCTTTGAACAAGTTTTGTTCAAAGCCCCTTTTATACCGGGATTAGTTCACTGAAGCTTCCCAGTATTTATATTGGGACTTATCCGAAAGTGGCTAGTCTTCAAACAGTTTTGCATTACTGGCTAGAATTCATTTAATACGGTCAAAACAGGCCACGTGACTAAATTTTTACGTAATATGTTTGTAGGTAGTTAATGTAAATTGTATAGTAATGAGTACAAGTGGAAAATTAAAATGGGAACAGCAGGTATTTTAGTAAGTGGCCCTTTAATCATTGGACACATTAACTCTCGATAAATATTACAATTGGATTGGATTGTTTAGTCTAGTGTGCAAATCCTAAACTACTGAGTTAAGAATTAAGATGTCCATATTAATATACATATCTCTGTCCTTTTCTCTTATAGGCAAGTTAACATCCAATCAATTAGCAAAATCATCACACCAATCGATTTCTTTTACTACTTGATTAATTTTTTTTCTCGGTTGTTTTTACTCTTTACTTTAGTTAATCCAATGGGTCGAGCTAGTAGAACTTTTTGGACCATCCACAAGGATGCTTCTTGGATTAGTCTTAAGTTATGGGTTTTGTGAGGTGAGTTATATTACAAAGGAGATTTTTACATATATATGCAAAATTACACCCTAAATTATTTAAAAATAGCAATATTTGTCAAATTACAAGGTATAGTAATATTTGTCTAAGACATTTCACCCTTTTTTTCCCCAAATTACTAACACCTCTCGTCTTTACTCTCACATTTACTCTCTCTTACTCCCTAAATTACATATAACCCACGCCGCCATCACCCCACCCCTCCCCCCACACCCAGCGCCATCACCCACAAAATTTAACAGGAGGAGGCAGAGGTCGTTAAGAAATTGTAGGAATTAAACGAGCCGATGATGAAGAAGATGAGGACGATGAGGAAACGGAGAGCAATGCGGTTGACGGTGGCGCGTGGGATTCAGATGCGGTTGACTAGGATACTGAAATACTTGTGGTTAGGGGAGTGGCGGTGGTAGTGCTTTCCATTCAAATCTAACTCCATGGCAATGGGCCAGAATGGGCGACTGCCGATTGGCTTTTCCGGCCAGAATCCCGGCGTCTGCCACTGCTCGGAAACCCAGTATCGCCCCTGTTTCCCCTGTCCGATGTTTCTTATTTTTTCTCTCCATTTTTGTGTGCCGCTACTGGTGGTGGTGTATGTTCCACCATTTTTGGCGTGTATGTGTGTGTGCTTGGATCTGTATCTGTTTGTTTATGGGTGTGTTCGGATATGTATCTTATTAATGCAGTTGATGATAGCTTTACTTCAGCAAGTAGTACTACGGTGTTCAATTCTTGTTCAGATACTAGAAATGGAGAAGAAGCAGATAATTTAGCCACCGTGCATCCGTGCCTAATGATAACAAACATCATCTGCCCCCCTTTTTTTTTTTTTTTTTTTTTTGGTTTCTTTAGGGTGCTTATCACAATTTATCAATTTATGGCTATTCATTTGCAGAGGTTAAAAGAAGGAAATGGTTAGAAGATAACCCGGAGTCGATTATATTTTCATGCTACTCCGCCTCCGTTTCACTAAAACATCGCTGAAACAAGCTGAAACAGTTGTTGAAACAATCTGACACAGTCTGAAATGGCGCTGAAACAATCTGAAACCCGTTCTAACTGTTAGATACGGATTTGAAACAGTTAGATACGGTGCAGAAACAGTTAGATACAGTGCTGAACACAACCTGAAACAGTTAGATACAGTACGATACTGAGCAAAAATAGTGCAGATATAGCACAGAAAGAGTCTAAAACAGATAGTGAAAAAATCTGAAACAAAATGTAAAAAATAATATGAAACAACGCAAAAAAAGGTGAAATAGTTTAGAAACAGTGAGAAACAACGCACAAACGGGATGAAACAAATGCTAAAATAATCAAAAAAACAACTAGATACAGTTTAGAAATTATTAGATTCGGTGCAGAACAATACAGATACAGTGAGATACGGAAAGATACAACGAGATACGAGGTAGTTGGTAGTTGAGAAACATCGAGATACGTTGAGATACAACGAGATACGGTTAAAGACGAAGTGGTTGGTAGTTAAGATACAGTGAGATACAACAAGATATGATGTAGTTGGTAGTTGAGATACGGTGAGATATGATGTGGTTGGTAGGCGAGATACGGTTAGAGACGAGGTAGTTGGTAGTTGAGATACATAGGAGATAGTTGGTAGTTGAGAAACATCGAGATACAGTGAGATACAATGAGATAATGTGAGGATGGGATGAGGAAAAGTGAAATTGGGGAAAATGGGAGGAGTAAAAGTGAAATCGGGGGAAATAGTGGGTGGAGAAGTGAAATAGGGGGAAATGAGAGGAAGAATGTAAGGGTTTGGTATGTTATGGGAAAATATTGCTATGTTTTTGCTATGTTTGTAATTAACTTGTGTTTTCCTCTATATAAAGTTATTTTGCAAAAATGTTGCTATATTGACACGACCCAGAATTCGATTAGGCCGTGCGGGCACCCGACATCCTCCTTAGACCCGTCGGGCGAACCCTTACCAACAAAATTAGGAAAAAAAATATAATAATTCATAAATAATGACAAGACTTAAAACAAAAACACAGACATACTGATACCTCTAAGCTGTACAAAAGAAATTACAGCTGACTACCCAACATACTAGGTTTAGGGCTATCCAGACACGACATCTAAGAGTACAAAAGAAGACAGATACCTCCTGAAGGGAGCAAAATGCAACTGAAATAATAACCAATAAACTGGTGGCCATCCGGAATAAAAGCTGGCTCACCCTGACAGCTGACGTCGTCTTCGCTCCTTCACAACGTGGCGAACTCCATCCTGGAGTGAACCTGCCGAAACGAAATAGATAGACAAGAAACAAAGAACAAACGAGGGTGAGTCAAAAGGACTCAATAAGAGGGGCAAACTAGCCACCTCAAAGAATAGGATAGCTAGCCAGGGAGAAGAAAAATAGATAAACTAAATCCATCTTATTTGAACTATAAACAGGCAAAGCCAAATAATAACTGAAAACACATATGGAATCATAAACAGCCAGGGACATAAGGTAGATAGAACATATAGATATCCTGAACATGTCGACAATCAGAAATACATCCTGTTGCGGCGTGCAACCCGATCCATATATTCATACTGTTGCAGCGTGCAACCCGATTCATATATTTATACTGTTGCGGCGTGCAACTCGATCTGTATATTTATACTGTTGCGGCGTGCAACCCGATCCGATCCATGTATTTATATTGTCGTGACGTGCAACCCGGGATACGAGCCAGAAATATATAGGCAAACTGAGATACGGTATACATACCGCATATATAAAACACAACACGATAGTCACACAATAGTCAGCACGCGGTGCAATGAAATGGGAAGAATGCAGTATGATGCAATGGTGTCACATGTGCCAAATAGATGGAGCGGAATCCTCCTGCTCCGGGGGCGGAATCCTCCTACCCTCAATATGATGCAATAGAGCGGAATCCTCCTGCTCCGAGGGCGGAATCCTCCTACCCTCAATATGATGTAATGGAGCGGAATCCTCCTGCTCCGGGGGCGGAATCCTCCTACACTCAATATGATGCAATGGAGCAGAATCCTCCTGCTCCGAGGGCGGAATCCTCCTACCCTCAATATGATGCAATGTGCATACGAATGCAACATGATGCAATAATAACCCATCACCAGCGCGGGACTCTCATCGACAGCTGGAAAGTATATACCAACTCACATCCAAAGTACAATACTCAGATTCTCAATGCAATATCAATAACAGGACATAATATATAATATAGAATATAAATCTAAAGCTAAGGCGTAATGAGTACGCCTATCGGCAGCTACACACGTAAGGAACACGTGGTAGAAAATCCACGAGGCCAGGTGTCTCCAAAGAAATGGATATAAACACTTACCTTGTTACAAAGTTAGTACATCCACTCAATAACCGCTTGTCCTTTGGTTTCATTGCCAAACGATCCCACTCTATTCAATAAGCAGAAAAATATATCAAATTTGGCTAAAGGCTTCATTCCTCACATCTTAGGACAATTCGGTTTAGAACCTGATACCCTATTCGCATACGCAATACGCAGGCCAGGCTTATATACAGGGTTTAAGGCCACATAACCAAACCCCAAATAAATTACATTTATAAGTTGCCCATAACTCACTCTTCTTTTTTTTTCTTTTCTTAACGAAAATTAAAACGGTGCCCTACGATATTCGAAATAATTCCAACTTTTGCATACAAGTTGTACAAAATATATGTAACATACTCGCGAAGGCGGATCTCAAATCAGACTCCCTAAACTCAAGATGCGAATTTAAATGAAAAGAAGTCAAATTATTTAACTTTCGGCATTTTAGCGAAAACTAGCCGAACAACATCGAAATTCACTTTCGAAAAATTACAAAAGTCACAAATAATCATACGAACCTAACGGCGCTTTCGGATTTCGATTCGGAGTTCGTTCGCCAAAACCGAGCTCAAAAATCTCTTTTTAATATTTATTGTCAATAAAAACTGACACCTTTTTTCGATACCTACCAAACGAGTTTTGATTTAGCTCAAATTTTACAGACAGGTCCTAATGGACCTTACGAATAATTTAAAATTATCGACACGCCAATCGGAGTCCTAGCTTCCGAAATGACTGACCGAGGTCGTTTCATTCTCCTCCACTTAAACTCTCGTTCGTCCTCGAACGAGACTAAATCTAAAGAAAAATTCGCACAGATAGCAAAAGAACCTGCACGACCTTCATGAGCTACTCCACGGGCATTATTTTCTTATTACAGGATCAGAATTATAACATGCATATCGAACTCTTGGATAAAACATATTTGGATAATATGATAACATCATTGCTCAACTTATTCGGACTAAGCCGACCCTTTCTCGATCATGAGAGAGGAGTTCTATATTTTCGAAACAAAGATACACGAAACTGTGAATGAGTTAACATAATTCAGCCAATAATTACCTCTTCGATATACCTTTCGATATAGAACAGGTCGATGAAACTAAGAATTAGCTTACGCTTCAGCAACGCCTTAGAGATTTAATATTATGATTTGGTATCAATTGGAGGAAGACTCCTCCACTTAAAGCATAAACTCATACAACTAATTTGAATAGAAATAGTCATCCTCGCACAACCTGCTGGATTAAAGAAGACCTAGTTAAAAGCTGAACATAGGCAGACCTAAACTACCAAACTACCCTTTCGAGTTGCCAACTAGCTGCAACGCTCGAGTTCACAACTCCATACCTTTGTCGTAAATACCACCGCACGATGGATGGTACTTCTATATAAAAATTTCGGCAGAGTTTCCCCTGAAACTGGATGATCCGCAAAAACAGAACCAGCACTATACTATACATGGGAATGGATACCCGGATAAACTGATAACATAAACATGTCAAACGGATAACAAGATGAGACAACTGGACCAAAACAATAATATGCTTCCAAAACAATAATATGCTTACCCGGCCACAATAACACATACTCTGGCTCAACACAGGGAACGTCACAAGCAGCTACCAATCGCCCAAGCTCACTAGTGCCGGACGAAGAACAAATGGAAATGGATCGAGGATAGAAATAATTAGAGCTTCAGGAAGTTCATGTTCTTATATGCTTGGCTGCCATAGCTAGACTACTTATGAGTCAGGCTAACCGAAGAATCACAATTGAAGAAATAGATATTAAATGAGCTTTATGGAACAAAAGTTGTGTCAATTTAACCTTCCTATAAAAAGGAAACTCCGACAATTACCAGAAAAATCTTTTATACCGAGACAAACTTATAGAATAACATGACTCTACTAGCGTCTCGAACTAAGAGGAGACACATAGATCGAGTATTACTTACTAACCACTTTACACAGGAAGAAACAATAACACTCTCCGATGGTGATGAACTAGAATCCCATCATCCAACCAACACGACATTCCAAGAAAAGAGGTAAACTGATTTGACATAATAACAGAAGGTGGAACAACAAGATGCAGGCAGATAATACCGACACTTACTGCCAAACCTCTCATGTTTAAACCAGATCAACTAGTAGGGTCTCACAAATGCTAAGAATAAATCGTATCAGAAACTCACCCCTCTATCGCAACCGATTCTTAATTGGAAACCGTCGAAACATGATAAGACACACCATTTCCAGATCAACGGAAAAATAAATCTTACTTACAGATAAGGGAAGAAGAAACACAAGGGGCTACTACATCGGATGCCTCAGCATCCTGCCAGACTAGCGGTTCATAGATCTGCCTCTGCAGCTGAGCTGAGCCACTACCCTGACAAGCACTTTGTGGAGAACCACTGCCACCAAAATCTCAACCTCTACTGGATGGGGGCATTTCTCTGGCTGATTGAGATCTAAATGAAATACCTTGCGACTGCGCGATGCCAAATGACGAGAGAAAAGATGACTGCCTACTTGCCGGAGTAAGGAAAAGCTCCTCAAAGGATGACCAGACTCACGATAATGATAACACCTTTTTGCTAAGAATGGAAGCTGGACAGATTGTTGAAAGCTATAAAGAGAAGACTGAATCTGATCTTGATGAGCTACTAGCGCATTTTAAGAATCAAGTGACACAAGCTGAGATAACCCGGAAGGTGACCTCCCAAAATAATCATAACTTTTACCTCCAAATGAGGTACCATGGTTACCCACTAGGGCCACGGGATCTCTTATTTTTCCGCTCTAACTCTTCCCGCTCTAACTTATGGTATGCCATCGAACCTTCGGGCAATATTAACAACAACATCAAACAAAATCCGGACCTCAATTTCTCAAACCATCCGGGATTTCAATGAAAAAGAAAGGTCATCAATAAATATCTTAATCTCTCGAAAGGCTCATGAACTAGTTCTGATGCATATCCAGCCATTCTATTGAATTCAATCTCATATTCTAAAACACCAACAAGCTAACCGACAGGCTACTCTGTCCAATCCACTCAAACTGGAAACACTTTTCATCTCGCTCGCTACTCGGAAGGAACTTTTCACGAATCTAGAAGAAAGACCGAACCAAGTTAACTAATAAGAGAGCAGCCCACCAATTCAAGGATGGACCCTGAAACTGGAAAGCAGAATAATGCACAGCATATTGCTCGATATAACCAACAGCCTGAAGGATATGCTGACCTCATTTTATTTTTTAAAAAGAATCACGAGGTTTATCTGATGCATTGCTTAAGAATATCGGAAGGTTCAACCTCGTAAAATAATGCAACCTCTTCGAACACTCGGACCGAACTGATACCTCGGCTGGCTAACCAGCCAGAACAATTAGAGGTACAACACATACTACCTCCGGAATATAATTTACTGCAGCAATATTAAGAACCAGAAAAGGAGCTCCCTAAAATCTAACGTCTGCACATGCGGCAACCTGATAGGCTGCCCAGCGAATAATAGGTTCTTGCAGTATCTGCGTCGCCAAGGTTCTCGTAAAAGCATCGTAGAGAGCCTAGGGAACTGCAAGGCCCTGCTTCCTTGCCCATCGCGAGCACTTATAGCTAGGACCTCCGTAACTAGATCGTCAGCACAATCAAAACACTCGGGGCTTCGTCAGTGCTAACCCCAGGCCAGACTGCTTCGTTTTGAACTCATACCGTTTGCTGATTTGTTGCACGAGGGTTCACAATTACCATGAAGGAATTAACGAAACTACTTTTGCATCCTAGACCGACACATGATCAGAAAAGAAGGAAGTGAAACTTCCTAAATGCCATCATAGCCTCTCGTAGATAAGTACGGACGTCTACGTACCCATCAGCGAGACTCTTCTAGACACTGTCTTAGTCTGGATAGACTTTAAACCGGGCTCTGATACCAACTGACACGACCCAGAATTCGATTAGGCCGTGCGGGCACCCGACATCCTCCCCTAGACCCGTCGGGCGAACCCTTACCAACAAAATTAGGAAAATAAATATAATAATTCATAAATAATGACAAGACTTAAAACAAAAACACAAACATACTGATACCTCTAAGCTGTACAAAAGAAATTACAGCTGACTACCCAACATACTAGGTTTAGGACTATCCAGACACGACATCTAAGAGTACAAAAGAAGACAGATACCTCCTGAAGGGAGCAAAATGCAACTGAAATAATAACCAATAAACTGGTGGCCATCCGGAATAAAAGCTGGCTCACCCTGACAGCTGACGTCGTCTTCGCTCCTTCACAACGTGGCGAACTCCATCCTGGAGCGAACCTGCCGAAACGAAATAGATAGACAAGAAACAAAGAACAAACAAGGGTGAGTCAAAAGGACTCAATAAGTGGGGCAGACTAGCCACCTCAAAGAATACGATAGCTAGCCAGGGAGAAGAAAAACAGATAAACTAAATCCATCTTATTTGAACTATAAACAGGCAAAGCCAAATAATAACTGAAAACTCATATGGAATCATAAACAGCCAGGGACATAAGGTAGATAGAACATATAGATATCCTGAACATGTTGACAATCAGAAATACATCCTGTTGCGGCGTGCAACCCGATCCATATATTCATACTGTTGTGGCGTGCAACCCGATCCGTATATTTATACTGCTGCGGCGTGCAACCCGATCCGACCCATGTATTTATATTGTCGCGACATGCAACCCGGGATACGAGCCAGAAATATATAGGCAAATTGAGATGCGGTATACATACCGCATATATAAAACACAACACGATAGTCACACAATAGTCAGCACGCGGTGCAATGAAATGGGATGAATGCAGTATGATGCAATGGTGTCACATGTGCCAAATAGATGGAGCGGAATCCTCCTGCTCCGGGGGCGGAATCCTCCTGCTCCCAATATGATGCAATGGAGCGGAATCCTCCTGCTCCGAGGGCGGAATCCTCCTACCCTCAATATGATGTAATTGAGCGGAATCTTCCTGCTCCGAAGGCGGAATTCTCCTACCCTCTATATGATGCAATGGAGCGGAATCCTCCTGCTCCGAGGGTGGAATCCTCCTACCCTAAATATGATGCAATGTGCATACGAATGCAACATGATGCAATAATAACCCATCACCAGTGCGGGACTCTCATAGACAACTGGAAAGTATATACCAACTCACATCCAAAGTACAATACTCAGATTCTCAATGCAATACCAATAACAGGACATAATATATAATATAGAATATAAATCCAAAGCTAAGGCGTAATGAGTACGCCTATCGGCAGCTACACACGTAAGGAACACGTGGTAGAAAATCCACGAGGCCAGGTGCCTCCAAAGAAATGGATATAAACACTTACCTTGTTACAAAGTTAGTACATCCACTCAATAACCGCTTGTCCTTTGGTTCCATTGCCAAACGATCCCACTCTATTCAATAAGCAGAAAAATATATCAAATTAGGCTAAAGGCTTCATTCCTCACATCTTAGGGCAATCCGGTTTAGAACCTGATACCCTATTCGCATACGCAATACGCAGGCCAGGCCTATATGCAGGATTTAAGGCCACATAACCAAACCCCAAATAAATTACATTTATAAGTTGCCCATAACTCACTGAGTACGAATATATAATCAATTTCATTATCGGGGTCCATTTGACCCTTCAAACTATCAATTTACGTCATTAGGGCGATGTCTAAGATCCCTATTTTTACCGTAAAAATATATTCAAACATACGTAATAAACTCAAATAATATATTAGGATTATTACCTGAATGTTTTAGGGTGAAAATTCTACTCTTTTCCGGCCCCTTTTCTTATTTTCTGGCATTTTTTTCTCTACCGCGTCAGTCTCGTTTTTCTGTTCATATTCCATTTTTCGTTTCTGCTTTTTTGAACGTATCTGCCAAGGGATCATCTGCCGACATATACTCATTTCTTTCTTTTGTTTCTTTTGTCGTTTTTTTTTTTCTTTTATTTTATTTTCTTTTCTTAACGAAAATTAAAACGGTGCCCTACGATATTCGAAATAATTCCAACTTTTGCATACAAGTTGTACAAAGTATATGTAACATACTTGCGAAGGCGCATCTCAAATCAGACTCCCGAAACTCAAGATATGAATTAAATGAAAAGAAGTCAAATTATTTAACTTTCGGCATTTTAGCGGAAACTAGCGGAACAACATCGAAATTCACTTTCGAAAAATTACAAAAGTCAAAAATAATCATACGAACCTAACGGCGCTTTCGGATTTCGATTCGGAGTTCGTTCGCCAAAACCGAGCTCAAAAATCTCTTTTTAATATTTATTGTCAATAAAAACTGACACCTTTTTCCGATACCTACCAAACGAGTTCTGATTTAGCTCAAATTTTACAGACATGTCCTAATGGACCTTACGAATAATTTAAAATTATCGACACGCCAATCGGAGTCCTAACTTCTGAAACGACTGACCGAGGTCGTTTCATATATTTGGTAATTAAGTTCTAAAAATTATACTTTTGTATAAAAATTCCTATTACAAACTTAAAGTGGGAGCCCAATGTAGCCCAATCATGGAGGAGAAATCGTATTCAGTTTGGTTGTTTCTCCACCTTAGCTAAAACTACATGGGATTTCCACATAAATAGCACTCAATATATCATATTAACAAGTCACCTAGCACTAACATAATCTAGCCACAATATTTAAATTCAAAAAAATTGATTTATAATTAAAATATGGTATATAATTAGATTAATATTCTTTATATATAACTTCTATATACATATATACACACATATATTTATTTTATATTTTTTAAATATTTATATCATCAAATTGTACCTAATAAATATGATAGAAAAAGAAAGAAAAGATAAAATTTGGTTATTTATATTTTTTAAATATTTATATCATCAAATTGTACCTAATAAATATGATAGAAAAAGAAAGAAAAGATAAAATTTGGTTACAAAAAGTGAATAAGAGTTGGGAATGGTTATGTGGGGGGTAATAAGAGATATGAAGAGGATGAAATCAATAAATAATATATAGTTATCAACTGTAAAGATTATTCAGTTCATAATATACCAAACATTTGTTTGAGGTGCTAATTATGAGTTACTAATGGAAAGCATGAGCTGGATGTCTTCTTCATTTTTACACTTCAACCAATTCCTAATTATTAGTAAGCACGCAGAATGTACTTAGGACCATTTATTTATATTAAGATTAAGATGTCCAAATTTAAATATATATTTGAATATTAAGATGTGATCCTTGAATTTAAATAATGAATAATTAATACGGTTTGATTTTTCAACATCTTGATGAAATCATCAACTGTCTAATATCATTGATAACTCATGTTGTGCAACACGTAATAAAACTCTTTTCTTACTCTGTCTTTTTATCCATTTAACGTTGATCTTATTTTAAGCTGATGTATTACTTATACAATAAAGCAAAAGAGTACTTTTTACTTTTACTTTGTACCTCATACAAGTGACACAGTTGCGTGAGACTTGTTTATTTCACTTTTGGATTTTTTGAACCCAAGCGTAAGATTTTGATCCACCATTGCGAAACATAAATAAATCACATGATCTGTGTTAGCTGTGAGGTAAAAATTCTTGTCTTGGACGAAGAAGACAAACATTAGCTCTACCGTTTGAATTTGCTTTGCAATTTTTTTTTTTTTAAAAAAAAGTTTTACAAAAATAGCCGTCATAATCAGTATACCTTAAAAAAAAAAAATTACTTTGGTCAATTAGGTGTGCTTCTCACATGTCTCTTATAGCTTGAATCATTTCAAGGAATTACATTTTATTGTTCAAACATTTATGATACAGGTGATCATCGACAAACTCTAATGATTCCAAAGTTTGAAATCACCACGAAATGTAATTCTAGAGGGATATTCTTATCCCAGTCAAGGTGAAGCGGTACCGAAAATGTTAGGAATGTTCCTACTATTTGCTTTTCTTTTAGCACAGATTTAATTGTAGTATATGAGTACTACTACTAATTAGCTATGATAACTCCTTACCCAATAATCTTCATGCAATCTTGAGAAAGATTTGCTTTTCAAGATTGCATGAACACTATTGGGTTAAGAGTAACACACACACCCAAAAATGATAAAATAAAAAATGAAGATGCATCAAAGCAAAATGCTGAATTGCATGAAATAACAGCAGATGCAGTAGATTACCAAAATCACAATATGACAAATTTGGAAAAGCATATTTCCAATTAGTACAAACATAAATCTATTTTATACTATTACACACATGGGGATGATGGAGGAAACCAATACCTCAAAGGAGAAGTAAATGTATATGCTACATAGTCTAAATCACACAAAAGCTAAACTATTCCCTCTGTGACACTATTTACCCCAACAATGAATGATTAAATATACATAACTAGAAAGAAAAAGATGCCACTTCTTTGTGTGTGCATTTGAAGTAAATATAAATTTGCAAAATGAAAGGTCCTCCTCACACTTAATGGAATCTGACCCACATTTCCAAGGGACATTAACTCCAATGATTTTGCTCCACTTCTCAAAACTGGTATAGTACTCACAAAGGAAAAAGAGATATCTTGACCCCTCAATCCATTATTGTAATTTTATTGACTTTGTTCAACACTTTGTCTATAAATATCTCCTGTTTCTGACTGTTGCTGCTGCTGTTGGTTCTCTTGCTGTTGTTGTTGGTTTATTATTTGCATTAGTAACTCTCCAGCCTTCACATTGGAACCTGGATTATCTGAAATGAGCATTTGTTTCTTGGACTTGTTTTGATAGATAGAATCAAGTATATGAAAATAAGGACATGTTTTTGAGTCCTCTGGCCTCCTCTTTTGGCTCTCTTTAACTCTCCTATAATACTTGTTTATGTTCTCCCATTTCTCTTTACACCTCTTGGCATTTCTATCATATCCAAGCTTCTTCATAGCACCTGAGATATCCTCCCACAGAGGCCCTTTTGATGATCCATTGTCATTGTATTGCAAATCAAGATTCGTTCTTATCCCAATCAATGCTTCGACTTCTGCTTTAGGCCATCGAGAAGAACTCGTATTAAACGAATTCTCACCAGCACTGTCATTCTCTTGTTTGTCAATGTTTTTGTCCAGCATGTTCTCCTGCTGCTTGTCATTGTCTTGATGCAAAACATTCTCTTGGCTTCCACCAGGTTTCACTGACTCACTCTCCCGTTCCTCGGTGTGTCTCTCATGTGATACTTGGGACAAGTCCAATGGCAACTGTACCTGCACGCTTTGCTCAGATATTTTCTGCAAGAAAGCAATCACTGCTGCATCTTTGGCAGCAGCAATAGCTCTTTCATTGGCTAGTGCTTCTTGTTCTTTCTTTATCCTCGCCGTTTCTTGCATCTTCCAAGCTTCTTCCCTTGCCATCCGATCCTTCTCATATTTTTCTATCGCTTCTAAAAACTTGTTATGCAAGTCCGCTTGCTTGTCCAACACTTCCTTCACCAACCTCTCAAAATAACCAGCCAATTTCCTTTTCTTCAACACCCTGCCATCAGATTCCTTACCTGAGGACGAGGTCGTGGAGGTGGACGTCGACATGAACTCCGGATTGAAACCTTGCAGGTTTCGACAAGGATCCATTCTGAAATCTTGACATCCACTAGTGGCAGCTTTTATCATTGTCATTGGCATAGGCATTGGCACGGGCATCGACATTGTATGGTTCGAAGGAAGTAACGAGGATTGGTTGTCTAGAAGCTCTAATTGCTCAAAAAATCTATAGTGTTTCCCGGTTTGTCTGCCAGATCTACCATCTTTTGTTCTCTTGTGATACTTATAAATGTTCTCAAATTTCTCCCTACATTTCTTTGCACTTCGATTATAACCAAGCTCGCTCATTTTCCTGCCAAATGAATAAAACAAATAACTTCCCATTGTTCCTTGTTATTTCAAATCTTCAAATTTCACCACAAGTACAACAAAAAATATAAATTCCCAACAGCCATCTAATAATATTCAAAAAATCACTCTCACCAATCTTAACAAGCAAAACAAGATCCAAGAAATATTGAAAGTCACTACAGGCGTATAAGTATACCCTTAAGAAGATAATACTCATAATTAACCACCACTTATGGTGAGGGATGTACTCAAGACTTTACCCGTGGAGAGACTGGTTTGGATTTGAAATTAACTTGAGCTCAATATACAAAACACGGGAGAGATACTGGATATACAAGAATGTATGTGTGCTAGACCCTTGTGCCTAGACTAGACTATAGTAACGCGTTTTAAAGACAGTACCGACAATAAAAGAAGCATAAAGAGTGAAGTATGGTACCTAGAAATTTCATCCCAAAGAGGGCCTTTGAGAATGGAATCACGAAATGCTAAGTCCATTTGTGACCTTATGTTGAGCAAAGCTAATGTTTCTTCATGTGGCCAACGATTCCCACTTGAATTCTTGTCACCACCACTTCCGCCACCATCGCTGCCGTCATTCTTCAGCTCCACCACCTGAGTAACGGCGGCGCCACCACCACCATCAGCTGAAGCTTCCAGCATATTCTTTTCTTTTTTTGTTCACCTCACACTTGCTTGTTACTTCTCAAAAGGGTGAAACTTTATTTCTTGGGCTTTGTAGTAAAATAATTGAGGGTGCACTTATCAGTTATCCTCTCTTTTTTCCTTTTTTTCTTTCGTGGGGGTGGGTGTTAGGAGGGGGTGATTTGAAATTTTGGGATTTTAGTAATTTCTTAAATTCAATCCCATTTTTATTTTATTGCTCTTGTACAAGGGGGTCAAGTTATGTAGAATGGGGAGTAAGGTATGGTGAACTAGAGTTTATTTTTCTACCTTTTAAAGAGATTGAGATGAGAATTGAAGTGGGACATGTGAATAACAATTTGGCAACTTTGTTCAAGGTTTTAATTTGGACCCCGTTTGAGTAAGCTGAAAATTAAAACAGTTTTTAAGTATTTATGCGTAAAGTACTTTTTTTAAATTGTTTTTATAAATAAGCAGTTGCGTATTTGAATATAAATGTTGAAGTTGAAAAAAAATTGTTGAGATGTTTGGTAAAAAATAGTATTTGTTTATGTTAAATAATTAAAATATTTTTTAAATAAATAAAAGAAAATGAAAAAATAATTCAGGGCTTTTGTTAGGAGAGTATTAGTAGAACTAGAAAAAACTATAGGGAATTAAATGATAAAATCATTGGTTAAATCAGCTTACAAACTAATTTGACAAGCTTTTGAACAAAACCAAACACTCCCTTGGTTAGACGTGTAAGTTGAAGTTTTCTTCTTGAATTTGACTTTTCTTCTCACGCAATTAAACTATAGTCAACTTTGCTAGGGTGGAGTCCAAAATTACAGCTTGGAATTTGATATACCACGTTGGAATAATGTGAAAACTTTTTGGTCAAAGTTTGAGGAGAAGAAAAAGTTTTTCTATTTTTGAAAATTTAGAAGGGGAATAAATAGAAAAGAAAGAAGGTAAAGATGAGTCATGGTTATCAATTTGGCAATTTGAGGAGATACTAACAAGTGGAAGATAAAGAGGAAGTGAGATGGAGGGATAAGTAAAACGAAAAATTTGAAAAAATATATCTTCATATTACAAGTTGGGATTTGTAAGTTTGTGCCTTTAAAGCTAAAATTAGTTAAAAAGTCGGCCATACAGCTCACATTCTTGCTTTTGGACGGTTTTTTGATTTCACACACAGGTTTTATGCAACTATGGGTGAAATTGTGGAATTTCCTTTCCTAGTGTCTCTGTAAACGACAAGACTTTTATATCGTTTTTTAAAATGTAGGCCCATAAGTTCAATGAATAAAATTGAGGGGTTGATAATTGAAACAAAAAAGATGAGGTGATTTTATTAAGTCAAAGCAATTTTGTCTGATCTAGATAATAGTCATAATACTGTATTAATAGATATTACGAAGGTTGATTGCTAGTTAAACAAGAAATGTATACTATTGGGACTTGGAAGTTGGCGGGGGGGGGGGAAGGGGGGGGGATGGATACATATGAAGAAAAAAAGAAGAAGAAGTTTTATAGAAATAATTTTTCCAATAAGTATGCATAAATTATATACTTGCTATGCACACATTATACATGAAATAAGCATGAAAATTATAAACCACTTTGTGAGGCAAAAAAGCTCATTTTTTATATTATTGAAAAAGCAATTTTCATGTGTGAGTTGTGTACCATAGTCAATAGCTAGATACGAATAAGAATTATTATTTATTTAAATAATCTAACTATATTTTTTTTTTAAATTAGGAAAGTTAATTTATGTACACTCCCGTTTGGACATAGTTTTTAGAGGGACTTTTTGAGATTTTTTGGGCTAAAAAGTATTTATTTTTGTTTTTTTTAGCAAAACTTGTCCCAAAAACTCAAAAATTGGCCTTGAGCTGTTTTTGAGCCAAAAACTAACATTTACACATCAAATTTCATTTTCATAATAGCTCAAAGGCTCTTTTGCGCCAAAAAATTTGTTCCCAAAAAGTATTTCCAAACATTTTTTCATTTTCATATCAAACTTCATCCAAAAAGTATTTCCCAAAAATTATTTGGGAATCTATGTCCAAACACTAGCGCAGAGTAATAAATATTTTTATTATAGAGAAATGTACTATGAAATAGCTTAAAAGGAACTAAAAGTAATTCTCCATGAGATACGGCATGCTATTGAAGAATGCATGTACAGTCATTTCACATTTATCATTGTTTAATAAATTGTGATCCTACCTTTTTATTTATTTAATTTTCATAATTTGACTAATTAAGATTTTCACATAATTAACCTCATGTATAAGACTTTCTTTTAAATCAAAGAATTGAAATCCAATATCTTTTTTCAGCTAAACAAGAGCTAGGTCTTGCCTGTCTATAATAAATACTCTTTCACCAAAATCTTTAATCTTTTGACTTCAATTATCTCCAAATCCTTTTAGTCTTCTACTTCTTTATATTTTTGGGGTTTACTTTTCGTGATGGTGTGTTGGGGGGTGGGGGGAGGATTTTGGGTGGGGAGGGAGTTTTGATCTGAGGGGTTGATGATAAGTTGGAGTTTATGTATGATTATTAACTGCCTTGTAATAATAAAATGAGATTAATGTAAAGAAGATGAAAGAAACATAAAGTTGGCCTTTGGGAAAGGAAAGAGACACCTAATCATAGAGCTATGAATAGATAGAATTCATTTACGTAATCTCGACGCCAGGTCATTTTGTATAAATAAATAAATAAAATAAAATAAAAACAAAAATATGCACAGTAAAACGTTATTAATGAAAGGAAGGAGGAGGGGGGGGGGGGGGGGGGGGGGAAAGAAGCAAATAGGAATCTAAGAAGGTGTGTCATTTTCAAACTTGACAAAGAGTGAAGTAATTATCTTTGAACCAATATTCAACCACTTGGAGTAAATATGTGGTTGTAGCTTGCTGTCCCACGCGGTATGCTTTTAAACTTACCAAAAGGAAATTCCGATAGTTAACTGTACAAATAAAAAGAAAAAAAAAAAATCTAACTTGGAGCCCGTTTGGGTTAGCTGAAAGTAGGGGTGTGCAAAATCGAACTGGTACCGCTACCGATAAGCATAATGAGATCGCTATAATGATATATCAGTTTGGTAATGATATTGATTTCTAATACCGATCAAATATCGAGGTGCAGTAACGGTATTTATATCTTTAGCGTTACCGTATTGATAACCGCTAAGGTATTTTTTATATATTTATTTTATTTATTATTACTATATTAACTGGGTTGGCTAACTGGGTTGTTCAATATCATCTTTAGGACTGGTAAGATGCCGAAGAATGGAGGTAGAGTACCATGATACCATTGTATAAGAACAAAGAAGATATTCAAAATTGCAATAATAATAATCGGGGTATCAAGCTATTAAGTCATACTATAAAAGTGTGGGAAAAGATGGTAGAGAAAAGGATGAGAACGGAGGTGACTATTTCCGAAAACCAATTTGGATTTATGGTTGGGCGATCGACTACGGAACTCATACATCTTTTGTGGAGGTTGGTGGAGAAGTATAGAGACAAGAAAAAAGACTTTAGAGACAAGAAAAAAGACTTAGATATAGTGTTCATTGACCTAGAGAAGGTATATGACAAAGCCCCTAGGGAGGTGCTGTGGAGATGTTTGGAAGTTAAAGGTATACCTATGGCACACATCAGAGCGATCAAGGACATGTATGATGGAGCGAAGATACAAGTACGAACAGTAGGAGGTGACTAAGAACAATTCCCCGATGACATGGGGTTGCATCAGGAATCCACTCTTAGCCCGTTTTCATTTGCTTTGGTAATGGATGAATTAACGAGGTGTATTCAAGGAGAGGTACAATGGTGTATGTTATTCGCTCTGTTTTAAAAAACTCGCCCGGGGACTCGCCCGAGACTCGCCCCGGGGCGGGGCACTAGCAAAACGCCCTGAGACTCTCGGATGGGGCTTAGATCCGTGAGACTTACGCCTCAAGCACCCGACGATGCGCCCAGAGCACGCCCAACGCCCAACGCTCGGAACTCGCCTTATTGAACCTATGCAAAGATCTGTCCAATTCCCTAGTTAAGATTGTTCATCCATAATTTTCTTTAAAAATAAAGTTATATTCATCTATAGAAATTCAAAAATTGAGTATAACTCAATTAACGAGACATAATATTACATGTATTATAATTAAGAATATCATAAGGATGAATATCATCTTTATACTTAATCTAAAAAAGCATAGCCGCTGTTTATAGGATCACCACGTGTTGTTGGTCTTCATGTTTTATTTCAGTCACTCAAAATTGTTAGACTTCAATTATTTTACAATTTAGTAGAAATTTTATATTTATCAATGAAGAATTAATGTTTTAAATTATAATAGTAATAAATTTTTATTGTTTATTCACTTTTTATAGTAACAAATTTTTTATTTTTAATTGTTTAAAAGTTAAGGCCTTATGGTTTATTTGTATCTCATAAAAACTGTAACATTATTCAATTTCTTACCATTGTTAAAAAGGTTAGATCTTTTGTTTCTATAATTTTTTTTCTTTTTTTTTAATTTTTTTTTTTGTACTTTTGATTTTTTTGGCTCATTATGCTATTTTATTAATTTAAAATTAATTAAAAAATAAGATCCAGGGGACTTACGCCCACGCCTCGGGACTTACGCCTTGCCTCATTATAGGTAAAACGCCTCGCCTTGCGCCCCCGCCTTTTAAAACATTGGTTATTCGTAGATGACAAAGTTTTTGTTGATGAGCCTCGCGACAGAGTTAATGATAAGTTGGAGGTATAGAGGCAAACTCTCAAGTTTAAAGGTTTCAAGCTGAGCTGAATGAATACAGAGCACATGGAGTGCAAGTTTTGTGATGCGGCTCAGGAGTCAGATGTGGAAGTGACACTTGATACACAAGTCATCCCCAAAAAAGGTAGCTTCAAGTATCTTGGATCGATTCTCCAAGGTAATGGAGAAATTGACGAGGATGTCACTAATCGGGTATGGGCTGATTGGATGAAGTAGAGGCTCGCCTCTGGTGTCTTATGTGATAAGAAAATGACATCTAGGCTTAAAGGTAAGTTCTAGAAAGCAGTTTTTAGACCAGCTTTGTTATATATGGCGGAATGTTGGCCAGTTAAGGTCGCTCACAGTTAGAAGATGAGCGTAGCAGAGATGATAATGCTTAGATAGATGTGTGGGTTTACTAGGATGCATAAGATCAGAAACAAGGTCATTCGCGACAAGGTGAAAGTAGCTACTGTGGTGGACAAGCTATCAGAAGCGAGGCTGAGATGTGAAGAGGAGGAGCACAAATGCGATGGTGAGGAGATGCGAGGGTTTGGCAGTGACGAGTCTTCGGGAATGTAGAGGTAGACCAAAGAAGAGTTGGGACGAGATGATTAGACATGACATGAACCATCTCCAGATTACCAAGGACATGACCCTAGATAGGAAAGCATGGAGGCCGAATTAGAATTGAAGGATAGATAGTAATCGAGTTATTTTTATCTATATTAGCAGTAGTATTATTTTTATATATTTTATTTCCAGCTTATTCTTTTTTTTAAAAAAAAAAAATTGTTTCCTTATTCATCTTGGGCATTTTTGTGTTTTTATATTCGTATTTTATTTTTTGTCATCTTGCTTCGTTCATTCATATTTTTTAAATATTTTATTTAGCCGAGGATCTATCAGAAACAGCCTCGCCGTCTTGGTGAGGACAAGGTCTGCGTACATTTCACTCTCCTCAGACCCAACCTAGGTAGGATATCACTGGGTATATTGTGGTATTATATTAATCTTTTTAGATTTACTTTAGTACAACTTAGTTTATAGATTAAACTTCAACTATATTGCTCTTCATAGTCATTACTCTTTATGAGGCCTGGCCCATTATTGTGCTTTAGTATTAGCTTGCATGTCCTATTGTTACGTACTAGTTGGTGGTTGCTTGGAAGCCTCCCATGCAGCGGTACTCTAATAAGACCATCGAGAATTCAAGCATTACTTCGGTAGTGTAATATCAGTTACCAAAACATTAATTACGGAACCGTTTAGAGCCAATATATCGATAGCTTATCAGTACGGTATTAGTTTTGCATAATTACATACTGTTAACCAATATACCGCTGCCGATAAGCTAAAAATCGATGCATACCAACCCATGAACACCCCTAGCTGGAAAAAAAAACTAGTTTTTGAGCATTATTTTTTAAGTGTTTTGAACTTGTTTTATATATAAGCAGTTACATGTTTGGCTAGAAGTGCTGGAATTGAGAAAAAAATGCAGAGATGTTTGGTGGAAAATATTTTTTATGGTAAATGATTAAAATATCTTTAAAATAAGCAAACAAAGATGGGAAGATAATCTGGGGCCTTTGTTAATGAGAGTATTAGTGGAATAAAAAAATAATGGATAAAATGATAAAATCATTGGTCAAACAGTAACAACTTTTAAGCCAAACGCAATAAGTTAGGATTACCCAGCTTATTGTTTTAGATTTTTTATGACTTAAAAATGACTCAAAAGCTAGCTTTTATGTTAACCCAAACACCATCTTGGTTTGTCAAAGATGACAAAGAGCTTGTTTGTCCATGAAATCCTTTTCACTTATTTTTTAAAAAAAAAAATTGAAACATGTGTTTATCCATGAAAAGCTGTCAATTTTGGAGATTTTTTCACGAATAATTTTTGAAAAATAAAGTGCTTTTGACTACTCTCAAGTTATTTCAAAAAATTAATTTTCTCCATTCACAAAACTTTAACTTTTTTCAAGTTTTATGTCCAAACATGACTTCAAATTTCAAAAATAATTTTTCAACTCAACTTCAAAAGCCTTATTTTCAAATTTTTAGTATCTATGGCCAAACGGCTACTAAGTATGACAAACAAAGGCGACAGAGGAAGTATAATGTTTCTTTCTTAGAATAACAAGTTATTGCAAGGTGAAAGAATGTTCATATTTGATTTTGTTACAACTCAGCTCAATAGTGATATCCTCTATTTTTAACTTAGGTTCGCGGGACTTCTGACTGCATCATTAGGGTCTAAGACATACTTCCTTATATAACTAATATATCTTCCATATTTTTTTTACTCATGTGGCATGTGAGTTGCTTAGGGTGTTATATAGACTCTATTTTGAGGATTCAGCTTCCTTGTTGAGGCTTGTCTTACCATCTTGGAATTTGCCTAAACTAAGTTGGACACTTATATTGCCTCATTATCGCCCAAGGTTGGACATAAAATGGTGTGGCTCTGATACCATTTGTAGCATCTTAATTCACTAATTATATTTTTGCTTTCAATCAAGGCACACATGACTTTAAATACGTTATTAGAGTCAATGACATATTTTATTATATATCTAACACATCTTCTGTATTTTTTCCGATGTAGAATTTGCTTAGAATAGTACAGATTCCAATAGGTTTATATGTTTAATGAAACCAAATATTACTTATGATTGTGGTACGTTCAGAATATGGTAAGACGAATTGAAAGGAAAAATGTTGAAACTTATATTAAATCGGCTAGATTAGGGACTCAACATTTTTATTTTACGGATATTACCAATTTGAATTTACTTTTATAATTTATTGATACAACGTAATGAAGTCAAAATTTCCAATGGGAAATTTCAAACTTACCACGTCGATTCTTTAATTAGTAAGTACCAAAAATCTTAGTTACCAAGATTATAAATGAAACGTTTCTCTGCTTATTTATTCATCAATATGCCATGATTCAAATTGGGGGCACTTACCCAATTGACCCATCCATCGAGTGAACCACTATTTAAATCGACTAGACCAATACATCATCACTTAACAAAATACTTAAAATATTTATTATATTATTATAAATAGAGAATACCTAAATATATACATGTAGTTGCACCTGATTTTAAATCGGCTCATCGACTAATTTTTATTTTAATACCTTTAATTAAACAAAACACATGCTTAAATATTTCCATGGAAGCATGATCCTAAATTGCTTAACAAGGGTAACACATCAAATGATAAGGCTTCAAATTATGGATCCCGCATTTTCTTGAAAATCAGTATATTAAAATTTTCAAATATTTCTTTCCTTTCTCACATCGCTAAATCCATTCGATTGTAAAACCACCAGCAAAACTATTAGTATTATCTATCACCGCTACAAACTTCAACCGTAAATTATTCTTTTGATTGGATGGATGACCAAAAGAGGAAGAAATCAAGAAAATTCTACATCCTTTTTTCAATTAGTTCAATACTAACACCATATTCTAAAGCATCGCAACTGTCATCATCAATGATTGACTCGATCTTCGCTAATAGTTGTAATACGATTGTTCACAACTTATGGCATGCCGTCAAAATTGAAAATCAAGGCTATTCCGGTGCAAGCTCCTTAAAACACGAAAAAACCTAAACAACATTTTTGAAAACACCCCGTGCTCTCTAGGAGTGGCGATCTCTGGCGATTTTTGAAGCTCTGCTCAGCCATCTATGGCCACGGCCAACACTGGGCAGCCCCCTCCTAGGGTTGTCCAGGCTACACACACCACTTCTCCTCCTATAATTCCTCCCCCATTAAATAGATCTTTTGTTTCTATTATAAACCCTACTACAAAACCTTCGGCTAAAACCCCCATTCAGGAACCTATAATGGAGTATCACCATGGTGAACCGTCGTTTGCTTGGGAAGATCTGGATGTCAAAAACATGGTGATATATGAAGAGCTTCAATTTGCTGTGCTGGGAAAGTTTGCTTACGGCATGCCGGAGTTTCATGAATTAAAGAAGCAACTTCCATTACAACTTGAACTTAAAGGTGAATGTTGCATTGGCTTTTTAGAATCCAGACATGTTCTAATTAGGCTCTCGCTCTTGGAAGATTATGTACACTTATTATCACGACCTGCATACTATATTAAGATAGGACATAGGCTTCACCAAATGCGAGGGCTCAAATATGAGTTCTGGTTCGATCCTAATGAAGAAACATCCATTGGTGTTGCTTGGATCTCGTTCCCAGGTTTACCTCCTGTGTTTTTTGGCAAAGAACCAGTCTTTTCTTTGGCAAGGGCTGTTGGACGTCCTTTATAACTTGATGCTGCAACCTTGTCTAAATCTAGACCAAGTTGCGCAAAGGTGAAAGTTGAGGTTGGTCTTGTGGCGCATAGACCTCAAAGGATTAGAATAGGGATCAAGAATTCAACCAACGGCGAGATTAAATATAAATGGATTAGGGTGAGATACGATTATATATCCAAGTATTGTAAGGAATGTAAACTGCAGGGTCATGACGAAGTTGAATGTTATATATTACACCCTGATTTAATTCCACAAGAAGAACAAGTTACAGTACCAAGTAAGCCAGTGAAGGAGATGGATAAGGATGCTCCTGTGAGGGTATTAACAAGTGGAAAAACAGTTGGAATGGCTGCCAAAGGTGAAGAAGCTGTTCTTGCAACTCAAGGTCAAGGTCGTCAAGGGAAGAGTTTTAAAAAATTCATCCATCCAAATAGAAATCCCAATGCATGGGTAATAGTTGAGAATAAGAGCAAACAAGGTAAAAGCGATGCTAATCGCGTGCATCAAGGTGAAACCGTTGTAACAACGAATGCTTTTGAACTTTTGGAGATTGATGAGGAAGCTCGTGATGTTGAAAAAGCCCGTTGTGAGTCGTCTGCTGCTGCGTCTAAGGGTGTGGAAGATTCATCGGAGGGTGGGGCTTTTTTATCTCCTAAGTCTATGCAGATTGGGACTAGGAGTTGGGTTCGTGAGGCTTTCAAAGATCACCCAAAGGTTGATGCAGTAGGCGTTTCAGTTAAATCAGGTACGGGTAAGAGCATTGAAGCTGGGGGCCAAGCTGCGAGGAATGATGTTGAACTGCCCTCAGCTTTAACTCGTGCAACTGGTTTGAATATTGATGATGCTGAAGTGACGAGAGTTTTGGAAGCTGCTCGTGAGGGTGAAGTTTATGCAGTGCTTCCAGTTGCGTCTGGTATTGAAGCTAAACTCAACTTTAATGCAACTTCTGGTTTTAATGCTTCAGGAAGTGAAGCTGAGGGTGTTAGGTTACAGCGTAATAAAGCTATAGGTTTTGAGTTGAAGGAGAACGTTAATTTTGCTGCTGAGGAATTTAATGAGAAAGCATTTAATGCAGTGGGTTTAAAGCTGAATGGTGATATCGCATTAGCTGGGGTTTCGTTGGGTATTAATGCAGAAGGTGGGAGTGAGTCCCCACGCATGATTATTAACGAATCAGATTCCATATTGGGTAGGGAATTAATGTTATCTCCTAATCATGCTGGGAGTGCATTAATTTCAGGATATAAAGCTAAGGGTTTGCATGCAATGAATGTTGAACAACCAATTAATGTTGTTTTAAATTATGTGGATAAGCAGCCTTCAGATTTTATTCCTAGCGTGTATGGGAGTTCGTGTGGGATTAGGAAGATGTCGGATAGTTTAACGGAATCACGTGGGGATGAGCCTTCAGCTTTTAATGCTTATGGGATTGATGCTGCTTTGGACAATGAAACCTTAGCATCTCCTTCAGATGCAAGTGAGAGAGCTAGTATGGATTTTAATGTTGTGCAGCGAGGCATGGAATATATTAATGAGGGAAGGGGTTATGAGGTTACAAATGAAGCGCAGGGTGTTGTCAATGTATATAATGTGTCGCCCCAAGTTATTGAAGATGTTACACAGTCAACACCAGTTCATGCAGCGGTTCAGGCAGTAATTTGTGCTGATGATGCGAATCTGCGTGAAGATGTGCCTTTCAACCAACAATTTTGTGTGGAAAACAAGCAGGTTCATTCTATCCCTTCTCTTGAGGAGAGCACGGATTTGGAATCTATGAGTATGTCAAAGCCAAAATTCTTTGGGAAAAATCTTATACCAACGGCTCATCTTGAACGGTTGTATAAAAGTGTTTCTCCTAATTTTGGTAAGTCTTTTTTGAACATAAATGCTCCTTCCTATGTACCTAAATCCTTGACGCAGCTTGTCCCACGTTCAAAGTGTTTACCCACGGATGATGAACTTGTCAAGCGTATGGATTTGAATGACACGAGGGGTATCTTGGCGCGGCAAGTGGGCTCATTTCAAGAGAGGGTTTCTCAAGGACATTATTTGGTGGAGGATGATGATTTGTTTGAAGAAGAGGAATTTGAGGAAGAATCCACTGCACATAATTTTAGTATGGTGGAAGAAGGAGATTTGTCTCCTAGAGAAATTCATGATAATGCACCAAAGAGAGTAAGGAGGGTAAGGCGACCTTTAGAGCCTACTAGGGTGCAACCTACGAGGAGTACAAAATCAAAATCCAAGAGGTCCAAGAAGTCGAAGAAATGATGGATAGCATATATGATCGTAACAGAGAGCCACAAATATCATTTTTTCAAGTTAGTTTTGTAGGGCCTTTTTACATATTCCATTTCATCTCTTGTAGAAGGAAGTGTGGATTGAATGATTCCACTTTCTTCCTAGCTTTTATATTATTTCATTATTTTAGTATTCTCATATGTAATATCATCATAGAGTGTGTTATAAACTCTGTGATGATCATACTCTATTTGGTTCTTGCTAGTTCTTATTTTTTGCATTCTTGTTAGGTGTGAGGTCTCACCTCGATAGGATGATGTAAGGTATGGTTTGGCCCTCCTTACTTTGTATTGTCCTCTTTGAGGAATTTATTATTTATAAAACTAGTCACTAGACCTGAGCTTAGTGACATTCGCTTAAAAAAAAAAGCACCCCGTGAATTTTTTTGCTAATACTCTCGGGATATTTACAAAAATATGATATTATGATACCGCTCTCACATTTTTGGCCAATGTAAGAAAAATCTTAAATTTTTAGCTCTGTGCCAGGCAAACTCATATAAATCGCCAGGATTTACTAGCAGCTGAACCTAACAATCACCAGGAGTTTCTCGTTGTGACTTGACAATCGCCAAGAGTTTTGTCTGGCGTAGAGCTAAAAGTTAAAGAGCTTTCTTATGGGGCCAGAAGTGGTAGATTTGTGCCGGATCTATTCAGTGAATGCAATATCTTGAATTTTATATCTAAATTGGGTCAAACTAAGATACTAGAAAAAATTACATACAATATAGCTTTATGAAGTTTTTTTACAAGATATAGAGATATTTTAATAGCTTACAAAAAGCAGCGACATTCCTCGTACATGCTATAAAATATAGCAGAATGTAAAAAAGTATATTGTAAAAGTTACTATAATGGTAAAGACCTTTTTTTTTGTAGGCCGAAAATTATGCTTCAGATCTTTTTAATCCTTTTTTATCTTTTAAGGGTTTAACTAATTTAATGTTTCTCTCTCCCGCAAAATCCTCATTTGCAGTAAAATAGCAGATTTTTCCATATATTACCTCTGATTGTTGTGGTAAAATAGCAGATTATAACTCCTATATCTTAGTCCCTTTTTTGATTCAGAATCTTTTCTCATTTTTCATCTAAACACTTTCTCGCTCTCATCATACAACGTGCTTACGGTAATAGTTGAATACTAGAAACCCATACGCATTAATTCATAATTTAACATCATAAGTAATGATACTATAGTAGAAATACAACTAAAATAGAATACAAATACACAGTAAAACAACAGTCATACAACTGCTATATAAGGACATACCATTGTTATAAAACAGACATACAACTATCATACATATATATAAAAACACAAAACTACCAAAAGTACCATAATACCATTATAATCACCATAAAAATGGAGGAGGAGAAGAAGAAGAAGAAGAAGAAGAAGAAGAAGAAGAAGAAGAAGAAGAAGAAGAAGAAGAAGAAGAAGAAGAACTATACATCTGTATAGACAAGCAAAACACAAGAGATACAAACGCAATACAATTGATAAATATAGCATACAAATCATATACATGTCACATACATCTTCCATACAGGTCACATACAGTTGCCATACAACTGGCATACAAGTAAAAAAATTACAGAAGCTGGAAAAAAAATCTAACTCCGACCCATTTTAATTTGATATGGGAGTTCCATTAGCCACTTCTACATCCATGAACAACGAGGAGGACAGAGTAGCTACTGTCGGAGAAAAAATAGGATGTGATTGCCTCATCGGAGAAGGATGCAATGACTGCTGCCGGATCTCATCAAATCCTACCAATAATATACAACTTCTAATCATGATTTTTGCTTTGATTTAATTTAATAGTTTTTGTGTTTGTAGAATATCCAATAATTTTTTTTAAATGTAATGGGGAAGCAATGTATAACTACTATCTATCAAAGAGAGAGAGGGGGGGGGGGAGTAGAATCTTTTGTAATATTATGAAACATTTATGAGATGTAACTGAATTTTTAAAAAATACGTAATGCATATTCTTTCAATGTATTGCATATCTTCTTATTATATGAATTGTATAAAAAATGTGAAAAAAGTGTTGATATATTTGTAAATGGTAAAATATTGTTATTTTTTTGTAAAGTAAATTATAACTTTGTATAGTTATGTAATTTAACCAAGGGCTGAATTGCAAAAATATGCTACGGGAAGCCATGGTTTGCCAAATTTCCCTCACTAATAGATGTTTAGCAAAAATGCCCTCATTAGTTTAATAAAAAAAATTTCGGACCAAAATACCCCTACAAACCAATAAAAAGACGCGCACAGTCCATCCCCTTCATTTTCAGTATTCACGCGATCACAACAACCCTAAAGTCCCATTCTTTTCAGGGATTGCTCCGTTCAAGCAAAGGTTCACTGTAAGATTTCTTCAAATTGCTATTAAATTTTACTAACAGTTATAATTTCATTTATATTATGCTTAACTTTGGTTAAAATTCTATATAAACCAAACGAGATATGGTTTTATTCATAATAATCACAAAACACATGACATTAGATTGATTACAGTAATTGTAATATGCACTTTCATAAAAAAAAAAAACAAAATCTATCAATTCTGGAAAGTCTTGGCTTATTGACAATAGTTTAAGCTCTGCTGCAATGGGAGGCTTGTACAAAGTTATTGTCTATTGCCTATTGCCAAGACTTTCAACCCTATTGCAATGAGGGGCTATAGCCAAGACTTGCAGCTCTGATTCAATGGGGTCCTTGTAGACACTTCTTCCCTGTTGCCAAGACTTACAGACCTGTTGCAATGGGGGTACTTGCAAACAAATTCTCTGCAAGTCTTGGCTATAGCCAAGACTTGTAGCTCTGGTGCAATAAGCACAAAACAGAGACTTCTTGGCTATTGCCAAGACTTTCAGACCTGTTGCTATCGGGGACTTGCAGACAAAGTCTCTGCAAGTCTTGGCTATTGCCAAGAGTTGCAACTCTGGTGGAATAAGCATCTAAGAGAAACTTCTTGGCTATTGCCAAGACTTTCAGACTGTTGCTATGAGGGGCTTACACACAAAATCTCTGCAAGTCTTGGCTATTGCCAAGATTTGCAGCTCTGGTGCAATAGGCACCTAGGAGAGACTTCTTGCCTATTGCCAACACTTAAAGACTGTTACTATGGGAGGGGTTGCAGACAAAGTCTCTCCAAGTCTTGGATATTGCCAAGAGTTGCAGCTCTGGTGCAATAGGTACCTAAGAGAGACTTCTTTACAAGACCTTAAGCCTAGAAAAGGGCAACATTTTTACCCATGATCCCGCTTCTATTAAAGCATATTATTTGTCTTGATTATGTGCAGGATTACCACTATGGCGACTCGCTGCATTTATATAGCTTATAATGGGAATTGGGATGCAAACAACAAATACATCAACCATGATATAAAGTTGATACTTGTCGAAGACGGTATAAGCTACCACACATTTAGAAAATAAATTTGTAATGCTCTAACCATCAACACTGCTGAAACTGATGTAAAGATAAGGTTTGATACAAATATCGAAAGGTGCAGATGAATGATGGTAACAAATGATCAAGAACTTACGACTTGCATGTTTCTGCTGAAAATGATGAGAATTTCAGAAAATCATGCTTCATAGTAGAAGTTATTAAAAGGACTGACATGTCAGAAAATCTCGCTTCTTTGTGAATAAAGCTGACCATAGCATGGTGTTGCATCAAAAGAAATGACACTTATTGATTATAAATATTTTTAAAAATCAAATGTGATTGAAAAGTTAATATTATCAATAAACTAAACTATTGGCAATAGCCAAGACTTTACACTCATAGAGATAACCAATTCAATTTAACTTGACGTAAAGTCTTAGCAAAGGGTAAGATATTTCCTACCAAAACTTATTTATCGACTTTAATATTAGAAATAGTTAACTTGCCTTGATGTCTTGTCATAGGCAATAATATTGACAACTAAATTGACACAAAGTCATGGCAACACATTACCAGCACAACCGTCTATGAATTATTTATCAATTTTAAATTAATTATATAATATTAGAGTTGGAATTAATTAACTAGAATTCAAGTCTTGCCCATTGGCAAGACTTTCCATCTAAATGAATGCCTTGAAGTCCTGCAAGTGTACTTGTTTACATAAACACAAAAAACACGGTAAATACGAAATACATGTAATTAAAAACTACTCAACAACTTTCTCTAACTCTTTTGTAGTACTAATAGTCTCATTTGGACTACTAGACATATCATCTTGCGACGGAGATAACAAACAAAAATTTGGAAATTCATCGCCCACATCACATTTTTGCCTTGGAATTCATCAGAAGATCTTCGCTGACATATAAAATCATCAACCACATCAAAATGTACATGATCAGGATCAGGAGATTGAAGATTCAATATCCATTACCTGCAAAATTTTAAAAAACAACAATGACAACACATAATAACAAAACAATGAAATAGTAATGAAAAGGCCATATACTTCACATCACCACCCCAAGAACCTTTGGAATCAAACCAGTGCTCAAACTTAAAATTTGATCTCCTTCCTATAGGAACAAAAGATAAAATATTCATATTCAACAAATAAAATTACAAAAGTAGTATGATAACAAAACAATAAGTAAAGACAAGGAAACATACATCACGAAGTGCCATCATGAACTCATGATTAATATGCAGAAAATTTCCTATGTCATTACCATAATTCAAAGTCAACAGGCCAAAAGCAAAGACAACTGAAAAACACAGCAACAACTACAGAATGCATGACTGATGAAAAAGCAAACTGCAGAAAAAAGTCTCTACAACTATTAACAATAGCCAACATTTTAGACTCTAGTGGGAGGGGCAACTTGTAGAACTAGTCTCTACAATTATTGGCAATTGCCAACACTTTTACCTATACTGCAGTGACAAACTTGCAGAAACTCTTGGCAATAGCCAAGATTTTAAGTTCTGGTGCAAGGGGGACCTTACACTGAAAATCTCTAAAAGTATTGGCAATTGCCAAGACTTTTACCTCTACTGCAGTGAACAACTTGCAGACAAAGTCTTTGCAACTCTTGGCAATAGCCAAGACTCTAAGTGCTGCTGGAAGCGACAACTTACACGAAACATCTCTGCAAATATTGGTAATAGCCAAGACTTTAAAAGTTAATGCAATAACCAACATGAAGAAAAATTCTATGCAACTCTTGGCCATGGCCAAGACTTTAAGCTCTAAACAATAAGCAACAACAAAATCTAATAGGTTTAACCAGTAAGAACCTTCAAATCACTGTAATCAACCAAAAACAAGCGAAGCTCAAACTTAATTCAACAATCATCCCAAAATTTAAGCTCTGTGCAAAACATGAATATCTAATAGCCATAGGCAATAAAAACCTTCAAATCACTGGAATCAAGCAAACACAAGAAAAAAATCCCAAATTTCTAGCACAAAAAGAAGAAAGAAGGAGGCCAGGAATGAGGAAAGAGAGAAGAAAATCTTTCAGCGAGAAAAAAAAGGAGGCCAGCAATGGGAAAAGAGAGAAGGAAACCTTCAGCGTGAATTAACATAAGTTGGGGGGCAAAATAGTCCTTTCATAAGAGGGGGTATGATGTGGAGGGCATTTACTTAAAACATTTGTAAGTGGGGGCAATTAGGTAAGACCATGGCTTATTGAGGGCACTAGGTGAAATTTTTTGTTAACCAAGATACTATTAGCCCTGAACTCAGATAAGCCTCCACTTGAGCCTGCTCTATATTTTTGCTTGGGCCTCTTAGAAATGTAAAATGAAAAGTTTTCAAAACTAAGTAGCCCTGACTAAAATATTACCCGATGATAGCCCAAGTTTTGCTTAAACATTTTGCAGCCGCACAAACACAACATTGGAGTATACTATTGGAGTATGCCTTATACTAGAATAAATTAAACTTGTATACCATTGTGATATACCGTATTCTAGAAAGGTATACAATAGAAGAATGATTAAATTGTGACAAATCAAACTTGTATATCATTTGGGTGTACCGTGGCTATGGGTTATACTATCTTGGGTATTCCGCTGCTATGAAATAAAATATTTTTAGTCAAATGGCTAGCTCGGGTAAATATTTTTAAATATGGCTATTTTTAGTTCTAAATAAAAGTTACTGGATATACGCTTGAATTGCAAAAATATGATACGGGAAGCAATGGTTTGCCAAAATGCCCTCAATAACAGTGGTTTAGCAAAACTGCACTCCATTAGTTTAATGAAACTTTTTCCGGACTAAAATACCCCTAACAACCAATAAAAAGACGCGACCATATTTATCTCCTTCCTTTTCTCCAGTCACGCGATCAACAAACCCTAAAAATCCATTCCTTTTACAGATTGCTCCGTTCAAGCAAAGATTCAGCATAAGATTTCTTCAAATTGCTATTGAATTTTACTAACAATTCAATTAATTTCTTTATAATTTATTTATATTATGCTTAACTTTGCTTAAAATTCTATACAAACCAAACGAGCTATGAATTTTATTCATAATAATCAAAAACACATATTGTATAGAAACAGATGATATTAAATTGATTACAGTAATTGTAATATGGAGTTTCATAAAAAAAAATTAATCGTTATTAATTGCAAAAAGTCTATGAATTCTAGAAAAGTCTTGCCTATTGCCAAGACTTTACCTTGCGGACTTGCATAGAAAATCTCTAAAAGTCTTTGCAATTGTCAAGACTTTCAGTTCTGCTGCAATTAGCACATGGCACAGAATGTTGGTTATTGTTAAGAATTTAAGCTCTATTGCAAGGGTAAAGTTCTCTGCAACTGTTGGCTTATTGTCAAGAGTTTAAGCTCTGGTGCAATCAGCACCCTGAATAGACTTCTTACCTAATGCCAAGACTCTATGGCCTGTTGTAAGTGGCAACTTGCAGAAAAAGTCTCTGCAACCCTTGGCTTATAGGCAAGAGTTTAAGCTCTGGTGCAATGGGCAACTGGGAGAGACTTCTTGGCTATTGCCAAAACTTTTAGCCCTCTTGCAGTGGCCAACTTGAGGAGAAAGTATCTGCAAGTCTTGGCTATTGCCAAGACTTGAAGCTCTGGTATAATGGTCGACTTAAAGAGACTTCTTGCCTATTGTCAAGACTTTAAGCCCTATTGTAGTGGGGGCCTTGTAGACACTTCTTATCTATTGCTAAGATTTTAAGCCCTATTGAAGTGGAGGCCTAGAAAAAGTCTATTGCTAAGACTTGCAGCTCTGGTGCAATGGAGGCCTTGTAGACACTTCTTGCCTATTGCCAAGACTTTAAGACCTGTTGCAACGGGGGCTTGCTACAAAGTCTCTGTAAGTCTTGATTATTGCCAAGAGTTGCTGCTCTTGTGCAATAGGCACCTAAGAGAGACTTCTTCGCAAGACCTTAAGCCCAAAAAGGGAAACACTTTTACCCATGATCCTGCTTCTATTAAAATGATCTGAGTACGAAATTTTAAGCATATCATTCATCTTAATTATGTGTAGGATTAGCACTATGGCAACTCGCTGCATTTATATAGCTTATAATGGAAAATGGGATGCAAACAACAAATACATCAATCATGACATAAAGTTGATACTTGTCAAAGACGATATAAGCTACCACGCATTTGGAAAAAAAATTTGTAATGCTCTAAATATCAACACTGATGAAAGTGAAGCAAAGATAATATTTGACACGAATCTAGAAACGTGCAGAGGAATGATGGTAACAAATGATCAAGAACTTACGACTTGCATGTATCTGCTGAAGAATGATTGAATATCAAAAAATCCTGCTTCATAGTAGAAGTTATTGAAAGGACTGACCTCTCAAGTAATGACACCACCACCACCCCAAGTACATGTGAATTCTTTGTGAATGAAACTGGCCATACCATGGTGTTGAATCAAAAGGAAGGGCAATTGATTGATTTTATAGACCAAAATGAAGATGTAATCTCCCTGACTGACCAAGAAAGTGATGATGCGCGACAAGAGCAAAGAGAAACTAATGATGAGGTCAGCAGATGCCGAGCTTTAGTGATATCCAGTAAACCACAAACAATCATCACCGACCAGTCGACAACAATAGACATTGAATCAATCACACCACCACCAACAATGGAAGAAATAGGAGAGCCATCCATGGTAAAAAAGATAAAGAGAAAGAGAAAACTTGAGATTGAAACAACCATTCTAGGGAATAATGCATCTGTGGATGACATAACTGAAAAATCTGTCTTCCAAGACAAACAGAGTATGAAGAACTTTATGTCTATCATTGCAATTACACAAAACATACTGTTCAAGGTTGCTAAATCATGCAAGACAAGATATTGGCTGAGGTGTCGTGATACCAATTGCACTTGGCGTTTCCATGCATCAAAAATACCAAACTCTATGCTTTTCAAGGTGGACAGATTTGAAAAGATACACACATGCTCCATTGACTTTATTAAATCTGACCAGCAGAATGCAAAATCAAAAATGATAAGTGACTACATTGTGGGGCTCATACGGCAAAATGATAATGCGATCACACCAAAATTTGTGGTATAGGAAATGAGAAGGAAATTTGGAATTACAATCAGCTACCACAAGGGATGACGCTCAATACAACATGTTTATTCTGTGCTGAGAGGGAAACCCGAAGAGAACTACATTATGTTGCCTTCCTATCTACACATGATGAAAGAAAACAACCCTGGCACGTACGTCAATATCAACACGGACGGCGAGAACAGGTACGCACAGTCTAAAACACTGCACTTATAATTGAATTTTCATCAATTGGCAGTAAGCCAAGACTTTGTTAGATTCATACACACACCTGCCACATAACTTCCCTTCAAATCTTGGCATTTGACAATACTTCCCCCTCCCCCCGCCCTGCCACATAATTCCACCACTTCACTAACAAATCTTCTGCTTCCCCATGCAGGTTTAACTATGCATTGTTGCGTACGACGCTTCAGTACAAGGTTGGAGACACTGGAGGCCAGTAATAATGGTAGACGCCACATTTTTGCAGGGAAAATATCGTGGTGTTCTCATAGTAGCAGTCTCTAAGGATGGCAACAACAACAACATCTTTCCTTTAGCGTTTGGGATTGCAGATTCAGAAAACAACAACGCCTACAACTGGTTCTTCCGTCAGTTAAGAATTGCGATAGGGACGCGTGAACAACTCTCCATCCTATCAGACCGCCACCCCCTCCATTGCAAATGCCATCGCTAATGTCTATCCAGACTGCCAGCATGACATATGTATTTATCACATGGAGAAGAATCTGAGGAGCAGATACTACTCAGAAGCGGTCATCTCATATTTCTACAATGCAGCAACCACTTACAATCACACAGATTTTGATACGTATATGACTGAGATTGAAAATCTTGACAAAAATGCTGCAACACATAAAGGAGGAACCACCAGAAAGATGGGCACGTTCGTTCCACACCAACAGAGGATACAATGTGCTAACAACAAAAAATGTCGAGACTATGAATAACATGCTTGCAAAAGTAAAAAAACTGCCAATAATGGGGTTAATCGACTATATCCAAAACAAGCTACAGAGTTATTTTTTTTTTAGAGAAAAAGTGAGACACAAGGAACGTATCATGAGCTCAAAAGTTGGGTTGAACAAGAGCTGACCGGAAAGACTTCATTTGCCTAAATGATGATAGTAAGTAATATTTCTCACAAAAATACTCAGAAATAAAAAATCCTTAGACTCTACATTTGGTTATTACATGTTTATTGACTTCATTCGCAGGTTGATCCTATTAGTGACACAAGATTTACTGTAGTATATGGAGACAATAAGTTTATCGTCGACTTAAAAGAGAGAACATGCAAGTGCTTGCAATATCAAACAGACGAGCTACCATGCACCCACGCCATTGCAGCAATAGATATGAGAAATCAACATAAGTCTAGCTACTGTGCACAGTGGTTCACAAGACATGCTTGGCAAGAAACTTACAAGGGTGAAATCCTACCAGTAGGAAGTTCAAAATCGTGGGATGTTCCACAAAGCGTCAAGGATTTCATCACAAAACCACCCAACACAAAAATTAAGATGGGAAGAAAGAAAACAAAGAGATATGTTTCAAGAGAAGAGTTTCTAAAGGCTAGAGCTCGATGTTCAAGATGCCAAAAGACAGGACACAATAGAACCAACTGCCTCTACACTCTAGTACTCAATCCACATGTAAGAAAATACAGAAAGATAGTTACACCATGATTCATTTTAATTACTCCTATGAATTAAAATTTTATATGTTAAACATTATTTATAATTTGCACAATTGGTGAACTTAATGTCCTCAATAAAGGTTAATTTTAAATTTTGATTGTCCAACCTCCCCTCTCTCCCACTTTATGAGCAAACATGCTGTCAGGTATTGGCGATTGCCAATACTTTCAACACGTTTCCAATGAGGACATGTATACAAGATCCCTAAGAGTCTTGGCAATCAAGCTCTGGACATTTGTACTTTACTGAATGATCACGCAAAGAGATAACCCTCTCCTAAGCCCAATAAATGAATTCTCTCAAGTATTGGCAATTTTCAAGAGTTTAAACACACTTGAAAATGCGGCCGTGCAGACAAGGACTCCAAAAGTCTTGGCAATTGCCATTACTTTGCGCTTGACTACAACTATAGAAAAGAGGGGTAACCGTCTGCTTATCCCAATGTATAAATTCTCTCAAGTCTTGCCTATTGCCAATATCTTATAGAGTACTGGCAATTGCCAATACTTTCAACATGTTTCCAATGCGCACTTGCAGGAAAAATCCCTAAGAGTCTTGGCTATTGCCAAGTCTTCAAGCTCTGGACATTTGTACTTTACTGAAATATCAGGCAACGAGGTAACCCTCTCCTAAGCCCAATAAATAAATTCTCTCAAGTATTGGCAATTGCCAAGAGTTTAAATACATTTGAAATGCGGGCTTGCAGACAAGGACTCCAAAAGTCTTGGCAATTGCCATTATGTTGTGCTTGACTGCAACTATAGCCCAATATATGAATTCTCTTAAGCCTTTCCTATTGCAAAGTATTTACAAACATTTTCAATTCGGACCTAGATAGAAGGTCTCCGAAAGTCTTGCTTATTGCCAAGACTCCAAGTTGTAATGCAATTAAATGATGGCACTAGTTCTCTTTGCTATTACCAAGAGTTTAAGCCCTATTAGAAAGGGAAACTTCTCTGCAAGTCTTCACTTACTTCCATTTAAATGCCTTGAAATCTTTGGCAAAACCAACACTTGCAATTGACTACTTCAATAGCAAAATGAAAGAGCAAAAAAAAAAAAAAAAAAAGCATTCCACACCACCAGAAAGCACTAAAAATTAAAAAAAATAATACATACATAGAGGACACACAATTCATTCATTAACATAAAATATAAAGAGTTATAAGGATACACCTTATACGATAAGTTTCTTCCTAAAATGAAAAACACTATTATTGCAATCAACATTCAAAAATATCAACAAAAGTACTGTCAATCATTCATAAAACTACAACATGGTCAATTGTTTCCATCAACAAATGCTTCACCAATCGGTCATTCACAGGTCGACACATTATGTTCATAGTAATCCTATCCTTCTATTTCCGGAGGAGTCTCATAGCCATCAGTTACCTTGGAAGTGCCATGACACCACATATTAGTAGCAAAGTCAATCCGATACTGCTTAATCTGGGTGAACTTGTACTTTGAAACATTCTTCCAATCTATCAATAAATCAGCAAACCTTACCACAAACACACCACAATCAACGCTGCACGAAATTAAACACAAAACCTGAATAAGAATAATTAAAATAAAACAACAAAGATAATAATAATAATAATAATAATAATAATAATAATAATAATAATAATAATAATAATAATAATAATAATAATAATAATAATAATAATAAAGTCCAAGTTAACGAATGCATACAAGTTGGACTGCTTGGGGCATTTTACCCACTTGACCTTCAACGGCTCATACACGCATCTGTATGATGGTCGATAAAAGTGAAAATTGATCAATTCAAGCAATGATGGAATCATCCTAGCATAGCTATCCACATGCTCCATCACCCTTGGGTGTCGCTCCCCATAAACAGAGTCATATATTTCAAGAATATGCTCATCCAATAAGAAAACTCCAAGGATATATGAGTAGTTTCTGTCAATTCATCACCCAACCAGATAGGGAACAAGACACTATCAACAACCTCCCAAGACATCCTACCCCTAACCTCCTTTGATACTATACTATCAATAAAAAGTTCATAATTTGGATCAGCTCCCCAAGAATAATTTCCTTGATTATCTTTAAAAGCTCTGCTTGTCTGTATAAACCAACGATCGTAGAGAAGTGATGTGCTGAAAAATTTCAACTGACCATCAAAAGGATGGTACAAACACCTCTTCTTCAAATAAAATGACAGACTTCCACATGCTGCACAAACAAACACAAAAATAACAGAATGAAACATTTATAATATGTATTCTTACATTCATTTGAATAACCCAAGTATGAAGTCTAGCCAAGACTTCAAGGTCTGTTAACATGGACAAGTTGCAGAATAAGTCTATGCAAGTCTTGGCAATTGCCAACAGTTTAGGCTCTGGTGCAATTAGCACCTTGCACAGACTTCTTGGCTATTGCCAACACTTCAAGCCCTGTACAAAGACCAGTTTGAAGAGAAAAACTATGCAAGTCTTGGCTATTGCCAAGAGTTCAAGCTGGAAACTTAAACTACTACTCCCTCTGTTTCAGAATGGATGAACTTTTTCGCTTTTCGAGAGTCAAACTAGATGAACTTTGACCAACAATTTAAGATGATTCTTTTCATCATATTGATATGCGAAGAGTTGCATGTTATAGTACTTTTCGTATAGTTTTTGAATATGCAAATTTTATTTGAAAATATTAATTTAATATAATCTAATTTAGGTTCAAAGATTAGTCAATTGACTTTCAAAAAGTGAAAAGGTTCATCCTTTTTTAAACGGAGGGAGTATATAAAATAAGAAAACACAAGATTGAATGAAAGTTACAAACCTCATCAGTGAGGGCCAACTTATCACTCGACAAATCAAGAAACTAACTTCGTGTAGAAATGGAAGCAGGATCGAGTTTAAAAGTATGAGGTGCAACATCATCGCCATCAGCATAAACACTTCTGTTAAACCTACATGAAGCACATACCATAAATCAAACTACTTATAATAAATAGCAAAAAGAAACAACTCAATCAAACGTACACTCTCTTGGAGAATTCTTGAGGAGTAAGGGTGTTTGAATTGATGAAGGATCTGAAATTTGGCACGTTTGGCAGAATGCCGGCATAATGAAATGGGCATCGACGTCTGTAGTGACATTTCCAATCACTAACCGCCTAACCGTGATTACGACAATAACCTTGAAAAGGAGATAACAAAGCCCAACTTGGCTTTGTAACCCTTTTTAGTCTTCCCGGCTCATCCAAATCATCACCAACAGCCGGAGCACCCTTCATCACTCGTACCTCATTAATATCACCAAGACCTACATCGTCAACCTTTCTCTTTCCAACTGGTTTTGTTCTCAAATAAGCAAGTGAAACACAAACCAGCAGCTTCACCACCATCCTATAAAGAAATAAACTAAAATCAATACTCTTTGATACAACAAGGAAGGTCTAGTCTATACAGATCTTGGCTATAGCCAAGACTTTCACCTCTGGTGCAAGGGTCGCTGCAAGTCTTGGCTATAGCCAAGAGTTTAAGCTCTACTGGAGGTCTTCCCTACAGGGATTGCATCTGCAAGTCATGGCAACGGCCAGGACTTTACACTCTGGAGCAAAGGCAACTCTAAACTGTACCCACGCACAAAATGATTTATACAAAAAAATACTTGCACAATACACGACACTTACCAATGCCTCCCGCTCGGCAGCAACCGGTGTCGAGAAAGCATCGCCTTGAACATTCAAGTTTGCAAGCACATTGCTAACCATAGCACGAGCTAATCCCTCAGCATCAACATCTCATATAACTGCACCACCATGCTCTTCACGCTCACATTGCTTATCAATCACACCAATAACAGAATCTCCTTCTTGATCTCCATCCAATTGTAATCAGCAAGAGCTTCATCAGCAAGATCGCTCAACCGTCCACAACAAACCAATGCATCTATCTTAGGATCATCAACACATGCAACTCTTTCTTCGACAACACCCTCATTCGAAACCACAACTTCAACTGGCTTTAGTACCCTACTCACCTCCTCACCACCACAAACATCTGTCTCTCTCTCTTCGTTGTTCCCACCATCCAACAACCTGTCATCATCACCCCTGACATCCTATCCTGAGCATCACCAACTCTCTCTGCACTCCTATCAACATCCATTTGCTGAACATACTGCTCTTCCTCCTACCGAACTGAAGCACCTTCAGCTCTGCCACCGATCGACACTCCACGAGACGCAAGCACAGCTTCCCTGCCACTGCTGGACACGGGAGATGCGTAAATAAGAGACCGATGACGAGGTTCACTATGTTCTCCAGTCGATCCAGCAACTCTCCCTCTTTTTAGAAAATCGGCAAGCTCACCCAGCTGTTGCTTGATCAAACCCTGCTCATTCAAAATACCATCCTAACACTTTTTCCAGCTCTTCTCCATTCTCTGCACAAAAGGACAAATATCCAAAACCATCAAAATATATAGAAAACAAATTATTATGTTTTATAACGAATTGAATAAACAGACAAGAAAGACATACATCAAGATGCTTACTCAAAGCATCATAAATGATCTTCACCACCAACAGGAACAAAAGAAGTGCTCGTGTTTGGAACAAGCCTCTTATGTAGCTCAGCCCAAAGAGTGAAAGGCTCGACAGGAGCTTTAGGTTTCTATCAATTGAAAAAAAGAATAGAACAACTATAAAAACAAAGAGCATTTCCAAATCACAAACTTAAAAACAAAAAAATCACAATACTCACAGATTTCAAATGCTTAGGCATAAACATTGACACGACTGAATCGAACTGAGGGGGTGCCACAAGACCTGTAGTACAACATCAAAGGATGATTTCTCAGAGAATGTATAGCAACGAAGGAACGCCTGTATGCAGGGAAAATATCCCAACCCCAAACAGCAAAAGCAAAGGGGAATCCGGTAATCTGAAACAACGAATCTGGATGTTTAGTACCATTATCAAACACATTCTTCAATGAAGACAAAGTTTCTTCATACACTAGGGGGCCCCATCCAAACTTATCCTCAATCAACCTAACATACTTAGTTTTTAAAACTTTTGAAGGCCTACCATCTAATAACACACAACCTACAATGTATATCTTAGCAAGCTCGATCACATCCATCTCATTAGTGCACGCGGTCTTCTTCCCATCCGCCAATATATCCTCCACATCAGCCATCAATATCCCCTTCCTTAGATACATTTCCTCTCCATCCTCTTCAGTAAAATAATCCCTAATCAGACGACTACCCGGTTCCTTCATAGCTGTGTCGACAGCAATCCTACACTAGAAGTCTGTAACCCAGTAACAACACCAAATATATCAAGATCAATATGAACTTCATATCCTTGTATCGAAAATGTCATTGCATCTCGCCTCTTAGATTCAACTTCAGATAATAACATACTATTCAAAAAATTACCTGACAGGTTTCTTATATCTATATCCATAAACCTCCCGAACACACCATTTTTTAATTTTGCAAGTTGCTGAGTAGTTAAACCTCTCGTTATAACGTCCTGGAAGTGAGGATTGCCTCTCTAAGCTGCTTGCACATTGTATCAATTAGCATAATCAATATAAAGTTTCCCTGAGCCAGCCATCTTGTATAAAAATATACATAACAAACAAGAAACACATGAATCAAGCTTCAAAAACAAGGGGGAAATCATATATCTTTACAAATCTTGACTGTACCCAAGAGTTTCAAACCTAAATCAACAACAAACCCGGATTTAACTAGAAACAAACCAACACTTGAAAGTATTGACAATTGCCAATACTTTTACATCTACTGCAGTGAACAACTTGCACACAAAGTCCACAAATCTTGGCAATAGCCAAGACTCTAAGTTCTGGTGGAAGCAACAACTTGCAGGGAACCTCTCAACAACTATTAGCAATAGACAACACTATAAACTACTGCAGTAAGCAACCTACCGATAAAGTCTATGCAACTCTTGGCTATAGGGAAGACTTTCGTGCCTAACTCAAACAAACACCACAGATTCAACTACAATAAACCATCAACTTAACCGTACACGACCATAGACAAACACAAACTCAAAAATCTCTACAAGTATTGCCTATAGACAAGACTTACATACTAACACCATTCCAAAAAACAAAACAAAAAAATATAATACGCTTACATGCAAATACGCTTAAATGCAAATCAATCAACATAATACACGTATAATCACCGATGGAATCAACATATTTCGTAATTTTAACAAAAAACAACAAAACACAAACTTTACATAAAATATTCCATACAAAAACAACTAATATACACTAAACTTCCTCATAAATAATAAATTTAACACCACACACACTTTAAAACCAAAATAAACCTCATAAAAATGAAAATAACAAAGTAAAATAACTTACAAAAGGAAACTGTGACTCGTAAATGATTGAAAATGCAAGAGTTTGTTGTGAAACTTTACTTAGGTTTTCGGTTCACCAGTTGTAATGCAATAATAGAGGAGAAATAGAGAGAGAAAATATGTAATGACTTTAATTTTTTATATGACGAGCACACTGATAGAGGAGAAGAAGAGAGAGAAAAAACTTTTTTCCGGAAATGAAAAGACTCCTCGAGTTTAAATATATATAATTAAACAAAAAAAATGTAAATAAAACTGTCGGGGCGGTTTTATAAACGGTTCCAAATATTTTTAAAAATCAAATGTCACGAAAAAACTTAATATTACATAAAAACTGAGGTCTTGGTAATAGCCAAGACTTAACACTCATATAGTTCAACACTTCAATTTCAAATATCATAAAGTATTGTCAAAAGGCAAGACTTCCTAACAAATGCTATAGACTTTATAATTTTTAAAGTAATAATAACTAAACTAATAATACTATAAAATTAAAATAAGTCTGTGAATAACAGTTATTTATCAAATTTTCAAATACTAATTTCACGAATATTAAATATTTTTAAAAATCACAACGTCATCTTTTGGTACAAAATATTGGCAATTACCAAAACTTCAGTGATGGAAAGTTCATATTATCAATACGTTCAACTCATGGCAATTGCCAAGACTTTAAGCACTATGCAAAAAAAATATTCAAATCACTGGAATCAAACAAACACAAAAAAAAAAAAAAAAAAATCAACAGAAACCTCAAACATAAATCAACGATCATAGATCAAAATGAAAATAACTAACAGATAATATATATAAACAATAAGTATACAAATAAAATTCCACGGAAAAATAACTGCAGATAAATGATTACGCTTAATAAAAATAACAATTTAAACAAAAAATAATACAACAAACACATGAAAAAGAGAGAAAACAAACCCTAAATCTACGGCACAGAATGAAGAAACAAAAGAAGTAGGCCACGAACGGGAAAAGAGAGAAAGAAAGTCGTTAAGTGTGAATTAGATTTAGTCAGAGGCAAAATAGTCATTTTAAAGAGGAGGGGGGGGGGGGGGGAGGATGAGGTGGAAGATATTTACTTAAAATATTTGAAAGTGAGGACAATTTGCTTTAGTAGGGTTTAGGGAGGGCACCACGTGAAATTTTTTGTGGACATACATGGTAACCATAAAATTTAGGTAGGATAGCCGTCATTTGGACTGCTGATCATGAGTAGCTAGCATTTTTAATATTTTAGATTAATAGCATAGCCGATCATACTCTAGAATTGTTTTTCCTAAATTCAGTATATTCACTTCAAATTCTAAGGATATTTTGAAACTGAAATTCATGTACTTTTCCTGAAGTGTGAGTGGCTATGAGCTTGTTTGGCAAAATTGCTCTAAAATCAACTTATTTTGAAAAATATTTTTAACAAAAGTACTTATTTTTCACAAAAAAAAAAAAATTGGCCAAACACCTTTCAGCTAGGACAGTTATAACTTTGAAAAACTGAGTGTACGTGAATCAACATTCTAAAAAGTGACTAGTCGTCAAAATTTCCCCTTAATCACCTACCAGAGACCCTGCCAACTTCCTTTATAAGACAATCAATTAGGCTTCTAAAACCCCAATAATAGAAAGATGGGAAGTGAAGAGGAGAGTGTAGCAGTGAAGGAGCCTTTGGATCTTATCAGACTCAGTCTCGACGAGCGTATTTATGTTAAACTCCGTTCCGACCGTGAACTCCGTGGCAAACTTCATGTATTTTTCTCTCTGTTTTTTTTTAATTTGTTGATAATTTATTGGTGATTAGTCAAAATTGAGCTATATATATGGATACAAGTTGCTGTCTTTTTATTATTTTTCTTGCTAGCCTATGTTGTAACTTTAGCCTCTTTTGCTTCTTATTTTCTAGGGTTTAGTGCTATTCCTTTTGTTTTACTATTTTCGTGCTGATGTTAAAGAATATGATAAAAGGAACTAATGTATAAAGAATTGGAATAAGGAGGTGTATAAAGATATTAATGTGCTACAATTAATCAAGAATTTGGGTTTTAACTTTTATTGGCAACAAAAGCCTGGTAAGGGTAGAGGGGTGGACCGTTATCTATTTTCACATAGTGTGCCATTGGCCCTTGAGGATTGCTCGATTATTACAAGAAAAATTAAAAAAAAAAAAGATTTTTAGTATTAGCATTTTAATGGAAAACGAAGGAGCAGTTCTCTTTGCATTTTACTCAGAGGGGTTTATCAGCAAGTAAATGTTGACGTGTAATTGAAAGTAGTAGACAGAAAGCAGCATGATCACTCTCCTGTGGTTGTGATGAATAATGTGATATAGCATAAGGACTATGTCTATTTTATTAGAAAGCCTTGTGAATATATTTATTTGTTCTTATCTCGTGAATAATATTCTGTAAACTCGGAATAGTTGGAAGAAAATAGAGGTAGAAACGAGACGTTGTATCTGAAAGGAATCAACTAACAGAGAAAACCAATACTAGACTTTAATCAAGCAAAAATGTCAAAGCAAATATGTCGAGGCATCTTTTGCGTCATAAAAGAGGAAGGCCAAAAACGTATTGTCCAAATTTCTATAATCAAGGTGGGTTAGATGCGAAAGTTTTGAACAGAGCATTCAGAAAGGGGAATAAGTAATGATGTGTTTCCATTATCAAAGTAATCTAATTGCAGGTACAGTACATTAATTTCCTCATTTGCGAAGGCTAACATGAAATGCTTTTTATCTGCATGGTAATTGGAGATTGCCTTTCTTGTTTTCCTGTTTCTGCAAATATCTGCTTCCCTTGTCACCTAGTTTGGAGAAGGAAAATAAGCCAGTTGTAGAATAATTGCATTATTGGCAATGCTGAAGAACAATAATGTGATGTTTCTGGAGATTACTAAACTGCGATATGGTCCTTATGGTATCTTGATTTTGCTCTATTTTAACGTTGCTAGAAGTTTTTCTCCTCTTTTCTTTTTCTTGGTTTATTTCACAAGTATATAAGTCCAAAAGTCCCCTTGAAGAACTTACAAGGATGCAAGAATTCTATTTTGATTTGACTTTTACTAATTCGTTAAATCAGCAGTGGCGCTAAGCTCTTGTGGGGTTTTCTTTCCAGGCTTATGATCAACATCTTAATATGATTCTTGGTGATGTTGAAGAAATTGTGACCACAGTCGAGATTGATGATGAAACATATGAAGAGATAGTTCGGGTATGCTCAGTATTTCTATATCTACTCTCGGTTTTTGGAATTGAGATATATTTGTTCTCTTTTTCTTGTTATTGCAATACATTGTTCAAGTTAGCATCAGACTGTCAGTTGAAGACGTTTCACAGGTGGATTATATCTGCTACTCTTATTAAGCTGGCTTTGACGGCCAGCTATTCTACGTCGACAGGATTTCAGATTTAACTCAACTCAACTTGTGGTAGAGCTTATTCCTGTGTTCAGATATTGTTGTTGATTTTCCCTCGATTTCATGTTCTCTACTCTTGTCCATTGCGTCATTTCTTCAGTGTTTCATATGAGGGATATTTACTCTTAGCTTGTTTGATCTTGTTTGGATATAAGTAGAGCAACTAGTAGATGGGTATGTGTACATAAGATTTATTTGGCAGTTCCTATACATGGAAATGTTTACAATGAAAGAGGTATCAGAGAAGTTACTTTTTGCAAGACATGAAGTTGTTTGGGTCTTGTAAAATGTGATAGTAGTTGTCAACTTGGAGTTTTAGTTGGGTTCTCATGTTGTCATGCAGGGGCACTTGAGATTTGAGATCAGGAATTAGAGAGAATTATTTTGCATTTTATGAATGGGGAGAACATTGTGCAAGTAATAGGTAGCTATTAATGGAAGAGCAACCATAAAATCTCTCTAGGGTCTAAAACATCACAGGTACCCATATTTGAGCTCAGGTTCTATTCTTTGTGTACCTAATGAGCTAGGAACCTAATCTAGTAGCGGAAGGGTGCCCATCGTCAATACGAGATTTTATGAAGCATTGTGTAGACATATACGTATTTATTGGGGCCAATCCCTACAAAATTTGGATTAAACCCAACTCCATTTGGGTGAATAATTAATTCGGACTTTACAATATAAATCATACTTGTTCAAGTCCATGGTCTACTTCGTTTTGAGACCCAAACGCATGCCACGTGTCAAATGACGTGGCATGCCAAGTTAAATCCAAGACCAATGAAATAATGCAAGACTTCAAATGATATGGTATGTCAAGTCAAAATAATGACCAATCAAAAGCAGCCAAATACCCAAAAAGGCATGTCTTAGTCCATCAACTATGATCTTTCACATAGCTTTTGTGATGAGCTTGATGCCTTGATGACTCACATGACTCATGAGTTGGTCAGAATTATATGTAGTTCTACTGCCTATGCGCCAGAACTATAAATAAGGGGCTTACATAGCTATCAGGTATCATTCAGAACTATATGATTTTGCTTGACACTGATTGTGTAAATATCATATTTGATTAGCCAATAAGTATCATTTGGACACTTGCAGCTTTTGATTGGTTGCTATTTTCACTATTTTGACTTGGCATGCCACATCATTTGAACATGAAATTATATCATTGGCCTGGAACCTCATTAGGCAATAGGCAGCCACGTCATTTGATACATGGCATGGGTTTGAGTCTCCGGATGAAATAGATTCGGGTTTGGAACTGAAAAAATGGTCTTATTTAATTTCTAAAGTTCATTAGTTCAACCCAAATGAAGTTAGATTTTATCCAGCTGTGCAACATCAATCTCTACACTATATTTTCTTTGATTGGTAAAAGTGCTAGACGGATACAAAGTGCCTAGGCTTCTAAGAATAAGTAAATGTAGAGTATACATTGATTTACATGCCTGATTATTTTTATTTTTTGGTTAATAAAGTTTGTTGTGGAATTTTTTCTTTTCGTATACTTGTTTTTGTTTAGCACAAGTTTAAGTTATCCTCGTCTTCTCTCCATTTAACCACCTTCTGCTGTATACCCTCCAATTTGTGGCAATTGATCAAGCTTGGTAAAGCTAGAGACCCTGAAAGAGATATAACTCAGTATATTAGGTCATCTTGGACCAGAGTTGTGCCAGATGAACTAAAGGGTCTATCTGACATTGTTCAGAGGCTGAGTTATTTTTAGAGGAAAAAGACAACATAGATCTCTCCTTGCTTGTGTCCTTTTCTTTAACAGGTGGAGATGTACTGGAGAGGGGTTGGGGTTAATAGATTGTAGAAATGGCTATAAGCTGTGAATAGTTGAATCAGATTAATGGCAAGAATGGAAGTTAATGAGGAAAGCGTGTGGAGGGTTATGCGGTGCTGGAACTTTTGGTATCTGAATTTTTCTAAACTAACACTTAGGTCGGTTGTTTGGAGAGAGAATAGGAGAGTTTTCGAAGACGTAGAGATTGATGTTGCACATTAGAAGAATAGCCTCTTATCCCTTTCCTTTTGGTGCACCCAAGAGGATTATGTATTGAAGATTCAGTGTATGCTCGTTGTATATGGGCGTTTTTGGCCCCAATATTGAATACATTTTATTACTTTATCAAAAAAAAATTATGTGCCTCCCCCCTGCTCTCAACCCCCCCCCCCCCCTTTTTTTTTCCCCCCAAAAAAATATAATAAAATAATTAGAAGCTTTCTTCAATTTAATTGGGTTGGGAGCAGGGGAATGTCTGAGCCAGTTTGAGCAGAGAGGTGAATCAATTTATGGGCAGGAGATGAGGAGCCAATTCCACTGCTATAGTCTGCTGCAAGTGTATGTCACACAAGAGGAAATTAACTTTAGCTCTTAGAAAATAGTGGCTCCTTTCTCCTCCTGAAGTTTTGATAGCTTTCTTCCTTCTCTTTTACTACCTTTTTTTTTTTTTACTTTTTTTTTAATAATGACTGAGGAATCCCTGAGGACAAGTAGGGAACAGTTTGAAAATCGGCAGATAATGGACCCGCCCCTCCACCCTTCTCCACGTAAATGTCAGGCTTTTGTATGTGGTAGAGGTCGAACATCTGATGTGGGCCTAACTCTCATATCACAAGCTGGGCTCTTACAAAAAGCTATTGGTGACAACTGACAAGAAGCTTTCTACTTTTATACAAAACACAAATACCAGGAACTATTTAATCTTCTGGTCAGAAATAAATGATGCAAACAACAACATACCCAATGTTATCTCACAAGTGGGGTATGGGGAGGGTGAGATGTATGTAGATGTGGCCTCCACCTAGGTGGGGAGACTAACTGAATGATGCCATAAGACTCAATTTTGTTGCAGTTGTATAACTACTGGGTAAATGTACTGATTTCTAATTTTTCTAATTGAAGTGTCGGTAACTTTTTTTGGTCTTTATCTTGGTATATGTATTTAGTTTCAGGCTAAAGGCAGAGCATCACATTGCGTTATGTTAATATTGTATGCAATAAAATGGGAACTAAAGCCACTTATAATAGAATGTCTTTAGTGTTGGTGTATTTTTTTTCCATCGATAAAGGTTTATGTTTTTAGTTTTATTTGGTTTGGATTTGCAAGAGCTGTGTGTAATTTAATGTTATTAGGGGAAGCATATTTCCACTCTTTCTGGACATTGATGCTTGCAAAATCAGCTGACTGGTTCTCTTTATTGTATTTTAGACAACGAGACGGACCATTCCTTTCCTATTTGTTCGTGGAGATGGTGTAATACTGGTGTCGCCTCCTCTGCGGACTGCTTGATCAGGAAGGAAGCTATTCTGGTCACAATTGTGTATCCAAATCTGCAAGCACACTATATTTTGTTTTAGGTGCTGCAGTTGACTTAGTAGAGTATTATTGAGGAAATATGGTTGGTGTAACAGTCTCGCTTTCAAAGCAAAAGACATTTGCCGTTTGAAATCCTTGTGATCTTTCTTAATTTTGCTCTTTGTACGTGAGCCTTCGTAAGTTTATGTAATTGATTAGGGAGTGCATGTTGAACTGTCTATTGCTAAAGTACAATTGTCAAATGAGAGAAGTGAATGCTTGCATAGCATGTTTTAACTTAAATCCATTCTACCTTTTTTCCTTTTTTTCTTGTCTTTATCTTTTTAATGGTTTCTCTGGTAAATTCTTACCTTGTTGGATGTATAATTCCTTGTTCCTAGGCCAAGTGTAAAGTTTCCTTGCCTGGGTTCAACGAAAAACAAGGGCATTGCAGATTTCAGAACGCGGGCTTTTATTCTGTATTGTGAGGATGTAAAGTGGATTGACTAGTTTTATGATATTTGACGTATCATAACTTTAATTTCTATAGGGATTTGGAAGTAATTTGAGCTAATTCACATAGACGGAGCTATTTTGGGAGATATTGGATGAGAAAATATGATTTATGACCAAAGGATATATATTTAACTTTTGCTACTATAGTAGTATATATAAAAGGTTGATACATGATACTCACTCTCCCAAATAAGCTCTTCTTCTAAAGCATGTTTGTACTACGGCGGATGTTTCAAGGAAATTGTGTTCTGATGAAATCAATTTGCAGTATTTGATGGCTTGAATTGCTAAAAAGTTTTTTCTTAAAGAAAAATATTTAACTTAAAAGGGAAAATTGATCTCCTTATGCTATAAGGTTACCGTGGAAGCCAATATAGATATTTTAATCTAGGGTTTTTTACGAACATACACCCCTATATTACATTAAAAAAAAAAGCAATATTTCTAAAATTACAAAATATATCATTATTTTTACTAACATATTTTACAATAATCAAGATATTTCACTTTCATTTCTCAAAATTACAACATATCTCACTTTACTCTTCCTTCCTCCCATAGCTAAGATACAGCCCCGCCCTCCCTCCTCCCTGACGCCGCCATCACCCCCACCACCCCAGCATCACTTCACCGATTAACAGCGGCGGCGTGTTGTTGAATTTGACTGAGACGTTCTAGAGCTTTTGCTCTGGTGAATAGAGTTTAGGTGCCCCGGTGAGTTGTTTGAGTCACTGTGTGTGTGGGTAGTTTTTGCTTCGGTGAATAGAGTTTAGGTGCTCCGGTGAGTTACGTTGTTGAGTCACTCTGTGTGTGAATTTTTTTGCCATGGTGAATAGATTTCTGGGCTGTTTAATTTGTTTCAGTTACCACTCTGCTAGGATGAGCAATATTTATTTAGTGTTTGGCTAATTACCAGTATCTTTAATCTTGAAAGAGAGTTAACTGACTAGCATTAAGGTGCTACAAGAGGATGTGGCTGGCAAAAGATAGAGGCAGTTGTCAAGTTGGGAGCCTATTACCTTTTTGGAATACCTGCTGCTAGGGGTGAACATAGATCGGGTTGGTTCAGTTTTTTCATTTACCAAACCAAACCAATAATTTCGATTTTTTTACATATCTAAACCAAACCAACTAAAGTCGGATTTTTTAATATCAGTTTATTCGGGTTATTCGGTTTTTATTTGTTAACAACAAATATGTAGTGTTTTCTCTCCTTTAAAAGTATAGTTAAAAAGCTCGTATCCAATAATACAAAAGAAGACAAGTTAAACCAAGTTAGTTCATATTAAAAATGTGTTGGATATATAGAGTTCAAGACTTTCTACTTTTTCTTTAATAGGTAACTGTAGAGTCCTAGAAGAAATGACACTCCTAATCAGACGTTCCAAATATAGATTCATAGACGTACAAGATAGCCCATCTAGATGCAAATAAATAACAAAAGAAAAAAATATTTACTGGTAAAAAAAATAATAATAATAGCAGCTCAAATATTTGAGCGCCAAATTCTTTTGTTCTTATGAAATTATTTTTACTAATTAGGTTTTTCATTTTTGCACTTAATTTGGGTTCTCGTGTTACTTTCTGGAGGGCTTTCCTTTATGAGCCATAAGCCTATCACTCATTATTAAGTATTAAAATTAGGTCATAGATGTGTGTTGTAAATCGTAAGTTTATAAGATAAGTACATAACTAAGAAAAGCTACTAAATATTTAGACAATATTTTTCAATGAATGAATTTTATACATATAAAATTTAAAAGTAACATATATGTAATATCGGTTTGGTTTGGTCTCGGTTCGATTTTTTATGGGTAACACCAAACCAAACCTAATATGTCGGTTTTTTTTTTCGCCAACACCAAACCAAGTCAAACCAACCCATACTCGATTTTTTTCTCGATTTGTCGGTTTGGTTCGGTTTGCCGGTTTGGTTTGTACAGTCCTACCTGCTGGTATTTTATTAGCTTTTATCTACCATTTGGGAAGAATGGTACTCCTTCAAGATCCTCATTTTCTTGGCATTACTATTTTTGGGATTATGGAAAAAAACTTATGATATAGTTTACAAGGACTTTGGTCGGGAATCTCTCTTGCCCTTTTTGCACAAGCACTATTTTTTTTAATAGTTAGATACAATATAGAAACAGTGCAAACCCACAAACAGTGCGAAAAAAATAATTCAGAAACAGTTAGATATGGTGCAAAAATAATGTAAATACAGCTAGATACAGTTATGTACTTTATGTGCATTATTTTGTACTTTATGTACTTCTTTTTTATGCTACTCTGCCTCCATTTCATTGAAACACTGCCGAAACAATTTGAAACAGCTTGAACAGTGCTGAAACAGTCTTGAGACAGCGCTAAAACAATTTGAAACAATGCAAATACAGTGAGATACAATTAGATACGGAGCAAAATAGTATAGATTCAGCGAGATACAACGCTGAAACAGTTTGAAACAACTAGTGAAAAAGTCTAAAATAAAATGTAAAAAATAATGTGAAATAACGCAAAAAGGTGAAATAATTTAGAAATATTGAGAAACAACGCATAAATAAGATGAAATAATGATGAAACACTCTAGAAACAACTAGATACAATGTAGAAATAGTTAGATACAGTGCAAAAAAGTACAGATACAGCGAGATACATCAAGATAGAGCAAGATACAACGAGATACGAGGTAGTTGGCAGTTGAGATACAACGAAATACGAGGTGGTCTGTAGTTGAGATACAGCGAGACACGTCGAGATACGAGGTGATTGGTAGTTGAGATACAACGAGATACGAGGTGGTTGGTAGTTGAGAAACATCGAGATATAACGAGATACAACGACGAGGTGGTTGAGGATGAGAGAAGAAAAAGTGAAATTGGGAGAAATGGGAGGATGAATAGGAGGAAATGGGAGGAGGAAAAGTGAAATTGGGGGAAATGGGAGGAAGAATATAAGGTTTTGCTATGTTATGCTATATTCTGCTATGTTTTGTAATTAACTTTTCCTTCCTATATATTGAGTAATTTTGCTAAAATATTGTTGTGTCTCGTTGTAAAAATAGATTGATTACTTCACTAAGAATAGATTAAAGGATGATTACTTCATTGAGAATTGATGCAGGGTAAAATATGCAGAAGCAAATAAAATAGAAATCAACACGATAACAAGAAATTCAAGACGAGGAAGAACAGAAATAGAAGAAAGAATACATAAACCCTTCAATAAATGAATGATTATCCAAAGAAAGAAGAAAACTTGAACCTTACAAATATTTCATACTAATGATGAATCTTCATAGGTTCCAAGCAAAGAGATAAAACGAAGCTTCAATCTTCTGTAAAGAAAGGCCTTGCCTCTTCTATGTCTATTTTTCAATGCTCAAAACTAGCTAATGAAATAAAATCCTAGTGTAAGGTATTTATAGGTTTTTTCTTACTCAAACTAATGTCTAAATAGCCCACAAGTTGGGTCAAAACAATAAGGACCACGTAGGGTCAAAATAGGAAATAGTCCCAAAAATCATTAAAATCCCATCTAGGTTGAAACAGCGGGAGGCGGTTGGCTCACCCCTACTAGGCACCCGCCTTGGAAACAATGTTCATGGTTGAGGCGCCCGCCTATGGCACAGGGGCGCTCCGCCCGGAAATCTTCTGAAAGGTGTAACTTTCACACTTAGCCGCATTAAAGGGATTTTGAGGCTAGGGCGGTCCGCCCTCTTCTGGAGGCGCTCCGCCTCCTCTGTGTTGCTCCTGGCAATGCTTTTCACAACCTCGGGGCGCTCCACCTTCGCTCTAGGGCGCTCCACTTTCTCGGCAACAGCAACTTTGCTTAATCAATCTCCCAAACTCTCCTCCGAAGCTCTTTCCATTGCGTCCTTCGCACCCTCTTAGCTTGGCTCTTGATGGTTGGCGTCTAGACTCAATTTGGGCTGCATCAAGAATAGATTAAAGAAATTGCTAAAACTTGTTGTAGTTGAGATACAGCGCGATACATCGAGACACAATGTGGTTGGTAGTTGAGATATAACGAGATACAAGGTGGTTAGTAGTTGAGAAATACCGAGATACAATGAGATATAGCGAGAGACGAGGTGGTTGAGGATGGGAGGAGGAAAAGTAAAATTGGGGGAAATGGAAAGAGGAATTCGGGGAAATGGGAGGAGGAAAACTGAAATTGGGGGAAATGGGAGGAAGAATGAAAGATTTTGCAATGTTACGCTATATTTTGCTATGTTTTGTAATTAACTTTTTTCTTTTCTCTATATTGAGTAATTTTGCTAAAATATTGCTATATCTCGTTGTAAAAATAGATTGATTGCTCCATTGAGAATATATTAAAGGGTGATTACTTCATTGAAAATATTGCTATTTCTCGTTGTAAAAATAGATTGATTACTTCATTAAGAAAAGATTAAATGATGATTACTTCATTGAGAATAGATTAAAGGAATTGCTAAAACTTGTACTTTTAAAAAGGTATTTTAGAACTTGTTGTAGTTGAGATACAACGAGATAAGAGATGGTTGATAAAACTTGTGCTGTTTTGTTAAAATTCCTTTAATCTATTCTCAATGAGGTAATCACCCTATTTTACATTGTAATTCCAAGAGTTTGGTGATGGTAAGGATTAAAACGAAAGTTGATTAAAAAGGTATTTTAGAATACCTTAATTTGATACGCTTTGTTGTTGATACCAATCTCGATCCCGTGATCTAGTGGAAGATTTTGAAGCCGTTAAGCCTTTAACCTACCACCAATTTCAAGGAAGACCGGTGCTCAATCTCTTAACATTTATTACAAATTACACCATATGGCCATGTCTAACAATCAGGTCGTGTGGACCTCCCTATTTGGACTTCTTGTTAGCAACCCATGAGGAGTCGAATAAATTGAAGAAGAGTTCTTTGAGAAATAATAAATAATTTCTAAAAAAGATTAAATTAGTAGAATATCCTCGAATAAATTAGTGACAATATTCAACCCTGCAACTTGATAAAGATTAATGAAAGTTGATTAAAAAGGTATTTTATAATACCTCAATTTGCTTTCTTGTTGATACCAGTCTCGAATCCGTGACCTAGTAGAAGACTTTAAAGCCGTTAAGAATTTAATCTACCACCAAACTCAAGGAAGACCGGTGCTCAATCTCTTAGCATTTATTACAAAATATTGCACCATATGCCCATATTTAACACATTCGGTCATGTGAACCTCCTTATTTAGAATTCTTGTTAGTAACCGAGGTGGAGTCGAATAAATTCAGGAATGGTTCATTGAGAAATAATAAAAAGATTCTAAAAAAGATTAAATTAGTAGAACCTCATCGAATAAATTAGTGGCAAGGTTAAAACCTGTGACGTGCTAAGGATTAGAACGAAAGTTAATTAAAAAGGTTTTTTAGAATACCTCAAGTTAATTAAAAAGGTATTTTAGAATACCTCAATTTGTCAGGCTTCCTGATTGACACCAGTCTCGAACCCGTGACCTAGTGGAAGACTTTGAAGCCGTTAAGAATTCAATCTACCACCAAACTCAAGGAAGACCGGTGCTCAATCTCTTAGCATTTATTACAAAATATTGCACCATATGACATGTTTAACACGTTCGGTCATGTGAACCTCATCATTTGGAAGTCTTGTTAGCAACCGAGGAGGAATCGAATAAATACAAGAATGGCTCTTTGAGAAATAATAAGCAATTTCTAAATAAGATTAAATTAGTAGAACCTCCTCGAATAAATTAGTGGCAAGGTTCAAACCTGTGACGTGCTAAGGATTAGAACGAAAGTTCATTAAAAATGTATTTTAGAATTCAATCTACCACCAAATGGAAGACTTGAAGCCGTGACCTAATGGAAGACTTGAAGCCGTTAAGAATTCAATCTACCACCAAACTCAAGGAATACCGGTGCTCAATCTCTAAAGCATTTATTACAAAATATTGCACCATATGCCATGTTTAACACGTTCGGTCATGTGAACCTCATCATTTGGAAGTCTTGTTAGCAACCGAGGAGGAATCTAATAAATTCAAGAATGGCTCTTTGAGAAATAATAAGCAATTTCTAAATATGATTAAATTAGCAGAACCTCGCACACCTAAAAAAAAATGTTAGGCATTGACTTAAATAGCCAATGGGCTATAAATATATGATGCATTATTTAAATTAATAGCATAAGTTGTATTATTTTTGTTTTTACTCCCTCCATCCCATTTTATGTGACATCATTTGACTTGACTTGGAGTTTAAGAAAATAGAGGTTGACCTTGTAAAGTTTCTACTTTACACTTGAAAAAGTAAGAAAGAGAAGATTTGAGTAATAAAAAAGTTGGTACCTTTAAAAGTATGTAGGGCCCAACAAGGGTAAAATAGACATGATACATTAAATAGTTGTCAAATAAGAAATGATGTCATTCTTTTTGGAACAAACAAAAAAGGAAATCATGCCGCATAAATTGGGACAGAGGGAGTAGTATAAAAAATGTACTTAAGTAATGAGCATAATAGGTAAAAGAAGTACTCCTACTTATTAATTTTGGAAAGTTTAGATCATTTTTTGAGTGCAGCTATTATCATCACATTTGGAAATTAGCAGGTGTTGCTCCCAATGCATACGCAAGTATACGCGGTTGATAAGTAATAAAGTGATAAGTAGAGTATCGTTTCTACGAGGACTATTCAGACTGACGCTTAACAAATAATTTCTAACTACTATTCAGGGATCCTTTTCCAATAGTGAGAGTTTTTATTAACTAAAGAACAGTAATTAAAATGGTAGAAGTGAATTCAAACAATGGAGCAAAAGTTGGTTGTAAACAATGTTAATGAGACGGTCCAAGGTCAGAGTTACGAACAATCCAGTTGAGTTATCCTGTTGATTCCACTTCTTAAGTCCTAAGATTGCTAACTAACAGGTTAATTCTACCCGTGAAAATCTTTCGATTCTTCACGGTCTATGCAGGCTACTCCAATCCCTATATGTCTATGAGTTGAATCACGTGCACGTATTAACGAATTCTGTATTTAGCTAAGCAAGGTGAATATGTATATGTCTATCCTACCCACAAATTGATTCCCCGATGCCCAGGTTCACAATCAAGCCCTATTCTTTCTTATTTGCGTTCATAAATTCCCTCTGTCGAGTTCAATCTAAGAACCGTAGATAGTGTTCAATTATTCGGCCGTTATAATCAAACAATTATGATCAAGAAAGAATAGATAATCCGTTATGGGATTCAATTCATGGAAATCAACATTCAAACCTCAACCTTCATGAATTCGCTCTAACCCTAGAACGATGTGTTTAGCCACGCATACTCATAATAACAACACAAGGATTTGATGAAATAATGAAATAATGATGTAATAAATTAATGGAAGGAAGAAAATCCTTGTTCAAGATGTTATGAGCTCTCCAATTTGCTCCAAAGTCTGGACTCCCTTAAAAAACGAACTAAAAGAGTATTTATAATGTTTACAAAAGCCTAGCAATTAGTTATGCCTAAGCCTAGACGAAATAGGACTTCCAAAAACCCTCCAGGGGCGCTATAGCTGGCGCCCCGCGCCTCGGAACGCGCTCAACTAGGCAGAACCCGTCGAATCTCGCACGCAATAGCCCCGCTCCGCTCTCCAAAACGCGCCAGAAAGTGGGCGCTTTTGGGGCGCCCCGCGCCAGTAACCGTACCAGGCAAAATTCCTGCTTTCGTCGTTCGCAGCTTGCTTCGTTCCATGCCTTCGCATGCTCGATCCAATCCTCAATCCAAATTCACTCTTTTCTTGCTCGATCATGCTCTTTAAAGCTCCAATTGCACTTCATAACAACCTACACACATACGATATAAAATCAGTGCAAAATCACATTCATCAACTAGAAAACGTGCGAATAAAATATCCAAAAATGAAGAAATATTAAGGAATATAGGCATAAAATACCAAACATCAGCAGGTAAAGGGATGGAAACAAAAAACAACAAAGAACACAGCTAGATCAGAAGTAACTAGGCTCGTATTTGCTTCAACAATATACCAGTAAGGAACACAAGAAGATTTCAAAGTTAAGCAATGGTAGCAACAACTACATCAAGGAGATCATTTACTCAGCTAACACATCAGAGGCCAGAAGAGAACAAAATAGAGCAGATTAGTACAAACTTTTAAATTTTTTTTCCAAACAGTTTTATAAATGAATTAACCAATGATGTAAAGAGCTCTTAGGGAGAGTGAGGATCAGCTCCAGAGTCCAAAAGGAGCTGACATTTCAGTTACATTGTTGAAATAAAATAATTTTCGACAAAAACAAAATTGTATTAATTTTTTGTTTATTAGTAATAGAATGACTTACTTAAGTCAAAACTTCCTGGGTATGGTCACTTATTGCAATCATTTCCCTCTCACTCTGCTGACTGTAAAATGCTAGGTATTAATTATTATTCTAAAAAATACTCTGTATATGATTTTATAGAGTCAAATTGTTTTTTCTAATAAAATTCTTCCAAATGAAATTAATTATACTATTTTTAAAGAATTGTGTGTTTATAGTATTATTTACCTACTCTTTGAATATAAGAAGAAACATGACTGATGCTTATATTAATTTTATCTTTAAAATCATGTGCTCTAAGCTCTAAACAAATCAAATCATCTTTCATTAAATTAACTAGAAGGTATTGTAAGATAATAAAGCCTAATTGAAAAGGCTTCTAAAATCATACAGTACTCCTAAAAAATAGACACTTTCTCCAACTGTTTCTCGCTCTTCAAATTTTTTAATTAAAAAATATTAAAAACATCAGTATTAAAACATAGGAAAGAACAACTCCCTTTTTTCAATTAATACAAAGGAATTTACTCATTAAAATTGAAAAGCATATAGTATATATTAATACTTCAATCACACATCAAAAGCAACTTGTATCACTCCCTCTATCTTTTTGGTAAATGTCATTCCATTTCATTTCAAAACCAAGTTCAATACACAATAGTGAGAGCGGACCACCCACTAATCCTATATTTTGACTAAGTATATAGCTTGCTATCTATCTATGCTAAGTAAAGGAAATAATACTTACAGATAGTAAGAGAAAAAACCAATCTGTACTATTCTAAGGCATAGTATTCAAAATCTGTAGTGTTTGCTTCCATCTCCCGTTTTCATGGCCTCGAATGTGAATATGCAAGCCTATCACTCTACACACTCTGGGCTATAGGTGATCTACTGAAATCTTATCAAGTTCCTCTCTCTCCGGATCATATAGACCACCATCGCAAATACACAACTGAGAACTTGTCGTGATCCAGCTCTGCCCCTAGCTTCATTACATATCCACTGCAGCTCACTCTGCTAGCCACCATTATTTATGTGTATTCCCATCCATCTCTTCGTTCTGGTCCGTTAAGCATTTGTGATTGAGCATCAGAAAAACAAATGGTCAAAGGTTTCAAAAGCATTTCCACGGTAAGCACATTCCAGTGGTACATTGATACCAAACCTTTGCAATCTGTCTACCGTAGCCAGCCTCTGTTGAATGGCTAACCATAATATGAACTTATACCTCGGATGTATTGCTTGTTGAAGTATTATCCTTTTCAGTGCACCTTTGGGTATTGAGGCAACATGTGCAGATACATTTTTTTATAACAAACTCCCCACTAAGATCTAGCATTTGAGTCAGTCTGCGACTAAGTCCTCTAGTATGGGAATTGTCCTCTAGTATCTCTGCTCTAGTTCCTAATATCTTCCTTACTACCCAGGATGTATTCCTAGGTATGGTGCAGGTTTCCACATCTTGTCTCTTCAAGTAATAATTGTGTACCCATTTGATCCATAGACAATCTTTCTTCTTTCTCAATGACCAATAATTGCTTTAGGATACCAACTTTATTCCACAAAGCAAGATTTATCACATTTAATCCCCCAGCTACTAGTGGTTGGCAGAATCTATCCCAAGCCACAAGTGATTTCTTGGATATCGTTGAGGTACCAGACCACAAGAAGCATCTACAAAGAGCTTCCACAACTTTTATAACTTACTTAGGGAGGACAAAGATCTGAGCCCAGTAGGTTTGCATTCCGAAGACTACAGCTTTAATCATTTGGATTCTACCTGCATAAAGAGCATAGTGGAAGACAACAATTTATCTTTTCTGTAATCCTCTCTGTCAAAGGAAGATATTGATATATAGAGAGCTTTTTTGCAGCCAAAGGTACTCCAGGCACCTAAAAGGCAACTTTCCCTCAGAATAATCCAATGATTCTTGTATAGCCTGCCTCACCTCTCCTTGGACCCTTGTCATATAATAGAACTTTTCTATGCATTTGCCTGTAACCTTGAGGCTTTGAAAAACTTCATAAATGTGACATGTAATATCCTGACAGACTCGTTATCATCTCTGCAGAATATCAGTACATCATCTACAAAGCATATGTGTGTTATACCTAATTTCCTACACTTGAGATGAATATTAAATTCCTATTCAATACAAGTTGAGCCATCTTCCTCTAAAGGTATTCCATTGCAATGCCAAACAAGTAAGGTGATATTGTATCACCTTGTCTTAGCCCTCTCTTCCCTTCAAAAGGTTGTGCAAAACCACCATTCAATACTAATGAGTAGGAGACTGTTGAGATACACTCCTTCATCCATTGTATGAATTTATAAGAGAAGCCCAGTTCTGCCAGTACTCTAAGAAGAAAGCTCAATTCAAGTGTATCATAAGCCTTCATGAGATCCACCTTCAAAATAAATCTTGGTGAGAGCCCCATCCTGGTGTACCGTTTAAATATTTCATGACTGAACATGATTTTATCTTGTATATTCCTCCCTTAAATGAAAGCTGACTGTGATTGTCCAATGATCTCCTCAATGACTCCTTTTATCCTATTGGGCATTACTTTAGTTATGATCTTGTATATGGTAGTGCAACAAGCAATAAGCTTGTAATCTTTCACATAGGGGGACTGGGTATCTTTGGCACCAAGGTGATTGCAGTACAATTTATGGCTTTGTACGTCTTCCCAGTTGTAAAAAACTATTGAACTACATTGATGGTGTCCTCTTAGACCAGGTTCCAGCATTTTGTAAAGAACTCCACAGGGCCATCCATTTGGCATTTTCTTGATAGCTGCTACAATCTCTTCTCATTGAACAAGTTGAATTAATGCAGCTTTTTGATTCTGATTAGGGCATGTCCATCTCTTTATTACCTCAGAGTTTGGGCATGGAAATTCCTCAGCACTCCTGCCCATCAAGGTTTTAAATTCTGATATGAATTCCTTTTCAATCTGGACTGGATCTGTCAACTTTAAACCTGCTGCATTGTAGATAACTGAGATGTTTTTCCCTTGCAGCTCTGATTTTGCACTGTGCATGAAAGTATTTTGTATTTGCATCTCCACAGGTTATCTAGATTGCTCAAAGCTTCTGTCTTAACACTTGCTCCTCTATTGCACTCAATTTCTCCAGTTCTAGTAGTTTCTTTTTTTCCATATCTATCAGCCCCTGGTCTAATGGTCTAGCAGCCATCAAAATTTGAATTATTTCTAGTTTTTCCTTTGTTGTTTTTATTTTCTGACTTTAAGAAGCCATATAGCCATTCAGGTCCTTCAACTTGCCTCTTAACAACTTCAATTTCTTCCATATCCTTCTCATATGGGTCAACTGGCACTTCCTATGTCCATACTTCAGATTCTATAGGTTCAAATTTTGAGTGGTTTGGGACAATGTTGTATAGTTTGAAATGTTTTAGATGGAGGGATGTTTTTGAGGTTCATTGAATCAGGACTGGGAATAGTCTGATACTCCATGTTTGAGAAACCCAGCTTCAATATGACCATTTTGATTCATCCAGTTGAAATTTCCAAATGCCCAATCAATTTTACTATAAACTCTTCTTGATGACTGCTGTTTATTGTACCATATCAAGTGGCACCCAATGGATTTTAAAGGGGTAAGTTGCAATGTATCCTCACAGTTCTTGAAATCCTATATACTTGCTGGAGTTACTAGCTCTACTATTTTATCCTGATCTGTCGGTACATTGTTGAAATCCCCACTAATCAGCCAAGTGTTATGTACATTCTGTCCTATCTATATTAAGTCATTCCACAAAAACCTCCCTTTAATGGACTGTACTCCTGTCATAGGCTGCAATAGAGGTTGAGAATTGTCTTTCAGGTTCCTATATGTAGTAGTGGATCAGTTGATCAGTCTCCATTGATATCTGCACTTTCAAGTGAGGTTTCCAGAGAAGCCATATTCTTCCATTTGCAGCTTGTATATAGTTGCAATAGGAGTTCTATCCTCTAGCCACATTATTCAATATCTTTTTGGATTTTTGTATTTTCACCTAATTTCTAAGCATCCCATAATATCTATTTTATTTGCAGAAAGAGCTTTAGCTCTTTTTGCTTGAAGGCTTTATTAAGCCCTCTTATGTTTCATATTGAGACTATCATGGAGAAAGGAATTGACTGGTGTCCCCTTCTCCATACACTATTGCTGACTCTTTCAAAGCTTCATATATGTTAAGAGTCGAAACAGTAGCAGTTGACCGTGTTTTTGAGTTTCTGCTTGGAGGTTTATTTTGTCTCTCCATCTAAACTTGGTTACTTCTTTGTTCTAGCTGTGGGTCTGTGTTACAAATTATGCAAGTCCTGTTGTGTAGTCAAGATTTGTGTCTAATCTGGAATAGCGATAGCTTGAGGCAACAATTCAATATCCTCTAAAGGAACAACTGCTTGCTTCTGTACACGCCCTACAACTTTCCATTCTACTTTAGCTAGTTGATTCTTCCTTTTTGGCTCTTGGACCTGATCACCCTCCTGTGAAGCTGCCACATCCTATTTTCTTCCGAACCGGTTAAAATTTGAAATATAGCTCGACTTATTGGAACTCACGGGTGAAGAGTTGGAGTCGCTACCTAACATATTTTTTAACTAGGCGTATTAAGGCACCTACTTTGTTTCTAGCCAATTTTATAATTAACTCCGAAACTTAAGTCTACGAACCATAAATTCTAGGTAATGGTTCAAGTTAACCTGAGAGGAAGGGGTTAGGCACCTCTCAGGCTCCACCAAATGTGGTTACCGACCGGACTAAATAATTGAGATTCTAAAGCAAATGATTAAACTAACTAAACAATGAAATATTTGAATATTAAACTATAGTATACAAATTTAAAGATAAGTAATAGCATATAAAAATAAGTATTCATTTCTTCTCTTTTAGTGAGCTCCATCCAACAGTGTCTTGCAAAATGAAAGTAAATTAGTTAGTATGTCGATATATATATATAAAAAAATATAAGTAATGAAAATAAAGTAAAAGGAATAATAGAAGTTAATAATGTTAAATTATTTGTAATTTTCCAATAGCGTCCTTTTTAATAATTTCGTCGAGAGGTACCTCACAACAAATACGGAAAGGAGTTAGTGCAATTAATAACAACAACAACAACAACAACAACAACAACAACAACAACAACAATAATAATAATAATAATAATAATAATAAATAATAGTAATAAAATAATAGTAATGAAAATAAAATATTAGTGATATTAACAATAATAGCAACAATAATAAAAGGTTCTTTCTAATTGTTTCCTTCAAAAATAGACCGTCTTCCATCCAAATTTACCTCGCAAAAATATAAAAAAAAAAAGTTAGTATTGTAATTAATAATAATATTGGTAATAGTAATAATAGTAAGAATAATATTATGATATTAATAGTAGCAATAATAATATAAAATAATAGTAGTAATAATAATAAGATAAAATAAAAGGAACAATGGATTTTATAAAAGTGTATGCTCAGGTTTGTATGAGTCGAGTAGAGGTTAGGGACGTCGGTACGACTGCAAATATGAGGATCCTCCGGTTGCCATGCCAAGCATCGATCCCACACTCCATCGCCGGCTTGTTTAGCAATAAAGCTCATACATGTCATCATCGCCTGTTTGTTTTTTAGGGGACACGAGGTATGTAATGGGACTGATTTGCCCTCCAAACTTCATTGGCCTAAGTGTAGTATCATGTTCAAATAAGTCCTTAGCCTCAAATAAATTATTTTTCATAGGCTTAGCGTAGTGTTTTTTCAGAAACTAGCAAAGCAGCTGTCCAAACTCAATGAAAATATTCAGCAATATAGCTAACAGACAAACAATTGCATGATCAAGTTTGTATAAACAACTGCAAACAAATACTAGACTAGTAAATCAACCCTTTTAGTAAAAGGGAAAGACAAAGATCCAAGTGGGGCTCGTGGTACACAATCGGACCCATAACAGTGCAAATCCTCCTGAGAAACCTTGAAACAACAACCAGGTCAAATAAATCAAAGTAAGATATAGCAAACCCAGAACAAAAATCCTCCTGTGTGTAATGTACTGATCCCCCTAATGTTGATGGAGAGGATATGTGTATATAGGATTTAGAAAAAAATAGTTGTTGGATGATTAGAGAGATTAGGGGGATTAGAAAGGAGAGATATGAGAGATTTTGCCAAAAAGAATATTCACTTCCAAACTTTAAAGGGAGTAAACGTATTCGACTAGATTTTTTATCTGGGTTAAAAGAGAAATGTGATTCAATAGAAAAGTAAATAAAAATAAATAAATACAAATAAAGAATTTTGGTGGAGATTGGGAAAAAAGAAAAATTGAATAGTTTTGAATTTTATTCAAAATAAGAGAAGAAAATTGCAACTAATCCCTTAACAGACTGGATGTATCTAGACATGAATTTTTCTAGGTTCGTAGGAAAGAGTGCATTAAAAAGAAGATTTGCATATATTAAAATTCAAAAGTAACTCAAATTCTAAAAAATATGACAAATCAAGAAATATAAACGAATTGACTATTTGTTCGGCTAATATTTTACTTAAATGTGCTAAATAAATATAAAATATAAATATATGCATATATATTGCATAAAATGGGATGAGCAAATACTAAAATGCACACATAAAAGAAAATTGGAATACAAATTAAACTAGTTAAGTATAAATAGCCACAAATATTTATTAAATGTTATAGACGCACTAAAATTGCACAAACAACCACATTTTGATAAATAGTTTAAATGATGCAAAATTACGTAATATAGCCATATTTAAGTATGTAATATATAAGTAGAGGATAACACACGTAAATGCATGTCTTCTAATGCAAATTATGCATAAATAGTCAAATTGCACATTTAAGTTAAATTATAGCCGATTTTAGAAAAAAGAGGGACAAAATTGGGTGTCAACAGCTGCTCCTCTTTGCCCAGGGATGATGAAAGAGTTTTCGGGCAAAGATAGTTGACGGTGCAGCCAATTTTGTCACGACTGACAAGCAAAAAGGCAGAAGGGGAAAATGAGAGTTTTGGGGGTGTTTTGGCCGAATGGGGCTCTTTGAGTTGCCTACATATCTTGGGTTTCATGAGAAACAGGCTGTGTGTAGTTCTAGAATGGCATGTTGCCTGTGTGAGATGTTTATGACGCTTGAATTTGGATGTAAAGACTAAACTTATCCAAGTATGTAAAGTTTGAATTCGTGTATGCTTTGTCTTTTGGTAAGATAAATGAAGAATAAAGCAAAGGGTACTATCGATGATGAGATAACATCAGTAGATCGAGCGTGGGAAAAGAGGCTTATAATCATCCTAATTATAAAAATTTGACGTGCTACACACTCATAAAGAGGAGTTTATATGTACATAGTTTCTACTTCGTCTCGATAAATGAGTAATCTCGCCTTCAATTTTGCCTTGACTGAGCTGGGAAATATTTGAGGAGCGAGTGTTATAAATGTGCATGACTCAGCCAGATGGGCATGATTAAGCACGAAAACATGCACAATTGTTGCAGATAGGCTTGAATAGACAAAGCTGATATTAATTGGATGGAGACGCAAAATGACATCCTAATTTGTAACGAGAGATTAGGCAGATTATTTGTGGGGGCATAAGATGATCAGCTTTAGGTGTGTCGGAATTCGACAGAATGGGTAGTTTGCAGATACGACAAAGACGTTATCGAAGACGAGATAACATCAATAGATCAAGTATGGGGAAAGAGGCTTGTAAACATCCTAGTTATGAAGATGTGGTGCACGACACACCCATAAAGAGGAGTTTACATGGGTATAGTTTCCACTGTAACTTGATAGGTGAGTCATCTTGCCTTCAACATTGTCTTGAATGAGCTGCAGAACATTGAGGAGTAAAGCATGATAAATACGCATGGTTCAAACAGATAGGCACGAATAGGAAAGAATACGAAACTGACACCCAATTGGTAAGGAAAGATTGGGTAAATAACTGGTGCGAGTATGGAACTGTAGCTTTGAGCGCTTTGGAACTCGGCAAAACCAGGCCGCTTGTGGGTGTAGAAAAAGCATTGTTTGTAGGATTAAGCTTCTTGATGTGGGTTTTGGGATGATGTTTTGTATGTGTTTGAGGTTTTTTGGCTGCACAGTTAGTAGTGATTTTGGGAACAAGTGTGAGAGTATGGCGCAGGGGTTTGTCGAGAGATCGGGGAGTACCCTGTAGCAAAATCAAGATAAATGCATATAGAGATAAAGACAAAGTAAACTTCCCTGTTGAGCAGAGCGGTTGTTTTATCTTATGCTTGTTTGATTGATGTCTCATCCACATATGCGAACCAAGTATTTTTCTAATGCTATGCCCACCGATGCGGACCTTATACTTCAAATTGCTGAACTATGCCCACAAATGTGGACCCTACTCTGCTGCAAATTGTTGTTATATTCACAAACGCGAACTCTATATATCCACCGACACGGATTCTATGCTCCTCCAATTGATGTCATGTCCACAGCGCGGACCCTATATATCCACCGACAGGGATTTTATGCTTCTCACATTGATGACATGTCCACAAATACGGACCCTATATATCCATCGACATAGATTCTATGCTTTGTCAAATTGATGTAATGTCCACAAACGCGGGCCCTATATATCCTCCGACGCAGATTCTATGCTTTGTCAAATTGATGTAATGTCCACAAACGCGGACCCTATATATCGGCTGACGCAGATTCTATGCTTGTCATGTCCATAGATGCGGACCCTATATATCCACCGACATGGATTCTATGCTTGTCATGTCCACAGACGCAGACCCTATATATCCACCGACATGGATTCTATGCTTGTCAAATTGATGAATATTTCTTTGCAAGAGTTGTTAGGTATACTCGATACCTGTGTAAACCTGCGATCAAAGAAATTTTGGGAGTTTCTAGGGGAGGTCGACTTGCGTATTTGTTGTGCTGCACTCTGCTGCTATATCTTGTATAATTGTCCCCTTGTCATGTCGTTCCTTCATCAGGCTATCTACCCTTCGGGCTGTATACCCTGCTAACATAAAAATAAAGCATAGCAAAGAAAAACTGAATGCTTCTCATCGGGAGATGTTTGTCTATTACGTCGGGCTGTGTATCCTGCAACAAAAGTAAAGTAAAGTGCGACAAATAAAATGTTATTGTTACGTGGATGCAATGTGCTAAGCAGACTATCGTGTTGCTCTTATAATGTCTTTCTTGAAACTTTTGAGGGGATCTAAAAAATTTCTGCCCCAGTGTCAAGCTTGCATCTTTCAAAATTTTTTAGGGGATCCTCGAAAATTCTGCCCCAGTTTATTGCCTATGCCAAATCACTAAGAGAGGGCGGTTGCATTGCAATGAACACCAATGTATTGGCTAAAATCTGCATTCGTCCTTTAGTGTGACGATTGGATATATCGACAACTCTGATTATGTGGATATTTAGATACCCAGACTGCGGTTTGGTGTTTGGATTTTGCCAGAATTTGGAGGCGGTTCAAAATTGTCGTCTTGGGTCATATTGGGATGTTTTCATTCTTTGTGCTTTTCAAAAGTTATGGAGCTAACTTTGATGGATTGGTCTTTGTATAAAGTGTATATGTGGTTTTGGGAGTTGAAGTCTCCATTTGTTGGTTCGTGTCGTATCATTGTCTTGCTTTGGTCGATCAAATTTTGAATTTTGTGTTTTATTATTGAATATTTTGCGGTGTCATGGTATTAGATGTTCGAGTGATGAGTGTAGATCTAGGTTGGATTTAAATCCGGAGTGGGTATCTGAGGAGTAGTTTGTTTGCTGGTTGCAATGTCCTTTGATTGGGCTAAAAGAGTGAAGGTGTGGGGTTTTGTTTTTTTGTCTGTCCTTGGTTGCATTGAGCCTGATATGGTCTTGACAGAGGGGAAGTTGTTTATTGTTAGTTGGGTGTAGTGTGAGGTTATAAGTTTTGTCAACTTCAGTTGTATAGTGATTGGATTTCTTTATTGTGACTCTCGTGTGGGTATAATGCAAGTTGTATGGGAATGTGATTGTCTGAATGCTCTTGGTGCTAGTGGTTCAAAGGACTTTGTTGCAGAAGAAAGTATTTTCAGCTTGGCTTTGCCGTTTCGACTTTTTTGAATGCAGATTCTTGACCAACTTTAGTGTTCAACCACGAAGCAACCGTAATAAAGTGGTGAAATGCACAAAATCATGTGGGCACATTAGCAAAGACTTGAAGTAAAGCTTAAGATGATGCCTAGACCGCAGATGACAGATTAGCGTTTGAATTTGGAGATTATCATAGAACGCACAGATATCACAAGAGAGTGCTTTATGTAGCAGTCAAAGCAAGAATTTTGGTTAGACGACCGATGCTTTTAAGTGGGAATGAGGAATTGAATGTCAATGAAAGGTGATAAATATGTTGTGTTGTGTGACGGAAATGGAGGTTGGATTTTATCGAACACCAAGACTTTGAGTACACTTATCATCCCTTCTTGCGAATTTGTCTGTCATGATGCCTATATATCTTGCAAAGAGATACTTGATGTATTTCATACTTGCCAACCAACTATCGTGATTCAAACTTTGCACCAATTTTTCTTGGTTTGATAATATCTTATTGCTGAGCCGCCGAACTTGATGTAGGTTGCCTATGTATCATGTGTACTCTTAGATTGCTGCATCCTATTGTAGTTATTGTCATGAGAATTCATATCACTCCAATAAAGCCTTCAACCGAAATTACTCCAAGAAGTTTACCCCTCTGTGCTTTTATATCAAAGCACCTCTTGCTCTTGTAAGTGTCTTAAATAACTTCATCGTCTTGCTTTATCTTTGCTAGTATATTGGAATATGCTTCCAAATGCTCAGGAAGTTCCTAGGTCTTATCATATGATAAGAGCTTTGTCATTGTGTCTTTGCCTTCTTTTCAAATTGAATTGACTTGCCAGCTTTCGATTGTTGCGCACAAGTCTTTGCTACATCCCTTGCTTTTCAATTTCTTATTGTTTTTCACTAGCTTTTTTACTGTCGTTTAGATCATGATAGGAGCCCGCTGGGAAATTTTTTTTGATCAAAGTCATGTGTTGCAGGTGGTGTGAGTGTGTAGACAGGAGCAACAACGTAATCTTCGGGTATTTTGTCAAAAGGTATTGAGGTGAGTTATGTGTGCTTTTGAGTTTGACCGATACCTCTCTTGCCTTGTCAATTTTTGTCTCGTGTGCGTAGTGCTTGTTGTAGCAAACTTTTATTGTTTGACAAGTTGCTAGAATGTGTACTTTACTAAACCATATCTTTTACATTGGTATTCGACTTAAGCCAACCTTTGGATAATAGGTTTTGAGTTGGAAAAGGGGCAGAGAGTTATCAGGACACATGAAAGGTTTTAGATATCAGGATGTGGACATAGAATTGGGAGAGTAAGTGCCTTGGCAGGAGATTGAATTTTGTTTGGATAATAGGTTTTGAGTTGAAAAAGGGGTAGAGAGTTATCAGGACACATGAAAAGTTTTAGATATCAGGATGTGGGCATGGAATTGGGAGAGTAAGTCCCTAGGCAGGAGATTGAATTTGGGGAAAAGATTCACTTATGTAGAAAGAGACCTCGAGCTACTGACAAATTCATGCAATGCATACTTGTCAAATAAGAAATGTATCCTATAATGCGAAGGACCGTTTTACGCGCGATGATTTTAAAAACGCCTTTATATAATGCCTAAAGTATAAATGCGTCTTATGTGTCATCCCGTATATCAAGCGGTCGTTTCTACCTCAAATTGGATTTTTAATGCCTCTTAGGTTACCTTCGTGCCTTTGAATGGCATTGAATACAGAATAATTTCGACTGTTTATGAATAGAACAATCATTTCTGATTCAGTTTGGGCTTTTGACGCCTATTAGGTAACCTTTGTGCCTTTGAATGGCATTGAATGCAGAACAATGGCAATAAATGGTCCGTATTTACACGTTCAATCCCCTAAGTATATGCAAATAAATCATGTTCGACGCTCTTTGGGGATTAAAAACCCATTCAGATTGTTTGAACAAGTTTGCCTATTGGACTTGAGAACAAGTCGACTAATAATATGTCATGATGCATGATTCCTAACATTGCTACTAAGGAATGGAGTTAGCTAGAGCAAGCTTTATTATCTTCCCAAGCAGATGACTCAGGAGCGGGAACGTCATGGACCAAATTGATTCTAAGTTGTTTTCACTAAAGGAATTTTTGTGAGGGAAAGGGTGGTTGCAACCACCATTTTTTCAACGCACGATTTAAAGGTTGTCCGGAGTGGCAGAAGGTATGAGCAGTATGTACAAGTTAAAAAAAATATACAAGTTTTGAAAGAAAATGCACATATTATCTAAAAATGTATAAGTATTGTAAAAGGATGCACATATTGAAGTATTTTCACAACATAACTTTTGAAAAGGATGAGTAAAAGGAAAAACAAAACAAACAAATTAGTTTCAAAAATAGAATAATAGACAATATAAAAAAATGCAAAAAAAAAAAAAAAAAAAATCATGAAGTGAAATTGTTTTAAAGAAAAAGATTTAGCAAATTTATGGCAGATTTGAAAATAGTTGAAGTATGGGATGTATTGTACTGTCCTAAAATAACCTTCCAAGAGTTAGGTAATCTAGACAAGGATGGTTCCCCCAGGAGCACAACCAAGGGATGTGAACATTTAGAATTGTTGGTTGTACCACGGACTAACTAGATTCCCGACCATTCCTCCTAAAGGATTTTTTTGAGAGTAAAATGGCCGTGAGATCCTTGCAACCCTTTATGGTGTGTGCACGTGTAAACTTTCCAGGAGTGGAGGAAGTGTGAGTGGAATAAACAATAATAAAGAAAATATAACCAAGCAATTAAATAATAGAGCGCCAAAATTTGAAAATTTAAAAATGACCCCAATCATGTAAAGAAGGAAAGGAAGAAAAGTTAGTATCGAAATAAATAATAAGGAATAAAGCAAGTAAAGAATCCCAATTTAAAGTCCGTCATGGTTAGAACATTGATATCCCCAGCGGAGTCGCTATTCTGTCACATCCTATTTTTTTCCGAACCAGTTAAAGTTCGAAATAGGGCTCGACTTACTGAAACTCACAGGTGTAGAGTTTGAGTCGCCACCTAACATATTTTTAACTAGGCGTATTAGGGCACCTACTTTGTTACTAGCCAATTTTATAATTAACTCCGAAACTTATGTCTACGAACCATGAATTCTAGGTAAGGTGGTTCAAGTTACCCGAGAGGAAGGGGTTAAGCATCTCTCAGGCTCCACCAAATGTGGTTACCAACCGCACTAAATAATTGGGATTCTAAAGCAAATGATTAAACTAACTAAGCAATGAAATATTTGAATATTAAACTATAGTATTCAAATTTAAAGATAAGTAATAGCATATAAAAATACGTATTCGTTTCTTCTCTTTTAGTGAGCTTCGTCCAAGAGTGCCTTGCAAAATGAAAGTAAATTAGTTAGTATGTCGATATATGAAAAAAACATAAGTAATGAAAATAAAGTAAAGGGAATAATAGATGTTAATAATGTTAAATTATTTGTCATTTTCCAATAGCGTCCTTTTTAACAACTTCGTCGAGAGGTACTTCGCAACAAATACGGAAAAGAGTTTATTAATAACTATAATAATAATAATAATAATAATAATATTAATAATAATAATAATAAGAATAAATAATAGTAATGAAATAATAGTAACGAAAATAAAATATTAGTTATAATAGCAATAATAGTAACAGTAATAAAAATTGTAATAAAAGGTTCTTTCTAATTGTTTCCTTCAAAATAGACTGTCTTCCATCCAAATTTACTTCGTAAAAATATAAAGAAAATAAGTTAGTATTGTAATTAATAATAATATTGGTAATAGTAATAATTGTAAAAATAATATTATGATATTAATAGTAGTAATAATAATAATAATATAAAATAATAGTAATAATAAGATAAAATAAAAGGAAAAATAGATTTTATAAAAGTGTAGGCTCAGGTTTGTATGAGTCGTGTAGAGATCAGGGACATCGGTACGGCTGCAAACACGGGGACCCTCCGGTAGCCATGCCAAGCACCGACCCCACCACTCCATCGCCGGCTTGTTTTGCAATAAAGCTCACACATGTCATCATCGCCTGTTTGTTTTTTAGGGGACACGGAGTACGTAATGGGACTGATTTGGCCTCCAAACGTCATTGGCATGAGTGTAGTATCATGTTCAAATAAGTCCTTAGCCTCAAATAAATTATTGTTCATAGGCTTAGCGCAGTGTTTGTTCAGAAACCAGTGAAGCAGCTGTCCAAACTCAATGAAAGTATTCAGCAATGTAGCTAACGGACAAACAACTGTATGACCAAGTTTGTATAAAGAACTACAAACAAATACTAGACTAGTAAAGCAACCCTTTTTAATAAAAAGGAAAGACAAAGATCCAAGTGTGATGCAATCGAAACTACGAAGCGATAAAAGATAAGAACGAGACGAAGACTCACACGATTGTTCAAGTAGCAACGAAGAACAATGTTTCGTTACACCCCGAACGATGGCAAGAATCACCTACGCTATGCAACTATCCTCAAGAGACACTAGGCTCGAGCAAATAGAATGATCAAATAGGATTGAAGAACAACTTGGATTCATCCAATTGATTTCAAGCCAAAAGAGTTACAAGGTTCAAGAGCAATGCTCATTAATGTTTTTGTGTTCAAAGTAAGGTCAAAAGATAATAAATGAAGGAGGGGTGTATTTATAGCACCCCTTTACAATGTTTACTCAGATTCTGGTCCGCTGTCCCTCAAGTCCTCTGCGCGATCGCGCAAGAGGTTATGCGATCGCGAGGAACACTTGGAATCTGAGGCGCGCGATCGCGCCATGGCTCACGCTTTCGCGCAGGGAAAATAAATCCTCTTCGCGATCGCGCAGGTGTGGTCACGATCGCGAAGAACAAAAGTTCTTCGTCAGGAATTAAGCTCAGAAGGTGCTCCCCTGTTTTGCCCTGTTTTGCTCCCCTGCTTCCTGCACTGTTTCCTGCCCTGTTTCCTGCCCTGTTTCCTCTTTGATTGAGCTCCAATGCATTGTCTTCAAGTCATCCCCCGAGCTCATATCATCCATGCCTTTCCAAACCAAGTGTAAGTGAGCGTCTTGTATATTCTTGGCTTTACTTTGAGTGAATGGACTCGATGCAATTTGGGTTGCATCATCCTCCCCTTCTTGAGAAGATTTCGTCCTCGAAATTAAGGCGCCCTCCTCCAAGGTATCATCACCTACATCAAAAGAAGTCAAGTCACTAACATTGAAAGTAGTCGACACATTATACTCACCGGGAAAATCTATCACATATGCATTGTTGTTGATCTTGGATAACACTTGGAATGGGCCATCGCCCCTTGGTGCCAACTTCCCCTTCCTTTGGTTGGGAAACCTTTCCTTGCGGAAATGCACCCACACCCAATCCCCCTTCTTGAAATCCACCTTCTTTCTTCCTTTATTTTTCTTGGTTGCTATCTTCTCATAGGCCTCCTCCAAAGTCTTCTTCACCTTGGCATGAAGTTCAAGCAACGCCTTGGCCCGAGCTTTACCTTCAAAATCAACAACCACATCCCTTGGCAAAGGGGTAAGATCAAGGGGAATCAAAGGGTTAAAACCATAAACACACTCAAATGGAGTCATGCCAATCATACGATGCAAAGTGCGGTTATATGAAAACTCCATGAGTGGTAGCTTATCAATCCTAGTCCCGGCCTTACCTTTGGTCATAGCCCTAAGTAGAGCTCCCAAAGTCCGGTTTACCACCTCGGTTTGCCCATCGGTTTGAGGGTGGTGGGACGTAGAGAATAGCAATTTGGTGCCAAGAGCACCCCAATAACACTTCCAAAAATGGCTAAGGAACTTGGAGTCCCTATCACTAAAAATGGTGCGAGGCACCCCATGCAACTTTAAGACATTATCAATAAACAAGGAAGCCACATGTTGTGCATCATTGGTCTTTTTGCACGGAATAAGGTGAGCCATTTTGGAGAAACGATCAACGACAACATAAATGCTATCGTGTCCTCCTCTAGTCCGGGGAAAGCCATAATAAAATCCATAGAGATATCAACCCACGGACTAGTAGGAATGGGCAAAGGAGTGTATAAGCCATGGTTGTTGGATCTAGACTTGGCCTTCTTGCAATCCAAGCAAGCATTGCAAAACCGTTCCACAAGAGGCCTCATTTTTGGCCAATGGAATTGTTCTTTAAGTATGGCCATAGTCTTGTCCACCCCAAAGTAACCCATCAAGCCCCCACAATGTGCTTCTTGAACTAGCACATCTCTCCAAGAGGACTCGGGGACACACAATCTCCCATTCTTGAAAATATAGCCATCAACCCATTGGTAATTTTCCACCCTCTCCCCACTCACTAGAGCATCATGAATGCTCTTGAGCTTTGGGTCATGTTCATACATCAACTTTATACTTTCAAAACCCATAAGTCTAGAAGCAAGAGTGGTAGCAAGGGCGAATTTTCTAGAAAGCGCATCGGCTACAACATTATCCTTACCCTTTTTGTAATGAATTACATAAGGGAAGGACTCAATGAACCCCACCCACTTGGCATGTCTCTTGTTCAACTTCTCTTGGCCTCTTAGATGCTTGAGTGACTCATGGTCACTCTTGATCACAAATTCTCGAGGCCATAGATAGTGTTGCCAATGGGCTAGAGCTCTCACGAGGACATAAAACTCCTTGTCATACGTGGAGTAATTCAAGGTTGCGCCCTTCAACTTCTCACTAAAGCAGGCAACGGGTTTCCCTTCTTACATGAGAACACCCCCGATTCCCACCCCCGAGGCATCACACTCAACCTCAAAAGCCTTCCCGAAGTCGGGCAATTGTAACAAGGGGGCGGTACTCAACCTACCTTTCAAATCTTGGAAAGCTCTCTCTTGAGGCTCTCCTCACACAAAGGATTTGTCTTACTTCACCAACTCGGTGAGTGGTGCGGCGATGGTGCTAAAGTCCCTAACGAAGCGCCTATAGAAACTAGCAAGGCCATGGAAACTCCTCACATGAGAAACGGTAGTTGGAGTGGGCCAATCTCTAATGGCTTCAACTTTGGACTCATCAACTTCTACACCATTGGCACTAACAACAAAGCCCAAAAAGACAACCTTTTCAACACAAAAGGCACACTTCTTAAAGTTGGCATAGAGCTTTTCGGCTCTTAGCACTTCAAGGACTTGACTCAAGTGGCCAACATGGTCGTCTATGGTCTTACTATAAATCAATATGTCATCAAAGTAGACGACCATAAACTTGTTGATGAATGGTTTTAGCACGTGGTTCATTAGCCTCATGAAAGTACTAGGTGCGTTGGAGAGGCCAAAGGGCATCACCAACCATTCATATAGACCGAATTTGGTCTTGAATGCGGTTTTTCATTCATCCCTGGGTTTCATCCGAATTTGATGGTAACCGGACCTAAGGTCTATTTTTTAAAAGATGCTAGAACCACTAAGCTCATCTAACATATCATCCAAATGAGGTATGTGATGTCGATACTTTACCGTGATCTTGTTGACCGCTCGACAATCCACACACATCCTCCAAGTGCCATCCTTCTTTGGAACAAGGATCACGGGTACGGCACAAGGACTCAAGCTTTCCCTCACCAAGCCTTTGGTAAGCAATTCATCAATTTGCTTTGGTAACTCCCTTGTGTCCTCGAGATTACTTCTATATGCCGGCTTGTTTGGAATTTGAGATCCCAGGACAAAGTCAATTTGATGTTCAATACCCCTCAAAGGAGGTAACCCATCCGGCATCTCATCCGGGAACATGTCCTCATAGACCTTCACAACATTTTCAATGGCACTAGGCAAAGGGTTAGGGTTAGATAAATAATCACTTTCGGAATTTAAAACCATACCTTTGTGCACTAGGCATATGAGCATCTTGGTGCCATCATTACCTTTCAAATACTCACCCGGTTGCATCATGGCACACATGCGACCGGTGGAAGATGGTGGAGTCTTGGCCAAAGGTTTGGCCAGCACCGGGGACTTGGCCTTAACCGCTTCCCTCAACTCCTTCATGCGCCGATAGTCTTCACTTACTTGCTTTGGGGTCAAGGGTGTAAGCACAAACTTCTTCCCCTCATGCCTAACCGTGTAAGTGTTGGCCCGGCCATCATGAACCACTTGTTTTTCGTATTGCCAAGGTCTACCAAACAACAGGTGGCAAGCTTGCATTGGCACCACGTCAAACATGTGTTCATCTTGATAGTTCCCAATCTTGAACCTAATCAAGACTTGTTTCACTACCCTCAACTCTCCACACTCACTTAACCATTGTAAACGGTAGGGGCTTGGGTGTTTAATGGTAGGCAACTTCAATTGTGAAACCAAAGATTGGCTCACCACATTTGCACAACTACCTGAGTCAATGATCATGGAACACACTTGTCCCTTCACTCTACACCGGGCATGGAACAAGTTTTCCCTTTGCTCATCTTCCCTCTCTTCACTCACCATGGTTCCCAAAATACGACGCACCACAAGGAACATATTAGGATCATCCCCCTCCGTCGCTCTCTCTTCACCCTCAACTTCTTCACTCTCCTCCTCAACTTTACCCTCGGACTCACTTTCCCCCTCATAGACCAACCCATCATCCATCACAATCATTGTTTTTCTGGTAGGATGCTCTTTGGCAAAGTGACCATAACCCTTGCATTTGTGGCATTGGAAAGAAGAAGAAGACGGAGTATTTAAAGTAGTTTTAGAATTACCTCCAACCTCTTTGTGGTCGCTTTTCGGGGTAGCCCTTTCAAACGGCTTCTTCACATCACGACTCCCACTTGCTCCACTTGTATATGGGCTCTTCCATTCTTTGGTGCGAGTTGATGGAGTGGTAGTAGTAGTAGTACTCCTATAGCGAGGAGCCTTCTCTTCTTTGAGCCACTTTTCGGCTTCAACCGCGGCATCACAAACATCTTGTAGAGAGTGGAAGATGTGTAGCCTCAATTGAGAAGCAATCTCCCGACTCAAGCAACTCTTGAAACGGATGATAGCTTGTTCCTCATCCTCCGTTTCCACATCAAGAGCCATCCGGTTTTTCTCAAAGTCATTGAAATATTCATCAACGGACTTGTAGCCTTGTTTCAATTCATAGAGCCTTTTGAGTTGCTCTTGTCGATACTTGGGAGTCACATATTTGTTGTTCATTACCTCTTTCAACTCTTCCCAAGTGATGTTCATCCGCAACCCAATTCGTCTCCTTGACCGCTTGACGGACTCCCACCATGTAGAAGCATAGGACTCAAATGAAGCTATGGCATAAGTGGCCTTCTTCTCCTCGGTCATATCAATTGTGTCAAAGACTCGCTCCAATTGGACCTTCCATTCTAGAAATGCTTCCGGATCACTAGCCCCTTTGAAAGGCGGGATAGTGATCTTTACACTATTGAGATTAGTGTCACGACCCCCACGGTGTTGTCCCGGTTGACCTCCGTAGTAGTCTTCAACATCATCATACTCTCGTCTCAAGTCCCTTCCCACAAAAGCCCTTGGAGGCCCTCGACCTCTCCCACGACCTCCATTCATCGCCCTCCTATTTGGATAGGGAGCATCATACTCATCATCAAGTCCGGGACCCTCCCCTTCTTGAGCTTCATCAACTTGCTCAAGGGGTGCTATGTTTCTCCGGGGCCTTAGGAATGGAACATCTCCTTGGGGATTTCCCAACATTCTTTCTCTAGCAAGAGCCTCATCCCTCAACCGTTGTCGACGAACTAGCTCCACATATTGATCCAGTTTCATGATTGAATCATCACTAGTGCCTTCACCGATATCCTTTGGGACACTCGGGGTCCACTCCTTTTCAAGAACTTCCATCTTGAGGGTCAAGGCCTTCACCTCGGCTAACAAACTAGCCAAGACGTCGGTTGAAACCTCAATGGTATTCTTTGCCTTCTCCTCCGCCATGCACCTACAACAATCAAAAACAAGAAAAGAGATTAGAGTAAAAATCTTCACTCACTCCCTCACTTTTGTTTGTCGCTCGGGTTCACTCAAGTTGGGGGTTAGGTTCACAAAAACTTGAGATCAATGGCCTCCTCATAGTTGCGCAACCTCCTCAATGATCAATCCAAGTCACAAGAACCAAATGCTCTTCGGGAAGAGTGGAGTCAATGGGACTCGATGAACGCTAAGCTATTTGGTGCGCACTTGAAGCAAACAATTAACTACGAATCTTCTTTGAGATCTACTCTCCTTCTAGGCACGAGTATCCTATTCGCACAATGGATTAGTACTAATTAGGTAGAAGTGTTACCCTCAAAGACTAACCGGAAGTGACGCGATCAAATGTTCAAAGATCGAATCATCACTAAACGGAATCGGAATTGGATGAATTTTTGTTTATGATCTAGAAACTCACCATATTTGATGATACAATTGGAGTTTTGGTGATCGGAAACTGTTACGGTGCCTTTGCGAACGTTCTGTCCTGATTCAGGATTATCTGGAAATTAGTGCTCTTCGCGATCGCGTGAGGTTGGGCGCGATGGAGATGGGTTAAAAATGCAAGATGTCGCGTTCGCGTGGGACACTGCGCGATCGCACAGGTCTGTGCAACAGAACCAGAATCCCGACTGTAAACTTCAGTTTTGCACACAAACAACCCCAATTCAACTTGTTTTTCAGTTTCCAAGCTTCCAAATGGTGTTTTCAACTGTTGTAAACAATTCCCAATGGTTTAACCAAACAAACAACCGACAAACAACTTGTTTCAATGATTTTGGACAAGTTCTTCAAAAATTTTCAAAACCTTCAAGATTCAAAATTTTGATTTTCATTCCACTACTCCAAATGACGTTATGGGGGTATCAAAACGACGGGAAAACTTTAAGGAGTAAACCCCGATACCAAACAACCAAGAATTCATAACATCGATCAAGTTCTAGCAAATTTTGTGAAATCTTCAACCTAGGGTTTAAATTTTCCAAACTTTGATTCTCAACTTGAAATGGTGTTTTGTTGGTACCCAATCAAAGATAATACGTATTCAAACAATCCCCGATAGTTAACAACAACAAAATTGCAACAACCAACGATTTCTAGCAAATTTTTGTAATTTTCTAATTTTTGATTTTTTTTTCTTTTTCAACTAACAAGAACAAGAACAAAGAAATAAACAAGGAACAAAGATGACAAGCACGAAGAGTAGGACGAGGGTTCGCAAGAACGTAACCCTAGCCTTGCTCTGATACCAACTGATGCAATCAAAACTACGAAAGCGATAAAAGATAAGAACGAGATGAAGACTCACACGATTGTTCAAGTAGCAACGAAGAACAATGTTTCGTTACACCCCGAACGATGGCAAGAATCATCTACGCTATGCAACTATCCTCAAGAGACACTAGGCTCGAGCAAATAGAATGATCAAATAGGATTGAAGAACAACTTGGATTCATCCAATTGATTTCAAGCCAAAAGAGTTACAAGGTTCAAGAGCAATGCTCATTAATGTTTTTGTGTTCAAAGTAAGGTCAAAAGACAATAAATGAAGGAGGGGTGTATTTATAGCACCCCTTTACAATGTTTACTCAGATTCTGGTCCGCTGTCCCTCAAGTCCTCTGCGCGATCGCGCAAGAGGTTATGCGATCGCGAGGAACACTTGGAATCTGAGGTGCACGATCGCGCCATGGCTCACGCTTTCGCGCAGGGAAAATAAATCCTCTTCGCGATCGCGTAGGTGTGGTCGCGATCGCGAAGAACAAAAGTTCTTCGTCGGGCAGTAAGCTCAGAAGGTGCTCCCCTGTTTTGCCCTGTTTTGCTCCCCTGCTTCCTGCACTGTTTCCTGCCCTGTTTCCTCTTTGATTGAGCTCCAATGCATTGTCTTCAAGTCATCCCCCGAGCTCATATCATCCATGCCTTTCCAAACCAAGTGTAAGTGAGCGTCTTGTATATCCTTGGCTTGTTCGAGTGAATGGCCTCGATGCAATTTGGGTTGCATCAAAGTGGGGCCGCGGTACACAATCGAACCCATAACAGTGCAAATCCTCTTGAGAAACCTTGAAACAACAACCATGTCAAATAAATCAATGTAAGATATAGCAAAACCCAGAACAATAATATCAGTAACTCGATAATAGAGAGAAAGAGGAACGACGACACCCCAAAGTTCTAATTCGACAGTGGGTCGGCCATAGCAGCGATAATGAAAGGAATACGCAAGGAATATGATGGGATTCGATTTCTACGATGAGGACACCGGTGACAGCGGCAAAGTTCTGTTTTTGCCCGTTTTTATTTATGTGTGTGTAATGCATTGATCTTCCTAATGCTGTTGGAGAGGATGTGTGTATATAGGATTGAGAAAAAAATAGCTGTTGGATGATTAGAGAGATTAGGGAGATTAAATTTGGAAGATAAAATTAGAAAGGAGATGTATTGGGGATTTTGGGGGATTTTTCCAAAAGAGAATATTCACTTCCAAAATTTAAAAGGAGTAAATGTATTTGGATAGATTTTGTGTCTGGGTTCAAAGAGAAATTTGATTCAATTGAAAAGTAAATAAAAATAGATAAATATAAATGAAGAATTTTGGTGGAGATTGGGAAAAGAAAAATTGAATAGTTTTGAATTTTATTCAAAATAATTGGAAGAAAATTGCAACTAATCCCTTAACAGACTAAACTTACCTAGACAAGTGCTTGTCTAGGTTTGTAGGAGTGAGTGCTTTAAAAAGAGGATTTGTATATATTTATATTCCAAATTAACTCAAATTAAAATAAATATGACAAATCAAGAAATAGAAATGAATTGATTAATTGTTTGGCTAATATTTTACATAAAGGTGCTAAATAAATATAAAATATAAATATATGTATGTGTGTGTGTGTGTGTGTATATATATATATAGTATAAAATAGGATGAGCAAATACTAAAATATACACATAAAGGGAAATTGGAATATAAATTAAACTAATTAAATATAAATATCCACAAATATTTATTAAATGCTATAAATGCACTAAAATTGCACAAACAATCACATTTTGACAAATAGCCTAAATGATGCAAAATTACGTAATATAGCCATATTTAAGTATGTAATATATAAGTAGAGGATCACACACGTAAATGCATGCATTCTAATGCAAATTATGCATAAATAGTCAAATTGCATCTTTAAGTTAAATTATAGCCGATTTTAGATAAATGAGGGACAAAATTGGGTGTCAACAGAAGCCTTTTCTCTTTCTACTGGCTTGTTGTTCCAACATGATTCCCTATTATGCCCCAATTTCAGATAGTCTGTGAAATATTGGGGTCTCCATTCATAATCCACAGATTGAATAAAGCTTCCCTTTGGTGTATCCAGCTCCATCTCTTCTAGTAGAAGTTAGAATATATCCACTTCGACCACTATCCTAGCATATGAGATCCTCTCATGGTTTGCTGTGATTTTATCAGTGTACAAAGGTCTACCTATGCACTAGCAACTTTGCTAAGTGCTTCACTCGACCAATAGCCTACTGGTCACCCAGGCAGCACCACCCAAAAAGGAATAATCGTTAGGCACTCTAGATTAAAGCAGAACTTGATCTCCCATTTTTGTAGAATCAGTGGCTTTTTATGAAAATAGTAAGGCCCAACTTGGATCACAGATTCACAGTCCTCTGCTGAGTTAAACTTGGAAATAAAATATCCCTAGATCTGGGGTTTTGCAACAAAATTCCAAACATTCCCAACATAGTTTTCCATGGATTTCTCATAAGGGCTATCTCCTAACACATAACCTATTAATGCCGATTTCCAGTATTCTCTTTGATGTTTTGTATCCTCTTGGTCAATTTTCACAACAATTTTTCCATTACGAGCTATAAGAGAAATATATGTTAGAGACTTACCCATCTACAATGATCTATTACTGGATTGATTTCCCTTAGGTGTTAGTGGAGCTGAAGCAGTTGCCGCAGAAAAGTGCAGCCATCGCGCCACTAGTTCCTCCTTGTTTCCGATACCAATCCCTTTTAGTTTGGCTAGGCTATCCTTCTTCTGCGGTTTCTTATCAATCTCCTCTTTCTCAGCAGTTGAGAACATAAGGGGGAGAAAACTTCCAAAATAAAGAGGAGGTCGTAGCTGTAGTCCGTTATTCGCCAGCGTTTGAAATCCAAAAGAAAGAGGAGGTCGTAGTTGTAGTCCGTTATTCGCCAGCGTTTGGAATTTCGACTGATTTTTGGTGTTTTCCGTCCCTTTCCACTTATTTTAGGTCATTTTAGCGTATGATAGCAATCCTAGCTTATCATGCGGCGAGAGACACTTTTTTTGTATCACTCACTATATCAAATTAGGGTACTTGTAAATTGTAATAGATACAAAATTTATGTGCATATGTCCTAGATATTATTATCTAAGAAAATATAGAGTAATACCTTATTAACACAAGTACGAGGGAAGTAAATTTTTTATGTTAAGAAATTCTATCTGTTGAGGATATATGCCTGAAATTTTTAAGGATTTTTTACGCAAATATACAAATTTTCACCCTTAATTACAACAAATAGCAATATTTCTCTAATTACAATGCATAGCATTATTTTTCCTAACATATTTCACAATAATCAACATTTCACTTTCATTTTTCCCAAATTACAATATCTCTCATTTACTCTCTCTTCCTCCCAAAATTAAGATACAGCCCCCACCCCCCACACGATGTCGTCCATCACCTCCCACCCCCACCCCGATAAAGCAAGCATCAGGATGAAGCCATAAACCAGATCTGTAAAAGAAGCGTCAAGGATTCAGCCAAAAATAGGAGAGCATCGCCGGCTAAACCTCAATCGAATCTCCGGCGAACGGAGCAAGCAGCGGAACGAGGGGAAAGGGACAACTGCTGACTGAGTAATTGCTGTTTTCAACAACTAAAATTTGATAAATAATGGCAAACTAATCGGGTGGGGTGGTTAAAAGAGATGGTTGGGAAACGAAAATTCGAAGAGGTGGTGGATCTTAAGTTGCCTGAAATGCTATGTGGTGTTAGCTGCAAAGAATTGTATAAATTCCTCGACTTAAAATATCGAATTAGAACAAAGAAAGCAGTATAAGCAAGCTCTAATTTCCACAAGGAGCGACTTATCCCTTTTTTATTAATTAATTATGTTCACCTGTTTAAGAGCATTGGAGATAGAGTGGCTGCTAATCTGATTAAGGCATTTGACACCAGAGAGTCTATGAAGTCCATCAAGTCAACCTGTTCACCCACAACTCCAATCATTTTTATTTGTTATAGTTAAACATAATTGATGTAGAAATAATATTATAAGGATCTGTTAAATCATATTTGGCCTTTGGGAATTAAGCTTATTGTCCCTTTTAATCTTATATTTTTTTTTGGTAAGTAATAAAAAATTGTTAAATAGAAATTGCACTAGGTAGTGCTACAAAATACAGATTGTGCAGATTTTGCATTTGTTTCATCCCGTTAGATACGGTGCAGCAGAAACAGTTGAAACGGTGCAGAAACAATTAGATACGGTGCTGCATAAACAGTTGAAACGGTGCAGAAACAGTTAGATACGGTGCTGCAGAAACAGTTGAAACAGTGCAGAAACAGTTAGAAACAGTTGAAACGGTGCAGAAACATTAGATATGGTGCTGCAGAAACAGTTGAAATAGTGCAGAAACAACTAGAAACAGTTGAAACGGTGCAGAAACAGTTAGATACGGTGTTGCAGAAACAGTTGAGATACGGTGAGATACAACGAGTTACATCGAGGATGGGATGAGGAAAAGTGAAATTGGGGAAAATAATAGGAATATAAGTGAAATTGGGGGAAATGGTGGGAGAAAAATTGAAATAGGGAGAAATGGGAGGAGCAAAAGTGATAGTGAGGGAAATAGACGGAAGAATGTAAGGATTTAGTATGTTATGGGAAAATATTGCTATATTTTTGCTATATTTGTTATTAACTTGTGTTTTCCTCTATATAGGATTATTTTGCTAAAATGTTGCTATGTTTGGCAATTAAGTTCTAAAACTTGTACTTTTATGTAAAAATTTCAATTTTTAAGCTGTTACCCTAAGCTTTTGATGACTAAAAAAAAGTAGATCCAGCAATCTGTCGAAGGAAGAGTGAATAAATAATTCATTTAGGAGTAATTTAGTAAAAATATCATCAAACATTACATGAAATATGGTAGGACGGATTCCTAGGAATGGCCTTATAGCTTCTTAAAATAAATAAAGTAACAAAAAGTAAAAGAAAAAAGAAAAAGATAAGCCTAATTGTATTTCACATTAAAAGGAAAGAACATAATATGATCAAATAAGTGAAAACAATTGGAAGAAACATCAAAAAAAGAGAAAATTGATAAATGAGGTTCCTTACTTGAAAGAGATGCCACACCACTCACTGCCCAAATTTTTTATGTTAAACGTATTAAATCGAGTGTATACACCAACTTAATATGTAATTGCGAGTTATGCAAATTTATCAGTTTACTTTAATACATTTCAATATATTTTTATTAAAGTTGAATTACGTAGTTAGTTTGGTTTAAACAGGAAGGTATTAAATATTTGCCTTAAAGTGGGAATAAATAGCCAAAAAGATACTGTTTTTATACATTATGCAATTCCCTCTAAAGAAGGGCAAAACCAAAGAGAAGCAAAGCGGTACAAGTAGAGAAAGACATCATAATATTCTACTATGGGGGTGACAAAGGAACAGCTCCAATCTACTTTAACAGCAAAGCTCAATCCTTCTCATCTGGTATGCATCTCTGTGTGTGTGTTCACTTATTCTGTTCTATTAGTTTTATAGGAAATCCCAACAAAAGGGTTTATCATGGTTTTAGGGTTTATTAAATCATACTAGTTGAATTGCAATTTTTGGTGTTTTTTGTTTGTTTTTCTTGAGCTGAGGTTCTTTCGGAAACAACCTCTCTTCCTTTCTCGAGGTAGGGTTACACCCCACCCTCCTCGGACCCCACTTCTGGGATCATACGGGGTGTTGGCGTTTTCTTGTTTGAATTGAAATTTTTGAGTACTACATATTCAATAGGTTATAGAAAATTACTTAGATTCTAATTTGTAAAAATAAAAAAGAAAAGTAACTGAGAAATCCCGAGGCTACTGGCACACGTTCGGAACTTTGGTGGATAATGGGCTCTCCTCTCTACCATTATCCCGCTTAAATACTAGACTTTTGTCTGTGGCAAGGTTCAAACCTGAGACCTGCAGCTAACCTATGCATTACGAGCTGCACTTTTACCACTACACCAAAGTCGGGGGCGATCTTGAAGTAGTGCAATTGTTGAATTTTAATCTGCAAAGTCTTGGCCGAATGGTTGAGGTGGAGTGAGACCAAGAGGTTTTAAGTTTAAAATCCATCAAACTTATTACTATTCTTTTACAGTGGTATGTGCTTAAAGGTGCCAACTTCAATTAGTTGGTGTTGTGTAAATATTTTAAGAGTTCTATTGATCGGCAAACAGGGGAAAGAAAAGCACCATAGATGACAATCTGCTAAGGATTCCGATAGAGTCTGGTGAGGAATTAGGCTTGGAGTTAGACTTTGAAATGGTGAGCTATGTAGAAAAATTTTGAGGTTGTTTAACTGAGTCAGTTTTCTGGTTAGCATAAGTAGTATGTGAGTAGGAGTTGTTACCATTCTCAAAAAAAAAAGAGAGTAGAATGTGAGTAGGAACAAATGGGAAGTGATGGGGCATGGACATGTCATTTAAGTGGAGAAGCACCAAAGGGAAGTTGCAAAGTTTACACTTCTGGTTTGGATCTCCAACACTTCTATATGTCTTAGTATGTAGTTCATTGCTCAAATTTACTGAACTATGGTTTCGACTAGGTATTGCTATTTTTCAACTGCTAGTAGAAACCTATGAATGCATATGCCCTGCATTACCTATGTGGTATATTCCCTGGACAATTTTTTATATTAGGGGAAGGCGAGTGAACTAATAGTTCTTTTGCGGTGAAGTTTCTGTGATAATGAGAGCTTTTCCTAATTAGGATCGCTAGCCACAAAGTGCCAGTCTTGGAAATGGGGAGGGTGAGAACCTCTAAAGTTGAAATGACTTTCTAAAAGATGAACTCAATTTGTTACTGAAGTGTGAACTGAAAAACTATTTTATAAAACCGTAAGAGCACATATCTCAGCTTACTAGGATTTTAGGTACACCAAGGGCTAGGTGAAAGAAACTTAAAGCTTTGAGGAACCTGAGAGAGTTCCATTTTTGTTTTTATGAGTACATGTACGAACAACCTTCATGTTGGGCATAACTCTTCTTTACTGTATCTAAGTGCGTGCTGTAGTGCCCATCTCTAACACAAAAATGCTATATGATTAAAGCTTCAAGCTTTATTCGTTCAAGGATAATTGTTTCAACCATATCTTTTAATTAAAGTATACAAGAATAAAGAGAAGGAAATAGAAGAATTTGTACTTGTGTCAGGTTTAAAGAAGAGAGGTATGAGTTTGCAGGGATCATAATAAGGAAATAGGCCCTGAATGTAGCCTAATGAGCAAGCATCTTTGAAGTTGATATGTTTTTGATACCCAGCAGACACTGATCATTTATAAAGTGGAGCACAGGATCTTCACATGGATAGATTATTTTTGAAACTTTGATCTTTAAAAAGGCATAAATTTCCGCCACCTCAGCAGTTCTTGGGTCATGTTATGGTTGTTTGTATGTTGTCTTTCTCTATGATAGCCAATGATTAACCGAATAGAATTGCTTCTCATTCTTAAATGTTTTTATTTGCACATGTGGGCTAGCACATCGATGCTCTTGTTTGTACTTCCTACTCTTGAGATATGTTGATTTCTATGCCTTTTTCATTGTACCCTCAATCAATTAACCCTCAGTCCCAATTTGAACCTCCTTCAAGATAATCCTGGAAAGCCAGAAGAAGTTTCTACTCATTCTTAATTGAAGATAACTTAGGATGAGGTAGTTCTTGGGTTTGAATAAGGTGTGCTCACACTTTTTTGTGGGATAAAGTAAGGTGTGTGCATTCATACAAGCACACATATGTTGGAAGGGTTTAAATTATGCACCTTTCAAGGTGAGTCCTGGAAAATTTTACCATTGACAAACTAATTAAACTGTGTGTCTACAAAACCCCCCCCCCCCCCACCCCAAACCCCCCCCCCCCCCTTTTTTTTTTTTTTTTTTTTTTTTTTTTTAAATTTTTTTGTGGGAAGTGTCTTCGCCACTTTTCAAAAAATATCACTACAGTGTAACTAACTTGAGTGAGATCTCATACGCCACTAATTTGCAAGTGATTTTCTTTAGACTGTAAGTTAATATGTCTGTCTCTTCATCATTTGCTGGTGAGTGTGTTTGTATGAAAGAGCGAAAGAAGTTCACAGTTTCTGTTTTCAGTTCTTCAGATGGTTTCTTGAATTATTAGCGCCGTTTTAACTTTGTGAGATTTGAACCCGTCAAATCAAAATTAGAAATTTTAATTGATAGACATATGTAGATGATCTTAATGTATCATCGTAAACTCCTCTATTAATGCTTCTAAGCCATTTATGCATATTTCAAAGTCATCACATGAAGATGCCAGCGTTAGTACTTTGTTTCAAAGTTTTTATCTGAAGAATCACTAACAGAAAATAATTAAATTAGTTAATTGAAAAAAGGGAAGTATTTGACATCTGACCAAGATGTTACCTTTTTATTATTATCAAGTTGGAGTCTTGAGTGAAATGTAGAATGGGTTGGTTTTTGGATTCCACAGATCAAAATGCACGCGTGTATTAATTTCATTCTTTGAGAACTTCATGCATCATCTAGGCATGCGTTTGATAAACAAAAGTAGTAAGCCATTGCTTAGAACCACAGAAACTCTTTCCTTTCTTTATTAAAAAAAAAAAAAAAACCTTCATATTCTTCTTGACTGATTACAACCAAAAGAAGAAAAAAGAAAAAAAAGAAGTAAGAAAGAACAGTACCTTTATAATCTTCTTTATTTATTTCGTTCTGTTTGCCTAGTAAAACTTTTAACTTGTTTTGTTCCTTTACTTTCTTCAGGAAGTGATCGATACATCTGGGGGGTAAGTCCCAATGCTTGCCGTGTATCCAGAACTGTTTTTAAAGTTCCATTCCTTTTGGTTCTCTTTTTCTGACACAGAATTCTTGTTCTTGTTTTTAGATGTGGTGCGAGTTTCTCGGTTGTCATTGTGACAGAACAATTCGAAGGCAAAAGATTGCTGGAGAGGCACCGAACGGTTAATGGTGCACTGGCTGAGGAGATGAAGGAAATCCACGCTCTCTCTATTACAAAAGCTCTCACTCCAGAGCAGTGGAAACAGCAACAGGAAGCTGAAAAGTCTCAAGCAACTGCTTAAATATGATATACAATCATCTTCCTCATAAAATCTTGATGACTCAGACATATGGCATAGCACTCTCTTCCCCTTATCTGATGAGGGGTAACTGTTGTAGGTTTAGGAAACTGTCTTTATCATATGATGCTTCGATCGAGCTTATGAGCTATGAGACTGTATTATACTCTTAACTATTGAATAATGCAATAGCTTTTGGGATTAACTAATGGTATTATGTGGTTGAGAAGTGATGACATCCTTGTACTATATAGAAGATGATTTGAGGTTAAGTTAATGAGCTTAGGTCCTTTTTTTTTTTTTTTTACTTCTTTTTGTTGTTGGGGGGGGGGGGGGGGTGGGAATCGATGACCTTAAGAAGGGGAATGAGCAACCGACTGGATTTTTCTTTTTTTCTTTTTTTTGGGGGGGGGGGGGTGGGTGGGGGTTTAGCTTTGATGAACAGGTTAGGTTTGGCCTACATGAGGAAGATGCTGAAACTAGTTGGAAATTATGGGAGAAAGATTATGGAATTGTGAGAGACTTGTCCCTCATGTCTTATCTGTACTGGGGTTTGCATGGTGTTAATTTACATAAGAGTGTTGTCTTGTGTGATGTGGAGCTTTGCCATAGGCTCAGCTTGCTTGGGCATGGGTAGTGTCACTCACTGCTAGATCTATCATTATTGTTATGTATATTTTGCGCCTGTTGCACTGAGTCATTAAGGAGCTCCGTGGCTTGTTTGGGATGATGAGTTTGTATGCTTTGGCGGAGGAGGGAGGCTGACCTTTTCTTCTCACCAGTGTATGGTAATTGGTATGCTCTTGCTTGGACGAGCTCATTCGACTTGTTCTGAGATAAGAACTTTGCTGCACGTGTATAACAATAAGTGGTCAGCACCCATAAAGTACTTGACATATTGTGCATAGAAAACCAATACCTTATGTCTGATAACATGGCAGGATCATGCTGCAATGCTGATTTGTTCATATACCTTGAAAACGGTGTTGCCAGATCAGCTTGCGTGCACATCGATAATCTGATAAGGGATTGCTACATTTCACTAGCATAGGTTCCTCCCACCAAAACTTGGGAATTGAGGAGAAATCATGGAACGTTTCCATGCTGGGATTAGCTAAATTTTCATGTTTTGGAAGTGGCTGCTATTCCAGTTTCCTGCCTCGCGACGCTCATGACAAGCTAAATGGGTACGCGAGTAAAATATGCTTTTTGATTCCCAGGTTAACTATCCTACAAAAAGAATTGAATAATTAGGGAAGTTTAGTCTTAGTTTACACACTCTCTTTTCACACCACCCATGGGCTGTAGTCAGACGATTCGACCCAAGAAGCATGCCATTTTTAATTTGGTTAAGTTGGTTCCAAAAACTCATGTCTTGGTTATAGTTATAACCTGAAACCTTACAATAAACCGGAGATCATATGTCGTAACTTTTTGGTTAACAAAATACTTATGATTGGCTGCCATGTCTGTGTAGTCGTCTGTATCTACCCTACCTTGTTATTACTTATTCTTTTGTGCACACTACTATAGAAATTATCGCATTTCAGAAATAATTCTGATCCTACGAAAGATCGAGTGTATGGAAATGAGCACAGCTATTGAAGAATCGTTTTACCACATCAACATGTAGACAAACTAGTAAATGTAAAATTTCACAACTATAGAAAATAAATGAGAAAACTAATATCCTACTTTATATTTCCTTGCAAAAGCCAAAAGACTACCAAGTCTCTACAATAGCCACTTGAAATGTGCCTTTGGCATTTTGAAAAAATATTAGGCAATCACTATTCATCAAAAGAATCGTATTCCTAAGAATTTCAAGAACCAAAATTTATAGAAGATTTTACATTTGACTACAATCCTACAAAAATAGACCTCTCTCCCCCAAGAAATTATGCTTGCATGGGTCATTTTCACGTGCTTTAGGCATTAAATTAATTTTCAAACATATATATGTTTTTTACAATTGGAAAAAACAGAGGAATAAGTGAATCACAACATCGTGAAAATCCTGTTATTGTTACCTAAAAGAGTCTAATCACAATATCTTTTTTTTCTTTAGTCAACTTGGAGATATTGTAGCCGCGGGATAAAATTTAAAGCTGAAACAAGACTTCTTATTATCAATTAACTCACATCTTTATTATTGTTTCAGGCAAATGATAAACTTTTACTTGATTTTCTTAGCAACATGATAAAAGTATTTTCTAAAACACTGAAGAATATACAACATAAATTTTCGACAAGCTATAAACAGAGATGATACTATCGTCAAATTTCTTTCTTCATAATTTACAAATCATATTGAATTTACTAACTATGGAAGCTCCAACAAGGTGGCGGTATATGTTTGTTTGTTTGTTTTTTTTTTCTGGGGGTTACGAAGTGATATCTGGGAATGCCTTCTTTGAGATTTAAAATAACTCATACTCCTAAATCTTTCATCAAATTACTCTTTGGTTGATCATGTAATATTTGGTACTTTATATGTGAAACGATTCCAGTACTTATAGGTGGAAATGATTTCTTGGATCACTCAGAATACTTACAATGTACTGTACAACATATATATAGACACGACTTAATCATATTTTAAAAGAGATCACATTCTCATACGTTCAAATGTCATTGAAGATAAACCTAAATGCATCGCAGATAAGATATATTCAGAAATTGAATTTGAGAAAGACAGTCAATATCTATGAAAAGACAGAAAATTTTCTACTTTTGCTTCGTGCTCTGAAAAAACAGAAAGACATGTCAACTCATATATTTTTATGATGAGACATTCTTGGTTCATGTTGGTTGGCGTCAAGTTTATTCTTTATAAGATGCCCTTAGCTTCTTTCCCTATGGTACTGTTGAGGATGATCTAAAGAAGATCGAACAAACTCTTTTTGTGAACAAATCAATGCACCATATGTTACTTGCATTGTGTAGTTAACTCAACGAAATGCTTTTTTACAGGAATCATGTTCTGATTATAAACTTCTATGCATCAATGACTTGTAATTCAATAGGCTCATTATAGCATTATATTGAGGTTCTCTTCATTCAATCTGATAAGAAATTTGACTATACACTGGATCAAAAGACTTTCTCTATAACAAGTTATGCGTTCTAGTTCAGTTTCATTCTTAATGTTTCTTAACGAGTAGAAAACCACTTCATGTTCCCCCAAAATGTCTAATCACAGCATCATCCTCCTTTAATTTACTGTAGTATGGGGAAGAAAATTTCTTAGTAGGATAATGTCCAGAATCTCTCAATAGTAGTTCTTGAAATAGTTGCCCCTTTGTTTGTTAGAGATATATATATATATATGCGACTAACCATATATTTTTCTGTTTTATAAAATCATTGAACTGACTCATCTTGATTCTTGCGTGTTTGTTTGTCAACAGGAGCAACCAATAATAACTTTTTAGTATTTGCCTTTGAAGGCTCTGGAAATAGTGAAATACATTGGGAAATATTTTAAAGGAACCAAAGTATGTTCAGTCAACAAAGAGAGGGACAGACTAATAACCAATCACCCATGAGTATTAAGAAACCATATTACTGCATGACTATTTTAAGTCAACAAAGAGGAGCAATGATTAACCAACAAGATGTATTCTTAATGTATCTTACATAGTTACAGAAATCCAGCACCGAAATGGGTTGATTTGCTACAAATACAACAAAAATGGGTTGTTGAATTAAAATGTAACAAAAATAGGTATATGAGGCACTTTTTCTGCCGACTTATATCAGTAGATAGATAGAAAAAATTATCAAACAAACAGAATGTCCGTCAATTTTTTAAAATTTTCTTTTAACAAATCGGCACTTATTCGGCCGAACTGACCGACTTGTTGTCTTTCATAAAGGAGTTAATTGGCAGTAATTTTGGAAGACAACATATTCAACCTTGAAAGATCTGCAAGACATCATATTCGACCTTTCTTCATGGTACCAAAGAGAACTGATTTTAAAAGTATAAATAGCCAAAGACATGATTTTTATTTACTAAGACAAATAAAGGTTAAAACTTTGAAGCTTTAAGCTACTAAAGATTAAATATGTAAGGAAGCAGACTGGCAATGGCAGGAACTGAAATTCAGAACACTAAAACAGCACCAAATCCAGCTTATAATAATTTCAACATCCAACTTGATTGGTTAACTAACATATTAGCTTATGAAGATTCAGATATACCACCACATAAATGACAAATTCACAGGAATAAAGGGAAAACTGACTTCACACGAATCCGAAGATCAGCACAAAGATTTGTACTTTTAACTCAAGGTTAAACCTTACATCGCTAGCAATTTAAAGAAAACTACAAACATATTTAGATGTAAAGAAAATAATTTATGAAAAAACAAAACAAAACTTTAACTCCAAACATTATATATCTCCAGGGACCAAAACTAAATTGCTTAAACAGTGAGCAAGCAAAGAGGAAAAGATCAAGGCTAAACAAAACGAAACGATACAAGAACAGAGCTAAAGCCATTTAAAAGTGTCGAGACATCACATAAATGAACAGAGTTAAAACTTTTAAAGCGTCTTTTAGACATAAACAGACCAAATAAGGTGAGAAACAAATGAACAGTAACACATATTAAATATAACTAAAAGAATCAAGCTAAAATGTATCTATATAAGCTGTAAGTTGTCATAATCAATACCGATAGAGGATATCAATAAAACAATAAGTCGGCATTTATTCTGACGACTTGTCAAGTCGGCGAAATATGTGCCAACTTATTTAAGAATATTTTTTTAGTAGACGGACACTCTGTTTGTCCGTTAAATTTTTCCATATATTCATTGTTATAAGTCGGCAGAAAAAATACCGATAGACCTATTTTTATTACATTTTAGTTCAACAATCCATTTTTGTTATCAATCAGTCTGAAGTAATCCAACCCATTTGGCGTCGGATTCGAGTTACAGTTACAGCTATAAGTTTAGTTACACCGGCCGTCACATTTTTCAGTTGGATTTTTAGTGTCCAAGTCAAGCACGTGAAATCTGTGATATCTCTTTTCATCATGTTTGCGAGTGTGTACAAATTTTATATGATCTTCATATTCCTAAAAATGCGAAAGTGAATATAGGGACCACTTGTCTTCATGAGAAGTCCCATTTTTTGGATCTTGAGGGTAATTATGATATTATGCAAGTGATGTTGATTTGTTATCACAATTTAATTTGTATATTGATTTGGATCTAGAAAGAGGTAAGAAATAAAAAATTTTAGATCTCATTTCAACCTACTGTATGTGAGCGTATTACATTTAAAAAAAGCTTTTACATTATAACATATATGTATCCTTTTTTTGGAGTAAACAGTATGCTCTCCAACATAGGATGGCTCATCTTGACTTTTGCAAGCTTGTCGCCTACTCCCATTGATCACATGACTATAATAGAGAAAATGTCACTTGGAACACAAATCATAGGTGATTTCCCTTTGAAGGCTGCTTGACATGATAGTGATAAGCAAAACAATTTCATCCAAGTCCTATGAACCTTCTTGAAAAAGCCTATGTAGATAAAAAGGAAGTAGGGTTTCTTTAGGCTACACCAACTAAACCTGGCCTTTTGGAAAAGAGGAAGGATAAATAACTAGTCCATACTAGCATGCGAGTCCATGTAAAGCACCAAACTTCTTGACTCATGCTTGAATATCATGTTTCGCTTCCACTTAATTTGACTCGTCTACCAAATTTTTTGGATTAGTCAAACACTCCAAGTTTGATATATTACACTTAACTCTCTTATATAGTTTTGCATTAACACTTAATTACCTCCCTGATAATTTGAGATACTACACTTAATCTCTTATTACGACACTTTTGTAACGATATACTTGAGCAGAACTTTGTATCCATCATTCTTAGCTTGCTTCAAATTGATTTGGATTAAAACGTTTACCATCTTATATGTATAACAATTCAATCTAAGGCTATTAATTCATGTCTTGAAGTGTTAGCGATAAATGAAAAAGCTACGGTCATAATATGTGTGGGTTGCTGATTAATTTTGAGCATGTTAAAATGGGATGAGTTTATAAATATACAGGTGATGAACATTAATTATCTCGTAGGTTAGATGAGTTTGAGATATGTTTGGTAAAGATGCATTAAACAATGGGTCATAATCTAACCCATCGAACTCTTACAAATTAAAGTTCTAATTTCTGTATTTGTATTCTCAATATTTGTTTAATAGGCTAATAATTATTTTTAGTCATGGTTATAAATAATAATATATTAAACTAAAACAGTTTTAAAAAAAAAATTAATTTACAAGGTTCTCATGGAGTGATTTGGGTTACACATCTAGCCAAATCACCAAAACTTTCAGATTATTCGAACTTGGAAACGTCAAAATAAGTTAAAATTAATAGTGTATGAATCATTGACTCCATCAAACTTAGAGCGGTTGGGCAGGAGATATTTTCACCCAACTTGCCCGCTGCTCAGATATTGAGCTCAAAGTGCATTTCGCTTTAGCTCGACTTCTTGATACAGTGCATAAAAATCATATGACTAATTGGTATAGTGCTAGAAATTATTGAAAGCAATGGCAGTTCTATGTCATTTCCTTGATTTGATTGAAGCACTTGGTCATCAAAGCAAAGGTATTCATTCCAACTTTCAAGTTCCCTGAACATTGCTTCCTCTTCCTTTTTTGTTTTCTTGTTTGCCTATTAGAAGATACATAATGGATAAGGGTAAAGTGTGAACTTTTTGTTTCTAATAGAGGCTCGCTCAAACCAAGAAGAAAAAGTTATAAAGGTTTTCAAGTACAATAATCAACATAGATGGCCATCGGCTGTAATTCCAAGTTCCTTATTATTAAAAAAAATACGGAGAAAGGTCAAATTTGCCCTATGCAAAATTCTTTCATAAAAGAATTCGTCTTTTTTCGATTTATTAGTTTTGTAATGATATTTTGCAACGGGTAGTTCCTACAAAGGGAAAAGGATCAAATTTACCCTATATTATACTTTTAATACAAAAATACTCTTAACGTTATCCAAATAATTTAGATATACCCTTCCTCCGTTAAGAGTGTCCAAGGTGGACATCCAATTCTACGTGTCATTAATAAATTAGTGAGATGGATGCCACATGACATGTCATCTCACTACCCAAACCCATTTTACCCCCTTACCCTCCACCTTTTCTACGAGTACCTCTTACTCCTCCACAATTTTCACCAGATCTCCACAATTCACTCATCCCTTCCCCTCATGGCATCAAATTATTCTTCAAATAAAAACCCTTCAAACTTCCATTAACACTAACCCAATACCACTCATCTTCCCAGACAACTCATATATATATATATATATAGAGACACACACACACACACTCAACATATTTTATTAGGTGTTATCAAGAAATTAAAGTATTTAAAATTATAACGGAAGGAAACCAAAATTCTATCTTATTTACCTAAGGTACTACACGCACTGCCGTTGAGTACATTTTACTAATCTTTTGAACGAAGCTTAAATGCTAAATAGTGGGAAAACCCATCAACAAATGTTATATATAAAATTGGAAAGTTCCTTATATTTATGAAAATAAGAAGATAGATCCCTCGAAATGCAACAACTAAACTCCTCCATCCGAATTGAAAATCTCAAGACTAAGTGTTTAGGCCTAAATTCAGCCGTTTAGGTAAAACAATTGAATTTATTAGAGGATCACAAATAATATAGTTAATACATAGGAAAAGTAAATAAATATTGAGAGAAAAGTAATAAGCAAGAAAGTAGTAATCTTATTCCTTGAGAATAGCCGAATTCAGTGTGAATCGCTTGATGTACTATACAATATAAGGATGAGTATTTATAGCTAAGAATTACCAATTCCTAATTATGGTAAAATACAAATACTAATAAGGCTCATGAGCCTATAAACTCAAGGCGGTGGTACATACAAAACTCTAACTGGGAGATTGTAAACGTTAAGACGGCGGGATGTATACCTTGCATCCTATGCCCGTACCAGCATAGCGGCCGTGACTTAGGGAGCAGGCATATATCCTCTGTACCAAGTGACTTATAGGCTAAGAGCCTGTTTGGGTGGGCTTAAAAGCAGCTTATTTTAAGTGGCTTATAAGTCAAAAAGTGACTTAAAAGCCACTTTTCGAGAAGTTAGGATTTCCTAACTTCTCAAAAGGTGGCTTTTAAGCAACTTATGGCTTACAAGTCAAAAAATTTTGAGGTCACCAAACATATATTAATGGGCTTATAAGCTTATAAGTCACTTTTAAGCTCACCCAAACGGGCTCTAAGTCTAATCTCGCCAGCTTATTCGTATCCCCGTAATAGTAGGTGGCGTAATTTTTTCCACACAGTCACTCCCCCCACTTGCTGAGTGCTGTCGTAAGCAGTCAAGAAGTGAAAGAGATATGCAAAAAGGATGTGAAGAGATATCTCACTGACTCCTTGAAACTCATAGTCTCTTTGACCGAGACCGACGCTTGATTTATTCGAGAACGCTTCGTGTCTTTATCTGATTGGTTGATGTTGATTCCATGCACCTTTCCGAGAACACCTTTTTCCGTGCTGAATCATTTCATATCCCCAAGTTATAATTATGTTTGATTGTTTCACACTTCATTCGTATCTTATTTCGCCTATAAATAGGGGCTTTATGATGGAGGAAAATCATAAACTCTTCTTCAGAAAAATATTCTACTTCTTCCAAAGTTTCCTTATGAAATAATAGCCTTTCTTCTTCAGGGATGTTTGCCTTTGATCCTGGTTTGATATTTCCAGAACAGCTCCTTCATTTAGAATGGATGGTGTATGGAAAAATTATAAGCAGAAAACCATCCACATTTTTCTTCTTCTGTTTCTCCATCCATGATTGGAAGAACGGAGTCTCCCAAGTCATGGAGTTTGATCGGGATACTAAGGACATTCTTCGGGATGTCTTCACCGTGGCATGTGCACTAATTACGGTACTCTCGTATTCTAACACGGAGGTTGCTGTGATATTCCTCTTGTCATACGGAGTTCCCCAGCAGAAGAATGCCAACCTAGCAGGACCTCTGTGTCTGCTCGTCTTTTGGCTCTATAGGATAAAAAGTCCAGAGATAGCGCCACTTGAACGAGGAGCGAGTATGCGATGGTATTCTCTCCTTCTCTGGGTGGTTGATATTCAACAAAATTCAACAGAACTGTGGCAGTCAGGGTTTTCGTATATCTCCGCCCTGTTCTGCGGTTCAGAGGTTTCGCCTGCTTTCGATCGTCTAAAGAATATGGGGAACATGGTGTTCCTGCGGCTGCTGATGGTTTCCATGTTGGTGTCTCTCCAAGAGATTCCAGATGAAACTCCCGGCCCACGTTCTGCTTCCTATGCCGTTCTACTGAGGAATTCCTCAGCTGGACTGATTTTTCGACTCCCATGGCATAAGATTGTAAAGATGTTGCTGCTCGGGGTATTATGTCGGTAATATCTTTTTCCGAATGCCGAGAGAAATTTTGATGCAAGAGCTACAATCCAGATGAAGAGTCTCCGGCCGTACAAATTTAGAGGAACTTACAGTTTTAGCCTTTTTAGTTTTTTTCTTGAACATATGTAATGAACAGTGTTGTATTCAAAAGGTTTGATTGTATATTATGAGACTACGAGCTGTTGATATTAATGAAATGATCGTTCATCAATATTTTATGAATACTTGCATAGTTACTTGTAGTGTAGTCAAGCAGGATATTTTGTGTGCCTTTCTGGGCTTGTAGTCAAGCAGGATATAAGCACTAGTTTGATTCATTAGTATTTGCTATTCCTAGCTTATTATTTGATTATTTTTTCATTTATTTTATATATGCATTATTTTATTCATATATTTTCGCTATTCCTAGCTTATTCTTCTTATATTGTGCTTCGATATTTTCTGTTCACCTAGGTTTCCCTTTGTTTTAATGTAGTATTGGTTTGATCATTGTGTTTGCATCTTATTCTCTTTGTTCTTGTTACAAAATACTTTTATTTAGCCGAGGGTCTATCAGAAACAACCTCTGCATCTTGGTGGGGGAAAGGTCTGCGTACATCCGACCCTCTCCACACCCCACTTGTGGTATAACACTGGGTACGTTGTTGATGTTGTTGTAATGGGACATCTTTCGCCCGTGATATGGAATGAGGCATTTTTTGCGTCCAAACATGAACGTCTGCACTTGTTTACTTGAGTATTTTAAGAATTTATGGCACTATGCGGGCGGACTTCCCTACCGGCATGTTGGTGCAATTTTGTTGAATTAACGATTTCAACTTACGAGGTAATGCCTGGTGGCTGAACTAGAAGTGATCTAGCTTTAAGCGAGTAGTTTAGCCTTCTTTCTGTAGCAAAAAGTGAATGTATTACTTCAACTTAAGTTGTACCGGGGCTATGAATATTTGGAACGTAGATGGATCTGATTGCAAAACTGACTAACTAGAATAGTAGTTTTATTAATAAAAGAGGGGGCACGAAGCCATTAAATAATTTAACAGAGGCGAAGCTGAGGGCTCGCGTAAAGTAACAAAAATAAAGAACGAGAAACAGAAAGGGAAAAATACATATCTCAAGTATGTGGGCTCAGTTAGCCTTTCAAGAGTAGTATTTCTTAAGCAAAGAAATGTTCCATTTATTTGGAATGGTCGTTCCCTTCATGTCTTCAAGAACGTACGCACCTTTCCCTGATATGCCTTGGACCCTGTAAGTTCTTTCCCAATTTGGGCCAACTTGCCAGCGACTGCCTCCTTGGTACTTTGAGTCACTTTGCGAAAAACCAAATCACCTATGCTGAGAGAGCGTAGATTGGTCTGTGCGTTGTAGTACTGCTCCACCCGTTTCTACTGGGCTTCCAAGCATATGATCTCTACTTCTCGGTGTTCATCCAGGACATTAAGTGAGGCTGCTAAAGCATCGTTATTTGATTCCTCTTCGATAAATGACCGTCACATGCTGGATTCCCCTATCTCTACGGGGATCATAGCATCAGTCTCTTATGTCAATGAAAATGGGGTCTCTCCTGTGCTGGCCTTAAACGTGGTACGGTATGCCCAGAGTACCCCTAGTAATTGCTCCGACCACTTTTCCTTGGCTTTCTTGAGCTGTTTTTTCAGGCTTTCCACTATTGTCTTGTTTGAAGACTCAGCTTGACTGTTGGTCGTAGGATGGTAAGGCGTGGAGGTTATTCTTTTTATCTCCCACTCTTCCAGGAAGGCGGTGATCCTGCCTCCTATAAATTGAGATTTGTTGTCGTAAGTGATTTCTGTCGGATTTCCGAAACGATGCATGATATTCTTCTAGATGAACTGTATCACCCCTGCTCCCAGATTCGGGCGCAGGCGGTTGCTTCAATCCATTTGGTGAAATAATCTGTCATGATAAGCAAAAATTTGACGCCTCCAGGTGCCTTGGGCATGGGCCCTACGATGTACATCCCCCATTTCAATGAAGGGCCATGGAGCTATTATTGAGTGCAGAAGCTCCGCTGCCTGATGAAGAATATGGGAGAATCTCTGACAACTGTCCCATGCTCGAACGAACCTCCTCGCGTCATTCTCTTGATTAATTTACGAGCTAGAGATCTTCCGCCGGAATGATTTCCACACTGCCTCTCGTAGATTTCTCTTACCACATAATCAAGTTGAGACGACCCTAGGCATTTAGCCAAAGGCCCACTGAACACTCGGCGGTAAAGTTCTCCATTGATCAGGCAGTAGCGAGCCGCTTAGGCTCTTAACCTCATGCTTTCTTTTCTGTCTTCTAGGAGAGTTCTTTTGTCCAGGTATTCAATGATCGGGTGTCGCCAATCCCATACGAGTCCTGCAACGTTGACTTCTTGGTGCTTGACATCTGCATAGGTTAACTCAATAACGGTTCCCGGGCTGTTTGTGTTCATATTTACAGCAGCTGCTAGACTGGCTAGGGCATCAGCCTCTATGTTCTCTTCCCTTGGTATCTGAGTAACCTTCTACTTTTGAAAAAATTTCAGACGCTTCTCCACCCTGGCTAAGTACTCATTCATACGAACGTCTTTGGCGGCGTAGGTGCCGGTTACCTGGTTGACCACCAGCTGAGAGTGTCTAAAGAGACTAATCTCCATGGCCCTTAATATGTGGGATAATTCAAGTGCTTGAATTATAGCTTCATATCCTGCTTCGTTGTTTGTAACCGGCGGACAGTTGATAGCCTTTTGAAATATGTTCTTAGTTGGGGACTTGATCACAAAACTGAGACCGTCCCCCTTGACATTTGAAGCACCGTCGGTGTGGATCACAAATTCCCCAGGGGTAACACCTTCCATCATCTTACATTCAATTTCGGCTTTCGGCATCATATCACACTGAAGTCAGCAACAAAATCCGCGAGGACCTGTCGCTTGATAGCCGTTCGCGGCTGATAAATAATATCATATTCTCCTAACTCTACGGCCCATTTTGCAAGCCACTCCAAAAACCTCAGATTTGTGCAAGATAGTTCGTAAAGGGAAAAAAGATACTACGATGATCGTATGACTCTGAAAATACGGTCACAACTTCCTTGCTGCCATTACCAATGCGAGCGCCTGCCTTTCAAGATGCTGATAACGGGTTTCAGCATCCAGGAGAGATTTGCTGACGAAGTATACTGGAGATTGTTGCTCATTCTCTTCTCGTACTAGAACAGCATTGACAGTGACTTCAGACATCACGAGGTACAACAGTAACGGTTCTCCCTCGCGTGGCTTGATTAGCAACTGGGGATTAGCCATATATTGTTTCAACTCTCAGAGCGCTTTGCTGTATTGCTCCATCTACTCAAAACTTTTATTCTTCTTCAGAATATTGAAGAACTAGTGACAGTTCTCCGAAGATCGTGAGATAAACCAGCTGAGCGCGGCTATCCGACCGTTCAGTCTCTTCACATCCACTTCGATTTTCAATACCGCAGGTTTGGCCTCAATTGCTTCGATCTTCGCGTGGTTGGCCTCTACCCCTCTGTTAGATATGATGAAACTGAGAAATATCCATGAGGTCACGCTGAAAGCATACTTTTCGGTGTTGAGCTTCATCCCGAACTTATCCAGGATGTCAAATGCTGCTTCTAAGTGGCCTATGTGATCTTTGGCGAACTCCGATTTGACCAACATATCGTTGATGTAGATCTCCATGGTTTTTCAAATATGCTCCTTGAACATTAGGTTCACCAATCTTTGATAGGTCGCTCCTGCATTATTTAATACAAAAGACATCACCCGACAATAGTAAATCCTCCTATATATGATAAAATGAGTCTTTTCTTGATCATCCAGACTCATGAAGATCTAATTGTATCCCGAGTATGTATCCAAGAAGTTGAGGTCTTCATGGTCTGTCGTTAAATCAATGAGTTGATCGATGTTAGAGCACAGGAAAGTGTCTTTGGGGCATGCTTTGTTCAGATCTATGAAGTCAGCACACATTCTCCACTTCCCGTTCTTCTTCGAGACCACTACAACGTTGGAAAGCCAATCGGGGTATTGGACCTCACGAACGGATCGATTGTTTAACAGCTTCTCGACCTCATCGTGGACTGCCAACCCTCTCTCACGATTGATCGATCGTTTCTTTTGCTTGACCGGTTTAAATCTTGGATCTACATTCAACTTGTGTGTAATGACGCTAGTTGATATTTTGGGCATGTCGGTTAGTGTCCAGGCGAAAATGCCTGACCAAACGCATAGGAAATTTGAAAACTCTTTCTTGGATTTAGTTGAGAGTTTGGCCCCCAGGTAAATTTTTTTTTCTGGGACCCTCTCATCGAAGATGATTGGGTCGAGGTTGTCGACTGTGGCTTTAGCGGTCTTCTCTTCATCGCCTGAGTATCGGGGCGTGACGGTTGGCTCCCGTGATCTAGTCCCTTCGTGCCCCTCAGACCCAAACGGTATACTGGTAACAAGGCAGGGGCTGAGCAGCTTGTGTAACTTCCTTCACTGATTTTTTACCTCTTTTTTTACAGCGCACATCATAGCCGTTACATAACAACTTTTGGACAACTTTTGCTCCCCCTCGAATCTCTTTCACTCCCCACAAAATAGGGTACTTGAGGACTTGATGAAGTGTAGATGGCACCACGCGTACATCGTAAATCCATGGTCTTCCCAAAATAATGTTATACGAGAGATCGCATATTATTACTTGGTAGGACATTACCTTCGTTACTCGGGGGAGGTGAACCTGGAGGAGTATCTCTCCCACCAACTTCTCGCTGGCGCTGTTGAAGCTGGTTAAGGTGTATGGGTTAGGAATTATCTGATGTTGCATCTCCATCTGGAAAACGACTTCCCAGTAAATGATGTTCGCACCGCTGCCCGGATTTATCAACACACGCTTGACTTGGGAATCATACACCTGTAGGGTGACAATCAGGGCATCATAGTGCAGATAGAAGAACTGTTGTATATCTCTGTCGTTGAATTTAATGGTATTTACACGAGGCCTCTTCGTTATCTCCTGGTGGACCTCAAAAAACCATGACGGTTCTAGAATCAGCACTATTAACTCCATGCCCCCCTAAGATGGTGTTGACAAGCTTTAGGGTATCCTGAGCTTCTAACGCTGCCTTGTTAGTTCTACTGCCAGACACAGATCCTTGATGAGATGTTGGCCTCGACGGTGAACAGAGGAACGTTTCTTCTTGACACCTGCTCATAATTTCAACCGTCGGCTGAGTTATGAGCAGTATGTCAAATCTTGATGATGGTGTACCGTCGCTACCGTCTGGTATAGCTGTATCTTTTGCTTTGTAAAATACGTATAATTGCCTGGGCTCTACGGTGGGTCCCAAAATGTTTAGGCCTAAATTCGGTTGTTTATGTAAAATAATTAAATTTATTAGAGGGTCACAAGCAATACAGTAAATACGCAGGAAAAATAAATAAATATTGAGAGAAAAGTAATAAGTAAGAAAGTAGTAATCTTATTCTTTGAGAATAGCCAGATTCGATGTGAATCGCTGGATGTACAATACAATGTAAGGATGGGTATTTATAGCTAAGATTTATCCAGTCCTAGTTATGGTAAAATACAAAGACTAATAAGGCTCATGGGTCTATAAACTCAAGGCGGTGGTATATACAAAATCCTAACTGGGAGATTGTAAACTATAAGGTGGCGGAATGTATACCTTGCAGCCTACGCCTGTACCGGCTTGGGAGCAGGTGTGTAAACTTTGTGCCCGGTGACTTATAGGCTAAGTCTAATCTCATCAGCTGGACGCGTATCGCCGTAATTGCTGGTGGCGTATTTTTACCTACATACTAAGAAGAACAAAATACATTTTTTAAGAAAACAAAATTTCCCATCTCAAATATAAAATCAAGAAAAATAATTGCAGCATAAACTGCAAAAATTAGATTAAGTGTTACATGAATCCAAAGAGATGAACTTCAGAAAAACAAACATGAAAACTGAATTAAATAGCAAATATGACAGATCGAGTAATCCATGGGGATCTCGCAATTTTAACTCTAAGTCTCGACACAAAAAATAATTAAAAAAGAAGAAGCCATTATTCATAACGAAATACTATGTTGGTAGAGTTAGCTTGGTTATTTCAACCGTAAACAATGTGGAAGTTGTTTCAGGAAGATGAATCGAATGAGATTTTTTACTGTTAATGAGAAGGATGAATGAATGTGCAAATGGTGCAAATGGTGGAGGAGAAGGAGGTACTGGAAGAAGAGGTGGAGTGTAAGTATAATGGATTTGGGTAGTGAGGTGACATGCCATGTGGCACCCATCTCACTAAATTATCAATGCCATATAGGATTGGACGTCCATCTTGCACACCCTTAATGGAGGAAGTGTATATCTGAATCATTTGGGTAAAGTTAAGGGTAGTTTTGTCACAAAAGTATAACGGATGGTAAATATGATCCTTTTTGCATAGTAGAGGGGCAAATTCAGTCTTTTCCGAAAAAGATACTCCCTTGTTTCGCAAAGTATAACATATATAGTTTGACTTGGACTGGAGTTTGAGAAATGGAGGAAGACCTTTGAAACTTGCGTCTAAATTAAGGCAAAGATAAATGTGTGGCTATATAACATCTCATTAAGGATAAAGTGATAAGTTCAAAATTAAATTATTTATAAATTTGAATTGTGTAAATTTTTTTGGAACAGAATAATAAGGAAATAATGCCATTTTTAATCGGAGGGAGTAGTATTGTGTTATTAACAATAAAAATAAACAGTAACGGAACATTTTGATCTCATTTTGCTCCCTGCCTTTTGGCTCATTTGCAAAAATATGACATGGGAAGCAATGGTTTGTCTTTTTGCCTGCGCTAAGAGATGGTTTGCAAAAATGCCCCTATTAAAATTTAATGAAAAAAATTCGGGGCCAAGACTTGCCTTTATATTTTTCCACTTTTCAACACTTATTCCTTCAAGTATTGGCAATAGGCAATACTTGCCGCACTTGGCCGTAAGTCTTGGCAAAAAGCCAAGACTTGCCATTGACCCCTGTTCGATTTGTCAACACTTGAACGACAAGTGTTGGCAAAAGGCAACACTTGCCGCACTTCGTCGTAAGTCTTGGCAATTGCCCCTTCCAGTTTTCCCTGCATTCTCGCCATATAATTTGAAGTATTGGCAAAACAACACTTGCCCCTGAAGTATAGCCAATTGCCAAGACTTATAAAATTTTTGTCTTGAAGTCTTGGCTCCAGACTAAATAAGTGCATTTTGCTATAACATTCCTTAGCACGGACAATTTTGTAAAACCACTCGTTATGGAGGGTATGAGGTAAAAATTTTTGCTGCCTTTTCCGGTTTAGGTTCAGTTACACTATGGCCTTCAATTAAAATTGGTATATCTACATTAGCCCATTTCAAAAGTTCAACTGGAATATAAGCTCCCATTTCTTAAAAAACTCGGAGTTATTTTTCAAATATTTCTTGAGAAATCATGTTTGGATATAGTTTTTGAGGGATTTTGGTGATTTTCTTTTTTAAAATTAAATTTCAAAAATCAAAAGTTGGTCAAGACCAATTTTTGGGGTTTTCTAAAAAAAGAAAAAAATTGTAACCCACAAAACTTCTACTATTTTTCAAGTAATTTATTTTAAATATAACTTCAACTTTCAAAAATTATTTTTCAACTCAATTTTAAATACTTATTTGTTCAAGTTTTGACCAAATCTATGTCCAAACGCTAGCTAACATACTTGACATACCTATCACTACTAAAAAAATACAGTTCTCCCACCACCACTGTGCGACCGAAAATCGGTCTGTGCAGTTGTGCGACCGATTTTCGGTCGCACAAACCATGGAAAAAATAAAATCAAAACGTGGTCGAAGTGGCGACCGATTGTGAGTCGCTGAAAAATTAATTTTTTTAGTCAAAGCTATGCGACCGAAAAATCGGTCGCATAGTCGGTCGCCTAAATCTGTATGAAAACGGGGCAACAGCCCTTTCTCCCCCATTTCAAAATTCCCAAAACCCATCCAATCCCTAAAAACCGAACCCCCCACCCCATAACCAACTATCCACCATTACATACCCCATATAACTTTAAATTACTACTCTATAATCTCCAACATAACATCTAACACAATCTACACCTACTAATTCAAGGTAAATTTCATTTTTTAGTAATTTTCGTTATTTTTTAAAAAACTAAAATAATGACTTTTTAATTCACTTTTTTTTTTTTTTGTAGTTATTGGGTGGATAGCACATTGGTGAATCATAGTTACATGCGATTGGATCCCAAACAAAGTTGAGGTATTTTTTTTTTTTGGTTTAATAATCCGAATTTATATATATATTTTTAAATAATTCGGCCTATATGTTGTCTACATGTTAGTTGTTAGTTATAATTGGTTTATTCTATATAATGTGATATCGAGTAAGTTGTTTTGGGTTGATGAACTTTAAATATAGGGTTGTGATGTTTGGGATTAATTATGGTAATTGTTGTGATTTGTTGGAATTGTTTGGTAGAGTTGTTTGCAATGTGTTGGTGCCTTGTCATGAGTTGTGGTGTTTGGGATAGTTGCTATGCATTTAAAGTTAGGGTTTTCGTATTGTTGTTTGCACTCTTCATGTTTGGAACATTTTATGCCTAAACCGGATAAATTGTATGCGTTTTGTATTGCATTGCTAATAGTAATTAATATGGAATTCAAACGGACCACCGGATATTAAAAAAAGGCTAGGATTATTAAAAATCGTACCTATTAGATTGTTCTCAAATTTTCAATTTTTGCGTAGATATTGACTTTAATGCACGTCGTTTGTGAATGGACAATAGACTTTTCCCCGGTCGGCGGGGGATAAGGCCTGAATTTGAAGAGGGTCTTCAGGAATTTGTTGCTTTAGCAAAAACAACCGAACTTTTTATAAGGCGTGGTACAATTAAGTGCCCCTGCATAAATTGCAAATTCTGCACCCTCCAAGATATAACGACCGCACAACTGCATCTGTTAGATAGGGGGTTTATGCCAGATTACTATATTTGGCGTTATCATGGAGAGCCGTGGGATTTGCAGGGGCACATTCAAATGCTTCAAAATATTCATGGCACTAGTAGTTCTCCGGTTTTGGAACCATACCGTAATGATTATAGAATGGATGATATGGTTCATGATGCTTTTGGTATGTACCCGGATAATGATCCCATGCAGCCGGGTACATCACAGCCTAACACTGAGCACATTCCCAATGCCGAGGCAAGTGAATTCTATAAAATGTTGGAGGAAGCAAGTCGTCCATTCCATGAGGGCTCGGTACATTCCAAGTTGTCTGTTGCTGTCAGATTGCAAAGTATCAAATCAGATTATAGTATTTCTCAAGCTGCTATGGATTCCATCATAGGCCTTATGAATGAACTAAAGCCGACTAACATGGACTTACCAACTTCTTATTACTTCACTAAGAAATTGGTTTCCTCATTAGGCCTTACTTCTCATAAGATTCATTGTTGTGTTAATGGTTGCATGTTATATTACAAGGATGATGCAGAGCTCGTGCAATGTAGATTTTGTGAGGAGACTCGATACAAGCCCGAGAAAAATAAAAAAAAGAAGCCGAAACCTGTTAAGTGGATGCATTACTTGCCGCTTATACCCAGGTTAAAGAGGTTGTATGCTTCGATGAGTTCTGCTCCTCACATGAGGTGGCATCATGAGCGGACCAGGCAGGCGGGTATTCTATCACACCCCTCAGATGGTGAGGCATGGAAACACTTTGATCAAGTGTATCCGTCATTTGCTAGCGAGCCGAGGAATGTAAGGTTGGGGCACTGTTCCGATGGCTTCACCCCTTTTGATGTCTCGTCTACGCCATATTCTTGTTGGCCCGTATTTGTCACACCATACAACCTGCCTCCCAGAATGTGCATGACCAGTCCATATCTTTTTTTGAATTGTATAATACCTGGTCCACATAACCCGAAAACTCGTATTGATGTTTATTTGCAGCCTTTGATTGATGAATTGCAGACACTTTGGCATGAAGGAGTGGAAACCTATGATGTATCAATGAAACAGAACTTCCAAATGCATGCTTCTTTGATGTGGACTATAAATGACTTTCCAGCTTATGGGATGCTGTCTGGCTGGTCAACTGCAGGGAAGCTAGCGTGCCCATACTGTATGGAAGATACAAAGGCCTTCACATTGAAAAATGGAGGTAAAGTGACATGAAAACATAGATAGTGACGAGCCATCCGAGGATGAAATTGCTAGTGACTATGAATCGGATGATGAAGTTGATTGAACCTATTTGTACTTTGTAGTTTAGTATTAATTACCTACTGTAATGTACATGTGAACATAATATGATTTATGTATTCTCATTTTCTGATTGTGATGTGCTTACTTAGTTGATAAATTTATTTATTCTCAGCACTTTAGATTGATGTATTCTCGTTATGTATTCACATTATATAGTTGATAAATCAATTTGAATGTTTCAACAGGGATGGACAAGTTATGCTCTAAAGTTTTTAGAAGAAGGTCGGGCAAGAGACCTGTGGGCGAGACTTCAGGTTCTGCGGGTGATGACAGTCAGACCTCACAGGTCCCGCATTCGCTGCCTACTGATGCCCCATCTAGTTATGATCCAGCTTTTTTCAGGCCCCCTGGCCCATATCAGGTACCACTTATTACCCCGTCTCAGTTACCTCTTGTATGGCAGTGGACATTCCCTAGCCTTGATTGTACTGAGACACAGGTCCCTCCCACACAGGGCGATCCCTCCCAGGCTGATGACAATCCTACTCAGCCCCCTGAATTCCCCTTAGATAGTTGTGACGGCCCACCGGATCAGCAGGAGCTCATGGTGTATGATCCGCATTCGCCTTATTACATTGGTGAGCCTGGCACTCGTGTAGAAGGCAGGATGATTATTTATCCCGAGGCGGATAAAGGGTAAGCTACCTAATTTATTAAGTTCTTATTTATTAAATAATTAGTTCCTACTTTAATTGCTAGTATTAGGAATAACTCTTGTTAATTTTTTTGTAGCTTTTGCCCAAGCGATGAGTCCAGTAAGGTACTGACTGCGTGCATGAGAGCGCACTGGAACCAGCCTTGGCGAAACTGGAGCGATGTGCCCCAGCAAGTAAAGAAGCAGATATTGGTAGATTTTGAGGTGATACATATGCATTTGGTTTAAAACTAATTGCAGTTTTTAAACCATGAATATGTTTAAAGAAAATATTTTGATATACTTTCAGGGCAAATGTATCTGGCATCAGGGTCTGGATTATAACATTCGTAACATCTTCCCCAAGAAATATGCTGCGTTATTCAAGGGAACATATTACAATGCGCGGCGTAAAGGTACAAGGCCCGGCTTCCTCGATGCTGCTCAGTGGGCGGAGCTGGATGAATATTGGCAGTCGCCCGAGTTCGAGGCGAAGAGCGAACAAGGCAAGGCTGCGCGAGCGTCGGAAAAGGGTGGATCGCTCCATACCGGTGGCTCAATTAGCGCGGCTACACAGAAGATGCGCTTGGTACAGTTATTTAATTGATTGATTATTTACTTGAACAGTTGATTTTTTGTCTAACATATTATGATTTTTAATTTGTAGGAAAAGAAAGAAAAGCGCATTATTCCCGTGCTCGAGCTGCACAAGATCAGGCATACAAAGGGTGCCAAGAAGGGCGGTGGAGAGTGGGTCGAGCCCCGCGCAAAAGAAGTTTGGGTAAGTTTGTAAAATTCGATCTTTAGTCGCGCCAATCCTTCAACGTTTAGTCTTTCTATTAACATCATTAATATATTTATGTTATTCAGGAAAAGGCTACAAAGGCTGTGGAAGAGTGGACATCGACTCAAGCATCGGACGCCGGAAGCAGCACCCCGGCTCCCTTGACGTTCGAGAAAGAAAAGCAAATATGGGTCGATACTGTTGGAGGGGTTAAGAAGGGGTCTGCCTATGGTCTTGGATCGCTATTTGCTTCGGATAAGCATAATGCTCGCTTTTTGGGCACTTCAGTTACTTCTTCTCCGTCGAGCTCCGTTGATCCTGCTGAAATGGCTCAAATGAGAGAGCAGATCGAACAGCTGTCGAGAGTAAATCAAGAAACGCAAGACATGATCAAAAAGCTCCTTGCCAAAAAGGAGAAGAAAAAATCGAGAAGAAAGCATAAGAGCAGGCATCGACGCAACTCCTCTTCCTCTTCTGAGTCCGGGTCTAGCTCTGCCTCGACCGTGTAGTCTTTTCTGAAAATGGATAACTGTCTGTGAAGCTTTATTATTAACAATTTCAGGATATAACTAATGTTGTTGGATGTTTTTGAAATGTTAGGTTTTATTGCGTTGTGTTTGAATTACTGTTTTTATTGTCGAAATGCAGTTTTCTGTTGATTCCATCTGGTTTTTGCTGTTGTTACTGCCTGAAAACAGGTTTTTTATTGCAGGTGTTTTCCAGTTTGGCGACCGACTTTCAGTCGCCAAATCAGTCGCACACAATATTTTTTTTACGACCAAGCAGGCGACCGAATATCGGTCGCATAGCGGTCACAGGTAATTCCCCCACCTTAGACCAAGTATGCGACCGATTGTCGGTCGCATAGTCTATGCGACCGATTTTCGGTCGCCTAAACGGTCAATTTTTCTATCCTATTATGCGACTGAAATTCGGTCGCATAGAGGTCAAAGTTTCGACCAATTTTCGGTCGCAGGGCTTTTTGTTACCATTAATTCTCTGACCACCCGTATCGGTCGCCGATCGGTCGACTTGGCGACCGATATGCGACCGATTGGGTGGTCGGAGAACTGTGTTTTTTTAGTAGTGTATCAAGATAAAAGAAAAGTTCAAAAGTTGACATAAAAAATTAGTGCTAGTGAAAATATTTAATTTTGTACAGCCATCCAATATTTCGAACACGCTGACACGAATAGTCCTCAAAATTTTTAGCTAATCACAAGTTCTTTTTTTCCTTACTGGAAAACTATTTGTTTCAAAGTGGATATTTTAACTTGTCAAAAATTAGAAACTTTAATCATTATATATTTATAGATGAGGAGACAGGTGATACGCCACATGTAAATTATTTAGTATTTTTCTCTAAGAATAAATTAGAGAAAGTTATAGAAAAAGAGAGTGGAATTGGATCCCATGTACGTAATTTGTTGTGGGGATTAGATCTTCGAGAGTTGCCTTATTTATGGAAGTGGTCATCTTAAAACACATTAAAAGGAGAGGTGAACACTAAATTTGAATCATCGAAAGTGCACACAATACAAAAATTTGTGGATGCAAAGTGAGATTCCTTAGGTTGAAGTCTCGGCATAAATGTGTCACATCTCCAGGATAACAGTATTTTTCAAAGGAATAAAAGAAAGTATAAAAAATAAAGCTAAAAGGTCGTAACGTAACCTTTTTAGCAGCAGTACTACTTGAATCAGGCAAAAGACGCACTTTGTTAAGTCAATTATTTGATAATAATATAAGCGCATAATGCAGGTAAGATTAAAAATTAAAATATTGAAGCTTGGTGAGCTTCTTTCTCGGAACTGGAATTTAGTGGTTCGTAAGTTTTTTTTACAAGGTGGTTTTGTCTAAAATGATGATGGATAAATAGGTTGTTTTGCTAAATTTTCAGTGATAAAAGTTAGTAAAATGATTTTTACAATTTTGGCAATTGAAACGCTAATGCCATCTTGAATCACATTTGAAACCGAATACCTTATTATTTGAGCATCAATGTGGTTCTAATTACCTTTCAAACTTAATTCCTAAAGGGGCCTAATTATCTCTATTCCAAAGTTCTGTTGTCTTTCATATTCTAACATATTGCGTCCACTAGCTTAGGAAAACCAAGAAGCCAGGAAATGAGCATAACGTGAACGTGGGATTCTTGGAATCTTTCCAACACTCGTTAATGTCTTATGTTTGATATACTTAAAGACAAAAACTATCCATTCTTCCATTATCTCTGTTTTTTTCTCCTCCAACTCCCTTCCACTATCTTTTATTTTTTCCATTCTCTTTCACATAATCTGACGAGAGAGATATTGAGCTACCATATCACCTAGTACTTTTTTTCCATCCTGTATCAACTACTACTACTATCAAAGCATGATTTTGGTGAACTCGAAAAGCTTAGGGGAAGAAAAATCTCTGTCAGCACTTCATTCAATGTTTGCCAATAATTAAAAAAAATGAATTACTAGCGAGTTCTCTCACAATGTGGCGGGGACAATAATCAATCCTGAGCATTTTTTTATGGAAAAATTATGCTGCATGAACAATGATAAATCAATTTAAGAAAAAGTAGCTATTTTTTTCATATTTGGTGCATATTTTATACATAATATTATTACATATTATGTGTATAATATGTACATAAATTATGCATCATGACTGTAGCGGGTATTTATGCAATTTTTCCTTTCTTTACTGGCCATCAACACTGTTGAAGGATGATTTTGATGAATGACAACGGACCTGGTACTGTGTGGACAATGAAAAGGTTCGCAGTTGAAGTTGAAGTTGAAGTTGAAGTCTAGAGGCTGTTCGAGTTAATGTTTGAGACCTAGTCGGAGAAGGAAAAGAGAACAGCTAAAGTTGAAGTTTCAATCTGACTTAAAGAAGGGAAGCAGAAGCGGTGCTAGAAGGAATAAGTTTCCTAGGCGTAAGAGGATTGAAGACTTATGCAAAACAACTTAGGTTTTAAATAAAGAAAACTTGTGTAACCTTATTAGAAACAGATTCCTAAATATAAAAGAAATTCCAAGCTAAGAAGGAAGAGGATTTCAATACCTCTATAAATATAAGTTATTTTGGCCAGAAAAAGTTACACACTCAAGAATTCTCAACAGAGCAAATTCTGTGCAAAAAATCATTCGTGAGAGCTATTGTGTGCAAGAACATAAGCAAGACAGCAGAACCTGACGGAGTAGGAGTTTCATAAGGTTTAGTCTGTTTTGTCTAGTTTCTATCATAGACTATTGAGTTGTAATCTATCAGCTTGTTTAGAAGCATAGAATTAAGATTACTTTTTGATAAGGTAGTTTCAACCTGACAGGTTAAGGTGTGGCTTGGAGCGTTCTATGTACTAGAAGGGCTAGTTCCTCGGTTGCATTGCGTTATAATCTAAAACTTGCTCAGTTTTTCTTGAGTGGAAAGTTTAAATTCAGAGAGTGTTGAGTCGTGGTTTTTGATCCTTTGAGCAAGGATTTTTTCACGTAAAAATCTCTGTGTCTTTATATTCCGCAAGTACTTTAAGTTTCAAAGATAGGTAAAACTAACAAGGAACCTGGTCCTTTGTGAGTTAGGCGATCAAAGTCAAGAGCAAGTTTTTAAGTTCGAAAATCGATAAAGACACTATTCACCACCTCTAGTGTCTTACAAGGATGCACCAGGTACAACAAGTGGTATCAGAGCGGGTTCGCTCATAAAAAGATTAACATTTTGAGAATAATCTGAATCATGAGTGCACCACCGATTATCACCGAAGGACAGTCTATCAACAAGCCTCCTCAGTTCAACGGTCAATACTACAAGTATTAGAAATTCAGGATGAAAACCTTTTTCGCAGGCAAAGAACTATCAAGTGTGGAAAATTACTACTAGTGGTCGTATGGTTCCCACAAAAATTGACTAGTCGGGGAATATGATCCAAAAGCCTGTAGAAGAATTGAATCAAGCAGATTTAAATGTACTTCAGATGAATGCTGAAGCCATGAAAATACTTCACTGTGGTTTAGGATTTAACGTGTATAAGTGGATTCCAAGATGTTTAACAGCAAAAGAACTATAGGATACTTTGGACACTATCTACGGTGGAGAACTAGAAAAGAATAGTAAAGTTTTGTTAAACAATTGGGTGTATCTGAGAGCGACACTGACTCAAGAGAAGAAGAAGAATCAGATGATGACTCTCCTTTTGCACTGATGGCTCTTGATGAAGAAACTCCCACTGATGACCTGCCTGAGGTAAGTCTCGATGACTTAAATTAAAACTTCCTACTTGTTCCTTAAGAGAGTTAAACATGTTTGCACTTACTTTAATCGAAGGTATTGAAAGTCTAAGGGATGAGAATGAACAATTGCTTTCTAAGAAGGACCATGTGATCTCAGTTGTGTCTGATTATAAAATTAAGAATAAAAATTTGGATGAAGGTAAAACTAAATTAGAAATTAAATCTGCATCTAGTAATGCTCAAGTTTTTCTACTTAAAAAAAAAGTCTCAGCCTTTGAACTTGAAAACCAGAACTTAAAGGAACAGGTACTCGATGAGCAAAAGAAAGTTTCAACGCTTGAACTTGAGAATCTTAAAACTGAAAAAGGCGTCTTGTAAGCAAGTAGTTAGTGAGGCTCAAATCAACCTTGAAACTGAGCTTAAAAGGAAAAATAAGGTTCTGCATCAGGAAACTGAGAAGAACCGAGTTCTTCAAGAAAATGTTGATAAGGCTAACTATGAACTTACCAGGCTCACTAAATGGAACAAGTCTTCAGAAGCTTTAAAATAATTGCATGAAAATCATAATAGAGGTAAAAATAGCTTAGGACTTAGGAAACCTTTACCGACCTGGAATCCTAATAGGAAGTGTGTAGGACTTCCCTGCAATAAACTTTACTTCCTTTGTGGAAAAACTGGCAATTATAGAAAAGAATGTGACATTGCAACAAAGGCAGTTAAAAGGAACCTTAAGTCAGTTTTACCTTATTGGGCTAGAAAAGATTTGATTCATCCATTCTATCAGAAAAAGGACCCAAACTTATTTGGGTTCCTGTCACTAACCCTTGATTCTGTTTTACAGGCTGGAGTGAGAAGGAACAACCCAAGCTGGACTCTTGATAGTGGATGTTCCAGGCACATGACAGGAGATAGGAGAAACTTTCGCTCACTCACAGTATTTCCAGGGGATAGTGTGGCTTTTGAGGAGGCAAAAATGGTGAAATTGTTGGTATTAGAAAGGCTGGGAGGTCCCTCAATCATGCAATTAAAAATGTACTTTGTGTTGATGGATTAAGGCATAACCTATTGAGACTCCCAACTATGTGATAAAGGAAATCAAGTTAGTTTTATGTCTGTAGGATGCACTGTGAAGAACCTGCAAACTGGTGAAGTAGTACTGGAAGGAAAATGAGCTAACAATGTATTACAAAGCTACGTTAGGTTCTCTTCTAGAAAATAATTTGACTTGTCTGAATGTACTTGAGAATGATGCATAACTGTGGCATAAGAGATTAGGACATGCAAGCCTAACTCAGTTGAATAAGTTGATGTCAAAGGATCTAGTTCGTGGATTGCCAAGCAAGAAGTTCGATAACATCAAGATCTGTGATGCTTGTCTAAGGAGGAAACATGTAAGATCTTCGTTCAATTCAAAGAAGGTGGTTAGTACTTCTAAACCACTTGAGCTGGTTCACATGGATTTGTGTGGGCCAATAAGGGTAAGGAGCAGAGGAGGCAAGAGGTTTGTGATGGTGATTGTGGATGACTACTCTAGATATATGTGGACCTTGTTTCTTAGATCCAAATATGAAGTGTATGACATGTTCGAGGACTGGGCAAATATTGTTCAAAAGAAACTAGGGTACCAACTTGTGTCTATTAGGACTGACCATGGAACTGAGTTTGAGAATGCTAAATTTACTGAGTACTGCAATAAATATGGTGTGGACCACAACTTCTCTGCACCAAGGACCCCTCAACAAAATGGAGTAGTTGAAAGGAAGAACAGGTCCTTAGAGGATATGGCTAGAACTATGTTGTTATCAAGCAGTTTGGAAAAGAACTTTTGGGCTGAAGTAGTTAACACCGCGTACTATTTACTGAATCGATGTTCTATCTGCACTTTATTAGTGAAACTCCCTATGAGCTGATAAGAGGTAGGAAACCCAATATTGCACATCTGAGAGCCTTTGGGTGCAACTGTTACGTGTACAATAATGGGAAGGAACCTTTGGGGAAGTTTGATGCTAGAGTGATGAGGCAATCTTCTTGGGATATTCGCTACAAAGCAAAGCTTATAAGGTGTTCAACAAAAAAACCTTGAGTGTGGAAGAAAGTGTGCATGTGGTATTTGATAAATCTGAAACTGTTGCAAATAGAGGAGAAAATGATGATCATGAAATTGGTTTGGCTAGAGAAGAACCTGCCGAAGACCCTGTGAGACTGGGAGAAGATAGAACTGACCAAAACGATGATAATGATCAGAATTAGGGGGAACAAGGAGACAATCAGATAGGGGGAACAGAAGAACCAGAAGAAGACAATACTAATGCAGTTGGTCCCTCTGGCAGTAATTCGTAGCAAATTCAACCTAGATCATGGAAACATCAAAGTTCCATCTACTGGAGAACCTTATCTCTGATCTCAATACTGAGAGTGTTACTAGAAGAGCCTTGAAGAACTTTTGTGCATTCTATGTGTTTCTTTTGGCCATAGAACTTAAGAATTTACGAGAAGTACTTGAGGATCCAGATTGGGTGATTTCTATGCAGGAGGAACTTCATCAGTTTGAACGTAGAAAGGTGTGGCACCTAGTTCCTTGACCTAAGGACATGTCCATCATTAGAACTAAATGGGTATTTAGAAACAAACTAGATGAACATGTCATAATGACAAGGAATAAAGCAAGTCTGGTGTTTTAAGGTTACAGTCAAGAAGAAAGGATATACTATGATGAAACCTTTGCACCTATTGCTAGAATAGAAGCCATTAGAATGCTGATAGCTTTTGAGTTTATATGGAATTCAAGCTGTATCAGATGGACGTTAAGAGTACATTCCTTAATGGTTATCTGAATGAAGAGGTGTATGTGGTTCAACCACCTGGTTTTGGAAGTTTAGAGTTTCCTGATTATGTCTATAAGCTTGACAAGGCACTATATAGGTTGAAACAGGCTCCTATGGCTTGGTAAGAAAGGTTGTCTGGGTTCTTATTGAAGAATGGATTTACTAGAGGTAAAATACACAACATTCTTTTTTTAGGAAGAAAGCCAAGGACTTGCTGATTGCTCAAGTATATATAGATGACATCATTTTTGGAGCTATAAATGAGAACCTTTGCAAGGAGTTTACTGACCTGATGGGCAGTAAGTTTGAGATGAGTATAATGGGTGAGCTGGATTTTTTCTTAGTCTTACAGATCAAACAAACTCAGGAAGGCATAATGATCCATCAGCAGAAGTACATCAAGGAGTTGTTAAAGAAATTTGATATGACGACTGCTAAGGACATGAGCACACCCATAGCCCCTAGAACTAAATTAGATCTGGATGAAACTGGTGCTTCTATTGATGAAGCTAAATACAGAGGAATAATTGGTACACTACTGCATTTCACATCAAGTCGTCCAAACATTGTGTATAGTATAGGGCAGGGCACAAGGTTTCAGTCTAAACCAAAGGAGTCACACTTAACAGCAGTTAAGAGAATCCTAAGATATTTGAAATGAACTCAAGATCTGTGCTTATGGTATCCAAGAGGTGGAAGTTTTGATCTAATTGGCTTTGCTGATGCTGACTATTTTGGTCACTTGGTTGATAGAAAAAGTACATCTGGGATGGCGACACACTTCCTAGGTCCTTGTCTTGTCTCATGGGCTACAAAGAAGTAGAATTCAGTAGCATTATCTATGGCAGAAGCTGAATATGTAGCAGCTGCTTTGTGTTGTTCACAGCTGTTATGGATCAAGCAGCAGTTGGAGGGCCTTGGAATCAAGTGTGGACCATTTCCAATCTTTTATGACAATACTAGTGCAGTCAATATAGCCGAGAACCTGGTCCAGCAAAAGAGAACAAAGCACATTGATATTAAGCATCACTTTTTAAGGGATAGTATTGAGAAATGCCTAATCACTATCAATTTTTGCAGGACTGAGGATGAAATTGCTGATATCTTCACTAAAGCTTCGAGCAGGTTACAATTTGAGAAAAACATGCTTGAGTTAAGGATGACCAAGATCAACTGAACGAAGCAACACTTAGTTCTCCTAATAATTGGCTAGAAAAGTTTCTTTGTTCAACCTAGCTTAACTTTGTTTAGTTGACTCTACTTTTGAAATTTAATTATTTTGCTTGCTAACCTGTTTGGAACCTGTTTTCATGACTTAGATGCTGGAAAATAATATTTTCAAGTAGAGGATAAATGCTTAAGAACCTGAAGCATGAATGTTCATGTACACATCCAATGTTACACGCTGAACGTATTATTGTGTCTTACGTGGCCAAAATTGTTGTCAGTTAATCATGAGTGTCGCCAGATTAGTTGTTAATTTTTAAAATTTTACATAGGACTTTTCAACATAATTATTACGTTAAGCTTTTTCAGATCCCATCCGCCCCTGTTTCACTTCCCGATATAACGCTAGATCTTCTCCATTCTCTTAAGTCATCAGAAGGAGTGTGATTCATTATTCATTGTTTCTATCATTACAACACCAAAGTTCTCTCTGGAAAACTCTCACTTTCTCTCTCTAAATCTCACAAACTCTCTCAACATGTCAACCACTTCCAAGAACACCGAAAACCCTACTTCTCCTAAACTCAAAATTTCTGAACTCAACCAAAAGGCAAAGCAACTTACGACAAGTCTTTCCGTAGTAGTGGCGAAGATATTTACGAAATTGAGACAGAAAAAAATTGCTAGTAGGGGCTATGAGTAAGATGAAAGCATTCTAAGTACTGTTGTGGTGGAAAAGTTTGAAACAAATCAAGACATCGTTCAAGTCGAAAAGGTAAACCCTAATGTTTCTACTGCTATAGTTAATCCTGTTAGTAATATAGCTTCTGAGCCTGTGGGAGAGTTAGGAGATAAGGTAGTTATTGAGGTGTTTGAAAAAGAAAAGGAGGTGATAGAAGTAGCTAAAGAAAATTCTGAACATGCTGTAAGTAAAGGTGATGAGAAGGTGTGCTAGGAACCTGCTCAGGAACCTGTTCCTGTGACAGTTCCTGAGAAGGAAGTAACTGTTGTTAGTAAGGGAGAGGAGAAATCTGCTAAACCTGCCAAGGAACCTGAAAAAGGACCTGGTTCATTCTCTGGTTCTGTGGTTGGTGATGATGCAAATCTGAGAGAAATAGATGACTATGAAGACGAGAATCTAGAAGGAGTAGGCTATACCGAACCCCTGAATGTTGTTTATCATGAGGGAAATGAGGATAATCTATGTCCTCAAGCTAGTGAGGATTCCTCCAGTGAAGCTGAAGTTGTGGTGGTAGATGAACAGAGAAAGGTGCTGAAAAGGCCTATGGTAGATGTTCAGTCTAAAGTTGCAAAGAAACGAAGGTTGGTAAAAGGAGGCGAAGGAGTGGGTAGTTCAAAAGTAGGTAGCACTGGATATTTTGATGATGTTGTAGGTGAATGTAGTAAAAAGGCTGGTAGTCATGCTAGAAGACCTGCAACTCATGGTTCTGTAAGGGAAAAACAGGAGAAGTCTATAGAAGAACCTTAAATTCGTGGAAAAGGTTCTAAAGTAAAACTTGTGATCGGTGATGATAAGCAAAGGAAGAAAATGAAAGTGGACTATTTCAGGGCAATGCCGTTGGTTAAGGGTAAGATTCTTGTCGACCTTGAACAAGATGGGATGACTCAGTTGGTGGAGAAACTGAGAACTCAAGGTTGGCTGAACCTGTTCAGTGACAGAACTATCAAGCTCTATGAGAAGGAGGTTCGTGAGTTTTACACTAACTACACTGTGAGTGAAGGAATAGCGACCACAATTGTGAAAGGTTTGGTGATATAGTTTAATTCTGAAGAACTAGGTGATATTTTAGGTGTTCCATCCCAAGGATACTATGAGTATATGAGGAATTCTTGGCTTGCTAGAGGTGATGGCGTGTTTGCCCTAGAAGTGTCCAGGAAGTTTGCTAGGAAGCCCAGATTGCCAAGGGCAACTCAGGTGAAAAAGAAGTCTATGGCCCCATTCCATCAATTGTTGTTTGAGTTTTTGCTGAAGAATGTGTTGCAGAGATCTGAGAGGATGAGTGAAGCTAATTTCCTCGATCTTACTTACATGGACCTAATTGATAGGAAGGTTCGTGTAATTCTGCCTGAATTGATAATCAAACTCATTGGTAGGGTTACTGATATGAGGTTTGGGAAACATGCTGTAGTGTATGGTTTTCTCTTGAGTAAAGTATTTCAGTTCTTTGGAGTACCTGTTGGTAGGTGGGTAGAACCGGATTATAACGACATGTTTGGGAGGAGCATATTGAGATCATGTGATTATAGACTTGATGGTGAACTTGCTGAGGAACCAATCAATTTGGATGAGGAACATAAGGAAGTGCCTGCTGCACGTGTAGACAGGAGATTGGAGGTATATTGGAGACAATTGGAGAGGCAGATTGAAGAGCTGGCATGCTGAATGGTAAGAATGCCAGACTGGACGCTGAGCTGGAACGTGAACGTTAAGGAAAAATGCGTCGTCTTTCCATATTGCTTGCACACTTTAAATTTCCCAACATTCCCCAATATTTTGAACCAGTCCCTTCCTCAGTCCCTTTAATAGGCTCTTGTTATTGGCCTGTTAAGACAATTAGTTACTTTTGGTTGGTAATATTTCAGATGTTATGTTTGAATATTTTGCCAGTTTGGTGCTATTAATGTTTAAATATCCCTACTGCTATTTGCTGGTGTTTATTGTCTGAAACATGTTCCTGAACTGAAAGGTTAGCTAGCTGCCCATGGCACTAGAGTTAAGGTAACTTAATTTAAGCTAAGCAGGTTCATGAAGTGTGAACTTTTCGATGATGCCAAAGGAGGGGGGGGGTTAGGATGTTGTTTTAGTTAAGTGTATATTTGTGACCTATTTTTACCTAACCGTTTTACCCTAGTTTATTGTTTAGTGTAGTGACTTATATATAAGTTCTTATGTTAATACCCTTAGTGAGACAACATTGTTTGTCATCATCAAAAAGAGAGAATTTTTTAAAGATTGATTTTGATGAATGACAACGGACCTGGTGCTATGTGGATGATGAAAAGGTTCACAGTTGAAGTTGAAGTCTAGAGGCTATTCGAGTTGATATTCGAGACCTAGTCGGAGAAGGAAAAGAGAACAGCTAAAGTTGAAGTTTCAATCCGACTTAAAGAAGGGAAGAAGAAGCGGCGCTGGAAGGAACAAGTTTCCTAGGCAGAAGAGGATTGAAGACTTAGGCAAAACAACTTAGGTTTTAAATAAAGAAAACTTGTCTAACCTTATTAGAAATGGATTCCTAAGTATAAAAGGAATTCCAAGCTAAGAAGGAAGAGGATTTCAGTACCTCTATAAATATAAGTTGTTTGGGCCAGAAAAAGTTACGCACTCAAGAATTCTCAACAGAGCAAATCGAGCAAAAAATCATTCGTGAGAGCTATTGTGTGCAAGAACAGAAACAAGATAGCAGAATTTGACGGAGTAGGAATTTCATAAGGTTTAGTCTGTTTTGTCTAGTTTCTGTTATAGGCTATTGAGTTGTAATCTGTCAACTTGTTTAGAAGCATAGAATTAAGATTATTTTTGGTGAGGTAGTTTCAACCTGACAAGCTAACGTGTAGGTTGGAAGGTTCTATGTACTAGAAGGGCTAGTTCCTCGGTTGCATTGCGTTATAATCTAAAACTTGCTCAGTTTTTCTTGAGCGGAAAGCTTAAATCCCAAGAGTGTTTGATCCCTTGAGCAAGGATTTTTCTACCTAAAAATCTCTGAGTCTTTACATTCCACAATTACTTTAAGTTTCAGAGATAGGTGAAACCTGCAAGGAACCTGGTTCTTTCTGAGTTAGGCAATCAAAGTCAAGAGCAAGTTTTAATGTTCAAAAATAGGGTAAGGATACTATTCACACCCTCTGGTGTCTTACAAGGGTGCATCAAGTGCAACAGCTACCAACACATACTTCGATTTTTTCCTTCAATTTTGATTCGCATTGCGATCTTTTTGGAATTAATAAGTCACAGCTTGAATCCACATCATTCAAGATACTAGGTCAACAAATGGTAACAAGCGGAATTTCACGTCCTAGAGAAATTTCAATATATAAATTAACTTATACTATGATTAAGTTTTTTTTTTAAATAAATTCTGAAGTCATTGTTATAGAGTAGAGAAACTCTTTCACTAGTAACTGCATTTCTCATTATATTTAATTTTTGCTATCAAATAAAATTGTTAAATTGCAAAAACTTTGGAAAGATGAAGTATTATATATTTGGGATCTACGACGAGGAAAAAAAGAACCTTATACGGCCTTTTACCAAATGAAACAATGTAACCGAGAATGGCAAAATAAGATCTCCAATTAGGTAGACTGCACGCATATGCAAGAAAATCAATCTCTTTTGTACAAAAACTCGTACTCCTTAAATATTTAAAAATCAGGACTAATTCTAGACTTCTAGTCTTTACAAAGTATGGTATTGATAGTTTTATTGAAAACGAAACATATTTTGCATGCCTCGACTTTCTATATTCAAATCTTTTTTAACTCCAAAGAGTAAATTTAATGGGTAAGAATTCAAGTTATAACCAAAACCGTCCCGAAAATGAAATTGCGTAGTTGAGGTTTACCATTTCAGATCCCCCCACCCTTATGCCCCCAAAATAAAAGCAAGTAAAATAAAGTTCAATATAACGCAAAAATGTAATTACGCTAGGGAGTCATGAAAGAATTTATGCTTTTAAAATAAGACAGACTACCTTCTACGACAAGTAAAGAAGCTTCCAAAAGTTCAAATGTCCCCTTCCCTTCTTTTCTCACGACGTAGTTCTTTTTTTAGATAAAGTTAAATGGGTCTAGGGGTCTTCTAAAGTGGGACAATGGATCATCGATATATCCTTTTGGGCAAAAGATATATAGTATCTTCCAATGCTGATAATTTGACCATATATATAATTTTCAATTATTGATCACAATATCAAAAACCACATTCATTGCTGTCTGATTTGTAGTCCAGTTTATCCGAGGTTCTTGCTTCTTCTACGTGCTTGCCAGTTACCAAGAACTTGCCTTCTGCGCTTTCAGGCTAAATAATTATTTTCCTTAAAGTTCGTTTCCTTATTGTATTCCCCAACCACTTGCAACATGAATAAATTTGTAAAGTTATGATACTAGTATCTTATATTTTACTAAATAAACCCCAAATTAAAAGATCTCCTATGCCAAGCTTTTGCACGGCATATGCATATAAGATAGGCCAGGGATCATACTTAATAATGTGCTTTTAAGGGCAATACAAACAAATCCGATAATAGTACAAAAAGATATCCAAAGGCTTTGTTTTTCTATATTTAAGGCATTAACTTTATGAATCGATGGAATAAATAATTTATACTATCAGATTATAAAACAATATTTGTCACAAAAGAATTTATACTATCAGATTATAAAACAATATTTGTCACAAAAGAAAAATTTCAAGGTCGCAAAAACTGTGACGGAAGAATAAACTGATCATCATATATAAGATCGTCACAAATTTATTACTGAACGTCCACATTGATGAATTATGTTAAAAAATCGTTACAAATCGTCATAAATGTTCCTAGATCACATAAGCTGTACGTACATTTGGGTCGTGAAGGTGAGCATTATATTGACTTCGGGAAATGCTGATATTTGCCGCCAGCAATTGCTAACTACTACTGGCCATGGCCACCCAATGGTCTGCTAAGAAAACATGTATATGGGAATGTGGGAAGAAACCAACTCCATCAACAAAGCATACTTTAATTTACCCCAAAAGGCAAAAAAGGCAGTATTATTTCATCACATAAAGCCTTAGAGGGGGACAATAGTTAGGGATGGAGTGGCCCTCCAAACATATATGTTTGTGTATTGACTATATTACAAGCTTTGTTATAAAGATCCCTTTGAGAAGACTAGCTATTCCACCACAATACTTTTATGATTTATCAAACAATAAAAGGAAAAAGTTATATAAGACATGACTTGTCTAAATGGTGCATGCATGCAAGAAAAAGTTATGTGCTGAAGGAACACGCAATTTCTCTAATAAAAAGGGCCAACAGACCAGCTCATTTAGTACTTAATTCTCTCAACCACACAACACAATATTGCATCTTACTCTCTAATATAACTCATTTTGCCTTTTCTTTTCTTCTTCTTCGATCTTCTTAGTCAAAAACACGAGTCCTGCAGTAACTAATGGAGAATTTTACAGCTTTTCAAAGAGTGAAACACGTAGGAGCTATGACTATGGCTGCTTTGTTTCTAGGAGGAAACATTATATTGTCTAAAGTTGCAGCAGATGATGGTATGACCATGAGAGTTATGGTTGCTTATAGGTGGCTCTTTGCTACTGCCTTTCTTGGTCCCATTGCTATCGTCGTCGAATGGTAAGTAATTAACGTGCTCAGTGCTCATCTTCGTCTTGCCTTGATTCAATAAAAATTCTTAAATAGGTAATGTCATAGTGTAAAAATAACATTACCTGGAAATATCTCGCGGCCTTTTAGTCGGATATCCGTTAAAATTGTACATCCCACAACTATTTCCGATGGCTCATCGAAATTGCTTTTTCCAATATAGAAATTTACATAAATCCAATAGTTATGGAGTAGTTTGAAGCTCATCACCTATACGGTTAAACTTTTCTTTTTTAACTTTTTCCCAAATGGTGGCTCCTATTTCTTTTTAAGTTTTTGAGAAAAACAAAATTAAGAGGATCTCGTGTGTATTTGTAGTTATTGCATGAAATAATAGGTAGTCAATTTAAAAAGTATAAGCAGTGATCATGAATACTCTTCATCACAATTCAAGCGACCAACAGAGATTTACGTTTTTAAATATTGGAAAGACAAAAACAGTTAGTGATACGTACTTCATAGCGCTGTTGAAAAATTATACGTAGATATGTTCATTGAAACGACTGTTGAAAAAGAACATTTGCCCTTAACTTCATGAGTTACGCTTTTAAACACGACGAATCTATGGCTCCACAACAGTGCATTTTCTTTTTTAACTCTTTTTTTAGTTAAAATACTCCTTTGCTTTTGTTTTCCCTCTTTTGTTATTGGTGACAGAATCATTGACTACATAAGACTTCTTGGACAAGTCAAGAGATTACTGACGGGATATTCTTACCCTACTATACTTGACTCTTATTTTTGTAGGAATAAACGGCCAAAACTCACTTGGACTGTCATTTTGCAAGCATTTCTATCAGGACTGCTAGGGTAAGTGATCAAGTCTTTCTTTTCAAATTTTCCTTAAATTGTTAAAGGGATTTCTTTTTTAGTTTGCTACATAAAAAACAATATCTGACAATAGTTACGAATAAAATTTTAAGAGGAGAACCATCATGACTCTTAAATTTTCGTGTAATAAGCCATTTGTTTAGTAGCATAAGCAGATTCTTAAAGTGGCAAAAATTCTAGATTTGACTAAAATGTGTTTGGGAATCGGGATAGAGACATAAACGTCTTCTCAAAGATAATATCTTTTATCCGACCAAAATAGATTGATCGTCCTTTTAATTTGATCTTTTATTCTTTTTATGCAGTTTTTTTAAATAGGAGTAGTATTTTCTAGTTTAATTAGATTCTCCTCTTGCCACCTTCCTGATAGTCATCTCAAATTCAAGTATATGTTTGGGTGAATTATTACGGAATATACTGATTTGGGCACAATAGTTTGGGTGAATTATGAAATATATGTTTTTGTTTCCATTTGTATTACGATTATCTACCTCAAATTTTTTTTAGATGTTTTTTCCATAGAGTAAAATGTTTTCCCATACTAATTGATCTTACTTCCAATGGTATTTCAGGGGGTCGCTGTTTTCAATTTTATTTTATACAAGTGTGATATTGACATCTGCTACATTTGCTACCGCAATATACAATCTTATCCCGGCTATGACGTTTGTCATAGCAGTCCTTCTCAGGTCGATATCCCTTTTAGTAATTCTTATGTTATGTATAGGTGTTTGGACATAGATATGGTTGAAGTTAGAAAAGATAAAGTTTTTAAAGTCGAAGTTGAAAAATTGTATTTAAAAGTTAAAAATTGTATTTGGACAAATATTTTATTTTAGATATTAAAGTTTAATGAGTAGAAAAAAATTCTTTAAAAACCTTGTACATTGAAAAATTCATTTTCAACTTTGAAGCACAAAAATGGTGCAATCGGATAAACAAAAATGTTTTGAAAAAAAAAAAAAAGAAGAAGAGAGAGAATGAAATAATTTAACCATTCAAAGAGAGGGAAAAAAAAAAAGGAAGAATTAATGCATCCACTGTGATTACATACTAATTCATCCAAAGTTAACTAACTAAAGTTAAAGTTTATTTCTATTTTATTGTTCGGATGCTTCAAAATTTGAGTAATATAGCAACATGAATTTCTACGATGACATTTAGTTTAATACTTTCTTTTCAAAAACATAAATATTATTATTCAGCTTCGAATAACGTAAAGCAGCACATGCATGTCATTTGACGTGATTTTAAATTCCTTTTAATGTTCATAGGTTCGAGAATTTATCATTCAATAAAGCAAGTGGGAAAGCTAAGGTGCTGGGGACTATTATATGTGTTGGTGGAGCAATGTTATTGACATTATACAAAGGTATAGAGGTCCACATGTGGCCTATCAAGATTAATTTGCTACATCATGCTAATGAAGCAACATCACATAACAAGTTAGTTGGTGAATCTGGCACCTTTGCTTTGGGAATTGTACTCGCCGTTACCTCTTGCATTTGTTATTCACTGTGGATAGTATTATTGGTAAGTATACCTCTCCTTTTTCGCTTTTTTATGTGTTTTCTATTAAATTGAGATTTGTAAACTTCTTTTGTGGCATTTGTTATCTTAACTGTATACGTGAAATTACTTGCGTTAGAACATTTATAGAGAATGATTGTTTATTCTTACTTGTATCAGTGAGAAGAACTATATTTTACTCATAAGGATAAGCAGACAGAGTAAATTAGTCAGGATATGCAGAATAAAGTATGTTTGCAAATTAGTCAGGATATGCAGAATAAAGTATGTAGGAGTGTCAAATTAGCTATAGGATTGGGTCATAATTTGCCCAAAATTTGCATGGGTCAACCTGCGTATGTTAATTTGAGCTAAATTATGGGTCATTTTCCAACTTGTCCATCTCAAAATTATTATTTATTTTGGTAAAAATTTCGCCCAGCAGCCACTTTTAACACTGGTATTTAGTTTGAGGCCACTATTTTCTTTGGTCTTACACTAGAGGCCACTTTTGGGTCTTTACTAAATAAATGTTGACTTAAGTTCTGATAGTTGACTGAAGTTCAGTCCATACGGCCCCTGGACTGAAGTTCCATCTCTTAAGGACTGAACTTTCAGTCTATATGGCCATAGACTGAACTTCAGTCCATGGTATGGCTATGGACTGAACTTCAGTCCATGGCCATGGACTGAAGTTCTATCTTAAGGACTGGACTGAACTTCAGTCCATATGGGCGTGGATTGAAATTCAATCTTTAAGGACTGAACTTCAATCCGGCCTCTGGACTGAAGTTCTATCTCTTTAAGCAAAAGTGGCCACAAACTAAATGTTTTGGTATTAGTGGCCTGTGCCCAAAGACCAGTGGCAAAAGTGGCCTTTCGTGCACTTAGCCCTTTATTTTGTTATAACTCTAGCTAATTTGTTGGGGAATTTTCAAAATAGACAGCCCACTACCCAAAATTACAAACAGAACGCCATATTTTGTTCATGCATAGCACCCATCTCTAAAATTACAAATTTTAGCACTCCTTCATAAAAAACACCCTAGCTACCAAATTTTCCCTTCCCCAGCCACTAAGCCACCGGCAAACACTTTCCCCCGCCAATGGTGTCATTATTATTTTGTATTTTACTGAATTTATGTTAGTTTATTGCGTCTAAATCATTGTTTTGGACAAGTTTATACACACAAATCTCCCTCTAAAAATTAAATTATACATGGGTCAACCTGCGTATGTTAATTTGAGCTAAATTATGGGTCATTTTCCAACTTGTCCATCTCAAAATTATTTTTTACTTTGTTATAACTTTAGGTAATTTGTTTAGTCATCAAATCAAACTAACAAACTTTTGTCTTATTTATCGTAATGGCTAATTCCTAAGCAATATCTAACCAGCAAAACGAACAAAATTTTACTTTTCTAAGTTTTGATAAGCAAACTTAATGGCCAAAATCTAGATAGGCCAGATTTATAGAAATAGGATACCTCATCACCAGTGTTAAACCTTTGTCCCCCTTAAAAAAGTGTTTTAACTTTTAGCCCCAACGGCATAACTTGAAAGTTGAAACGCTTACTGACGGATCCTCTGGACGTTAGTTAAAAGAGTCTTGGTGAGTCCTAGCAAATCGATACAAAAGCTAAAAGCTAAACACTTCTTCCGTAGGGCTAAAACTTACATACTAGCGGCCGCTATGACCACTCTGTGGAAATTTAAGCAAATTAGTCCAGGCTTTTAAATGAAACTCGATGGACATTGGGTTCCCCTTCGTAAAAATTTCGTTCATATACCAGTTTTGCCATTGGTCTTTGCTTTGAGACAATTTTTTTATTGGTTTTGCATGAGATGCCAACTTTTGGAACTTCAAAAGCCCACAAGGGTTGAAGTGTACGCATCTATGCTTAAAAGTTCAGCTTTTGCGGTTGAAATTAAACTTTATACCTTAGGCATGAAGTTCAACCCACAGGGACTAAACTTCAGTCCACAAGATTTGAACTTCAGCCCACAAGAATTGAAATTTCAAAAAGTGACATCTCATGTGAAATCACTAAAAAAAGTAGCCTCAAACCCAAGACTATTGGCTAAAGTGTCTATTCATGCACTTTGGCCTTTTCCTTCTACCTTTTTCCAATAAGTATGAATGTGCTGACAGGGTTCAAACTCTAGCAATTGGCGAAGCCTAGTTATCGTTTCATTGAGGAGACTATAGCTACAAGTATGATTTACAACAATTTACAACTCCTATAATTATGGAAAGATAAAAAATTTGATTCTATAGTTGATAAATGAAAGTATGCACTTAATTCTCTACCATTTTGGTTGCAGTTCTATTTCCTTGACTAACATTATTCTTTTGTTTGTGGTTTTTCTTTTGTTTGTAATAGGCAAAGGTAAGTAAAAACTATCCATGTCACTACTCAAGCACAGCCTTGATGAGCTTAATGGGGTCGATTCAGTCGGTCATATTTGCATTATGCTTCGACAGACAAAGTGCACAATGGAAGCTTGGTTGGGATAGAAGACTATTCGTTGTTGTCTATCTTGTAAGTCAAAATGTTAATCAAGTTGTCAAAATTGTAAAACTCGATCTATTATTAAATTTGTTATTGTTATTAGATAAATTTGATGTGAATAGTAATGTGTATTGTAATATGCAGGGAACTTTAGGGTCTGGAATCGTGGTAATTTTGATGACATGGTGCTCTCAGAAAAGAGGCCCATTATTTGTCTCGGTCTTCAACCCGTTAATACTTCTATTTGTGGCACTAGCTAGTTCGTTACTGCTTGATGAGACCCTATATCTTGGGAGGTACTTTAAATTCTTTTCTTCTCTCCTATCAAAATTTTGATTAATCCATTTAAGTTGTAGCTAATCTTTATTATGTTGAAAAAGCAGATGTAAGCTCTTGAAAGTTCTATGCTTAATTCATGAATATTTAGCTTCAACATACTTCGTTTATTACCATGTGAGCTCTAGTTGACTAGTTCTTATTTTTATTATTTTATTCATAAACATGAGTAATTAAATAAAACAGTATGAAATTGATGATTCATATAGTTGAGCTCGACTTGTTAGGAATTATGACATTATTCTTAGTTTGAGTAGTAATACTAGTAACAATAAAAATAATTATGTAATGTTTGGAACATAAAGGCATAGAACATAATGGCTGATGTATGATAGAAGTGGGGAAATCGAGAGGAAAACGTAACAGCAATCCACTTTATGTAGTATTAATTTTCTTTCCAATTAGTGATTTTTTTCCCCTCCCAACAAAATTTGTGATATGTCTTCTCATTGGGCTAACTTGTTGGTCCTGGACAGTGTGCTAGGTGGGTTTCTTATAATAATGGGCTTGTATGTGGTTCTATGGGGGAAAGGAAAAGATATGAAGGCTTCAAGATTTTTAGAATCAAAGGAATCCTTGCAGAAAAATGATTTAGAAGCTCCTCAAGATCAAGGTAACACCAGTCACTTATTACTTTTAGCAAGGTCGATTGAACTTTTGAATACTTCTAGCTTCTTGTTAATGATGAGCTACTCATAACTTTATCTTTTGTTTAATCATAGGGGGAAAATTTACAGGCTCTTCTTCCACAATAAAGCAAGAGATGACTCAGTAGGACTTGGAATGAGTTTCTTCCACAAAGTTCAAAGTGGCAACACCATTCAAATGAAGAAGAAAGTTCCACCTTGTTCATTAGATTTAAATGTGGAACTATCAATATATATTACCTAGCTACCTCAAATATGAAATTGTAACATGTAAGGCAATACGTATATCCATTAATTGGGCATTCGACTTCAACAGTAGAGACATGCTGATCATTGATAAGCCTTACAACATTATAGTGCAGTCAACTTGTACAATATTGTCAAATCTACAAGCTAAAGTTCGCTTGTTGATTAAATTAGATGCTGAATGAAACGGCTTAAGCAAAAAAGAGAAAAAAAAAAATCCTACTAGTACTCTCTCTCTCTCTCTCTCTCTTTTTGGAAAAAAAAAAAAAAAATTGGTTGGATATCAATCTTGAAAAGGGGGAGAAACAGGGCTGGATTAGTAGGAAAATGAGGCTAGTGTTTGTAAACTCGGGAGGACTTGCCCACCAAAGTAGGTTCTTTATTCTTAAAGGAGTGTATTAAATAAGAGAATATGTTAGTAAGGGTAAGTTTAGCAAATTACTATTTTTATATTTTTGATAAATAACTTAAATAATTATTACAAATAAACTAAGAGAGTTAATATAACTAGTATAAGTATCCGCGCTGCGCTATCAAAATCAAAAGAAGAGCGCGATCAAAATCAAAAGAAGTTAATTATAGAGAAGCAATATTATTTATAAGTTTATTTTTATAAGGGGTCCAACCAATATGCTCTAACCGAAAAGTCAAATATTAATTCAAAATCTTAAAACTCAACTAGTATTTGGCAACCTACAAAGTATTTATTTGGTTCAGACTTATCTTATCTAAGAAATGCTTGTTAAATTTTTTCTTTTTTCAGAAAATCCTATTAACTTATATACAGCATTTGAATGATACAAAAATAATAAATTACAGTATACTTATTTTTTTAAGCCTAACTAGTATAGTACCTGTGCGATGCGCGGTTAATACCAACAGAAAGTAATCGTAACAAATTTTAAATATCAAAAGTAACATTTATAAAATTTGAATATGATTTTGGTATTTTTCATCATGGCTCCCTAATTTTTTTCCTCTTTGGGTACGGTAGAAATTAACTGCCTAGACAATGGCCCAATAAGAAATTTAGGAACAATTAATGATATATTCATTCAAAATAAATAAAATCTAAAAACACAAATGATCATATAGTTTGTAATGCAAAGGACATGAATTGTAATAACACATAATATTTAGATGGAAAATAAGTTCAATAACGTCTTAATTAAATTACTAAAAACTTCTTTATACTGTATGTCTCTAGCTTTTTGTGGTTTCTCTGTCATCATCATAAACTAAGATCTTCGGTCCCTTTCAACCTGCCACCCACGAAAAATAAACATAAAGTTGTCCATGTGTAAACACTGATCTCTTAACTTCATATTTGGTATTTTTTGAATTTACAATTGTAATTTCATCCCAGAATTGTTCCCTCAATGATTATTAATTTTTTACAATTATATTGTTGAAGACGGACACAAATCAAGGATAGTAAATCTCATAACTTCTTCACTACTATATTTATTGTTTAGCTTTGAAGAGATCTAATACCCATCTACTATGCCTTTTTTTAAAAACATATTCAACATATATACACATACGCTATATTTTTTTGGATTTAATGTGTTGCATCAGCCTTCCTTCTTTTTATATCAACCTTTGCTAGTTCTACTATATTATTCTAGTGAATTCATAATTTTTATTTTTATTCTTATTCGTATATATAAAGAACCTAAAATCTGAATTTCCTATCATGTAAGCATGTCATCATAAGAAAAACCAAAATCTACTAACCTCACTAAACGTTGTGACATTGCCTATTTGCAATTTTCGAATATTATAATTTAGACTTTTAAAAACTTATCACTTGGTAATTGCACTAACTTTCCCTTTAAATACGCAATGCAAATGATATAACATATGAATATTATATCATTCATATGGTTTTAATGTCATATGGTTTTGATGCTTTTCAGTTCACAGAATTTCAATGCTCCTCAATTTATAGATCATCTCTTACAAATTTAAAAATGGATATAAACTTGGTATTGAAATGAACCCTTGAAAGGTCGCTAGTAGAGGTTATTGATATTTTCACTTTCATCTATCCATTTACTAAATATGTTTGTCGACTCAATTAAAATTGCTTCGATGGTAGTAAAGCTTTCTTGACAAATCCTTCATACAACCTCTCAAGTGAATTTTTTTTCCTTTCATAGCACTGTCAAGATAATTCGTACAAATACTATTCAATCAACTTTTTAATATTTATATAAACACTATTCAATCAACTTTTAAGTAGCAATGTGATATTCTATACTACCATATTTAAATATAGGACAATTGAAGACTGTATAAAGTTTGTCCATTCTCTTCTTTGGTAGTAGCTCTACCGTTGACGACATCTTTCTCATTTTCAAACAAATGTCTCATGTTAATATTGTATATATTGATTTATCTCGCATTATGGTATTTCTTCTTTCTTCCATAATTTGACAAGATCACATTTTTTTTGCATTATTTAACGACTATGAATAAATAAGCTATAAGCTTTCCTAGTTGTAGTATAATTTTCGTCATCACTGCCTTAATAGATCCTAGTTATCATCTTGTTTCTCTATACAATACTAACAACAAAAACATTATGGCATTACATGAAACCAATCACATAGAAATTGAATAATTTTACCTCAATAAAATAGACAATATATACAAATAATAGAATATGATATATTAACCACCACATATCAACATCAAGGAGTCATTTGGAAAAAAAACAAAATTGTAAAGATCAAAGTACCAAAATCTTAGAAGAAAGAGAAAGATAAATAGATGGATAAACTATTTTCTCCTGTTCCAACTTTGATTTTTCTGGTGTAGAGAGAACATAATTTAAAAAGAATTCAACCCCATAAGCATAGTGGTAAAATTTCATGCTTGTATAATTTATCCTGTCATAAAATATAAGTATATCTCAAAATCAAGACATAGAATTCAAAAATCTTGAATAGCATGTGCTTTATACGATTTAGTGACCATGGATCTGGACAATAAAATGCAACATAAGATTCTACTAAAACAAATGATGCAACACCAGTAATATAATTTTTTTTTGTATTAAATTCAAATTAAGTATAACGTAATATATAAATAATGTTGTAGTAAAAGAATAAGTTGCAACAAAAAATTACCAACTAACATTAATGATAAGTATAAGCAAAGAAATATGCAAACCTCTGCGATCAAAGAGTTCGAAATAGATGAGAAGAATCACAACAATGATACTTCTTAACTGAGAAATTTGATAAGAATAAAAAAAGGTAAATAAAGACAGACATTAGAAAAACAGAGATAATATATAGGATTATAGATTTAGATATATTACTAATTGTATTATAAGCTTAAAACTTATTTTCCTTTCTGGTTACTTAAATTCAAACTTAAGAAATGAAGAAAATATGAGTATACCTCCTGCTATAAGATGTGCCATCTATTTTATTGCTACAGAGGTATTTTTCTAAAATACTTTTTTTTATTCATATATCAAGGGTTCTTGACAACTCTTAAAAGATTACATTTATTGTGTATGTATATATATAGTTGAAAAATTAAGGGATCGTCTTTTTGAGGGAATTTGCAATCTGGTGTCAACATATTTTTGGTATCATTAAGCCTATGAAATAGTTTCTAGTACTTCTCAAAGTTGCTTCATATTAATACAAATTGGATGCAAAATTATTAAATAAATAATACACGCTCAAAATAAATAGAAAAGAAATGGCTCTCAAGGATTTTGGATTTACCTGAAAATGAAGTAACGACTAAAAGCTAAAGTGAACTTGCTTCAAGGGCAGTTCTGCATTCAGATCCTTAAAAATGAGACTCCACTATATGTATCAATGATACTCAACAAATCCTTAGTTACCTGTCAAATGAAAAATTATCAAATAATATTATCGTTCTTCATATGGAATTTGTTTAATGTCAAAATATCCATATAGATTATGTAGGTTATCAAAAGAAGATTATAAGTAGTGAGGTATCAAGCATTTCTTATCATCAAATAGACTTGTAAAACTATCTAAGATATTACTCATAACTTACATCCAAAAATTTATGAATCTAATGTTTTTTGTTAGAAGATAATATTGAAATATTACATTTTCTTATCATCAAATATAGACATGTTTTTATGGTATTTTAAAGTTGAAAATTCTGGAAAGAAGAACCAATAACGTATTCCAACACTTTAATTCATATCATGCTTCCTTTCAAGAAAATAATATTTCTAAAATCAAAGTGCATCTCTAAAATTCACTGTTCAAGATTTTTGCTTATCACTACCCTCATCTAGGTTTATTTCTATCTTCACCTTTATATGTGATTGCTACACAAAACACATTATTAAAACTTAATAGAAAAATATATTAAAGTTACTTATATGAAATTAAATAATAAAATTACATGTTGATGAAAAGAGACTTGTGAAACTTTTTAATGCTATATGAAGGAGAGACAATGTCTACTTTTTTTTTTTTTTTGGGTTAATACTGTCCAAACCCTCAACCTGCAGCAAAATGCATCTAAATCTTTTTTTTATTTTAAAAACCATGTTTAAACATAATATGAACATCATGTTTACCCATGCCTGCATGAAGGATAACCAATCATAATTATGCAACTTAGAATTCAAATAAAGAGCAGCAAGAAGAAAGTAAGAAAATGCTTATGCAAGTACAGATAAACAACGAATTCTTTCCCAAAGTATAAAATAAAATTCAAAGAGCGTGTTACAATATGGACTTTGGTAGGTATTCTTTATTCTTTGAGAAGGAAGGAGTTTTAGATCAAGTAGAAGTTTGTGAGGATGTGGATGAGGATTAATCAGTGGGAACCGTTTTTTGAATTTGGCTTTATGATATACAAATTCAAGTTAAACGTCGTCAACGACTTGGCTAAATTTTAGGACTCTAACGTGGATTATTCATGTGACATTATCATATTTGGAAAACTGAATGTTGCAATCATTTAGGAAAACCACACGATCTCCTAAACTACTGCATTTAGGAGAATATTTAGGAGGAGTTTATCTATGTAGAAGTTGTAACTTCTTCTAGATAAGATTAATTCAAAAACTCAACAACACGATTTGTAATTTTATTGTATTTTTTCAACTTAAATACTAACAACTAAATTCACTTCTCTATATAATAGTTTTTTTTTTTCCCTTTTTAAACTTTTTATTTATGACTTTTTATTCTTTAATTTGTTAAACCTATCTATTGCTTTGAAAATTATTTCTATTTTTTTACTCAAAGTTATTCTTAAAATTTTAATTCAAATTTCTAAAATAACTAAAATAACTACACCTAATTAAAATCTAACTTATTTACCTAAAATTTCCAAGTGGCTTCCTTCTACTTTGACACTTGACTACTTTTCATAGGCTTACTATCCTCCTTTTAATATAATGTAGATATAGATATAGATATAGATAAAATTTATTTATTTATTATTGTTTTCTTTTAGAAATATTTTACAGATATTAATTCAAATCTATATTGATAGTTAGACTTGTGCCGCTTGTAAATTTAAAACTTAACTATATTTCAAATTATATAACTAATAACTAATTTTTTGTCCTAAATTTGCCAAATGGTATTTTTCTAGGCTACCAGTTGGCTATTTTTAATAGGCTACTACATTCCTTTTAATATATATATATATATATATATATATATATATATATATACCCGCGTGATGCGCGGTCTATATTAAAGAATACAAATCACAAAAATTGGGTTCATTTAAAATATTTTAATAAATTATTTTAAAATATAAAAATATTAAGAATAGCAATTAGTAATTGTAATTTATAGTCTAGTAAAAGTATTTGAAAATTTTTAATTAGATTATATAAAATAATTCAAAATAAAAAACTAAGCACATTCCTTAACTTTTGTATGCTACTCTCTGTTTAGTATAATCTGAATAATTAGATTTATATTACTATTGAAATAAATTTTTATATTTTAAAACTTTTCCATTCATTATTTAAATAATCATAATATATTGTATACAATTTTTTTACAATATATTATTTTTATTTAATAAATACCCTCACATTATATGTATACTTAATTCTTATTAAAGACCTTCAAATTTATCTAACATTCATTAAAAATATTAAACAACTTGCTCATGTTATGTTCAGAGCGCATGAATAGAACTATTACTATGACATGGTTTGATGGCCGAATTGACGGATAAATTATTTTATCACTTGGCAAATATGAGTGTTATCCAATTCATTTCATTCCTATAGATAAAAAAACTCAATTGTTCTAATCAATAAAGTATGACCAAATACAGTATATAATATGTAATAAATGGAGTTAATGTGATTTTAACTTTGAAAAAATAAAATAATATTGTTATGTTTAATGATTCCCTATTATGGATAATCAATTGCCTTGTATATTATTGACCGAGAGATATTATATACTTACAATAAAGACATAAGAATTAGTTGTGTGCTAATCAAGTCCAATAGCCAATTAAACAAATAGAGACTATTTTTATATTATAAAGTAGTTAAAAAATGATAATATTATTAATTAGAACTTCACTTCTCGTTGAAAGGCAAGATCTCTCTAACCTATAATATCCAGTGATATTAATATCTGTTATGATCATTGTCAATTTGATATAAAATTTACCAGGCATGAACTTTATATTTCTAACAGAGAATTATTTTTCAAACATGCAAGATTACTTCTACCAATGATTACAATTCAAAAAATTGTTATAGTTCAACTCAAATCGATTGATCCTTTTTGCTTAAATCTAATCCAAGAATTCAATTCAACTCAATTCATTTGAGTTTGAATCCACAACGACAGCCAATTCTATTAGTTTTTGATCGATTATTTCTGAAACAATAATTCAATTATGAGCAAAATAAAAGTAGCATAAGATAATCAAACACATAACAGTAAAAATAAGCCACTCATTACTTACTAAGTGAAGTATAAGAATAAAATTATCTTCCATAAAATGCAGTCCAATCTCAGAAACCTTTACTTCCCCAAACATACATGACCATTTTCACTCTTCCACCTTACCTTCAATACTCTTCGTAAATATTCCAGTAACCAATACATGTCTTGTGTATTGAAAAATGGGATTTCTACGTAAATAGCCCACAATATTTCATATTAATAAGTCATTTAGCACTAACATAATATAGCCACAATATTTATATTTAAAATTTAATTTATAATTAAAATATCAAATATAATAGATTGATATTTTGTATATATACCTTCTATACACATATATATATTTGTCGTATATTTTTTAAATATTTATATCATCAAATTATATTTAATAAATATGTTAGGAAAAGAAAGAAATGACAAAATATGGTTACAAAAAGTGGATAAGGGTTGGGAATGGTTATGTGGGGTAAAAATCCCTTGAAAAATCAGACAACATTGAAAGTTCATATGTATATTTTAGTAATCAAACTATAATTGTAAAGCTAAAATAAAATGATAATGTACAATCTAGTTGTGGAATAATTAGTCTATAATTGTTGAAAACCTCAGAGCCAATCAATTAACTTGCCGCTACGTCAAGAAATGTTAATGATTTGAAAAAAAAAAGGGGACACTAACTAAACTAAATAAAGATTTTGAAAAGGCCATGCACAATGCCAAAATGATGAATCCTTGAAATAGTGATGGTGATTGATAATCCATCGAGCTCTTCTTGAATGTAAAAATTCAACTAGCAAAGTTTCTAAACTTATTATCCTCTTCTTATATAAATATAGATATAGGTAATAATTACAATATAGATAAATATAAATTCAAATATCTTATATTTTTATTTAAATTCAAATATTATCATTCAATTAAAAATCAAATTAAAAACTTAAAGATTTTTATCCTTCAAAATCAAAACCTAATTCAAACTCTTTTAATCTCATTTAATTTTCAAATTCACAAACTTTATCTAACCAAAGCGTTTATATTAAAAGAAACAATCAGGTTATTGCTTATATTTTTTTTTTTTCAATTTACTATCTGTACCCTAAAAATTTTAGTTAAACAAAAGGACATTTACCTGATTAGTTAACTCATTTTCGTATGAAAATATGCCGAAATAACTGGAATAAAATTTGAACTTACATATTCTATTATAATACTTATCTATTTGGGTTCAGTCATCATCATATTAATCTTTCGTAAAAAATAGAAAAGTAGAAAAGAGATAATAATAAATACGAATATGAATGATATTGTAAACCCATAGAAATAATATTTGAGATAAACTTTTGAGATTTGGTATTGACAAAAGAAGGTTTCTTTACCTCAAATATTGATTCTTCTCGTGTCAATTTCTTCATATTTGTCCATGTATATTGGCACAGCTTTCCTCCAACGAATGAACATGAAAGAAGTGACGACTTTCAATTCTGTAAACAAAAAATTATGTAAATAGTTTAGTCAAAATTTTAAAAATATATAAACGACATGCGAATGAAAAGAAAATTACAAAGGAGAAATAATTAGCTTTGTGAATGAATGATACTTTGAGTTTGAGGTTATTAAATAGGGAAAAGAAACGAGGTAGATAAAACTTTATCTTTATAATAAATGTTTAATTTGAATTTAAAAGTTTATCTTTTAATTTAAACTTTTGGTCTTTCAACTAAAACTCAAAATAAGATAACATGAGTAGTTTTGCTTTTGAAAAATCTTTTTATGCTTATTTTAATGTTTTCTCGTTTAAAAAGATGTTTCCCCATGTATGACTCTTAATTCGAATTTGATAATGTGATACAAATCTATACAACTTCTTCCACAACAATGCCGATATGTCATTATCTACAAATTAGTTGATCTTTTCTACACATAAATGGAATGATTATTTTAATTGAAATAAAAAAGTTATTTCTAAATACAGAGTTTAAAATGAATACTACAGAATTAGTTACAATTTTCAAGTAACTCTTTTATTAAAATCTTTTTCAATATAACTCTAATCAAATAAAGATCACGCAAGTTAAAATGGATAAATTTATCATCATATTTTAATAATTTTTCAATAAAATATGGTCTTATAAATTGAAAATGGTAATGTGGTTATTGTAATCAATTAATTACTTAATTAAAGTAACAATAATATTCTACCGTTCTAGTTCTACAGTGAGTATCTTATAATTTATCTTTTCTTCATTCAATTCAAATTAAAAAAACTCAATTTTTCTTCAAATAAAATTCAAACAATCAATATTTACTGCTATATTTTATTCAAATTCAAAAAAAAATTAATTAAATTTATCTTTTAAAAAATATTTACTATATTTTCATTTGAATTTAAAAATATCATTAAGATAAAGTAATAGGTTTATCTTTCAAAAACTATTTACTATCTTTTTATTTGGCTAAGAGAAAGACTTATTAAAAAAAATATATTTCAATTTAAGATAATGGACAAATATTTTGTCTTAAATATTTCCCTAACTACTATCCTAACTAATGTAACCACTACTCTCCTTTTATATATATATATATATATATATATATATATATATATATATATATATATATATATATATATATATATATATATATATGAAGGACGGTCGCTTAATTATCATTAAATTTTATTATATTTTATGGTATTTTTGTTCACTTCGCTTCTTTGGAAAAACAAGATCAAAGAGTCAAAAACTCAAAATTGTCCTACTCCTATCAAACTAGAAACACAATCGATGTTATGCTATTAATAAGTCTACTAATCTGTAGTGAAGTGTCTTCCTTGACATGGCACTTTCGATTGGCTCATCTCAACCATATTTTAAGCACGTGAAGGGTCTCGATCTAGAACCGGTCAAGTTGGGTCACATACTAAGGGTGTCCACCGGCCCGGTTCCGGTGCGACTGTACCGGTCCGGTGCTATGTTTAAAAAAAAAAAACCGTCACCGGTCCGGTCCCGGTCCGGTGCACCGGTGCAGTTGCACCAATGCCGGATCGGAACCGGAACCGGCAAACGGATATTCTGCCGGTCTCGGTCCGGTGCGATCCGGCTCGGTTCGGTTCGTTAAATTTTTTTTTTTTGTTTTAAATTATATTTTTTATTATTTAAAATAGATGGAAAAAAAATATTGGTAGACTAAAATCTAAATAAACAACACAAAACACACATATTATTCAACAATACACACAGTACATTATGTTGGAAAATGGAAATGCATAATTAGAAAATAAAAACATGAAAATAGACTAGAAATTAGAAAATACAGAAATTTTCAACTTCAGCGACTCAACACTCAATTATCACGTGGTTGCAGATATATTCCACCACCACGAGCTGCCCATTCGGGGGCATGATGGTTTTCTAAGTGGCTCTTAAACTTCATTGTCCCTCAATTAGTATTTGATCCATCTTCCCAATTCCAAAATCTCTGACAAAGAGTACATTGAGCTTTGCCGGTATCATTATTTTTTGTGATAAATTCCCAAACTTCGGATCGTTTAGTTCTTCTTGGACCACCAGACGGACCTGCTACATTAGCACCTTGAACTTGATTAGCATTATTTGCATTTGCAGCCATGTTGATAGAAAATTTAATAAAATAGCCTTTTGTTAGAAATTTTTTAAGAGAAATGAATAGAAAATATTGAATTGTGATTAATTTGATGAAATATGGGAGTATTTATAGGAAAAATAGGTAGGGGAGGGTGTAGGGGCGTTTATGGGTGTGGGGGTGGGAAAAATAGCCGTTTATGGCCGTTGCCAACGGCTATTTTTCAAAATGGAGCGGATTTGGACAATGTTTGCAGTGGGCCGGTCCGGTCCGGCCCGGTTTTGTCGTTTTTTTGTTTTTTGGTTATTTGTTTTGTTTAAATTTTAGTTTTATGTAATAACTTATATATAATACTAGTAATCTAGTATTAAAATATTAACTATTATGTAATGTAGTATTTTAGTATTATAAAAGTATAATTGAGTATTTTTTTCAAACTTAGTAATCTAGTATAATGTAAGTAAATTGTTATTTTCTCAAACTTAATACTAAGTTAGTAGTATAATAGTATTTAGTATTTAGTCTTTAGTATTTTAGTATTTTAGTTTTTAGTATTTAGTATTTAATATTTAATTTTTAGTTTTTAGTATTTTAGTATTTAGTATTTAGTATTGAATTGCAAAGAGGTAACTTAATAGCAAAGGATAATTGAGAATATAACAAAGGATTTACTTAATAGCAAGGCGTAACGCATTTTATTGAATAATGCTTCTGCATCGGCTACTTGATCTTCTGCAAATCCAAAATTTTTTCGCTCCGATCTAATCCAATCTCTGAATAATACGGCCGTCTCCATTGCTTCTTCCTTCAATGAATGTCTATGATCTCCAATTTGTAATCTTCCTTGGCTAAACGCGCTTTCTGAAGCAACAGATGATGCTTGAATAGTTAGAATATCCCGCGCCATTTTTGCTAAAATTGAAAACTGTGCTTGTTGATCCTTCCAAAATGGCAGTAGTTCCTCGCTTCCAAAATAATCAACTTCCTTGCAAGCATGAAGTAAATAAACATCAAGCTCGTTGAACCCTCCGCTGCTACTCGAATGCCTGCTAGAAAGCCTTTGATTAAGGCTGGAAAAACTTCCCAATCTGGTTGCAGGTCTTTTGGGAGCCTGCGTTGAACTTGATCCAGCTCCACTTGGAACACTTGGAACAACATTATCGGCTGCACTCCTATACCTTTCATAAATCCGTTGGCAATCTACAATTACCTGCGCACAAACTGTTTCTACACTTGGTGTTTCTTCATCAGTAATTCTCAAATTCCGATAAATTTCTCTAATGAGCATTTCCGTATTAAAACGTTTAAAACATGAATGTAATACAGATGCAATGTAATAAAGTGGTGGAATCGGAAAAAAATATTTTTTAAATTTTTCAATCATTGCTTCTACCGCAACTTCATAACCAGGCACTAATCTATAATCGTTAAGTAATTCTGCTATTCTAGCTATAAAATACAACATGGTAGTGATTGTAGGATAATATTGACCGGAAAATTCTTTAGTAGCATAAAAAAACTTTGCTAAAAAAAGAAGAAGACGCTCAACATTTTGCCAATCAACTTCTTCTAGTGATACACTTCAGCTACTTTGCGATTAAAATAATTAGTAATAGGCACTCGTAAATTGTAAGCAACAGTCAAAGAGTCATATACAGTGTTCCACCTAGTTGAAACTTCCTTGGGAACTCTTCTAGGACCTATACCTTCTTTCACACACTCTACTTGAAAGTCCCTCCATCTATCCGGTTTTTTAGATTTAAAAATATAACTAATTGCGAGTCTAACCTTCATAATAGTAGGATCAAATAACTTAAGGCCATCTTTTACAACTAAATTATATATATGACATGCACATCTAACATGAAACAATTCTTCAAAAGGGGAATGCAATGCGGGTATTAACTTAGTAATAGCATAATCATTGTTTGCAGCATTATCAAGAGTTATACTTAAAATTTTATCACTAAGAAAATACACCTTACAAATATCCGAAACTTCTCCCTTAATAAATGCTCCCGTGTGTGGTTCATCGACAGCAGAATATGCTAAAATTCTTTTTTGCATTACCCAGTTAAGATCTATCCAATGACAAGTAACTGTTAAATACTCATACACATTAACACCACGACCCAAATCAGTAGTAAGACAAACTCTACAATCAAAGTGATAAAATATATATCGTAAATATTGTCTATATTCATTTTTAAATTTTATAATATCAGTTCTAACCGTAGTTTTTGGAAAACCTTGAAAAGATGGATTATATACGGTTTGAATATAACGAATAAAACCTTGACAAGAAGCAAATGTAAAAGGTAAGCAGTCTACCGCAATCATTTTTGCCATTTGTTCCCTATCTTTCTTTTTATCATAATGCATGAGCCCCCCCGTCACTGGGTTAATTTCCTGTTGGACTCCACTACCTTGCGATGGAGCCATTCTATTCCCTGAACGAGGGCCACCCGGCCTCCTTTCCCATTCATCCTTATGATGGTTTTCTAAGTGTGTTCTCAACTTTCCCGTCCCACTATTATGGCTGCCGGTTTTAAAATCCCAAACTTTTACACAAATATTACATTTAGCTTTCTGAGCCGCAACATTTTTAGTCATAAATTTCCACACATCCGATCTTTTGGATCGTGCATATCGTTCTCTACTAGGAGGCATAGGTGGTAATTCAGTTTCTTCAGGTTCACCTTGAAATTGACTAGTGGGTGTTTCATCTAAATTAGCCCCTTCGGTATTATCTTCATATTGTGTCTCTAACATATCATTATCTAGTGGTTGATCAAAATTTATATCATGCAAAAATTGCGAGTCATCTTCCTGAGTAAAATCATCTAGAAGAGAAGGAGCGCTAGAAGTACCAACTGGTCTTTTACCTAAAGCACGACACGTCTATCATCCCCCCCCCCCCTCGGTTAGAAGCACGTGATCTACGACCACTACCCGTAATTGATCTCCAAATTCCAGACATTTTTATAATTACTAAAATATGCTTCAAATAAATTACTAAAATATGCTACAAACAATAATATTGCACAAAAATAAAATAGATAATAAAAAGTAAGAACGAGTTTACTTGATATCGTGAACTTAGAATGTAGAACTTAGGAAGTGAAAGTTGAAACTTGACCGGAACCGCACCGAACAATATTTTCAGTTTACTCCAAATATTTTTTTGTAATGCAATTTAGCAAATAGCCTTTGTAGAAATAAGAGAGATTGATAGAGATTTAGAGAGAATATTAGAGAAATTATGAATAAATTGATGAAAAATGATGGTATTTATAGAAAAAATAGGTTGGGGGAGGGGGTGTATGGGGGCGCCTAGGGGGGTGGGGGGGGGCAAAAATAGCAGTTTTTGGCCGTTGGGCCAACGGCTGTGCGTGAAATAGCCGTTGCCCAACGGCTATTTTTTGCTAAAGCCCATCAGCTTCTACCGGTCCGGTCTGGTCCGGTCCGGATCGGTTTCGGTCCACTTTGGTCCGGTTCATCCGGTCCATTTTGGTGGTATCGAATCGAAAACGGGATGTGTTTTTTTTTTTTTTTATATTTGGCCCGGTTTGCGCCGGTCCGGTCCGGCCCGGTGCAAACCGGGCTATTAGACGGCCTTTATCACATACCACAGACAACATAGATGGGATGGTTTACATGGAGGACGAAGTAAGAATCTGATTGAGCCACGTGTCTTTCATACGAAATCCACCCTTTTGAAATGTGCAAGGGTTTTGTATTATATATTGATCCATGTTATAAATTGGGTCAATCACTCTCACATGAGTTAATAAAAAATGAAGTATTATGTAGAATACATGGTTTACGGTGTATTATTAGTTAAAAATACTAGTATAGGTACTTTGTGGCGACAAACTGTTATTTGTGGAGTTGATTTAATTGAACAAAACTTATGGTCCACAATTGTTGGATTAAACTTGATATTAATTTTTGTAAAACACCATTGTTTTTTCTTTCTTTTGTCAATTAAAAGAATACACTAAATATCCTTACTCATATTCCAAATCTTTCTCTTCCATCTTCGCTCACACTTATTTTTAACATTCGTCCAGTAAATAAGTAGAACATGACTAAAGTAAAAAAATTAGAGTAGAGATCGAATATGGAGTGCAAATCTTAACCAAGAAAAAAACTTTTAGGTAATTTCTTTTTATCAATTTAAACTTACTTGCCTAAAGTTGCTCAATATTTGTATTAGTGAGTGATAGCACTTAGCAGTTGCAAAGTGATACAATAATCTAGACAGATACCACTATTATCCAGCAACTAAAATAGAAACAAAAAATAAACAAGTCCAAGTTGCTACGGCAAACGCTACCACAAGGAAAAGATAGACATCTCTTGGCAAAAAGGCACTCTTATGAGTTACTCCTATGTCTTGGCACCTCTCCTTCATAAAAGGCTTAAATTAAAAGACCAATACCTTTATAGCACATTTACATTGAGCTCCATCTTGATTGGTCCCATGGCCACAAAGCTTGTTGTGAAGCCTCAAATCACAGTTTCCCATCTGTCTCCTCCAATACCAAACACCATTGAAATCTTGAGAAATCAAACTTTCTCAGCCACTAATTGTCGAATAAATTTTAAGAAGATTTCAAGACTTGGACAAAGGACCATTTCTCTAACCAAAGCTGCACAAAACCAACAGAATGTTGAGGTTTCAGAATCAGATTTCAGAACTGCTTCTCAAATCAAGATTGACCTCTATGATGCACTTCAAGGTATTGATTTCATTTACTTCTTTCTACCTGTAACCCCCCTACCCCTCGTCCTCACCCCACCTCCCAGCATCCTCTGCCCCGGCCCCTGCATCTCTATTTTTCTCTGTTATTATAATTTATGTTTTATAATAAGATACATTTAATATTACTGGTCCCACTAGTCTAGATTTGTATATTCATTAAAGGCGAAGTGCATATCTATTTATATATTTCTTCGTTTTGGACTTGGTAGCTGAGGTAAGTAATTAGTAACTTAGCTTTCAATAGTTACAATACTTGTGATCGTTTTAAGACTGTAAGTGAATTTGCTGTACTAGTTTTCATGTTAGCAGGTGATATGTGCTCTGCTGTTTATATAGTCTGTTTACTAGAATTGCTTAGGTTTATTTAAAAAAAAAAAACATTTAACTGCACACGATATTTACATTAAACCAACTAATGCAGTATTTGTACTATGAGCTCTGTAATTTATAGCTCTGTGAACACATGTTTAGGAACGAATAGAGGAATATTTGGAGTGTCAACTGAGAAGAAATCTGAAATTGAAGAGCTGGTCAAACAACTGGAGTCTCAAAATCCAACTCCTGAACCAACCTTATCTCTAGATAAGGTGATGTGGTAGTATGCCAATACCATAAAGCTTTTCTATTAATTGCTGTACATTTTTGACAAAATTAAAATAAGCAAAATGAAACTCTTGGAATATGAGTAGGTGGCTGGAAGTTGGAAGCTTGTATACAGTACTATAAGCATTACAGGATCAAAAAGAACAAAACTTGGATTAAGAGATTTCATTACACTGGGAGATTTATTTCAGAATATTGATATTTCTGAGGTATGTGTTTCACAAGATGCTTTAAACTTTTTTTTTTTTTTTTTTAAATTTTAAATTCCTTGGGCATATATACAATTTTGTCATCTTTGATCTTTTCATATTTTCTGGCATAACCAAAAAAAAAAATCTTAAAATTCCATTGGGACCACTGCAGTATATTTTTGAAGTTGCAATTAGAGGTGAATCTATGATTTAAGCTAGCATTCAGACATGATTTGGTTGAAACTTGAAAACTTTAAGGTTTTGAAATTGAGTTGAAAAATAGTTTTTGGAGTGTTTGGACATACATTTCACTTGAAGAAAAGTTGAAGTTTTGTGAGTGGCAAAAATAAAATTCCAAAACTCCCAAATACTGGTTGAGACCAGTTTTTGAGAATTTGAAGATTTTATTTCAAAATTTAGACAAATTGTATAAACAAACAAAAATTTAATTTGAAATATTATCCTAAATTTTGGTCCCAAGTTTTATAAATAAACGGTCCTAAATTTTATGTGTTCAATGTCCTTTAAAGTTTCTGACACTTGACTCCCTGCACTTCTAAATTATAGGTTCAAAATCTAATAATTGTTTTAAGTTTTGTGTTTTTTTCATATATATATATATAGAGAGAGAGAGAGAGAGTATATATGTCCCATAGTTCAAAAGCTACATCTCCATGCAACATGATACATGACATCAATACATCATATTATATAGTAGTATATGTTAGTTAATGTCATTTTCGACTAAATCAAACATTTTGATAAATGGAGGGGAAAGCTGTCAATGTGATCAAGTTTAATGCCAGAGGGTTTAGTTTATTGAGTGGAGAGTTACGGATTGAAGCCTCCTTCAAGATTGCATCCAAATCAGTTGAGATTTCTCTGCCCCACTTTTTTTGTTTTCCCATAAAATTGATAGGAATATTCATTTTATTTTTGTTAATTTCCATTTTTTATGTAATTCTTTCTTCCAATGTAGAGAGTTGACATTTTCTACAACAGTTCTGCAATCACACCAGACCAGGTATGAATTTAGTACTTTCTTCATTGCAAAACAATACTAACTTTGTCCAAAGCGAGCCTTTTTATGAAATTGATACTACCACATCAATTACCTTTGGAAAAAAAAAAATACACCAAACAACAGTAGTTTATCGAGTAGTTTATCATGGTCAATTGATGAAATTGGAGTAAAAATGTGAATCTATCACTTAAGTCAAATGGCAACGACGTGAGTAAAACATGTGTCATATAGTATCTATTATTTAATGCAAAAATGGATATAAATAACTTTTTATTACAATCATGACACTCTTTTTGGACGGAGGTATTATATATTTTAGTTTATACACTCTTTTTCCAAAAAGAAAGGCTAATAAAATTTTATGTTGAAATTGGAACAGTTGATGAACGTATTTCAGAAAAACTACGATCTTCTTCTTGGCATCTTCAATCCTGAGGGCTGGCTTGAGATTACGTATCCTTTATTTGTTGATTAGTTTAAGCCCTGAGCTTAGCAAAACTCCTTTTTTTTTTCTTAATTAGGATAAAAGAAGAAAAAGATTCATAAATAGTTTTGTTTAAAGGTTGAAGATAAACCATCAAATTGTTAACTTCACTCAAGAGTTTCTTTTAGCGGCTGAATAGTGATTTTTATATTAATTTCCAAAAGGCCCTAATATTTAACAAATTAAACATTACAAGAACCATCAATGCGACTAACTAGAGAGAGTTTTTTCCGTGTTGTGATGTAAAAATCTATTTACATCTCTAGCTGAGCTGATTAGCTGGAATAGGGAGGGTGTATCATGGAAGAGACAACAAAAAGGCCCAAAATTGTTGTCATCCTTAGGTATTGGATAAGGAGAAATTTGTAGTTCTTAATTTGTTTAAACGTGACAGCGTAATTTGCCTTTGATGATTGATGGATATCTTAATGAAGTCCTAATTTACTTAGTGCTTGAGGAAAGATCTATTATCCTTAACCTGGAAATGCAGATATATTGATGAGAATTTGAGGATAGGCAGAGATGACAAGGGCAACATTTTTGTCTTGGAGAGATCACAGGAGGATAAACCTTAGGATTCATGTTGTAAGATTAACATATTCACATGCCATTTTCCCCTTATTCATATGTAAATTCTAATATACCCCTTCCAACATAGAAGAAATAATTCCACTTATTGGCTATGTTGTCACAATAAAGTAATATGGAAAAAGTGATCATCTCCCTTAGTTCTAACACAGAATAGATTTTTCTTAATCAGTCTGAAGTTTCCTTTTGCTGATCAAGTAATCTTTGAAATGTCAAAATCATGGTCTACACTGCGAACAAGGAAGGGATGCAATATAGATTCAACGGTCTGGGTACTTTTTATACGAATTATGCATACTTTTTCCATGTGCACCGAGTCGTTTAAAGCAGCTTACGAAAAATGTACTTCTTAACTTGAAAAAATGTTATATATCAATTGAAAAAAAAAAAAAAAAAAGTCAAAGAAAAGGAAACAGAAGAAGAGGCAAAGAAAAAATAAATAAACAAGTGAAAAAGGACAAGCAGATTCCGGTCCGAATGTTCACGGGTTGCACCCAACATGCCGGAAAACACTCGGGGTCATTTGGTTTGTGGTTTATTCCTTGAGATTTATAACATAGAGATTATTTAAGCTATCATTACTAACATAGGTGTGTTCTAAATGTTAGAGAATGCACTTGTTCCATATTGATTGTGCAAGCATATTCAAAGGAGTTTATAATTTTCAAATTCTAACTAGACGGTGAACTTTGTTACTTGGGGAAGAGGGTAATAGAAATAGATGAAAATTTAGAGTGAGAAATTCTATTCTATCTCTTATGAACTCATACAAAGTAAAGTGAGGAATATGAGATATTTATAGAACTTCACTGACTATCTAACCGTAGTTTTAACTAACTCTAACTGTGATGATTAACTAACCAACTAAATCCACAAGCTGACTCGCTTGGATTAAATAACTAACTTTCTATTTACAGTTTTGTTATGCTTCAGCTCCACGCCCCTCCTAAAGTTGATGGTTTGAAGATATCCCTTAATCCCAGCTTGGCCACTAAGAGTCTATTTAGCCAAGCTTCTGAAAACTGCTTATTTTGAAAATAACTTTTGTTCAAAAGTGCTTTTCGTAAAAGTACTTCTGAAAAGAGTAGCACTTTATGTTTAGCCAACTCATTTGTAAAGCACTTTTGTCCATAGTTGAGTACTCCCTCCATTCAACTTGATGTGTCATAGTTTGACTTGGTACGATATTTAAGAAATAAAGAAAGATTTTTGAAATTTGTGGTCTAAAATAATACATAGATGTTTGTATGGTTGTAAATCATTTCATTAATGACAAAACTGTAATTTTGAAGTTAAATTGTTACCAAATTTAGAATGCTGCAATTCTTTTTTTAACATACTAATAAGAAAATATTGTCACATAATTTGAAATGGAGGGAGTAGTAATTTGTGTTTGGCCAAGCTTTTGAAAAAGTATTTTGAAGTGTTAAATTATGAGTAAGGCTATGTAAATATTCACTTTATTATTCTTACACAATCAATGTCTATATGTTTGGTTCTTTCATGGAATATAGGATTTGGTGCAATTTCAAGAGAAATTTTGATATCACAGTAGAGGTCTATTGTGATACACATGTACTCCAAGATCTCTGAACAATCCTACTAGCCAAGTAGATTCATTATTGTCGAGGTTGTGCTTCTAAACTATGCTTCAACTGAACTTCTAGAAATAGTTTCTGCTTTTTTTTATTTCAAGGAGATCAGAGCTCCTCCAAATTAATCGAATATTCTGTAACTGATCTCCTAGTTTGTACCAGCCCAATCAGAGTCACAAAATGCAATTATTCTTCCTGGGCTATTAGACGGTATTAACATGCCTAGTTCGAGTGCATTTTTCAAGTATCTAACCACCTTGAGAGCTGCTTTCCAGTATGCTTGCTTAGGCATATGCATAAACTGGTTGAGTACCTGCACTATGAATGCAATATCAACTATTATCATAATGAGGTATAGTAACCTTCCCAGTAGTCTTCGATACTTTCCGACATCCTTGAGTACTTCATCTATATGCTCATTTGAAATATTGTCAGACTTGTTGTGCTTTCATATGAATTGATCATAGTCCACTGATGTGAGCTTAGTATTGACATCAAGAGGAGTTTCTGAAGGTTTTGCTCCATTGAAGAAGAACTTGAGTTCTCCTAAATCTTTCATTTTGAATTCAAGCTTCAAATCATTTTTGGTCTTTAGAATCAACTCTGAGCTGCTGCCTGTGACCAATAGATCATCAACATATACCAGGACAATTATAAGCTCATTCTTGACTCTCTTTGTGAAGGAGTGAATAATCAAAATGACTACAGTTAGTTTTTCACAAATTTAGATCCATCTACGATCCAACTATTCATAACCCATGCCATATACAAGTTGAAGTATACACCCATTTTCCGTGACAAAAGTAGGGTACACTACTCGCTTAGAGCTAGACCACGTCTAACTCAGCCACCAGGCATTAATCGAGGGTTAAACTCGCTATATTAATAATTGCACCTACACGCTGATGGGGAAGCATGTCCGCGTAGTACCAAAAAATATTAAATACTCGAATAACTAAGCTAAGACGTTTTATCTCAGAATGCAAAAGGATCGTTACCACACGGGCTAAAGTCGTCCCATTGTGGGTGCAAACAGCCATCTACCACGGGTGCAACCTAGCCGCCGTTTATCAGTACACAAAGAACGTAATTTCTCAAGGCAGACACACTGACACACGTTCTTAAATAACTAGAACAGTCATGACAACTGGAAGCCATATAATACTAAGGTGCAAACTCCCATAGAGGCATATCTTAGTATTACTTATTATTTACGACGAAAATTAAAACACGTCACAAACAAAGGAACAAGTAATTTAAGTTAATACGCCACAAAACGGGTCCAAAATTTACGTTAAACATCCGCATACGCGGATAAATGTCTAATCACCAGATGCATTAAAAAAAGCACCAAATGGAGGGGGATTTTCATTCCTCTCTCGGGGGACCTTGACATATGTGAAGGGCGATTTGAAGGCCTCCACATCCTGCTTATACTTGCAGACTTCACCAACCAGCGCCTTCTCCAAATTCCTGCTCTTCAGAACTGATGCGTGATAGGCATCACGAGTGGTCTACTGCTCACCGTTCAACTCCTCAGCCTTCTCCACAAAGGGCTGCAACCTGGCTACTTGTCTACATAGAGCATCAGCCTCATCAACCAAATTGGCTTCTAAGCCTCCCCGGCGGAGTATCTCATGATACACCATCAATCCCTGGGTAATGGTAGGAACATGAGTTTGGTAAATGAAAAATAATGTTGAACTTGACACGGTGGTGGCAGGGAACTTACCCGAAGGGAGCATCCGGTGGCGACCTCAAGCAGTTCGTGACTGCTATAGCCAGAGAGTTGTTCTTGTTCTACAGGGTCGATCAGTTTAGTGGTATGGTCTGTTAAAATCTGTGGAGTCTTCATCAGGTTAACCCCCGTAGCAATAGGGATTACAACCTCTTGAGCTCCACCTACGGGTTCATACACGACCTCTACGACAACTTCTTTGCCAGGGCGCCGCTGAAATGAGTCAGAGCCCTCAGGAGTCGGAGCAGCGACAACATGTTCTAAATATAAACAGATGGTGTCATCCATTATTTCAAGAAAACGAAGCCTAAACCTAGAAATTGTGGATCAGAAGGTATGGCTGGAAGCAAGACATCATCCTCCACACTAGCTTCTTCCTCGGCTATGGGAGTCTCTTCGATCAGATGTTTACTCTTTCGTGAAGAAGAACCAGCTTCAATAACAGTAGACAGGGTTGTTTCAATAGCCTCGGACACGAGCACTCGGGGGACTTCTTCCTCACCATTAGAAATCATAAGGGTTTCACCAGCAATGGACATGTTAGCTGGCCTAGAGGACCTCCTCCTCTTCGAGGAACGGGATATGTTCGCCCTCTCTAAAATTCTTCCACCAGATGACTGCACATCGGGTAAGGGAGCATATACGGGGCATCGATCTGAATCTCCACCAGTGGGGGCATATCACGACGAGAGAACCCTCGAAGCAGTAGTGAATCATAAAATAGGAGAAATTTTGGGAGAAAGAACAGCTCAATAATTACTTACTGTGGTCTTTCGCCCGCTAGCCATTCACACTCGCTTAGGCCGAGAAAGTCTGGAATTAAGGAGGATTCCTCGAAAAGATAGTGGTGACCCACATCATCAGTTCATTGTGGCTCAAAGAAATAGTGGGCACGATGTTCACTGCATAGAAGAAAAAATAAGGTTGAAGCAACCACAATTGAAAGCAAGGAGATAAGTTTCCATAGACTTAAACTTCTATTGGAGACCTCTGGAAAGGGAAGAGAGGATATTAAATCGGCCATTCGCACAGCCACGCACATGTGCACCAAGCTATGATTTTTAGAATCTTCACTATTGGGGACTATGCCTTTCTTCCCACATTTTATGAACATCAGCACCCCAGCTTTATAAAGACGACGGGAGTAGAAGGCCAGAAGATGATTAAAAGAAAACGCAACGTGGGCATAGTTAGCCAAGTAATGCAATCGGGCTCGCGAGTAGACCGTTCACAAGAAGTCAAGCAAGGGAGTTGCAAGAGTCGTAAGCGGCATTCACCAAACTGGAGCTGTTGGGCAAATACTGGAAACTGCAGGGTCTGTTTACAATCTCACTGTATCAGCTACAGAACCAATTCAGTGCGATCGCGAGAGCACAGACGCGACCACGCAAGGTCCTGAAAGTGTTCAGCGCGATCGCGAGGCATCAGATGCGATCCCGCATGAAGGTGAAAAGGGGTAAAGAAAGTTGTTTTGACCATATCCGCGATCGCGAAGCTATGGTTGCTCATACTGCGCGATCGCGCAAGTGTTGGCACTTAGTTTAATGACTTTGTTGCAGCCCACTTCAGGGCAATTAAGGCAATGTTATGCCATTTTAGAAACCACTATTTAAGCCATTTTATCTTCTTACTAGGGTTAGCTTTTTGATGACATTGATGATTGTAAGGTTATTGACTAAGCTTGTTTGCTTAAGCACCATTCAATTGAGGATCAAATAATTAAGGTTTCTTTATTTATTATTTTAAGGGAGTGATTAGGCATCACCTCCTAATTTGCTTCTTTAATTCCAATTAATCAAAGTTGGTCTTACTTTAATTATCTTCTTAGTTTCCTTGTTATTTTGATTCATATTATTTGGTATCAGAGCTGGATTAGTGTTTGTTCTTATAAGCACTAACTAGGTTTTGTTTATCAAAATCCAAAAAAAAAATATATATATATATATATATATATATATCAAAAATCAAAAATCCCAAAAATTGAGTCATAGATTTAGGGCTCTTTTGGATGAAATTTTTGTTATCAATTGTTGAAAGTTGATTCTAGAAGCTATACCTTGAAGGAATTGAGAAACAAACAACGATTGGAGCATCAATTGGAAGAATAAAAAATTAGGGTTCTTCAAGTTCATCAACTAGTGATTTGGGACTTTTAAATTTTGGATGTTGTTTTTGAAGAATCAACCGTTGGGGTTTGTTAGCGGACTAACAAGGATCATATATCTCAAATTTGGAGCAAAAATAAGCTGGTCTGTGAATATTCAAGTGAAAAGGATAGCTGGAAAAATGGATTCAGTATAAAGCTTCAGAAACCTACGCGATCGCGCGAGGTCAAGCGCGATAGCGCATGCCATCTATTTATTCACTCTCTGCGGTCGCACCCTATCAACGATCGCACCTTGCTGCGAACTCCTTTAACGTGATCACGACAATTCACACGCGATCGCATAGAACAATAATTTTCGAAAAAACAGTTTTCTTGGACAGAATGCTTGGAACAGCCCCTAAACAGTTTCCAATCAACCAAACCCCATTCTCATCATCAAGCATAGTGAATGTCTAGATCATAAACAAAATTTCATTCAAATATGAATTTGTTTTGTTCTAATTCGATTCGTGCTTTTCTCTTTTCATTTCGTTAACCTTTTCTAATTCCCGTCTGTTAGCTTTATTTGTCCGTTATTTGATACAACAACTCATCCCGAATTGGATTGAGTTTGATTGTTAAATCGGACTTGAGTACAAAGAGCAACTTGCATTAGCCAAGAGAGGTAAAAGGCAAGTATGGTGAGAGTATTCTAGCAAGTAAAAGCCAATCATTGAGTGTAAACACGAGTGGATTGAGTGCAATCAAATCGATTGTAAACACTTAGGAAGTTAATTGGTGAGGACTTTTTCTACTAACCTTTGTTTGTTTGATTGTTTGTAGGTACTATGGCTCAAAATAAAATTGATGTGAACATGGAGACTAAAACCTTTATTCATGCGATGATGGCTCGCTTTGATGCATTCCAAGATGAATTCAAGGGAATCAAAGAAACAGTTGATAACCTATCCCGTAAGTCTAGACTTCAAGAATTGGGAAAGCAAGTGGTGGAGACACCTCCAACCATATGGGTGCGTGGTGATGGTCCTAGTAGACTTTCTCGAACTAGTGACCGTTATTCTTATATGATAGCCCAAGACACTTACTCTCCAAATGACACTCTACAAGCAAAGGATCCCATTCATGTTTCTCCAAGGCATGACCTTCCATGAAATGAACCTCCAAGACATGAAGCTCCAAGGCATGAAGGTATGGTGCATCCACAAAATGATCGTTAATATGATGAAGAATCTTACCATGCACTTGATAACTATGATTTTGATCCATATCTCTACCTAAGGGAAGTACGACAAGGAGGATATAAGGGCTGAGGTGGTCGATTTGAGAGAGGTTACCAAGGAAGAACGGAACGTGAAGAGGACTACTATGACTATGGTGGTCATGGTGGAAACCGAAGGCATTATGATGAGGATCGGGGATTGAATACTATCAAGATTAATCTTCCTACTTTCCAAGGAGGTAGTGATCTCGAAGATTATCTAGAATGGGTTGTCAAAATGGAATGGATCTTCCAAACCAACAATGTGCAAGAAGTTACAAAAGTCAAGTATGCCATCACTAAGTTTGAAGGCTATGCTTCTACTTTGTGGGAATCTAAGAATAGGCAAAGGGAGACTCATAGGCTACTTGCGGAGGGTGGACGGATAGCCATGAAAGCAATGATGGAAAATCGGTTCTTACCCAAGAACTATGATGAAGAATTTCTCAAGAAGTTCTACAACTTGAGGCAAGGAAGCAAAGGGGTCCCAGAATACTTTGATGAGTTTGAGAAGACAAGGATAAGGGCTAACATTCAAGATGGGGACCGACTCCTCATTCCAAAGTTTTGTGGGGGCTTGAATAGGTAAATTTCTTCTCCCATGGAATTGCATTAATTTGATTCCTTGTATGATGCTTTTCAACCGGCGCTTAAGGTGGAGAAAGTGCTTAAGTTGGACAAGTCCTACAAGTCCAAGAGCACCTTCTCCAATTAGAGCAGAGGAATGGACAATGTGAAGACCTATTCACCATGGGATAAAGCAAAGGAGACAAAACGAGAGTTCAAGGGCCAATTTAACAAACCCAAGCCCAAGGAAGATCCAAAAGTGGGAGGTAACAAAGCTAAACCCAAATATTTGTCTAATATTCAATGTTATAAATGCAATGGCCGAGGTTATACGATGAGAGATTGTCCAAATAGGAAAACCATTGTTGCTTTGGGTGATGAAAGTTATCAAACAGGTGATAGTGATGTATAGGAGGTAGATGGAGAAGTACCTATTGATGATGACTTTGATGGGGGGAAGAGGAAAAGGTGAGCAATATGAGGATGACATCGCCGCTTCTCTTGTGGTAAGGAGGATAATGAGAGTGCAAGTGAAGGAAGATTCGAGTGAAAGGAATAATTTGTTTCATGTTTATTGTAAGGTCCAAGGAACCATTTGTTCTCTTATATTGATAGTGGGAGTTGTGTCAGTGTAGTAAGTACCACTTTGATTGAACAACTCAAGCTTCCCACTAGGAAACTTCCACAATCCTATAAGCTACAATGGTTGAATGAATGTGGAGAATTAAAGGTGACCAAGCAAGCTTTGATCAAATTCAAGGTGGGAAACTACCATGATGAGCTCTTATTTGATGTAGTTCTAATGAAAGCTTGTCACATTTTGCTTGGTAGACCTTGGCAATATGATCGTTTAGCAAAGCATGATGGCAAGAGTAACTAGTATGTTTTAGAGATGGAAGGTCGGAAGTATATTCTTAATCTATTGACTCCGGCTCAAGTGAGTGAGGGATATAGAAAGATGAGGGAATTGAAGTTGAAAATAGAGAAAGAAAAGAAAGAGGGGGTTGATAGGGAGAAAAGAGTGGGAGTTGTTACACAAAAGAGAGAGGAAACATATAGGGAGTGAATATATTCTTGTCAAAAAATGAGTGCTTGAATGATTTGGAAGAGGTTATGCCCATGATTCTCCTCCTACACAAAGACCATGTTTTGTTTACTACTGAACTAACTACTTCTTTGCCTAGTTCTATTTCTTCTCTTTTGCAAGGTTATGAAGACATCTTTCCCGAGGAGTTGCCTAGTGGATTGACACCCCTAAGAGGCATTGAGCATCAAATTGACCTTGTTCCAGGCTCACAAGTCTCCAACTAGGCCGCCTATAAAAGAAACCCGGAGGCTACTAAAGAGCTCCAAAGGCAAGTGGAGGATTTGCTTGAAAGAAGACTTGTACAAGAAAGCTTGAGCCCATATGCGGTCACGGTCATCCTAGTACCAAAGAAAGATGGGACTTGGAACATGTGTGTGGATTGTAGAGTCATCGACAAGATAACGGCAAGGTATCGACATCCTATGCCTAGGGTAGCTGATATGATTGATGAATTGTGTGGCTCTTGTGTGTTTTCTATAATTGACTTGAGGAGTGGCTACCACCAAATCCGGATGAAGCATGTTGATGAGTGGAAGACGGCCTTTAAGACTAACTTTGGTCTTTATGAGTGGCTTATCATGCCTTTTGGCTTGTCCAATGCTCTTTCAACCTTCATGAGGTTGATGAATCATGTGCTTAAATCTTACATTGGAAAATTTGTTGTAGTATACTTTGATAACATTTTTATCTATAGCAAATCCATTGATGAGCATGCTAATCATTTGAAACAAGTGTTTGATGTTTTGAGAAAGGAGCAATTATTTGCTAACTTGAAAAAGTGCTCATTTTGTGTTGATAAAGTTGTGTTTCTTGGTTTTGTGGTGAGTGCAAACTGTGTGGAAGTTGATGAGGCTAAAGTGGAGGCCATTAGGAATTGGCCCACTCTTAAAAGCATTGGTGATGTGAGAAGTTTCCATAGGTTGGATAGCTTTTATAGGAGGTTTGTGAGGGGATTTAGCACTATAGCCGCACTGTTGACCGAAGTGATAAGGAAAGATAAGGCATTTGTATAGGGAGAAAGTGCTTAGATCTACACCTCTTCTTCAATTACCCAATTTTGATAAAATCTTTGAAGTTGAGTGTGATTCTAGTGGAGTAGGAATTGGAGCCGTGTTGATGCAAGATCAAAAATACATTGCCTATTTTAGTGAAAAGCTTAAGGGAGCAACCACTAAATACTCCACTTATGACAAAGAATTGTATGCCTTGGTGAGGGCTTTGGTTCATTGGCGACATTATCTTTGGTCAAAAGAATTTGTTATTAGAACCAACCACCAATCTTTGAAACACCTCAAATCTTAAGAGAAGTTGAATGTGAGACATACCAAATGGGTGGAATTCCTTGAAACCTTTCGTTATGTCATCTATTACAAAAAAGGAAAAGAGAATGTGGTGGCGGATGCCTTGTCAACGAAGTCTGTGCTTCAATCAAGAAGACAAGTGTTGTTGAATACTTTGAGGTCCAAACTCATGGGTTTTGAAAGCATGAAGGAGATGTATGTCAATGGCCTAGATTTTAGAGAGCTTTATGCTACTTGTGAGTTGGAGGAAAGGGTAAGAATGGTCACTAGATTGTGTGGAGTGGAGAAATCAATTAAGGATGTGGAGAAAAAAAGGTTCCACAAGTTTGAGGGGTTCTTGTTTAGAAATGAAAAGTTGTGTGTGCCTAGCTCATCTAGGAGGGAGTTGTTTGTGAGAGATGCACATAATGGAGATTTAATGGGACATTTCGGTGTGGGAAAGACCATTGAAATCCTTAAGGAGCAATTTTATTGGCCTAGGATGAAGGTGGATGTTGTGAGGGTGCGTGGCCAATGTTTGGAGTGTAGGCAAGCTAAGTCAAAACTACTTCCACATGGTTTGTACCCACCCCTTCCTGTTCCTCTAGATCATTGGCTTGATATTTCTATGGATTTTGTGCTTAGCTTGCCTAGGACCAAAAGAGGAAAAGATAACATCTTTGTAGTGGTTGATAAGTTTTTCAAATTGACACATTTCATTCCTTGTCATAAAAGTGATTATGCATCTCATGTTTCTAACTTGTTTGTTAAACATGTACTTAAATTGCATGGGATTCCTAAAACTATTGTTAGTGATAGGGATTCCAAATTCCTTAGCCATTTTTGGAAAGAATTATGAGGACGACTTGGCACTAAGTTGTTCTCTACTTCTTGTCACCCCCAAACCTATGGCCAAACCGAGGTTGTCATTAGGACCTTGTGAACCATGCTTAGGGCCTTGGTTAAAGGAAAACTTGCTTCTTGGGAAGATCATTTGACTATAATTGAATTTGTATACAATAAAACCATGCAACCTCTACTTGTATGACTCCTTTTGAAGTTGTGTATGGTTTTAACCCCCTAACCCCCTTGGATCTCACCCCTTTATCTCAAGATATGATTGTAAGCTTAAATGCCAGGACAAAAGCTCAAGAAATGAAGAAGCTTCATGAACAAGTGAGGAAGCAACTTGAAAAGAAGCATCAAGAAGTTGCCAAGAAAGCCAATAAGGGGAGAAAGAAGATGATCTTTGAACGGGGAGATTGGGTTTGGGTTCATTTTCAGAAAGATAGATTTCCCAATAAGAAGACAAGAAAATTGATGCCAAGAGGTGATGGCCCATTTCAAATCCTTGAACGCCTAAATGACAATGCATACAAAGTTGATTTGCAGAGTGATTATCAAGTGTACAACACCTTTAATGTGTGTGATTTGTCCCCTTTCATGGTCAATGATCAAACAAATTTGTGAACGAATTCTTCTCAAGAAGGGGAGAATGATGCAACCCGGCTCGCGAGTAGACCGTTCACAAGAAGACAAGCAGGGGAGTTGCAAGAGCTACAAGCGGCATCCACCAAACTAGAGCTGTTGGGGCAAATACTGGAAACTGCATGGCCTGTTAACTAGCTCACTGCATCAGCTACAGAACCAATTCAGCGCGATCACGAGAGCACAGACGCGATCGTGCAAGCTCATGAAAGTGTTCAGCGCGATCACGAGGCATCAGACGGGATCGCGTAGGAAGTTGAAAAAGGGTGAAGAAAGTTGTTCTTCGCGGTCGCATGACCATAGCCGCGATCGCGAAGCTTTGGTTGCTCATATTGCGCGATCATGCAGGTGTTTGCCCGATAGCACTGAGACGAAAATCAGAAGGCCTATTTTAGTTTAATGACTTTGTTACAGCCCACTTCAGGGGCAATTAAGGCAATGTTATGCCATTTTAGGAACCACTATTTAAGCCCTTTTATCTTCATTTACTAGGGTTAGCTTTTTAATGACATTGATAATTGTGAAGTTATTGGCTAAGCTTGTTTGCTTAAGCACTTTGTCCTTGATTTACAATTGAAATCATTCAATTGAGGATCAAATAGTTAAGATTCCCTTGTTTATTGTTTTAAAGGGGTTATTAGGCCTCACCTCCTAATCTGCTTCTTTAATTCCAATTAATCAAAGTTGGTCTTACTTTAATTATCTTCTTAGTTTCCTTGTTATTTTATATCTTGTTTTGATTCATATCACCAAGTGATCAAGCACGACCACTAGTCACCACACAGAAGGGTTGATCTGGCCTAAACAAACATTATAACGGCGACATATGTCCTCTATGATCAAGTGGACGCGCTTGTGGAGATGAAGAGTGAAAGGGTATGTGTGAACCATTAAAAGCCATCCCGATGGAAAGAAATTCTTTCCTCGGCGCTAGGAGAAAGAACGTCAACAAAACCAGGCCATTTGCATTCATGCTAGATGCGCATAATATCACTCTTCGTGACCGCGGAAGGGTAGAATTCAATGGAGAGATTGCTGTTTTCACACTCTTGTTTAGGGGTTTGGCCCAGCATGCAGCCATCATTTTTAAAATTGAAAGAATTGGTGAGGCAATCATGCGCTCTGAAGTTCGATGTGAGAAAGCTTGGACCTTGTGCCATGATGATTATATTAGCGGGACTGGAAAAGAGATTATCTTTTGAAGAGGAGTTCTTGAAAATCTTTGAAGGTTATGAATAAACTTTCTCACTTACGACGTATGTATACACATCTGGGTTGGAAACACAATAATCTTAATCACGTGGGATTGTAATTATGATTACTGCAGTTTAAGTGATATGTATCCCCATAATTACGGATGTGAACAGAACAGCAGCAGTATTGGGAAGATATGCGGGAAACCCCTCCAATCATTAGGGGACATGTCACTGTACTAAGGAATTTTCATTTAATACGATACACGAAGAGGCAAGGAGGCGAACATTAGTACCGTCACACCTTTACATCTACTATCACGCTTCTTTCACTTTCTGACTGCTTGCGTCAACACTCAGCAAGTGGAGGGACTGACTGTGTGGGCAAAAATACGCCATCTATTGTTGCAGGGATATGAGTCCAACTGGCGAGACTAGACTTATCCTACAAGACCCCTGGCACTGAGGATATACGCCTTATCACGACACATTTTATGAACGAGTTGCGATCGGCACTCGGTACTTGAACTTGACCGAGCGGACCCTTTAAACCTGTCTATGATATTCTACTCATGTTATGTCATGTCATGCAAATGATGAAATCTTTAAAATAAAACCTCAATAAATTAATTCTGAGTCAAAATCCATCTTGAAAATATTTCAATAAAATAAATAAATATTCTGTGCAATACCATGCAAAATGGACAACCACACCCAACTGCTAGATTGTCTATGAAGCCTCTATGAATACCATAATATTAAGAAAGAGTGGAAAACTATAATCTTCACGAACAAATGCGGAGCTCACCAATTGACCGGATAGTGGGAGGATATCCTAGCTCATAGCCTTCTTGCCTGCAAAATCTGTGTACGTTGACATAAGTCAATGTAGGTTCCCATGAAGAGAATGTCAGTACACCATCACGGTACTCAGTGAATCTCAACAATCCCCCACTAATGCGGGAACGAGACGTTTAAAAGAAACTTAAAATGCACATAATTCGTTAAAACCATGAGAACATAAAATACTTAAAGAAAATTGAAATAATCTGAAACAATAAAATTCTGACTTTTAAACATAAATATATATCGTTTCTTTATTTTTTGGGGAGTACCAGTTAACTCTGACATAACATGAATACATAAAGTCACCGTGTGATCGGCATGAGTTCGATCTCTGCCTGATCGAATATGCCCCTTCACTGTGGCGCCACACAGTTTCAGGTGATAGTATGTTGCGCGTTTTGTGTCTTGGCCGTGTCAGGCAAATTTTATACTAAACTCCCACTCTGGCACGAGTAGTTTCGGGGTCAACATTAACCACTAAAGTCACGAGAGCCTTCTCAGAATCTAAAGGTAACTCCCAAAACAATTTTCATAAAACTTTACTTGACCGCTTTAATCTTCAATAAATTCCTTGAACATAATCCATGATCATAAACCATAATAGACTTGAGTAAACATGACATAAATATTTGAAGGAATTATTTAATATAATTCAAATAATTCTTTAATCCATAAAACTTGATATATAGAACCACGTAAATTAACATAACAAACTATGGAAATCAATGTGTATAACTCAAGGATAAACTCTCGAACGATAACTTGAATAGGATTTAGCTAATATGCACTCTCTCGCTCCAATTAAGCACATATTAACTCTTTAAAATATTTTATCAAACACTTTATAGACGGACTTTTGTGAGTAAAACCTCTTTAGTAAAGTGTTATATCAACTCACCTCAATTACTCCTCGGGTCTAACCGTAGCTCCAAACGACATACTTCACGTCATAAAAGAAAATTACCTCGTTGTTGACTTGATGAGTCTTGGCCGAGTCCTGCTCTCCCTTCAAAAATACGCTAATGGGACTATTGGCTTAGTGATCTTTGTTTTCTAATAGTAAAAGGAGGTTGACTTGAATTGTATTCTTTTCTTTTTTTCCTTCATTGTTTTATGGGTCAAAAGATGATACGTGAAAAGGAACAATAAATTCCTTTTGGTTGCTGACATACCAACGCCTAACCCCTCATTGGTGTGTTGGGCTTTGATTAACGCCATTTTAAGGGAATTTAGCAGTGTATTGCCTTGTAGACTTAAAGCCAACTTTTAAGTTGATTTTAGTTTTTGTCCCTTATGCAATGCCTTCTTTCCACCTTCCACGTAACTAAATATTTGTACTCCATCCAGATAAATACTTCTGCAATATCCTTCAGGCTCGGGCCTCGCAACGACATACAAAACAATTTTTTTATAAATATTTTTCATTTCAATAAGTGTCCTAAAACTTAAAAAGAAAAAAAAATTGAGGAACGTTACACGTCTGCTCCTGGAGCCAACGACCGTTTAGGCGATTTGGTCATAGGGGGCAGGGCACACATCCCGCCGCCTAGGGTTTACAGTCTCCTTGTTAGGGTTTAGTATATCACCGCCTTGAGTTGTAGGCTCATGGCCTTATTAGTATTTGTATTTAACGTTATTTAGGACTGGGTATCACTACTATAATACCCCTCCTTACATCGTTTGTACACAAGACACAATTTGCCACTGAAGTCGGCTACTCTCAAAGAATAAGAATTACTTTGTTTTCTCCATTATTTCTTTCTTAATTACTTGTCTTTACTTTCATCATATTTACTTACTTTCCCATCATAATTTACCGTATTTCTTGTGACCTCATTCATAATTGTTTAACCTAGACGTACAAAATTAGGCATTAACAGTGGTGTATATACACATGAGCTCTGGTAGATAATCCCTAAACCATTTAGTAAATATGTCAATCTGAGAAGTGAAGAACTCACATCCATTACTAGTTCTTAAGCATTTTACTGATGATGCATATACATTTTTCACCATGAGAAAGAAGTGTCTTAAGACAACTACTATCTCAAATTTAGAGGTTAACAAGAACAACATAGTGTATCTAGAACAATCATCCACCAAAGTTAGAAAGTATCTCTTACCATCATGACTAGGAACACTGCAAGAGCCACAGACATCACCATGCACAATATCAAAATAAGAAGCACATTTTGAACTACTAATAGGAAAGGGCAAACCTTGTTTTCTTAGACAAAGGGCACAATTTACGATTATTATCATCATATTTCAAATCAAGTAAGCTTCCTTAGAGTATCAAATGGTACATGCTTTAATCTTTTATGCCATAAAGGGCTGTTTATTCTAGTTGACTTTATTCTACTAGTTGATAATGAAAGAGATGTGACTTCACTTCTCCTTAGTTGCTGCCCTACCACCTTATTCCACTTAGAAATCAACACATAAAGTCCATTTTCAGACTTACCAATCCTCTTCACCTTTCCATTGAAGAGGTCCTGAAAAATAAAAAAAATCAGGATAGAATAGGAAGGGACAACTTAATTCCCTTGTTAACTTTGAAACTGATAGCAAATTATATCTAAACTCAGGTACGTACAACACATGATTGATTTCTTGATCTTGAACACAAAAATCCTTCCTACATGACTAATTTTTGCTTGAGATCCTATAGGTAAACATACCTTCCCTGCATGTTTTCCTTCTTACACTTTGATGTCAATAAGTATTAAGATCATTTACCATATAATTAGATGCTCAAGTATCAACTACCGATTTCATAGCTTTCATAAGATAGTTAGGTATGCCCACAAACATAGCTGTTGTGGTAGCGTCATTTTCTTTGTTAAGCATTTGCATAATTTGCATATACTGTTCCTGAGTAAGGTGAGAAAACCCTGGACCTGATGATGTAAGCTGGTATGGGCTCAAGTATCTCTCATTATGCATATGTGTTTGTGCGGGCATATATGATCTGTTATCCCTTCCACTGGATTCATAATCAGCAAAGTTTAGAGCCCTTATATTTGTAAATTTCTTCTTTCCTTTATAATCACTAAGATAACTATTGAGTCTATAACAATCGTCCCTAGAGTGGCCCCTTACATTACAGTGATCACAATATACATTGATTGTATTTTCTTTGAAATTGTTCCTAGAGTTGTCAAATATACAGAGTTAAAGTTTTATGAGTTAGTCCCATAGCGACTTCCTGAATGAAATTTATTGGGGTTGTGATTGAACTGCCCAGAAGTCTTGTTGTTTCTTCCACCTGAAGTAATGCTGCTTTTAGTGGTAAATATATCATTTCTTCAGATATCTCAGTCGACTTAGCCAAGGACGTCTGGCTTTCGTCAGACACAATCAGTGAGTATGCCTTGTTATCACTAGTAACAAAACCTAATTTTCTCTTTCCTAAAGTCTAATTCTCCTAGATCTACTCTATAAAGCATTGTTTACAGATCCAACTAATTGTATAAAGATAAGTAAACTACCTGGAGTATCACAGCCTTGAAAGAAAGAGGGATAATGATGATCAATTACCACAGTTCTTGAGGTTGAAGTTTTCGCTAGTACACCAGTGCTAGCTCAAGCAATTCCAGTTCACAGGTTCTAAGCTCCGATTTCTTCACACACAAAAAAAAAAAGAAGGAAAAAGTTATGTTTATTGAACTGTAAATCACATTGTTTTGGGAGTGATCTCGTTGATCTTCAGATTATCAACTCATAGTACAAAGAATAATACTTTCTACTAGTAAAGATCAGCTACTAGCTCTGACATCATGTTTAAACCCTAGCTATACAGTGAACTTTGTTACTTGGGGAAGAGGGTCATCGAGAGAGAAATTATATTCATCTCTTATGAACTCATACAATGTAAATTACAAGATTTTTATTGAACTTCACTAACTACCTAACAATAGTTCTAACTAACTGTAATTGTAATGATTAACTAACCAACTAATTCTACAAGCTAACTCAGTTTGGATTAACTAACCAACTAATTCTACAAGCTAACTCAGCTTGGATTAAAATAACTAACTTCAACTAACTTCCTATTTAAGTTTCGTTATGATTTAGCTCAACATATAATGTTATGGGCCACTCCACTCATTGCCTTAACGTTTTGAGTTGGATGCTAAGATTCTTTCACATGGTATCAGAGTCAATCTTTAGCGAGCCTGTGTGCACAACCGCTCTTCCATGTTCTGCTTCTCTAGGCTTCTCTCTCTCTCTCTCTCTCTCTCTCTCTCTCTCTCTCTCTAATCAGCCCTTGTAATTGCTTTGGGTTGCCCACTCTTGTCAGACCTATTGAGAAAATATTCTTATTTCTACTCATTGTTATTATACTTAAAGCCGACCCCTGTTTGATTCTTTCGCAGTAACGACTACATACCTTAGTAACTTTTTTATTCAAAACATTTTTTGGCATTATTATTAAAAAATTCACATTTTATCTTACATATTATACCGTGCAACATAATATGACTATCATTTAATACCATTAACCAGATTTAGTGTTGTGTATTTGTAAAAAAAATTTATTCTTTCAACTAAACATCATATTTTATGAAAAGTTTTACGCTGAGCTCATTTTCCCCAAATCTTCTAACCAAACAACACCTTAAGAAACAAGGAAAAAGGAAAGAAATTGTCCATTCATTAATGGTTAACATAATTGTAAGTATTGGGTGAAAATTTACCGAGCCTTGGTGCTACGGCTCAAGCTGTGGTTTGGTTGAATCCTCTGAAGACGACCCCTCGAAGAAGTTTACTATGATCCCAAGGTTAGATGGCTTGGGAGAGTACGAGTCATAGCTACAAGTTACTGCTCGGGATGATTAGAGGATAACCATCACGAGGCATGCAGTTTACCCTTCAGTGAAGGCTCATTCTTTGGTGGATAGGGTTTCTCTTTTTGTAACTGTCGACCGTTACCTACACATTTAATGGTATAATCATGGGCCAGCCATGATCAGAACGTAAAATAATGGTCATTAAATATATTTATTGCTCTTCTTATTCTTGTAGACTATAAATAGTCATGGAAAAACTATATAAAGGCATCCATAAATATATCACAAAGCACTTACTTTTTGTCTCTTACAATTGTTCAAGTTATTTTACTGAATTTCTTTTTATTCTATGGCTTTGATACAACTAGTTAACCCAAAAATAAATTCGATTCATTGTCCTAATCAAATTTAGGCCAACAAAAATTGCGCAGTTTGTGGGGATCTAGCAATAACAGTTGTTCTAAAGTCACGTCTCTAGCTTAGACAACAATTCTATCAATTTCACTTAATGGCGGATAATACTAACAATTCTGACAACACAGCGGTCCAAACTCTCCAACCCGATTACTGGCGTTTCCTCATCAAGTGGTGGAACACCAATTACACCAATTTTCTTAACACCACCACCAGGCTTAACCCCGCCAACCGACTTAATTCTACCAACTGGGTTAAAATCACCAACCGGCTTAACAGCCCCCATCAATTATTCCACCACTAGTCGATCTCTCTTCATCAAATTCAAGTTACCCCTTTTAAGTATATGTGATGGCCACTTTGCAACGGCTTCAAGAACAATTTGTTTCTTTCTCTAGAAATAAGAGAAGCTCAATTAATTCCACCGAGCCTGCACCTGCAACACTTAATGGAAGCAACGTTGTTCCTACAGGCGCGACAACAGGGGGACTTCCAAACAGAGCCGCATCTGGGGGCTCGGGGTCCACCCTATTGAGAAATCAATCCTTCGGGGCAGCTCCAACAGTGGCTGAAACTAGCGTCCCGTCGGACTTTGAAAAGTGAAAAAAAGAGTTTGAGGACAGTATGGAAAAAAGGCTTGAAAATGTCCCTGAGGTTAAGAAGCCTCAACGAGTGATAGATATTGAAAAATGATGACATCACCCCTTCAAGCCCGAGGCTGCTCTTTCTCCCATTCTCAAACATTTTAAGTTGCAAATCCTAAAGAATTACGATGGGACAACCGACCCTATTGATCACATAACTGAATACATGGCTATGGTCAAAAGCAATGACTTGACCCCGGTGGAAAGGGAGTCCATGTTTCTTAAGAAGTTCGTTGATATCCTTGAGAAGAGAGCTCTGCATTGGTACATGCACCTCCCATCCGAGTCAATATCGAACTGCGAAGAATCGGCTGATATATTTTTCAAAGCCCATACCGAGGCCCAAAATATCCTTAAACGAAGGGAGGATATTTTTGAGGTTAAACATAAATACCTCGATCCAATCAAGGATTCCTCGAGCGCTTTCAAGCCGAAAGAATGGACTTGCCAAAATGAATGATAATTTGAAAATCATGGCCTTTGAAAGAAATTTAAATGTGAGCAATTTCGAGGCTGCTGCTGAATTGAAGAAAGAGCTACAGCAGTATCAGGCCTAGACTTGAGATGAATTGCATGACAGGGCTTCTGCAAAAATTAGGCTCGAAGAGGCCCATTGGAGGATGACAGGTCGGTACAATTCATACTGAGGTCCCGCAGAGTCCTTTCGACTCACTGATGTGCCACGTGAGAATTCTAAAGGGCGATACAAGCCTTATAATTCGCAGAGGCAGCCTATAAGTCAACACCTCGGAGGGCAACATCATGTAAGTCAAAGGCTAGGGGGAAAGTCGGCACAAATGCTAATCAAAAGAGCTCCTCGGGACCATCCTTGTTGTCCAAGGATAAAGACTTACCCTGAATCCTTGATTACAATTTTAACGTTTCCACCTTCGAGTTGGTAAATGCTATAAAGTGGATGACAGATCAAGGTATAAGATTGCCGAGGGACATGAAAACACCCCCGGGGAAAAGAGAACAAACTCAACATTGTGATTTCTATATGGATTATGGGCATGCCACCGAAGACTGCAAAGTGTTGCGCCTCGAGGTGGCCCATCTCCTGAAAAAAGAGTTGTTAGCTGAGTATCTTACCGATAAGGGAAAGCAAAATTTTGCTAAAAATAGGGAGAGGGACAGCCGCCGAGGATGCAGTCTCCTAAAAGAGTGGTGGATGTTATAACTAGGGGATCAGAGGTGAACGATGTCAACTTCGCTGCTGCAAATAAATTCACAAAACTTTCAATCATTATGGAGAAAAGGACCTGAGCTGGTGGGTCGAAGAATGAAATAGTTTTTGATGCAAAAGATTGTGATGGGATGATGTTTCCCCATCATGATGCTCTAGTGATCATGTTGAGGATTAATGATTATGATGTCAAGCGAGTCTTGATCGATCTTAGTAGCTCGGTAAATATCATCAATTATGGGGCTGTTAAGAAGATGTGGTTGAAGGATCTCGTCGCCCCGAAGGCAACCACATTAACAGGGTTTATCAACTCCACCGAGAAGACACTGGTAGAAATTACTCTTACTACAACTGCTGAAGGAGTTGATAAGAAGACTGTTTTTTAAGTAATGGCTGAGGATATGGCTTATAATGTTATCCTCGGAAGGCCTTGGATCCATGAGATGGAAGCTATTCCATATATCTTGCATGAAGTAATAAAATTCCCAACCCCATGGGGAATTCGTGCCATCTGAGGCGAGTAACAAATAACTCGCCAGTGCTATTCGGTTGCGATGAAGAGTGGAGTTGCTCCGATTGAGCCGTCCAAATAGCAATTACTCTGCCCGAAGCCCGATGATGAGGAGAGCTTTGTTCTTAAAGTAAGCTCTCAAAGGAGAAATGGGAAAAGTCCCATTATTTCCGACATTGAGGTACGCTACCCTTCATCAAACACCATCTTTCAACTTCAGCATCGAGCTGTCAATGCTCCAACACTTGGCTCGAATGATACTTACCCCTCGTTTTTCTTTACTTGTCCTTTTCACGAAGCGAAGAGAATGATACACAGTGTTCGGGTCTTCATTCTTCATACCCGACCACTGGGAGGATGCAAAGGGAGTTAGTTTGGTTAGCCTTCTGCTCACACCATAACCGGGGACTTCGAATGAACCACGATGACTAGCATCTGTATACTAGGGACTGTTCCCTTAGGAGTTAGTCTAATTGTCTGTCATAATCGCCTGAGGTGGCTGTTGTAATAAGAATTTGCTTAAGTCTTATCATGGCTGGGATTTATGTAAATCAGCTCGAATGAAATAAAAATTGATTCAGTTTCTTTTTTATCCAATGTATGAAGCTAGTTTTTATTTTAAGCCTCGGCTCGAGGACGAGACGTCGTACTAAGCTAGCTATATTTTAAGCAAAATTCATCTAAGTCTTGCAAGCAAAATACTCGAATAATATGTCAAGTGCTTTTAATACAAAGTAAAGACTAACATTGAAACATTCAAAAAGTTTATTAAAGGCTCGAAGGCCAGCATAAGGATATTTATAAGATAACGGCCCGAAGGCCTAAGGGTCGAAGGCCCAAACAAAAAAAAAAGAATAGAAAACATCGACGAAGTTCACTCGTCAGCACTGGAAGACGAAGCTTCAGAACCTTCGCTCTCGTCATCTTCATCACTCGAGCTTTCACTGCTCGATGGAAGTTTGCTCATCAGCAGCTGAGCCTTGGCAACACCATCTTTTGCCTTGGCTATTTCCTCATCCAAGTTCACCCCAGCTTTGCATTGCTCTAGAGTCTTTAGCTTGGTATGGATAATAGCCCAGTTTCTGTCAACACGATCCCTAGTATCTCTAGACTTCAGCTTAGCTTTAATCATGGACTTAAGTTTAGATTAAAAAATGGCTCCTTCGCCCCAAAGTGTCTCAACTTTTTCCTCGAGGGCTTGGGTTTGGGCCTCGAGCTTGGTCAACTTTGAAGAAAATTCCCTCGACCAGTTTTGAAGTTGTCCCATCAAATCATTAATCGTTGCATTTGCTGCATCAATTTCAGCTCGAAGGTATTCTTCTTGAGTCTTCTTTTTAGCTTCAAGTTTGCCAATGATCTCACGAGACTTGGTTAGATTAAGGTTCGACTCTTCAGTTGCTTTGCAGGCTTAGTCCAGATCAACTTCAGAGTCAAGCAATTGTTTCTCGAGCTCAGCGACTTTGGCTTGGAATCCAGCATTTATGCGATCCCATCGCTTCCCAAAATTCCTAAGATTTTCCGCTCGATGAGCCTCAATCTCAGCCGCTATAAATATAGCTCTGCAAACAAGATGAAAGGGGTTATTAAAGTGTACATGAAATTGATAATGAAAGAATTTAAAAGGCAAGAAGGTTAAATGAACTGCGTGCTAAGCTGCATAAGCCATCAAGTTGTTGATCGCTAAATCCTTGAGGCGCTCTCACTTCGATGGACCAAGAAAGTCCTTAAGACTAATAGGAACGGCCACTGAGTCATCTAGCATGCATAGATCAAGGAGGATGCCAATCATTCTAGGACTTGTCTTGGCAGCCCGAGCGCAGTCATCAGCTGCCCTCTCTTCATCTCAGGTAGGATTAGTAGTTGCCATTTCCTCAGCGGAAAGGCTTTTAGCCACCTCGGCTTTGCCCTTAGTCTCTTCAGCGGCTCGATTTTCTTCAAGGTTAGCCACCTCGACTTCATTATGAGTATCACCATCCACAGGCCTGTCAACCTGGCCTCGCCGAGGAGCCTCAGGTGAATCAACCCAAGGGCATTTTCCTTTGGAGGGGTTAGTTGTTGCTTCATTCATTTTCCTTGAATCTAAACAGATGAGAGGGTCATTTAAAGAAAAAGAAAAGTCATTTAAAGAAAGAGAAAGAAGAGATGAAGAAAACAACTAAGTCAAGGATCCAAACCTTTAGAAGTGCTGCGACTAGGCAACTTCTTTGAAGTTTTGGCTTTGGAGAGGACCGCAACCGAGTCCTCCAATATTTCAATCTATCCGCATCCTCGGGGACTTTAGCTTATTTATTCTCTTCCTTCTTCTTTTTCTTCTTTTAGTCTTTTTCCTTTTTTTTTTTTTTTGTTTTCCTCCAGCTTGGTAGCTGCCCTAATAGGGAAGCCTGCAAAAGAAGGAGGCAGAGTAAGGACAAGTCTTTGAGCTAAGAAGAAAAGAGTATAATGCACACTTATCGTGCCGTTTGCACGACCACTGGTTTTCATCCAATACCGTCAAGATTATCTACGATCTCTCTGGACTCGGCTTGGCATCGATAATCGCATGGACCGAAGTAGTCAAACCCTTCTGAGGGTTGATTGGAAGTTTTTCCGCTGAAAATACAAAAGGATGATTAAAGTCTGAGGAATTAAGAAGATGAAAAAGGAGAAGTCAGGGTCCGGCCACTTATGATTTCTGTTCCACACTTCGGGAACCCAGCTTCGGTAGAGATAAGAGTAGTGGGGATGAGAACGAACTGATCACACCAGCTACGGTCCTCGGTATCATCACCCTTTATGATTAAAGAAAACTTGCCTTGTTTGCTCAACTGAACAACTCTATCATTGTGCATGGTAGGATAAAACAGGGAAATCAAATTGTCGAAAGTAAAAGGGACCTTGGCTTGTTGGCTCAAGAAATCAAGACATTTAATAACCCTCCAAATGCCGGGACCCACCTGGGCTAAGCACAACTTGTAGGTTTGGTAGAAGGTGTCAGCTATATGATGAATTGGGAGGGTAAAACCTATCGTGAATGGATAAGTATAAACGAAGGAGAGCCCGACGACATTATCGTAACTGCGACTCTCCAGGTCAGGAGCATCGCTTTGGACCTCGGGACCCCAATTAAAATCTTTCCGAACCAGATCTACGTAAGCTTGTGTAATTAGGCTCGATGAAAGCTGAACGGGCACATTCACGTTCTTCTCAAGTTCGGACGCCATTTGTTTTTGCAATCTGAAATCTTTATCGGGGTCATACTTTGCGGGGATCAGTTGATGAGGTTTGAGTTCCCAGTAGAGGATTTCTTTTTAGGTTTTGAAGCTTTTGCGACTGCTGCTTCATTATTGCTATCATTAGCGACTTCTTCATTCGCAGCTCCATCATCTTCAACTGATACCCCCTCCCGATTGGTGGTATCACGACGGTCAGAAGTGGCTTCATTATCGCCTTCTTCCGGTGAAATGGCTTTCAGTGGCACGAGCACGTTTACCAACTCGTCACCCATTACCACGGTGTTGTCATCAACAATTCTTTCTTCTGATAGTCCAGAAGAATTTTGAGTAGTGTGAGTGTAAGACATGGTGGAAAGATTTTGTAAGGAGGAAGCAGAAATTTTTTACTGTTGATCAAATGATTAAGAAACAGTGAAAATGGCGGACAAGTTGGCTAATTTATAAAGTTGCCATCATTACTTTTGCGTTGGGAAGGTAAAACGAAGGGTCACGACCACTCAGAAGACGCCACGTGCAGTGAATGTGATGTTGAAGAGATGGTTACCTTTTCAAATTCCTTGGCGGATAACTTGCCACGTCGCTTTCCCGCCGAATTTATTTCACCCCTCGAAAAATCCTGACAATTACCCGAGGGGTGGGGGGACTATCTGTATTGGGTGAAAATACCGAGCCTCGGCGTTAGGGCTCAAGGCGTGGTTTGGTTGAATCCTCTGAAGATGACCCCTCGAAGAAGTTTACTATGATCCCGATGTTAGATGCCTTGGGCAAGAACGAGTCATGGCTACAAGTTACTGCTCGGGGCAATTAGAGGATAATCATCACGAGGCGTGCAGTTTACCCCTCAGTGAAGGTTCATTCTTCGGTGGATAGAGTTTCGCCTTTTGTAACTGTTGACTGTTACCTACACATTTAATGAGATAATCATGGGCCATCCATGATCAAAACGTGGAACAATGACTATTAAACATATTTATTGCTCTTCCTATTCATATAGACTATAAATAGTTACGGAGAAATTACGTAAAGGCATTCAGAAATATATCACAAAGCACTTACTTTTTTTCTCTTACAATTGTTCAAGTTCTTTTACTAAATTTTTTGTTATTCTACGGCTTTGATACAAACAATTGTTAGTTAACCCAAAACAAATTCGATTTATTGTCCTAATCAAATGTAGGACTAACACATTTTGTACAAACATTTTGAGTTAAAAGGAGATTAAACAAAAATTAGAGAAAGAAAATCAAGCAAATCTATAGGGAAAAGTGGCTGACGTAACGGACGGCTGTGATTAATGGAACACGTCAAAAGATAAAATAGGGGAAGAACGTGTTGAAAGGGTGTCAATGACAGGTCATATACACTCCTATCTTTCCTGTAAGGGTGGATTTTATTCCCCCACCCATATTTTTAGCCCTTAGACATTTCACAAATATTATACTAGCCGGAATTTTGGTTGACATTAAAAAATGAGTTCACTTGCTTTCTCACTTATATTGAATTTACCAAGTTATCTTTCTTGATATCTCATTTCAGGGTTTTCTTTGTTGAATGTTTCTTTTGTAGAAGAAGATGTTGGATTTTTGAACTGATAACTCCGTATATAGATGATGACTGTTTTTCTCAATAGCTTGTTTAGAAATTAGTTGTGATCTGCAGTTGAATATCGAAAGCTTTCTATGAAAATATGCAAAAGTCTAAAAGAGAAAGGTCCATATTTAATTTACCTTTTATTAATAGTTAGGTCTAATATATATTTATTGTTGAAAATAGACTAAATTTACTCTCATCAACTAACAATGTAAGCTTTTAGCGGTTTCTACCAAAGGTAAAAATAGTTAAATTTTGAACTATGTCAACTGATCCAAATTTGACTCTTAATTTGGTGAAATAGTCCAAATTTTATTATGTCCTAACCACCATCCTTTATTCACCTAAATCGATCACCATCATACTAATTATTTTCCTACTCTAAAAGTTAGCACCTAAAGACCATTGTTATCCACTATACTTCACATGCGACACTCACAGAAAGAACAAAATAAAAGTTTTTTATAAAATCATTCTATTCGGACGATCACTCTCATATATACCTTCCTCTTTATCATTTTTCTAGTCGTCATTTCACCTTCGCTAGAGCACAATCGATACTCAACTACTGTAATCCTACCTTGATCGTCGCAATACTACTCCACATAATTAAGGAGCTGAATAATATGTACCTGCATTTGTTTTAACACTGGGAGGTTGACGTGGAACCCTATCATCACTACAGGTGATTTGAGAAGAAGTTGTATCAATGAGATTCTAGCAAAGATGTAACTTTACACATGGTTGTGCAACTGATCATCGTTTGAGTTCCATTTGGACGTATCAGAAATTTAAGGATGGTTAATTTGAGATTCGAGAATATAATCCAAATATTAGAAGTTTTTAGTGTTAAAATCGATAGCATTGCTATCGCCAAAGGACCCTGTTCTCCAAAATTATGTTTTATCTTTGCCTTAAGGAAGAACTTCCCGTGTTGGGAAGCTTATGTCCTCAGCCATTGAGGCAAATTTCAATCAATTTATGTGACGATAAATAAATATGACAACAACTATGAAGAGAGGGCTAATTCGTATCATTTCAAAAATTCAAAGCAAATTGAACATTTGCATATGCTAGGAGCCTAGGACAACACATTGAACTCGATTAACTATTGTTTGATTCATAAATTGGGTAAATTAATTGGTACATAATCATAGATAAAATTTTGGACCATAATATTGATTCAAAAGCTTGACCAACTTTATTTACAGCATCTTTAAGTTGATACAAATTTGTCATTGGTGTTGTTGCATTTTAAATTTCAAATTCAAAATTCCAACAACTTAAATATGAGTACTGCAGTAATAAAATAGAAAAAACAAAAATAATAAAGAAAATTTAAATTGAAAGCCCTCCTCTTTTTTCTCTTTGTATATAATTGTCCCCTTATTGCCTTAAAGATTCCTCATTTGTATTCTCCATTTTTCCAAAACACTCTCCTATAAAGCCGCCGGCCATCATCTCCGGTGACCACTTTTCAGTCTCCTCTCAGCTTTCGGTAAGCCAAGATCTGCTCCCTTTTTTTTTCTTTTTAGATTTTTTTATGGGGTTGAGCTATGTGAAAAAACCAATGAAGAAAGACGTCCTGGTGCACAAAGCATCCTGCTTTCACGCAGAGTACGAAAAAGGATGTACGCAGCCTACCCTGAGTGCTGTTTACACAGCTCGGTAGACAACTTTACCGGTTGTTTGAATCCGTAAAATCTTTGTGGATTTCATTTTTGAGATCTTGATGTGAAATGGGATTTTTTTTTTTTAATTCTTGGATACAAAAAGTTAGATGAAGCAAATCTTGTTTTATTTTGGTTAAAGGTTGAATCTTTTATGGTTCTTGATTGATATAATTGTGGATCTGATGAAGTGGATCTGTTGTGAAGTTGATCTGCTATAGATTTCCCTTGATCTATTGCCTGATTCCATTTCAAATGGTTTTGTATGGTGTACTGTAGCTTTATTGAGTGACTTATCAAGAAATGTCAAAAATTAAAAATAGAAAAAACCTCTCTTTTTGTTGGAAATTGAAATTGAACTTGTGGAGCATGAGCAAATCTGGATCCAATTCAATTTAATTTGATTGATGGAAATGCAATGTTGTGTCATTTAGCTTTGCTTGATAGATAGGTAAATATTCGAAGTTTAAGAGATATTCACTTTTGATTCCGGGCTTTTCTTTAAATCTGGATCCAATTCTATTTAATTTGATTGATGGAAATGCAATGTTGTGTCATTTAGCTTTGCTTGATAGATAGGTAAATATTCGAAGTTTAAGAGATATTCACTTTTGATTCTGGGCTTTTCTTTAATGGGATGTTATATTCTTCTTTAATACCTACATGTACTTATCTTGCTAATTGTTTTGTTTCCATGTTTAGAAGTAGGATTGCTTATTTATGATCTGTTTGTATTAGCAGTTTGAATAGAAAATGGCCGACGGTGAGGATATTCAGCCCCTTGTTTGTGACAATGGAACTGGAATGGTGAAGGTTAGTACTTTCTTTTGTACTTATGTGTTTCCAAATGATGGATTTTTGATAGTTAAACAGTTTAATGACTAATGAACTATTTATTTTTGAAATGCAGGCTGGATTTGCTGGTGATGATGCTCCTAGAGCAGTGTTCCCTAGCATCGTGGGTCGTCCACGCCACACTGGTGTTATGGTTGGAATGGGACAGAAAGATGCCTATGTGGGTGACGAAGCTCAATCCAAGAGGGGTATCTTGACCTTGAAATACCCAATCGAGCACGGTATAGTTAGCAACTGGGATGATATGGAGAAGATCTGGCATCATACTTTCTACAACGAGCTTCGTGTTGCCCCTGAGGAGCACCCTGTGCTGCTCACTGAAGCACCTCTCAATCCTAAGGCCAACAGAGAGAAAATGACCCAGATTATGTTTGAGACATTCAACGTTCCGGCTATGTATGTTGCTATTCAGGCCGTGCTTTCCTTGTATGCTAGTGGTCGTACAACTGGTTAGTATCAGTCCTTGCCTCATCCAAATCTTCCCTTGACAGCTTTATGTTTTGAACCTGACATTATGAGTATCTTTTGACAGGTATTGTGTTGGACTCTGGTGATGGTGTGAGTCACACTGTCCCTATCTACGAGGGTTATGCTTTGCCACATGCCATTCTTCGTTTGGATCTTGCTGGCCGTGACCTAACTGATAGTCTGATGAAGATCCTCACTGAGAGAGGTTACATGTTCACCACCACTGCTGAACGGGAAATTGTCCGTGACATGAAGGAAAAACTTGCCTATGTGGCTCTTGACTACGAGCAGGAGCTTGAAACTGCCAAGAGCAGCTCCTCCGTCGAAAAGAACTATGAATTGCCTGATGGACAAGTTATTACCATTGGTGCTGAGAGGTTCCGATGCCCAGAAGTCCTCTTCCAGCCATCCATGATTGGAATGGAAGCTGCAGGTATCCATGAGACTACCTACAACTCCATCATGAAGTGTGACGTTGATATCAGGAAGGACCTCTATGGTAACATTGTGCTCAGTGGTGGTTCAACCATGTTCCCTGGCATTGCTGATCGTATGAGCAAGGAAATAACTGCTTTGGCTCCCAGCAGCATGAAGATTAAAGTTGTTGCTCCACCAGAGAGGAAGTACAGTGTCTGGATTGGAGGATCAATCCTTGCATCCCTTAGCACATTCCAGCAGGTGAGTCTTCTGCTATTTTCTTTGGTTAATTATACTGTTGCCATTTTAAACTGCATTAAACTATGTTGCTAAACTTGACTGTTATTGTGCTTAATCAGATGTGGATCTCAAAGGGCGAGTACGATGAGTCAGGTCCATCCATTGTCCACAGGAAGTGCTTCTAAGGTGGTGCTGCTGCTATTTTTACTCCAGCCGCGAGTTTCCTTTTTTGTTTTCCCGCTTTTTGTATTATGTTCACAGTGAACTCAGGTTTGCTGTTGTAGACGAGTCTTTGAGGTGGTGGGGTTTTGAAAGAAGGGTGATAAGCATTGTACTGCTGATACTATTTCATGTTTCCAATGTAATGTGGTTTACATTCTCCTTATCAAAGAATGTGGTTTACATTCTGAAACACATTGAGCGTTTAAGCCTTTTTGCCTGGAATCACCCCTTCAACTGTATGTTTTTCTAGTAGGTTGTTTGTAGTTGGGCAGAGTCATTGTTATGTGTTATTTTTTGGCGTCTATTTCCATCAGTTTCTCAGTTTTCTTTGTTTTTCTATGGTACCTTTCTTTCTTGGAAACAAATATGTCGATATATTTATTGAATTGAATGAGAATTTTGTAGTGATATTGCACATATTATTTTTGTGGATGTCGGTTATTTTCATATATATTGTTTTATAATATCTCTTGCAACCGATGTCCTATTCTTTTTTTTTTTTTCATCAACCGATGTCCTATTCTACATGTATAGAAGTTTGCCATATACACGTGGCTTCTTCATCTGAATTTTAGGGAATTAATTGAGTTTGGCTTTTTATTGGAGACGGGACAAAAGTGTATTTAGTGGGAAAACTGAAGAATTAAAAAAAAAAAACAGTATTAGTTGAATGAAATAATTTCCTATTAACCCAGTGAAAAGAAAATTTTCATATTTTTATATTTGAAAATAATTTAATTTGAGCCGTTTTGTCTTTAGTGAAAAGTTATTGCTGCACAGATATTATGAGTTGTTTGGAGTACAAATTTTAAAAGTTTTGAAATCATACTGATATTATAATATATTTTTAATTTATAAATTTTAAAAGCTTTTTTTTGTTTAACTTTTGTATTCACTCAAACCACAATGCATACATTAAAACGGAGAGAATTTGTTTTTTGCCTTTGATTAAGAGAAAGTAATAAAAAAGGGGAATTTGATATAATTCGAATTTGCAAAATTAGTACTACTAATATATAAGCGTGAACGAGAGGTGCCTCCGGTTACATGATAGAATTTGACCTGTAGCCACTTTCTTGGATGTTAACTAAGATATAGCATGTAAAGATTTGACCCCTAGTCACTTTCTTAGATTCTAATTAACGAATAGCCTATTTTTGCAACATAATTGAGAATATGAATAGCCTATCTTGCAACATACTTGAGAATATCCACGTTAAAAATGCAGATTTTTTTAAAAATAGCCAGTATTAGTAGTACATGTTTTGCAAGAAAAATATAGATTTTCTGCTTGACCCGGACCTAAAAATGAAAAAACGTCCAATACTAAAATTGGATAAATTTTAGAAAACTCTTTTTGTTAAATGTACGAAAAAAATCGCCACATAAACATGACAATCAACAACAACATACCCAGTATTACCTCACAAGTGAGGCCTGGGAAGGGTGAGATGTAAGCAAATTTTATCCCTCCCCTCCAAGGTGGAAAGGTTACTTTTTCAGTAGACGATTATTTTTGAAAACAGGTTTTAAAAACTAAGATAAAACACCATGATAAAGGAAAAGAGAATACTAACATAAAAACTAAAGATAATCAAGGTAATGAAATAACATTAGCAATAAAAATGGAGAATAAAATAAAAATATTACTGGGGAGTGTGAGATGTAAGCAAACATTACCCCACCAAGGTGGAGAGGTTGTTTTTGGTAGACGATTGGCTAAAGAAAATATTTTTGAAAATATATTTGAAAAAATAAGATGAAAATACCATGATAAAGGAAAAAAAGACTAACATAAAAACTAAAGATAATCAAGATAATGAAATAACATTGCAATAAAGATGGAGAATAGAATAAAAATATTATAGGAGTATATAAGAATAATACAAACACTAATTTAACGGAAAGCGCTTGACTATTTTCTAACAATTTACCCTAATTTTCGACATACGTGTTTCTATCTAGGATCAAACAAATATAATCATCATCTACGAAAATTTTTATCGCCCCATATTGGGCACGGGCAACCCCACCTAGTATATAGATTTTAGTATTCAAACTAGATTTCAGTTTGCAAGTCCAACTAGATACTCGAATGTCGTATAAATGCCCATGCAGTGATTTCGAGACATGGAATATTCTGTAAGATGCGTAATAAATGGTATAGTACATGATTTATCTCTGGGTAGGTGATCTAATTCAGGGATGAGGTCGCAATTAAGGGCGGGTACAAAATCGAAAAAATTGAAATACCGAATTGAATCGAGCTAATTCGGTACTTCGGATTTGGTACTTCAATTTTTCGGTTCGAATTCGGTGCAATAAATTTTTAAACTTCGGTTTTCGGTTTCGGGCAGTCCGAAACTTCGGGACTTTGTTTTTTTTTTTTTTTTTTTTTTTTTTTTTTTTTTTGTGTAAAATTGTTAATGCCATTAAAAAAGACATCCACCATTACATATTACATATATTTCCTAAATTCCTAAATTATCCCTTCCTTTAGTCCCTTACCCAAATATAAAATACCCTATTTCACTCCTATTCCCTCCAGGCTCCAACTTCGCCGCTAACAGTAACAGTCCTATTCTTATTCCCTCCAGTCCTCCATGCTTCCCTTTTCTTTTGGATCGAGTCATCGAGTGATCGGGGTATGATATGTACTCTTCCCTTTTCTATCTTTTTGAGATCGATTTGAAAATATAAAAATGGCAGGGGATGCTGTTGCAGGATTTATAACTCGAGCATTGTTAGGGGGTATGCACTTTGCCTTTCCTTTCCCTTTCTTGTTCGGCCCTTTTTTTTTTTTTTTTTTTTTTGCTATAAACTTTGGTTTAAACCGAAACACCGATGTATCGAACCGAAGTATAAAATTTACGGATTTTTCTACACTTTAAACCAAACCGAAGACTGAAGTACCGAACCAAAGTTTCAAAAAACCGAACCGAAGTACCGAACGCCTACCTCTATTCGCAATCCTTCAAATTATTTTATCAAAGTAAAATGACAGTTTTTATTTTTATTTATTTTTATTTTTTTTATAATTAAAACTTTTTATTAATCACCAATTGTCTACACAAAGCCACATACTGACTATAACACAGTCGTCTGTCTAAGAAATAAACTCCTATCTACTCCAGCTTACTAAATAAGTCGATCTAGCCTAGTTGGGAACAAAAAGACCATACTAAGAGCCTGTTTGGCCAAACTTCTGGGGAGCCAAAAGTGTTTATTTTTCTCAAAAAGTGCTTATTTTAAAATTTTGGGGTATTTGGCCAAGCTTTTAGGGAAAAATAAGTTCTTTTGAGTGGCAGCAGAATCAATTTTTCTGTTGTGGGGAAGAAGCTGAAAAAAGTAGCTTCTTAAAAAAATATAAGTGTTTTTGATTATTTGGGAGAAGATTATCCATTTCAAACTTCCATATTTAATCAAATTAATATTATTATATATCCGTTTTTGTAATTTGGTAATTTTTTTAAATATTGGTCAAATACAACTTAACAAAATTACTTCTTTAAAATTTGGCCAAACACAAACTGCTTATCTTGCAAAGCACTTCTTTGAAAAGCACTTTTGATAAAAAGCAATTCTAATAAATAAGCTGATTTTAGCAGCTTGGCCAAACAAGCTCTAACTCATTTTATTACAAGACTATCTACAAGCTAACTTTAAAACTGGTATTCTTGGAGATATTCTCTCAAGTGCTGAGGTGCTCTAACTGCAATGCATACAACAATCTTTTTAGCTAGTTTTTCCCAATCAATCTCCTTCTTTTCAAACTTCCTTTGGTTCCTTTCCATCCATATAGCATGGGCTGTTTCTGCATATAGCATTTTGAACACTTGAGCCTGCTTTGTTTTTTGCGTGTCTTATAATCCATTCCATGTGTTGATCCTATATTTGTGGCTGAACAGCTGTTTTTTGAAGTCACCGACACAATCTTGTCCACAGAGCTAGAGTGAAATCACATTGACAAAAGAGGTGATCTCTGGTTTCAGCAGATGTTTCGCATAGCTCGCACCTGTCATCAAAGTTATAACCTCATTTATTTAATCTATCAGTAGTTAGAAGTCTTCCATGTAGCATTAACCACATTGTGAATTTTGCTTGGGTCTAGCTGCATTTGCAAATATCAAGGATTTCCAATTTACTGAACTAGAAGTTTCTAATAACTGGTAATATATCCGCCTTATCATAGTCTTCTAACCATCACATTTGATGAGAACTTGATTCATGTCATCAAAGTTGAAAATGACAGTTTTTGATTTAATTATTACTTTACTACTATCTAATAAGAGGGAGTTAGCAGACTCCTCTCCATCGACATCCTCGCCGACTAAGGGCAAGTATCAAATTTTGTAAAAGTGTGCTTAATAATGTTGTACAATGTCGGAAGAGAAGTTGTACTATTTCCACACTTGGCATTAATATCACCTATTTAATAATATATTCCAGATGAACTATCTAATAAGAGGGAGTTAGCAGAATCCTCTCCATCTACATGCTAGATAAGCTATTTTACCATTTATTCCAGATGAACTGTCTAATAAAAGGAGTTAGCTGACTCATCTCCGTCAACGCGCTTGCCGATCGAAGGGCAGGTATGAAATTTCATAAAAGTGTGCCGAATAATATTGTATAGTGCTGGAAGAGAAGTTGTACTACTCCCATACTTGACATTAAGACCACCTATTTTACCATTTATTCCAGATGCATTGCTTACCCCACAAAATTTAGGACTTTTTGCAGCTACTTTTATGCGTGACATTCCATTTTATCTCATCTTTACCTTCATAATTTTTCATAAATAATGCCACGTTTGAAGGCTTGTATTAAGCCTAAAGAGCTTGATGTCAGCGCATGGATCACATGGTTGAACACCACATTTATATCACCTTTGTACACCTGATTTTGTATTTTATTTCATTTTCTAGCTTCATGATTTTCTTAAATAAAGCCAAGTTTGTAGGCTTGATGGGATCTGATATTTCCCAAGACACACCACTACTGAAGGACCAGTTCCTTCTATATGTTCCTTTATTAATTAAGTGCGAAATATGTAAAAATAAGTAAATAACACATGATTTTAGCATAGAAAAACCCCTTTGACTTGGGATAAAATAAACCACGACCTACTCTCTCAAGTAGGATTTCAATTTCATTTTTTGAAAGACTCACTTGGTTACAAGATTTTTTTCTTACTAACTGAGAACTAACTCTAATCCTATAGTGACTCCTTTCACAATCAGTGAAGTTTCTCCAAGTACATGACTTGAATGATGTGTACTTTTAGTAAATTTCTATGGAAGTAAATAGTACAACTCGATAGATCCTACTACAGATGAACTAAGACTGAGAACAATATAAACTCAATCCTAAGGAACATGTTCTTTACTTAGTTCCCTGTAGCTAGACGACTGCTCAAATACAATTCAGAATAACTTCAATGCTATAGCTCTAAACTCTCTGTATTTGTGCATGTCTTCAACAGCTGAAATGCTTCTCAATTTAAAGCCTTGAGATCTTGAGAAGTCTTGAGCAATTGGAACTCCAAAGCGCTTCAAATATTTGAGTCCTAATTGAATTCCTTGCTTTGGTGGCCGATATCTTCAAGCCTTATCCCAATCTTATGCAATCTTTTCTATCTTGTATGTCTCTGTATGATTATCAAGATAAACATTAGATTTTAGGATAACAATTAATTTTCTCGCATAAATAATTTTGCATAATTATTTATTCAGTGCCAGTGATCCAAAGGAACACGTCATTGGATCTGTTCCTTAGTCATTAATCAAAACATCCAGGCTTATTCAAGCTAACATTTTCCCCCTTTTTGATGACGACGAACTCATAGAATTTGCTTAGTTTCCTTAATGTCCTAACTATAACTTGCAACTTAAAAGTAACATTAGCAGAAATCAATTTTATCATTAAAGATTAGGTTCTTAATCTGGTTATAAAAACCACAAGCAAAATCATACTCACTCTCCTCCTTTTGGCATCATTGAAAAGGTTGCATAAGTCAGAATTATTGTAAGCAATAAATACAACCAACTCATGGCCATTTAGGCAACTCAAGATGCAAACATAATCCAACAGAAAGTAACTGCATTGAAATGATATTAACTATCAAAGGTATGACATCATAAGCAAAATAATGTCAACCAGGGGAAACAAACTAAAAAAATACTGCTAAACTAGTCAAAAACTAAAGACAAAAAGGCTAGAAAACTAGAACTAATTTAAATCCTACTGGACAAAAGATGGCTTTTGGTTTTGAGTATCAAGTGGTGGAAGGACCAGGTCCTTGAGAATTTTCTTGCAGCAACTCAAACATCTTTTGAAGCATCCCTTCATTTGTTTCTTTTGCCTTTTCAGCTTCAACTTTCCACAAGTCCCTTTCCTCCACCAACCTCTTAATCTCAGCAGCCTGTACACCAATATGCTGCCTTAAAACCCTAGCCTTATTTTATTCAGTAGTCCCTTTGAAGTACCAACATCAGTAGCCTCAACATTTAATGTCATGTCACAACTGATCTGTGTAGCAGCCCCAAACCTTTCTTTTTTTTGTAGTAGTTTTGACTTCCTTCAAAGGAATGCCTAACTTGTCAAACAAGTCAGTAAGAATGAATCCAAATGGAACATCTCAGACTTCCTTTGATATGTTCTTCATTTCCTGGTCAAATGAACAATTTCTTCTTCCTCCTCATCAGAGTCCTCAATTGGTACAACAGGCTCAGGAACCTGTTTTTGTTTACCTTTCCTGTTTTTCTCAAGAGCTTCAGACATTTTTGCATCAACAGCTTTCACAGAATTTTTGGTTCTCCTAACCCTACTTGCAGGAGTCTGGGTAGAAGGAACAGTTCCTTTACCTTTAGCAGAACTTTCCTCTTGGCTTTTCTTCTTAAGTCCTGGTTTGTAGCTATCACTAATCTTTTTAAGCCTAACATTGATTTCAGCAAGTTCTGTAGGATCAACAGGCCCCTGCTTTGTTAACTTTCTCTTCAATCCTCTCACATTGATTATCAATTATTGGCTTATAACTGTCACTAATGGCCTCATTAACATCCACCATTTCTACATCATCCATGGATGCTCTAAAAGCAGCATCTGGAGACCCAGGAGACTCATGCATGAGAGCCCCTATACTCCTCACAGTTTCCTTTTCACCCTCTCTCTCTGGTACAAACAAACCTAACCCTTCTACTTCTTTTCCCTAATCATCAAAACATTTAAAGGTTCAACATAATTTACCTTAAATTTATAAAGGATCATGGCCCTAGACAAGTCCTCTATGTGTTCAAGTGTCTCAGCAATAGATGGACTTGATCCTTCCCCATGAATTTCAGAGTCAGGGTTTTGAGGGTTTTGGTTTTCTGGTTGAGGTGAATTTGTTTGCGTGGGTAAAGTAGGATTTGTGACTGGTGGTTGTTCAGTGGTAGGAGTGGATGGAGTATTTTCAGGTGAGACAGACATTGCAATTATACGATTTAGAAGATAATGAATCACTCTTTCTGAAATTTTGGAAGCTTAAATGAGAATATGAGATGAAAGGTTAATAGTTTATATAGAAGTAAAGAATAGTGATAGAGATGGAGTGTGAAACGATTTGCCTTTTAGCTTCCTTGATTAAATAGAGTTCAAAACTGATTAGGTTTCTTGAAAGTTACAAATTATAGCTGTTATGATTAAGAGTTCAAGAGGGAGATGGAGTATGGAACGGTTCCTTGATGGAACTGATTTCAGTGAGATAGAGTTTGAGTGAGATTTTAACTCATTTAATTACCTATGACTTTCAAACTCTAATAATTTCTGAATAATAAAGTAGCACATTGTATTAGATAAAAATCACCGAGGTCTCGCGTAAGACCTCAAGGTGTAACACGGAGATCGCTCCACGAGGCGAACTCCCGAGGAGGGATTGCATAGTTCCTCACCCCGGTAAATTGCCTCAGGAAATGAGGGGGAGTGAGCTCGAAGCACTGTGCTCGAAGAAAAACCTTGTTACCTCGAGCGAATGTCACACCTCGGGCCAACCTCTATAACAGTCGACCGTTGATCTAGCATTTAAGAGGAAGATCATAGGTCAAACAAGATTAAACACGGAGTATTGGCCATAAAGGCACGATTATGATATTCAAAACGCCATTTTTCTCCTGATTATAAATAGGAATTTGTAAACAACAGGACACGATCAATACAATATTCAACTTTTACTTTCTATTTGTCGTCTCATTTATCTTTTAAAATATTTCTTGCCTCGTTGTTTTCTAAAGCTTTACACTAAGTTCGAATTCAATTTAGCTCGAACATCACTTTGATACAAGCAAATAACCAGCTAAACCCGATACAAATTTGATTTATTGTCCTATCCAGATTCAGGCCAACACAAATTGGCGCCGTCTGTGGGGATCTGGTTATAACGTCTATTCCGAAGTCCGTAGTTTCGATCTTCCATAAAAAACAAAACGTCAGGCAGTGTCAATGGAAACATGACTATTCAAGTGCCAGACCAGACAGTGGGTACCACCGAGACTAATGGTGGAATCCTATTACACCCAACTGGCTCGACACCACCCGTTAGCCCCATCCCAAAGAACACCTCAGCTACATTAATTGGGTTGACACCCCCAAGCAGATCTACACCACCGATCGGTCCAATACCTCCCGCAGGAGCATTGGCCGTCGGACCAACATCCTTCAATTTTGGCGACCCCTTCCAACGGTTCGTGGTAAACTCACAACAACAAATGCGATAGCTGGCCGCTGCTCAAGCAGCCTCGCAAGGCCAATTTAATGAGTAATTTCAGAGTTCTTTACAAGCACTCGCTGGGAACATGAGAGTTCATTCTGCCATCAGTGATTTCCCCTACATGATATTTAATGGAGGGAACAACACCACTACTCATTTTGGAGTAAATACAGGAGGACTCCTAAATGGGATTTCGTTTGGGATCTTGGGGACTATAGCTCCCACAGCGTCTCAAACGAGCGTCACATCTAATTTCGAAAAGTGGAAGAAGGAGTTTGAGGCTAGCATGAAGAAACGACTCGAGAACGTGCCAGGTGTATGCAAACCCCAACAAGCACTGGACATTGAAAAATGTCGCCAATTACCCTTCAAGCCTGAAGCTGCTCCAGCGCCTTTCCCAAAACATTTCAAATTACAAATTCTGAAGAAGTATGATTGGACGACGGACCCAGTTGACCATATTACAGAATACATAGCTATGGTCAAAAGCAAAGACCTAATCCCGATTGAAAAAGAATCTATATTCTTGAAGAAATTCGCCGACACCTTGGAAAAAGGGGCCTTGCGTTGGTACATGCTCTTCCCTTCTGAGTCTATTTCCAGTTTCGATGAATTGGCGGATATGTTCATTAAGGCTCACACTGGGGCTCAAAAGATCCTTAAAAGAAAGGAAGACATCTTTGACGTAAAACAAGGATACCTCGAGCCCATCAAGGACTTCCTCGAGCGCTTTCAAGCCGAGAGGATGGACCTACCAAAAATGGATGACAGCTTGGCAGTCATGGCTTTCGAAAAGAAACTTAATGTAAGCAATTCAAAGGCTACGGCTGAGTTGAAGAAAAAGCTCCAGCAGTGGCAAGCTCGAACCTGGGACTAATTGCACGACCGAGCCACAACAAATATCATGCTCGAGGAAGCGGAGTGGAGAAGAACGGGACGAGGTCATTCCTACTGAGGTCGATCTGAGTCCTCTCGATGCGCCGACGCGCCATGAGGAAATTCAAAAGGACGATATGAGCCATACAACGGAACCCAAATGCAGCACAAAGTCAACGCCTCGGGGGGCATCAACACGTGAGCCAAAGGCTCGGAGGAAAAACTGGATCATCCTCCAACCAGAACTCTTCGGGCCCATCGGTGGTACCCAAGGAGAAAGATCTGCCTTGAATCTCTGAGTACAATTTCAATATATCCACTTCCGAGATAGTGAAAGCGATCAAGGGAATGAGTGACCAAGGAGTGAGGCTACCCAAAGACATGAGAATTCCCCCGAGCAAGAGGGACTAAACCCAACGTTGTGAATTTCACATGGACTATGGGCACGCGACTGAAGATTGCAAAGCATTGCATCTCGAGGTGGCACACCTGCTCAAGAAAGGGGTGTTAGCAGAATACCTAACTGACAAACGGAAGCATAGTTATTCGAAGAACAGAAGAGAAGAGCAAACACCTCGAGCACAGTCGCCGAAGAGGGTAGTGAATGTCATCACTGGGGGCTCGGAGGTGAATGGAATAAACTTTGCCGCAACAAAGAAAGTGGCGAAATCATCCATTACAGCGGAGAAGAGAGCAAGAGCAGGAGAGACAAGCAATGAGATGGTATTCAGTAAAGAGGAATGCAATGGGATGATGTTTCCCCATCACGATGCGCTAGTGATTACGCTCAGGATCAACGACTGTGATGTCAAACGAGCTATGGTTGACCCTGGTAGCTCGGTGAACATCATCAACTATAGAGCGATCAAAAATATGTCGTTGAAAGATTTAGTCGTACCAAAGGCAACCATACTAACAGGGTTTAACAATTCCATCGAGAAGACTTTGGGAGAGATAACCTTCACAACTACTGCAGAGGGAGTGAACAAGCAAACCACCTTTCAGGTTATGGCCGAGGACATAGCCTACAATGTAATTCTTGGGAGACCTTGGATCCACGAAATGGAAGCTGTGCCATCTACTTTGCATCAAGTGATCAAGTTCCCAACTCCATGGGGAATAAGAGCCATCCGAGGAGAACCGCGAACTGCACGAGAGTTTTATTCAATCACAATAAAGAGTACAGTCGCCCCGATAGGGCCAAAGAAGTAGCAGCAAGCGAAGACTCAACAACCGAGGACTTCGCCAGGCAAAGCCCTCGGAGCACGAGCAATTACCTTGCCAAAGGATCACCCTTGGGACTTGCTTGAATAAATTCATGCTATCCTAGTTTCTATCATCTAAGTTATGTTATGACCAGGCATCCATTGTAATAAAGGCATGAAGATTCAATCAATGGAATAAATTTCAATTTGTCATATTTTTATTCTCATTTGAACATGCATAGCTAGTCATAAGTTAAGCCTACTGCTCAAGGGCGAGATGTCGTCATAAGCTAGCTCGAAACAATGAAAAGCCTTGCAAGCAAATTCATAAAAGGAATTTCCACTAATAAAGAGGCTCTAAGGCCCCAAATATTTACAAGGCAAATGGCACAAAGGCCTTAACCAAAAAAGAAACAAAAGCTCTACTCTAAGCCTCCACTTCGGAGTCATCACCTCCCTCGTCTGAACTCTCACTGCTCGAAGGGAGATTTTTCATCAGCCTCTGGGCCACAGCAGCATAGCTCTCGGCCATGGCAATGTTAGCATTAAGGTCAAGCCCGCCGCGACACTCCTTCAGAGTCGTCAGCGTCGTCTGAATCACGACCCAATTCTTATCGACTTTGGCCCGAGTCCTCCTTATTCTCCGTCTCGAGGAGAAAGAATCAACCTTATCTCTCAGGAACTTGACCTCGCTCTCGAGCTGATTCTTTTCCTTAGCCAACTTCTCTTTCTCCGCGGTCATTTCATTCATCTTAAGCATCTTCTGCTTTAAGTCTTCATGAAATTTCTTGGCCCTCTCACTAATGGCTGACTGAGCCTCGCTCCTTACTCGCTTCAGCTCAGCATCACAAAGTGCTTTCAAACGGGCCATCTTCTCCTAAATGTCAGATTTTGCCTCGGGGCCTTGGTCATCTCGAGGTCAGACTTGTTGGCAGCATTTTTAGCCTGCTCCTACTCGAGCCTTGCATTCACTAGTTCCTTCTCGAGACCACTCATCTGAGCCTCGAGAATCGCTCGCTCTCCCATCCATCCAGCCCTTAACTGTCGAAGCTTTTCATCTCTACTGTACTCTATCTCGGCAGCCCTGATAGAGTTGATGTAACACAGGAAAAAGGAATCCTAAAAAATCAGAGAAGGAAGCGAAACGACAAATTGAAAAGAGTCCACGGAGGACCTAGGACTCCACGGAGGCTCTTTAAGTTAATCGCGTTACTTAGGACCTAGGAGTCCACGGAGACTGATCGGGACTTAGATGTCACCATCAAGAAGATAAAGCTCGGAATGAATCTCAATATAGCGAATTGCCTCCAAGAAGATGCATTGGGAGCAGGTTCGGCCCAGCCTCGTCCACTTTCATTTTCGCCGAAGGAGGTGGATGAATGTTCCCCATGTCTTTATCAACAACCTGAACCGGTTCAGGCTCATGAGTAGAGGGAACCACAACCTCATCCTTTCTTAACTCTGCCTCGCCAACAGGTGTGAGCTTAGGAAATAGGACAGACTCAAATCTAGCCCGCTTTGCTTCCGGAGCTTCCCCCGAGGACAACTCTTTCTTCCTCAAAACTGAAAAAAGGAATGAGGTGATAAACGGAACAAACAAAATAAATGAGGAAAACAAGAGGAAAAATACTCGACCTGTTTTGGCCCCAAGGTCCGGTGACCCCTCCAGAGCCATCTTCTTCTTCTCTTTATCTTTTTCCTTTTCACCCTTTCCCCTCGAAAGATATCCAATCAAATCTTCGAGGGCTCTTAAGGCATCCCCAACCTCGGGAACCTCCTCTTTCTTGTCATTCCTTTCCTTATTTCATTTCTTCTCATTCAACGTGGTGATCGTCCTCTTGGTGAGCCCTATAACAGAGAAAAAATAGTGAGACATTGAAGCACAGGGCTTCAGAAAACTAGACCAGACTCAAAGGTTGGGTTAAAAAAAAAACTCACCATGCCGTTTACATGCCCATTTTTTTTTTCATACAAAAGCAGCCAAAATCATCCATGACCTCTCTGGCCTAGGTTTGGCATCAATAATGGCCTGAACCCATTGAACCAAGTTTTTTGGGTGAACAATCAGGACCGCCTCGGCTAAAGGAATAAGAACAAGGAGTCAGAAAAGGAAAAAGTAAAACGAATATAAATGAAGAAAATAAACACTTATGGGCTCGATTCCACCGCTCGGGAAAATAAGGCTTCAAAGAGAGAAGATCGGTGGCTATGAGGACGAAACGCTCATTCTATCCACGGTCCTCGAGATCCTCGATTTTTTTAATCAGCGAGTACGAGCCCCGTTTGTTGAGCTCAACAACTCCATCTTTGTGGGGGGGGGGGGGGAAGGAAGGGAAAGATATACAAGAGATGATCGAGGGTGAAAGGCACCCCTACTAATTTACTCAAAAATTTAAGGCACTGAATATGCCTCCATACCCCAGGTCCAATCTAGGCTAGACACACTTGGAAGGTTCGTCAAAAATTATCCAACACTTCGGGGATAGGGAGAGAGAAACCGATCGTGAAAGGATAAGTAAAAACGAAGGAACGCCCCTCAACTCGATCACACACTCGACTCTCGGAGGCGGGGATACCAACCCTCACCTTGGGGCCCCAGTTGCAATCAGAGCGAACCGGATGAATGTTCACCTAAGTAATCAAGCTCGGCGTATCCCCCACAGGAATGTTCCTTCTCCTCCTAACCTCCAACTCAGTCTGCAGCTGCATAACAAAATCTTTCGAAAGATCAATTTTTGAAGGAATGACGTGGTGAGGCTTGAGCTCCAAGTTGTCAGAAAGGAGTTCATCGTTGCCCACATCCTTCGTGGCAACCTCCTCCTCCTTCGCTGGAACTACTCCGGCGGTCCTAGCCATAGATGAGTGGTGTTCTTGATCCACACTGCTGGGACAACTAAGATCCTCCATGTTGAAGTCAGGAGGAACAACAACGTCCAGCAGTTCAGGGATATTAACCAATTCCCCACCAACAATCATGGTGTCGGCAGGTGGAGAACGTGGTGAATTTTGATGAGACATTATTCAAAGATCTTTTGGGTTGGAAAAGAGGGGAAAATTCAAGAGTTTTTATTGTAGAATACAAGAAGAAGAAGAAGAAGAAGAAGAAGAAGAAGAAGAAGAAGAAGAAGAAGAAGAAGGCAAGATTCGGTTATATATAGGTTAGAAACGCCATGATTACAGCCGCGTGGGGAAGACAAAATAGGAAAACGCGCCCAATCAGCGATCGCCACACATGATTGATAGGAATTCTAAGTGACAACCGCCCTTTTCAAACTTCGCGGCGCAAAAACATCCACGTCAATCTACCGCCTAAAGTTCATTCCACTCCCCGATAGATTTGGAAACCTCTCGAGGAGTGGTGGACTATCTGTATTGGATAAAAATCACCGAGGTCTCGAGTTAAGACCTCGAGGTGTAACACGAAGATTGCTCCATGAGGCGAACTCCCGAGGAGGGACTGCATAGTTCCTCACCCCAGTAAATTGCCTCAGGAAACGAGGGGGAGTGAGCTCGAAGCACTGAGCTCGGAGAAACACCTTGTAACCTCGAGCGAATGTCACACCTCGGGCCAACCCCTGTAACCATCGACCGTTGCTCTAGCATTTAAGAGGAAGATCGTGGGTCAATCAAGATTAAACACAGAGTAATGGTCATAAAGGCACGATTATGATATTCACAACGTCATTTTTTCTCCTGATTATAAATACAATTCATTTGTAAACAATAGGACACGACCAATACAATATTTAACTTTTACTTTCTATTTGTCGTCTCGTTTATCCTTTAAAATTTTTCTTGCCTCGTTGTTTTCTAAAGCTTTACACTCAGTTCGAATTCAATTTAGCTCGAACATCACTTCGATACAAGCAAATTACCAGTTAAACCCAATACAAATTTGATTTTTTGGTCCTATCCCGATTTAGGCTAACACACATATACCTGAGAATGTGACAAGGAAAAGTTTCCATACCCAATTTCAATCAAATTGCACAATCTGAAATTCTAAAAACATAAGGGTAACATAATTAAAATTTAGCAAGCTTTAAGTAGAAATCGTGGCTTAGAGTATACAATTAAGTATGAAACTGAGTTGACACTCCAAATTGACTTAAATACTGTATTTTTAGACCAATTTTTCTAGCCAATTTATGAAGTAAAGCTAAGTAGATTTAGGTGAATTTAATCATTCCTAATTCTAACCTGTTCCTTTTAAAATGATCTCGACTTAATGCTTTTGTGAAAATATCAGCAATTTATTTATTAGTAGGGCAAAAAGAAATAATGATCATATCCTTCTCATAATTGTCCCTCAAGAATTGATGTCTTATGCCAATGTGTTTAGTTCTTTTGTAATGCATTGGATTCTTAGTCATGTTTATTGCACTAGTGTTATCACAGTAGATAGGAACATTTCACACATCAATACAAAAATCTTGTAACTATTGCTTTATCTACAACAATTGAGAACAACATGAGGTAGCTGCCACATACTCAACTTCTGCAGTGGAGAGTGCCACTGAATTTTATTTCTTGGTTCCCCATGAAACCAAACATTCACCAAGGAAGTGTGCCATACCTGAGGTACTTTTCCTATCCACCAGAAACCTGCATAGTCATCATCAGTATATCTAACAAGATTAAAATTTCCACCTTTAGGATACCAAATTCCCAAGGAACCTGTTCCTTTCAGATACCTTAAAATTCCTTTAACAGCTTTCAAGTATGATTCTTTAGGATTTGATTGAAATCTAGCACACAAACAAACACTAAATACAATATCAGGCATACTAGCAGTTAGACAGAGCAAGGAACCAATCATGCCTCTATACAATTTTTGGTCAACCGAATTACCATGTTCATCAAGTTCTAGCTTAGTGGCAGTGGCAATTGTTGTATCAATTTTCTTAACATTGTCCAAGTCAAATCTTTAAAGTAATTCCTTAACATACTTTTGTTGGTAGATCATAGTTTCATTTGAAGTTTGCTTGACTTGTAAACTCAAAAAGAAATTGAGTTCACCCATTATGCTCATCTCAAACTCACTCCTCATCAAACTTGCAAATTCTTTACTTAAGTTTTCACAAGTAGCACCAAAGATTATATCATCTATATAAATTTGAACAGTTAAGAGATGCTTACCTTTTTAAAAAAAATAATGTGCTATCTATTTTACCTCTCTTGTATCCATGCTAAAATAGGAATTTAGACAAACGTTCATACCAAGTACTTTCTTGTGTGTTTTCATGCTGAGGAATTGTTTCTGATGTGGTAGCATTACAAGGTTGAGAGGTGGATACAATATTTGTTCCCCCTGTCTTTGTGCTACCCTTCTCAGCTTCAATTTGAGAACTGTTCCTTATGATTATTTTTTCACATATTTTCTGCAAAATAATCTCTATATATGTTTGGTTAGTTACAGTACAACCAGTAGAATATAAATTCATATTGTTACATTTTTCACATAATTGAGATATGTTCAATAGACAATGCTTCAATCCATCCACAAAAAATACATTATCAACACTATGTGAGTCAGACCTACCTACCTTTCCAATGCCAATAATTTTTTCTTTCTTACCATTAACGAAGGAAACACTTCTTTCTTGAAAAGCTAAGAGTGAAAGGAACAGTTCCTTGTATCTTGTCATATGCCTTGAACAACCACTGTCCATGTAACACTTGTGGTTCCTCACTTTCACTCCAGCATGCAAAAAAAACTGAGGGTTAATTTTAAGAACTCAAACTAGTTTGGGTCCCTTTCCTTTAACAAAAAGGTGAATTAAATCTCTCCTAGCCCAGAATGTCAATGCTTTCTTTGTGTGAACAATTTTCTTAGGCACAGATTTCTAAACAGGTTTAGGACCTATTCCTTTGTGTAGCTTTTTCCAAAGATAGACAATTTCTTTTCAGGTGACCAGTATTCCCACAATGTGTGCATAACAAATTTTCAGGAAGTGTTAGATACTTACTCTTTGGATCCCATTTGGGCAATGATTGAGATTTCATAAACCCAATACCCTTCCTATTACTACTATGATTTTTATGTAACCATTCTAATGCTTTAGAGGACTTGTTCCATTTGAAAGTTTTGTTTAACTCTTCTTTCGTTAAGCCCTCTTCCAAAGATCTTATCTTTTCATCTTTCTTATACAGTTCATCAACTGTGACTTTTAATTTCTCTTCAGTAATGAGCTGATGAGAATTAGCAACGTCCTTACCATTTTCAACTGTTTCGACTTCTAATTTCTCATTTTCTTGTTCCTGAACAGTTGATTTAAGTGTGAGGACCTGTTCCTTTAGCATGTTGTTTTTTTCTTTTCGGAATGTCATTTTTTACTGTACTCTTCCTGTATTCAATTCCTAACTTCTCAAATTCATCATGCAGTTGTTCTTTAGCATTACTTAAAGATTTAAGCTCATCTAGCAAAGTATGAAACACTTTAACTAATTTCTCTTTAGTCATGCTTTTAACATCATTTTTGAGTTTAGAAATAAATACCTCAATATCTTCTTCAATGTCCGAATCTCAAAAAGTCATTAGAGCAAACTCATTACCTGTATTATCATCAGACTGATCATCTCCATATCCTGTCAACTTGCAACTCTTGCTTTGGAAAATCCACTCTTTCTGCAGACATGTTCCTTAGCGTTTTTTCTCTTGTCAACTTTCTTCTTTTTCCATTCTTCTTCCATGACTGGACATTTGGTGATGTCGCGCTCCATGCTTCCATATTTGAAGCATTCTCCACCCTGTTTCATGTCAGAATTCCTACCCTATCCACTTGACCCTTTTTCCTTATTCATGAACCTTTGGATACTTCTAGAAATCATCACCAGCTCCTTCTCATCAGTAATAGGTTTATCAGCATCAGTTAAAGCTAGGTTGGGTTCAGTTTTAACTTGTTCTCCTATGTTCTTGACTTTCTTCCTTAGTTCATAAGTTTTTAGATTTTCTATAAGCTCATCTAAGGAGAGAGTGCTAAGGTCTTTGCTTTCAGTGATATCACAAGACTTAATTTCCCAGAAGTCTGGGAGAACTCTAGTCAAGATCTTTTCAACTCTATCTTTAACAGTTAAAACTCTTCCCAAAGAAATAAGTTCAGTTGAAATAGCATTAAACCTAGTGTACCTGTCAGAAATTGATTCTCCTTCTTTCATTTTAAAGCTTTCATATTCGGCAAAGAGAAGCGTACCCCTAGATCTTTTCACCTGGTTGGTTCCTTCATGAGCAACCTGCATTGCATCCCAAATTTCTTTTCTAGTGGAGCAACCTTGAATCCTAGTGTACTCATCTGGACCAAGTCCACAGGAAAGCCATTCTTAGGCTTGGCATTCTTTTCCCATTGCCTCAAGTCATAACCAGTGCATTCCCTTCTAGTTTTGGGAACATCCTTACCTTCAACATTTTTCATCATGGGAATCATGGGACCTTCAGTGACTATATCCCATAACTCATTGTCTTCAGCTTGAAGATGATCTTTCATTCTCTCCACCATGAGTAGTATTGACCATTGAACATAGGTGGCCTAGTAGTGGACTGACCCTCAGATTTTTCCTGTGGTGCACTCATTCTAATCCTAAGGTGTTAGCCTCTTCAAGGATAACCCACTCTGATACCACTTGATATTTCCCAGGACACACCACTACTAAAGGACTAGTTCCTTATATGTGTTCCTTTATTAATCAAGTGCGGAATATGTAAAAGTAAGTAAACAACACAAAATTTTAGCGTGGAAAAACCCCCTTTGACTTGGGATCAAAAAAACCACGACCTACTCTCTCAAGTAGGATTTCAACTTCAGTATTTGAAAGATTCACTTGGTTACAAGACTTCCTTCTTACTAACCTAGGACTAACTCTAATCCTATAGTGACTCCTTTCACAATCAATGAAGTTTCTCAAAGTACAGGACTTGAATGATGTGTACTTTTAGAAAACTTAGTTCCCTGTAGTTAGACGACTGCTCAAATACAATTAAAAATAATTTCAATGCTATAGCTCTAAACTCACTGTATTTGTGCGTGTCTTAAATAACTGAAATGATTCTAAATTTATAGACTTAAGATCTTGAAATATCTAGAGACATTAGGACTCCAAAGGCATTTGAAACGACCTTAAGTAGTCGTTTTGGGAATTAGCACCCCGATTGACGTGTCGTTAATTTTAAAAGATTCATAGGGACCATCCTGACTTGTCTGTAAAATTTGAGCTAAATTGGACCTCGTTTGGTAGGCATCGGAAGAAGGTTTCAGTTTTCGTTAAGGATAAATCGTAAAAAAGAGGTTTTCGAGCACAATTTTGGCGAATGAGCTCCGATTCGAAATCTGAAAGCGTCGCTAGGTTCGCATGGTCATTTATGATATATGTGAATTTTTAAAATAAGTTTCGAAGTTGTTCGGTTGATTTCGGCTAAAGTTCCGAAAGAATTAATAATTTGGTCCTTTTTTCCTTTTAATTCGTATCTAGAGTTTCGGGAGTCCGATTTGAGATTTGCCTTGGCGAGTATGTTACATATATTTTATATAACTTACTTGAAAAATTTGGGATCATTTCGACTTCTCTAGGGTTCCATTTTAATTTTAATCGTGGTAGCAAATTTATTAATAAAAATTAAATCACATTGTCAGTTAGCTAAGGGATTTAAGCATCAGCAATTGCATATATAGGCAGAAAACATACGAACAACATTTAGAAAAGAAAGGATAAGAAAGAAAGAGGGAAAAAGAGGTAGAAAATAGTGGAATTTCTACCACAAATCTCCAGGTAATGATGTTAACTTATTATCTTAGCTTATTACGTGTGTTTGAATATATTTTTACGGTAAAAATAGGGATATTAGACATCGCCCTAATGAGTTAATTTGATAGTTTAAAGGGTCAATTGGACCCCGATGATGGAAATAATTATATATTCGTACTCAGTTAGTTATGGGCAATATATAAATATAATTTATTTAGGGTTTGGTTATGGGACTTTGAACCCTGTACATAGGCCTGGCCTGCGTATTGCGTATGCAAATAGAGTATCAGGTTCCTAACTGGATTGCCCTAAAACATAAAGGAATGAAGCCTTTAGCTTTATTTGATATAATTTTTGTGCTTATTGAATAGAGCGGGATCGTTTGACAGTTAATCCAAAGGAAAAAGCAGTTGTTGAGTAACAGGGCTAGCTTTGGAATATGGTAAGTGTTTATATCCATTTCTTTTGAGGCACCTGGCCTCGTGGATTTTCTACCACGTGTTCCTTACGTGTGAAGCTGCCGATAGGTGTACTCATTACGCCTTAGCTTTGGATTTACATTCTATATTATATGTTATGTCCTGTTATTATGATTGGATTGAGAATCTGAGTATGGTACTGTGGATTTGAGTTGGCGTCTTCTTCACGGCTGTCGATGAGAGTCCCGTGCCGGTGAAGGGTTATTATTGCATCACATTGCATTCATATGCATTACATTGCATATCATACTGAGTGCAGGAGTATTCTGCCTCAGCTTTACATTTTATTGGGTGCAGGAGTATTCCGCCCCATGAGAGTGCAGGAGTGTTCCGCCTCTGGTTTATATTATATCGGGTGCAGGAGTATTCCGCCCCAGGAGTAGGAGTATTCCACTCCAGTTGATTAGTATATTGGATTCGCTTCGAATGCAGGCGTATTCTTCTTCGGGATGGGATTACGGGCACATGTGACCCTTTGCATATCATTTCATTTCATCTCATCTCATTTCATTTCATCTCATTCCATTTCATTTCATACTATTGTGTAGATTTTCTGTACATGACTGCTGTTCTATTTATATGTGCATTGCTTATTTGTTGATATATTTCTGGCTCGTATTCCTAGTTGAGTTTATGGTTTCATATGTGTTTCTGGTTATTATCTGGCTCTATTTTTTTTATAATTTAAATAAGAAGAATTTGGTTTATCTGTTTCTTCTCCCTGACTAGCTATCCTATTCTTTGAGGTGGCTAGTCTGCCCCACTTATTGAGTCCTTATGACTCACCCCTATTTGTTCTTGTGTTTTCTTTTCGTTCGGCAGATTCTGCTCCAGGACCCAGCCAGTCGCGTCGTGATTGAGGAGTAGTACATTTTCAGCTATCTACGGTGAGCCATCCTGTTCATTGCGGCCACCAACTTCAGATATTACAATTTTCCTTACTTTTGCTCCCTTCGGGAGGTGTGTATATCTTTTGTCCTTCTTAGATGTCTGATCTGGAAACCTTTAAAACTGTATTTTCTGGGTAGTTAGTTGCATTATTTAGACAGCTTGTATGTTTGTCTATCCTAGAGAGTTATCTTTTGTTGTTAAAGTTTAGTTCATTTTCATGTCAAGGTAATTTTTCACAATTTATATCGATTCAGTCAATAGGGTTCGCCCGACAGGTTTAGGGGAGATGGTCGGGTGCCCGCACGGCCTAACCGAGAATTCGGGTCGTGTCAGTTGGTATCAGAGCCTGGTTTAGAGTCTTTCCAGATCATGACAGTGTCTAATAGAGTCTCGCTGATAGGGCGGAGACGTCTGTACCTATCTACGAAAGGCTATTGTGGCATTTAGGCAGTTTCCTTTCTTTCATTCTCCGTCATGCGTGAGTCTTCTCATCTGAAATTAAATATTTTTTTATTCTCCGCAGTATATGGTGAGAACGCACGCGAATTTTCAGCAAGAGGTGGAGGAGCCAGCGGTCGCCCCTATGCCTGCTGCTCCGCGAGGTGGTGGTGTTGGCCGAGGTAGAGGTCGTGGTCTAGGCATAGGTAGAGTTGCCTAGGCCGCGAGGATGGTGGATCATGTTGATCATACTGCAGATGTTCCGGTAGTGCCAGCTTTTGCTGGGCAGAGGGAGCAGGGCTTATTCGTTCCCCCCGCACTTCATGACGCTTTTATGAGATTCTTAGCGACGTAGATACCCCAGGGACCTCCTATTCCTCATACTGATGTAGATGCACCTATTCCTCAGGATGTCGTAGATGCTCCTATCCCTCAGGCAGCTCCTCAGGCTACGGCAGATATTGGTTCTCAGGTTCAGGAAGCCCCCATTCCAGCTCCACATGTAGCCCCAGCAGTTCATGTTCCAGGTGGTCATGTTCCAAAGGTAGTGGGTGTTATACCTCCGATTGTTCAGGCTGGTCAGCCAGTCCAGGTAGCAGGTCAAGTTGATGATCCGGCAAGGCTGCATTATTTTACCCGACTTAGTCCTCCGAAGTTCTCTGGTCAGAAATCAGATAAGCTTAAGCCTCGTGAGTTTCTTGATCAATGTCAGCGTATCTTAGAGGCCCTTAGATATCTTGAGTAGTATGGAGTTGATTATACTGCCTTCCAGTTTGAGGGTCCGGCTTTAGCTTGGTGGACCGCACTCCAATCAGCTAGGCATGACTTACCTAAGCTGACCTGGAGTGATTTCTCCCATCAATTCATGGAGAAGTTTTTCCCTCGCAGTCAGCAGGATGAGAAGAGGAGACAGTTTGAGAGGATTAGACAGGGTAACCTGTCAGTCACGGAGTACGAGCTTTTATTTTCAGAGATGCCCAGCTATGCTCCAGATCTCGTTCAGGAGCCCTCTGAGAGGGTCAGACGTTTTATTGATGGGATTTCTCCTCATTTGCGGTCCCAGATGGCTCGTGAGATTGAGGCTGGTACTCTATTTGATGTTGCTGTTGATATTGCCAGGAGGTATGAGGCCTATCATAGATTGGAGATAGAGGAGTTAGAGCGGGAGAGTAAGAGATCTCGTGGTCTAGGGCATTCTAGTACCTCGTATGGAGGCAGGAGTTATCAGCAGCAAAGTAGGCCTCCTGTCAGACCAGCTCAGTTTCCAGCGCGTGGTTCTCAAAACGTGCCTACTTCTTCTCAGGGTCAGTTTTGGTTTCGCCTGCGAGATCAGTCTCAGTTTGATCAGCGTAGATTTGCTCCAGGGTGCTTTATCTGTCAGGATCCAGGGCATTATAAGAAGGATTTCCCTTATCTCCATCAGCAGGGTAGTAGCTGCCCTTTCCCTCGCCTTCCAGCGCCTATGCAGTAGCAGCCTCAGGGTGGCCCTCCAGGGTCTCAGTCAGCTAGAGGTGCACCACCACCCGGTAGAGGTCATGGACGTGGTACTAGTGGTCCCTCTAGAGGTGGTCGTCAGGGTAACGGCTCAGCTCAGCCGCAGAGACAGCTATATGCACTGCCGGCCAGGCAGGATGCCGAGGCATCCCCAGCTGTTGTTACAAGTATTTTATCTATTTGTGGTCGAGATGCATATTCTTTGGTGGATCCGGGGTCTACATATTCATATGTATCTCCTTATTTTGCTTCAGGCTTTCATGTTGATTATATGCATCTTCGTGATCCATTCTGTGTTTCTACTCCTATTGGAGACATTATCATTGTGAATCGAGTTTATCCAGCTTGTACCTTATTTTTTGGGGGTTGTGAGACACTAGTAGATCTTCTAATCCTAGATATGGTTGATTTTGATGTTATTATTAGCATAGATTGGTTGGCGTCGTGTCATGCAAAGTCTCTTCCTTGTTCAGCACCGGTGGTGTGGCAGGGCTCTTATTTTCCACCCAGGGGGCATGTTATTTCTTTCCTGAAGGCAAAGCGGATGATGGATAAAGGGTGTTCAGCGTATCTTGCCATGGTTCGAGATACCACTGTAGAGATTCCATCTCTTGATTCTATTCCTGTCGTTAGGGAGTTCCCTGACGTGTTTCCAGATGATTTGCCAGGACTTCCTCCTGATCGAGAGATCGAGTTTGGCATTGATATAGTGCCAGGGACTCAGCCTATTTCTATCCCTCCTTATCGCATGGCCCCATCAGAGTTGAAGGAGCTGAAGGAGCAGTTGCAAGATTTGCTTGATAAGGGGTTCATTAAGCCGAGTATTTCTCCGTGGGGTGCTCCTATTCTATTCGTGAAAAAGAAAGATAGGACTATGCGGATGTGTATTGATTATCGTCAGCTAAATAAGGTTACCATCAAGAACAAGTATCCCTTGCCTCGTATTGATGATTTGTTTGATCAGTTGCAGGGTTCCAAATTTTTTCTAAGATCGATCTACGATCTGGTTATCATCAGCTAAAGATTCATGAGTCAGATATTTCGAAGACTACTTTTAGGACTCGTTACGGCCATTATGAGTTCCTAGTTATGTCTTTTGGGCTGACTAATGCCCCTGCAGCCTTTATGGATCTCATGAACCGGGTGTTTAAGCCATTCCTTGATTTCTTTGTCATTGTCTTCATTGATGATATTCTTATTTATTCTCATAGCTATGAGGAGCATGATTATCACCTGAGGGTGGTTCTTCAGACCCTCAGTGATCGTAAGTTGTATGCCAAGTTCTCGAAATGTGAGTTTTGGCTTGATTCTGTGGCATTTTTGGGTCACGTGGTATCTAGTGAAGGTATCAAGGTTGATCCGAAGAAGATTGAAGCCGTGCAGAAATGGCCTCGTCCTACCACTCTGACAAAGATTCGTAGCTTCCTTGGATTGGTAGGTTATTATCGGAGGTTTGTGGAAAAGTTCTCTACTATTGCAGCTCCCCTGACTCGCCTGACGCAGAAGGCGGTTCAGTTTCGATGGTCCGATGAGTGTGAGGCAAGCTTCTAAAAGCTTAAGGCCTTATTGACTTCAGTTCCAGTGTTATCCCTTCCTTCGGGAACCGGTGGATTTATAGTCTATTGTGATGCATCTCGTGTGGGCCTTGGTTGTGTTCTCATGCAGCACGGTAAGGTAATTGCTTATACTTCCAGTCAGTTGAAGCCGAACGAGAAGAATTATCCGGCTCACGATTTAGAATTGGCAGCTGTTGTCTTTGCTTTGAAGATATGGAGGCATTATCTTTATGGCGAGCCTTGTGAGGTGTATACGGATCATAAGAGTCTGCAGTATCTTCTCTCTTAGAAAGATCGTAACGGCCGACAGCGGAGGTGACTTGAATTGATTAAAGATTATGATCTCACTATCCACTATTATACTGGGAAGGTAAACGTGGTATCATATGCTTTGAGCAGGAAGTCCATGGGCAGCATGGCGTTTCTTTATGCTGATATGAGAATATTGGCTCGACAATTGCAGTCCCTTGGCGACTCTAGCTTGAGATTTCTTCTCCCAGACTCCAGTCGAGTCTTAGCATGTATTGCAGCTCAGTCTTCCTTGGTCAATCAGATTAAGGGAAGACAGTTCGAGGATCCTCATCTGCAGGAGTTTCATGGTCGTGTCCTAAGTGGAGGAGTTCCCTCCTTCGAGTTTGATTCAGATGGAATTCTTCGGTTTAATGGTCGACTCTGTGTTCCTGATGTTGGGGATTTGAGGCAGTCAATGCTCGGTGAAGCTCATAGCTGGCGTTATTTTATTCATCCTGGTATTACAAAAATGTATCAGGACCTCCGAGAGCTATATTGGTGGAAGGGGATGAAGATAGATGTATTTGATTATGTATCTCGTTGCTTGAACTGTCAGCAGGTTAAGTTCGAGCACCGAAGACCAGCAGGGTTAGCCCAGGCATTGCCCGTTCCCGAGTGGAAGTGGGAGCACATCACAATGGATTTTATAGTTAGTCTACCAAAGACCCTGCGGCGTCACGATTCAGTCTGGGTCATTGTCGACAGACTGACTAAATCAGCTCACTTTATCCCTGTAAAGACTACTGATTCAGCTCAGAGATTAGCTCGGATTTTCATTGAGCAGGTGGTTGGGTTCATGGTACTCCTATATCCATTATCTGAGATCGTGGTTCCCAATTTACTTCTTAGTTCCGGCAGTCTTTTCAGAGAGAGTTGGGGACCCAGGTGCAGCTTAGCACAGCATTCCATCCTCAGACTGATGGTCAGTCCGAGTGGGTTATTCAAATTCTTGAGGACATGTTAAGAGCTTGTGCACTGGACTTCGGGGGTTACTGGGATGATCATTTGGCGTTAGCAGAGTTCTCTTATAATAATAGCTACCAGTCTTCTATTCAGATGGCTCCATTTGAGGCCTTATATGGTCGCCGATGTCGTTCTCCTATTGGCTGGTTCGAGTGTCGAGATATCGAGGTGATGAGTTCAGATATGGTTCGTCAGACTCTTGAGGTTGTTCGTGTTATTCAAGATCGTTTACGGACCGCCCAGAGTAGGCAGATTCCATATTTGAACCGGAGGAGCCAAGAGTTAGAGTTCGAGGTCGGGGACATGGTATTTATGAAAGTGTCACCGATGCGAGGTGTAAAGAGATTTGGTAGGAAAGGAAAACTTAGTCCCAGATTCATTAGCCCTTTCCATATCGAGAAGCGTATTGGTAAGGTAGCTTATCGGCTCGACTTGCAAGCTTCTATGCTAGTTCACCCATTTTTCCATGTATCAATGCTCCGGAAGTGTATCCGAGATCCTTCCGAAGTGATCGAATTAGACCCTGCTCAGCTAGATGTCAATCTGGCCTAAAAGGAGTTCCCAGTTGCTATAGTTGCGCGTGATGTCCGGAAACTTCGTCCGAAGCAGATTCCGATAGTTCGAGTGTGATGGAATAATCGTCCTCGTGAGGAGGACACTTGGGAGCTTGAGTCCAGTATGCTTGAGTGGTATCCTTACCTCTTCGACGATTCAGGTTCGATCTTGGTCTTTAAAGCCTAAAAGCTCTTATCATTGTATATGATTTTGGTTTCGTAGTAAATGTCATTGAAAATTGGTGTAAGCATTCTCATTAGAGGTGTGAAATCTATTTTAGACTCTTGCTCGTTCGAGGACGAACGAAAGTCTAAGTAGAGGAGAATGAAACGACCTTACGTAGTCGTTTCCGGAATTAGGACTCTGATTGACGTGCCGTCAATTTTAAAAGATTCATAGGGACCATCCTGACTTGTCTGTAAAATTTGAGCTAAATTAGATCTCGTTTGGTAAGCATCAGAAGAAGGTTTCAGTTTTCGTTAATGCTAAATCGTAAAAAAGAGGTTTTCGAGCACAATTCTGGCGAATGAGCTCCGATTTGAAATCTGAAAGCGTCGCTAGGTTCGCATGGTCATTTATAATATATGTGAACTTTTGAAGTAAGTTTTGAAGTTGTTCGGTTGATTTCGGCTAAAGTTCGAAAGAATTAATAATTTGGTCCTTTTTCCTTTCAATTCATATCTGGAGTTTCGGGAGTTCGATTTGAGTTTTGCCTTGGCGAATATGTTACATATATTTTGTATAACTTACTTGAAAAATTTGGGATCATTTCGACTTCTCTAGGGTTTCATTTTAATTTTAATCGTCGTAGCGAATTTATTAAGAAAAAAATTAAATCACATTGTCGGTTAGCTAAGGGATTAAATCCCTCAGCATCAGCAATTGCATATACAGGCAGAAAACATACGAACAACATTAAGAAAAAGAAAGGATAGGAAAGAAAGAGGAAAAAAGGGAAAAAGAGGTAGAAAATAGTGGAATTTCTACCCCAAATCTCCAGGTAATGATGTTAAATTATTATCTTAGCTTATTTCGTGTTTTTGAATATATTTTTACGGTAAAAATAGGGATATTAGACATCGCCTTAATGACTTAAATTGATAATTTAAATGGTTAATTGGACTTCGATAATGGAAATGATTATACATTCATACTCAGTGAGTTATGAGCAACACATAAATATAATTTATTTAGGGTTTGGTTATGGGACTTTGAACCCTGTACATAGGTCTGACCTGCGTATTGCGTATGCAAATAGGGTATCAGGTTTCTAACTGGATTGCCCTAAGACATAAGGAATGAAGCCTTTAGCTTTATTTGATACAATTTTTCTGCTTATTGAATAGAGCGGGATCGTTTGACAGTTAATCTAAAGGCAGTTGTTGAATAACAAGGCTAGCTTTGGAATACGATAAGTATTTATATCCATTTTTTTGGAGGAACCTGGCCTTGTGGATTTTCTACCTCGTGTTCCTTACGTGTGTAGCTGCCGATAGGCGTACTCATTACGCCTTTGCTTTGGATTTACATTCTATATTATATTTTATGTACTGTTATTGGTATTGCATTGAGAATATAAGTATGGTATTGTGGCTTTGAGTTGGCCTCTACTTCCCGGCTGTCGATGAGAGTCCCGCGCCGGTGAAGGGTTATTATTGCATCACATTGCATTCATATGCATTACATTGCATATCATACTGAGTGCAGGAGTATTCCGCTTCAGCTTTACATTTTATCGGGTGCAGGAGTATTCTGCCCCAGGAGAGTGCAGGAGTATTTCGCCTCTGGTTTATATTATAACGGGTGCAGGAGTATTCCGCCCCAGGAGCAGGAGTATTCCACTCCAGTTGGTTAGCAGATTGGATTCCCCTCAAATGCATGAGTATTTCACTTCGGGATGGGATTACGGGAACATGTGACCCTTTTCATCTCATTTTATTTCATTTCATTTCATCTCATTCCATTTCATTTCATACTATTGTGTAGATTTTCTATACATGACTAATGTTCTACTTATATGTGCATTGCTTATTTGTTGATATGTTTCTGGCTCGTATTTCTGGTTGAGTTTATGGTTTCATATGTGTTTCTGGTTATTATCTGTTTTTTTTTTATAATTTAAATAAGAAGAATTTGGTTTATCTGTTTCTCCTCCCTGACTAGCTATCCTATTCTTTGAGGTGGCTAGTCTGCCCCACTTATTGAGTCCTTATGACTCACCCCTATTTGTTCTTGTGTTTTCTTTTCGTTTGGCAGATTCTGCTCCAGGACCAGCCAGTCGCGTCGTGATTAAGGAGTAGTACGTTTTCAGCTGTCTACGGTGAGCCATCCTGTTCATTGCAGGCACCAACTTCAGATATTACAGTTTTCCTTACTTTTGCTCCCTTCGGGAGGTATGTATATCTTTTGGCCTTCTTAGATGTCTGATCTGGAAACCTTTAAAAATGTGTTTTCTGGGTAGTTAGTTGCATTATTCAGACAGCTTGTATGTTTGTCTATCCTAGAGAGTTATCTTATGTTATTAAAGTTTAGTTCATTTTCATTTCAGGGCAATTCTTCACAATTTATATTGGTTCAGTCAATAGGGTTCGCCCGACAGGTTTAAGGGAGATGGTCGGGTGCCCGCACGGCCTAACCGAGAATTCGGGTCGTGTCACCCTTCAAGTGTTTGAGTCCTAATTGAACTCCTTGCTTGGGTGGCCGATATCTTCATATCTTATCCCAATCTTATGCAATCTTTTCTATCTTGTACATCTCTGCATGATTATCAAGATAAATATTAGATTTTAGGATAACAATTTATTTCCCCGCTTAAATGATTTTACATAATTATTTATTCAGTTGCAATGATTCAAAGGAACACGTCCTTAAATCTGTTCCTTAGTCATCAATCAAAACTTCCAAGCTTATTCAAGCTAACAGGATCATATGGTAGAACTATTACTTATCTTTTGTTTTACTTGCTTAGTCAGGTTCAATTATTACGTACTATTGTTTTTGTTTAATTCATTCATTAAAGTAGTTATTTCAATTAGACTACATAACTGTCAAAGCTTTTCCTGTACCCTAATTAGATGAACGTACATTTTAATTTTTTTAATGTTTGTAAACGTCTGTATTAATTTATTTTATTAAAGAAAGATTCATTCATCTCTCATTACCAACTTTGACGTTACTATTTTCTTTACACTATTAAATATACTCCCAAATTAACCATCCTCTTACATTCCAATATTTCTCAAAATTAGATAATGGCAAATACGATACTATTAGTTTCACTATTGTTTCTCGTAACACCTATAGTACTAGCTAGTACTTCAAACCGACATACAAATCTATCCATTTTTTTATATATTTTCAGAACTTTTTATGTGATTTTCTTTAAATAATTATATCTTGAAATATTCATGATATCCTCTCATGAGATGTAATATCCAATAAAACTATTATAGTGCATTTAATTTATATATTTTAAATGATGATTCATTCTAGCATGGACGATCATCACTTTTGTATGATCCAGTGTTGTCTAAGTGTTTCAATCTTTTTATTCTTCCATATTCATAAGCCAAAATTCAAAAAGCTCTTATATTTTTCTCAATATTGAGATAGATTTTATTGGTTATCTTTAAAATTAAAAGGAGACTAGCATATCATTACTTGAATTGCACTTCTATTTGGAACCGATCAGCTCAGAATTTAGTATTTAATACGAACCTGTTAGCAGTCTTGATCTTGCCTAATTTATAAAGTACGATAGGCGCTAAGAAGCCAATGAACCCCTATGTTAAAATACATATAACCGTGGGAACCTAAAGTAATTGATTTTTTCAGTCCCCGGGTATAATATAATTGTAAATATAAAAAATGATCAAGCTTTTAAAATATTTTATTTGAGTAATGAAACTATTTGAAGTCGTGATATTTTTTCGATCTATTTATTAAACGGAGAAAAATTACAGTAACAGTGCTGAAAATATAAGCAAATATGAGTTAGAAACAAATTCTTGTTTCTTCTAGAAGATGTTGTGAGAAGGATGAAAAAAGAGAACGACAATGAGAAAGAAAGTATCTAGAAAGACAGCAAAAATTTCTAATCTATCAATCTATATTATTATAAAAGAACGAATATTAGGAAGCTAAATATTGGAAGACAAAAATATATATCTCTAAAAAAGTGATCAACTTTAATTTTTTTCCCTTTAATATAACTATAATATTGGATATAATAGTAGAACTTGATTGAAATTAATCCCTAATTCTATGCTACATAAGAACTAATGAATTCAATTTCCTTAAGCAACCAAACAAACAACCAATGTTAGGAAGAATTACAATGCAGAATAGAAGTCCCATATGATTTAGAATTTTGGATAGCTAACTTTTTCAATAAAAAAATTGATAGGTTTACTTTTATGTTTATTTGATAAATTATTGGTCAATGTTAAAATATTTCTTCCATTTTTTAATTTAATGTAGGATATTACTGTAATATTTGATGTAAAATCTCGTTTTATGGGGTCTCAATTCCTGCTAAAACTCCATTGTATATAAGTAAAAAAAAAAATTAAAAAAAGAATTTTGAAACGATTAACACTTCAAAATCAATTAAAGTTTTGAATTCGTATTTAGTTGACCATTTCTAATAAGGAGACTTCAATATTGTAGCACATTTTCGAAGTTAACATTTGTATTTTCTTTCCAAGGAAAAGATAAACTCTCATTGTTAAATGGATAAAGTATATTTGTTCTTGGAAAACTTGAAAATAAGAACAAGAAAAAAAATCAATCTGGGTACATAAATTATTTTAGAATTTAAATAAACTAATATTTAAAGTTTCAAAATACACATGTTTCTGTTTTTATTAAATTAATAGTAATAAACATGTTATGTCTTTAGATAATATTATATATCAGTTACCACAGAGAATATATAGAATTTAAATATTGAGACTTTAGACTATGAAGTAATCTAATGTAGGATATAACTATAGTATTGAATTAACACAATATAACTTGTATGAACCTCTTTTTCTTTATGTAATGTATTTCACATTAATTTACTTAATAATTACTTTGAAATTACATGCAAACTTTCTTTTAAGTTAAATTTTTTGATTTACGTAATTTGCATTCCGATAAAGTCAAAGGCGCCAATTAATGCTGAAAAAAATGTGAGCACGAAAATAATAGTTACGATTTACGAATGAAAAATAAGTTAGGAATAGTCATGTTATTTACTATTTATGTTATATAACTAACAATAGATTGAGAGCTTGATGTCAGCGCGAGAACCACGTGGTAGAACACCACATTTACATCACCTTTGTACATCTGATTTTGTATATTATTTCATTTCTAGCTTCATGCTTTTTCGTAAATAAAAATAAGTTTGTAGGCTTGATGTCAGCGATGGGACCATATGGTAAAATTATTACTTATCTTTTTATTTTACTTGCCTAGTGAGGTTCAATTATTACTTACTATTATTTTGTTTTAATTCATTCATTAATCTAGTTATTTCAATTAGACTACATAACTGTCAAAGCTCTTCCTGTACTCTAATTAGATGAACATATATTTTCAGTTTTTCGTTGTTTATAAAAGGTTGTATTAATTTATGTTATTAAATACAGATTCATTCATCTCTCAATACCAACTTTGACGTTACTATTTTCTTTACTCTATTAAATATACTCCCAAATTAACCATTCTCTTACATTCTAATATTTGTCAAAATCAGATAATATGGCAAATACGATACTATTAGTTTCACTATTGTTTCTCGTAACACCAATAGTACTAGCTTTCAGTTTAAAAGATTACCTCCTTGATGATGAGGACGATACTGAATGTATGAAAACGCGCTCATGCGACCCTCATGGTCAATTTGATGATCACGAAAAGATTGCCCTTATGTGGAAAGATCACAGCATTAAGCTACCTAATCCCTCTTTTAGAACTGCGTTATATTCAGTTTTTAATAATGATAACTCTAAATCAACTATGGCACCTGAATCCTACCCGGGAGAAGTTGAGAAATGTTTGGAAAAGATTTCAGATGACTGTGGAGTGCTTATATTTAATAGGATATTTGAAGGTGGTAAATATAGTGATGTAGAAAAGTGTTGCCCCAAACTTTTTACACTAGGGAAGAAATGTCATAACATTATTCTTGAATCTACACTTAAAACTCCTACGATGAAGGGAGTGAATAAAAGTGAGGTTTGGAAAAATAATGAAAAGCTTTGGAAGGAATGTGCTTCAGTTCGCCTTTAGTCAATTCTCCTCTCTATGGTTTAACAAAGAAATGGCTTTGTTAATGAATTTGAATAAATTGTTAAAATATGCTGAATGCATGTAACGTTTTTTGGTTGAGATACTATATATATATGTATTGATGAATGAAATTTTTGTGGTTGGCGTGTATATCTAATTCGTCAAAAGGAATAATTAATTGAATATTGTGATTTTAAGCATGTAAGTACGTTTTTGGTATACTGACTTAGCGGTGTTCAAACCGAATCGCAAAACTACATGAAACCGAAATATTGAACTAAATTGACTAAAAGAATCAAATTTATTTGGTTTTGTTTTGGTATTGGTATTGGTATTGGTATTAGTATTGAACTAGGAAAAATCGAATTAAACCGACATACAAATCTATCCATTTTTTTTTTATATATTTTCAAAACTTTTTATGTGATTTTATATAAATAATTATATCTTGAAATATTCATGATATCCTCTCATGAGATATAATATCCAATAAAACTATTATAGTGCATTTAATTTATATATTTTAAATGAGGATTCATTCTAGCATGGACGATCATCACTTTTGTATGATCCAGCGTTGTCTAAGTGTTTCAATCTTTTTATTCTTCCATATTCATAAGTCAAAATTAAAAAAGCTCTTATATTTTTCTCAATGTTGAAATAGAGTTTATTGGTTATCTTTAAAATTAAATGGAGGTTAGCATATCATAACTTGAATTGTACTTCTATTTAGAACCGATTAGCTCAGAATTTGGTATTTAATACGAACCTGTTAGCAGTCTTGATCTCGCCTAATTTATAAAGTACGATAGGCGCTAAGTAGCCAATGAACCACTATGTTAAAATACATATAACCGTGGGAACCTAAAGTAATTGATTTTTTCAGTCCCCGAGTATACTATAATTGTAAAGATAAAAAATGATCAAGCTTTTAAAAATGTTATTTGAGTAATGAAACTATTTTACGTCGTGATATTTTTTCGATCTATTTATTAAACGGAGAAAAATTACAGTAACAGTGCTGAAAACATAAGCAAATATGAGTTAGAAACAAATTCTTGTTTCTTCTAGAAGATGTTGTGATAAGGTTGAAAAAAGAGAACGACAATGAGAAAGAAAGTATCCAGAAAGAGAGGAAAAAGTTCTAATCTATCAATCTTATCTATATCTATTTTATTATAAAAAAACGAATGTTAGGAAGCTAAATATTGGGAGAAAAAAATATCTCTAAAAAAGTGATCAACTTTAATTTTTCGCCCATTGATATAACTATAATATTGGATATAATAGTAGACCTTGATTGAGATTAATCCCTAACTCTATGCTACATAAGAATTAATGAATTCAATTTCCTTAAGCAACCAAACAAACAACCAATGATAGGAAGAATTACAATGTAGAATAGAAATCCCATATGATTTAGAATTTTGGATAGCTAACCTTTTCAATAAAAAAATGATAGGTTTACTTTTATGTTTATTTGATAAAATATTGGTCAATGTTAAATATTTCTTCCTTTTTTCAAGTTAATGTAAGATATTACTGTAATATTTGATGTAAAATCTTGTTTTATTGGGTCTCAATTCCTGCTAAAACTCCATTGTAAATTAGTAAATTTTTTCTTTTTTAAAAAAGAATTTTGAAACGATTAACACTTCAAAATCAATTAAAATTTTGAATTCGTATTTAGTTGACAATTTCTAATAAGGAGACTTTATCGAAGTTAACATTTGTATTTTCTTTCCAAGGAAAAGATAAACTCTCATTGTTAAATGGATGAAGTATATATGTTCTTGGAAAACTTGAAAATAAGAACAAGAAAAAGAAATCAATCTGGGTACATAAATTATTTTAGAATTTAAATAAACTAACATTTAAAGTTTCAAAATACACATGTTTCTGTTGTTATTAAATTAATAATAAACATGTTATGTCTTTGGATAATATTATATATCAGTTACCACAGAGAATATATGGAATTTAAATATTGAGACTTTAGACTATGAAGTAATCTAATGTAGGATATAACTATAGTATCGAATTAACGCAATATAACTTGTATGAACCTCTTTTTCTCTATATAATGTATTTCTGTATTGAATAAAAACCATCGTCACTTAAAAGAGTGACACGTATCTGTCACGTGGCACGGGCAGAAGTTTTTCCGGACAGACATCTAACGGACAGATGACTGGCTAGGTGGTTACCACGAACAGGCCCAAGGCGGTTAAGTAACGCCTCCCCGAATCGGTACGATTTAAATGAAAATTTACCTGTTCATGCGCGACTGTTCAATGAATGGTTATATACTCAGCGGATACATACCCAACGGTTACATACCCAGCAGTTACATACCCAACGGCTGCCTAGCAAAATCTATATATAGCATTCGTTTTCGAATCATTGTGACATGCATTCTCTTCTCTATATACAATATCAATAAAATACTCTCTTTGCTCTCTTTGCTCTCGCTCAATATTGTTCATCATTTATATTACTGCATACTTCGTTCTCAAGTCTTCAAGTATAATCAATATCAAGGGATCCTCACCGAGATCGAGCGATCTAATACGGTTCCTTCTATTTATTTAATTCGCGCTTTAGCCTTATTTATCTTCAATTATTTCGTATTGCTTTCATATCATCGTTAATTGTCATTACACCTCCACCAGAAACCGTGCATATATTCATAATCTCGTAATTAATCCAGTCTTATATTCAAATCGGCTAAACTCTTAATCTAAACTATTGACCGTGACTCCGCAAATAAAAATTTAATTGTTAATTGGCCTAAAATCGGATCTAGGTTAAACAATTTGGCGACCACAGTGGGAGCCGGTCAATAGTCTCTATAGTTTGATAGTTTATCTTTTTCCAGCATTGTATTCTTTTCTGTCGATCTTTTGTTTGTGACTAACATGGCAGAAAGCGATTCACAAGGAACTATGGTGGGCGGAAGTCAGGTACGTACTCCTTCACCAAGCCTTAATTACTCTCCAGATTACTCGTCCGATAGGCAAGAACATTCTTCCCAAGGACCAAGTTGGCAATGGAACAGGCGTGAACACTCTCAGAGCAGAACTCCGAGTCTCTGCCCTGATCAAAGGAATCTCCAAGAAACAATTTTTGAATTTATGCAACAACAAACGGAGGTCAACAGGGGAATAAACGAGGCGATCAATTCTCTTAGAGGGCAAATCCCACCAGTTACGGGGACTGATCCTGCACCCTAAGGTCGAGATGTTCCTTCTTCACACACCTCAAGGCAAGATGGAGAACAAAACGTGGCCAGCAACGGAAGAACCATGGATCCAGCAGCCCAAGCAAATCAAAATCAGAACGGAGGATCTATGGCATCCACTGAAATGAGCGTCGTTGTGGAGGCACTCACTAAACAATTCAAAGAGATCCAAGAAGCACTTCAAAAGTCTCTCCACGAGAAAATTGATCAAATACCAGGCGCTCTACCCATATTGAAGAAAATTGACGTTCAATGCTACTCGCAAACGCCTTGGAAGAAGGAAGCAGCACCGAGGGCGATACCAAAAACGTTCAAGATGCCAAACATTCCGAGATATCGTGGGACAACTGACCCCACTGATCATCTCATGATGTTTAGCAACTTTATAAAAGCAAGTGATCTCATCGATGAGGAGATTGAATCGGTGCAACTGAAGAAATTCGTGGAGAGCCTAGCGGATGGAGCTCTACGATGGTACTCAATGTTGCCACCCAACTCCATCGGATCCTTCGCGGAGATGGCTGAGTTGTTCGTAAAAGCCCACACAGGCGCCCAGAAGACGGAAACTCGCGTGGAAGACATCTTCGAGATCAAGCAAAACCCTGGCAAATCTCTCCGAAGATATGTGGACCGCTTCCAAAGAGAGCGCATGTTGTTGCTCAAGGTACCGAACAGATGGGCGGCCATTGCGTTCACAAACAGTTTGGATGTCAAAAGCTCAGAAGCCACGCACAGGCTATACAAATCTCTTCGCGAATTCCCAGCAGCCAATTGGTCAGATGTCTACAATCTCTACAACTCCAAGGTACGCATTGATGAAGACAAGCTGATAGGAACTAACGCCCAAGGTAATAGTCAATCACGAAGCGGTGGCTCTGGCAGGAAGATAGAGTCAGAAAGGTCGAATGTAAATTATGAACCGTACCCTGACCGATCACGCAACAGTTCTAAAGGGCGCGGTCACAATAAAAAAGGACTAGCATGAGGAGACGATTCAGAATCAAATACTCGTGGAGCCCATAGTCTACCAAACTTCAACGTAGAAACGACTGAACTGATTGCAGCCTGCAAAGATATGGGCGAAAAGGTCAAGTGGCCAAAGGACATGAAAACCGATCCAAGTAAGAGAAATCAGGACCTTTGGTGTGAATTTCATCGCGACCACGGTCACACCACTGAAGATTGCAAGGCCTTAAGATACGAGATCACACATTTATTAAAACAAGGGTTCTTGAAGGAACTTCTAACCGAAAAGGGAAAGCAAACTCATGCGAAGGCTTTGCAAAACAAATCTGGCCCTCCACGAGCATCTTCCCCGAAGAAGACAGTCAACGTTATTTCGGGCGAGATCGAAGTCGACTCCGTTGTTTTCACAGCAAAAAAGTACGCAAAGGTCTCTATCACAAAGACCAAGCGCCCACTTCCAGAGGAAACAATAACGTTTGAAGATTCGGACACAGATGGCTTGCAATTCCCACATGTTGACGCGCTGGTAATAACATTGCGCGTGGCAAAATTTGATATCCAAAGAGTGATCATTGTTGTGGGCAGTTCTGCAAATATCATTCAATCACGGGTTGTCAAGGAGATGCAACTAATGGAGACGATCGTGCCAGTATCGCGAGTTCTCTCCGGGTTTAACAACTCAAGTGAAAAGACCCTTGGCAAGATTACTCTCGCAACTCTTCCCGAGGGGGTAGCAAAGGAGACAGTGTTCCAAATTGTCAACGGAGACATGGCCTACAACATTATCCTTGGAAGACCATGGATCCATAAAATACAGGTTGTTCCCTCCACATATCATCAGGTATTGAAATTCCCATCAGAATGGGGAATACGTGAGATACGAGAAGAGTAACGCTCTGCTCGAGACTGCTATTCGGTGGCCCTCAAGCTGCCCGAAGAAAATAAATAGCAATTACAGCAACCGGGATCTGACGCAGCAAATGAAGAAGCAAAGTATGAGGTCCCGGAATTTATCACAAAGCTAGAGGCACGGGAAAATTACACATCGACCGTGGAAGCTTTGGAACCAGAAGAACTGTTCGCGGACATGCCGGAGCGGAAGGTCTACTTAGGGACAAAATTAAATGAACGCCTACGAGGAGATATCCTCCAATTCCTCAAGGAGCGGCATACGACGTTCGCTTTGTCGCATGCAGACATGACGGGTATTTCTCCATAAATTATCTCTCACAAGTTGAATGTTGACCCATACCACCGTCCGGTGAAGCAGAAGAAGCACCCCCAGGGAGCTTTTCGGAATAAAATCACAAACGATGAGGTTGATCGACTGCTGAAGATTGGATCTGTACGCGAAGTTAAATATCCAGACTGGTTAGCCAATGTGGTAGTTGTGGCTAAAAAAAATGGGAAATGGCGAGTTTGCATTGACTTCAGTGATTTAAACAAAGCCTGTCCGAAGGACTCATATCCCCTTCCCCAGATAGATCAGTTGATTGACGCAACCGCCGGGCACGAAATGCTCACCTTCTTCGATGCATATTCAGGATACAACCAAATATTGATGATCCCAACGATCAGGAAAAAGTATCATTCATAACGTGCAGAGGGACGTATTGCTACAAAGTCATGCCGTTCGGATTAAAGAACGCAGGTGCAACGTATCAGCGATTGGTCAATCGTATCTTCCACGATCATATCGGTAAGACCATGGAAGTGTACATCGATGAAATGCTGATCAATTCAAAACGGGTAGAAGATCATCTTGCACACTTGAAGGAAGCCTTCCGAATACTTGACCAATATAACATGAAGCTTAATCCAGAGAAGTGCGCATTTGGAGTTGGCTTAGGAAAGTTCCTAGGCTTCATCGTCTCTCAGCGTGGAATTGAAGTCAATCCTGCTCAAATCAAAGCGATTGAGTCAATTCCAGACGTACTCTACAACCGGAAGGACGTCATGAAATTGACTGGAAGGGTGGCAGCCTTGCGCAGGTTTATATCCCGCTCATCTGACCGGTGCAAAGGTTTCTTTGATGTTCTAAAACAGAACAATGAATGCAATTGGACTCCCGAATGTCAACAAGCACTGAGAGATCTGAAAAAGTATCTATCCAATCCACCACTACTCTCTACGCCTCACCACGGGGAGCAGTTGTTGATCTATTTGGCAGTTTCAGAATCTTCGGTAAGCGCAGTTTTGGTTCGAGAAGAAAAAGGTAAGCAACTTTCCATTTATGACATTAGTAAAGCTTTAATTGATGCGAAAACACGTTACCAACCCTTAGAAAAACTGGCTTTAGCACTTGTAACTGTTGCCCGTAAATTACGTCCTTACTTTCAAGGTCATTCGATAGCTGTAGTGACAACCTTTCCTTTACGCAATGTTTTGCATAAACCCGAATTTTCGGGAAGGTTGGTTAAATGGGCTGTAGAATTAAGCAAATTCGATATTACATACCAGCCCCGGGTAGTAATTAAGTCACAAGCCCTAGCAGACTTCGTAGCAGACTTTAGTGCTAATATATACCCTGATTCGGAAAAGGATGCAGTTCTCAATGCTGGGCAGGCCCCTGATGTGTGGACCCTATTCACTGATGGCTCCTCGAGCGTCAAAGGGTCCGGTCTCGGACTGATTCTTGCCACCCCGTCCGGAGAAACCGTCAGGCAGGCCATAAAGTGCCTGTTTATTACTAATAATGAGGCCGAATATGAGGCCGTAATTGCAGGATTGGAGTTAGCCCGAAGTTATGGAGCAAATATTATCAAACTCAAGAGTGACTCTCAACTAGTGGTCAACCAAGTGACCGGAGGTTTCATCACGCGGGAATCCAGAATGCAAGTGTACCTTGCCCGTGTGAAAGAACTTTTGGCTCAGTTCGACGAATGAGAAGCAACTCCAAATTCCACGAGAAGAAAACCATGAAGCAGACGCCCTGGCAAATTTGGGGTCAATAGCAAAAATTGGGGCGGCCAGCTCCTCGGCTGTCGTTCAACTCCTCTGCACGACCATAGATCGAGAAAAGTTCGAAGTTAATGCTATAAATGCAACTTGGGACTGGCGAAATGAAATCACAAATTATATTCTTCACGGAACTCTGCCCGATGACGCAAAAGCCGCTCGCAAAACTCAGAATAAAAGCTGCTCGATATACAATAGTCAACGAAGATCTCTATCACAGGATGTTCGCAGGGCCCCTTGCCAAGTGCCTAGGACCAAAACAGATCAACTACGTGATGCAAGAGGTCCACGAAGGTTGTTGTAGTAACCATTCTGGGGGCAAAGCGTTAGCGCACAAATTGATCCGCGCCGAATACTATTGGGATAAGATGGAAAAGGATACAAATGATTTCGTCAAGAAATGTGATAAATGTCAAAGGTTTGCACACCTTCTTCATCAACCGGCAGAACCGCTCCACTCAATTATCTCCCCGTGGCCGTTCTTGAAATGGGGGATGGACATAGTTGGTCCTCTTCCTGCTGTGCCAAGAGGGGTACGTTTCTTGTTAATCGTTACCGATTACTTCACCAAATGGGTCGAAGCGGCAGCGTATGCAAAGATACGGCAAACAGAGGTAATCGACTTCCTTTGGCGGTATGTCGTATGCCTCTTTGGAGCATCTAAGGAAATAGTCATGGATAATGGCCCATAATTCATCGACCAGAAAATGACTAGATTCCTCGACGACTTACAGATTAAAAGGATTACCTCCTCTCCATACCATCCGGTTGCCAATGGACAGCCAGAGTCAACAAACAAAATAATCACTGAGTCTCTCAAGAAGCGCCTTGAGCAGGACAAAGGGTGTTGGGTAGAAGAACTGTCCGGTGTACTATGGGCTTATCGCACGACAATAAAAATGAGTACAGGGGAGACACCTTACTCATGGGTATACGGCACAGATGCCCTAATCCCAATTAAAATTAGAGAGCCCAGTCTACGGTATGCGTATACCACCGAAGAGTCCAACTCGATCAATTTTTCTGAAGAATTAGATGTCCTCGAAGAACGAAAGGAACTAGCACTTGTACGAGTAGTCGCCCAGAAGTAACGAATCGAATAATACTATAATCGAGGACTGCGCGTACGAAGTTTCCAGGTTGGAGATTTCGTATTAAGGAAAGTATCCCAAAACACCCAAGAGGCAAACTAGGGAAAATTAGGCCCTAATTGGGAAGGCCCCTACAAGGTAGTCGCGTCAGTCGATAAGAGATCTTACCGTTTGGCACGACCAGATGGATCAATCGTCTCAAACAATTGGAATGTGATTCACCTCAAAAGGTATCACTTCATAATGGTAAAACGGTCAGTTATTCTATTCCTACCTTTTAATTTTATGGCATTCTTACTTTTGTTATATTTCTCCTAAATGGTACTAACGGCCTAAACAAGGCCAGATCCGTTTAGCTCAACTGGTAGAGCTCAAAGTTCTTCAACTTCGCGGCTGTGGGTTCGAATCCCACAACGGACACACTCCTCGTTTGGTGATATGTGTTCTTTTATCTACGACCAGCCTCAATTCTTTTTATGTTAAAACTTCCCGTATTTCAACATAAATACAAGGAAGGTGGTAAGAGGCCTCTGTAGGACAGATAAGACCTTCATAAAGGCAAAAGACCTTGTAAAAAGGCGAGTTTTTTTAAAAAAACTTTTTATGTGATAAGCTTCCACGAAAATAAGAGAAGTCGTTCACAAGGCTAGCGACTCGGCCAGAGTTAAACTACAAACTTCCTGCGTCGACTTTCAACTCTAAAAAATGGTAAGCAAAGCTGTTCGCAAGGCCAACGATTCGGCCAGAACCTATTGACCATGACTCGGTCAGAGTGAAACATCTGCGCAGACCACTCACAACTTATGACCTCTTCCTTGGGAAAGGCTAAATTAAAGCATACGAACAGGCTTTTAAAGACCAGAACATAGCAAAGTTTAAACTTCTAAAAGCGCTTAAACAAAAAGCACAAAGGCCACGATGCTTCCAAACGCAATTACAAGGATCAAAGATTCAAGCTATATACAGTCATTGAATTAAAAGATCTGAAAAATATACAAATTGTCTCGGCGAAACAGTAAAAATGCTAAAACGGCTGACATAAGTTTTGTTGAGTGACAAAGGCCAATGAAACCGGCCAAACAAGGATCAGAGAGTCCCAAAGAGACCTCTATCCACAACCAACCATCCGGCTCTCGGCGGATACATAAACCTACAAACTTGATCAATTTGGTGGGGGGGCATTAATTTTGGGGACTCTGACCAGAACCCGATGCACCAGCTCCATCGGCTCCGTCATCGTCACCCGAGCTCTCATAACCTTATTCATCATCATCCTCATCAGACACAGGAGAAAGGTTCATCACTTGCGTCACTTCACGAATGGCACGCGTTGCTTTCAGCATTGCTTCCTCAATGTTGATCTGACCTGCATGGACCTGCTCGAGCAATGTTTGCTTGGTTTCAAGCGCAGTAAGCTTCGCCTTGATCTCGAACTGATCGTGCAAGTTGGCCAAGTCTTTAGATAACGAGTCTTGAACACTCATTGACTGGGCAACTTGGTCCCTGGCGGCTTGAAGCTCAGCTCGAGCACTGACGGATTCCTCCTTAGCCTTCCGCAGGTCCATCTCTAAAGATTCACGCTCATCGAGTGCCTTGTTCTGCAAAGAGTTGTGTTCTTTAAGCAGAGCCTCCACGTCCCGGGCAGATTGTGCAAACCCCTCTTTCTCTTCGGAAAGAAGGTCCTTTTCCTCGGTAAGCTTGTTAATCTGTTCAACTCGTTTATTGTTGGTCTCAGCCAACCGGTTAACTTCACCCTCGAGGAAACCACACCTCTCTGCCAGAGCCTTGTTCTCTTTCAGAGTCTTCGGCAATTCTTTCTTCAGTTCCAGCACCTCATCAGGATTGTTGATCCTAGAATGGAACATCAACTCGGCAGCCATCAAACTTGACTGAGACAGCAAAAGAAATAAGGCTAGAAGTATAAATTCAAAATTACTTCCGACTCAAGAAAGTGTTAAAAAAGCACTTACCCGGGCAGAGTCAGCAGCAATAGCAAATGCCATGTCTTCATCACTCATCTCCCTCATTATCCATTCTTCGCGGGGACCAATAAGCGATGAAACTGCCTTGGCTAAACTGCCCGTCCTAGTCACGAAGTTGACAGTGGGGGCTAGCTTCAGGGTGCATTCCCTCTTACAAAACATAGGCTCCCTATCCTGCTCAGAGGGAAAGTTTGGGCCAAATTTATAGCGCATGCCCCGAATGTTCCTCGATCCAGTCAGACCGCCGATGAAGGTTCGCCGAGTAAGCCTTGTGCTTGAAACGTCAGAATCATTTTCCACCTCGGGATCTCTTGTCTCGCATTCATGCAAACAAACATGCACCTCCCCCTCAGCAGCCACGTTCTCCAAGTCCTCGAAGTAAAAAAACACGGGGACTCTGGCCGCCCTCTTGGGGGATCTCTTCTCTTCCTTCTTCTTCTTCGCCGACCTTTCTTTTACCCTTGTCTACACGAGAAGAGCCTGCCTTTACCCCGTCATCAACTCGGGGACTCCCTTCCGGAGCACGGGCAGCCTTCTCCTCGGCCTTCTTCTTGTCACTTCGGAGATAGGGCTTCCTCATAAGATCTTCAATCGTTTCAGTATCAGCAACGTCGATCACTTCCGTTTCAAAGCCCTCTCCCCGTGCAGACTCGAGGACTTCAGCGGAAGTCTTAACACCCTCTTCTTCAGGCCTGGGCGCACTAGCCCCGGGAAAATTCTCCCCTCCAATAGCTGAGGTCCTCTCGGCAGCCACGGAAGCCCTACGAGCAGCCTTCTTCCGTGCTTCGCCCTCACCTTGGCTCTTCTTCCTCCTCTTCAGAGAGCTGATGCCGCTTGACAGTAGCTCCTCTCCACCTTCCCTCCCGCCTATTGCCTCCGGCGCAACTCTTATGGCTGCGACCTCATCCGCAGGGTCAACAGTAGGTCCTGAAGGCACAGCCTGAGGAGGAGAGGCAGGGAAGAAGTCTCCTTGTGCAGCCAAACCTGTGAAAGGCGAAATGGTCAGGTACAGCAAAGCCACGAAGAGAAGAAATAGCTTCAACAGTGAAAATTTCTCACCGTGAGTCCTTGCGGTCAGACCCTTTTGCGTGACAAAGTACGTCCATTCCCTCTGCTCGACGGGAAACTTCTCCAGAATGGCCTCGACCCACGGTGTCAGCTCATCAACTGATATGAGCTTATCGTAGGGCAACTTGGCAGCTACAAGGCAGAATCAAATGAATAAATAAACGAAAAGGGGAAGTATGAAAATTCCATAGGAAAACTCGGGGACTTACGCCTCTTATTCCAGTTTTCGGGGAGAGGAGCCTTAGAGTTGAGAGACAATGCCTGGGTGCGCACAAATATGTACCAGTGCAACCAACCCCGGTCATTGGTGTCCTCAGAACTGTGTATCAAGCCTTTGCTCCCACGCATTTTGGCGTTGACGAACACATCCTTAAAAATTTGAAGACTGTACATAGAAATAAAGTGGTCATACTCAAAACTTTGACCGATCTCTTCAGCAAACCAGTCAATAAGTTTCACCATTCTATACATGCTGGGGCTCAGTTGCCCCGGGCAGAGAAAATACTCCCTACAAAGCCAATCGAGTACAGGATGGAGGGGTAATGTGCAACCAACTGTGAATGGGTAGGTGGACATGGCTGTCTACCCTGCCCTATGAGAAGTGATGTTCTCATTCTCAGATACCGGCAAAATGGGAATGCTCGTGTCCCAGCCGCAGTCCGCTCTAACTCGAGGGATCATCTCCGACGTGATCCCGGATTTGAATATGTACGCTGGCCATATACGTACATCGCCATAATTATTGAAGGCCTTAACGCTGCAGTCCTTCTCCAGTTCACCCCAAGTTTTGGGGATGATTTTTTAAGCAGTGGCCTGAGCGGTCTTAGATCTAGGGGTAGCCATGGAAGAACTACCGGCAGCAGCGTCCATGTTCAAATTTTTCTTAGCTTTTGGAGACATAGTTGAAGAGGAATCGAAAGTTAGAAGAAAGATTGAAGAAAATTCAAGGATTTTCAAGATTCGGAAGTTTTAGAATAAAAGCAAGTGAAAGGGGTAAAATTCAACAAACCCCTATTTATAAGAGTAAACAGGTCCGGCCCATCAAGTTTCCATAGGACACGTGGAGGTCATCGAAGAGATTACGATCAGATCCAACCGTCAAAAGAAGAAGTGGGTTTCGCCGAGTTTCGAAGGAACGCCATCACTCTGAAGCGCAGCAGTCACCTCGCAACTGACGAGTGGACGTGTGCACGTGACTGAGGCGGTTAAAAATCATTACTTTTGCTCTTGGAACGCACAGTAGTCACTTCGAAACTGACGACGGACGTGTGGACGTGTCTGGCGCAGTTACTTTTTACCTCGCGCATTTAATGCGCACGTCACTGTGATTTTTCATATTGCAGATGAAGGTTGGGCTTTCAAAATAAAATTTCCCGCCAAAAATTCACATCTACTCCTCAAGCAAAAACTCTACTCAAGAAGTGCGGGGACTATCTGTATTGGATAAAAACTATCGTCACTTAAAAAAGTGACATGTGTCTGTCACGTGGCACGGACAGACATCTAACGGACAGATGACTGGCTAGGCGGTTACCACGAACAGGCCCAAGGCGGTTACGTAACGCCTCCCCGAATCGGTGCGATTTAAATGAACAGTTACCTATTCATGCGCGACTGTTCAATGAATGATTACATACTCAGCGGTTACATACCCAACGGCTACCTAGCAAAATCTATATACAGCATTCGTTTTCGAATCATTGTAACATACATTCTCTTCTCTATCTACAATATCAATAAAATACTCTCTTTGCTCTCGCTCAATATTGTTCAACATTTATATTACTGCATACTTCGTTCTCAAGTCTTCAAGTGTAATCAATATCAAGGGATCCTCACCAAGATCGAGCAATCTAATATGGTTCCTTCTATTTATTTAATTCGCGTTTTAGCCTTATTTATCTTCAATTATTTCATATTGCTTTCATACCATCGTTAATTGTCATTACACCTCAACCTGAAACCATAAATATATTCATAATCTCGTAATTAATGTAGTCTTATATTCAAATCGGCTAAACTCTTAATCTAAACTATTGACTGTGACTCCGCAAATGAAATATTTAATTGTTAATTGGCCTAAAATCGGATCTAGGTTAAACAATTTCACATTAATTTACTTGATAATTACATTCAAAATACATGCAAACTTTCTTTTAAGTTAAATTTTTTGATTTACGTAATTTGGATTCCGATAAAGTCAAAGGCACCAATTAATGATGAAAAAAAATATGAGCACGAAAATTATAGTTACTATTTACGAATGAAAAATAAGTTAGGAATAGTCATGTTATTTACTATTTATGTTATATAACTAACAATAGATTGAGAGCTTGATGTCAACGCGATGACCACGTGGTAGAACACCACATTTACATCACCTTTGTACATCTGATTTTGTATTTTATTTCATTCCTAGCTTCATGCTTTTTCGTAAATAAAGATAAGTTTGTAGACTTGATGTCAGCGATGGGACCATATGGTAGAATTATTACTTATCTTTTATTTTTCTTGCCTAGTCAGGTTCAATATTACGTACTATTGTTTTTTTTAATTCATTCATTAATGTAGTTATTTCAATTTGACTACATAACTGTCAAAGCTCTTCCTTTACTCTAATTAGATGAACATACATTTTCATTTTCTCGTTGTTTGTAAAAGGTTGTATTAATTTATTTTATTAAATACAGATTCATTCATCTCCCATTACCAACTTTGACGTTACTATTTTCTTTACTCTATTAAATATACTCCCAAATTAACCATTCTCTTACATTCTAATATTTCTCAAAATCAGATAATATGGCAAATACGATACTATTAGTTTCACTATTGTTTCTCGTAACACAATTAGTACTAGCTTTCAGTTTAAAATATTACCTCCTTGATGATGAGGACGACACTGAATGTATGAAAACGCGCTCATGCGACCCCATGATCAATTTGATGCTCACGAAAAGATTGCCCTTATGTGGAAAGATCACAGCATTAAGCTACCTAATCCCTCTTTTAGAACTGCGTTATATTCAGTTTCTAATAATGATAACTCTAAATCAACTATGGTATTTGAATCCTACCCTGGAGAAGTTGAGAAATGTTTGGAAAAGATTTCAGATGACTGTGGAGTGCTTATATTTAATAGGATATTTGAAGGTGGTAAATATAGTGATGTAGAAGAGTGTTGCCCCAAACTTTTCACACTAGGGAAGAAATGTCATAGCATTATTCTTGAATCTACACTTAAAACTCCTGCGATGAAGGGAGTGAGTAAAAGTGAGGTTTGGGAAAATAATGAAAAGCTTTGGAAGGAATGTGCTTCTGTTCGCCTTTAGTCAATTCTCCTCTCTATGGTTTAACAAAGAAATGGCTATGTTAATGAATTTGAATAAATTGTTAAAATATGCTGAATGCATGTAACGTTTTTTGGTTGAGATATTATATATACATGTATTGATGAATGGAATTTTTGTGGTTGGCGTGTATATCTAATTCGTCAGAAAGAATAATTAATTGAATATTGTGATTTTAAGCATGTAAGTACGTTTTTTGTATACTGACTTAGCGGTGTTCAAACCGAATCGCAAAACTGCATGAAACCGAAATATTGAACTAAATTGACTAAAAGAATCAAATTTATTTGGTTTGATTTTGGTATTGATATTGGTATTGAGCTAGGAAAAATCGAATCAAACTGACATACAAATCTATCCATTTTTTTAATATATTTTCAAAACTTTTTATGTGATTTTCTTTAAATAATTATATCTTGGAAATTCAAGATATCCTCTAAATATCCAATAAAACTATTATAGTGTATTTAACTTATATATTTTAAATGATGATTTATTCTAGCATGGACGATCATCACCTTTGTATGATCCAGTGTTGTATGAGTGTTTCAATCTTTTTATTCTTCCATATTCATAAGTCAAAATTCAAAAAGCTCTTATGTTTTCTCAATGTTGATATAGAGTTTATTGGTTATCTTTAAAATTAAATGGAGGCCAGCATGTCATTACTTGAATTGCACTTCTATTTGGAACTGAAAAGCTAAGAATTTGATATTTAATACGAACCTGTTAGCAGTCTTGATCTTGCCTAATTTCTAAAGTACGATAGGCTCTAAGAAGCCAATGAACCCCTCTGTTAAAATACATATAACTGTGGGAACCTAAAGTAATTATTTTTTTAAGTCCCCGGGTATAATATAATTGTAAAGATAAAAAATGATCAAGCTTTTAAAATATTTTATTTGAGTAATGAAACTATTTTACGTCGTGATATTTTTTCGATCTATATATTAAACGGAGAAAAATTACAGTAACAACAGTGCTGAAAACATAAGCAAATATGAGTTAAAAACAAATTCATGTTTCTTCTCGAAAAGGATGAAAAAAGAGAACGACAATGAGAAAGAAAGTATCCAGAAAGAGAGTAAAAAGTTCTAATATATCAATCTATATCTATATCTATATTATTATAAAAGAACGAATGTTGGGAAGCTAAATATTGGGAGTCAAGAATATCTCAAAAAAAAATGATCAACTTTAATTTTTTGCCCTTTGATATAACTATAATATTGGATATAACAGTAAAACTTGATTGAAATTAATCCCTAACTCTATGCTACATAAGAACTAATGAATTCAATTTTCTTAAGAAACCAAACAAACAACCAATGATAGGAAAAATTACAATGTAGAATAGAAGTCCCATATGATTTAGAATTTTGGATAGCAAACTTTTTCAATAAAAAAACTTATAGGTTTACTTTTATGTTTAAGTGATAAAATATTGGTCAATGTTAAATATTTCTTCTGTTTTTAAATTTAATGTAGGATATTACTGTAATATTTGATGTATAATCTTATTTTATTGGGTCTCAATTCCTGCTAAAACTCCATTGTAAATTCGTAAAAAAAAATTTAAAAAAAAGAATTTTGAAACGATTAACACTTCAAAATCAATTAAAGTTTTGAATTCGTATTTAGTTGTCAATTTCTAATAAGGAGACTTCAATATTGTTGCACATTATTGAAGTTAACGTTTGTATTTTCTTTCCAAGGAAAAGATAAACTCTCATTGTTAAATGGATGAAGTATATATGTTCTTGGAAAACTTGAAAATAAGAACAAGAAAAAGAAATCGATCTGGGTACATAAATTATTTTGAATTTAAATAAACTAACAAAATACACATGTTTCTTTTTTTATAAAATTAATAATAAACATGTTATGTCTTTGGATAATATTATTATCAGTTACCACAGAGAATATATAGAATTTAAATATTGAGACTTTAGTCTAAGAGGCAATTTAATGTATGATATAACTATTGTATTGAATTAACGCAATATAACTTGTATCAACCTCTTTTTCTTTATGTAATGTAATTCACATTAATTTACTTAATAATTACTTTAAAATTACATGCAAACTTTCTTTTAATTTAATGTTTTTTACTTACGTAATTTGCATTCTGATAAAGTCAAAGGCACCCATTGATGATGAAAAAAATATGAGCACGAAAATAATAGTTACGATTTACGAATGAAAAATAAGTTAGGAATTGTCATGTTATTTACTATTTATGTTATATAAAAAACAATAGATTGAGAGCTTGATGTCAGCGCGAGGACCACGTGGTAGAACACCACATTTACATCATCTTTGTACATCTTATTTTGTAGTATTTTATTTCATTTCTAGCTTCATGATTATTCGTAAATAAAGATAAGTTTGTAGGCTTGATGTCAGCGATGGGACCATATGGTAGAATTATTACTTATCTTTTATTTACTTGCCTAGTCAGATTTAATTATTACGTACTATCGTTTAGTTTAATTCATTCATTAATGTAGTTAGTTCAATTAGACTACATAACGGTCAAAGCTCTTCCTGTACTCTAATTAGATGAACATACATTTTCATTTTTTCGTTGTTTGTAAAAGGTTGTATTAATTTATTTTATTAAGTACAGATCCATTCATCTCTCATTACCAACTTTGACGTTACTATTTTCTTTACTCTATTAAATATACTCTCAAATTAACCATTCTCTTACATTCTAATATTTCTCAAAATCAGATAATATGGCAAATACGATACTATTAGTTTCACTATTGTTTCTCGTAACACCAATAGTACTAGCTTTCAGTTTAAAAGATTACCTCCTGGATGATGAGGACGATACTGAATGTATGAAAACGCGCTCATGCGACCCCCATGGTCAATTTGATGATCACGAAAAGATTGCCCTTATGTGGAAAGATCACAGCATTAAGCTACCTAATCCCTCTTTTAGAACTGCGTTATATTCAGTTTCTAATAATGATAACTCTAAATCAAGTATGGCACCTGAATCCTACCCTGGAGAAGTTGAGAAATGTTTGGAAAAGATTTCAGATGACTGTGGAGTGCTTATATTTAATAGGATATTTGAAGGTGGTAAATATAGTGATGTAGAAGAGTGTTGCCCCCAACTTTTTACACTAGGGAAGAAATGTCATAACATTATTCTTGAATCTACACTTAAAATTCCTGCGATGAAGGGAGTGAATAAAAGTGAGGTTTGGGAAAATAATGAAAAGCTTTGGAAGGATTGTGCTTCTGTTCGCCTTTAGTCAATTCTCCTCTCTATGGTTTAACAAAGAAATGGCTATGTTAATGAATTTGAATAAATTGTTAAAATATGTTGAATGCATGTAGCGTTTTTTAGTTGAGATATTATATATACATGTATTGATGAATGGAATTTTTGTGGTTGGCGTGTATATCTAATTTGTCAGAAGGAATAATTAATTGAATATTGTGATTTTAAGCATGCAAGTACGTTTTTTGTATACTGACTTAGCGGTGTTCAAACCGAATCGCAAAACTGCATGAAACCAAAATATTGAACTAAATTGACTAAAAGAATCAAATTTATTTGGTTTGATTTTGGTATTGGTATTGGTATTGAACTAGAAAAAATCGAATCAAACCGACATACAAATCCATCCATTTTTTTAATATATTTTCAAAACTTTTTATGTGATTTTCTTTAAATAATTATATCTTGAAATATTCAAGATATCCTCTAAATATCCAATAAAACTATTATAGTGTATTTAATTTATATATTTTAAATGATGATTCATTCTAGCATGGATGATCATTACCTTTGTATGATCCAGTGTTGTCGGAGTGTGTCAATCTTTTTATTCTTCCATATTCATAAGTCAAAATTCAAAAAGCTCTTATGTTTTTCTCAATGTTGAGATAGAGTTTATTGGTTATCTTTACAATTAAATGGAGGCTAGGATGTCATTACTTGAATTGCACTTCTATTTGGAACTGATTTGCTCAGAATTTGGTATTTAAAATGAACCTGTTAGCAGTCTTGATCTTGCCTAATTTCTAAAGTACGATAGGCTCTAAGAAGCCAATGAACCCCTCTGTTAAAATACATATAACCGTGGGAACCTAAAGTAATTGATTTTTTCAATCCCCGGGTATTATATAATTGTAAAGATAAAAAAAGATCAAGCTTTTAAAATATTTTATTTGAATAATGAAACTATTTTACGTCGTGATATTTTTCGATCTATATATTAAACGGAGAAAAATTATAGTAACAGTGCTGAAAACATAAGCAAATATGAGTTAAAAACAAATTCTTGTTTCTTCTCGAAAAGGATGAAAAAAGAGAACGACAATGAGAAAGAAAGTATCCAGAAAGAGAGTAAAAAGATCTAATCAATCAATCTATTTCTATATCTATATTATTATAAAAGAACGAATGTTAGGAAGCTAAATATTGGGAGACAAAAATATCTGTAAAAAAGTGATCAACTTTAATTTTTTGCCCTACGATATAACTATAATATTGGATATAATAGTAGAACTTGATTGAAATTAATCTCTAACTCCATGCTACATAAAAACTAATGAATTCAATTTCCTTAAGAAACCAAAAAAATAACCAATGATAGGAAGCATTACAATGTAGAATAGAAGTCCCATATGATTTAGAATTTTAGATAGCTAACTTTTTCAATAAATACTTTTATGTTTATTTGATAAAATATTGGTCAATGTTAAATATTTCTTCTATTTTTAAATTTAATGTAGGATATTACTGTAATATTTGATGTAAAATCTTATTTTATTGGGTCTCAATTCACGCTAAAACTCCATTGTAAATTAGTAAAAAAAATTAAAAAAAGAACTTTGAAACGATTAACACTTCAAAATCAATTAAAGTTTTAAATTCGTATTTATTTGTCAATTTTTTATAAGGAGACTTCTATATTGTAGCACATTATTGAAGCTAACGTTTGTATTTTCTTTCGAGGGAAAAGATAAACTCTCATTGTTAAATGGAAGAAGTATATATGTTCTTGGAAAACTTGAAAATAAGAACAAGAAAAAGAAATCGATCTGGGTACATAAATTATTTTAGAATTTAAATAAACTAACATTTAAATTTTAAAATACACATGTTTCTTTTTTTTATAAAATTAATAATAAACATGCTATGTCTTTGGATAATATTATTATCAGTTATCACAGAGAATATATAGAATTTAAATATTGAGACTTTTGACTAAGAAGCAATTTAATGCAGGATATAACTATTGTAGTGAATTAACGCAATATAACTTGTATCGACCTCTTTTTCTTTATGTAATGTAATTCACATTAATTTACTTAATAATTACTTTGAAATTACATGCAAACTTTCTTTTAATTTAATGTTTTTGACTTACGTAATTTGCATTCCGATAAAGTCAAAGGTACCCATTAATGATGAAAAAAAATATGAGCACGAAAATAATAGTTACTATTTACGAATGAAAAATAAGTTAGGAATTGTCATGTTATTTACTATTTATGTTATATAAATAACAATAGATTGAGAGCTTGATGTCAGCGCGAGGACCACGTGGTATAACACTACATTTACATCATCTTTGTACATCTTATTTTGTATTTTATTTCATTTCTAGCTTCATGATTTTTCGTAAATAAAGATAAGTTTGTAGGCTTGATGTCAGCGATGGGACCATATCGTAGAATTATTACTTATCTTTTATTTTTCTTGCCTAGTCAGGTTCAATATTACGTACTATTGTTTTGTTTAATTCATTCATTAATGTAGTTATTTCACTTAGATTACATAACTGTCAAAGCTCTTCCTGTACTGTAATTAGATGAACATATATTTGCATTTTTTCGTTGTTTGTAATAGGTTGTATTAATTTATTTTATTAAATACAGATTCATTCATCTCTCATTACCAACTTTGACGTTACTATTTCCTCTACTCTATTAAATATACTCCCAAATTAACCATTCTCTTACATCCCAATATTTCTCAAAATCAGCTAATATGGCAAATACGATACTATTAGTTTCACTATTGTTTCTCGTAACACCAACAGTACTAGCTTTCAAATTAAAAGATTACCTCCTCGATGATGAGGACGACACTGAATGTATGAAAACACGCTCATGTGACCCCATGGTCAATTTGATGATCACGAAAAGATTGCCCTTATGTGGAAAGATCACAGCATTAAGCTACCTAATCCCTCTTTTAGAACTGCGTTATATTCAGTTTCTAATAATGATAACTCTGTGTAACAGCCCAAGCCCGCTAGTGATACTGTCCGCTTTGGGCCTAAGCCCGCACGGCTTTAAAACGCGTCACTAGGGTCTAAGGCATGTATACTTAAATACCCAAGATCACTCCTGTGTTATGCCGATGTGGGACACTTAACCCTTAGCTGGGGTGTTACATACACCCCCTCTTATGGACTCAGCGTCCTCGCTGAGGTTTGCCCCGCCTTCCCGGGATTTGCCTAGACTCAGCTCTGAACTCTGTCCTACATCGACAAGGCTGACACGGAGTGGCTCTAATACCATCTGTAACAGCCCAAGCCCGCTAGTGATATTGTCCGCTTTGGGCCTAAGCCCGCACGGCTTTAAAACGCGTCACTAGGGTCTAAGGCATGTATACTTAAATACCCAAGATCACTCCTGTGTTATGCCGATGTGGGACACTTAACCCTTAGTTGGGGTCTTACACTCTGAATCAACTATGGCACCTGAATCCTACCCGGGAGAAGTTGAGAAATGTTTGGAAAAGATTTCAGATGACTGTGGAGCGCTTATATTTAATAGGATATTTGAAGGTAGTAAATATAGTGATGTAGAAGAGTGTTGCCCCCAACTTTTTACACTAGGGAAGAAATGTCATAACATTATTCTTGAATCTACACTTAAAACTCATGCGATGAAGGGAGTGAATAAAAGTGAGGTTTGGGAAAATAATGAAAAGCTTTGGAAGGAATGTGCTTCTGTTCGCCTTTAGTCAATTCTCCTCTCTATGGTTTAACAAAGAAATGGCTATGTTAATGAATTTGAATAAATTGTTAAAATATGCTGAATACATGTAACATTTTTTGGTTGAGATATTATATATACATGTATTGATGAATGGAATTTTTGTGGTTGGCGTGTATATCTACTTCGTCAAAAGGAATAATTAATTGAATATTGTTATTTTAAGCATGTAAGTACGTTTTTGGTATACTGACTTAGCGGTGTTCAAACCGAATCGCAAAACTGCATGAAGCCAAAAAATTGAACTAAATTAATTAAAAGAATAAAATTTATTTGGTTTGGTTTTGGTATTGGTATTGGTATTGGTATTGGTATTGGTATTGAACTAGGAAAAATCAAATCAAATCGACATACAAATTTATCCATTTTTTTAATATATTTTCAAAACTTTTTATGTGATTTTCTTTAAATAATTATTCCAGATATCCACTCATGAGATGTAATATTTAATAAAACTATTATAGTGCATTTAATGTATATCTTTTAAATGATGATTCATTCTAGCATGGACGATCATCACTTTTGTATGACCCAGTGTTGTCTAAGTGTTTAAATCTTTTTATTCTTCCATATTCATAAGTCAAAATTTAAAATGCTCTTATATTTTTTTCAATGTTGAGATAGAGTTTATTAGTTATCTTTAAACTTAAATGGAGGCTAGCATATCATTACTTGAATTGCACTTCTATTTGGAACCGATTAGCTCAGAATTTGGTATTTAATACGAACCTGTTAGCAGTCTTGATCTTTCCTAATTTATAAAGTACGATAGGCGCGAAAAAGCTAGTGAACCACTATGTTAAAATAAATATAACCGTGGAACCTAAAGTAATTGATTTTTTCAGTCCCTGGTATAATATAATTGTAAAGATAAAAAATGATCAAGCTTTTAAAATATTTTATTTGACTAATGAAACTATTTTACATCGTGATTTTTTTTTCAATCTATTTATTAAATGGAGAAAAATTACAGTAACAGTGCTGAAAACATAAGCTGAGTTAAAAACAAATTCTTGTTTCTTCTCGAAGATGTGAGAAGGATGAAAAAAGAGAACGACAATAAGAAAGAAAGTATCCAGAAAGAGAGTAAAAAGTTCTAATCTATCAATCAATATCTATATCTATATTATTATAAAAGAACTAATGTTAGGAAGTTAAATATTGGGAGACAAAAGTATCTCCAAAAAAGTGATCAACTTAAATTTTTTGCCATTTGATATAACTATAATATTGGATATGACAGTAAAACATGATTTAAATTAATCCCTAACTCTATACTACATAAGAATTAATAAATTCAATTTCCTTAAGCAACGAAATAAACAACCAATGATAGGGAGAGTTACCACGAAGAATAGAAGTCTCATATGATTTCCAATTTTGCATAGCTAACTTTTTCAATAAAAAAACTGATAGGTTTACTTTTATGCTTATTTGATACAATATTGGTCAATGTTAAATATTTCTTCCATTTTTAAATTTAATGTAGGATATTACTGTAATATTTGATGTAAAATCTTGTTTTATTGGATCTCAATTTCTGCTAAAACTTTAAAAAAAAAAAGAATTTTGGAACGATTAACACTTCAAAATCAATTAAAGTTTTGAATTCATATTTAGTTTACAATTTCTAATAAGGAGACTTCAATATTGTAGCTCATTATCGAAGTTAACGTATGTATTTTCTTTCCAAAAAAAGATAAACTCTCATTGTTTAATGGATGAAGTATATATGTTCTTGGAAAACATGAAAATAAGAAGAAAAAGAAATCGATCCGGGTATATAAATTATTTTAGAATTTAAATAAACTAACATTTAAAGTTTCAAAATACACATGTTTCTGTTTTTATAAAATTAATAATAAACATGTTATGTGTTTGGATAATATTATTATCTGTTACCACAGAGAATATATAGAATTTAAATATTGAGACTTTAGACTATGAAGTAATCTAGCATGGACGATCATCACTTATGTATGATCCAGTGTTGTCTAAGTGTTTCAATCTTTTTATTCTTCCATATTCATAAGTCAAAATTCAAAAAGCTCTTATGTTTTTCTCAATGTTGAGATAGAGTTTATTGGTTATCTTTAAAATTAAATGGAGGCTAGCATATCATTACTTGAATTGCACTTCTATTTGGAACTGATTAGCTCAGAATTTGGTCCTTAATACGAACCTGTTAGCAGTCTTGATCTTGCCTAATTTATAAAGTACGACAGGCGCTATGAAGCCAATGAACCCTTATGTTAAAATACATATAACCATGGGAACCTAAAGTAATTGATTTTTTCAGTCCCCGGGTATAATATAATTGTAAAGATAAAAAATGATCAATCTTTTAAAATATTTTATTTGAGTAATGAAACTACTATACGTCGTGATATTTTTTCAATCTATTTATTAAACGGAGAAAAATTGCATTAACAGTGCTGAAAACATAAGCAAATATGAGTTAAAAACATATTCTTGTTTCTTCTCGAAGATGTTGTGAGAAGGATGAAAAAAGAGAACGACAATGAGAAAGAAAGTATCCCGAAAGAGAGTAAAAAGTTCTAATCTATCAATCTATATCTACATCTATATTATTATAAAAGACCGAATGTTAGGAAGCTAAATATTGGGAGACAAAAATATCTCCAAAAAAGTGATCAACTTTAACTTTTTGCCCTTTGATATAACTATAATATTGGATATGACATTAAAACTTGATTGAAATTAATCCCTAACTCTATACTACATAAGAACTAATGAATTCAATTTCCTTAAGCAACCAAATAAACAACCAATAATAGGAAGAATTACAATGTAGAATAGAAGTTCCATATGATTTATAATTTTGGATAGCTAACTTTTTCAATAAAAAAACTAGTAGGTTTACTTTTATATTTATTTGATAAAATATTGGTCAATGTTAAATATTTCTTCCATTTTTCAATTTAATGTAGGATATTACTGTAATATTTGATGTAAAATCTTGTTTTATTGGATCTCAATTTCTGCTAAAACTTTAAAAAAAAAAAGAATTTTGGAACGATTAACACTTCAAAATCAATTAAAGTTTTGAATTCATATTTAGTTTACAATTTCTAATAAGGAGACTTCAATATTGTAGCTCATTATCGAAGTTAACGTATGTATTTTCTTTCCAAAAAAAGATAAACTCTCATTGTTTAATGGATGAAGTATATATGTTCTTGGAAAACATGAAAATAAGAAGAAAAAGAAATCGATCTGGGTATATAAATTATTTTAGAATTTAAATAAACTAACATTTAAAGTTTCAAAATACACATGTTTCTGTTTTTATAAAATTAATAATAAACATGTTATGTGTTTGGATAATATTATTATCTGTTACCACAGAGAATATATAGAATTTAAATATTGAGACTTTAAACTATGAAGTAATCTAATGTGATATAACTATCATATTGAATTAACACAATGTAACTTGTATCAACCTCTTTTTCTTTATGTAATGTATTTCACATTAATTTACTTAATAATTACTTTAAAATTACATGCAAACTTTCTTTTAAGTTAAATTTTTTGATTTACGTAATTTGCATTTCTATAAAGTCAAAGGCATCAATTAATGATTAAAAAAATATGAGCATGAAAATAATAGTTACGATTTACGAATGAAAAATAAGTTAGGAATAGTCATATTATTTACCATTTATGTTATATAACTAATAATAGATTGAGATCTTGATGTCAGCGCGAGGACCACGTGGTAGAACACCACATTTACATCACCTTTGTAAATCTGATTTTGTATTTTATTTCATTTCTAGCTTCATGATTTTTCGTAAATAAAGATAATTTTATAGGCTTGATGTCAGCGATGGGACCATATGGTAGAACTATTACTTATCTTTTATTTTACTTGTCTAATCAGGTTCAATTATTACGTACTATTATTTTGTTTTATTCATTCATTAATGTAGTTATTTCAATTAGACTACATAACTTTCAAAGCTCTTCATGTACCCTAATTAGATGAACATACATTTTCATTTTTTCGCTGTTTGTAAAAGGTTGTATTAATTTATTTTGTGAAAGAAAGATCATTCATCTCTCATTACCAACTTTGACGTTACTATTTTGTTTACTCTATTAAATATACTCCCAAATTAACCATTCTCTTACATTCCAATATTTCTCAAAATCAGATAATATAGCAAATACGATACTATTAGTTTCACTTTGATTTTGAAAGATACTCCTTCAGCACATTGTGTACATTGTTTTGTTCATCAATTGCAACTGACTCTTGTAGCTGTTGCAAAGAAACATCGTTATGTGGATAATTTTTTGATATTCTTACTAATGTTTTGAATACTGTTGGATGTTCTTTCAAGCGCAGAGAGATGCTTCGAGATGATCAAGCAAAGAAGTTAGAGGAACTACTAGTTCTTGGTGAAATTCATACAGGAAGTGGACTAAATCAAGAACTTAGACTTCAAAGGCCAGCTGATACTCGTTGGGGATCTCATTATAAGACACTGCATAATTTTATTAAATTATTCTCATCAATTGCTTGTGTACTTGGACGGCTTTCAAATGAAGGAGTACATTATCTAGAGAAAAAAAGGCAAAAACTTTGATGGATGACATAAAAGCTTATGAGTTTGTGTATATGTTGCATTTGATGTTGAAAGTGTTGGCAATTACTTTTAATTTGAATATGGCTTTGCAAAGAAAAGATCAAGATATTGTGAGTGCTATGAATCTTGTTGGTTTTGCAAAGAGACAGTTCCAATCAATGAGAGAGGAGTCTAAATGGGAGGATTTGGTAAAAGATGTCTCCTTATTTTGTGATAAACATGGTATTCTGATCCCCAACATGGATGAAAACTATTCTCTTGAAAAATCGGCACGTAATCACTCAAGTGTTACATATTTACATCATTTGCGATTTGAAGTTTACAATGATGTTATTGATTTGCAACTTTCAGAGCTTAACAATCGTTTCAATGAGGTAAGCACTGATTTGCTTCTTGGTATGGCTAGTTTGAGTCCATGTAATTCTTTTGCAGATGATGATAAAGAAAGGATTATGAAACTTGCCACGTATTACCCGAATGAGTTTAGTGCTTCCAAACTTGAAGATCTTAGTTTTGAGCTTGACTTCTATATTGAGTATGTGCGAGAAAAGGATAATGTTTTCTCTAACTTTAATGGACTTGGAGATCTTTCAGAAACATTAGTTAAAACAAATATGCACAAGACATGGGGACTTGTTTACTTGCTTGTGAAGTTGAGTTTGATATTACCTGTCGCTACCGCAACGGTGGAAAGAGCTTTTTCATCGATGAAGTACGTTAAAAATGATTTGCGAAGCAGAATTGGTGATGAATTTTTGAATGATATTTTGGTTTGCTATATAGAAGATGAAGTATTTGAAAGTGTACCTAATGATGCGATCATTGATCGTTTTCAAAAAATGAAAACTTGTCGAGTGCACTTGTAATGGTAATATTTTTAGTCATATATTTTGTTTAAGTAGTTCGCTACTCTTTAAATATATGTTGTGTATCGGCACTCGTTCCTTTTTCCTGTTGTTTCTATACATTAGCTTGAGGTAGTTGTCTTAACTTTAAATCCAGAACCCATACACTTAAAATCTTGAATCCGCCTCTGCCAATAGTACTAGCTTTCACTTTAAAAGATTACCTCCTTGATGATGAGGACGACACTGAATGTATGAAAACGCGCTCATGCAACCCCCATGGTCAATTTGATGATCACGAAAAGATTGCGCTTATGTGGAAAGATCACAACATTAAGCTACACAATCCCTCTTTTTGAACTGCGTTATATTCAATTTCTAATAATGATAACTCTAAATCAACTGTGGCACTTGAATGCTACCATGGAGAAATTGAGAAATATTTGGAAAAGATTCCAGATGACTGTGGAGTGCTTATATTTAATAGGATATTTGAAGGTGGTAAATATAGTGATGTAGAAGAGTGTTGCCCCCAGCTTTTTATACTAGGGAAGAAATGTCATAATATTATTCTTAAATCTACACTTAAAACTCATGCAATGAAAGGAGTGAATAAAAGTGAGGTTTGGGAGAATAGCGAAAAGTTTTGGATAGAATGTGTTTCTGTTCGTCTTTAGTCAATTCTCCTCTCTAATGTTTAATAAAGAAATGGCTATGTAATGAATTTGAATAAATTGTTAAAATATATTGAATGCATGTAACGTTTTTTGGTTGAAAAATTATATATGCATGTAATGATAAATGGAATTGTTGTGGTTGGCATGTATATCTACTTCATCGGAAGGAATAATTATTTGAATAGTGTGATTTTAAGCATGTAAGTACGAATTTGGAAACTGATTTAGCATTGTTCAGACCGAATCTGAAAACTGTATCAGACCGAAAAATTGAATTAAATTGACTAAAAGAATCAAATATATTTGGTTTGGTTTGGTTTGGTTTTGGTATTGAATTAGGAAAAATTGAATCAAACCGACATACAAATCTGTCCATTTATTTTTATATATTTTCAAAACATTTTATGTGATTTTCTTTAAATAAATATATCTAGAAATATTTTTAATATCCTCTCATGAGATGTAATATTCAATAAAACTACTATAGTGCATTTAGTTTATATATTTTGAATGATGATTCATTCTAGCATGGACGATCATCACTTTTGTATGATCCATTGTTGTCTAAGTGTTTCAATCTCTTTATTCCTCCATATTCATAAAATACATATGAAAATATAAAATGAAGACAATCCGGACTTATTTATTCATAACTAAGTAAAACTACTATTTTTATTTTTTAAGAAAATAATATCAAATCGTCATCACTTTGTCCATGTAAAAAAAGCCAAGGTAAAAATAAAACAAGGCCAAATCGGCATTATTTACAAACAAGTGAGTCAAACTACTATGTCTATTTTAGAAACAAATGACACCAAATCGTCATCACTTTGCCCAAATATTAAAATCCAAAGTAAAAATAAAATTAGGCTAGTTCGGCACCATTTGTTCATAGAGTGAATCATATCTATCTCAGGCATTTTATCAAACACTTTACGAGCAACTAATCATGCTATTTGGGAGAACTGTCAAACCAAAAAGTTGAAGACTTTCGTACTACAAATACATTTGAGATGATGTGTTATGCAGGAGAAATTGTATTCGTCTTGGTCACCATCATCTTTAGCTTTACCAGTAGATGGATCAACCTAGTGAATTACCAAATAATAGCATAGCGAATCTGCATCATGTTGCATTGCCGAGTGATCACAGCTCAGTGTATTGTTGAATCATCACTCACGTCGCATTGCTGAATCATCACGTTGCTTGTCTATTCATAGATGTAGAAGTAGATTCTTTAGCATGTATTTTATGTACATGACTACCAATAAAGCTAAATTACCGGAAAGGCAAAGAATAGAAAACAAAACTGGTCATCGGTCAAGATATCAACATTCACTCTTATATAGATCTGTTAACAAACACCTTCACTATTATCATATGAGTAATTATAATTACATGTTACAGTGTAGTAATTCTCGGTCAATTCAAGCAAGTCATCACCGGAAAAAAAAAGTCCCGTATTTTCAAAATCAGATCTATACTAATATAGTATGATTTTTGAAAAATCAATGGTAGAAACAGAAAGAGGATGCCAAGACGAATCTGAAGATGCAATTTTTGCAACATTCCGACAGCGGCAGGTGGTGGCCTAGCGGCAGTCAACGGTGACGGAACTATGGTGGAGTAAAGGAAGAAGTGGGAGATGGGTTTTATAGAGAGAGAAAGTGTGAAAGAGAAAGGTTGTCAAATAATTATAGAAAAGTGCTTAAAAGGTAAAAATTAAAAATATCTTTAAAATTGCTCAAATTTTTAAGACCATGAAAAAAGTGCTCATCAAATCAAGACAATGGTTAAAAGTGCTCAATTTACATAAAAATATATAATTATTAGGATTAAAAAAACAAACATTCCGGGAGTAATTATAATTACATGTTACAGTGTAGTAATTCTGGGTCAATTCAAGCAAGTCATCGCCGGAAAAAAAAAAAATTCCCTTATTTTTAAAATCAGATCTACACGAATTTAGTGTGCTTTTTAAAAAATCAATTGTAAAAACAGGAAGTGGATACCAAGACGAATCTGGGAATGTAATATTTGCAACATTACGGTGGCGGCAGGTGGTGGCCTAGCGGCAGTCAACAGTGACGAAGCTATAGTGGAGAAAAGGAAGAAATGGGAGATGGATTTTCTAGAAAGAGAAAGTGTGAAAGAAGAAAAGCTGTCAAATAATTATAGAAAAGTGCTTAAAAGGCATAAGCGAAAATATCTTTAAAAGTGCTCAAATATCAAGACCATGAAAAAAGCGCTCATCAAATCAAGACAATGGTAAAAAAATGCTCAATTCACATTAAATAAATGTAAAATTATTAGGATTAAAAAAGCAAACATTTCGGGATACTTTTCGCTTAAATTTTTAGCTTGAAATACAACATGATTTCGGAGAAACTAAATTTGAAATGGGTTTATCTTTTAGAGTAAATTACACCATGTATAACTTTATGAAACTTATTTACCAAATATGGAGATACTTTGATTATTTTCAAAAAATAGCGATATTTTTAATATCTGTTACAAAACATAGCAAAAAATTAAAAAAGTATGGTAAAATAAAATCTCTAACCCTAACACCTTCTTATCTTCTCTCTCTATCTCACACACACAAAAAACCCGTCGACAGCCACCCCTTTTTTCCTTCACTGTGCCAACTTTGCCGCCGCCGGTTTTGACTTGATGCTGCCATCTCCGGCGACGGCGGATGTGCAGCTGATGAATAAATATTGCAGATTGAGTATTTTTTTGCGGATCAGAGATTGATTAGCGATGTAATATGAGATTTGTTCAATTAGGTAGGGTCGGCGAATTTCGGGAGTGAGAAAATGAGTTTTGTAGGTTGAGTGATTTGTTGGTTTCATTGTCATATTTTCCGGCAGTAAAGATGTTATCGGTGGTTTAGAATATTGTATAATAATTGTATATCAATTATATGGGAAGTGTATGGCACCTGTATGGTAATTGTTTAGCAACTGTATGGGAAGAATGTATGTCCATTATTTTTCCATTGTATGTATGGTGATATATTGTACATACGTTATACATACAATGGAAATACAAGTGCTATACAATGACATATATCAACTATATAATTGTATGTTATTGTATATCATGTGTATGTCTATTGTATATACAATGAAAAAATACTTGACATACAAGTGTATAAACAATTTTAAAACAAAAAACTAAAAAAATAAACTCGGTTACCGGGCAGAGGGTTTCCTACGTTGGGTGGGAGGAGCAATGGAGGAAGAAAAGAGATCTAGGGTTTTGTTTCCACTTTTTATGTATATTTGCTATTCTTTGATAAAAAAGTATTGTTATTTTTGAAACTCTAGTAATATTGTTATTTTTGTGTAAAGTGAAATGTTAATATGTATAGTTATGTAATTAAGCCTATCTTTTACATGTAACTTACAGTTTTCCACTCCCTAATGATATCTGTTCTTATCTTTTTACAATTTATCTTTTACATGTAACTTACAGTTTCCCACTCCCTAATGATATCTGTTCTTATCGTTTTACAATTTTGGTAGTTATGAAACCACCACTTTTTAAGGTAACACTATTAAAAAAAGGGCAAAAACCGAGGGGAAAAAACCAAGGGAATCCCTTGGTATAAGGGGTTAAACCGAGGGACTCCGTCGGTATAAGGTCCATGGGTTATTCGCTCCTTGGTATTATAGAACCGACGGACACCATGGGATACATATCCATAGTGTCCCTCGGTAGTTCGTGGGTAAAGTGTGACAAAAGTAAGCAGGCAAAGTAACCAATACCGACGGACTCAATGGCACTAATTAACAAAAAAAAGAGTTTAATATTAAAAATAGTCAAATTACTTTTAATTTTATGATTAGATAACCAATAGTGTCCCTCGGTATTTCAAATTTATATTTTTTAGATAACTGTTTGTGTCCGTCGATTTTATAGATCTGGAAATATAAAATATGCAGATAGCCAGTTGTGTCCGTCAGTTTGGTGCATAATATTTGGCTGAAAATGCCTGCTATTTGCAGCGCCACCTACCAAATATTAAAAAGACCCATAGAAACAGCAATTCATCCATACAAAACACCAATACACATCAACAAAAGCATCAATACATCCATAACTACACGATCTTGAACAACTTAACTAAATAAGTCATCATACCACATCCAACTAATTTATATTCAACTATTCTACACATCCAACCATAACTATCCAACTAACAGTAAATGTTCTAATATATTGTTAAACAATTACTAACTTAAAGATCAAGAATATCATAATATGTCCACAATTTTTAAAATAAAATAAAGTTAGGTTATACAACCATTTATTTGCAACCATTTGTACAGCAATGTCCACTGCAGCACTGGCTCTGGATGTACTCCATTCTTCGAGTATATGCTTCCTATAATAAAATGATAACATTAGTGACAACTGAGACTTCCCTATACATGAAAACTTCCAGCAGCCCAAGGAGAGTACAGGAGTTGAAATAAAAAACAGAAAGACATGGAAACAAAATGCTTAAGCTATGAAGGAATATCAGCAGAAATGAGCTCATCAAGCATAACAGAGGCAAGTCCAAAGAACAGCCTAATCTTGAGTTCACTTTCACAAAGACTTCAGAATGAAAAAGAAACTTAATTGTAAAAACAAAGTTCCAAGCACCATTCATCAACATTACTTCAGGAAGTATTTAAATGCACTAGTTGTTCGAGAAGAAAGCTTAACGAACTAAAGGGCGTTAGTTGTTTTCGTGAACCTTCTAATGAACAAATACTAGTTCACCTGTTAAATTTATTATCTTTATATATATATATATATATATATATATATATATATATATATATATATATATATAATCTGCCAACTCTTCTTTAACCAAATTTATGAAGCTGTTAACAAGTAAGACAAGTCATGGGGAGCAGCACTAAAAGAACAACACTAGAAATGCAACCAGCCGTGCTTATAAGTTATAAAGCCAGCATAATCAAGGTAGACAAAAATGGTTACAATACATTAATGCAGTAGGGGAGGGCTGTCCATTCTAATGCACGGGCCCAACATTTTCCATTTGTTTGAAAATCTTTACACTGCACTTCAGGTATTGTGTCAAAAACATACATCAAGGAGTAGTAAACGTGAAAATTCATGAGGGAGAATAAAATATTTCACAGCTTTTACATCCAATATGTTCTACTGGAATAAGCACAAGCAAATCTTTAAAGACTAAAATATCACAGAGGATTATAACTTTCTTACAGCAATCTCGCGCCTTAATTTTTCCTCGGCAAGTACGTGTATCAGTTGACAATCTGCAAAAAAGTTTAAGATGACTAATGCAATTCAGTTATTTTTGAAGATTGAAAATTCATAGTAGAAAATAAATAGCATAGCAACTGCTTTTATGATATCTGTATATAAGTGCGAGGGACTGAGGAAGAGAGTAGAAAGAGAACCAACTCCCCTTCCTTTGGGTATGGGATATTAGACTTGTGAGAGAAACATTATATTTGTGAATATTGTTGTTCTTGCATAAAATAAGAGCTGCTTGAGAATTAAAAAAAACCTATGTAGCTACTTTGAGATGTTGATATTGCTTTGGGGAATTAGCAATTTCGACACAATAAATAATGCACTTCATAAGACTTGTTATTTAATACATAAACCTGATGAACAATCTATTCTAGTACAACTAATATTTCATCATTGAGATTTTTCTTCAATGATTTAAGTCTCAAGTTCTCAATGTTACAAGACACTCATAGAGCAATGCATCAATGCTTTTGACCCAATACACTGTCCAGAAACCACAGAGAAAGTTAGAGTTAATGGACCCCGAAGAGGAAAAATTCACAAACAAATGTCGAGACTTTAATTGGGAGGACCCCAACTGGTCAACTATATGTTCAATTTCTTGCTTTCCGCGTTTGTTAGTCTTCACTCTAGAGACATAGAACAAGTTTGTATAAGAACTTAAAGGGAGATATTATACTCCATTCCTATTTTATGCGAGTGATATAGAACACCCCTTTTATACAAGTTGATTGACAAATTTGTCATATCCTCCAATGGACTATTTAAAACATATAGCTCCCTCAATTTGTTAAAAATAAAAGATGACCAAGACAAAACCAAGTATCAAATGCAAAAAAGATACAAGACATAGCTCTTACTTGTTTCTCTCCATTTTTCTTTATATTTGAGCCTCTAAGTCAACCAACAAATGCAAAGATGTAAAATATCAGGAACTTATTGAAGCAGCATGCATCGGACACAGCAAAACCTGTAATTTAGTAGACATCAGCTACTATAATATCATTCACTATCAAAATATATTATTAGTTAATCTGAGATCTCTACTAAACTTGTTAATGGTTTTTGCCAGAAGGCTCGCTTGTTGGCTTCTAATTGTGGACATTACTTTTCAACTTTCTATCATCAAGTATAACTAATTTGCAAAATTGAAATTGTACTGCGGAATTCAAGACCTGGTTCAGCTATTAGATGGTCTAATAATGTTTTAAAATAACTAGGTACACCAAATGCATCTATTAGCGCAACTTATACTACAAATCTTGCTAAATGACGACCTAATGTGGATTCTAATGATTTAAAGTGCTACACCCATAAAAAAATATTATAACTGTAGAATACATAACAAGGTTGAAAAAAAAAGATTAAAAATGGGACTCTCCCATAAACCAGTTTAATGTCTTTCGAGCTATCACCCCAACAGTTCCTCTCTTTTTTTTCATTCTTCTAACATTTCAAAATAAAAAACTAAACAAAGAAGAAAGCACAACTAAAAAGGAATAATGAGCTAAGAACTAGAAAAGATGCAAATGAAGATTTTGAAAGAAATAACATAAAATTAAAAAAAACACCATATTAAAGTTAAATAAAAGTCAAAGTTTTGAAAAGCCATTCCAGCACTGAAGACCCAAAAAAGGAAAAGGGGGATAATGGGGTTTAAGCAGGAAATTATAATAAAAAGTGAAAATTGTGAATTTTTTTCTTACCAGAAAGAAAAGAGAAATCAAAGCAAACTTCATGAGGCTTTTTTTCTTCATCATAGTGCAGATTATTTGTTATTCCTGAAAAGGGGAAAAAGAATCAAACAAGCTCAGGGACCCGGTGAATGCAACAACTAAATCAAACATGTATAAAGAGATGAGAGAGGGGAGGGGCTGACGGTGAGTGTGAGACGCCGCCGGCGGTGAGTGAGTGAGTGAGAGACGCGGAGGGTAACCGTGAAGGGGTTCGCGGTGGGGAGAGCAGAATGAAAGAATAGAGAAAGGAGAGAAATGGGAAAAAGTGAACCCTAGCGTATGCTGTACATAATTATGGTTTGACCTGGCTTTGACTTAAAAAATCCACGGACACCACCAGTTTACAAAAATAATCTGTTTCAAAATAAACTTTTAGTTTTTCGCGCTAAAATAATTGACAGTGTCTCCACTAGGGGTGGGCACTATTCAGATTAAACCGAAAAACCAAACCGAACCAAATTATTTTTTTAATTTGGTTTGGGTTTTTAAATAATTGGTTTGGATTGGATTGAGAATATGAAAATTTTGGTGTTTTGGTTTGGTTTCGGATTTCAAATCATAGAAACCGAAAAACCGAAAAAACCGTATATACACACACAAAAAGAAAGGCTCTCATACTTTTATGATTATCTCTTAACCTAAACTTGTTCAAGGGTTTTAGAGTTTGAATATTTCAATACTTTATGCTTTCAATACTTTAACCTCTTTGTATTATGGTATAATACATGTGAAGCTTTCATCAAAAGTTTCAATCAGTTTTTATCTCTTGAATGGTAAGATCTCCTTTTACCGAGGATTCATGTTCTCTCTTTATCTAGAATTTATGATTTAGATTTAATGTTTAATATTTTGACTTGTATTTATATTCTTTCAAGTATTTCATTTTAAAGTTTGTCTTATATGACAAAACCGAAAAAACCGAAAACCAAACCGAAAAAACCGAACCGAAAAGAGGAAAACCGAACCAAACCAAATTTATTTTGGTTTGGATTGGATTGAAGTTTTTCAAAACCGAAACCGAATAGTTAAAAACCGAACCGAAAAACCGAATGCCCACCCCTAGTCTCCACTAAAATTTATTTCCCGCAAAATATACCGTGAGAGTCTCTCGGTTGCTTAAAATTAAAAAATAGAAAATTCAAATTTTTTGGTTAACTGTGAGTGTCCGTCGGTATTTTTGACTATAGAAACGCAGAGACAGTGTCCGTGGGTTTTCTCCCCTTGGTTAGGAATACTCATGTTATTTACTATTTATGTTATATAAAAAACAATAAATTGAGAGCTTGATGTCAGCGCGAGGACCACGTGGTAGAACACCACATTTACATCATCTTTGTACATCTTATTTTGTAGTATTTTATTTCATTTTTAGCTTCATGATTATTCGTAAATAAAGATAAGTTTGTAGGCTTGATGTCAGCGATGGGACCATATGGTAGAATTATTACTTATCTTTTATTTACTTGCCTAGTCAGATTTAATTATTACGTACTATCGTTTAGTTTAATTCATTCATTAATGTAGTTAGTTCGATTAGACTACATAACTGTCAAAGCTCTTCCTGTACTCTAATTAGATGAACATACATTTTCATTTTTTCGTTGTTTGTAAAAGGTTGTATTAATTTATTTTATTAAGTACAGATTCATTCATCTCTCATTACCAACTTTGACGTTACTATTTTCTTTACTCTATTAAATATACTCCCAAATTAACCATTCTCTTACATTCTAATATTTCTCAAAATCAGATAATATGGCAAATACGATACTATTAGTTTCACTATTGTTTCTCGTAACACCAATAGTACTAGCTTTCAGTTTAAAAGATTACCTCCTGGATGATGAAGACGACACTGAATGTATGAAAACGCGCTCATGCGACCCCCATGGTCAATTTGATGATCACGAAAAGATTGCCCTTATGTGGAAAGATCACAGCATTAAGCTACCTAATCCCTCTTTTAGAACTGCGTTATATTCAGTTTCTAATAATTATAACTCTAAATCAAGTATGGCACCTAAATCCTACCCTGGAGAAGTTGAGAAATGTTTGGAAAAGATTTCAGATGACTGTGGAGTGCTTATATTTAATAGGATATTTGAAGATGGTAAATATAGTGATGTAGAAGAGTGTTGCCCCCAACTTTTTACACTAGGGAAGAAATGTCATAACATTATTCTTGAATCTACACTTAAAATTCCTGCGATGAAGGGAGTGAATAAAAGTGAGGTTTGGGAAAATAATGAAAAGCTTTGGAAGGAATGTGCTTCTGTTCGCCTTTAGTCAATTCTCCTCTCTATGGTTTAACAAAGAAATGGCTATGTTAATGAATTTGAATAAATTGTTAAAATAAGTTGAATGCATGTAACGTTTTTTGGTTGAGATATTATATATACATGAATTGATAAATGAAATTTTTGTGGTTGGCGTGTATATCTAACTTGTCAGAATGAATAATTAATTGAATATTGTGATTTTAAGCATATAAGTACGTTTTTTGTATACTGACTTAGCGGTGTTCAAACCGAATCGCAAAACTGCATGAAACCGAAATATTGAACTAAATTGACTAAAAGAATCAAATTTATTTGGTTTGATTTTGGTATTGGTATTGGTATTGAACTAGAAAAAATCGAATCAGACCGACATACAAATCCATCCATTTTTTAAATATATTTTCAAACCTTTTTATGTGATTTTCTTTAAATAATTATATCTTGAAATATTCAAGATATCCTCTAAATATCCAATAAAACTATTATAGTGTATTTAATTTATATATTTTAAATGATGATTCATTCTAGCATGGATGATCATTACCTTTGTATGATCCAGTGTTGTCGGAGTGTTTCAATCTTTTTATTCTTCCATATTCATAAGTCAAAATTCAAAAAGCTCTTATGTTTTTCTCAATGTTGAGATAGAGTTTATTGGTTATCTTTAAAATTAAATGGAAGCTAGGATGTCATTACTTGAATTGCACTTCTATTTGGAACTGCTTTGCTCAGAATTTGGTATTTCAAATGAACCTGTTAGCAGTCTTGATCTTGCCTAATTTCTAAAGTACGATAGGCTCTAAGAAGCCAATGAACCCCTCTGTTAAATACATATAACCGTGGGAACCTAAAGTAATTGATTTTTTCAGTCCCCGGGTATTATATAATTGTAAAGATAAAAAAAGATCAAGCTTTTAAAATATGTTATTTGAGTAATGAAACTATTTTACGTCGTGATATTTTTTCGATCTATATATTAAACGGAGAAAAATTACAGTAACAGTGCTGAAAACATAAGCAAATATGAGTTAAAAACAAATTCTTGTTTCTTCTCGAAAAGGATGAAAAAAGAGAACGACAATGAGAAAGAAAGTATCCAGAAAGAGAGTAAAAAGGTCTAATCTATCAATCTATATCTATATTATAAAAGAACGAATGTTAGGAAGCTAAATATTTGGAGACAAAAATATCTCTAAAAGAGTGATCAACTTTAATTTTTTGCCCTATGATATAACTATAATATTGGATATAATAGTAGAACTTGATTGAATTTAATCTCTAACTCCATGCTACATAAAAACTAATGAATTCAATTTCCTTAAGAAACCAAACAAATAACCAATGATAGGAAGAATTACAATGTAGAATAGAAGTCCCATATGATTTAGAATTTTAGATAGCTAACTTTTTCAATAAATTCTTTTATGTTTATTTGATAAAATATTGGTCAATGTTAAATATTCCTTCTATTTTTCAATTTAATGTAGGATATTACTGTAATATTTGATGTAAAATCTTATTTTATTGGGTCTCAATTCCTGCTAAAACTCCATTGTAAATTAGTAAAAAAAAAATTGAAAAAAAAAAATTGAAACGATTAACACTTCAAAATCAATTAAGTTTTAAATTCGTATTTAGTTGTCAATTTCTAATAAGGAGACTTCTGTATTGTAGCACATTATTGAAGTTAACGTTTGTATTTTCTTTCCAAGGAAAAGATAAACTCTCATTGTTAAATGGATGAAGTATATATGTTCTTGGAAAACTTGAAAATAAGAACAAGAAAAAGAAATCGATCTGGGTACATAAATTATTTTAGAATTTAAATAAACTAACATTTAAATTTTGAAATACACATGTTTCTTTTTTTTTTTTATAAAATTAATAATAAACATGCTCTGTCTTTGGATAATATTATTATCAGTTACCACAGAGAATATATAGAATTTAAATATTGAGACTTTAGACTAAGAAGCAATTTAATGTAGGATATAACTATTGTATTGAATTAACGCAATATAACTTGTATCAGCCTCTTTTTCTTTATGTAATGTAATTCACATTAATTTACTTAATAATTACTTCGAAATTACATGCAAACTTTCTTTTAATTTAATGTTTTTGACTTACGTAATTTGCATTCCGATAAATACAAAGGCACCCATTAATGATGAAAAAAAATATGAGCACGAAAATAATAGTTACGACTTACGAATGAAAAATAAGTTAGGAATTGTCATGTTATTTACTATTTATGTTATATAACTAACAATAGATTGAGAGCTTGATGTCAGCGCGAGGACCACGTGGTATAACACCACATTTACATCATCTTTGTACATCTTATTTTATATTTTATTTCATTTCTAGCTTCATGATTTTTCGTAAATAAAGATAAGTTTGTAGGCTTGATGTCAGCGATGGGACCATATGGTAGAATTATTACTTATTTTTTATTTTACTTGCCTAGTCAGGTTCAATATTACGTACTATTGTTTTGTTTAATTCATTCATTAATGTAGTTATTTCACTTAGATTACATAACTGTCAAAGCTCTTCCTGTACTCTAATTAGATGAAAATATTTTTGCACTTTTTCGTTATTTGTAAAAGGTTGTATTAATTTATTTTATTAAATACAGATTCATTCATCTCTCATTACCAACTTTGACGTTACTATTTCCTTTACTCTATTAAATATACTCCCAAATTAACCATTCTCTTACATTCCAATATTTTTCAAAATCAGGTAATATGACAAATACGATACTATTAGTTTCACTATTGTTTCTCGTAACACCAATAGTACTAGCTTTCAGTTTAAAAGATTACCTCCTCGATGATGAGGACGACACTGAATGTATGAAAACACGCTCATGTGACCCCCATGGTCAATTTGATGATCACGAAAAGATTGCCCTTATGTGGAAAGATCACAGCATTAAGCTACCTAATCCCTCTTTTAGAACTGCGTTATATTTAGTTTCTAATAATGATAACTCTGAATCAACTATGGCACCTGAATCCTACCCGGGAGAAGTTGAGAAATGTTTGGAAAAGATTTCAGATGACTGTGGAGTGCTTATATTTCATAGGATATTTGAAGCTGGTAAATATAGTGATGTAGAAGAGTGTTGCCCCCAACTTTTTACACTAGGGAAGAAATGTCATAACATTATTCTTGAATCTACACTTAAAACTCCTGCGATGAAGGGAGTGAATAAAAGTGAGGTTTGGGAAAATAATGAAAAGCTTTGGAAGGAATGTGCTTCTGTTCGCCTTTAGTCAATTCTCCTCCCTATAGTTTAACAAAGAAATGGCTATGTTAATGAATTTGAATAAATTGTTAAAATATGCTGAATGCATGTAACATTTTTTGGTTGAGATATTATATATACATGTATTGATGAATGGAATTTTTGTGGTTGGCGTGTATATCTACTTCGTCAAAAGGAATAATTAATTGAATATTGTTATTTTAAGCATGTAAGTACGTTTTTGGTATACTGACTTAGCGGTGTTCAAACCGAATCGCAAAACTGCATGAAACCAAAAAATTGAACTAAATTAATTAAAAGAATAAAATTTATTTGGTTTGGTTTTAGTATTGGTATTGGTATTGGTATTTGTATTGAGCTAGAAAAAATCAAATCAAATCGACATACAAATTTATCCATTTTTTTAATATATTTTCAAAACTTTTTATGTGATTTTCTTTAAATAATTATATCTTGAAATATTCAAGATATCCGCTCATGAGATGTAATATCCAATAAAACTATTATAGTGCATTTAATGTATATATTTTAAATGATGATTCATTCTAGCATGGACGATCATCACTTTTGTATGACCCAGTGTTGTCTAAGTGTTTAAATCTTGTTATTCTTCCATATTCATAAGTCAAAATTCAAAATGCTCTTATATTTTTTTCAATGTTGAGATAGAGTTTATTAGTTATCTTTAAAATTAAATGGAGGCTAGCATATCATTACTTGAATTGCACTTCTATTTGGAACCGATTAGCTCAGAATTTGGTATTTAATACGAACTTGTTAGCAGTCTTGATCTTGCCTAATTTATAAAGTACGATAGGCGCTAAAAAGCCAGTGAACCACTATGTTAAAATAAATATAACCGTGGAATCTAAAGTAATTGATTTTTTCAGTCCCCGGTATAATATAATTGTAAAGATAAAAAATGATCAAGCTTTTAAAATATTTTATTTGACCAATGAAACTATTTTACATCGTGATTTTTTTTCAATCTATTTATTAAACGGAGAAAAATTACAGTAACAGTGCTGAAAACATAAGCTGAGTTAAAAACAAATTCTTGTTTCTTCTCAAAGATGTAAGAAGGATGAAAAAAGAGAACGACAATAAGAAAGAAAGTATCCAGAAAGAGAGTAAAAAGTTCTAATCTATCATTCAATATCTATATCTATATTATTATAAAAGAACTAATGTTAGGAAGCTAAATATTGGGAGACAAAAGTATCTCCAAAAAAGTGGTCAACTTTAATTTTTTGCCATTTGATATAACTATAATATTGGATATGACAGTAAAACTTGATTTAAATTAATCCCTAACTCTATACTACATAAGAACTAATAAATTTAATTTCCTTAAGCAACCAAATAAACAACCAATGATAGGGAGAGTTACAACGTAGAATAGAAGGGAATGGGATTTGCTCCAGTGTCATATGTAACTGTAAGTATCAATATAGTACACGTAGCAACTTACATTAATGCTAAGACTCTTTTGTTATTTTATATGGTATAAAGTACAATATAACTGAAAAAGGTAAAAAGCTTCTCACGGTTTCCAAGGTGTACCCCTGCCCCTCCCCCCACCAAAAAAAGTTTTACCGCTTACCAACTGCCATGCCTTTGACTTGAACAAAAGCAGTAGTTCCCATTCCAAAGCAGTCGTAAAATGTTTATACATTCCATCTTATTTATTCTATATATTAGGAGTAGTACTAAACTACTAATTATGGATGAAATAGCCATTGACCAAATATCTATCATCTTAATTTTTTATTTTACATTAATAAAATTAGATTTAGTTAATCTTTATCTCTATGCAATCAACATAGATTTAATTAAAAAAGAAAAATATTTGCATATAAAAGAACAAAATAGAGCCTTCAGGGAATCACGTTTAGGCACTCAAATACAACATTAGCAATAATGAATATTTAAATATTGCAACAATCAAAGCAATAACCAATGTTGGTAATAGGATTAACGAATACTATGATATTCTCAAAAGGATGTATCATAATATCAGTAACAATGACAAAACTATAATTGAAAGTAAAAAAGTTGGAAAAAAATCATAACAAATGAAAGTTTTGAAACCGTTATTCTTGGGTCCTTGAATTTGCCTGTAAAATATAAGTAATATCAATACACCTATAATATAATATAATCCATCATAAATGTTAAAAAATAATTATTACTAACCTGGTCATTAGGACGAGAATTAGAATTTTCCAAATGTTGAAATTTATGAAAATCCAAAGGTTCCTGTAAATACGACCAACAAAAAATTAGGTTAATGAAAAAAATTGCTTGAGGAAAACTTTTCATTGTATTAGAGAAAGGCCTTGGGTAAAACTAGAATATGGCATTGAAAGAGAAGATAACTCTGAATGTTGGGACCATGATATACCGGATATATTTTGAGCAGCACTCATATCAGAGTTATAAAAAAATATTTTTATTTGACATTGAATCCTGTCAACAAAAACAAAAGAATAAATTAAAAAAATAAATTAGATAAGAAATTATCAATTGTTCTACTATTGAATCGAAAACTCAAATAAAATATACCTGATTAATATGTCTCACACTGTCAAGTCTGCTACTACTATATATCTATGTTGATCCATCTTGGTTAGTAGAACTTGATTTCTTTCTTGAAGTTCTCTTGCGCTTCGAATTTAAACTCAAGAGAACTTTTGATCCTCTTTTTTGTACGTCGCAACCCATCTTTGTTTTTTAAACTTTTGGCTCTTGTCAAGACTTCTTTGTTATTATGTTCTTCTTCTGTGCATCTTATTGGACTACCACCAGATGTCCGCAATTTGTTTCATTTTTGAACTTAGCTCATTTGCATATGACACTGCTAGCTTAAAACCCTCATCAGTTTCAGAAGCTTTTGCTGCTATTTGAACAAATATAGGACAAAGGACTTTATAGCATTTCATTCTGATTAATTTCAGATCCTTTTCTATATCTTTCCCGTCAATCCCCCTTATTTAATCATCCTTTGCATTTTTCATGCACCTTTTCAAAATGTACTCAGATGGAATCTTTGTAACTCCTCTTACCGCATCAAGACTTCGTATTGTATTACAATAAAGTATACCCATTGCCTCAAACTTCATGCAAGAACAAGATATCATATCACAATGTCTCCCACCTTGACAATGTGCTTCCGACTGAACCCATGCTTGTCAACCTTGTATAAGATAAAGGAATCCTCTCTTTCTTGATCATTTATTCTAATTGACAAAGAACTCAAATATTCATCTTGAAATTTGATAAAAATATTTGGTGTATATACCTCTCTAGCATGAGCCAAGCTAGGTACCTCAATTTTTAGTACCGGCAACCGTTGTGATGCATCACAAGTGTCTTGTAATTCATTATATCTTTTATACTCCATGGCGCGATCATAATGCTTAAAAAATTGCACCAAATTATAGTCTGATTGCAAGTAATCCTTTAAATCACCATTCAGACTCTCACTCAATTGTGTGTTATTCATCCCACATGTAAAAAATTGCTTTCTATACGCTGCAAATATTTTTTCCTTCAGTGCATATACTCCTTGTAACCATTCATTCGCCCGAAGGCTATATATTTATCAAGTATAACATCCCAGGCATCAATAAACTCTTCTTCATCCTCATATACATAAATGTATTTTCTAAAATCACCATGAAAAGAGGCATACCTTTTGTAGACTTGATTGAGATGTTTAGGTGCGTTTTGCTCCATATGCCAAACACACAGTTTATGATGAACCTGGGGCACGACAATTGAAATGGCCTTACTCATAGCAGCATCTTGATCTATAAAAATTGTATATGATCGTTTTCTTGACATTGCTCTAAAAAATGTTTCAAACAACCATTGAAAATATTCAGTACGTAGTCTCATCGTACATTAATGCACCTCCAAAAATAACAATTTTTCTATGATTATTCCATCCCACAAAGCTAGCCAGAGGTCTATATACTCTCTATTCGTTCGATAAGTGGTGTCAAACCAGAGCACATCTCCAAAAATTTTATAGTCCATTATCATCTTTGAATCAACCCAAAAAATATTTGTAATCATATCATCAACATCCAATTGCACCGTAAAAAAGAACGATGGATCTTCAGTTCTCTTCTTGAAATACTCTAATTGTGCCCCTGAATGAAAAAATGAATAAAAAAAGGATATCATATTCAAAATTATTAAAATTAAGTTATAATATAACTAAGAATTTATAGCGCACTTACGGAAAAAATATGTATTACCTGCTTCTCCTTCTTTCATTGCTTTTTTCCGTTTGGTTCGAAGATAATTTTTCTGATCCTGCCTAGTGTAACCTAGATTTTCACGACCACCCGCTTGAAGACTCATGAAATCAAATGGAGCTTTTGATAACAATCCAGCATCTTCTGCCATGTGAACCATCGATGGTGGAACGAGAGGGTGGTTATGTTCCACGTCAACTTTAATAATACAATACTTTCCAGAAGGTTGACGCATAATGACTATGTGAGCTTGACAACCACTTCTAATTTGTTTACGTGGATTTTTAATTTCCATTCTTCTTTTATCATGTCCACAGAAGCTTTCCTTAAAACAAGTCATCTTTCTTGATATCACTTAGCCAAACTTCTTATTCGTGTTAACGTACTCTTTGCGAGTACTAAACCCGATCCTTCTTACATATTCATTATAAAAGTTGATCGCCTGATTATCACAATCAAATTCTAATCCAAGTTTAGGCTCAAGGTGAATCTGCAACTCAGGATTCTTTTGCAAGATTTCGTTGTATACAATATTGTATATGCTTTCCTCGAAGTTATCCATTAAACTTCAAAGAACAAAAATTAAATACAAATTAATACTAGAATACATAACAAACAAATTACTAAAATAAAACTTATTGATAGTAACTTACTGAACGGTTAACGTCAACTAAAAAACCTAATAGATTCAAACATTGCACATTTATTAGTATAAAATAAGTGCTATTTATATCATACAATTATTTTTGTGGATAAATAATAAAGTCTGCTTTTATAAACAATAAATAAGATTTAATGTTCTGGTACGTGCTTTTGGTAGTTTGTTTCACGAATGAGAAGATGAATTGATTTGATATTTAATTAAAATATTAAATATAAAAGAAAAAAGGACTAACCTCGCAGCTTGGAATGTACTTTATACCATTTAAAATAACAAAGAAGAATCTTAGCATTAATTTAAGTAGTCACGTGTACTGTATTGATACTTACTGTTACATATGACACTGGAGCAAATCCCATTTCGAATAGAAGTCCCATATGATTTACAATTTTGCATAGCTAACTTTTTCAATGAAAAAACTGATAGGTTTACTTTTATGCTTATTTGATAAAATATTGGTCAATATTAAATATTTCTTCCATTTTTAAATTTAATGTAGGATATTACTGTAATATTTGATGTAAAATCTTGTTTTATTGGATCTCAATTTCTGCTAAAACTCCATTGTAAATTAGTAAAAAAAAATAAAATTTAAAAAAAGAATTTTGGAACGATTAACACTTCAAAATCAATTAAAGTTTTGAATTCATATTTAGTTTACAATTTCTAATAAGGAGACTTCAATATTGTAGCTCATTATCGAAGTTAACGTTTGTATTTTCTTTCCAAAAAAAAGATAAATTTTCATTGTTAAATGGATGAAGTATATACGTTCTTGAAAATAAGAACAAGAAAAAGAAATCGATCTGGGTACATAAATTATTTTAGAATTTAAATAAACTAACATTTAATGTTTCAAAATACACATGTTTCTGTTTTTATAAAATTAATAATAAACACGTTATGTCTTTGGATAATATTATTATCAGTTCCCATAGAGAATATATAGAATTTAAATATTGAGACTTTAGACTATGAAGTAATCTAGTGTAGGATATAACTATCATATTGAATCAACACAATATAACTTAGTATCAGCCCCTTTTTCTTTATGTAATGTATTTCACATTAATTTACTTAATAATTACTTTAAAATTACATGCAAACTTTCTTTTAAGTTAAATTTTTTTATTTACGTAATTTGCATTCCGATAAAGTCAAAGGCACCAATTAAAGATTAAAAAAAAATATGAGCACGGAAATATTAGTTACGATTTACGAATGAAAAATTAGGAATAGTCATGTTATATACCATTTATGTTATATAACTAACAATAGATTGAGAGCTTGATGTCAGCGCGAGGACCACGTGGTAGAACACCACATTTACATCACCTTTGCACATCTGATTTTGTATTTTATTTCATTTCTAGCTTCATGATTTTTAGTAAATAAAGATAAGTTTTTAGGCTTGATGTCAGCGATAGGACCATATGGTAGAATATTACTTATCTTTTATTTTACTTGCCTAGTCAGGTTCAATTATTACGTACTATTATTTTGTTTAATTCATTCATTTATGTAGTTATTTCAATTAGACTACATAACTGTCAAAGCTCTTCGTGTACTCTAATTAGATGAACATATATTTTCATTTTTTCGTTGTTTGTAAAAGGTTGTATTAATTTATTTTATTAAATACAGATTCATTCATCTCTCATTACCAACTTTGATGTTACTATTTCCTTTACTCTATTAAATTTACTCCCAAATTTACCATTCTCTTACATTCCAATATTTCTCAAAATCAGATAATATGGAAAATATGATACTATTAGTTTCATTATTGTTTCTCGTAACACCAATAGTATTAGCTTTCACTTTAAAAGATTACCTCCTTGATGATGAGGATGACATTGAATGTATGAAAACGCGCTCATGCGACCCCATGGTCAATTTGATGATCACGAAAAGATTGCCCATATGTGGAAAGATCACAGCATTAAGCTACCTAATCCCTCTTTTAGAACTGCGTTATGTTTAATTCCTAATAATGATAACTCTAAATCAACTATGGCACCTGAATCCTACCCTGGAGAAGTTGAGAAATATTTGGAAAAGATTTCAGATGACTGTGGAGTGCTTATATTTAATAGGATATTTGAAGGTGGTAAATATAGTGATGTAGAAGAGTGTTGCATCCAACTTTTTACATTAGGGAAGAAATGTCATAACATTATTCTTGAATCTAACTTTAAAACTCCTGCGATGAAGGGAGTGAATAAAAGTGAGGTTTGGGAAAATAATGAAAATCTTTGGAAGGAATGTGCTTCTGTTCGCCTTTAGTCAATTCTCCTCTCTATGGTTTAACAAAGAAATGGCTATGTTAATGAATTTGAATAAATTGTTAAAATATGATGAATGCATGTAACGTTTTTTGGTTGAGATATTATATATACATGTATTGATGAATGGAATTTTTGTGGTTGGCGTGTATATCTACTTCGTCAGAAGGAATAATTAATTGAATATTGTGATTTTAAGCATGTAAGTACCTTTTTTGTATACTGACTTAGCGGTGTTCAAACCGAATTGCAAAACTGCATGAAACCGAAAAATTGAACTAAATTGACTAAAAGAATCAAATTTATTTGGTTTGGTTTTTGTATTTATATTGGTATTGGTATTGAACTAAGAATAATCGAATCAAACCGACATACAAATCTATCCATTTTCTTTTTATATATTTTCAAAACTTTTTATGTGATTATGTTTAAAATTATATCTTGAAATATTCATGATAACCTCTCATGAGATGTAATATCCAATAAAACTATTACAGTGCATTTAATTTATATATTTTAAATGGTGATTTATTCTAGCATGGACGATCATCACTTATGTATGATCCAGTGTTGTCTAAGTGTTTTAATCTTTTTATTCTTCCATATTCATAAGTCAAAATTCAAAATGCTCTTATATTTTTCTCAATGTTGAGATAGAGTTTCTTGGTTATCTTTAAAATTAAATGGAGGCTAGCATATCATTACTTGAATTGCACTTCTATTTGGAATCGATTAGCTCAGAATTTGGTCCTTAATACGAACATGTTAGCAGTCTTGATCGATCTTGCCTAATTTATAAAGTTCGATAGGCGCTACGAAGCCAATGATCCCTTATGTTAAAATACATATAACCGTGGGAACCTAAAGTAATTGATTTTTTCTGTCCCCGGGTATAATATAATTGTAAAGATAAAAAATGATCAAGCTTTTAAAATATTTTATTTGAGTAATGAAACTACTATACGTCGTGATATTTTTTCAATCTATTTATTAAGCGGAGAAAAATTACAGTAACAGTGCTGAAAACATAAGCAAATATGAGTTAAAAACATATTCTTGTTTCTTCTCGAAGATGTTGTGAGAAGGATGAAAAAAGAGAACGACAATGAGAAAGAAAGTATCCAGAAAGAGAGTAAAAAGTTCTAATCTATCAATCTATATCTACATCTATATTATTATAAAAGACCGAATGTTAGAATTTAAATATTGAGACTTTAAACTATGAAGTAATCTAATATAGGATATAACTATCATATTGAATTAACACAATATAACTTGTATCAACCTCTTTTTCTTTATGTAATGTATTTCCCATTAATTTACTTAATAATTACTTTAAAATTACATGCAAACTTTCTTTTAAGTTAAATTTTTTGATTTACGTATTTTGCATTTCGATAAAGTCAAAGGCATCAATTAATGATTAAAAAAAAAATATGAGCACGAAAATAATAGTTACGATTTACGAATGAAAAATAAGTTAGGAATAGTCATATTATTTACCATTTTATGTTATATAACTAATAATAGATTGAGAGCTTGATGTCAGCGCGAGGACCACGTGGTAGAACACCACATTTACATCACCTTTGTACATCTGATTTTGTATTTTATTTCATTTCTAGCTTCATGATTTTTCGTAAATAAAGATAATTTTATAGGCTTGATGTCAGCGATGGGACCATATGGTAGAACTATTACTTATCTTTTATTTTACTTGCCTAATCAGGTTCAATTATTACGTACTATTATTTTGTTTTATTCATTCATTAATGTAGTTATTTCAATTAGACTACATAACTTTCAAAGCTCTTCATGTACCCTAATTAGATGAACATACATTTTCATTTTTTCGCTGTTTGTAAAAGGTTGTATTAATTTATTTTGTGAAAGAAAGATCATTCATCTCTCATTACCAACTTTGACGTTACTATTTTGTTTACTCTATTAAATATACTCCCAAATTAACCATTCTCTTATATTCCAATATTTCTCAAAATCAGATAATATAGCGAATACGATACTATTAGTTTCACTTTGATTTTTAAAGATACTCCTTCAGCACATTGTGTACATTGTTTTGCTCATCAATTGCAACTGACTCTTGTAGCTGTTGCAAAGAAACATCGTTATGTGGATAATTTTTTTGATATTCTTACTAATGTTTTGAATACTGTTGGATGTTCTTTCAAGCGCAGGGAGATGCTTCGAGATGATCAAGCAAAGAAGTTAGAGGAACTACTAGTTCTTGGTGAAATTCATACAGGAAGTGGACTAAATCAAGAACTTGGACTTCAAAGGCCAGGTGATACCCGTTGGGGATCTCATTATAAGACACTGCATAATTTTATTAAATTATTCTCATCAATTACTTGTGTACTTGGACGGCTTTCAAATGAAGGAGTACATTATCTAGAGAAAAAAAGGCAAAAACTTTGATGGATGACATAAAAGCTTATGAGTTTGTGTATATGTTGCATTTGATGTTGAAAATATTGGCAATTACTTTTAATTTGAATATGGCTTTGCAAAGAAAAGATCAAGATATTGTGAGTCCTATGAATCTTGTTGGTTTTGTAAAGAGACAGTTCCAATCAATGAGAGAGGAGTCTAAATGGGAGGATTTGGTAAAAGATGTCTCCTTATTTTGTGATAAACATGGTATTGTGATCCCCAACATGGATGAAAACTTTTCTTTTGGAAAATCGGCACGTAATCGCTCAAGTGTTACATATTTACATCATTTGCGATTTGAAGTTTACAATGATGTTATTGATTTGCAACTTTCAGAGCTTAACAATCGTTTCAATGAGGTAAGCACTGATTTGCTTCTTGGTATGGCTAGTTTGAGTCCATGTAATTCTTTTGCAGATTATGATAAAGAAAGGATTATGAAACTTGCCACGTATTACCCGAATGAGTTTAGTGCTTCCAAACTTGAAGATCTTAGTTTTGAGCTTGACTTCTATATTGAGTATGTGCGAGAAAAGGATAATGTTTTCTCTAACTTGAATGGACTTGGAGATCTTTCAGAAACATTGGTTAAAACAAATATGCACAAGACATGGGGACTTGTTTACTTGCTTGTGAAGTTGAGTTTGATATTACCTGTCGCTACCGAAACGGTGGAAAGAGCTTTTTCATCGATGAAGTACGTTAAAAATGATTTGCGAAGCAGAATTGGTGATGAATTTTTGAATGATTGTTTAGTTTGCTATATAGAAGATGAAGTATTTGAAAGTGTACCTAATGATGCGATCATTGATCGTTTTCAAAAAATGAAAACTTGTCGAGTGCACCTGTAATGGTAATATTTTTAGTCATATATTTTGTTTAAGTAGTTCGCTACTCTTTAAATATAAGTTGTGTATCGGCACTCGTTCCTTTTTCCTGTTGTTTCTATACATTAGCTTGAGGTAGTTGTCTTATCTTTAAATCCAGAACCCATACACTTAAAATCCTGAATCCGCCTCTGCCAATAGTACTAGCTTTCACTTTAAAAGATTACCTCCTTGATGATGAGGACGACACTGAATGTATGAAAACGCGCTCATGCAACCCCCATGGTCAATTTGATGATCACGAAAAGATTGCGCTTATGTGGAAAGATCACAACATTAAGCTACACAATCCCTCTTTTTGAACGGCGTTATATTCAATTTCTAATAATGATAACTCTAAATCAACTGTGGCACCTGAATTCTACCATGGAGAAGTTGAGAAATATTTGGAAAAGATTCCAGATGATTGTGGAGTGCTTATATTTAATAGGATATTTGAAGGTGGTAAATATAGTGATGTAGAAGAGTGTTCCCCCCAGCTTTTTATACTAGGGAAGAAATATCATAATATTATTCTTGAATCTACACTTAAAACTCCTGCGATGAAGGGAGTGAATAAAAGTGAGGTTTGGGAGAATAGCGAAAAGTTTTGGATAGAATGTGCTTCTGTTCGCCTTTAGTCAATTCTCCTCTCTAATGTTTAATAAAGAAATGGCTATGTAATGAATTTGAATAAATTGTTAAAATATATTGAATGCATGTAACGTTTTTTGGTTGAAAATTTATATATGCATGTAATGATAAATGGAATTGTTGTGGTTGGCATGTATATCTACTTCATCGGAAGGAATAATTATTTGAATATTGTGATTTTAAGCATGTAAGTACGAATTTGGAAACTGATTTAGCATTGTTCAGACCGAATCTCAAAACTGTATCAAACCGAAAAATTGAATTAAATTGACTAAAAAAATCAAATATATTTGGTTTGGTTTGGTTTTAGTATTGAATTAGGAAAAATTGAATCAAACCGACATACAAATCTGTCCATTTATTTTTATATATTTTCAAAACATTTTATGTGATTTTCTTTAAATAAATATATCTAGAAATATTTTTAATATCCTCTCATGAGATGTAATATTCAATAAAACTACTATAGTGCATTTAATTTATATATTTTGAATGATGATTCATTCTAGCATGGACGATCATCACTTTTGTATGATCCATTGTTGTCTAAGTGTTTCAATCTCTTTATTCCCCATATTCATAAAATACATATGAAAATATAAAATGAAGACAATCCGGACGTATTTATTCATAACTAAGTAAAACTACTATTTTTATTTTTTAAGAAAATGATATCAAATCGTCATCACTTTGTCCATGTAAAAAAAGCCAAGGTAAAAATAAAATAAGGCCAAATCGACATCATTTACATACAAGTGAGTCAAACTACTATGTCTATTTTAGAAACAAATGACACCAAATCGTCATCACTTTGCCCAAATATTAAAATCCAAAGTAAAAATAAAATTAGGCTAGTTCGGCACCATTTGTTCATAGAGTGAATCATATTTATCTCAGGCATTTTATCAAACACTTTACGAGCAACTAATCATGCTATTTGGGAGAACTGTCAAACCAAAAAGTTGAAGACTTTCGTAGTACAAATACATTTGAGATGATGTGTTATGCAGGAGAAATTGTATTCGTCTTGGACACCATCATCTTTAGCTTTACCAGTAGATGGATCAACCTAGTGAATTACCAAATAATAGCATAGCGAATCTGCATCATGTTGCATTGCCGAGTGATCACAGCTCAGTTGTATTGTTGAATCATCACTCACGTCGCATTGCTGAATCATCACGTTGCTTGTCTATTCATAGATATAGAAGTAGATTCTTTAGCATGTATTTTATGTACATGACTACCAATAAAGCTAAATTACCGGAAAGGCAAAGAATAGAAAACAAAACTGGTCATCGGTCAAGATATCAACATTCACTCTTATATAGATCTGTTAACAAACACCTTCACTATTATCATATGAGTAATTATAATTACATGTTACAGTGTAGTAATTCTCGGTCAATTCAAGCAAGTCATCACCAGAAAAAAATGTCCCGTATTTTCAAAATCAGATCTATACTAATATAGTATGATTTTTAGAAAATCAATGGTAGAAACAGAAAGAGGATGCCAAGACGAATCTGAAGATGCAATTTTTGCAACATTCCGACAACGGTAGGTGGTGGCCTAGCAGCAGTCAACGGTGACGGAACTATGGTGGAGTAAAGGAAGAAGTGAGAGATGGGTTTTGTAGAGAGAGAAAGTGTGAAAGAAGAAAGGTTGTCAAATAATTATAGAAAAGTGCTTAAAAGGTAAAAATTAAAAATATCTTTAAAAATGTTCAAATTTTTAAGACCATGAAAAAAGTGGTCATCAAATCAAGACAATGGTTAAAAGTGCTCAATTCACATAAGAATATATAATTATTAGGATTAAAAAAACAAACATTCCGGGAGTAATTATAATTACATGTTACAGTGTAGTAATTCTGGGTCAATTCAAGCAAGTCATCGCCGGAAAAAAAAAAAATTTCCCGTATTTTCAAAATCAGATCTACACGAATTTAGTGTGCTTTTTAAAAAATCAATTGTAAAAACGGGAAGTGGATACCAAGACGAATCTGGGAATGTAATATTTGCAACATTACGGTGGCGGCAGGTGGTGGCCTAGCGGCAGTCAACAGTGACGAAGCTATAGTGGAGAAAAGGAAGAAATGGGAGATGGATTTTCTAGAAAGAGAAAGTGTGAAAGAAGAAGAGCTGTCAAATAATTATAGAAAAGTGCTTAAAAGGCATAAGCAAAAATATCTTTAAAAGTGCTCAAATATCAAGACCATGAAAAAAGCGCTCATCAAATCAAGACAATAGTAAAAAAATGCTCAATTCACATTAAATAAATGTAAAATTATTAGGATTAAAAAAGCAAACATTTCGGGATACTTTTCGCTTAAATTTTTAGCTTGAAATATAACATGATTTCGAAGAAACTAAATTTGAAATGGGTTTATCTTTTAGAGTAAATTACACCATGTATAACTTTATGAAACTTATTTACCAAATATGGAGATACTTTGATTATTTTAAAAAAATAGCGATATTTTTAATATCTGTTACAAAACATAGCAAAAAATTAAAAAAGTGTGGTAAAATAAAATCTCTAACCCTAACACCTTCTTATCTTCTCTCTCTATCTCACACACAAAAAAAACCCGTCGACAGCCACCCCTTTTTTCCTTCACTATGCCAACTTTGCCGCCGCCGATTTTGACTTGATGTTGCCATCTCCGGCGACGGCGGATGTGCAGCTGATGAATAAATGTTGCAAATTGAGTATTTTTTTGTGGATCAGAGATTGATTAGCGATGTAATATGAGATTTGTTCAATTAGGTAGGGTCGGCGAATTTCAGGAGTGAGGAAAATGAGTTTTGTAGGCTGAGTGATTTGTTGGTTTCATTGTCATATTTTCCGGCAGTAAAGATGTTGTCGGTGGTTTAGAATATTGTATAATAATTGTATATCAATTGTATGGGAAGTGTATGGCACCTGTATGGTAATTGTTTAGCAACTGTATGGGAAGTGTATGGTAAGGTGGGAAGAATGTATGTCCATTATTTTTCCATTGTATGTATGGTGATATATTGTACATACGTTATACATACAATGGAAATACAAGTGCTATACAATGACATACATCAACTATATAATTGTATGTTATTGTATATCATGTGTATGTCTATTGTATATACAATGAAAAAATACTTGACATACAAGTGTATAAACAATTTTAAAACAAAAACTAAAAAAATAAATTCGGTTACCGGGCAGAGGGTTTCCTACGTTAGGTGGGAGGAGCAATTGAGGAAGAAAGGAGATCTAGGATTTTGTTTCCACTTTTTATGTATATTTGCTATTTTTTGATAAAAAAGTATTGTTATTTTTGAAACTCTAGTAATATTGTTATTTTTGTGTAAAGTGAAATGTTAATATGTATAGTTATGTAATTAAGCCTATCTTTTACATGTAACTTCCAGTTTCCCACTCCCTAATGATATCTGTTCTTATCTTTTTACAATTTTGGTATGAAACCACCACTTTTTAAGGTAAATGAAACATAAAAATGCTAGTTATCCAATTTAATAGTTAGGGTTGCGATAAGTTAGACTACTAAGATGGTAAGCACCTCCATCTACATTCAATAATTTATGGATACAAGTTATTGTAGGAGCAAAAAGTAGGAGGACCACTATTTTTTTCGAGAGAGGCGAACGGTGGGGGCAAAAAAAAATAGTTGGGGTTGTGCACACTTGTTAATATTTAAATTAAAATTAACAATATTTCAAATGTAGTAACTAATAACTAACTTTTGTTTTAAAATTATCATGTGTCTTCTAAATTTATTGTCATTCGGCTAATTTTTAAAGGCTACTACATTCCTTTTAATATGTAATAAACATATAGATTAGGACGGAGGTAAATCTATAACTTTAAATACCCCTCTTTCCATTGTATTATTCATCAAGCGATTCTCCGAATTCAATTTTACTCAAGCAATACAATTACTTTATTTTCTACTTTATTACTTTTTCTTAGTATCCACCATATTACTTGTGAGTTGTGACCCTTCCGTAAATTTTATCTGTTTAACCTATTGAGCAATTTTTAGGCATAAACACCCCCAACTTTATACACTAAGGAAGAAATGTCATAACATTATTCTTGAATCTACACTTAAAACTCATGTGATGAAGGGAGTGAATAAAACTTAGGCTTGGAAAAATAGTGAAAAGATTCGGAAGGAATGTGCTTCTGTTCGCTTTTACTTAATTCTCCTCTCTAAGGTTTAATAAAGAAATGGCTATGTTAATGAATTTGAATAAATTGTTAAAATATGCTGAATGGATGTAATTTTTTTTTGTTGAGATATTATATATGCATGTAACGATAAATGGAACTATTATAGTTGGCATGTATAATGTGGCAGATCCAAAATATAGAGGTATTGGGTGCCACATTTTTAAAACATAGACGTATCAGTACTCGCTATTTATCGGTCTAGATAAAGTAATCATTATAATCACCTAATTTTGGCACTAAATAAATAAAAATTGCTCAGATGAGCCATGTTAATCTTCTTAGATGTTTTGCCTAATTTTTCCGGATTTTTCTCATTAATGGTTAATCAATTTGTAGAAAATATATGATAATAATTTTAATGTTTAGTTATGTAATTATTTTTTGATAACGTGATTAGTATAATATTATGTGCTTTTAAGTTTATTTAGTTAGCTAATTTCTTTGTTTAACTAATTAAATATTTTAATTGTGTAATTGCTTTATGGACTAAGTGCAGTGGCCATATGTACAAAATAAGCAGCCCAATTGCTTAGCCCAATCAGCCTACTCTCTCTTGGCCCGTCCAAATTTTGATCAATCACAGCCGTTAGATCATGTTTGATCCAATTGCTCCTACTCTTCCCTTCCTTTCCCTTATAAGTACACAAACTAACTTCATTTACACCACACACACCCTTAGTCTCAATGACTAGGGGATACCATGTCAAAATTTCAGCCCCCCAACCGGAAATCGCCAACCACCACTACCCCGCTGGAGCTCCACCGTCTACCGCCGCCGGCCACCAACTGGCCGGAAAAATACAAAAAATATACCATTCAAAAGCTCCCGGCCTCCTCTTTCCATTTCCATGGTTACTTTTTTCAAATTCTCAACCGTTTGGCGTAGATCGGAATTCAAAGTTCGGTCAAAGCTCGAAATCCGGCCACCTCCATTTTTTTCAGTAAGTTTCGTTCCACTTTCTACCCCTCGCTCTTCTCATTATCTTCCCATACCCCATTCCCCAAAAATCCTTTCTCCCCCGCTCGTTTTTCACCCCGTTTCTGATTTTTTTTCCTTCTCTTTTCTTTTCTCGTTTCCACTATGGCCCGCTGCTCTGTTTCGTTGAGGTTGGCTGCGGCTATGACGCTAATGACGCGGGGAAGGGGCTGTTTTCTCTAGGCTCTGGGTGTATTTGTTTTGTTTCGTTTTGTTAGCAAAGAAGGTTATGGTTCTGATTTTGCTTTGATCTAATAATGGTGTGTGAGAAGGGGGGGGCTGTTTTAGGGCACTGAGGTGTGGGTATTTGGTTCGTTTTTTCTTAACAATGTGGAGGGGCTATTTTTTTAGAGTTGGTGAGGGCGTAGCGAGGCGAGGGCTATTTCAATCTTGAATCCGAGGCTGTGATGGCTTTTGTTTCAGTTTTTTTGTGTGTGGAGATAACAGTTGGAATACGAGGGAGGTAGCAGTGGTGATGGGGCTGTTTTGGGTATGGTTTTGGTGATAGTAGCGCAGCGAGGCAGTGTACGAGATGAGTGAGGCAGTGTGGTCTATGGCTTGTTATTGGCGAGGCTATTTTTGTTTTGATAAATTGGGCGAGGCAGTAACGAGCAGACAAGGCAACGGGTTTTGAGGGCTATGATGCAGTTTGTTATGGCCGTGGTAGATCTGCGACGTAGCAGATTTGGACAATGACGACGCAGTGATGGATGTTGTTTGTTCGGATCGAATGGGTTAGGAAAAAACTGTTTGCTTTTTCTTTGCTTCTTTGATAGTTTAGTCTTATAGCTTAGTTAGTATTATCAATGAGGTGAAATTCCTTGTCTTCTTGTCAAGATAAATTCTATAGTTTAGTTAGTATAGTATTAACGTGAAAAATGGAAGCTTACATGAAATCATCTTGTATACTTTGGTTAAGTTTAATGCATATGTGTTTATACTTTTTCCTGATTTTACCATGAGATTATTGTGAAGCATGATCATCACCAATGTTGAAGATTGTCCGTTCTTAATGGTTTGGTAGTGTGTTTAGTTTAGTTGTGTCATTTTGTAATCAACTTGGGTTTTGATTAGAGTTGTAGCTTTGTTGGCTTGTTGGTTTGAATTGGATTGATAGTTGGACTTTATGAAGTCCAAATAAACTTGTTCTAATTTAGTTAGAATTTGGTTAGTTTTAGTTTAGTATTAAGTTTAGCTTGTTCATTTGGTCAGTTTGGGCTGATTTAGTGTGCCTAGCTTGGTCCTAGACCTTCTAGTTAGTACAATGAGTAATGGGTGTCCTTTTAGAGGACCCTACTTGTACATTATCAGTTTTTTAGGACTGTTTGGTGGCTGAAACAGTAGCTTTACAGCTGCTGTACCATGCTGAAAATTGCTTAAAAAACACTCAAGTGTAGGGGTGTGGGCTTGTACTTTTGTACAAGACCATACTCCATCTTTTGGCCTTCAATTTCAGCCATAAATAGGAGCGTTTACTCCTCATTTTAACATACAACAACCAGCTGAAAACACATTAAATTGAGAGCAAAAAATACTTGAGAAAAAATAGTAAGTTTGAAGAAAAGATTTAGAACCAAAAGCCTTTATACCAAGGGTATTTTGAGGTATAAATCTACTAGTTTTAAGAGTTAAAAGGATGTCATAAGGGGCTGTTTAATTGCTGTCCGGTGTTCTTTGTTGTGTACGTGTCTTGGTTTGCTAGTGGTCGTCATTGGCGAGCTCTAAGGCTCTCGTCTATCTAGGTAATACATGAACCTTGTACCTTACAAGTAATTTGCTATGAAATGGTATGGAAATCAACATGTTTTAAAGGCGTAATGATGTCTACTTATGAATGTTTTTAGTTAAGTAATTGTATGTCTAATGTTGTTTGCCTTCATAAAGTTATACGCTTCTTTTTTAGGGTCATGTATATATTAAGATAAGTGGAAAGAAATATGATGGAAAATTGATAGTAAGTAGCTAGTATTTAAAGTATATTTTCAGCTAAGTAATAAGTGTTAAATCTGGACCGTTTCTGCAAATATGGCTATAGGTGCAATTTTTTTTAAAAATTTGGACAGATATGCAAAGCAATATGAAATAAGCAACAGTGTTGAGCGTTTGATATTTTGATTAAATTTGATAGTATTTTTATAAAAAATGGGTCTAAATCTTTAGAATATGTTGAAGTATGACTATGAGTGCAAAGCTTGATTAGAAACGCAACTTGGACGAATAGGCAATGACTAGGACATCTAATTTAAAATTTGGCCACATCCTTACTTTAGAAAGAAAACTACTTATTTGGAATATAGGAAATAGATATGACTATTTTTCGCAAAACAAACTTTAAAACAGCCCAGTTTGGCAAACTTTTCAGCCCACATATTAGTTTAAGCTACAAGTGTATTTTCTGTAAAAATCTTCCTTCTTTTCAAAGATAGGCCACAAAACTGTTTCAATTTAATAAACGGCCTATTGTATGTATATACTTTTCATAATCCATATTTTTTTAAGGCAAATTTGGGAGTCCCAATTTGTCATTTAATAATAGTTAGCAGTTATACTTAATCAAATCGAGTAGGCAAATTAATAAGAGCGAAAAGACCCATGCAATTAGGCAAGACGATAAGTATGATTTGTAATCTACTTATTAGGCTAAAAGAAAACTAAATTGATTTAAACTAATTGTAAATTAATTATTTTTTAAAGTTAATTAAATTCTTTTTAAAAAATAGACAAGCCCTTTGTAAGGTTTGAAAATACGTAATAAATTTTATTTATTTACTATGAATCAAAGTGTAAATTCGTCAAGTCCTCCGTGAGGTTGGATAAGAATAACGCTTCTAAATTTTTTCTGAATCAAAGTGTAAATTCGTCCAATCCTCCGTGAGGTTGGATAAGAACAACGCTTTAAATTTTCTTAAATCAAAGTACAAATTTAAAATTAACGGCATTAATATAACAACCATATTTGATAAATTAAAATTACGACAATAAAGCAATTGTGCTTGGCACAGGACTCGAGGGTGCCTAATACCTTTCAGAGAGTCAATTGAGAATCTTACCCGAATCTCTAACGCAGACCATTAGACGAGTCAGAGGTGTTCCAAGGTACCTTTTGGCTTGGCACACCTTAAACTTGTCAAGTGGCGACTCCGAGTTTTCTCTAAAATAATTTTTTACCTTTTTTAACACCAGTCACGAGCCTTTAAATAATAAACCTAAATCACACTTGTTAGTTAATTTATTTTTAGGGCATGACAGCTTGGTGACTCCGCTGGGGAAAATTAGTGAAAACTAGAATCTCCGGTTTTTTGATAAAATTGTCGCATGTTTTAATTTAATTAATATTTGGTTGTTATATTCTTGTCGTTATCACATGAAAAGTTGAATGTTACTGCTTTGATATTGTTGAACTGTATATAAACTGTCTCTCTCCGCAACCCTCTGAGTCTCTGAAATACACGCACACGTGCAGTTACCAGATTGCTTGTGGCATCTGGGACTTTCTTACTAAATTGCCCATGATTTAGGAGGAATGCGTGACAGGATTTTAGGCCGGACACACTGTTTTCGGATGGCCTTGATGCGCTTTCCGCCCGGTTTGTCTGCCGAGTCCTTCAGCCAGTCTAGACACTGAGTCAGTTGTGTCACCTAGAGTTAAACCTTTAGGTCAAACTATTTGCATCTTATCTAACTTACTGAGGTCCGGTACGCCGGTGCTGCACTTGTCTAGGCTGACCCCTTTGTGTCAAGATGGGCTCGTGTCCCGAAAAGACACATTATTGACATCTTATGTGTTGCATTTGTTGTAAAAAGAGGGTTGTTATACTGACCGATCACCGGGGGTGGGTGTTCAATTTTGGAAAAAAAAAAAGAGAGAAAAAAAATGAAAAATGGGTTTAGTCTCGTGTCTCAAAATATCTTTAGTTGTCATCTTACGCCGTTATAATGGTGAAGTTTTAAGAACTTTTAGAGTCTAATTTTGTGTCCGGGTTTGGTCTCAAGTATTAAAAAATAATTTGTCATAGTTTTGCACCGTTATAGTTTTGTGTGGGTATAATGGCAAAATATTGGGACCCTTTTGTCTTTGAGTCTGTGTCCAAGTCAAGTCCATATTTTTGTAAAATAAATTATCGAGGTTTTACGCCGTCATAATGGCCAATTTTTGTAAACCAATTTTGCATCTAATTCGTGTAATATTTTGTGTCTTTGTGTCGTCATAATGACCAGATTTTGTAAATATTCTAAGATTTATTTTCAAATCAAATCGAAGAGTTTGTTTCAAAAATCAAGTTTTTATGCTCATCTTTCAATTGTCGTAATATCCGATTTTGGAGTCATCTTTTGGATAAAAAAAAATGGTTTGATTCATAATCCGTTCTTAAGTTATGTTTGAATCTTCGGTTAAGTCTTGGTTTTTCATTAAAAAAAACAAAAGAGAGAAAAAATTATTATTGTTTAGGGTCCGCTTTATTTTAATTACTTGAGTTGTATTTTGCGTCGATCCTAGTGGAGTAATCCGACTCCGCTCAAATATCGAGTCTCATTATTTTCACCGTCCGGGTGGACCCACCCATTATCATGTCAGTTTGTATATATCTTTTGACTCGTGCATCATGTCAAGCAATTTATTTTGAGTCTGTCTCGTGTCGTTTGTCTAAATTACGTTTGTTGAGTCAAAAACAAAACGGTAAAGAAAAAGAAAAAAAGAAAATCCAAGTTTATCCTTGTTCGAAATTATGTGTCGCTTTGATTTGCGTCCTGATTTTGTCTAACGCGATATATTTTGGGGAAACAATCGGTACACACGGCTTATGCCGTGAATCTTTTCGGGATGACGCATAACAACCTTAGGTTTGCCAGTGTGCATTTTTGTGCTAACCCGATCTGTTTGTCATGGTGTTTGGGGTTCTGTGGTAACTTGAGAGGACATTCTGGCATCATATCACACGTACAGAACAAGATCAATAGGACCCATGATCATGACGTCTGAAGGTGGGAATTCTGAGTTTGAAGATCACGAGCATTTGATTGAGCTGAATGAGAGGTTGAATGAAGAAGTCAAAAATCTGAAAAAGTTGGTGTTTGAGCAAAATGAGAGGTTTACAAAAGAGGCCAAAAATTTGAAAGAGTTGGTGGTTGAACTGTATCATGCTATTACCATGGGACATGCACCTCCTCCCGTGCCATCTAAGCTCTCAGGAGCTGTACCGACCATCGTGCATCAAGCACATGGTCTGCCTACTACAGTTGAGGACCCTCAATATTCTCCCGACTTTCCTCACTACAACAGTGCCGCAAAAATGGCGGGATCCTCCACGATGTGTCCTCTAGCACCACCACCTCCATTTGCTCCACCATCGGCCTTTGCTCCACAATTCACTGTCCGAGCTAGGTCAGAGATTCTTCGTAATGAAACAGAAAAGAAACGAGATCCCAGAAAGTGGAACAAGAAAGAATTAAAACAACCTCTGTCATACTCCCGAACTCCACAAAAGCATTATCAGCAGCATTACTCCCCAGATAATCCAAATTACTCCGCTGCTCCACTCCATAGAGCGCAGCCATATGCTCCAATATTTTCCTATCCGCAATGGCGCGCACCAACCCCACAAGCCACATATAACACCCCACACAACCATTTTCAAGCTCCGCCTGACATTCCCAACCAAAAACGAAAGAATCCGTGTTCTTGTCCAAGCACAAGTGCGACGGAGGGGAGAGACTAAGTTCACACCAATTGGAGAATCTTACACCAAACTCTTTGAAAAGTTGCAACAGGCTAACTTACTGAAACCAATCTTGGGAAACATGAATCCAATCGGGAAAGTAGATCGCTCACGTTGTTGTATGTTCCATTCTCGAGCGCCTGGACATGATACTGAGCAATGCTGAGAACTTAAAAGGGCAATCCAAGCAATGATCGATAACAATCAAATAATGGTGGTGGAGGATGAGACACCAAATGTGAACCAAAATTCTTTGTCGGTTCATGATGTTCAAAAGGACACGCATATGATTGGGACATTGTTCACAGAAGAAGAAATGAAATGGAATGGCGCCAAGCAGGTTGTGGCAGTTGGTCCTTCCAAAAACATCAGACGCCATGGCTCATCTATTGTTGCATCAATCGATAGGCCAAATAAATCAACTGTCCACGCAACAATGCAAGATGTAGTCGTTGAGCCAATTCATTGTCTTACACAGTCATTCATTTTTTCCAAAGAAAACATGTCTACCCTGATAGTATTTCAATAAAATGAAGCAAAGAAGAAGATGTTGTCAAGTTTGAATCATGCCAATGGAACCAACATGGTACAATCTGATGAAGGCTTTGACAAGGCATGAGAGCAGTGCATTGGACATGATATGAAAATGAACAATTGAGAAGCACTTGTAAACTTATTTTGTCGAACTTTCGGTGCACTTGGTTATTTCAGGGTTGTAATCCAAGTGCATTATTTTGCTTGTTTTGATGTTCAAACCCTCATGTCTTTAATTCAATAAAAAGTGAGATCCACTCCTTGTCTCAAACATTTTGTCTTTTCTGCTCCTTATTGTTATCCTTTTAGTTTTTTGAAATTTTATTCTTGTCGGCTTTAGTAACATGACATATGTTCGGAATCTGTGTCTTGATCTAAACACATGGTCTAATATCAGGCCAAGAACTAACTGGACGGTGAGGATGACTGTGATAAAGGAATTATGCAAAGAGTTGAAAATGGTGCATAACCATTTTGGTCGGAAGTTTCAAGTGTAATTTTCAAGATCACTATTGGAGCGAAAACCCAGGATACCGAGGGATTAAGTCCCGTCTCTACGTGTGACTTTAGATAGAATTATTTTTTTGTATAACTGTGTGAAGCATTCTCGGGTCGGGATAACGAATTGGTTTCATTTCTAATACCCAAATACTTTACCAATTTGCTAGCTCTTTGAGCGTTTGTATTTTTTCCTTTCGCTTACCCTCCTTTGGAATCAATATTATTGTACATTAAAAAGAAGAAGAAGAAGAAAGACAGAAAATCAGAAAAAACAACAAAAACAACAACGCAAAAGCTAGCATTAAGTTGCTAGAGCTACGTCTGACCTGATTCCTCTCAAAAGGATACATAGGCAACCATTATAGTGCAGTCGCAACAAGAAAAAAAATTCCTCTTTCCCTATCTTCTTTTGTTCGCACAAAGTTTGTCTCCAGGCCTGCGGGATATGTCAAGAAATTCAGAGACTCCAGTTTATCCTAAACTGGGCAGAATTTGTTTTTATTTTTTAAGAAAATGGTGGAAATTCAATATTCCTCCCCATTTTCTTTGTGTTCGTGATAGGAAAAAGTTCATTTTCCCCTGTCCCATATTGACGCAAAACTTGCCTCCAAGTTTGCGGCCAACATCAAAAGAAATTTAGACCCCTCTTTTATGCTATACTTCTATTATTTTTTGTATCATCTATTAACATGTTTCATGAGATATTTGGCATACCAGTCTCGAAGTCAAGGAAGAAAAATAAAGCACCCCAGTTTATTCTAAACAGTGGGATTTTTTTTTTATTTTAAAAAAAAATATGTCCAAAGGGGAGCGAATTGTACGCGGCCAGCTCATGATGCGTTTGGAGAGCTTATGTCAAATTTTCCTTTATGACAAGTCGATGATGCCATCAAAAGAGATATTTGTGTTGTAAATTGAATTGAAAAAAAAAAAAGAAAGAAAAAGGAAAAAAAAAAAGAGAGAAAAAAACAGAAGTCTTGCCGGTGAAAACCTGAGAAGGAGCCGCAAGACAAACAGTGAGGCAAAAGATTAAAGAGAGAGGCTAGTTTGCGAAATCCCGAAAGGGCGCTACTGGTCGACTTGAGAGTCACCTCAACTTGGTTATGGTTTGATATCATCCATGGAGCGACTCTCGACAAGCAAGTGGCACTGGTCGGACGAGGTCACCCAAGATACATGACATGATCGTCAAGGCCGCCAGTATATTTGCAGATAAGTTTCCCTTTTCAGAAAGACGTTCCCTGTCCAAACGACTTTCGCCCTTAAACTTTTTTTTTTATTATTCAATTTTGTACATCTTGCCTCACCATTAATTCCTCGCCCTTTCGGCGCTAAACTCACATAAGCAATAAAAGAAAATTGCAAAACTCTGTCTTTCATGATTCAGGTTTAATTCCAGCGAGCAGGGCACACCCTCGACAATGGAAAGTTTTCAGCGAGTCATGACCAACCTTGATAATGAAGCACCGCACATCATGCCGGAGGGACGGCATACCAAATTGTATCATGAAGAGTGAACATGTTTGGGAGAAGCTTTAGGCGTTGTTCCTCCCATTATTTCTGTGAAAAATAGAACAAGAATCACCAAGCTTATTTGCAAGATCAGAAACAGGGTGTATCCACGACACAGAAAGTCAGTGTGACATTTGCTATGTTTGCCAAGAAAGAGCTAGGACCATCTGAATTCGGGTAGCTGCGCTAGATATCAGGCAGAACTCCATTTCCTCTCCATGTCAAGATCTGCTAAAAGATAGCGATCACTTTCCTCTCCGAGTCAGTACGCTCAAAGATAGCGTCATTTCCTTTCCATGTCTAGATCTGCTAAAAGATGGCGATCATTTCCTTTTCGAGGCATTTCCGCTCAAAGATAGCGTCATTTCCTGTCTATGTCAAGATCTGCTAAAAGATAGCGATCATTTCCTTTTCGAGTCAGTTTCGCTCAAAGATAGCATCATTTCCTTTCCATGTCAAGATCTGCTAAAAGATAGCGACCACTTCCTTTTCGAGACAGTTTCGCTCAAAGATAGCGTCATTTCTTGTCCATGTCAAGATCTGCTAAAAGATAGCGATCATTTCCTTTTCAAGTCAGTTTCGCTCAAAGATAGCGTCATTTCCAGTCCATGTCAAGATCTGCTAAAAGATAGCGATCATTTCCTTTTCGAGTCAGTTTTGCTCAAAGATAGTGTCATTTCTTTTTCATGACAAGATCTGCTAAAAGACAGCGATCATTTCCTCTCCGAGTCAGTTCGCTCAAAGATAGCGTCATTTCTTTTCACATCAAGATCTGCTAAAAGATAGCGATCATTTCCTTGCCAAGTCAGTTTCGCTCAAAGATAGCGTCATTTCTTTTTCATGTCAAGATCGGCTAAAAATAGCGATCATTTCCTTTTAGAGTCAGATCTGCTAAAAGATAGCGATCATTTTTTTTTCATGTCAAAATTCACTCAAAGATAGCGTCATTTCCTTTCCATGTCAAGATCTGCTAAAGGATAGCGATAATTTTCTCTTAGAATCAGTTTCGCTCAAAGATAGCGTCATTTCCTTTTCATGACAAGATCCGCTAAAAGATAGCGATCATTTTCTTTCAAGTCAGTTTTGCTAGAAGATAGGACTCACATTCAGTTCAAATCAGTTGCGCTAAAAGATAGCAACCACTTTCTTTTCAAGTTAGTCCTGCTCGAAGATAGCAACCATCCCCAGCTCCAAGTCAAGACCTGGTTGAAACAGATGCAACCATTTCAAGTTTCAGATAGTGATTGCCCATACAACGTGCAATAGAGCTGTTTTTCAAGCCAAGATTTACCTCAAAGAAGCATGAAGATTTAGGCTAGGGATTGTAATTTTTCATTTTTCCTTGTATTTCCATTGCCTTGTAAAGCAACGACCACCGGCAAGCGACCAATAATCAGCAACGACAGCCTTTCCATGCCTAAGAGCGTCTAGTATCAGCCCAAGTGTGTCTAGAAGAGTCTAGTAGTCTAGTGTCTGTTTGAATGCGGTAGTCCCAACTGCCGCACATAAGCAACTACACTGACCTGATTCCTTAGTCCGGGCAAATGTACGTAGCTTTGTTCTCGGTTAGAACCGAAATTCAAGGTACGGTCACCGTTTTGAAAAACATGCTCTCGGCCAGAACCGAAAAGCCAAAATTAGTTGTCGATAACTTCTTTGTCCGAAAACTCTTCGTGTTCCCGAACAAAGAGGGGCAGCTGTAATCACCTAATTTTGGCACTAAATAAATAAAAATTGCTCAAATAAGCCCTGTTAATCTTCTCAGATGTTTTGCCTAATTTTCCCGGATTTTTGTCATTAATGGTTAATCAATTTGTAGAAAACATATGATAATAATTTTAATGTTTAGTTATGTGATTGTTTTTTGATAACGTGATTAGTATAATATTATGTGCTTTTCAGTTTATTTAGTTAACTAATTTATTTTGTTTAACTAGTTAAATATTTTAATTGTGTAATTGCTTTATGGACTAAGTGTACTGGTCATATGTACAAAATAAGTAGCCCAATTGCTTAACCCAATCAGTCCACTCTCTCTTGGCCCGTCCAAGTTTTGATCAATCACAGCCATTAGATCATGTTTGATCTAGTGACTCCTACTCTTCCCTTCCTTTCCCTTATAAGTTCACAAACTAACTTCATTTACACCACACACACACACTTAGTCTCAATGACAAGGGGATACCATGTCAAAATTTCAGCCCCCCTTCCGGAAATTGCCAACCACCACTGCCCCACCGGAGCTCCGCCGCTCTGCCGCTGCCGGCCACCACCTTCGGTGGCGAAAAAAATACAAAAAATATACCATTCGAAAGCTCTCGACCTCCTCTTTCCATTTCCATGGTTACTTTTTTCAAATTCTCAACTGTTTGGCGTAGATCGGGAATCAAAGTTCAGTCAAAGCTCGAAATCCGGCCACCTCCATTTTTTTAAGTAAGTTTCGTTCCACTTTCTACCCCTCGCTCTTCTCATTATCTTCCCATACCCCATTCCCCAAAAATCCTTTCTCCCCTGCTCGTTTTTCACCCCGTTTCTAATTTTGCTTTTCTTCTTCTCTTTTGTTTTCTCATTTCCACTATGGCCCGCTGCTCTGTTTCGTTGAGGTTGGCTGCGGCTATGACGCTAATGACGCGGGGAAGGGGCTGTTTTCTCTAGGCTCTGGGTGTATTTGTTTTGTTTCGTTTTGTTAGCAAAGAAGGTTATGGTTCTGATTTTGCTTTGATCTGATAATGGTGTGTGAGAAGTGGGGGGGGGGGGGGGGGGCTGTTTTAGGGCAGTGAGGTGTGGGTATTTGGTTCGTTTTTTATTAACAATGTGGAGGGGCAGTTTTTTTAGAGTTGGCGAGGGCGTAGCGGGGTGGGGGGCTGTTTCAATCTTGAATCCGAGGCTGTGATGGTTTTTGTTTCAGTTTTTTTTGTGGACATAACTGTTGGAGTAAGAGGGACGTAGCAGTGGTGATGGGACTGTTTTGGGTATGGTTTTTGTGATAGTAGCGCAACGAGGCAGTGTACGAGATGAGGGAGGCAGTGTGGTCTATGGCTTGTTATTGGCAGGGCTATTTTTGTTTTGATAAAGTGGGCGACGTAGTAACGAGCAGACGAGGCAACGGGTTTTGAGGGCTATGGTGCAGTTTGTTGATGGCCATGGTAGAGCTGCGACGTAGCAGATTTGGACAATGAAGACACAGCGATCGATGTTGTTTGTTCGGATCGAACGGGTTAGGAAAAAATTGTTTGCTTTTTCTTTGCTTCTTTAATAGTTTAGTCTTATAGATTAGTTAGTATTATCAATAAGGTGAAATCCCTTGTCTTCTTGTCAAGATAAATTCCATAGTTTAGTTAGTATAGTATTAATGTGACAAATGGAAGCTTACATGAAATCATCTTGTATACTTTGGTTAAGTTTAATGCATATGTGTTTATACTTTTTCCTGATTTTACCATGAGATTATTGTGAAGCAGGATCGTCACTAATGTTGTAGTTTGTCCGTTCTTAATGGTTTGGTAGTATGCTTAGTTTAGTTGTATGATTTTGTAATCAACTTGGGTTTTGATTAGAGTTGTAGCTTAGCTGGCTTATTGGTTTGAATTGGATTGATAATTGGACTTTATGAAGTCCAAATAAACTTGTTCTAATTTAGTTAGAATTTGGTTAGTTTTAGTTTAGTTTTAATTTAGATTGTTCATTTGGTTAATCTGGGCTGATTTAGTGTGCCTAGTTTGGTCCTAGACCTTCTAGTTAGTACAATGAGTAATGGGTGTCCTTTTAGAGAACCATACTTGTATATTTTCAGCTTTTTGTGACTGTTTGGTGGCTGAAACAGTGGCTTTACAGCTGTTGTACCATGCTGAAAATTGCTAAAAACACTCAAGTGTAGGGGTGTGGGCTTGTACTTTTGTACAAGTCCATACTCCACCTTTTTGGCCTTCAATTTCAACCATAAATAGGAGCGTTTACTCCTCATTTTAACATACAACAAGCAACTGAAAACACATTAAATTGAGAGCAAAAAATACTTGAGAAAAAATAGTAAGTTTGAAGAAAAGATTTAGAACCATAATCCTTTATACCAAGGGACTTTTGGGGTATGAATCTGCTAGTTTTAAGAGTTAAAGGAGGTCATAAGGGTCTTTTTAGTTGTTGTCCGGTGTTCCTTGCTGTGTACGTGTCTTGGTTTGCTAGTGGTCGTAATTGCCGAGCTCTAAGGTCTCGTCTATCTAGGTACTACTTGAACCTTGTACCTTACAAGTAATTTGCTATGAAATGATATGGAAATCAACATGTTTTAAAGGCCTAATGATGTCTACTTATGAATGTCTTTAGTTAAGTAATTGTATGCCTAATGTTGTTTGCCTTCATCAAGTTATACGCTTCTTTTTTAGAACCATGTATATGTTAAGATAAGTGGAAAGAAATATGATGGAAAATTGATAGTAAGTAGCTAGTAGGGGTGTTCACGGTTTGGATAAAAACCGAACCAAACCGAAAACCAAACCGAACCGATAAAAAAAACCGACACTTTGTTGGATATGGTTTGGTATGGTTTTGAATTTTCAAAAACCGCAAACATTTGGCTTGGTTTGGTTGTAAGAAAAAACACCGAAGAATTAACCAAACCAAACCGGCAATTATAAATATAATTTTTATAATTATATACATTAATATTTGATATAAACTTTTTAAGTATTATATATTTTCAAATCTCAATGATAATTAATGTGTCTGGACTAGAGTTAGTGTGACAGTCTTTGAGAACCCTTTACCTTTGATGGTCTGAAGAATCAAGTCCAACAATTAATGGTGAACTAAACCTTAGCAGTTAGTAGTAAATTATTGTATTTTTTTTAAAGAAGTGCATAACCTATTTTATACTTAGTACTTGTTCAGTACTTTAATTGAGTACTTATAGTCTGGTGGATATAAAGTACTAGTAGAAAATATAAAGTACCCTTTGACATTTGGAGATTGAGAAATAAAAGGGAGGAACATGCATAAGCCCCTCTCTAATATGCTAATGAAGACATGAATGTCATAAAAGTAAAAATTCTCAACATTAGCAATTCAAACTTTGACAAAGGCCATATTGTTGAAGCTGTAAACTTTGATGATGTTGGGGTTGGTTTTTGGAGGGCGGCAAAAGTGTGCTTGCTTTTCTGCTTCTACCATTTAGAAGCCTTTTTGAAACAGGAGACATTATTTGATCTGTTGGACTTGTGTAACTTCCAAGGTATTTGAATGGCTTAAGAACCTTAAGGCGATCCGGAGTATTTTCACTTTTGGTTCTGCATGATTTGAAATTTGGCACACTACTTCTACTTTGTACATTGAAGCCATAGTTTTATGCATTCTTATCTATCCCATATTGTAATCAATATTCAAGAAAATTCTAGCTAGTCAATGATCAATTCTATATACAAAATAAATCACATGTCCAACAATCATTTTGATTTTTTTTTTAAAAAACCAACTAACCGAACCAAACCGACATTAACCAAACCGATGGATATGACTTTTATTTGGTTTGGTTTGGTTTTAAGAATTTAAAAATCAAATATATTGGTTTGGTTATAGTTTTAACCAAAATCCAACCAAACCGTGAACACCCCTAGTAGCTAGTATTTAAAGTATATTTTCAGCATAAGTAATAAGTGTTAAATTTGGACCGTTTCTGCAAATATGGCTACATGTGCAATTTTTTTTTTAATTTGGACAGATATGCAAAGCAATATGAAATAGGCAACAGTGTTGAGCGTTTGAGATTTTGATTAAATTTGATAGTATTTTTATAAAAAATGGGTCTAAATATTTAGAATATGTTGAAGTATGACTATGAGTGCAAAGCTTGATTAGAAATGAAACTTGGACGAATAGCCAATGACTAGGACGTCTAATTTAAAATTTGGCCACATCCTTATTTTACAAAGAAAACTACTTATTTGGAATATAGGAAATAGATATGACTATTTTTCGCAAAACAAACTTTAAAACAGCCCAGTTTGGCAAACTTTTCAGCCCACATATTAGTTTAAGCTACAAGTGTATTTTCTGTAAAAATCTTCCTTCTTTTCAAAGATAGGCCACAAAACTGTTTCAATTTAATAAACGGCTTATTGTATGTATATACTTTTCATAATCCATATTTTTTTAAGGCAAATTTGGGAGTCCCAATTTGTCATTTAATAATAGTTAGCAGTTATACTTAATTAAATCGAGTAGGCAAATTGATAAGAGCGAAAAGACCCATGCAATTAGGCAAGACGATAAGTATGATTTGTAATCTACTTATTAGGCTAAAAGAAAACTAAATTGATTTAAACTAATTATAAATTAATTATTTTTTAAAGTTAATTAAATTCTTTTTAAAAAATAGACAAGCCTTTTGTAAGGTTTGAAAATGCGTAATAAATTTTATTTATCTATTTATTTATTTACTATGAATCAAAGTGTAAATTCGTCAAGTCCTCCGTGAGGTTGGATAAGAATAACGCTTCTAAATTTTTTCTTAATCAAAGTGTAAATTCGTCCAATCCTCCGTGAGGTTGGATAAGAACAACGCTTTAAATTTTCTTAAATCAAAGTACAAATTTAAAATTAACGGCATTAATATAACAACCATATTTGATAAATTAAAATTGCGACAATAAAGCAATTGTGCTTGGCACAGGACTCGAGGGTGCCTAATACCTTTCAGAGAGTCAACTGAGAATCTTACCTGAATCACTAACGCAGACCATTAGACGAGTCAGAGGTGTTCCAAGGTACCTTTTGGTGACTTGACACGCCTTAAACTCGTCAAGTGGCGACTACGAGTTTTCTCTAAAATAATTTTGTACCTTTTTGAACACCAGTCACGAGCCTTTAAATAATAAACCTAAATCACACTCGTTAGTTAATTTATTTTTAGAGCGTGACAATCATTCTGTCGATTTGATTAACCTGAGCTTCAATACGAATTATTCGTCTTTGCTATTTTTATGGATAAATCGATTGAACAAAAAAAATATAATGATTGTCTTAGTTTGTCCAATAAACTTTAAAGTACCACTTTTTGGTGGCAGACTCGTCTTCCATTTTAATTTATTGCATAAAATTACTAGAAATGTGAGAAAATGTCCATAAACAAAACAAGTTTATCTATCAATCAAATAGACTAGATAAAAGGGTATTACAATTTTAAAATGCTTTTTTTTTACTAAATTATTAACTAATATTTCATCCTTTTTTTGTACATAAATATTAAAAAGAATTATTATATATACGAAGGCAAATTAGTAAAATATCATAACTTTGAAGTTTAATCAAATTAAAAGAAGATAAATGCACATTATTTATCAAAATTGCTGAGATTTATGGATAAATCTAACTTAATTTATTAACTCGTAGTTCAAATGACGTCTGAACAATTGGTATTTGGTAATATAAAAGAATAGAAAAATGAATGTGAAGAAAATAAAAGCTTAATAAGAAAAAAAGAAAAGAATGTGCTGGTCAATGTGCAAAAGAAAAGAAGGAAAGAACAATGTTCGTGGAAAAGGCAATGGCGAGGAAATGAAGGAAACAAGACTCTGATTTATCCCTAGCCCTCACGCTACCACAGGTTTATTGAAGACACCCTTCGACCAGTGGCACCTTCCTAGAGTTTGTTTACCAGGTGCTACTGATAATATGTAAACACTTTGCAACAGCATTTATACATGTATATATTAATTTTTTTCCAAGTTATCGGGTGCAATGGCACCCCCTCCCTACAACATAGATCTGCCCCTGTATGTGTATTTATTTCGTCGGAAAGATTAGTTAATAGAATATTGTGATTTTAAGTATGTACCCATGTTTTTCGTATACTGACTTAGCGGTGTTCAAATCGAATCCCAAAACTATATAAAATCGAAAATTTGAACTAAAATGATTAAAAGAATCAAATGTATTTGGTTTGATTTGATTTTGGTATTGAACTAGGAAAAATCGAATCAATAAACTTTAAAGTACCACTTTTTGGTGGCAGACTCGTCTTCCATTTTAATTTATTGCATAAAATTACTAGAAATGTGAGAAAATGTCCATAAACAAAACAAGTTTATCTATCAATCAAATAGACTAGATAAAAGAGTATCACAATTTTAAAATGCTTTTTTTTACTAAATTATTAACTAATATTTCATCCTTTTTTGTACATAAATATTAAAAAAAATTATTATATATACGAAGGCAAATTAGTAAAATATCATAACTTTGAAGTTTAATCAAATTAAAAGAAGATAAATGCACATTACTTATCAAAATTGCTGAGATTTATGGATAAATCTAACTTAATTTATTAACTCGTAGTTCAAATGACGTCTGAACAATTGGTATTTGGTAATATAAAAGAATAGAAAAATGAATGTGAAGAAAATAAAAGCTTAACAAGAAAAAAAGAAAAGAATGTGCTGGTCAATGTGCAAAAGAAAAGAAGGAAAGAACAATGTTCGTGGAAAAGGCAATGGCGAGGAAATGAAGGAAACAAGACTCGATTTATCCCTAGCCCTCACGCTACCACAGGATTATTGAAGGATTATTGAAGACACCCTTCGACCAGTGGCACCTTCCTAGAGTTTGTTTACCAGGTGCTACTGACAATATGTAAACACTTTGCAACAGTATTTATACATGTATATATTAATTTTTTTCCAAGTTATCGAGTGCAATGGCACCCCCTCCCTACAACATAGATCTGCCCCTGTATGTGTATTTATTTCGTCGGAAAGATTAGTTAATAGAATATTGTGATTTTAAGTATGTACCCATGTTTTTCGTATACTGACTTAGCGGTGTTCAAATCGAATCCCAAAACTAAATAAAATCAAAAATTTGAACTAAAATGATTAAAAGAATCAAATGTATTTGGTTTGATTTGGTTTTGATATTGAACTAGGAAAAACCGAATCAAACCGACATACAAATATGTCTATTTTTAATATATTTTCAAAAATTTTTATGTGATTTCCTTAAAATAAATATGTCTAGAAATATTCATAATATATCCTCTCATGAGATATATTATTCAATAAAAATATTATAGTGCACTTAATTTATATATTTTAAATGATGATTCATTCTAGCATAGCATCACTTTCATATGATCTTTGTCTAAGTGTTTCGATTTCTTTATTCTTCTATATTCATAAGCCAAGATATAAGAAGTTCTTATATTTTTCTCAATGTTGAGATATAGTTTATTGGCTAACTTTAAAGTTAAATGGAGTAGCATATCATTATTTGAATTGCACTTCTAACTGGAACTGATTAGCTCAAAATCTGGTATTTAATATCAACTGTATTGGTGAAATTCCGACTCAAACACGTGAAAACCGAAGCGTGAAATTTAGAGAGTTGGTCACGAGGGGCCGGTCACGAAGAGTCTGGTCGAGAAGATTACCGAAGGAAAGCTTCAAAGCTATACCGTCCAAGTTAAGCGGGCGCATAGTGTCCTTGTCATGCAAATCGGACATTATGTGACTGAAGCAACCCCACAATCTTGTCATTCAATGAGGAGAAATTCATGAGTCACTCATGATCAGAACGTGGATGAATGGGTTAATAAATGCCACAATCAGCTCAGCTTGTATTGCTATAAATATTGTTTGTACCTCATTATGAAATTCATTCACAAATACATGTCAAAACTATGTCCAATTATAATCTCATCATATCAATACAATCTTTAGTTTATTGCCATCGTTGTTGCTATTATTTTTGTCTTGCTTTATATTATTACAACTTTGATACAACAAATTGTTTGTAACCCTAATACAAATTCAATTGTATTCTAAATTTCAATTTAGAGGCATGCAATTTGGCGGCCATCGTGGGGCTCAAGCAATTGACTTTTGTTCCAAGGTTGTAACACACATCTGAATTGGATCATATCAGTTTCTCATAGTTGATAACATAGATAACAAGACTGGAGATCAATCTCGCCCCGTTGGGTTGCAGAGCCGTGTTGATGGCACTGCTGAAGATGCTTTAGGTCCCCTAGCCCATGCAAGGGACCCAAGTTTGTCGGGGTTTGGAACTTAACACTTGCAACTTATGGAGTTTAAGAGACAAACTCGTGAGCAATTTGTGAAGCATGTTAGGGTTTACGAAGAGGTACGCAACTCATTGCAAACTATCTCGGAGAGTATCAGATTCGCAGCTACTCCTACGAGTACTCCATCCGTGATTCCTGCTGGAGGCACTCTGAATTCTATTCCTCAGGGCGCAGTAATAGGGGAACCTCTAAATGGAGTCGGTTGAAACGACCTCGGTCAGTCGTTTCGGAAGTTAGGACTCCGATTGGCGTGTCGATAATTTTAAAATATTCGTAATGTCCATTAGGACCTGCCTGTAAAATTTGAGCTAAATCAGACCTCGTTTGGTAGACATCGGAAGAAGGTTTCAGTTTTTATTGTCAACAAATATTAAAAAGAGATTTTCGAGCTCGATTTTGGCGAATGAGCTCCGATTCAAAATCCGAAAGCACCATTAGGTTCGTATGATTATTTGTGACTTTTGTGAACTTTCGAAAGTGAATTTCGATGTTGTTCGGCTAGTTTCCGCTAAAATGCCGAAAGTTAAATAATTTGACTTTTTCTATTTAAATTCGCATCTTGAGTTTCAGAAGTTCAATTTGAGATCGCCTTCGCGAGTATGTTACATATATTTTGTATAACTTGTATACAAAAGTTGGAATTATTTCGAATATCATAGGGTACCGTTTTAATTTTCGTCGAGAAAAGAAAATAAAAGAAAATGAAAAAGAAAAAAAGGAAAGGGCAAAAGAGAAAGAACATGGGCGGTGGCCCTTGGTCAAGATATATATTGGAATAGAATCGGGAAAAGAGAGCAAAGAGCAAAAAAGGTGAAGAGGAAGGAAAAGGGAAAGGAAAAGGAGCCGGAGAAAATTAGGATTTTCACCCCAAAACATCCAGGTAATGATGTTAACTCATTATCTTAGCTTATTACATATATTTAAATATATTTTTACGGTAAAAATTGAGATATTAGACATCATTTTAATAAGTTCAATTAATAGTTTGAAGGGTCAATTGGACCCCGATAATGAAATTGATTATATATTCGTACTCAGTGAGTTATGAGCAACATATAAATGCAATTTATTTAGGGTTTGGTTATGTGACCTTAAACCCTGTATATAGGCCTGGCCTGCGTATTGTGTATGCGAATAGGGTATCAGGTTCCTACCTGGATTGCCCTAAGATGTGAAGAATGAAGCCTTTAGCCTAATTTGATATATTTTTCTGCTTATTGAATAGAGTGGGATCGTTTGGCAATGAATTCAAAAGACAAAGCGGTTGTTGAGTAATTGTGCTAACTTTGTAACAAGGTAAGTGTTTATATCCATTTCTTTGGAGGCACCTGGCCTCATGAATTTTCTAAGACGTGTTCCTTACGTGTGTAGCTGCCGATAGGCGTACTCATTACGCCTTAGCTTTGAATTTACATTGTATATTATTTGTTATGCCCTGTTGTTGGTATTGTATTGAGCATATGAGCATTGTACTCTGGTTTTGAGCATTGTATATACTTCCCGGTTGGCGATGAGAGTCCCGCACCGGTGAAGGATCATTAGTGCATATACTTTCCGGTTGGCGATGAGAGTCCCGCGCCGGTGAAGAGTCATTATTGCATATACTTTCCGGTAATCGATGAGAGTCCCGAGCCGGTGAAGGGTCATCATTGTATATACTTTCCGGTAATCGATGAGAGTTCCGAGCCGGTGAAGGGTCATTATTGCATATACTTCCCAGTAATCGATGAGAGTTCCGAGCCGGTGAAGGGTCATCATTGCATATACTTTCCGGTAATCGATGAGACTCCCGAGCCGGTGAAGGATCATTATTGCATATATCTCCTGGTAGACGATGAGAGTCCCGCGCCGGAGATAGTTATCAGGCATATGTGACTGCATTGCATCGTACCGCATTCATCCCATCTCATTGCACCGCATACTAACTGTTGTGTGTATTGTGTTGTGTTTTATCTATGCGGTATGTATACTATGTCGTGGACATATCTCAGTTTACCTATATATTTCTGGCTCGTATTCTGGGTTGCGGGGATCGGGTTGCACGCCGCAACAGGATAAATATATGGATCGAGTTGCACGCCGCAACGGTATAAATATATGGATCGGGTTGCAAGCCGCAACGATATAAATATATGGATCGGGTTGCACGCCGCAACAGGATGCATTTCTGATTGTTGATGTGTTCGGGATACCTATGTGTTCTGGCTATCTTGCGTTCCTGGTTGTTGATGAGTTTGTGATTCCATACATGTTTCTAGTTATTTTCTGGCTCTGCCTTTTCATAATTTAAATAAGAGGAAATTGGTTTATCTGTTTCTTTTCTCCCTGGCTAGCTATCCTATTCTTTGAGGTGGTTAGTCTGCCCCACTTATTGAGTCCTTTTGACTCACCCTGTTTGTTGTTTGTTTCTTGTCTATCTATTTCGTTTCGGCAGGTTCGCTCCAGGATTGGGTTTGTCACGTGGTGAAGGAGCGGAGACAACTTCAGCTGTCAGGGTGAGCCAGCTTTTATTCCAGATGGCCACCAGTTTTGTGTTTATCATTTCAGCTGCATTTTGCTCCCTTCAGGAGGTATCTGTCTTCTTTCTTACTCTTAGTTGTCTAGTCCGGATAACCCTAAACCTAGTATGTTGGGTAGTCAGCTGTAATTTCTTTTTTACAGCTTAGAGGAATCATTATGTTTGTACTTTTTCTAAGTCTTGTTATTATTTATATATTGAATTATATTTATTTTCCTAATTTAATTGATAAGGGTTCGCCCGGCGGGTCTAGGGAAGGATGTCGGGTGCCCGCGCGACCTAACTGGATTTCGGGTCGTGTCAGTTGGTATCAGAGCCCGAGTTAGAGTCTATCCAGACTTAGACAGTGTCTAGTAGAGTCTCGTTGATTGGTACGTAGACGTCCATACTTATCTACGAGAGGCTATGATGGCATTTAGGAAGTTTCACTTCCTTCTTTTCTGATCGTGCGTCGGTCTAGGATGCAAAAGTATTTTCGTTAATTCCTTCGTGGTAATATTGAAACCCTCGTGCGATAAATCAGCAAATGGTATGAGTTCAAGACGAAGCAGTTTGCCCTGGGGTTAGTATTGATGAAGCCCCGAGTGTTTTGATCGTGTTGACGATCTAGTTACGGAGGTCCCAGCTTTACGAGCTCGCGATGGGCAAGGGAGCAGGGCCTTGTGGTTCCCTTGGCTCTCTACGATACTTTTACGAGAATCTTGGCGACGCAGATACCACAAAAACCTATTATTCGCTAGGCAGCTTATCAGGTTGCCGCAGATGGAGACGTTCGGTCTCAGGAAGCTTTGGTTCCAGGTCTTAATTGCCCCAGTAAATTACGTTCCATAGGCAGCATGTGTTGTGCCACTAATTATTCTGGTTGGTTAGCTAGCCCAAGTAATAGCTCAGTCCGAGTGTCCGAAGATGCTGTATTATTTTATCTGGTTGAACCTTCCGATATTCTCAAGCCATGCATTAGATAATCCATGTGTAAGTTTTGTTTAAAAAAGTAAAATGATGTCAGTTTATCCTTCAGGCTCTTGATTATATCGAGCGCTATGGTGTCGATTATTCTTCTTTCCAGTTTCAGGGTCCAGCCTTGAATTGGTGGGCCGCTCTTTTATTAGCTAACTTGGTTCGATTTTTCTTCTAGATTCGTGGAAAAGTTCCATTCGAGTAGCGAGCGAGATGAAAAGTGTTGCCAGTTTGAGTATATTGGACAGGGCAGCCTATCGGTTAGCCTGTTGGTGTTTTAGAATATCAGATTGAATTCTATAGAGTGGCTGAATATGTATTAGAACTAGTCCATGAGCTTCTCGAGAGATTGAGGTTAGGATTTCATTTGATGTGGCTGTTCATATTGCTCGGAGGTACCAGGCATACCATAAGTTAGAGCGGGAGAGCAAAAGATCCCACGGCCCTGGTGGGCACCATGGTACCTCCTTTGGATGTAAGAGTTTTGATTATTTTTTGAGGTTACTTGCAAGGTTATCTCAGCTTGTAGAGCGTGATTCTCAGAGTGCGCGAGTAGTTCATCAAGAGAGACTCAGTTTTCTCTTTGTAGCTATCAATAATCAGTCCAGTTTCCATTTTTAACGAAAATGGTGTTATCACTGTCACGAGTCTTGTTATCCTTTGAGGAGTTTTTCCTTGCTCAGGCAAGCAGGCAGTCGTCCTTTCTCTCGTCATTAGGCAGCTGCACAGTCGTGGGGGATTTAATTTATATCTTAATCAACCAGATATATGCCACCATCCGATAGAGGTCGAGAGTGTGTTGGTAGTGGTTCTTCAAAAGGTGATTATCAGGGTACTGGCTCAGCTCAGCCGCAGAGGCAGTTCTGTGAACTACTAGCAGGATGCTGAGGCATCCGATGTAGTAGACCCAAGTATTTCTTCTTCTCTTAAATGTGAGTAAGATTTGATTCTTTTGATCGATCTGGAAAGAGTGTGTCTTATCATGTTTTGATGGTTTCCTTGGATGTCTTTTTATTAAGAATCGGTTGCGGTAGAGGAGTGAGCTTAAGAATCGGTCTAGGGAAGGATGTCGGGTGCCCGCACGGCCTAACTGGATTCCAGGTCGTGTCATCGGTCCAGAGGCTTGGGGACTGCTTCTTTAAGAACCGTGCCCTTGGGAACCATTCGCATGGTAGTGAAGACAACGCCTGTGGTGCAGCCAAGCGTCCCATTGGACTTTGAAAAGTTGACAAAGATTTCGAAGCCTTGTTCGAAAAGTGAATGGAAAGGGTCTTTGGGGCCACGAAATCTCAAAAGTTGATAGACATTTCAAAATATAAGCAGCAGGCTTCAAGCTGGAAGTGGCCATGACACCGATTCCAAAACACTTCAAGTTGCAGATCTTAGAAAAGTTTGATGGTATGTCGGATCAGGCAGACCATGTCACCGAGTACATGGCAATGATAAAATGGAACGATTTTGACTAAATTGTAATTAGATTCCATGCTCTAGAAAAAAATTGGAGAAACATTTGCGAAAGGAGCACTGAACTGGTATATGCACTTACCTGCGGAATCAATTTGATATTTTGATGAGCTGGATGATCTGTTAATCAAGGCACACACCAGTATCTAAAAGGTCCATATAAGAAAGGAAGATATCTTTCATGTTAAAGAGAGGCCAAGGGAACCTCTTGAAGATTTCATAGAGCGTTTTCAAGCGGAACAGATGGACATGCCTCCAATGGATGATGATTTGACCTTCATGGCTTATGAAAGAATTTGAATGCAAACAACTTAGAGGTAGACGCCGATCTGAAAAAGAATCTGCAATAATGACAAGATTTAACTTGGCACGACGTACGCACCGATCAATTCCAAAATTATATTGGAAGAAGATGAATGGAGGTATGCGAACAGAAGTTCTGGGGACAGGAATCGTCCCGAGTCATCCTGACGCACCAAAGTGCAAAAAGGGAAGTCACAGGCCCGATATGAACCTTACTATCCACATAGGCAGCATATGAGCCAAATATTATGAAATAAGGTTTGCAGCAATACAACTCGAAAGGACAGTGTGGGACCATCCTTGGAAACAAAGGAACATAATTTACCCCAAAATTTTTAGTACAACTTAAACGTCTCAGATTCGGATTTAGTGAATGCGTTGAAGGGGATGACAGATAAAGGGGTAAGGATTCCAAAAGACATGAGGTCTGATCCCGGAAGAGGTATATGAGTCTTTATTATGAATTCCATGATGATCACGGCCTCATCACGGAAGATTGTAAAGCTCTGTGGTACGAGGTGGCCTACTTGCTCAAGAAGCGCATGTTGAAAAAGTTTCCTAACGAACAAAGGGAAGGAAACCTTTGCCAAGAATAGGAATGGGGGACATCTGCCAAGGTCTCCATTTCCTAAGAGGGTAGTCAATATGATCACCGGAGGATTAGAAGTCAACGGTGTAAACTATGCCATGGAAAAAAATTTAGCCAAACACTCCGTGACATATGAAAACAGTAGCCGATGTGGTGGCTCAAATGATGAAATCGCGTTTAATAATGAGGATTCTGAGGGGATGATGTTCCCTTATCAGGATGCTTTAGTGATCATGCTACCGATCAATGACTCGGACATCAAACGAGTATTGATAGACGATGAAAACTATGTTAACATCATAAGCTACGAAGAAGTGAAAAAGATGTAGTTGAAGAAGCAAGTCGTCCTGAAAGCAACCATATAGACAAGCTTTAATAACTCCATGGAGAAGACGCTGGGTGAGATGACTCTTACCACTTACGCGGAAGGAGTTACTGAGGATATCATGTTCCAAGTCATGTCTGAGGACATAGCGTACAATGTCATCCTTGGGAGGCCGTGGATCCATGCAATGGAGGCAGTGCCTTCAACTCTTTACCAAATTGTCAAGTTCCCAACTCCAGAGGGCGTCCGCTCAATCCGTGGAGAATAAAAGATGGCGAGAGAATGCTACTCGATTGCTTTTAAGAGTGGAGTCATCCCGTCAGGACCATCCAAATAGCAATCACAACCTCCTGGATCTGAGCAGCAAATAGTCCCGTTATCAGAAGTGGATTCATCAAAGGAATTAATTGAGAAGATCCCGACATGCATTCAAGAGCCCAAGAAATAAAGGGTCGAGGACTCAACGATTGAAGAGTTGGATTCAGTTACACCATCGATGGAATTTCCAGAGAGGAAGATATTTGTTGGCTCGGAGTTGGACCCATGCAAAAGAAAGTATAGTTGCATTTTTAAAGTCCAACAGTGATTGCTTTGCTTGATCCTGCCGACAAGGCTGGGATCGACCCAGAGATAACAATGCACAAACTCAATATGGATCCCTACCACACTTCGGTAAAGCAAAAGAAAAGGCCGCATGTTGGCCTAAAAAAGTGATTAAGGAGGAAATGAATAAGTTACTCAACAATGGCTTTGTACGGGAAGTTAAGTATCCAGAGTGGTTGGCCAACGTTTTCGTTGTGCCAAAGAAAAATGAGAAGTGGCGGATGTGTGTCGATTACACATATTTGAATAAGACTTGCCCCAAAGATTCATATCCATTGCCATTAATTGATAGGTTGATAGACTCCACGGCTGGATACAAGCTATTAACCTTCTTGGATGCTTACCGGGTTACAATCAGATCCTAATGGAGCCAAAAGATCAAGTGAAAACATCCTTCATCACTGACCGGGGGACATATTCCTACAAAGTGATGCCATTTGGCCTAAAAAATGTGGGTGCGACGTATTAAAAGTTGGTGTATCATATTTTTAAAGAGTACATTAGAAAATTGATAGAAGTCTACATCGATGATATGTTAGTGAAATTGGTATGAGTGGAAGATCGTTTGAGTCATCAAAGAAAGGCCTTTGTCATCCTTCGACAATATAACATGAAATTAAACCTTGAGAAGTGTGCCTTTGGTGTCGGCTCAGCCAAGCTTTTGGGCTTAATTGTGTCCGAGCGAGGAAGTGAAGCCAACCCTAAGAAAATCAAGGCAATAGAGGATATACCTAAAGTTCTCACGGGCACAAAGGAAGTTCAACGTCTTACTGGCTGACTAGCAGCCTTGAGTAGATTTATCTCAAGGTCCTTGGAGCAATGCCATAAGTTCTTTTCTGTTTGGAAAAAGATTATTTCTTTTGAATGGATTCTGGAGTTCCAGCAAGTGTTGAAGGAATTGAAACATACTTGACAAATGCACTGTTGCTTGCAATCTAAGGATGGGGAAACGTTGTTAATCTACCTTGCAGTATATGAAGTGTTTGTGAGCGCAGTACTGGTCCAAGAGGAAGATGGAAAATAACGGCCAATCTACTATGTCAGCAAGTTGCTGCTTGATGCCGAGACTAGGTACCCTCACTTATAAAAGTTGGCACTTCCTTTAATCATTACCGCACGTAAACTTAAACTATATTTTCAATCCCACCCCATAGTTGTAGTCACCATCTTCCCGTTGAGGAACATATTACATAAGTTTGAATCGTTCGGGAGGCTGGCTAAGTGGGTTGTTAAGCTGAGCGAGTACAATATCACTTATCAACCTCGCACGACCATAAAGTCCCAAGTGTTAGTCGATTTTATGGCTGATTTTAGTTCCCAAATACTCCCCCAGGCGGAAAAAGAAGAGTTATATGCAAAGGGCCCAATTTCTAGGGATTGGACACTTTACACTGATGGGGCCTCAAATGTTAAAGGTTAAGGGCTTAGTTTGGTCTTGGTGGCTCATGCGGGAGAAATAGTAAGACCTTCTATTAGGCTTCGCCTAGTGACAAACAACGAAGCTGAATACAAGGCAATGGTGGCAGGTTTGGAGCTGGCTAAGGAGTTAGGGGTGTAAATGATTGAGTTAAAGAGTGATTCACAGTTGGTAGTAAATTAGATACTCGGGGGCTTTACGACCCGTGAGCCCAAAATGCAACAACTCATAGCTAGAGTTAAATAAATATTGTCTAAGTTTCAACAGTAGAGAATTTAACAATTTCCCTGAGAGGAAAATGAGGAAGTAGACACCTTAGCAAACTTAGGTATTGTCTAAGTTTCAACAGTGGAGAATTTAACAATTTCCCTGAGAGGAAAATGGGGAAGTAGATACCTTAGCAAACTTAGGCTCCGCCGTCGAAGTGAGTGACTCGAGAGCAAATTTAGTTGTCCATCTCCTCAGCTCGACCAATGAAAGGGTGAAACTTGATATGAGCTCGGTGCATCTCACTTGGGATTAGCGCACCAAGTTCATCTCATACTTGGACTTAGGGACTTTGTGAGATGAAAAAAAAGAGGCTCGGAAGTTGCGAGTCCAAGCAGTGCCATATTGCATTATTTTGGGAGAGCTATATAGAAAGTTGTGCAGTGGCCCGTTGGCCAACTATTTGGGTCCGCGACAGACTGAGTACGTGATGAGAGAACTGCACGAAGGCGAGGGTGTGGAAATCATTACATAGGGAAAGCACTTCCTCGCAAACTACTTAGAGCTGGATACTATTGGCTAGATATTGGAACGGATGCCAAAGCCTTCATGAAGAAATGTAATAAGTGCTAACATCATGTTTGGATGCTTCATCAGCAAGCTGAGCTCTTACACTGAGTTGTGTCTGTATGGCCATTCATGAAATGTGGGATGTATATCATTGGGCCACTCCTTAAAGTTAAAGGTAAGTGCAATTTCTACTTGTGTTAACAGATTACTTTTCCAAATGAGTTGAAGCTAGGGCTTTCCCTCAAGTTCGTCAGAAGGAAGTCATCGACTTTATTTAGAAAAAACATCATTTATAGATTCAGAGTCCCAAAAAAAATTACGTGCAACAACGACCCACACTTCATTGGTTCGCAAATCACGTATTTCTTTGGGAAATAGGGAATTAAAAGGGTGGTGTCCACACCATATTTTCCGAGTAAAAATGGTCAAGCCGAGTCCTCAAACAGGGTAATCATCAAAAATTTGAAGAAACGGCTCAAAGCAGCAAAAGGTCTATGGCCGAATGAGTTACCTGGAGTGTTGTGGGCCAATCAAACAACGGAAAAGAATATCACTGCGGATACTCAATTTTCTTTAGTCTATGAGATAGATGTTTTAATTCGCGTGAAAGTCGGTGAGCCTAGTTTTCCGTTAGCTCATGCTACCGAAGAGTCAAATGAAGAAGCACTGAAAGTAGGCCTGGATCTGCTTGATGGTCTAAGCGAGTTAGCCTTGATACGAATGGCAGCCCAGAAAAGATAGATTAAAAGTTACCTCAATAAGAAAGCAAAGTTCAGGACTTTTAAAGTTGGGGACTACGTGCTCTAAGCGATTAATCAATCGACTAAGGAGTGTAACGCCGGGAAGTTGGCTGCTAATTGTGAAGGCCTATATCAAGTCACAAAGATAGTCGAAAAAGGATCTACAGGACATGAATAGGAAGTTGGAACCCTCAAATTGGAACATTTCCAATTTGAAGTGGTACCACTTCTAACCTTAAGGTACTTTATCTTATTGGATTTATTTATAATCACCTACAATAGTGAGCCCTAATATACTCTGATGCTTAGGTCAAATGATCAACTAACCCCCCATTTTTCTTTGCTTGATCCTTTCAGGAAGTGGAGGGAGTAGAGTATAGTACTCGTGTCCTCATCATTCGCACTCGAACACTGGAGGGATGGAAGAGATGGTATGAAGTCCAAACACGGTGCAACACTGCCTGTTCACGACTCAGAATCTCTTAGACCAGGGATTGCCATCAGACCCAAAGACTTGTAATCTTCATACCGGGGACTGTCACACAAAGATTTGCTTTGTTTTATCCTATGTATATAGTGCCTGGTAGCAGCAATATTTAAATTTTATGCCTAAGTCCTATTACGACTAGGTTTGATGTAACACCACTCATGGCTTATTATCCTCAATAAAATGGATATCATCCTAAGTTTGCCTCAATATTAACCTCCTCATAGTTATATTGCTTGGTTTAAATTATCTTAATGCCCCGATACAGGAACGAGACATCGTTCTAGTCCGCATAAAGTCTTAAGTCCTATATGACTTGGAATAAATAAAGCTTGAAGCCAAAACAAAAATTATATCCTAAGTGTTTCATCATACGTCCTGATAAGATAACATGCAAACACACGGGTAGTAAAAAAAACAAACAAGTTTAAAGACTCGGATATATTCTACTAAAATTTTGCGGGAACTAACTCCCGTTGGCAAAGATACTTACATTGGCTCAAATGGCCACAAAATTTATACAAAAAAGTTCAAGAAAATCAGCTAGAAGGTCGAGAAGCCATAGCGGTAGGTGCATCACCTCCCTCCTCTTCATCTTCGAAAGTTTCATCACTATTTTCTTCATCTTCCAAAGTGGGATACTCCTCATCCATTGCCCCTTAATCCTCTTCATCACTTGAAGGAAAATTTTAAACCACCTTGCGAGCCCGAGCGGCCAGGTCTTAAGCTTTCGTGATCACAACGGGGTGATCGAGCCCTTTTGCTTGGCATGCCTTCAATGTCTTCAAGCGAGTATTAAAAACACTCCAATGCTTGTCAACAAAGGCTTTCTTTTTTCGACCTTCCAGCCGAGCCTTAAGGCGATCATTTTTCCCACTTCAGCTATTCAATTTTGCCTTACAACCGAGGTAGCTCAACGGGGACTGCTAGCGCCTGTCGGAGTTTCTCTTGCAGCTCCTCAATCTGCCTCAATAGATTCACTAAGGAATTGTGATGAACCTTTGCTACATGTAACAACTCAGCCTTCTTTTGTTCAACTTCAACTTCAAGCTCTTGCACCTTGCCGTGAACTTTGGTCAGCTTCAAAGCAAAGGATTTCTTATGAGTCTCAACCTCATCCATTGAATCCCCAAAAGGTTTGAGCGCCTGTGTGAGTTCAGCCTCTCTTTGCTCCACCAACGTCTTGAGGTGGGCAATCTCATCCTTCTGCTTCAGATCAAGCTCATCAACTCATTTCTTTCTTTTGAGGAGATCGACCTCACGGTTGATTGCCTCAAGTTAATATGTGAAGCTTTGAAATATTGAAACAGGAAATCATTAGCCGAAATGAAAAAGTAAAGTCAACAACCAAGGAGGCTTAAAACTCACCCTCAGGACACCGAGGGCACTCTGCAACAGAGTAGCTGTCATAGATAGAGGGCAAGATGTTCCTACTCCAAGAGGCCGAATAGCTAGTCGAAGTGCTTAGCCACATGATAGGGGTCTTGCAAAAGGTTCACGTTATTCAGGATCTATATCAAGATCCTCCTCAGCGTCTCCTCGGAGACAGGACAACTAAAAGGCCCAACATATGTTGCTGCCTCCACACCAGTCGTTCTCTCCATGGATGGGGGGACTATGATTCGGCATCATCCACTTTGTCTTTTCCTTTGACTCCAGCAACCACATTGCCAAACTCCTCAGGCTCAATTAAGTCGTGGGGGCCTGAAACCCGTGGATCTTCGCTAGTGGATTTATCACGAAGGCTATGCTCCACAATTGGCTTAATAACAACTATCTTTCGCACCGAATGCGATTTACTCTCTCCACAGTTGAGGTTGCCTTCTCACCTTTCCTTTTTTGAGCCTTTACCAAAAGGGCAGGAACGTAGCTTGAGATCCCATGGCACTTGAAGATCCCTTTGGAGCCGCAAATTCTTCAATAATTCTAGTGGTCTCCTCAGCGAATCCAACATCAAGACCCTTATTCTACCTAGGCTTGAAAGGAAGCCCTAAAAATGATGGGAGATTAGATCGGAGCAAAGTCATTAGAGTTAGAAAGGTGAGAAAGTCGAAGCGCTTACCATATCTCTTGACAACCCACTTTTCTACGTAGGCAGTATGCCGATAAGTCCTGTCTGCCTGTTTGAACTTTTCAATTATGGCATCGACCCATCCTTCAATATTGGGATGAGGTTCAACATTGACAGAGGAAGCAGAAAATGAAGATGAGATGTTTTTCAAAGAGAAAACTTGGAAAGAAGGTGTACAAAATATGATCAGTTATATTATGTATCCATTTCTCTTGGAAGTTGGGAGCGGAAAAAATCTGATTTTTTGGGATGAGGACAAAGCACTCCACCCATTTGCGGTTGCTTGGGTCCTCACTATTTTTCAACAGCCCGCACATACCACGGCTGGTCAAGCGAACAATTCCCTTTTGTAAATCTTGGGGGAATAGAGGGAGATAAGATGTTGGAAAGTGAAAGGCATATCGGTTTCCTTGGCCATAAACATTGTGGTGCCGACTACTCTCCAGAAATTCGGCCATAGTTGAGCCAAGCAGACATGATAAGTGCAGCAAAATGTGTCCACTACCTTAATTAATAGAAGGAAAAACAGATAGTGAATGGATAAGTGTAAACGAATAAGAAGCCTTCCACTGGGTTCATAACCCTATTCGATGATATGATGACGACATATTGTTCACTCCAGTTACAATCTAGACGGAGGCTTTGAAATACCGTTATTCAATCAAGCTTGGGACTAGTTCAATGGAAATGTTAAAATTCTTCTCTTCCTGATCTTGTGTTTGTTCATAAAGAGCAAAATCTTTTTTTACTCTAAAAGACATGGGAACTATGTCCGCCACAGTGGTTCTTTATCTTTGGACTTCTTACCTTTGCCCTTTTAGGAGAAAGAAGCAACCTGTTGTTGATTTTCTTGCTTCCTAGCAGGTTGTGCCACCTCTCTGGGTCTTGGCGGCGACAACAGAGCCCGACGCCACAGTATTTGTCTCGACTTGAGAAGTAGACTTTTGTTTCGAATTTTTTGAAAACATGATTACAATTCGATTAAAACATTAAAGTTCTCTGGTGATCGGAAATTTTGGAATGATCACAATTTTGGGGATGCTAAAAACTTGGATGAATCTTGTGTGCAAAAGTGGAGAAGTAAAAGTGATAAAGTGAATGACTAAAAATTTTATATAAGGAAAAGAGAATGCAGAGAGTCATCATTACCTTAAGAACCGATAATAACGTCATCACCATCCGTTGCCTGACACATAAGCAAAGAGAATTCGAAGTGACAACAACCAATATTCAAATACTTGGCACACAAGAAGCCTCGTTCATTTTCCGCCTAAACGATTCCACTTCTCGAGCTCTTCTATCACTCGCTTGGGAAGTGGGAGGACTATCTATATTGGTGAAATTCCTATTCGAACATGTGGCAACCAGAGCATGGAATTCGGAGAGTTGGTCATGAAGGGTCTGTCACGAAGAGTCTGGTCATGATGATTACCAAAGGCAAGCTTCAAAGCTATACCGTCCGAGTTCAGAGGACGCAGAGTGTCTGAGTCATGCAAACCGGACATCCTGTAATTGAAGCAGCCCCACGATCTTGCCATTCAATAAGGGGGAGATCATGAGTCACCCATGATCTTATCGTGCGTGAATGGATTAATTAACGCCGATGATTAATTTTGCTTGTATTGCTATAAATATTATGTGTACCTCACTATGAAATTCATTCACAAATACATGTCAAAACTCTGCCCAGTTGAAATTTCATCATAGAAATACATATTTTATTATTTATTGCCATCGTTATTGCTATTATTTTCATCTTGCTTTATAATACTACATCTTTGATACAACAAATTGCTTGTAACCCTATTACAAATTTATTTGTATTCTAAATTCTAATTTAGATGCATACACCAGCCTACTAGCAGTCCCGATCTTGCCTAATTTATAAAGTACGATAGGCGCTAAGAAGTCTATGAACCCCGATGTTAAATTACATATAAACGAGGGAACCTAAAGTAATTGATTTTTCAGTCCTCTGAATGTATATAATTGTAAAGTTAAAAAAGTTTCTAGATTTTAAAATGTTTAATTTGAGTAATGACACTATGTTTCGCCGTGATATTTTTCAGAAAAATTTAAACAGTGAAAAAATCAGTAACAATGGTGAATATAAGCAAATATTGAATTAAAAGTGAATTCTTGTTTCTTCTGGAAGATGTCGTGAGAAAGAAGGAAAAAGAGAACTACAGTGAGAAAGAAAGTATCTAAGAAGAGAGTAAAAAGTTCTAATATATATAGAAAAGAGATACTCCATTCTTTCCCAATTCATGTGGCACCATTTTCTTTTTAATATGTCCTAAAAAGAATGTCATATTTTCTTACGTATTTAACAACTGTTTAATGTATTATCTCTATTTTATCTTTGTTGGGTCCTACTTACTTTAAAATTCATAAATAATTTTTTAATTACTCAAATATTCTTTTTTACTTTTTCAAGGGTAAATTTGAAACTTTCCAAGGTCAACCTCTATTTATTAACTCCGTATCCGATCAAATGGTGCCACATAAAATGGGACGGATGGAGTAATAGGTAGCTAGAATTATGGAATTGCTAAAATATTTTAGATTAAATTTTTAATCATGGTTAGGACTTTAGTTAATTAAATATCAACTATTAAATTTAAATTATCACATGTATCTCCCGTCAAAGTAATAACTTGGGGAAACAAAGACAAATAGAATGGAGAGGATCGGGATTTGATACTGATGGAGACGAATAGAATGTAAAGGATCATGATCTGATACTGAAGCAATAAAGGGCTAAAACTACCCCGGATCTTTTGGAAAAGGTTTAAAGAACTATTCATTAACCTTTTCTATAAAAAAAATACTACCGCTATTAACCTTTAGGACTAGAAATATTTTTAATTTTTTTTTTACTCAAAATTATCTTGAAAACTAATAATCTTTTAACAATAATAAAAAAAATTGGTGTGGAATTTTTTTAGCCCATAAGATTAACGAATGGCATTTCTAGACCATTTTCAATAAATCAGGCGCAATTATGGTCTGTTTTCATTAATAATTTTTAAAGTTAAAAGTAGCTGTACATGATCGACCCCTTTATAATTAAAAAAAAAAAGTTATAATAATATAAAGCAACAAAAGTTGGTGTAAACTTGATTGTACCGAGTTGGCAAATCAGTGGGTAGCCAATAGCCATTCTTCCAGACATGCTCAGCACATTCTGTTGATCTTTAATTCTTTATAGGATATTAAAGCTAAATAAATCCATGTATTGACTTTTCATGTGTTTTTCAAATGTAAGAATCTGAAATTCAATAATGCCATAATACAAAATTACGATAATGGGACCATTACCTTTATATATTATACTAAATTTATCTATATAATATCAATTTTGTGGATTGATCTGAGGGTTTCAATGAGCATCATTAATCTAACAATAGCAAGTTGAAGTCATTGCATTTTTACCATTAAAGGCTGTGGTGGAGTGGTAAGAACTCCTCCACCCTTAATTCAGGTCTCAGACTAGAGCCCGAGGGATGGAGTCGACCTTAATAGGGGAGCGTTTTACCTCCAATATGGGACTTCCCGGCTAGATAATTATCATTTTTCTATTTCTTGTCTTAGGAACCAAGTTATTAGAAATCAAGACAGTCAAGCTTTAGTAACTTGTTATTTCCAATGTAATCAATGAACCAAAACTGCTAATTGAATTGAAATCAGTTAACAATACGCAAACGGTTTAGTTTCTGAAAAAGTTGTTTATGAATTAAGCCAATCAACAAGTAATTAGTAATGCTGTTCTTTCAATGTAAACGACGACATTGTCACGCCCTAAAAATTAATTAACGAGTGCGGTTTATTATTTAAAGGCTCGTGACTGGTGTTTCAAGAAGGTACAAAATTATTTAGAGAGAACTCGGAGTCGCCACTTGACATAGTTTAAGGTGTGTCAAGTCACCAAAAGGTACCTTGGAACACCTCTGGCTCGTCTAATGGTCTGCGTTAGATATTCGGGTAAGGTTCTCAGTTGACTCTCGGGAAGGTATTAGGCACCCTCGAGTCCTGTGCCGAGCACAGTTGCTTTATTGTCGCATTTTTAATTTATTAAATAATGGTTGTTATATTAGTGCCGTTAATTTGAATTTGTACTTTGATTAAGAAAATTAAAAGTGTATCATTCTTTTCCAACCTCACAGAGGACTGGACGAATTTACACTTTGATTAAAAAATAAAATAAAATGTATTGCGTATTTCCAACCTTACAAAGGACTGGTCTATTTTTAAAAAAAAAATATTTAAGACTATTAATAAAAGGTGAGTTGTTTGCCAAAATCATAAATGGTTTAAGCCTGTTGGCATTAATAAACTGTCGTAATGATTATTTGCAAAAATTATCATTTTTTTATTTTTATTGATTAAAAAACACAAAATGAGTTTGATACAATTAATTTCCTTTAGCCTAATAAGTAGACCGCAAGTCATACTTGTGATTAAACTTAATCGTAGAAAACTTTTCTCGCTTCTATTTAATTTGCCTAATCGATTTAATCAAAACATAACCGCTAACTTTAATAAGTGACAAATTGAGACTCCCAAATTTGCCTTTATTTAAAATGTGGATTATGAAAGCATATACATAAAGCGTATCGTTTGTTAAATGTGAACAGATTTATGGGCTGTTTTTAGAAAAAAGAGAATGACTCTTCATTTTGATAATGTGGGCTGAAGAGTTTTGCAAAAATGGACAGTTTTAAAATCTGTTTTGTACAATTGACCATATTTCTATTCTTATTCCAAATAGTGGCCATATAAAATAACATGTGGCCAGATTTGAAGAGAACGTCCTAATTTTGAGCCTACTCGTTCCAGAAATCAGTGTTGATTCACTTTGCACTTGTGTCCTATTTTTTGCCTACTTATTCCAAATATGTCCAGATTTTTAAAGAGAGCCAAGTTGGTCAAAACTTTGCAAAAAAAAATTCCAGATTTGCAAATACATACAATTTACAGAAAATACCCCCATATTACGGAAATAGCCAGAGCTTAACGTTTGCAGTTTTGATGGTTAAATCCTAAATTTGCCTAACCTTTACATGCTGTCCAGATTTTAGAAGTGGCAAATATGTGATGATAAAGAAAACCAACCCCCAAATTTAAGCCTATTATACTTTAAAAGCAAGGAATAGAATTAAAGGCTAGCTAGACCGCTTTTATGCTACTTATACATTTTTCTTTCTCACATGCCTCAGCTTGCAAATGAAATAACTATCACTATGTCATATACTCAATGATGAATCCTCATTTCCTTTAAGCACAAGTTCGAAATCAAATGAAAGACTAAAACAAACGAACAGAAGAGACAAATTAGTTATTCTTTAAAGCTACTAAACATGCTGATTCCATTTCATTTTTATAGCTAAAATTCAAAGATAAATACAAAGTGAATTTTGTTTACCTATTCGCCGGACCTTAAGAGCAACAAAGGAGCCCCCACAAGCTTAAAAATGAGACCAAAAACGCAGCAAAATCGGCACCCCGAGCAGCCTTTAGAACAGCCTTTCAAACTCTTATCTAACCCCTTAAACTTAAAGATTTATGCTCCAAAAGGCCCTTAGTAGGCTTTTGGTCCTAAATCTTTTCTCCAACAAAAACTATTTTTTCTCAAGTGTTTTTGCTCTCCATTTTCAGCTTGTTCTTGTCTTTTAAAATGAGGAGTTCAAACTCCTATTTATGGATGAAAAGTATAGCCAAGGGTGGAGTGTTTGGTTGGCTAAAAGTACAAGCCCATCCCCCACTTGAGTACCCTTGTCAAGTCCCACATTTTATGGCTTTTATAAGACTATTTCAGCCACCCTATATGTCTCCTAAAAGCTGAAAAATGTACAAGTAGGGTCCTCTAAAGGACACCCATCACTCATTATAGTAACTAGAAGGTCTAGGACTAACTAATACAAACTAAATCAGCCCCAAACTAACTAAAATAGACCAAACTAACCAAGTCCTAACTTTATAGCTATACTTATCCAGGTTCAATCCAAAAGCAAGAACAAACAAACTAAATTAGTGTTTCAAGTTCTCTGGACAAGCAAAAGGTTTAAAACCTGCCTAAAATGAACTGAATAAAGCATACAAAAACCATGACCTTAGTGCATATCAATCAAACCTTCGCAAGATTAAACATAATTATTGACACAACAGCAAGAACAGAGCATTCATGCTTTTAACCACCAGTTTAAGATTATACAACTACACCAAGATCATTGATTCGTCAACTAAGTTATGTTTAGACATTTGTCATCTAAATAACTAATAACTGTATGAACATAGGCTGGAAAAATAAAGAAGACAGAGAAGAAGAAACAAAGGCCTTTTTCTAACCAGTTGAAAGCCGAAGCATCATAGACCAACACTGTTGAAAACAGTCCCAAAGCCAATGCCTCGTCCAGCTGTGAGCTCGCTATCGCAGCGTTGTTTCTGCCCTCATGACACCAATTTCTAGTTACGACAACCCCATGAAAACTGCCTCGGCAAAGATCACCACTGCCCTTTCAATGCATTGCACAGTCATCGCCTCGCTACTACCTCAACTCCTTGGATCAACTGCCCCAGCTCCTCGGATCAGCTGCCTCACCCACAAACTGTCTCACTCCCTCGTTACCTCCACAGCACACCATTTGCAACAGCACCATAGCCTCGCATTTGCATCATAGCCTCGCCACCAACATCTCCATCACTAAATCAATGAACAGCCCCCTCAACATCTCCACAGTTCAAACAAAAGTAAACCCTCACTGCCTAAACGCTCGCACCACTGCATAATCCAAACATCACCTCAACCCCTATATCAATCATCACATCCCCCTCCAAATCAGAGTATGCAGCAACCAAACAAACAAATCCATAACAAGAAGAGAAAGAAGAAAAAAATGAGAAGAAAGAAGAAACAAAAAACAAAAACAGAGCGGAAAAAGAAAGGAGCGACGGGCCAAGAAAAAATTCAGGAAACGGGTATGGGGTGACGGGGAAGGGTGAGGGGACGAGAAAAGACCAAAAAACTTACCGGAAAAATTCAAAGTGGCCGGAGTTGTAGTTTGACCGGAACTTTAAAACCCGATCTACGCCAAACGGTTGCGAATTTGAAGAAGATAGTTGCGGAAATGAAAAGAGGAGGTCGAGATCTTTCCAATGGTATACTTTGCTAAATTTTCCGGCCACCGAAGGTGGTGGTCCGGCGGCGGAGTAGTGGCGGCTCCGCCGTGGAAAGCGATTTCCAGCATGAGAGAAAATTTTGGCAAGGGTGGCCCTAGTCTCATGACTAAAGGGGTGTGAAATGGAAGAAAATAAGGTTTTAGGGTATATATGTGTGAGGTATGGGCTTGGGTTATACATAATGAATTTGGCTCTTAGGGTGGGCTACTATTTTTTCCACAAATGGCCACTAAAAGGTCTATACTTATTAAAATCAACACAATTAACTACAATCAAAACTACATAAATCTATAATACTATCACAATTAAATATAGAATCATAGTTAAACACATAACAAGTAGTTTTTGGCAATTTTCATATTTTCTATCCTAATTAAAGACAAATTTAGCTAAGAATAAACACTAGAAGTCCAGAAAAATTTGACGAGACGTCCTAAGAATCTAATACGACTATTCTGAGCAATTTTATGAATTTTGGTGCCAAAATTAGGTGATTACAGACATTTTCGTTCTTTTTATTACTCCCTCTGTTTCAAAATGATTGTCACAGTTCGGATTTCGAGAGTCAAACGAGTTTAATTTTGACCGTAATATTTTCATATGTTTTTAAATATTTTGAATTATTAATTATTGTGACTTATAGTACTTTTTATGTAGTTTCTAAATATATAAATATCGTTACAAAAAACTTAAAGATTATATGTTTAAATTCACGGTCAAAATGAACTTGTTTGACTCTCGAAATCCGAACTATGACAATCATTTTGAAACGGAGGGAGTAGAATATAAGTTTTGAAGATTTGAATCAGCAATATGGAGATTAATTTTATGTGCGGTCTCTGTACTTGCACACTATAGCAGAAAGCCATGAAATTATGTTTTCTCATATTAAAGTAATTACATTGTCCTCCACATCTTTTTAGTGGATTGAGATTTGAACTCACAATAGTATAATTCAATTAGGTCCTCGAGGACAATGTTTCAAATCAATATTCCGTTCGCATGTTAATATTATATTTACTTAATCGAGTTTAATTGCCTTCTTTGTTTGTTACTGATATTATGATGATTCTTATAATATAGATCTGCAGTGTCATCGATTTCTCAAAATATAAAAATCTTTGAGCACCAATGAATTAATTTGTTGGAGGAAACGTAGTTGATACTTTTGTATGTAAAAAGGACACAAGAATCTATGGCTTAGTAGATTACCATAAATGGATTGTAAAGAAAGCAATTTTCATTCTTTACTTCATTTTCGTAACTTTGAAGAAGCATTTTCTTTTGATTGAAGCAAAAACCAAAACGTAAAACTGAAACATTTCCTTTTCTTTTGCCTCTCTTAATTTGTTTTATCGTTTTCCTTTCCTTCACCTAAATGATAGTAAGAAGTTTTTTGAAGTAAAAGACGCATTATTGTTAACAAGTAATTACTGCAGCATTCTTTTAAAGATATAAAAAATAATTACCCTTAGACGTGCTGCAGATCCGCCGTTTGCCCCATTGTCCAGAATCTACTTCGGAACTGGATTACTCCGGATTCACTTCGGAAAGTATTATTTGAGAGCGGTCTCTACCATAAATGATTTCTTTTTTAGAGCTCGAATCTTAAATCCTCTGGTTAAGGATAAGAGTTTCTGACCATTCCACCTCGACTTTTAGTGGTACAATGCTACTATTACTACCGAATCTCTTTAAGAGCATATATCACGTTGCAGAAATATCTGAAAAATTGTATCACTGCATAAAGAGCCCTAAAGTCGTCACAATGGTACCTTTGATCTATTTACTCCCAAGAAACATTTCTAGATAGTTGGTTAGTGTTCATGTTGATGTTTCAGTTAAACATAAAACGATTAAGCAACAATGAATGACATAACAATCTCTTGCTTCATTGCAAGATAAAATTCCACTTAACCCCTAAACCTTTTGAATTTAGAAAACAATATCCCTTCATCTTTGAATGAGTTTGCAAGCCCTCTTGAATTCTTGACATAACATTGAATGTATTTTCAAAATGTTAAAGACGACCTCTTTAAACCAAGTAAGCCAAATCCATTATCATCTAGATTAAGAAGAGAGGATATTAGGTTCTTTTCTCTCTCCTTTCTTTTCTTCTGGAAGAGGCAGGTGAAGGGGTTAGGTCAACAAGGTAGCCTATCCAAGGCATGCTCAAACCACAAGACCAACTCCAGCAGAAATGCTTTATCAGGATAGTTTTATTAATACACTTCACAAAACCAAAACATTCAGTATGTCATTAGACTTCACTTGAACAGAATTTAGAATTACACATATCCATCAATCTAAAGGCGAAGAAGAGGTGCAGCACCACGATGGTTTGGATTGCTTCAATTAGAATGTAAGTCTCATCAATGTTCTCTTCTTTTTCTTCCACCACCATCACTGCCCTTGGGAATGTGGTTCCTCCAAGCATATCTTACCAACTATTGACCTAGACTCGGGACAATTGGCTTATGCCTTCACTTTTGCTTGCTTCATAAGTTGTATAAATTCCCCAAATACTGCGCAATAAAGAAACAATACCATCAAAAATTTGAGGTAATTCTGAACTTGATTCAAATGATTTGTTTTCGCTTTATTCAGAATCAAGAAAATATTGATTTCTCTTATTTTTTGTTTTTCAAATATTCCGACTGAAACTGAAATAATAGAACGCTATCATGACTACACAGACAAGCTGCACATACTTGAGTTGACCTGGACAGCAGACTTGTATCCCAGGATTAGTGAAGTACAAAGTACTTCAAAAAAAATCTGTTCTAGGGGTAAGGCCATGTGGCATCGTTATCCTTTGTAAATACTCATATTTATAGCTAAATTTGTTAAACAATTTACAGCAGAAGACGACCACTGAAGATATTTTGACAAAGCCACAAAGGTTAGCTAAATGTAAGAACCATTAAGTAAAGATATCTATACCAGGATCTGAATCATGAGGCCCTGGAGATGCTTCAGGATGGTATTGAAGTGACATCAGCTTCATCCGAAAGGAGGCAAGACCAGCACAACTTCCATCATTTAAGTTTACATGAGTCACCTCTACACCCTCCGGGAGAGAGTCAGGGTCAACAGCATAGTTGTGATTCTGCATATGGAAAGTCATCAAGATTATAAAATATTTAACAATATTACAAGTGAACACACCTGTGGGACAAATTTGAAGGACAACGGGCTCTAACATAGGAAGAAAAGCTAGACTGCATCATTATGCATTGAGCCCAGGACTTGAACTTAAAGGGCAGTAAATGTAGATGACTAAGGTCGAATTGTACAGAAAAATGGAAATCGGCATAGAGCAGCGATCGCTGGAGTTTTCATGAGAACAAACCTGAGCACTAATCTCAACACTGCCATTTCGAAGGTTTCGAACTGGATGGTTTCCTCCATGGTGACCAAATTTCATTTTGAATGTCTTACCCCCAAGTGCTTGGCCAAGCAACTGATGACCCATACAAATGCCAAAAACAGGAACTTTTCCTATGAGTTCTTTAACCGTGTCAACTGCATAGGGAACGGCAGAGGGGTCTCCTGGCCCATTGCTGAAAAGAACTCCATCAGGTCTCATCTTTAGGGTTTCAGAAGCGGACCATGTTGAAGGAACAACAGTGATTTTACAGCCATAGGATGCTAAGCGCCTAAGTATATTTTGCTTGATTCCAAAATCATATGCAATAACCTTCATCCACCAAAGAATAGAAAGTGAGTGTTCACATAACAATAATGTGTTACCGGATCTAATAAACTCTAATGTTCCTAACATTGAAAGTTTCTTTATCTCTTCCATTGTCATTAAAATCCCAATCTGAAGCTGTTCCACCAAGCCACTCATAAGGAGATTTGCACGAAACGCCACTGATCAAATCCACACCTACAACACATAACACATCAATAAGAATATATTTGTTTTCAAGCATAACAAAAGTTTAGTAACTTGCCCACAATGTCCCATGTACGTGACATTTCTAGAAGTTCTTCGTCACTTTTGGAATTTTCTGTGCTCAAGACTCCAATTAGGCTTCCGTCTTCTCTCAATCTTCGCGTAATTGCGCGAGTGTCAACATCATCTGTTGCACATAGTACAACAGCTAATTATCAGAGTTTATGAATTCAACAAACTCAAATGTGACATGGAAATGACAAGTGGTCTTGTATATAGGAAAAGGACAGACAGAGGACTTACATATACCCATGATGTTCCTTGCAGCCAAATAGTCACCTAGTGACTCTTTGCATCTCCAATTTGAGGTGCTGAAAGTACATATAATACAGAATGAGAACCATATTGTTTAAAGCCTGATTTGAAAAAGCAGGGCATGGCTAACAAACCTGATACTCAAACTTCTAATGACTAATCCTGCAAGAAAGCACTGCCTTGACTCTTCATCATCTGCCCAGCGAAGAAACTCCAAAAACAGTCAATAAGTTATTCAAACAAAAATATTACTCCCTCCGTTCCACTTTAGATGAACCCATTCGACTTTGCACGGCGTTTAATAAAGAGAGAAGACTTTTGAAGCTTGTGGTCTAAAATAAGTTATAGATATTTGTGTGGCTACAAATCATCTAGGGATGAGTAAAAGTGAAAATTTCTTTCCAAATTTAGAAAGAGGCCATTTTTTTTGAAACAGACTAAAAAGGAAATAGGTTCATCCTTTTTGAAACGGAGAGAGTAATTGATCATGAAGCAAACTTTAAACGCACCAAAATTGACCCCAGTATTCCCGATATGTGGGTTAGTCATCAAAACGAACTGGCCCGCATAACTGGGATCTGTAAGGATCTCCTGATACCTGCAATATCAGGAAAATATTAGCTAGTAAGGGCACACAAAACTATTTAAAAAAGTGAAATGCTAGTAAGAGGAAAACGGTAAAGAAACTATAGCGCCAACAAATTCATCATTTGCATGCTCTGGTAACTCTATGAGCATATAAAGCACTCAAACCATAGGTAGCAAAGAAATACACTATGGGGTTCTGGAGAGATAAATGGTTAGGCAACAATAAGCTAAAGGATGATTATCCGAACCTGTTCCAAATCTCTAGTGATCCTTACTCTTTCATCTCCAAAATAGAGATGAACCTTTTCAACCTTTTCTCGAATCTGGAAGGTTACACTATAAATTCCCAGGCAATGGAGAGTTTGAAATGGTGTACTACCAAGGATGGGAACTGTTCTGCTAAAGCTGGTTATTCCTATTTGTGGGCACAAAATGAAATGATGGACCACTGGCCATGGAAGCTAATATGGAGGACGGAACTGCCACCTAAGATCATATGTTTTAGCTGGATTGCATTGAATGAAGCCTGCCTGACTCAGGATAACCTCAGCAAAAGAAGCAGTCAGATTGTGAATAGGTGTTTTATGTGTTACAAGGACTTTGAAACCAACAACCACCTTTTCCTACATTGTACAGTTGCGGTTGATTTGTGGAGTTTCTTTCTTTCTATTTTTAGGGTCAGTTGGGTAATGCCACAGAGTATCAAAGAGGCCTTCGAATGTTGGAACGGCTGGAAAGTTGGTAAAGCCATCAAAAGCATATGGAGGATGACTCCATCTTGCATATGCTGGTGTTTATGGACGGAAAGGAACAGAAGATGCTTTGATGGTTTATCAACTACAAACAACTCTATTAAGGCTGGATGTCTTTTGTTTTTATATAGCTGGTACAATGTGTCACCTGTAGATTCTCCTGATAATTTTTGCACTTTGTTAACTCCCTGAGCTTAGAATAGGATTTTATGTAAAGGAGTTAACTCAATTATTTTTTTAAAAGCTAAAATGTACTACTCTTATGCATCTTCTTGATGCTTTCAATGAAGTTATTATCTCATCCAAAGAAAAAAAAAAAAGATACACTATGGGGTCGTTCGGTAGCCTCAGTATGGGAAGTAATACCCGCATAACAATTGATATAAATTAGTACCATGTTTGGTTTAAAGTTTCCGTTTCATAGAATCCCGCATAACTTTAATACAACGTTTGGTTGTGTTTTGGTATATATTCCGCATAGCTAAAACCTGCATAAGTTATGCGGGGAATCTATGCATTATTTTATGCGGGCGGAAGGTAGAATTAATAATATGGGTATTAGCAATGCCAGGGGCGGCCCTAAGGTAAGGCAAGTGAAGCCCTTGCCTTAGGCCCCCAATTTTTAAAGGCCCCCAAATTTATAATGGCTACATATATATAGTACCCTATAAAATATATAATTATTCATTGAATGAGTATAATTATATATTTTTTCTTCAATTTTTAAGAATTAGTAAGTCTAAAAATTATTGTACTTTTATTAATTTTACTAATTCGTCTCAAGTCGTTTCTTCTACGATTCAATTTCATCCTTTATGTTCTATTTGTTCAAAAAAGAAAAACACAATTTTACTCATGAAAATACCTGGAAAAAGTTGATTAAACTTCCTATTTTATTTTCTATGAGAAACTTTTACTACCAGACTACTGTTATAACATGTTTAAGATCATAAATAACATGTTTAAGATCATAAGTTTCAAAAGCTTTGCACTGACACAAGTATTATGACATATGTTGAGAGAAACTTTAGAAGTCTTCATTTCATTCCTAAATTTTTGCCCAGTTAACTATGTCATCTAAATTGAAAAGAATTGAGTATTATGTAAATCCATTCTTGTTTTTGGCGATGACTTTACAATTTTGACTTAGATTTTTTGAAAACTTTATTTCGTTGTCTTGTTTAATTTATCCATATATAAGTCAGAAAATTAGTTTTTTAATGTCTTGCCAGTATATGAATTTCGTGAAACAAATCTAAGGCCTCAAAAAATGATTTCGCTTTAGGCCGCCAATTCAGTTGGGCCGCCCCTGAGCAATGCAGGTACTCCCTCCGTCCCAAAATGATTGTTTGGGTTTGACTGGGCACAGAGTTTAAGAAAGTAAGGAAGACTTTTAAATCATGTGGTTTAAAATGAAAGGTGTGTGTAATGTAGGCCAGTGTCTTCAAATACTGTGGTTCAAAACAAATCTTAGATTTAAAGAGTTGCCATAAAAGGAAAGAGGCACTCATTTTGGGACAAACAAAAAAGGAAAGGCAGACACTCATTTTGGGACGGAGAAGAGTATTAAATTTTAAATGACGAAACTGACCCTCATAATAATAGAATATATTTTAATTTATTTTAGTAACTAAATATTTTAAATTATAACATTGTATATTACTTTGTAATATATTAATGATTCAAGAAATAATCCCGACATCATAATATATATATATATATATATATATATATATATAGCTAATACCTGCATTGCTAATACATGCAGAACTAACACCTGCATAACTTGTCTCCGTACCAAACGACCCCTATCTGCTATGGATATTGTTCTTTTGATGACCAAGAAATCCGTATAGGGCCAATCCTTAGGACCAACCACAACCTTCAAAACTCGTGGATAATGGTTCGGCGCCTCTACCCTTCTCCACTTAAATACGAGAATTAGATCGCATGGCGCAGGGCTCGAACCTGTGACCCAAGTCACAAGTCCCTCAACCATTGGCACTTGAGCTAAGCCTTGGGCCTATATGATTGGGATTTACTATGTAAAGCTTCTTCTTTTCTGTTTCATTTACTATTTTAGAGGCACTTAGAGGCTTCTTTCATTTTCAAACAACTTAAGTGTTCTAAATTCACAATTGAGATTCCTTCAAATTCAGGCATCATATTATCTAAAAGAATTCCTCCGAAGAGAGGAGAGATGGAACAGCAAAGAAATGGAAGCTTGCATAGATTTCATTTCTAATAAATTTATTATTTGTTTTAACCCCTCCCTCCTCACCGACCCAAATTTTCCTATTTTCTCTTCCAGTTGTCCTGTACTTCAATTACACAAGTACAAGCTAGAAACACTTTCACAGAAGAAAGCAAATGCAATAGTTACTACAAACCCAAATGTTCTGGATTAATGTCAATATCATAATAACAGATTCTCAATATGGTAAAACAACCATACTTCTCACTCTACATAACTTCCGCAAGTCTTTTCAGAAAAATAATCACATAAATGCTATGGCTTTGTCTTAGAAAATTGACTATCTAACATCTCAATTTCCACTGACAACGTCAGATTTTCTCTTTAGAGCATATTTGGCAAGAAACATTTTTCTCGCAGGTGTAGAAGACATGTCCTTACAGATGTGCAGGAATTATTTTTAATTGGTACATATAGCAGGAATTTTGTTACCCAATTGGCTTATTCCACTGAGTTGATAGAGGTCTATGAATGTAATTGCTGATACTCGCTGTTAAAACTGTACCTTAATGATTACTTCCCTTTGATTTCATTTATTCATTTTGAGATTATCATGGAGGCTAAAAGCATCGCCTTTGATTTGATTCCAACTGTATTGAGCCCCCACATAAGCCAAGGGGAGAGAAGATGTTCTTCAATGGCAACCAAGGAATACAAAAAAGACTACATGATTTATTGAGCTACAAGTGATTGTTAATGATTTAGCAGAGATAAACCTAATGGAATCTGTTACAGACCCAACTCTCAAGACATATTTCAGAAGGAAACATAGAAAAGATGATAAAGAGCTGAAGTATCTTGATAGAGTTCAGTTTTTGCAATTTCTGAAATGTCCATCTGGCAAAACTGTCAACTAACTGCTCCTCGAACGGCAGCCATTTATTATTCCTAGTTTCTAGTTTATCTAGTGTAAATCTTATCCTATTATATTTTATAAAAGTATGTAATTAGGACCAGATATAGGTTATGTAATTTCAGACTTGAAACTTAGTATTTTGGAGCCTTGTCCTCTTCATACGGACAACTTTATTGGTGTAATTGTGTTAAGATCCTTGCACAATAAATTACCAGTAACTTATCTTCTTTCTTTTGTGATCTTTTTCTGGTTTCTATCAGTTTGGTATCAGGGCAGCACGATCCAAAATGGTTAACACCAGATCTTCTAATTCACAAGATGACATTCCCAGCATTGAAACCATTGCCCAACAACTATCGGTCATATCATCAAAACTAAACAAATAGATTCATTGGCAGCGGAAGTTGCTACACTGAAGGCTCAAACTGGTGCTACTCAACAAGAGGAAACCAGTCATCGAACCCATGACAGAGGAAGATCCGCTTGGCAAGAAGAATAAGACCATGACAGTCCATGGTTCTCCAAAAATCCTTCCAGGAGACCACATACACGGATGGAATTTCCCAAGTTTGAAGGAGGTGATCCCAGAGGATGGATCTTGAAGGCAAAAAAATATTTGTTACTATCAGACTCCGGATGAACACAAAATTGATATCACTGCGATGTATCTGGAAGGAGACGCTCTTGATCTATTCTCTTGGATTAATCGCGAGCGGACTTTAGTTTACTGGGATGAACTTGTTCGAGCATTGTAGGAAAATTATGGTCCAGCGGAGTTCCAAAATCTAGATGAGCATCTTTGTAGTATTTGACATACAGGTTCTGTCCAGGAGTATCGCCAAGAATTTGCAAAGCGTTCGTCTAGGGTCACAAATTGGCCAGATCATTGTCTGCTCAATGTGTTTTTGAATGGGTTAAAAGAGGAACTTAAATCTGATGTCAGAATTCAGAAGCCTAGAACAGTTTACAAGACTATGAATTTGGCTCTGGAATTTGAGAATAAATTAGGTCCAACTCGCAATATTAAAGGACCTAATTGGACCACAACCAACAGATCCACTCTTCAAAACAATTCTCAAAAGAATGTAAGTTTTCCTCCTCCATCTGCAAATCTCATTTCTCGAAATATTCCTACAGCCAATTCATCAGCAACCCCGCCTTTTCAAACACGTTCATGGGAAACTGAGAGGAAAAATCTTATGGCTAAAGGACTTTGTTATCGCTGTAATGAAAAATTTGCACCAGGGCACAGATGCAAATCACCAAGCTTATCTCTAATGGAGCTTATCGATGGGGAACAGATAAACGATGACAATGAGATTAATGGAGAAGATGGTGAACCAGAAACCGACATTGCTGAAATTTCTTTTCATGCAATCTTGGGACATTCTGTTGGAGCTACAATGAAACTTCAAGGTTCAATCAATCAACGAAAAGTTTTGATTCTTGTTGATAGTGGATCAACTCATAATTTTGTGGCTGAAACGGTTGTGGATGAGCTTAAAATTTCAGTAGAAACAATCCCAACATTTGGCGTACAAATTGGGAATGGGGATATAATTCGCTGCAATAAAGTTTGTCGAAATCTTAAAGTTGAATTGTCAGGTCTAGCCATTACCCAAGATTACTACCCTTTTTCCATTAGAGATGCTGATTTGGTCTTGGGTATTAAGTGGTTAGCCTCTCTCAATACTGTACAAGCCAACTGGAAGGACATGTTCATGATTTTCAACTGGGAAGGAAAGCGTTACAAGCTGCAAGGAGTTAAGTCAGCCAACTTAGCAACACCTTCACTTCAGTCTTTCAATAAAATTTCAGAGACACCAGGTAACCCAATTCAGATAATTTTACAAGAATCTCAATCTGTATTTAATGAGCCAACCTCTCTTCCTCCATTCAGAACACATTCTCACTTCATTCCCCTATTACTAAATTCCAAACCTCCAAATATTAGACTATACCGGTATCCACATGATCAAAAGACTGAAATTGAAAATCAAGTGGATGTTTTACAGAAATCTGGTTTCATCCGTCCAAGTTCAAGCCCCTTTACAAGCCCGGTTTTACTAGTTAAAAAGAAGGATGGTTCGTAGAGGTTTTGTGTTGATTACCGCAGCCTGAACAAAATCACTGTCCCCGACAAATATCCTATACCCAATATCGATGAGTTACTGGATGAGTTACATGGTGCCACCATTTTTTAAAAAATTGATCTTCGTTCGGGCTACTACCAAATTCGTGTCCAATCAGCCGATGTGTATAAAACTGCTTTCCGGACTCATTCGGGGCATTATGAATTTCTTGTAATGCCTTTTGGACTTACTAATGCCCCCTTCCACCTTCCAATCTGCAATGAATGACCTTTTCAGACCATATCTCCGAAAATTCATCTTGGTTTTCTTTGACGATATTTTAATATATAGTTCCAACATCCATCAACACCAACAGAACCTTAGGACAGTTCTTCAGCTCCTTTCCAAGAATTCTTATTTTGCTAATGCCAAAAAGTGTTTGTTTGCCCAATCTCAGATTGGGTTTCTTGGTCATGTGATTTCCCCAAATGGTGTGGCAGTGGATCCCGTAAAAATATCTGCAGTTTTAGATTGGCCTCTGCCAAAGAATGTGAAGGAACTACGAGGTTTTTTGGGGCTCAAGGGGTACTATCGACGGTTTGTTAAGAATTATGGTATCATTGCTCGTCCTCTAACAGATTTAACCAAAAAGAATGCTTTCATGTGGAATCCAAAAGCAGAGGAAGCTTTTCAGCATCTAAAAAGAGTCTTGACATCAGTTCCCGTACTTCGCCTATCGGACTTTACTCAACAATTCACAGCTGAATGTGATGCTTCAGCCGATGGTGTTGGTGCTATCCTACTACAACAAAGTCACCCCTTAGCTTATTTCAGTAAGGGATTTTCCTTTTCTAGTAGGATTAAATCTACTTATGATCGTGAGCTATTGGCTTTGGTTCTTGCATTGCAAAAATGGAAGCACTATCTTTTGGGTCGGCATTTTCTTGTTACTACTGATCATTGCAGTCTGAAATATCTCTTGAATCAAAGAGTGACCACAAGTGAACAGCAGCATTTGTTGTTGAAGTTACTGCCATTTGATTTCACTATTGTCTATAAAGCGGGTACTGAAAACAAAGGAGCTGATGCGCTATCCAGACGCCCTCAACATGCTGATTTTTTTACTTTAGCGATGCCTGTTTCATTGGATTTCAGCACTTTAAGAGAAGCACTTGAAGCTGATTCATATACCAAACAGATTTTAGATCAACTTTCTTCTGATAAGTCTTCTTTTCCTGATTTTTCACCGGCAGCCAATCATCTTTATTACAAGGCTCGATTGGTTATCCCTGATTTTCCTGATCTAAAAGCCAAGATTTTAGCAGAGGCACATGATTCTCCAACATGAGGGCATGGAGGCTACTTGAAGACTGAGTCTCAACAAATTTTTATTGGCCTTGTCTGAAACAAGATGTTAAATTGTTTGTTCAGAATTGTTTGACATGCAGCAAAATAAATATGAAACCTTGGTTCCAGCGGGTTTATTGCAGCCTTTGCCTGTTCCTTGCCGAGTATGGGAAGATATTTCTTTAGACTTCATTGTTGGACTTCCTTCTTCTAATGGCTTTGATACTATTCTTGTTGTGGTGGACAGGTTTAGTAAGTACTGCCATTTTCTTGCTTTATCTCATCCCTTTACTGCCAAGACAGTGGCTGCTTTTTCTGAAAAGAAATTGTCAAGTTGCACGGTTTACCTCGCTCGATTCTTTCAGATCGTGATGTTGTCTTCTTAAGTGCATTTTGGCAGGAATTGTTCCGCCTTAGTCGCACTCATCTTCGTATGGGTACTTCATATCATCCCCAATCTGATGGACAAACGGAGGTGGTCAACCGGTGCCTTGAAACCTACTTGCGTTGTTTTGCTCATGAAAAACCTAAATTATGGTTTCAGTTTCTACCTTGGGCAGTATGACTCCTTTCCAAATTGTGTATGGGAGGGAGCCACCACCCTTACATCCATTTGTTCGTGGAGAAACTAAAATTGCTGACCTTAAACAACAACTTGTGGAGCGAGACCAGATGTTAACATTGCTATGCTCCAACCTTTTGAAGGCTCAGTCTAGAATGAAATCTCAAGGCGATGTGAATTATCTTTTAATGTGGGTGATGTTGTTTTTCTTCGTTTGCAACCTTATCGACAAAAGAGTTTGGCCAAACGTCATAATGAAAAGCTATCTCGCTATTTTGGCCCATACAAAATAATTCGCAAAGTTGGTCCTATTGCTTATGAATTGCAGCTTCCTCAATCATCAAAGGTTCATCCAATTTTTCATGTCTCATTACTTCGTCCAGCTCGTGGTTATTCTGACATTCCATCCCCTACTCCTTTACCACAATTGAGTGAGCTGGAATACACTGTGGAACCTGAAAAGGTCCTGCCGCATCGTTGGGTGAATGAATCTAGGACTTCATCTCTTGAACTTCTCATCCAGTGGCGTCGCGTCATTGTCCTGTTGAAGAAGCTAGTTGGGAGGACTATGACTTGCTTGCTGTCCAATTTCCTTCTTTTCGCCTTGAGGACAAGGCGTCTTTTCAGGAGGGGTGCATTGTTACAGGCCCACCTCTCAAGACATATTTCAGAAGGAAACATAGAAAAGATGATGAAGAGCTGAAGTATCTTGATAGAGTTCAGTTTTTGCAATTTCTGAAATGTCCATCTTGCAAAACTGTCAACTAACTGCTCCTGGAACTGCAACAGTTTATTATTCCTAGTTTCTAGTTTATCTAGTGTAAATCTTATCCTATTATATTTATATAAGTATGTAATTAGGACTAGATATAGGTTATGTAATTTCAGACTTGAAACTTAGTATTTTGGAGCCTTGTCCTCTCCACACGGACAACTTTATTGGTGTAATTGTGTTAAGATCCTTGCACAATAAATTTCCAGTAACTATCTTCTTTCTTTTGTGATCTTTTTCTGGTTTCTATCAGAATCACAGCTTAAGTCAATTCCGTAGAGGGGAAAAAAAGATTACTGCCTTTTCAAATGGAGAATACAAGGAAGAAGCTAAATACAAGGAAAGAAGCTAGAGAAAAAGGTCAAAATTAATATTCTGGTGACCGTGATTAGCATGCTCAGACATACAAGGAACCTGAAGAATCAACAGCATACAAACATGTCTAGAAGGGGAATGCTTCTTCTGCAAGAGATAAGCCTTGACGGATCTTTATCTAGGGAAAGAGTTTTGAAAATTTTTGAAGTTTGCTTCTTATATGAAGTCAGAGCACGTCTTGTCGTATTTCAAGGAATCTAGATGAGTCAGCGACAGAATGAGTGATGTAATGATATTTATAAGACCAACTTCAAGATTAAAAATAAATGTGTGGGGAAATGCATACTGAACAGCAGTTGATCCTCAATGTTGGGCCACAACTTAAAACAGGACAAGACTGATAGCACATAAGATAGTACATAACTTATCCTTCAAGTACATAATGTCCTCACAAATTAGCAAGCAAAAGAATTTTTCTTACCCAGTTAAGGATGTATTAAAAACCACTTCTCCAACTTGGGTTCCAGAAGCACCAAATGATTTTGCCTTCCAAATTGAACCATCCTCGAGAACAAGTCTAGCATCTGCTACCTTCCATGGTCTTTCAACCAAACCTGCAGCACATACAACAAAATATCGATTCATTAAGAGATATAGTATTCTCTATAATTTGCATATAATCAAAAGAAGGAGATTAAAAGGTCGTGGAGCTCATAAAATCATTAGACAACAATGTAAAGAAAACTTAATAGTGCTGAGCTAAAAATGGACTTACTCTAAATGGAAATCAAGGCAGAACTAAAACGTCCTAGCTTATGTGTGAGTTTTTAACTGAAACCATACCTTCTTGTGTCCAAAAGCTTAAGAGCATTCCTAGAATATTTATGCTAACAGAAAACATCCTTAAACTTTAAAAAACATGACAGCTGTGGTCCAAAACCACCTACGTATCAAAAACTTAATGTGCTTAACACATCAGTTTTGTTCTGGTCTCTTTCCAAGTTTCTCTACTCACCCAAGGTAGGGATAAGGCCTGCGTTACACCTCACCCGCCCAAGACCCCACTTGTGGGATCACGCAGGTTATTTTGTTGTTAGTGTTGTTAATGCTTCCAGTTTCCTAAGCCTCCCTACTTTATTGCATGAGTATTTTTGCATTGATTCCACGACCAACTAGAGGATCTAATGGAAAACAAATGCAACTAAAGCCACATGAAATCATTAAGTAGGCGCTTGGACATAGGTTTGGTTGAAATTTGAAAAAAAAAAAAAAAAAAGTTTGAAGTTGAGTTGAAAAATTGTATTCGGAAGTTGAGATTGTGTTTGGATATGCATTTCAATTAAAAAAAAAAAAATTGAGTTTTATGAGTGGAGAAACTTTTTTTCAAATGAAAAGTTGGGTTTTAAAAAACCAATCTTCAATAAAAGCGCAAAAACTCATTAAACTCCATAACCAAACTAATTTTTGTAAAAAGGTCCAAAAAAATGAAAACGTTTTTTATGGCGAAACAGCTCCTTAGTAAACTACCCCAGCTTTATCTACCATTTAAGCTGACTTAAAAGCCAACAACTTCCAATGCAGTTGCCAAAGCTAGGCAACATGGGCTTGTAATCCAAGTTGGAGCTACAAAAGAACTTCAAATGCCCATTCTTTTTGGTTTAACTACTAGGAGTTCAAAGTCCACCGGCCCAACTAATCAAGATTTGTCACATAAAAATCCAAGTTAGGGGTTTTAAGCTCCATACCAAAGAGCACTTCATCCTCACAGTTCGAACCCGAGACCCGGTTAAAGGGTGGAGAAACGTTTATCATTCCAACATACATTTCCAACACCAAGTTGAAATAACAAAGGTTTCCTACACTATCTACTTATTTTTGTAAATTGTCACATAGCTACAAACTCCATTCTTTTTTTCAAAAATTACAAGCCTTTCTACCCTACTGTTAGGCCTTGGCATCGAGTCGAGCCAGACCGAGTTTACTATGCCCCTGAGTTGAGTCGAGGCTGAGCCTAACTGAGTTCACTATGCCACCGAGCTAAGCCTAACCGAGCTTTATACCATATCAAGACAGAACTTAGCTCAACTGAACTTTGCTACAATTCGACCAAGTCCGAGCCGAACTCTATGTACTACCTACTATGAATAGGGGACACAAAGATAAAGACTTGAATAGCTGAAACAATCAGCAGAAATAACAAATAACAGCCAATATAAGCATAGCACTTGTATAGTTGAAAAATGGCAGGCAAGTACAAATGAAACATATAAAAAGACTAACCAGCGGGTGCACCATCAGTGGGAAGGTTCTTGGAAGAGCATTTAATAGTAAAAACTCTGAAATTAGCAGACTTGTGAGAAAACAAGTTGGTAGTAATGGTATTAGACAATGTATTGTGAGTCCTAAGTCCACAATCCATAGCTTCTGTTAACTAAAAACAAAGGGTGAAAAGTGAAAACGTAATGAATTATATAAAGAATCTGGCAACTATGGACTGTGTCAGAGAACTCAGCCCTAAAGGCGTTAGAAGTGTGGTCACTGGGCAAAGGTAGACTTCTTTTTGGATTGGGCTAAGTGCACGAAAGGCCACTTTTGCCACTGGTCTTTGGGCACAGGCCACTAATACCAAAACATTTAGTTTGTGGCCACTTTTGCTTAAAGAGATAGAACTTCAGTCCAGAGGCCGGATTGAAGTTCAGTCCTTAAAGATTGAACTTCAATCCACGGCCATATGGACTGAAATTCAGTCCAGTCCTTAAGATGGAAGTTCAGTCCATGGCCATATGGACTGAAAGTTCAGTCCTTAAGAGATGGAACTTCAGTCCAGGGGCCGTATGGACTGAACTTCAGTCAACTATTAGAACTTAAGTCAACATTTATTTAGTAAAGGCCCAAAAGTGGCCTCTAGTGTAAGACCAAAGAAAATAGTGGCCTCAAACTAAATACCAGTGTTAAAAGTGGCTGCTGGGCGAAATTTTTACTTTTGGATTGGGTTATTTATGGGGGAAGTGCACGATTAGCCTATTTTTTGCGTGTCATTTAAGTTTTAGTAAAATTTTTAAAAATTATTTAATTTTATTCACTAGCTTAAACTTTGAACCTTCTAATCTTAACTTCAAACATTCAATTCTTAACTTGAACGTTGAAGGACTTGAACTTTAGACACTTACAACTTGTTTGGATGGTTGTAACCCATTATATCATATTGTATTGTTACCACAAGTATGACGTTTGTTTTGATTGTTACTTTAATTACCATTATATTTTATCGTTAAATCCATGGTTAACTGTAACAATGCAAACTATCATTTTATGTAACGGCTAATTTGGTGGGATCGTGTCGTTATCTATTTTTCTTTTCCATCACGCTCTTACTTATTATTTAATATTCTCATTTTACCATTTACCTTATATTTACTTATTGAACCACGCTAAACAATACAGCATATCCAAACATTGTACAGCACAATACGATACAGTATGATACGATACAATACAACACAATACATTATGAAACGATGGGTAACAACCATTCAAACGGAGTGTTAGGGTTGAAGTTATACACAGGTCAGCTTCAACCCTGAGGATTGAATGTCACACTAAAACTTCAGAATTTAGCACTAGAAACTATAACCACATTTCACAATTCTAGCTATGAAAATTGATCAACGAGGACTTGAAAAAATCAGCGAAACACATAAGTGTTTTGTTTCCAGATAATGTTACCAAAAAATTTTGTGCTTTTGGGCGGATAGGGACAAGACCCAGAACAGGCTATTTCTGGAAAAAAAAAACTTTTATTTGATTAAACCTGGATGTAGAAGGCAAAATAATTTGCCAGACTAATTTTTTATGTTATTATTGATTGGGCTCCATTAGTAAAGGGTAATTTACAGAAACATGACGTTTTGCCCAGAGGCGAAACAGGATGCTAATTGGGTTCAATTAAACCCTCCAAACCCTAAAAAAACAAAGAATAACTATATGTGTATATATTACTGTAAAAAGTAAGTATTTTGTACCCACTTGAACAAAGAAGTAATTCGGTTTAGTGGTAAAGAGGATTCAAGTCTCCTCCTATATTGTTCAGGATCAACCCCTATGAGCTTCAATTTTTTACTCCCTCCGTCCCAATTTATGTGGTGGTGTTTGACTTGGCACGGGGTTTAAGAAATAGAAGTTGACTGTGTAAATGTTCAAATTTACCCTTGAAATAAGTAAGAGAGAGAAGATTGGAGTAATAAAAAAGTTGTTGGTGACTTTTAAAGTTAGTAGAGCCCATTAGGGGTAAACTGGAGATAGTGTATTAAATAGTTGACAAATAAGGAATTGTGACATTCTTTTTGGGACATACCAAAAAGGAAAGTGTGACACATAAATTGGGACAGAGGGAGTAATATTTTATTGAATCCACTTATTAAATTTTCATAGGTCTGCCAATGCCTCTACATCCCCGCCTCATCACATATTTGGGGTAAGAAAAGATACAATGTGATCTCCAGATATTACTAGAAATAGGACATGTATAGTGCTTGGAGCTTCCATTGGCGATCGTCAGGAACTTTTTCTGACGGGAACTAAAATTGTAACTTTTCTTACAGGACCAAAACTGTAACAAAAGCGCCAACTCTATTTATTTGTGCAAACACCAGATTCATTTGCAGAAATATGACACCATGAGCAATGCTTTGCTTTTTTGCCCACGCTTAACAGGTTTTGAAAAAATACCCTCGTTAAGTTTAATAAAAAAATTCTAGACATAAATACCTATATCAATCTTTTGGAAGGGAGCCAAGATGTGCCCTTTGACCCCTCTTTATTTGCCAACACTTTTCCCTGAAGAGTTGGTAAAAGGCAACACTTGTGATTATAAGTGTAGGCAAAAGGCAACACTTCACCCTTCCAATCTCTTCCTTTATTCACCCCATATAACTTGAAGTGTTTGCAAGACAACACTTGCCCTTGACCTTTTGCCTAAAAGCCAACACTTGCAAATTCGTGTCTTGAAGTCTTAGCCCCGTGCCAACATAAAGGTATTTTGCTAAAACATTGTTAAATGGGAGCAAACTTGCAAAATCACTTCTTATAGAGAGCACCCAGTGAATTATTTGGTTGATTTGTAAAAATATGACACGGGAAGCAATGGTTTATCTTTTTGCCCGTGCTAATAGATGATTTGCAAAAATGCTCATGTTAAGGTTTAATGAAAAAAATCTGGGGCAAAGACTTGCCTTTATATTTTTCCACTTCCCAACACTTATTCCTTGAAATATTAGCAATAGGCAATACATGCCGCACTTGACCGTAAGTCTTAGCAAAAAGGCAAGACTTGCCTTTGACCTCTGCTCAATTTGCCAACACTTCAACAGCAAGTATTGGCAAGAGGCAACATTTTCCGCACTTCGTCGCAAGTCTTGGCAATTGCCAAGAGATACCCCTTCCAGTCTTCTCTACATTCTCGCCATATAATTTGAAGTATTGACAAAACAGCACTTGCCCTTGAAGCATAGGCAATTGCCAAGACTTACAAAAATTTTGCCTTGAAGTCTTCGCTCCGGACTAAATAAGGGCATTTTGCTAAAACATTCCTTAGTGCGGGCAATTTTGTAAAACCACTCCTTATGGAGGGCATGCGGTGAAATTTTTTGGAATTATTTTGATGAATGGACAGACAGCGATAGGGTAATTTACATAATTATGACACTTCTGGTGTTCTATTACAGATTTAGTCACCATAAGGAAAATCTTATAAAATTAGCCTTTATAAGAAATTCCCTCGCAAATCGCTAGATCTTTTTGTAAAGAAAGACAAGGAGATCTCCATATTCCTGGTGGCCGCCAACAATTTTTCCTACTGAGGACTATTTTTGTAATTTTTTGCTTATAAGGATCAATATTGTAACAAAGGCGCTGGATCTATCCACTTCACGCAAAACCTTGTTAGCTCTATTGGGGGAAGTGCACAAATAGCCTATTAGCCAGCGCCTTTTAAGGGCAGCCGTATTTGAATACACAGAAGTCTTGGGGACCTGGGGCAAAATTTAGTCCCGGAAGTTTACGTCTATTTTTTTCTTAAGCTCTCGTTTGTTTATAGAATTTGGGAGCAGTTTTTGGGTGAAAACTTGTTTGGACATACTTTTTGGTTAAGTTTTGAAAAATTTCTCAAAAATGACAACTTTTTGGGTTTTTTTGGGAAATTTTGTTTGTTTCACTCACAAAACTTCAAATATTTTTTCAAGTGAAATGTATGTCCAAACACAATTTCAAGTTCCAAAAATTCTTTTTCAACTCAACTTCAAAAACTCAAATTTCTAAATTTCAACCAAATCTATGTCCAAACACTAGCTAAGTTAACTTCAATTTTTGGACTGATATAATTAAGTTCAAACTTTTGGTACGAAATTATGAATTGAGGGAACTTAGGTCCCAGGACGTAAGGTTTGTGACTACGTTTGCAAACATTATTAAAAAATTGGACACCTTAAATGGCGCGGGGACAAGGCTGTTAAGTTTGTGAAATTTTGTTGAGTAGCCTTTTTTGGACGTCTTAAGTGAGTTCCATCCACCATTTCACAATTCATTGAGAAAATGCTAAATTACTTCGCCGCACACTTACAGCCTCTTTGCATTAAAAAAACACCCCAGACTAGCCACAGTACAAATACCTGAGACTTTGAACTAAACTCCAGTAAAAAATCTGGATTTTTGTTTAAAGTTTCAGCAAAAATCAGAGTTTTATATTTAAAGTTCCAGTATAAAATACTGGAACTTTGAACTAACATAGTTCTACTGAGACTTTTCCGAATCTGGCTACTTTTCAACGAATTTGTGCACGCGGGCTATTGCTTAATTAACACAGTCAAAAGTAGCTCCTACGCGAAATTTTTATGCTAAGTTTAGATATTTTGTAAAATTGATACCAAGTAACCACTAATTCCAATATGATTGACTTTGCAAAGTAAGTTGAAAATTTTCGTAACTTTAAAATGCGGCAAAGTAGTTAGGAAAATAATCGTGCTACTAGTGAAACATTAGGACAATGTCCAGTAATTAGAAATAAACTTATAATACAATTTAAATAATTATTACACATGTGTTGTAAATAAAATATAAAAGAGCAGTAACAGAATAGCAATAATATGAAGAGATGTAGTAATTTTATTTCTCTTTTCTTGTTTATATCTTAAACGATAAATGACACTCCTTTTATAGGGTGTAAAAGCCACCTGAAAGTTACACTTCATAATGAGAATATTAAATACGTACATGTAACATTGTAACTTAATCCATTGAATGAAATAGTGATCAATCCATTCATGAATAGACATCCACATTCTGTGGATTTATAACACTCCCCCTTGGATGTCCATTATAAAAAAAGCATGCCTCGTTAAAACCTTACTAGGAAAAACCCAGTGGGAAAAAACCTAGTGAAGGAAAAAGAGTACACACATCTTATGATACGCATTTAGAGCTACCTCATTAAAAACCTTACCAGAAAAATCCAATGGGACAAAACCTTGGTTAAGGGAAAAAAAGTGCAACGCGTCTTACTCCCCCTGATGAAGACATTGCTTACTATTACAGACTATGCATTTTGATTTTGTATATTAACTTCTCAAATATTGAGGTTGGCAATGCTTTAGTAAACAAGTCCGCCAAATTATTACTTGAACGTATTTGATGAACGTCTATTTCACCACTATTCTGAATATCATGAGTGAAAAAGAATTTTGGCGAAATGTGTTTTATTCTGTCTCCTTCGATATATACTTCTTTTAGCTGAGCTATGAATGCAGTATTATCTTCATATAATACAATTGGAATCATTTGCAAAGAAAACCCACACATTTTTTGAATATGTTAAGTCATCAATCTTAACTAAATGCATTCGCGACTTGCTTCATGAATTGCCAATATCTCTGCATGATTTGAAGAAGTAGCTGCAATAATTTGTTTTACTGAACACCATGATATATCTGTGCCTCCACAAATAAATAGATAGCCTGTTTGAAAGTGTCCTTTATGTGGATCAGACAAATATCCAGCATCCGCATAGCCAGTTAATTGTGACTTGCATTCATTTAAATAAAACAATCCCTTATGGATAGTCCCTTGGAGGTATCCGAATATATGCTTAATACCGTTCCAATGTATTCGTGTTGGGGAAGAACTAAACCTTGCCAATAATCTTACAACAAAAGATATATCTGGTCGAGTATTATTCGCAAGATACATCAGTGCACCAATTGCACTAAGATATGGTACTTCAGCGCCAAGAAACTCTTCATCATTTTCACAAGGTCGAAATAGATCTTTATTTACATCAATCGACCTCACAACCATCGGGGTGCTCAACGGATGTGATTTATCCATGTAAAACCTCTTAAGAATCTTTTCAGTATATGTTGATTGATGGAGAAATATTCCTTTTGTCAAATGTTCAATTTGTAGACCAAGACAAAAATTAGTCTTTCCAAGGTCTTTCATTTCAAACTCTTTCTTCAAATACTCCATAGTATTTGTGAGTGCTTCATGAGTTCCAATAATATTCAAGTCATCAATATACACAACTATTATGACAATTTCAGATCCGGGCCTTTTTATAAAAACACAAGGACAGGGTCATTTTTATATCCTTCTTTCAATAGGTATTCGCTAAGACGATTATACCACATATGGTCCGATTGTTTTAATCCATATAAGGATTTCTGAAGCTTCATTGAACAAGCTTCTCGGGAACCTTTAAATGTTTTGGACATTTGAAATATTTCAGGGATTTTCATAAAAATTTCATTGTCTAATGAGCCATATAAATAGGTTGAGACAACATCCATTAGACGTATCTCAAGTTTTTCTTGTACTGCCAGACATACAAGGTATCTGAAGGTGATTGCATCCACTACAGGAGAATATGTCTCCCTATAATCAATGCCAGGTCGTTGCGAAAATCCTTGTGCTACAAGTCGTGCTTTATATCTAACGACTTCATTCTTCTCATTTCATTTTCGCACAAATACCCATTTGTACCCTACTTGCTTTACACCTTCAGGTGTTCAGACAATTGGTCCGAAAACTTCATGTCTATCAAGTGAAGTCAATTCTGCTTGAATTGCATCTTTCCATTTTGGCCAATCATTTCTCTCTCTTCATTTATCGATAGATTTTGGTTCAAGATCCTCGTTTTGCTGTATCTCAATAGCAGCATTATATGAAAAAATGTTGTCGACAACAATATTATTCCGGTTCCATAGTTTTCCACATAACTTATTGAGATCTCTTCAATTTCATTATTTTCAGGTACCCAAGCCTCTCCTAAAGAGGTCTTATTAGTTGTTATGTCTTTATGCTCGTTTTGAGCAATTACCTCCGTAGTATGATCGTTTTGATCATTTGCTCCTTTTCTTTTTCGAGAATTTTTATTTTTGGAACCGGGTGGTCTACCACGCTTTAGGAGTGCCTTAGACTCACTTGCACAAATAGGTTTCCCTATCGGGATATCAACTCGAATTGGAAATTTGCAGCTGGAATATGGGATTCAGTTACCCTTGGTAGGTCCGTGAATGCATCTGGCAGTTGATTTGCAATATTTTAAAAATACACTATCTTTTGAACTTCAAGTTCACATTGATTTGTACGAGGATCTAAATGAGATAGTTTTAATGCATTCCAACCTATTTCTTTTTCCAGCTGCTTATTCTCTCCCCCTAATGTTGGGAAAACTGAGTCATCAAAATGACAGTCAAAAAATCTTACTGTGAATAAATTTCCCGTCATGGGCTCAAGATATTTAATAATAGACGGAGATTCATACCCAACATATATCCCCAACCTTCTTTGGGATCCCATCTTTGTGCAGTGTGGTGGAGCAATTGACACATATATCGCACATCCGAAAATTCTAAGATGGGAAATATTTGGCTCCTAACCAAAAGCCAATTGTTATGGAGAGAATTTATGATAACTTGTTGGTCTGATCCGAACAAGGGTTGCTGCAGCCTGCATGCAAAATAGCATGTCCCCATACTAAAATGGGTAATTTTGTTCTCATAAACATTGGTCTAGCCACTAATTGGAGGCTTTTGATAAATGATTCTGCTAGACCATTTTGAGTATGAACATGAGCAACAAGATATTCAACTGTAATCCCAATTGACATACAATAATCAAATGCTTGAGAAGTAAACTCAACAGCATTATCAAGACGAATTGTCTTAATCGCATAATCTGGAAATTGTGCTCTTAATCTTATTATTTGAGCAAGCAACCTCGCAAATGTCATATTGCGAGTTGATAATAAGCACACATACGACCATTTTGTAGATGCATCTACTAAAATTATAAAATATCTAAATGGTCCACATGGAGGGTGTATGTGCCCACATATATCGCCCTGTATACGTTCCAGAAATGCGGGGATCCTTGTCCCAACTTTAGCTGCTCTAGTAATTAATTTTCCTTGAGAATAGGCAGCACAAGAGATTCTTTAAATTGAAGAATCTTTTGGTTCTTCAATGTATGCCCATGTGAATTCTCAATTATATTGCGCATCATATTATAACCGGGATGGCCCAACCGATCATGCCAAATAATAACATCATTTGATTTAGTAAACGTTTTGTTTACCATGGCATGTGTTCAACTCTGCCAATGCTTGTGTAGTACAAGCCAGAGGGAAGTGCGGGGAGCTTTTCAAGCACATATTTCTCACACGATATCATTATAATAATATAAAGATATTCAATCTTTCCATCAGTTTTAGTCTCAATATAATAGCAGTTTTGGCGTATATCTTTGAAACTTAACAGGTTTCTTTGAGACTTACTACAATATAAGACTTCATCAATAGCCAAACATGTTCCTCCAGGTAATAGTAACTTGGCTTTTCCCGAGCCTTCAATCAATCTTGTACTACCACTTATTGTATTAACATTGGCTCTTTTCATAATCAAATAAGAGAAATATCTCTTATCTTTTAGAATTGTGTGTGTTGTAGCACTATCCAGAAGATAAAAGATTTTTGTTATTGAACTTGAATCTAATTGAAGGCTGGGGAATTTCCATTTCTTCATAAAAAGACAAATTACATAGTAAGAAATATTGAATAAAATAAAGTACAAGAAAAGTACTTTTAAACATTGAAACATAATTAAAGATGATATTTTTTTTTCAAACTTTAAAACATAAAAAGTAAAGACATTATTCTTTATTAATTTTATTTCTCAGTTACAACATCAGTTCTTCAGTTACGATTCTCAAAGAAGTCTCCAGCTTCTAAATGGGTAATATTTGGGAGGCCTTCAAAAACATCATCATCTTTCACGGCAAGGTATGCCTCAGTCTCATCATGCTTGTCAGCAAGATGTGCCAGATGTGTCCCATTATCATTATTTTGAAAGGTCAAATGTGCGTCCATATTATTTTCATTTTTTTTGAGCGAAGCTTGATAGAGCTTGACAAAATGTTCAGGCGTACGATAAATTTTTGCCCAATGACCTTTCATACCACATCGATGGCATATATTATTATTCTTGCCTTTTTAAGGATTAGCTTGAGAATCCTTATTGTTCTCATATTTATTTCTACCGTGAAGACGATTATAATTTTGTCCCTTGCCGTGCCCACGATCATGGCCTTTACCACGATAATTATTTTGCCTTCTTTCAGGCACATTATTTATTGCTACCACATTCGTCTCAGGGAATGGAGCATGTGCTCCCACATTCACCTTAAGGAATGGAACAGATCCAGTAGGGTGGGCTTCATGATTTTTGATCAACAGGGAATTATGTTGCTCAGCCACCAGAAGGCATGAGATCAATTCAAAATATTTTGTAAATCTCTTTTCACGGTATTGCTGCTGTAACACCATGTTCGATGCATGGAAAGTGGAGATTATCTTTTCCAATAACATAACATCATCAATATTTTCTCCACATAATTTCAATTGAGAACTTATTCTGAAAACAGCAGAATTATATTCACTTATGATTTTAAAGTCTTGTAACCGTAAATAAATCCATTCATCACGAGCCTTTGGTAGTACCATGGTTTTCAAGTGATCATACCGTTCTTTTAAATTGATCCACAGTTCTAGTGGATCTTTCACGGTTAAGTATTCAATTTTTAACCCTTCATCAAGATGATGGCGAAGGAAAATCATGGCTTTCGCCTTATCCTGGCTTGATGGTTCATTTCCTTCTTTAATAGTATCACCAAGATCTTTGGCATCCAGATGTATTTCGGCATCAAATACCCATGACAAATAGTTCTTGCCGGATATGTCAATTGCCACAAATTCAAGCTTTGATAAATTTGACATAGTAAATACTATCAAAGACAATAAATTAATTAGAAATTTATATAAATGATAATCAATAAATTATAAAAGTGACATGAAGGAAAACTAATCTTTTTCTTTCCTTTTATTTCTAATTAATGCCATCCATCATTATAGATAATTATAGTTTTTCATATCATATCTAAAAGTTAGATTAATGAGATTTAATAATTTTAATAACAGATCTTTAAATTTGTAAGCATCTTTTCAAAACTAAAATAATAGCTCATTAATGCATTATGAAAATTTGTTTATCTAAACGTATGCTGCTGTTGTAAAAATCATTTTAGTATATTTGTAATTAATATAGTACATTTATCTGTAAATGAGATATATTACGATAAATAAATTATATATAGTTATACCTCACAGATGGAAGAAACTGGTATTTAATTTGGAGAAGATTAGAGCCTTCGTGTTGATAATATATTATAAATAAAATATAAAAGAGCAGTAACAGAATAGCAATAATATGAAGAGATGTAGAGTGTGTTTGGTATGAAGGAAAATATTTTCCAAGGAAAACCTTTTCTATAGAAAATATTTTCTTGAAAATATTTTCCCATGCTTGGTTGGTGAGTGGAAAACATTTTCCGAAAAATATTTTCTAGTGTTTGGTTAAAAGTAGAAAATATTTTTTAGAAAATAATTACATATGCTTCTCCTACCAACCTCATACCCACCCTCACCCCCAAAAGATAATTAATGATACTTGGAATATGTACTTCTATGAATAGTAAATATATACCTAATTTTTGTTGGTTTCTCACTCGTCCAATATTTATTTCAAGGCTCGGCTATATCCCAAAAAAAGACAATTATATTCTTAGCCTCCGAGACATTAAATTTTTTAATGGAATGTACTTACTACCCTACTATAACTATATAAACAATGAAAATTATTTTTCTAATACTTGTACTAAAACTAATAAGTACACAGTAAGTGCATAACATCGAGTAAGAAACCAAAAGTTATCCAACTTGCTAAATATTACAGTATAATAAAGGGAATCCGCAATAAATTGTTCATTTCAACACAAAAATAACTACAGATGACAAACTACTTAGACAAGCAACAAACTCTATCTAGCTATTCTGCAAATCTATTGTGTATCATAGTGTTCTCGCTTGAATTTATCCAACCACAACTTGCAGAGAGCCTGACTTTTTACCATGAACGCCTTAGCAAACAGGTCTCTTTCCACCAAAAAATCAACAGCTTCAGATAAGAAAGCTTCCTCATAACCTTCAGTTGACATAACTTCTTCATGCAACTTCTTCACATCTAATCAAATGTCAGCTATTCTACTGATTGCAGTTGCTACTTCTCCGAGCTTTGATGATACATCAACAAACATGTCTTGCATATCAGAACGACTTCGTTTGCGACTTGTCTTGACTTGAGGAGTTTCACTAACTACGTCTTCCACCTCATTTTCCTTTGATGGTCCTTGAATGTCATCGTTGTTACCTTTCTCGGAACAAGATTCCAAGCTAATATCGTCAAAAGACTTGGCACAATCACCCCTAGCTCGATCATTACCACAAACCAGAGACATTTCCTCAAACATATCAATCTTCTTGTTGATGAATTTCTCGTGTGCGGGATGGGCCTATAACACATGATAAATATAATATTAGAAACAAGCATAACAACAAATATTCTTTTTGCATAACAGCAGTGGCAATGGCTTGAAATAAATCAGGAAACAATAGCTCCTATAGGTAGAGAAATCAATATTTAAAAAGCAGTTTGTCTTGGAATCAGCAAAGCTTGAAACGAAGAGGTTGGGTTCATTAGTTTGACTTTCTTTGAGATTAAACATAAGGGCCAATGGAGAGCGAAGGTTCATTTAGTAGACGGGGAGATAGCTGCAAACACCATTCCTATCAAAATTAAAGAGCTTGAATCAAATGCTTTTGATTCAACTATCACTGACACACCACAAACAGCAAACCACGTGATACTTCAGGTGACATTGTCTTCTGCTAGTGCCCACAAAATGCCTTCTAACAAATACTAATCAACTGGTCTCTATGAGTTGCCTTTGGTCTACATAAGCACATTCAAAGAAAAGTTACCATACACCACTACTCTCAACTTCTATGAACAAAATCGTACGTACAGATTATCTGATTCTATGAATTTAAGAAAGGCAGAATAAAGCGGAGAAGTAAATGTAGTAGCAGCAAGTAGAAAGAACAGAGGATAACGAGGTATAACCAACAAATCCCTACCAGTTTTGAATCCAACAGTGTATAATACCTATGCACTAATTTGCCTTGATGTTTGTACTCATTTTCCTTCTAAAGTAAACCAAATGGTACACCATTGAGGAACACCTTTTTACCAGCAGTATCCACATTTAAATTCCCTATTCAAGAAGCCAATATTGTACCGCCTTAATTATCCAAAATAACTAGTCTCAATATCACCAAATCCCACACCAAAATAATCCTGCAAACCAAGACAAATATCATCATCTCCAACAACAAACACAACATTATTCTCATTAGTCTTTCCTCCTGCATCACCAAACACAAAATCATCCTCAATTATATGTCTTCGTCAATCTCACTTCTCGCTTGAATAGTACTTGACAGATTTAACTTTCACAAATTTGTCTGGAACTAACCAGGATTTCCAGCTTGTACAAATAGACGAGTACGTAGATATACATGAGTAAGTAGAATTTAGTCATTTAGGAAGGCTGTTGTCAAACAAATAACTTAGTTATCTAATCAGATATGGTTAGAAGCATTGCTTTTGCAAAAGTGTTAAAAGCAACTCTGTAATTGCACTAATGCTCCTTCTTTGAGCTTACCAACCAGACAAGAAACCATAGGTTTGTGCTGATAAGAGAATGAGTTACCAGAAGTACTACACAGACCTCTAGCTTGTGTCACATTCCCTATCTTATGTCTCACACCACTAGCAAAAGTGACAACCAAGAGGTAACAGACGACTAAAAGCACAGTTTTCAGTCGATCCATCATCCTCATATGTGAACATATTATAAACAGACCTAACACAACCTTTAAACCTCTACACTCTCTCTTGGATACAGCACAGAAACAACCAAAGAAGGAACATTTTACCTGAATATGGGCATTATAGATGCTAGGACTAGCGGTAATCATCTTGTAATTATCATTCCATCCAAGACCACTTTTGTTTAGTAGAGTTTGCACCGTATTCCATGTATTTTTATTGTTTTAAGATGGTTTTCCACATGCTTAGGTGAACACTCCACTCCAAGTCGTTGATTAATAGCCTCCGCAACACGATTAAATGAGATCGCATTGAATTGAGTAGTTGATTTATTCCCTTGCTTTACTTCATCGGCTAGAATCTCCAACATTAAATACTCCATTGGTTTTATCCACCTAAATTGCTTCTCTCCCTTTTTCCCCATTTGGTTACTGTCCAACATAGAACTTGTCAAATAAACACATAATGATACATACAACATAATATGCATAATGATCGTTAAAAGACAACAGAATAGCCAACCTGGTGCAAATAATGATGACATATTTCAACTGATATACATATCATCCTATGCATAAACTGAACTTTAGACAAGCAAGCTGAAGCGATTGCCATTTCCAGTCAATATCATATTATTTAACTGAAAATTAATATAACTAGTAAAGAGTTATCTGCCAATTCAAAAACTCGTCAAAGTAAACTGAAAACCTAGATTTTTTACTTAGGGTTTTTTAAGAAGCAACAATATCAACCGTTCAGAAAAAGGAAATAACAAACAGAACTTAGAGCGATGAAACAGAGTTTAGAAAATACAATGAAAAGTTCAAAATCGTGAGGTCGAAAAAGGTATGTGAAATACCAGTAGCTAAGCTAGCGGAGAGTGGCAGAGATCAGCGGAGAATGGTGGAAAGCGGCGGAGAGTGCAGAGAGAGGCAGAGAATTTGCTAGAGAAACCCTAGTGGAGAGAGGGGGAGAGAAAGTAGAGAGGGGGGGGGGGAAAGAAAGAAATGATCTGATTTGGGGGAGAGAGTTGAGCGCGTGTATTTTTTGATTTTTTGGAAAATATTTTCCCAAGTTTTTTTAGGGAAAATATTTTCCTTTATTTTGAGGAAAATGAGTACTTTGAGAAAATATTTTCCTAATTATATATATCAACCAAACAAAGGAAAATGGAAAATACACTCGTAGTAATTTTATTTCTCTTTTCTTGTTTATGTCTTAAATGATAAATGACACTCCTTTTATAGGGTGTAAAAGCCACCTGAAAGTTACACTTCATAATGAGAATATTACATACGTACATGTAACATTGTAACTTAATCCATTGAATGAAATAGTGATCAATCCATTCATGAATAGACATCTATATTCGGTGGATTTATAACAACATGAAACTTATAGGTTCAGTGTGGCTTTCGTGTGTATATATGTTTGATAATATTAATTGTAGCACATTCAGTAGATAATGACAATAATGTGAAACATACGCAATTTATCAGCAAGACACTATCAATCTTATGCCACACTAATCCTTCTTAAATAACCTCTAATATTGCTAGTATAGTTCCTATAGTACTATAAAACAAAAGATACCTTTTTGCTACAAATTTTATATATACTCGTTTAATATGTGGTAGATAAGACATTCGTGCATGCCCGTTCAGCTTCCATTTCATATACATGGTGGTTATATTATAATTTTGATTGAAAGTTACTCCATTTAGCTTCTCTCTTTTCGTGTTCGTTGGTCGATAGGATTAAAGTTTGGTTGTGGCTTGCCCCTTTTTGCATGTGTAATGGACAAGCTCACTTCTTTAATTAGTTTAGATGAAGGGATCACGCTTTAGTTTGTCTTCTCTTGCTCACCCGCCATTTGGGATTCCCACACACAAAATAAATTAAGAAAAGAATGTAAAATCGATCTCCCTCTTGAAATTAAATGGTTCCTTAGTATTATAGAGATTGGAGGGTATGGAGAACAGTGAAAGAAGACAATATCGATGAACCTTGGACTCATGCTAAAACAACAGTTTGTTTTGTTGGACATAATACTAAAGTTCAGTATATTAAGGGGTCGTTTGGTTAAGAAAAAAATGATCTAGAGATACAGAGATTAATAATGTATAGATTTGGCTAGAAGGCTGTTGAGTTAAAGATATGTAATACAACTAAAATTCAAAGATCCTCGATTTTGTAGCTATTTACAATTTTATCTTATCAACACATTTTCTTATAGTTTCTTTATCGAGATATCAAGAATGTAGAAGAGATAAGAAAACAGTTGGGATCACAATTAGCATGAATTGTACGTGAATGGTTGGTGGGAGTCGGTGTCTTTCATCTTTACGTTTGTTTTCACTACAAAAGCAGTTATATTGATGGATTAAAAGAACAAGCTAAAAGAGAAAGTTAAATCAAGGGGTATCTTGCAATATTTGTCATTTTAGGAACTAACATTAGTTGAATGTCCTATTTGGGAACATCCTAGAAAAATACTATTACTCACATAAAACTCAAGTGTGATCTTTTGATTGTTTGATAACGTTATTCATACTTATGCTCGGGCAACAGCATGTGATTTATTTCTTAACCATGGAAAAAGAGTTTCTTTATTAGATTTACTTCTGCTAATTTCCAAGTACACCAAAATTTAAGCACCACATATTGATGTTTATAGATATTACTATTTACTTGTATTGATCATTTTGGAATGCCATTATCTAGCAAACAAAAGATATCATATTTATTCATCATTGTCATTAAAAAAATGTAGTTTATTTTGTTTTTCAGTGAGAAGTGAGACAGACCTTTAAATTCCAATTTTCCTTTTAAATTGTGAGAAAGTGGGGTTCCTCTTCGACTAAAACAAACATGTACAGTTGACTTAAAAACTCTAACTTTTATAGTTGTAACATGCTGATACTTTTTTAGAATACTTGATTTCTCATTACAAGGTAGCCAACTTTTCTCCTCAAGACTGGCTAAAACTTATCAGTGGACTTGAATTTTCTTGCTTTAATAATTGATAGTGCAATTAAATGTATCCTTCTTCTTGGTGATTTATCTACTCAGATAACATAAATACAAGAGAAAATTCTTGTCCAATTCCTAAGCCCATTAGTCTTGTCATTCCAACGTTAGAATCAGCTTGATGCAATTTACTTAAGGACTCTCAAGATATTCTCTCTGCGTTAATACACATTAAAAGCACTTCTCTTAATTAGTTAATTCATTTATTATCTTATCATGAAAACGATAATCAACTTGATCATCAAAATGCGACATTCCCCACCCATAACCCCCCCCCCCCCACCAAACCCACCCTCAGAAGACACACACCCAACATTAAAAAATGTAAAAAAAAAAGGGACAAAATGGAGAACAAGAAAAAGTAATAAATATGTGGCATATAAAATTAATATTGTCAAAATGAGGTTGCAGAAGAATGAAAATTCAAAAAACGAGTAACTCCCCCATGAGCAACCCGTTTGGAACTAGTTAAGAATGAGCACCACTGTATATTCACTGTGGGTAAGAACCGAAACTAATACAACGGATTCAAAAGTATCAAATTTCTCTTATTTAAGAATTGAACAAAACTTAGAAATACCATACCTGGTGAGATTTCAAAAAACCCGTTCCATGTTATATATAATATATAATATTGATTTTTGACATTTGTTCATTCTCCATACAGGAATATTTTAGAAGGTAAACGCCAACTTGTTACATGAATAAAGTAGCGTTCCCAATAAATTAAAGAAAATATATATTGTTTTCTTACATGAATAAAGGATTGGTAAAAGAAAAAACCATAACATTAATAAGTTTATGTACAATTGATGATACAATTGGCAAGACTAAATAAATCCTTAGTAATCTACATGATCATTGGCCTTACTGGTATCTAGCTGAAAATTTCTAAAATGAATAAAACAACAGAAGCCTGGCTAGATACTATACTATCTTTCTACCTAAATTTGATGGTTAGATACCACACCTTCACGTTGGAGGGGTTCAATCCTTATTATGATTTCTTGAACTGGTACTGCTGATGAAGTGTTGCTAATTAGCTGAGGGTTTGAAATTCTAGTTGTAGTAGAAGTTGAAGTACCACCATTAACAATTTTTTGGCAAGTTTCAATGAGGCAGTGCCTACAAGTAGGGCATGAAGAGTGTGAATTGAGCCATTTATCGATGCATCGGACGTGGAAGCCATGGTTGCACTTAGGTAGAACCCTAACTTTCTCTCCAGCAATAAAATCTGATAAGCAAATGACACACTCGGAGTCGAGCCCGGGATGTTTCAATCCAGTAGTGTAAGTTATAATTGGGAATGTCTTGAGGGCTTTTTTCTTGATCCCATTATTTGTTAGCTTTGTTACTAAAGAGTTGGTATTGTTTGAGGGTGAGTCTGATACTAGGTTAGAACACCTCAATGCACATCTTATGATTGAGTTCAATCCAAGTGAACAAATTAAGGCACATAAAAGTACAGACAAGACCATAACAACATGTGCATCAAATGTATTGCTGTCCCCTTGTGGTAGATCTGCTGGTGTCATGGTGGTATCTGGGTGGTATTGTGGTGTGGCTGGCAGAAGTAGTCTTCTTGAGTGGTGGAAGTTTTCCATGAACTCTTGAATGAATATGGTGGAAGCAGTTGTCAAAGAACTTCTGGTTGAGAGTGTTGGTATGTGTTTTTTTGAAGTGTTTCTTTGTTTTGTTTGTTATTGTATGAATTGAAGTCCCTCCTGGAGGTAGTAGCTTATGACAATTTATAGGGCCGGAAGATGTAAAGTGCGGTTCAACTTTCAGTCACAATATTGTCATTATAATTATTAAGCATTTTCAACAATAGTATGGACTTTTCGATCGAGCCATATATTTTTAATTAACTAGCTTTCCTTCTAAGCACTACAATTACCAGTGAGTGGCTTTTCTTAAAGGAGAGTGGAGCCCGTATAACATATTAGGAGTATTAACACTCCGTTTTTTGCAAAGTAGACGTTGTTGTGACAAGGATAAAAGGCAAACGTGAACATTTAACTTGAAACTAAAGGAGTATTATAGTACTTTTCTTGTTTCAGTATGTTGAAAATTTTCAGTGTCAAGAGCTAAGTTTATATTATTATAGTTATTGTACGTTGTTATAGCCGTATTGGTTACAACTTCTTGACTGTTTTGAAACTTTAAAGGGACAGTCTGGTGCACAAAGCATCACGTGTTTACACAGGATCCGGGGAAGGGCCTCACCCCAAGAAGTGTGATGTACGCAGTCTAACCTAATGCAAGTATTAATTACTGTTTCCAAAACTTGAATCCATGACCTATAGCTAATAGGCCACAAAGACAACTATTTTGAAACTTTGCAAAAACTAAATATGATTTTACATTAGTATTGCTACAATTTTTAAACACTGAATCTTTCTTCAATTCTTTAGGGGTGCGGTGAGATGCTTGAAATACTACCATTCTTAACTGAAGATTTCAAATTCGAGTTAGAAATTGAGAACTTTTTTGATGAAAAAAAGTTTAACCTGAATAGTTGGCCTAGTGGGTTATCAACACCGAAGGGCATGGCGAAACTACCTTATTAGAAGGGCTTCAATTGAATCCCCAAAATTGTACCGCATAAATATAATAAAGATTAGATTAGTTCTTTCAGTTATCTATACGCTTTTGAAACCCTTTATAAAGAAAGAAATTAAAGTTCTAATAAACTTAAAAAAGAGAACAAAGATTGCTTTACGTTACAATTTAAATTCTAAGTGTGATATTTTTAAATCTCATTTCGATAAAATCTTGGTTTACTACTGAAGGGTCAGACCTTTTAAAAAGTATTTCGTTAAATCAATGATCATTCTGTGTGATAAGAGAGTGTCACTTAGGCGTAAAGATAAATTCTATAGAGTGATCGTTAGACCAGCTATGTTATATAGGGCAGAGTGTTGGCCAGTCAAGAACTCGCACATTCAAGAAATGAGTGTGGCAGAAATGAGAATGCTTAGGTGGATGAAGAGGAAGAGGAGTGCTGAGACTCCGGTGAGCAGGTGTGAGAGGTTGGCAGTGCTGAATCTATAGAGAGGTAGAGGTAGACTGCAGAAGAACTGGACCGAGGTGATAAGAAAAGACATGGCCCAGATCCAGATCACCGAGGATATGACTTTAGATAGGAGAGCTTGGAGGTCGCGAGGATTAGGATAGAAGGTTAGGTAGTAGTTGAGTGTCTTTTCTCTTATTAGATGTGTTATTATATGCATATAAATGATTTTTATCTTAGTTTTTTCATCTACTATTGTTATATGTTATTTTGGATATGCTTTACTTTTATCTTTTCCTCTATCATAATATTGTTGTCTTGATTTTCAAAAGTGTTTTCGAAAATATCTATATTTTCATTCTAGCCAAAGGTCTATCGAATACAGCCTCTCCATCTTGGTGGGAGTAAGGTCTGCGTACATCTCATCCTTCATAGACCCCACTTGTAGAATAAACTGGATTTTTTTGTTGTTGTTTGTTAAATCAATGATCAATGTATGTTGTTTGTTAAATCAATGATCAATGTACTCTATTGTTTTATCGATATATTCACGCTCTAGTGAATTTATAGTGTAACATATTATAGCTTGACAAAGTGGAACGGGAAAAAAATTTTAATAGTACTAACAATTTTGCCTCACCAATTTGGAAACTCCACTAGGAGATTTGTGTAAGCTAATGGGCTATCTACTCAAGAAGGGCCCAGGCCACCTTTAGCGCCGTGTAGGCCGCCATGTGGATATTTGCATTATAATGAGCGGTATCTCCAAACAAATGCTTATTAGGACCCATACATACCGCCCAAGAAGGGGGCAGGAAGCTTCCTATTCCCCCATTGACATGTAAAATACTGAACTTTTCCACCTCCCTCTGTCCTATTTTGTTTGTCATACTTTCCTTATTAGTTTGTCCCAAAAGATTGTTATATTTCTAAATTTGAAAACAATTCAACTCCAAACTTACTTTTTGACTCATTTATAGCCACACAAATATCTATGGCTCATTTTAGACCATAAGTTTCAAAAGTCTTCATTTCTTTATTAAACTTTGTGCCAAGTCAAATTACGACAAACAAAATGGGACGGAGGGAGAAGTATTTTTATGCAGATCATATATCAATGGAGAAGGTGGGGGGTGCGCAATGGGGAGGGATGGGACGGATCTACAACCTACGTCTGACAAATTGCTATAAGTTAAAATAATCTTTGTCTGAAAAATTATACTCCATATACATATAAATTAATTACTTTAGCTTTCCGTTTCACAAAAGGATGTCTACTTATTATTTGGAGAGTCAAACATATCCTCTTGATCGAGTTTTTTTAAATACTTTTTTTAATATTTTAAATTATTTATTTTGACTTTAGTATTTTTTATGTCGTTTTTAAATATGCAAAGCTTATTATTAAAAAAAGATGAAAATCCTATGTCTAAATTCGTGATCAATACTAAGAACTTGGACTTTCGTGTACTCCGAACAATGACATCCTATATAAAACGTAGGAAATATTATAAAATTTTGAATCCCTTAATGAAATAAGAAATCCCATGACTTCGCCACTGGGGGAAGAGATTGAGGAGGTACAACTAATGTGTCTTCAAATGTCTGTTCTTTTTCCTTTTTTACTTCACCTTTTAAATGAAGGAAACGACTTTGCAACAGGGATTAATTAGATAACAAACAACATACTTTTAGTAGGTATCCGAAAAATATTGAGGAAGATACCGAGCTTTATCTTTGTGTTTGGAATGTCCATAGAGTAAGAATTTTAATTTGAGCTATTATTACCATTATATTAATTGGTCCATAACTAGAGAACAACCTGAATCTACATACAAATTGAAGTTCGTAATTGTTTAGCATATAGAGCTCACAAAAGAATATGCTAGCACTTATTTGTTTTTTTTAATAACGTACCCATTGACCGAGCTAACTGGGATTCACGCTGTGCAACACTTATTAAAATTAAAAACGAAAAAAATTAATTTCCAACGAACGATTTCTTTATTTACCAAGGCTCGCATTTATTTTATCACACTCCTCGATGGTTTTTTGCTTTCTGAATAATCGAAGATCATAGATTCTGTTTCGACGAAATGAAAGGTTTTTGCTTTGATATAGCACTTTCTATAGTTTACCTTAGGCTTTCCAAAAGAGCTCGTCATGCATCTTGTTGAGCATTGGTTTTGAAGAGTGATAAACGACAAGGACTTAGTGGCTTCGAAGAAGAACCTGATCCTTGCATAGAAGGGCACGACTGGTCGAAAAGATCTGAGGGTTGCAAATCCCTGCGGAACTAGGAGTAGTGGCGCGTGAATGATTATGCATCCTAGTCAGACTAAAAGAGGCGGTGCCCAGGCTGTGTCTTCGAAGTACAAATAGGAGTTGGGCTTCAATAAGGAAAAAAGTTACAAGGAATCTTGTCTTACCATAATTACAAGGATTCCTTGTGGGACTCAACTAGGGTTGAAAAGCACATATAAATACAAGTAGTTGATACAGCCGAAAACAGTTATTCATAAACAGAGAGTGGAGAGCATACAAAGGCGATCTAGCAGCTTTCTACGTGAGATAACTAGTGTACTTGAGTTGATTGAGTCTAGATATTCAGTCTAGGTTCTTTGCTTTGTAAGTTGTCGTATTGTGAGCGATCATTGTTTTTACCTATTGGCTTATCGTAGAAGCATATGTATTAGGTGAACTTTCGAGATATTACTGTGTAAAGCTAGAGTTTAGCTTTGGTTAGTGATTAGGGTCTAGAGTGTAGCCCCTTGGTTACAGAGTCGTGTAATCAGAAACATGCTCTTTGTGTTAGTGGATTGAGTTCTAAAATTTCAGAGTGTGGGTCGTGGTTTTTCTCCCTTGAGCAAGGAGTTTTTCACGTAAAATCTTCATGTTCCTTGTGTTTGTGATTGGCGTGTGTTGTAGTGTTCAAACAGCAGAACTGTAGAGGCAAGAACAGGGTTCTTGACTCAGGAGAATCAAGTTCTTAAAACGAAAATCGGTGGACACTATTCAACCCCCCTTCTAGTGTCCTTAGGAGGTGCATAGGTTATAACAAGTGGTATCAGAGCGGGTCTTCTCGTGTTAGGTTAACACCTTGAGAAGGATTAGAATTATGAGTGCACCACCTACCAATACTGAAGGACAGTCAGTTCAGAGGCCGCCACAGTTCAATGGGCGGTACTATGCTCGGTAGAAGAACAGGATGGAAAATTACATATGCGCTGAAGACTATCAACTATGGCTGATAGTATCTGAAGGAAACCTGATCCCCACTAAAATAGTTGGTGAAGGAGCAACTGCCAAACAAGAACCTAAGTTGAAAGAGGAGTTCAATGAGGCTGACTATAAGATTATTGAAAAGAATCACAAAGCCAAACGTCTGGTAATTAGTGGTCTCGGTCCTGAGGAGTTTAACAGAGTATCATCTTACAAGACTGCAAAGGAAATCTGGGATGCTTTGCAGGTTGTGCATGAAGGAACCACTGAATTGAAGGACTCAAAGAGAAGAATGCTGAAGAGACAATCAGAATTGTTCTCTATGGGAGAAAAAGAGTCAATCCAGGATATGATGACCAGGTTGACCATTATCACTAATGAGATGAGATCTCTGGATATGGAGTTGCCAGAAGTTGAGATGGTGGACAAGATTCTAAATGTTCTACCTGAGGCTTGGGAACCTAAGATGACGGCTATCATTGAGTCTAAACCTCTAAGATCCATTAAACTTGAGGAACTAGTTGGTAGCTTGAAAACTCATGAGATAATGAAAGACTCAAAAGCTAAACCAGCTCTCAAGAAGGACAAGACCCTTGCACTTGAAGCAACTGAGGAAACTGATGAATATGTTGATCTGCAATCAGTTGAAGCAGCAATGGTCAGTGCCTTGGGACAGAAGCATAAATTGGAAAGGTTTAAAGGCTTTAAAAGAAGTGGCAAGGAAAACTTTGAAAGGAAAAATATAGTCGACAGTCCTGACTATTCAGGATGCTTTAAGTGCTTCAAGAAGGATCATGCTGTTATGGATTGTCCTATATAGGAAGCAGAATAGATGAAAAATAGAGCAACTAAGGAAAAAGAGAAGGAGACGTCAAAGGAGAATGACAAAGATAAGAAGAAGGCAAGACGACCTCCAAATTTCAGAGCAGAAAGAAGGAAAAGAAAGGAAGCTTTCTATGCTACATGGGGACCAACTGACAGTGAATCTGATCATAAAAAGGAATCTGGAGATGAATCACCACTAGCAATGATGGGATTAACAGGCACCAGTTCTGATGAAGAAGATCCTCGGGAGTTCAGAGGAGGACGAGATCCTTCAAAGCCACCTGTGTTCAACGGGACTAACTACAAGTGCTGGAAGAAACAGATGAAGAACTTCCTGCAAGCAACAGATTACAGTCTCTGGTTGATTGTGAAGAGAGGACCTCACGTTCCTGTGAAGAGAGCAGCAAACGGAGTTCTGGTGCCAAAGAAGGTAGAAGAACTAGATCCTCAAGATCTAGACTGGCTACAGGAAAATTCCAAAGCTGAATTATACCTAAGAAGAGGGCTGACTAATGATGTGTTGGCAAGGATACTTGAATACAAGTCTGCTAAGGAAATGTGGGAAAAGCTGAAGGAGTTGTACACAGGTGACGAACAAAAGAAGGACTCTACCCTTATGGCTACTGATGGAGCTGAAGCTGTTCATTCAGCAGAGGTATGTCTATTTGATCTTAAAGAAAATCTGCACACATGCTCTATTGAAAATTTGATTCTAATCACAACCACTTTGATTGAGGGTTATGAAAAAGAGAAAATTGAAAAAGATAAATTAACTGAAGAGTTAAGTGATCTCAGAACCAAGCACAAGAGTCTTCAAGAACAAAATATTGAACTGGAAGAAATCAATGCCATCCTAAAAGGGCATACTCTTGTGTCAAACTCTAAGATCACTGAACTGGAATTGAAACTTAATCAGTCAAGAGAGAGTATAAATGGTAAGCAAGTAATAAGTGAAGTTCAAACCTTTCTTGAAAATGAACTTAAAAGAGCTAATGCGATTCTGTATCAGGAAACTGAGAAGAACAGAATTTTACATCAAAAGGTTGAAAATTTTGAATTAAGCTTACCAGATTAACAAAATGGAATAAATCATCAGAGGCAAGAACTGGGTTCTTGAAAATCAAAACAAGGGAAAACAAGGACTAGGATTCAAGAAACCATTGCCTCCATATAATCCTACGAGCAAGTATGTGAGATTGCCTTGCAACATATTGTGTACCTTTTGTGGTGAAACAGGACACCACAAACAAAGATGCATAAATGCAAGCAAGGCAAAGGCCAAGAATAAAAGAAGTGTTCTACCTAAATGGGCTAGATAGGATTTGATTTATCCATTCTCTCATAAGAAGGGACCCAAGTTTGTCTGGGTTCCTAAAGCTAACCCTTAATCTGTTTTGCAGGCTGGAGTGAGGCAGAACAACCCAAGCTGGATTCTTGATAGCGGTTGTTCAAGGCACATGACAGGAGATAGAAGAAACTTTCTCTCACTCGCAGCATTTCAAGGAGGCAGTGTAGCCTTCAGAGGAGGAAAAAGTGGTCAAATTGTGGGAATTGGAAAAGTTGGGAGAACACTGGATCACACAATTGAAAATGTATATTGTGTCGATGGTCTCAGACACAACCTGCTGAGTATCTCTCAACTGTGTGATAGAGGAAATGAAATGAGTTTCTCCTCTGTAGGATATATTGTGAAGAATCTACAGAGCAGAGAAATTGTTATGGAAGGAAAGAGGGTGAATAATGTGTACAAAGCATCACTGAAGTCACTTCCTGAAAACAACTTAACATGCTTGAACGTGCAAGAAAGTGACTTTCAGCTGTGGCACAAAAGAATGGGTCATGCAAGTCTCTCACAACTGAATAAGCTTGTATCCAAGGAGCGGGTTCGTGGACTGCCTAGCAAGAGATTTGAAACATAAAAATGTGTGATGCTTGTGTAAGGGGGAAGCATGTGAAATCATCCTTTAAGTCAAAGAAAGTGGTAAGTACTTCAAAACCACTAGAATTGTTGCATATGGATTTGTGTGGACCTATGAGAGTCAGGAGCAGAGGAGGAAAGAGATTTGTGTTCGTAATTGTTGATGACTACTCTAGGTACACATGGACCTTGTTCTTGGCTTCTAAAGATGAAGCCTTTGACAGCTTCAAAGATTGGGCTGGCGTTGTGCAGAAAAGGTTGAGACTAGAACTTATCAGCATTAGATCTGATCATGGAACGGAGTTTGAAAACTCAAAATTCTCTGAGTATTGTGCAAAATACAGCATTGATCATAACTTCTCTGTACCAAGAACTCCACAGCAAAATGGAGTGGTTTAAAGGAAGAACAGGTCTCTGGAAGATATGGCAAGAACCATGTTGTTGTCAAGTGGGCTTGCAAGAAATTTTTAGGCTGAAGCAATTAACACTGCGTGCTACTTGCTAAATAGATGTTCCATTAGAGCTATTCTTGACAAGACCCCATACGAGCTAATCAGAGGAAGAAAACCAAATATTGTACATATGAAACCCTTTGGTTGTAAATGCTTTGTCTACAACAATGGAAAGGAACCATTGGGGAAGTTTGATGCTAGAAGTGATGAGGCAATATTTCTTGGTTACTCCGCTCAAAGCAAAGCATACAAAGTGTTTAACAAAAGAACACAAACAGTGGAGGAGAGTATGCATGTGGTATTTGATGAATTCGATAAGGCATTAGGGGAAACTAAGGCAGATGATCAAGTGATTGGCCTCAGTCGAGAAGATGGTGTAGCTGAATTTGAAGACTCAGAAGACAAAGAGATATCAGATGAGAATTCAACATCACGAGGACAAGGAGTCAATATAACAGGGGGAACATAAGATGAAGTCGATGATCCAGCAAATCAGGACGAACCTACCCAAGATGATGCTGAAGGCTCTTCCCGTCATATTCAACTCAGACCATGGAAACATCAAAGTTCTCACCCCTTGGAGAATGTCTTATCAGAACTGGACACTGGAATCATGACAAGGTCAGCCTTGAAGAACTTCTGTGCATTTTTCGCATTCCTCTCATCTCTGGAACCAAAGAATGTAAAAGAAGCTTTAGAAGATCCAGATTGGATTCTAGCCATGCAGGATAAACTTCATCAGTTTGAGAGAAGCAAAGTGTGGCACCTGGTGCCTAAGCCGAAGGACAGATCAATAATTGGAACAAAATGGGTGTTTAGAAACAAACTAAATGAGCATGGTATAGTGACAAGGAACAAGGCAAGGCTAGTAGTTCAAGGATACAGTCAGGAAGAAGGAATTGACTATGATGAAACTTTTGCACCAGTGGCAAGAATGGAGGCTATTAGAATGTTGATTGCTTTTGCTACATACATGGAGTCCACACTATATCAGATGGATGTGAAAAGTGCCTTCCTGAATGGCTACTTAAATGAAGAGGTCTATGTAATACAGCCACCAGGCTTTGTGAACAATGAATTTCCTGATCATGTTTACAAACTAGGCAAGGCACTCTAAGGATTAAAGCAAGCTCCCAGAGTCTGGCATGAAAGACTCTCAGGATTCTTACTGAAGAATGGTTTTTCACGAGGAAAGATTAACAACACATTATTCCTGAAGAAGAAAGGAAAGGATCTATTGGTGGTTCAAGTATATGTTGATGATATCATTTTTGGAGCCACTGATGAGGAGCTATGCAAGGGGTTTGCTGATCTGATGGGAAGTGAATTTGAAATGAGCGTGATGGGTGAACTAAATTTCTTCCTAGGATTGCAGTTAAAACAGATGAGTTAGGTCACAAACACATTTCTTTCTTCTCCCTTTTGGCATCATCGAAAAGATTCAAATACATACATAAACCAGTTAGTATTATCCAATCTAGAGCACAAGGCAACAAGTCAGGTAAAATACAAACACACAGAAATAAGGCTAAGGGCCCAACAGGAACCAAGTACCATAGAGCAAACCAACATAAATAGAAGAAAATTAAAATCATCATCCAGGGTGTGACAGCAGCACAATCCTATCCAGAAGTACACAACTGAAAATAAATTGTTTTAAACAACAACACATGTGCAGGGAGAATGGAAAGAAATAACAACAGTTAGGATACTTGATTTTCATGAAGATTTGCTGTTATTTCTTTCCTGATACTTGATGTACCTGCCGAAGGTTATTGCAGGTATATTAAGCTGAAGTGGCCCACGAGGACAGACGGAGTAACTCCTCTGAGTGTGGTCAATAAATTCAACCCTAGCTCAGGAAAGAAAGGAAAGTAGACAAAAAGGAGATGAAACCAGCACACCAGTTGCTGTTTGAGTTTGTGCACAGGTTCCTTCTGCCTAGAGGAGAAAGAACCATCGAAGCTAGTGCTCTAGACTTAAACTACATGGACCTGCTGGATAGGGGGTGAGAATAAACTTGCCTGGGCTAATCATCAGACATATTAAGAGGATTGCAGATACTGATCAAAAGACACACTCTTTAGTGCATTCCTATGTCCTTCAGTAGGTTCTAGAGCATTTTGGGGTTCCACTGGAAGCAGGGAAGAAGCCGACAATTTATCAGATGTTTGGGTACAATGTGCTTAAAAGCTGTGACTTCTTCAGAGAAAGGAGAGCTTCCAAGAAGCCCATGCAGGTTAAGCAAGAGCTAGCTGAGGAAGTGAGGATTATGGACCTGAGGAGGCCATTACAGCTGTGAAGAAACTGGAGAGCCATGTTCTTGAAGTCAATACAGAGAATGCTGAGCTTCACAGACAGCTGACGTTGAAGGATCAAGAAATTGATCGTTTGAAGATAGATTGCCACAAGAATGAGGCCGAGCTGGTGATGGAAAGGGCCAAAAATACAAAGAATCTTGAGGCACTTGTCAAACACTTCAACCTACAGCCCTGAGTCCTCCTGTCCTACCTTCCTGTCCTTTCTCCTAACTGCTGTTATTTCTTTCCATTCTCACTGCACATGATTGTTTAAAACAATTTATTTTCAGTTGTGTACTTCTGGATAGGGTTGTGCTACTGTCACTCCCTGGATGATGATTTTAATTTTCTTCTTTTTTATGTTGGTTTGCTCTATGGTACTTGGTTCCTGTTGGGCCCTTAGCCTTATTTCTGTGTGTTTGTATTTTAGCTGACTTGTTGCCTTGTGCTCTAGACTGGATAATACTAATTGGTTCATGCAGGTATTTGAATCTTTTCGATGATGCCAAAAGGGGGAAGAAAGAAATGTGTTTGTGACCTAACTCATCTGTTTTAATTTTCAAACTTGTTATTTGGTTTTGGTGTTTTTGGGAAATTTTGTCTATTCAGGTTCTTTCGCAACATTTTTTTGTCATCATCAAAAAGGGGGAATTTGTTGAGCATTGGTTTTGAAGATTGACAAACGAGAAGGACTCAGTGGCTTCGAAGAAGAACCTGATCCTTGCATAGAAGGGTACGACTGGTCGAAAAGATCTGAGGGTTGCAAATCCCTGCGGAACTAGGAGTAGTGGCGCGTGAATGATTATTCATTCTAGTCAGACTAAAAGAGGCGGTGCCCAGGCTGTGTCTTCGAAGTACGAATAGGAGTTGGACTTCAATAAGGAAAAGGGTTACAAGGAATCTTGTCTTACCATAATTACAAGGATTCCTTGTGGGACTCAACTAGGGTTGAAAAGCCCATATAAATATAAGTAGTTGATACAACCGAAAACAGTTATTCATAAACAGAGAGTGGAGAGCATACAAAGGCGATCTAGCAGCTTTCTACGTGAGATAACTGAAGAAGACAACTAGTGTACTTGAGTTGATTGAGTCTAGATATTTAGTCTAGGTTCTTTGCTTTGTAAGTTGTCGTATTGTGAGCGATCATTGTTTTTACCTATTGGCTTATCGTAGAAGCATATGTATTAGGTGAACTTTCGAGAGATTACTTTGTAAAGCTAGAGTTTAGCTTTGGTTAGTGATTAGGATCTAGAGTGTAGCCCCTTGGTTACAGAGTCTTGTAATCAGAAATATGCTCTTTGTGTTAGTGGATTGAGTTCTAAAATTCCAGAGTGTGGGTCGTGGTTTTTCTCCCTTGAGCAAGGAGTTTTCCACTTAAAATCTTCGTGTTCCTTGTGTTTGTGTTGGCGTGTGTTGTAGTGTTCAAACAGCAGAATTGTAGAGGCAAGAACAGGGTTCTTGACTAAGGAGAATCAAGTTCTTAAAATGAAAATCGGCGGACACTATTCAACCCCTTTCTAGTGTCCTTAGGAGGTGCATAGGTTATAACACATCTCATGCTATTCACATATATAATGACACTTGAGCACTACCAACTTTAAAGGTGAAAATTATATTGGCACTTTCCCACCGAAATCGAATTTAGGAGAGAAACCTGCCCCGGAATCCTTCATTGGTAACACAAAAAAGAGTACTACATATGAAAGGGGGCTTTAATATGGTTTCACTTATGATTTTTTGAATCCTTGATCTTCAAGATGGTGTTAGAAAATTGTAATAGTAATTAATTAATTAACTGCTCCTTCAAAATGAGGAAATCAACAAAAGCGGATGGAAATCCAACCAAGTTTAGTGATTCTCCACATGCAAAAGGAAAACTTCTGCTAGCCAATAGATGATGAACAGCTTTTTCTAGCTTTGTTTACAGGGACCTTTTGTTGATACTGTTTTTACCTATTAACTACAATACAGTATATGTTTATTAATATTATTACATGATTGCAGCTTGCTCTTCACTAGCAAGAGATCAACAAGTGATCGAGTGGGAAATCCGACAAAATTTGGTGATTTTCTCTATCAAAAACTATAGTAACCAATGAATAAGGTACTCTATTTCAATCTGCACGTACTAGGAACATGATAAGCAAAGAGGAAAAGTGAACTTAATTATAATGAAAAGTGATACCTTAGTGTTGTGAAAAAGGTACTGGTTCATGTAAATCGTAATTTGTAAACAATATAATGGCCACCTTTCGCTACGTGTCCGTTAGCTTTTTCTTATTTTTGAGAACTTTTAGCGGATTCCAAATCAATTCTAGATTCCTAGGACATGACGCATATCTTCCAGAGTTTGGCTCCCTAGTAGTTTGTACTAGTGTATGTTGCTTGGGAATCTATCAAAGATCAGCTCTATAGATTCAAGTAAGTATTTGCTTTGTCTCGTACTACTATTGATCCTTTCATGTCACGAAATTTGAAAAAGACAACAAAGATTTTATTAAATATCTACTTATAATCATATTTTAATATTTGTATGATTAAAAAAATTATAAAATTTATAGGTTTAAACATATATATCATAACATTTGTGTGATTATAAAGACTTGTCAATAAAGATGAAATGAGAAGTTAAAGTATTTTTTCACTTTAGAAAAATATCATTATTTTTTAAAACTAATTAATTAGAGTAACAAGAAAAAAGTTACATTAAAATACAACGGAGAGGGAGTTGTTAATAAAGAAAAGTACAACAACTTTCTGTAAAAACTCTGAAATCGTTACTCCAAGGCTTATTACCTTTTTGACATCCACTGGCTCTTTTTCATTATAATAATGTCAAAGATCCGTTTAAAAAAAACCAAATCCTTGCTTATGCTTCTTGTATTAAACTAGTTCCTATTAGGTCAAGGTTCTGGATAGATGACTGGCATTTTACTAAACATTTATTTCTGGTGTAGTTTTAATTGATACTTTTCAAGCCTATCTGCGAGATGATCCTTGGAGACGCAAAGTAATAACTCAAATTAAAGGAATAGGTATATCATATATGTTAATCTTGTAGCTAGATAATATTTCTAGCTAATATACTGCCAAGTCTTCGTTTTTCCTAGTGTTTCTACTAGCTCTATTACAACTTGTCTTTTTCTAAGTAATCTTGTAGATTCCTTGTATATAATGAAATCTTTTCTAACTATTTTCAAGTTGGTTGGGAATCTAGGTAGACTATTCTATCATTGGATTACGCATTTGCTTCTTTACAGTTAATTTGAACTGATTGGTGGGATGTTCTCTAGTATGGCTACACGGGCTAGTAATTAATTTCCATGTTCTGCCGTATATTGGGGACTCTAACTTTGCGGGTGACCTAAGACTCCCTTAACACGTTCAAAATGGTACTAGCACACACCGGGGACACCTCTAACCAGTTGCACAAAGGAAGGTGTGTCACACTCGCCTTATAATTTCGCCATGTGGCTATACGTCAGATTTAATTTATCTTTTTCAATAATACTTTAATATCTATAACACTTCTTATCTTTTTAATATTATTATTATAAAAACAAAATAAAACAAAACAAAAATTAAAGATTTAAAATAAGAAAAAAAGACCATCACCTTCTTCCTACTTGATGGAGATTGATAACAGCAAACTTGCCGGCGGCAAGTCATGCCTAAAAAACGGGGATGTGAAATTACTTGTCAAATAAAGTGGGGATCCAGGTTTCTGAATGAATACATTAATTAAGTTACCAAAGGATTCCTTCTAAAATTTAGAGGGTGTTATTCCAGCTCTTTCTTGCTGTAATTTTTTTTCTTTGAATCCTCATAAATGTTTTCTAATCCCAGGATAATTACAATAATAATTAGTGTACTCATACCTACGCATTTATTTTGATTGCTCTCCTGAATCATTATCAGTGAGAAATCTACAATAAGTTGTGATAGTCTAATACTATCTTGGTACAACTCTCATCTTGGCAAGAAGAAAAATTCAGTACAACATGACCTAACTCCGGCAAGTTGGTCACAGGAAAAAATGGAACTTCCTTTTTATTTCTAAAAAATTAAAATAAAAATCTGAACACACATCAAGGTGGTAAAAATTCTTTGCTTCCACGAGTATCTAACGAACAAGAGTAAAAACGAAAGAAAGAAAGAAAATCGTAAAAATTGAAGGTTGGTGGTGAGATTGGTATTTTGTTAATGGAGAAATAAGGAAGGGGAGAGAATTAAATTGGACAAAAAAAAAAAAAAAAGGAAAAGAGGAAAATAAGGCCTAAGTTTATTAGTTATATCATATCCAATAAAAAATTAACATGTGTAGGATTTATTCAGTAATTAATATATTTTTGGCTCTTCACTCTATTTTAATTTCTCTCTCTGACATATCATCATTTAAGGTGGTATTAATACCAGTTCGAATTTGTTAGGGGGTCATAGATCGCCCGCAAAGTTGGGGTATGACACTGTATTTTTGGGACAAATTTAGGCACTAAAATATGTATTTTGCCCTATATATAACGTTATAGGAATAGAGCATGAATAAATAGAATACCACTTGTATCGTCCAGGAACTCATTGTCAAGGAACTGTCTGTTTTGGTCCAACCTTTTTTGGAAACTGCAAGAATTTTGGGTAACACAATTTTGCTGCCTTGGGCTTTCTAATCCAAAAGGCGCCTCAATTGTTCGTGAACTCGTCGTTCTTATATGAAATCTGATTTTTCCCTCTCTTCTTTGAGATGACTTAGCATCGGGTCATCGTTGTCCAATGACGATATTTTCCTAATTAAAATGATACTAAAAGGAAAAGAAAGACCAAGGACATTAAAATGATGACTGATTTTTCAAGGTTGAAGCCAATGTGAGATTAGTTACGACTTCGTTGGAACATGAGCGAGGAAAGGAACTCTAGTTGTAACAATTAGGAGTAAATGATTGGAGTAATTATTAATGGGGTTGTCACTAAAACTACTTGGTATTATAAAACATTTATCACCAACCGTATTCACTCTTTTTATTTGCCTTTTTTTTTTTTAATTTTAAATTTCATGTACGGATTGGAACTCTAGTTGACATGTACATCCAGTTTGAGAAGTTCAAATACGATATCCATGAAAGAATCAGATAGAATATATAAACATAAAGTAAAATAATAGAAATAAGATAATATAGTGCAAAAAGAATGAATACAGTTGCAACTTAACCATGCATGTACCAATGTGAAAAGTTTCAATCTCATCGAAGGCTATCTACTCTGCTGCCTTTTCCCTCCTACACTTTTCACCAAAATAATTTTAAAAGATTACTTTCAACAAATTATAGTAGCTGATCTATTTAAATTACCAGAAGCCAATAACATATGAGGACAAGTTCATCTAGTGCATCAAAAGTTATACGGAAAAGGGCCAAATTTGCCCCTTTACTATGGTTTAGGGGTCACGTTTACCTCTCGTTAGAATTTTAGTGCAGTAATACCCTACCGTTACCATAGTACGCAGATTTATCCCTCTCATTAACGGACCTCCACGCTGGACGACACGTGGCTGCCACATCAGTGCCATAGTAGAGGGGTAAATTTGGCCCTTTTCAGTTGTTTCTAAAATCGTGTCTGGACTAAGTTTTAATACTTATAGAAAAAGTTTTGATGCTTAGAGGAGTCATTATAAGAGAGAAAAATGTGCTAAGAATGGTAAATAAGATATTTTGAGAGAAATATGGAATTAAAATGACACTCTCTTCAGTTTGGTTCCATAAGAAAGATATACTTTTGAACTTTGTGACAAAAATTATCTTTATTAAAGATAAAACAAGTTTAGTAATAACATTATTTCCAAATAAATAGATATGTTCTTTTTAAAAAGACTAAAAGGTAAAATATGCTACTCCTATTAAAGTAGATAAAGAGTTTTTTCATGTATTTCAATTTAAAAGATATTTTTCAATTTATCACAAAAGGTGACTTTTGATATATATTGACTTATTAAATTTAGTTTAATCTCTTTTCCTTTAATGACATATTTGTTGTAACATTAGAAAAAATAATAATAGAGTTTTAATTATGTTTAAAATCACAAATTCTAGAATTCAATCATGACACTAATTTTATGGACAAACGCTAGCTTAATGTTATGGACAAACGCTAGCTTAATGTCATGATTGAATTCTAGAATTTGTGATTTTAAACATAAAACTCTATTATTATTTTTTCTAATATTACAAAAAATATATCATTAAAGGAAAAGAGATTAAACTAAAGTTAATAATAAGTCAATGTATAGCAAAAGTCACCTTTTGTGATATATTGAAAGATATCTTTTAAATTGAAATACATGAAAGAACTCTTTATCCACTTTAATAGGAGTAGCATATTTTACCTTTTAGTCTTTTTAAAAAGAACATATCTATTTATTTGGAAATAATGTTATTATTAAACTTTTATCTTATCTTTAATAAAGATAATTTTTGTCACAAAATTCAAAAGTATATCTTTCTTATGGAACAAAACCGAAGAGAGTGTCATTTTAATTCCGTATTTCTCTCAAAATATCTTATTTACCATTCGTAGCACATTTTTCTCTCTTATAATGACTCCTCTAAACATCGAAACTTTTTCTCTAAGTATTGAAACTTAGTCCAGACACGATTTTAGAAACTGAAAATGGCCAAATTTGCCCCTCTACTATGGCATTGATGTGGCAGCCACGTGTCGTCCAGCGTGGAGGTCCGTTAATGAGGGGGTAAATCTGCGTACTATGGTAACGGTAGGGGTATTGCTGCACCAAAATTTTAACGAGGGGTAAATGTGACCCCTAAACCATAGTAGAGGGGCAGATTTGGCCCTTTTCCGTTTATCCTTTGGTTTTAGACTTCAAGTGCTAATTTTAATTTTCTTCTTAACTAAGAATCCTAGTATACATAAACCAAAATTCGTTGATGCTTCCTAAATCCTACTATCTAGCTAATCACATATATAATCTGTCTAAGATTTTCCCTTTCGGATTAAAGAGTGACTTGTGGGCCCTGCTCCTGGTAATTAGTCTGATTACAACACAGCAAATATTTTTTGGAATCAAGTTTAAGCATTAATTATTCTTCTTGTGGCCTGTAACTAAAGCAAGATTATCTTCTAAAAAACTTGACCAAATCTTTGTTAAGCAGGATTACTATTTGAAAAGATAGAATGATGATTAACAAAAGGGTTGAAAGGTATAAAGCTGACAAGGAATTTTTTACAAAGATCTATCCATTAGAACACTATTGTATATTATATTCAATAGGTATCTTCTCTTTTTGAATAACTATTTTTGTTATGTTATTGTGCTAATCAAAGTATAGTTAATTATGATAGACACTAAGCTTGAATGTATTGCTTATTTGTTATTCTTTCCCTAAGTTGCTCATATAGGCTGGACTACACTTGTAAATGATTTTGATATTACAACTCCACTCTACAAAAAGAAAAAAAAAATTAAATAGGTAAATATTGTAACTAACAACAAACACTCACGTGCTAATGTGTTAATACAGGAAGATTAAGGATAATAACAGAAAAAAGAAAACATAGGTAGTAGTTGGAGGAAAGAAAAGGTAGAGCATAAATGACTCATGACGTATGCCCCACTCTTAATTGCAAAATCCAAAGTTTTTTTTTTTTTTTTTTTTTTTTTTTTTTTTTTTTTTTTTTCGGGTGAAAGAGAAAATTTTATTTCATCACCAACTGAAACCAACATTACACTTGCTCAAGTCACCTTTATTCTATTTTATCTCCTATATCTAAGCTATGATATCTAAGTTAAAAAATAAGACAAAAGAGAACAGAACCACCAGCTAAGAGACCTGCACTATCATCTTATACTCTATATAACCCATCTATCCACTCTTTCTCTTTACAGTGTGTCCTATGCCTTAGTCTATCATGTGTTCTATACTTGCATTCTTCCTTGATTCTTTTGCTTGTAACTCGAGGATTAGGTACTTGTTGATTCCAATATGCATCATTTCTGGCTCTCCATATTGAGTACACAAGTTCACTCAACACTGCTAATATGAATCCCCTACATGTCTTCCTTTTGCTCTTCTCCAAATGTCCTATACTTCCTTCTGATGTACTCTTATGTTCACCCAGTTTAGTACCTCCTCCAGGCAGGTCTGTGAGAATTTACATTCAAAGTACATATATTCCAGTATTTCAGGTCTCTCTCCATATATTGTACAGGCTGTGTCTTGGCATATTCCCATTTGATGCAGCTTGTCTTTTGTGAGCAGTCTCCTACGCATAGCAAACCAGCAGGTGATACTATGCTTAGGGACGGTCATCTTGTTCCATACCCACTTCCTCCATTGCCAGCTCTCTAGTGTTCCTCTCCTCCAGTTGTAACCACTTTTTATAGTGTATTTCCGCTACTGGGGGAGCCAGCCATTACCCACGTACCCATCTGCATATTTTTCTCTAACATCACATATCCTTTTCCAATACCAACTGCAATATGTTGGTGGCCTGTATTGCCACAAATCCTTCCCTTTTAAGCATATGTGATCTATCCACTTGACCCACAAAGTGTCTGATTTTTGTGCAATGTTCCAAACATATTTGGCAATTGATGCTGCATTCCATGTTTTACATTTTGTGATCCCTAGGCCTCCTTGATCTTTAGGTCGACATACCAGATCCCATGCTACCAAGGGGATTCTATTTGTTGTTACCTTTCCATCCCATAGATAATTTCTACATATTTCTGTGATGTCTTTCAGTACCTGCTTGGGTAGAATAAAGATGCTTGCCCAGTAGGTGTTCACATGTAGGAGCACTGAAATTATCAGTTGAGTTCTTCCTGCATAGGATAGTGTCCTTGCTCCCAGCTTCTGACTCTTATTGTTATCTTGTCAATCAGTATTTCACAATCATTGGCTGATACCCAGAATCCGATTAGGCCGTGCGGGCACCCGACATCCTCCCCTAGACCCGTCGGGCGAACCCTTACCAATTAAATTAGGAAAATAAATATAATAATTCATAAATAAGGACAAGACTTAAAAAAAAAACACAGAGATACTGATACCTCTAAGCTGTACAAAAGAAATTACAGCTGACTACCCAATATACTAGGTTTAGGGCTATCCAGACTAGACATCTAAGAGTACAAAAGAAGACAAATACCTCCTGAGGGAGCAAAATGCAACTGAAATGATAACCAATAAAGTGGTGGCCATCCGGAATAAAAGCTGGCTCACCCTGACAGCTGAAGTCGTCTTCGCACCTTAGAGATTTAATATTATGATTCGGTATCAATTGGAGGAACTTCTGCTAAGATGGGAACTCCAAGGTTCTTGAAAGGTAGGCTACCTCTCTTATACCCCATCAGCTCACGTAGGTACTCCAAGTCCTGATTCTCCATGTTTGCACTGAAATTATTAGACTTGGATTCATTTGTAGTTAGCCCTGAGGCATTGGAGAATAATTTCAGTCCCCTTAACATTGTGTACACATCCTGGAAGCTTCATTTGTAGAAGAGTAGAACATCGTCCGCAAAACATAAGTGATTCAGCTTTAAACCCTTACACTTAGTGTGAAATGCAAACCCCTCTTGTGTTGCGACTGTCTTCATGACTCTGGAAAAGTACTCCATGCATATTACAAATACCAATGGAGAGATTGAGTCTCCCTGCCTTAACCCTCTCTTTCCCTGGATACACCCATATAGTCCTCCATTTACTGCAATTGTATATTGGATAGTTGTTATACATGCCATGATCTATTTAATGAATCTCCCTGGGAAATTCAATGCACGTAGCATTTCTTCAACAAAATCTCATTCCACTGAATCATACGCCTTCTTTAGGTCAATTTTGATCAAGCAACTGGCTGTTGGGCTCTTCCTATTGTACAGTCTCACTAGGTCTTGGCAGATGAGGATATTTTAGATAATTGTTCTACCAGCTACAAATGCACTCTGATTTGGGGAGATGATTCCTGACAGTACCCCTTTAAGCCTATTACATAATATTTTGGAAATTATCTTATAAACCGTATTGCAATATACAATTGGTCTATAGTCACCTACTGATTCTGCATGATTGCTCTTTGGTATGAGTGTGATCACTGAATTGTTCAGCACATTGAGCATTTTCCTTGACTGAAAGAATTCTTGCACCCCTGCTATCACATCTACCTTCAAAATCCCCCAGTTTTCCTTGAAAAATTGGCTTCCATAGCCATCAGGCCCTGGTGATTTATCCCCTTCTATTTCCCAAAGTGCCTGCTTTATCTCATTTTCTGTAAAATCCTCTACCAGGTTACATCTCTGAGCATATGTAAGCACTGGTCCTTGTCTAACCAGCTCACTGTATACATGGTCTCTATCCAGTTTCCTTGTTCCCAAGGTGGATGTGTAGAAGTCAATGAAAGCTTTTGCTACTCCCTCTGTCCCTGTGACTGTCTCCCCATTTGATGCTCTTATTGTAAAAATTTTGTTCATGTTCCTTCTTGCTTTCATTAGGCCATGAAAATTTTTTGTATTTTGGTCCCCATGTGTCAGCCTATGGATTTTTTTGCCTCAGAAAAGAGTCCATGCTTTCTTACATTCGGTTGCTTCTTTTATCAGCCCGTGTTCTTCAGTCAAGAGCCTCATGTCTGCAGCTTTTGGTGCAGTTGTGATTGGCATTACAGAAGTGCCTGCATTGCTTCCTTTGCTTTAATCTCTGCTGCACTGAATTTGTCCTTGTTTATCTGCTGTAAAGTTCTTTTCAACCTGTTGAGCTTCCCTACCAAGTTATACATTCCCGTGATTTGTGCTTCCCAGTTCCTCTTCACCTTTTCTTTAAAACCTTGTGCCATGCTCTACATATTGAAATACCTAAATTATGTTTTTGCCCTTATGTTTCCATCCTCCCAGTTTATAATTGCTGGACAGTGATCATATATACCCTCACTCATGAAGTGCACCTCTGAGGCTGGTAATAGGGTTATCCAGTCACTATCACTCTATCTATCGTACTATAAACTCTGTTTTTCCCTTCTTGTTTATTGTTCTATGTATAGAATGAGCATGATGATCTCAGGTATTGAAGATCACAATTAGTTATGCAAAGATTGAACTCTCTTATTTCTGTCATGGTGACTCTACTTCCTACTCTCTCATTTGTATGGAGCAGATAGTTAAAGTCCCCCATAATTGCCTAGGGACCCTTAGTCTACTGCTTTATCTCCTCTATTTCCACCTACAAATTTCTTCTCAAAGCTTGATCATTGAAGCCATACACCATTGTTACCCATAGCTGTTGCCAGTACCTATATGGTGTACCTCACAATGTATTAGTTGTGCTTTCACCCTTACTATGTTCAGATGGAAAATATTTGGCTTCCACAACACCCATATCCTCCCTCCAGGATGTTGTGACAGGTTTGTAACAAATGCCCAGTCATAACATAGGTTAAGAGAGGCTCGCTGAGCTCTTCCTCTCTTAATCTTGGTTTCCAAGAGTCCAAATAATCCTGCTTGAGTGTTATGCAGAAAGAGATGCACCTTCTTCTGCTTTTTAGTCCTATTTAGACCCCTGGAATTCCAGAAGCCAATTTTATCCATTGGGTTTGGGGGATATACCCCCTCCCCCACCATGTTCCGACCTCCTCCATGTTTTCTCATGTCTGGGGTTGTCAGTATTGGCACTTGTGCTTTGTTCATCTCTTGCATGTTATGGTGCATTACTTAAGATGGTGAACTTGTTGCTTGTATCAGTGACCATTGATGTGGTAGCCCCTTGCTGCTGCTCTACACCTTTACTTATTACTTTGATTTGATATTGTTTACCCACACCCTGAGCATTATTGAAGTTCTTTACTGGTGCTGGCTGCTGTTTATTCACATTCCCCTCTTTTAATGTTTTTGTTACCTGCTTATCAGTCTCCCTATTATTTTCCTTTGTTTGTGCCTTTGCCTTATCTTTTATGTCTGTCTTTTTGTCATTCTTTGCTGCTTCCTCTCTTTTAAGTTCCCTACATTCTTTCATTTCATGTCCAAAGTTTTTACATTGTGGACAGAAGAATGGTTTCCTCTCATATATGATCCCTTATTCCACTATCTTCCCCACTTCATTTTCAAATAGAACTGATGCAGGGTATGGTTGATTCAATGTTACTTCAACCAGCACTCTAGCATATGCTAAGCGTTCCTTTTGTGTTGTGGCTCTGTCTGCCTTAAGTGGGTTCCCCACCAGGCTAGCTATTTTCTTCAATGCTGCTTGCCCCCAGTATTTGATATCTAAGCCCTTAAGTTTGATCCAAACTGGAATTTTGTCTACCTTTTTCTTTTGTACATCAATATCAGGTGTCCATGGCTTCACCACCACTGGTTTTTTTATCAAACATTTGGGCTCTTTCTTAAACAACTTTAATTCTACTTTCTGCACTATGGAATCTTACCAGAAATACTCACATATTTAATTGTGAAATCTTATCTATTCTCAATGCTCCCCATATTCTTTTAAAATACCCTTCAATTACTACTTGTGGGGAATTAGATCCCAGCAAATCAGCGAAGTGTTCCAGTATTCTATTTCTTCTTGGATGTCATCTAATGTTATTTTGACATTTTTTTAGGTGTTTCATCCGATGTTAAATCATAGCCTTTAATTTCAGGTGTTTTCCCACTATTTTACTCCATGTATTCAAATTAGGGCTTAGGGTTTACGACTTACGAGTTTGGATTTGAGTCGTTTGATCCTCCTCTGCCGTGATATTTTCCTCCCTTGTTGTTTTGATTCAGTTACATCCCTACTTTGACCCTCCTCCTTCGGCGTTTGAGGCGCTGAGGTAGTTGCCTGAGTTAGTGGAAGTGCCACGATTCCTTGTATTACATTCACATTTTTTTATTTTTTTTGAATCCCCGGATTGTGGTACTCCGATGATCCCCATTGGTCTCCCTTATTTACCCTTACTCGATTTCGATCCTCTCCCACCAGTCTGAGATTTCTTTGGCATGTTCAGCGTAAGCTGAGAAGGAACCTCATTCTAGAGAAAAAAAATGCAACTGGTTGTTTTGGAACTTTTTCAACCAAGAAAATGTAGATGAAATTAAAATTCAAAGGGGTCGGTTGTGAAGGGATATGTTTACATAAATTACACTCATTCTGATCTTTATATATATATATATATATATATATATATATATATATATATATATATATATATATATATATATATATATATATATATATATATATATATATATATATTAGATTAGTCCCAAATGATATTTGAAGTGATATCATTATAAAAAAAATTAAGTTTTCAAATTGCAATTTAGTATGATGATGACAAGTGCTTAGCTCAAATTAAAAAACATGGCTAGTGACGTTGATTTATCTGATCTTGAGACGTAATTGTAGTTATTACTTATTAATTTGCAATGTCTCCGAGACCTGAATATTACATAAAATAAGAATCACGGTTGGGGTTTGGTTTTCCGGAATTTGCAACTATAGAATCTGCTTATGTTATCATAAACCGCAAAAAGAGGCGGAAGAAATAGTACTCCCCTCGTTTCAAATTATTTCTCATTCTTTCTAAACTTAGCCGTCTCAAAATATTTATCTAGTTAGGATTTCAAAGTAAAATTTTTTATATTTCCTTATTTTACCCATAGTATTAAATTTCTTGAAGACCACAAAGATTTTACTTATTGGTTAATATTATAATTATTCAAATACCAATAAAGATTAAATAAGGGTAAAATAGTCAATGACCCCCTCATTAATGATTTTTTAAGGAGTGTGTAAAAGTGAAGAGAACAAATAATTTGAGACGGCGAGAGTAGTAAACTGCATAGCCTGTTTGGTCAAGCTTTTCGGAAGCCAAAAGCATTTCTTTTTCTTGCCAAAAGTGCTTTTGGAAATTTTTTTTTAGGTGTTTGGCCAAAATCCAAAAGTGGGAAGAAGTAGAAGCTATTTTTCTGCTATTGGAAGAAGCTATAAATTTCTTCTTCTTTGCAGAAGCAGAAACAATGTATTAACTTTTCAAGACTGCAATATCCTTACCAAATTTTATTATTTACCATACTATTTCTAACTATTTTAACCAATTTTTCTCCAAAATATTAATAAAACTTTGTTCCTCTTTCTTTTTTCTGGTTCAAATTTATTTCTATTGGTTAGAAAGCCTTAATATTTTTTTCTTTAATTTTTTTAAACTAAAATACAAAATAAGTTTTTAATAAAATTTTTTTTGAATCTTTATTAACATTTAGGTAACATTACTCAAAATATCAATATTAGTTCTGTCTTTTTCCGTAATTTGAGACTCAAAAGTACTTTCTGTAAAGATCGTCCGAACACAATTTGTTTAAAAAAACACTTCTCAAATGAGTTGGCCAAACACAAACTGCTTATTCTTCAAAAGTACTTTTAAAATAAGCAGTTTTTGACAGTTTGGCCAAACAGGCTCCGAGAGTCACAAAAAAGAACCTTGATTTTTCTTATAAGACATATTGAATTTTATGATAATCTTATTTGAAAGGAGTAAGGTGCGAGAGATAACACTCTTAAATTGTTTATGTTTTCAACACGCACCTCATGTGTACGTTCTCTTGATTCTTTCATGTAAACGTTTAAGTACATGAAAATTATTTTTGATGATGGTGGCTGCGAGACATGACCCAAATACAGTTATCTACTTTAATATCATATTAAAGTGTGTAATCATTCTCATCTAAAAGTTCAAGTTGTTAGAGAATACACACTTTAATTTATTTAATAATGTCTTCTAGGAAACATGCACCAATTAAGCAATCTACCACTTGTGGCATTATTTGTGCCTATTTATGTGCCAAAGTTAAACACCAAATAAGCATCATCGGCTTTTTGGTTCTAATTTATGTGGCAAAGTTTAAATAGACTCGTAGTTTAAAAAAGAGATGAAGACTTTTGTAATTGAGGATTATAAAGTATTCTAGAATACATAGCTATAAAATTTCAAAGTAAGAATAGAATAGGGAGTTTAAGTTCAATTTTTTAGTTTTGGAAAGATTTCATCATTTTTGGAACTGACCAAAAAGAAATATTGTAAATAATTTGGAACAGAAAAAGTAGTGGTTTGGAATTGAGGTGAAGTTTTTGTTGTTTTATTGTATTTTAAATGATTATATAGTCAAATCTCTCTAAAATATTTATCTTTTCTAACAATATTTTTCTATAACAACCAAGTTCTCTCGGAACCAGTTTTAAGTTATATTTTATCTTTATATAGTAGCATTGTACTTTAAACTGTCATCATTATGTCTTTACACTTTTATAAAAAAAAAGAATTACCTTTCTAGGACACTACTATGCAAATATTAATGGGTTTCGTCTTTCACTCTAATTGATGCTAATTTTAATTGATTTTACTATATTTTTCATTTTCATAGTCAGTCATTTTTTCTTATTTCATGCGCTAGCTACATTGAGATAAAAATTCAACAGTTAAGCTCGTAGACTACCATCAATTTAAGGCACAAGGCTATTAGATATTTTTTTGCTGAAAGTTTTAATAGAAGTTTTCATTAATTCAAGCGTTATATTACTATTAATATACTGAATATTATGAAATAACCAACAAATGTAGATCTTTTTTATTAACTTTTTTTGGTTGAAAACTTCACTTGTTTTTGTAGAAAGGAATGTGCCTTAGACTTTTAGTTTTTTGTAGGTATAATACGACTAGTTATGAGTTTATCATGTATTATTAACCAAATATGAATATCTATTGAAATTTAATTTAACTACTTTGTTTTCTTATAACATAAGATGCTTTATAAGAAATAATTTGTTTGCATAATATTTTTGTATAATAACTAAATAATAAGATCAAAACATAAATGCTACACTTAGCTATAAAAGCCAAGAAATTCGTTGAAAAATGACAGCATCGCAAGACGCCTCATTATAGCTTGTGTTTTACTTCTTTTGGGCCATAAAATTAGCTGGGTTTCAAAGATGATACACGACATTCCAGATCATCTTGACAAGATACAGTAAAAACTCTACCAATCTATGCACAGGAGTTAGATTCGTAATGATAGGAGTACAAAGTACTGCAAAGGCTGATTGTTGATAGCTTAATGGGTGTTGACCTTTCACTTTAATTTCATCTATGACAATTGGAATTCCTTTGATGTATCACTAAATGAATCATTACAAAGTTATACTTAGCATTGGCCTTTGGCCAGTCTAGCTAAGTTTAGCTTTTGATACAACTAATGCTACTCCTACTCCCTAGTTTTAATTGCTAGATACCACACCTTCACGTTGGAGAGGTTCAATCCTCACTATGATTTCTTGAACTGGTGCTGATAAAGAAGTACTGCTAGTAGCTACCTGAGGGTTTGTAATTGAATAATTTGTAGTGACAGAATTGGCTCCTTTGTCAATTTTTTGACAAGTTTCAACGAGGCAATGCCTACAAGTAGGACAAGAAGAGTGCGAATTGAGCCATTTATCGATACATTGGACGTGGAAGCAGTGGTTGCACTTCGGCAAAACCTTAATTTTCTCCTCAATTGCAAATTCAGATAAGCAAATTACACACTCAGAGTCGAGTCGTGGATGTTCCAATCCAGTAGTGTAAGTTATAACTGGGAATGTCTTGAGGACTTTTTGCTTGATCCCTTTATTTGCTAGCTTCCCAGATAGAGGGTTTCTATGATTTAAGGATGATTCGGACAATAATAAACTAGAGAACTTAAATGCACACTTTATGATGGAGTTCAAGAGAAGTGAACAAATCAAGCCAAATAAAATTACTGACAAGACCATCACAACATTTGCATCAATCGTGAAATTGTTCCCTAATGGTACATCTGTTGATGGAGCCAAAGTGGACTCTGAAAGCAGTCTTCTGGAGTAATGGAAGATTTCCATGAATTCTTGACAGCGTGGTTTTCTTTGAATTATTTCGTTGTTTCTTGTTGTTGAATGATCAATTGAATTCTCCCTTGGAGACAGTTGCATGCTTAGGACAAATTTATAGGGGGAAAAGGTGTAAATTGTGCGGATCAACTTTTTGATTAAACAATAAATTAGAGTTTCAAGCCATTTTAATTGACTAACTTTGTTTTTTATCAGCACTATAATTTAAACGGGTAGCGCAGTATGATTTACGATTAATTTTTAATGAATGAATGAATGAATTAATTAATTATATAGTACTTATATGTGTTAAGCATATCACTATTGCTCTTGTTAATCAAGAAAAAACCAGTTTGTTGTTCATGCATGTACTATGATAGTTAACTCATTACCTCGGATAAAATTCGAACAGTGGGTGCATCTGTAATCAAACCCCTACCCATCACGTCAACTTCCTCACGTTTTCACCACTTCTTTCATATCATCAGCACCTTACATTTGCCAACACCATCAAGAAACATTCAAAATAGAAGCAATTTCCAATTGGAAAAGAAATACACCATACCATTTTGCTGCCCAAAATGCCACATCCGACGTGGCCCACATATATAATGACAAAAATATACTCGAATAACGTGCTTCAAGATAGCTTTTTTTGTAGTCTAGTATTTGTTGATTCATCAACCAAAGGCAAAATCAAGAAGTGGAGGCCAAAATGGCTTTGGTTGATGGTGCAACCAAATGTTACGCTAACAACTTCTCCTAGCCCCACTTTTCACTCCCTTTCTTTCTCTAGCCATTAGTTAATTTATAATTAATTCACCCATTTTATAAATTAATAAACATTGTATTTTTATCCTTTAATTCAAGAATTTAGTTAATGCTGATCTCATATTTGTTAACGTTATTTTAGAAATTTAAAAAATATAATATATATATATATATATATATATATATATATATATCATGTATCTAATAAATATTAATATAACAAGATATATGAGTGAATTAAAAAATAAATTTTGTTTATCTTTAATAAAAGTGGGAAAAAATATCTTGGTTGACCCATCAAACAACAACAATAGTCTTTTTTGTAGTGCAGTATTGGTTGATCCATCAACCAAAGGCAAACTCGGAAAGTAGGGGCTAAAATGGCTTTGGTTGATGGTACAATCAAATGTTACTCTGAGTATGAACACAAAGAGTGGAAAGACGCTAACAACTTCTCCTACTCCTACTTTTGATGATCTTATACAAAGCATGTCTAAATAATGATTTGGTTAATTATATCACATATGTATATATTCTTGATAATATATTGCCTTATATATAATAGTTCCATAATAAATTTATTTCTTTTTTTTAATTCATGCATAATTCTATATTGCTGGTATTGGTTAATAATTTCTACTATATTAATCAAATATGATTTTTTTAATAATATTTCAAGATCATATTCAAATTTAATACAACCTTAGAAAAGATGTCTGACTTTTTAAATTTACTTTTCCTAGCCCCACTTTTCACTCCCTTTCTTTCTCTAGCCATTAGGTAATTTATAATTAATTCACTCATTTTATAAATTAATAAACATTATATTTTTATCCTTTAATTTAAGAATTTAGTTAAGGGTTGATGTTGGGCGTATATCTTATGTCTCGGCATTGATTTCTTATATCTTTTGTGTTATTTTCAGCGTATTATGTGCCCAACAATGTGAGATTTAAAGTAAAACACTAACTTGAATTGTTTGGGTGTTTTAGGAGCAAATTGAAGGAATTTGGAGCGTGATTTGGACAAGAACAAGGAAGAAGCAATGGGTACAGCGTTGGATGCTTGGCATGCTAGGCTGTATGGACTGGGAAGAGTGCAAATATTGAAGAAATTGAGAAAAGGAGCGCATACAGCCACGGATGCTTGGCATGCTCCGGTGTATGCGCCGTAAAATAGTCCCAGAGCTACCAGGACTAGCTTAAAACGTGTATTATTAGAATATTTCGAAATATAAAACCCTTGTAACGTTATTTCTTATATTATTACGTATTTTTGGAGGCAAGAACCATATTAGAGGCTAGAGAACCAAGATTCATCAATTGAGTTGTAATTCTTCTTCCCTCTTTATTGTTTCATGAATTCTAGATTATTTTGTGAGAAAGCTAACTTGTCTATGAGTAGCTAAACTCTATTATTCTAGGGTTATGGGTTAACCATGAAAGTTGTACTCTGAAGTTGGTTGAATTATATTAAATTTATCAGATTGAGTTGTTTATTTAATTCTGCTCTGAATTACTTAATTTCCTGGCCAGTTGTTAAGTATTATCCATGAACCTAAGGTTGAACTCGAAAGTGGGAACCGTAGGTTGCAATAGAATTAAATAAAGCGTGTTCTTGAACCCGGGCATCGGGGAATGGTTTCGCGGTTAGGATAGAAATATACCTAACAGTCACGCTTAGGAAAAACACATGCATTCTTGTTAATTCTAATTCCATAGACATATAGGCGTTAGGTTGGCTTGAATAGGCGAGCAGGGTATCGAAAGAGCTCTGTGAGTATAATCAACCCTGTGATTAGCAACTCAGATAAGTAAAATTAATTCAATTAGTGGATGAGTGCAACTGGATTGGTGATCGTCCCATAATCCTGGAATATTCCCTCTCACTGATATCTAGAACTCTTGAATTGTCTTGCATTCTATCTACTTCTATTACTTTTAGTTAATTAGTTAATTAAACACAACTTGAAATCTGGTTAAACTCTCTTGAACAATACTTGAATTGAAGTTTGTCTAGTTAATAGTTAATCAATAGTCCTCGTGGGAACGATACTTTCTTATCACTTTATTACTTGATCGACCGCGTATACTTGCGTGTGCGTTTGGAGCGACAAGTTTTTGGCGCCGTTGCCGGGGACTAAGATTTAATTAATTTCTAGATTAGCTTTTATTTATTATTTGTTCAAGATTAATTTTTGGTTTTAGTTGTCTTTGGGTGTTTCAGGTTGTAGCTTGAATGCGAAGGAGCAAGAGTGGTGATTAACTCTACACTTTTGACCCAGAACCTGAAAGACTTTTTCACAGGCTAAGGAAGGAAGCCAGACTCAAAGCAAAGCTAGAGAAAGCTCCTATTTCTGAACCTGCAGAGATGGCTGGAAATCAAAATCGCGCAATACTGGATGTGGCCAGACCTACTCTTGATAACATGGCCAAGGCCATTGTGAGGCCCACCATTACTGGTAAATTTGAGCTGAAGGAGAGTATGATCCGACTATTCCAGTCTAATGGTCAGTTCGCGGGACTGTCAAATGAAGATCCTCAGCAGCACATGCAGAACTTTCTGGAGATCAGCGACACTTACAAATATGTTGATGTGTTTGATGAATACATACGGCTGACGATGTTCCCATTCACCTTGCTGGGTGAAGCAAAGAAGTGGCTCTTGGTTCAACCACCAAACTCCATTAACTCTTGGGACGAATTGGCAAAGAAGTTTCTGATCAAATTCTTTCCATCAGGCAAAACTGCAAAGATCAGAGGTGAGATAGTGTCATTTAGTCAAAATTCATCAGAGGAGATAGGTGAAGCATGGGAGAGATTCAAGGCATTATTGAGAAGCTGCCCACACCATGGTCAATCAAAGGAGGTGTTGGGACATATTTTTGTTGAGGGACTGCAGTCGCATAGTAAAATCTTGCTGGATGCTTATTGTGGCGAACCAAGTCTAGAGAAGCAGTATGATGAGCTTGAGATCATTCTTAACAAAATTTCAGAAGGTAGTCAGCATTATCATGGTGACTCAGGCAGAGGTAAAAATCTCAAGCTAGGTGGAAAGGTGGAAGTGGATGTACTGACAGCTATGAAAGCTGAAATGGCAGCAATGCAACACTCTGTTAAGCAGCAACTTGATGCAGTACTTGTCCAGGTAAGCAAGCCACATCCACAACCTCAGCAACCGGTCCCACCCCAGGTTCAACAAGTGCAAGCAACTCCATACTGTGAGGTGTGTGGTGGTTCTGATCATCTGAGTAATATTTGCACGGAAAACCCAGAGTCTGCGTTTTACGTGGGTCAGCAGGGCAGGGGTTTTAACCAAAATGCTCAGTTTGGCAACACTTGCCCGCCTAATTTTCGCAACCACCCTAACTTCTCATGGGGCGGTAATCAAGGCGGACAAGGCACCAGACAACCCCAAGGTAATATTCAGCAGGTGCAGAATCCACCGCAGCAGCAACAGTCTGAAACGTCAAAAATAGAGGCAATGATTCAAAAATTAGCTGTTGATCTCAACTAGAAAATTTCAACTCTCCAGCAAAACCAAGACAGTGCCATTCGCTCTCTAGAAAAACAAATGGTACAGCTTGCTAGTAACCAAAATACAAGGCCACTTGGTGCTTTGCCTAGCACTACTGATCCTAATCCCAAGGAACAAGTGCAAGCAGTGTCATTACGAAATAGGAGAGAACTGGAAGAATTGCCAAAGAAGCCAAAGCAGTCTCACCCTGACAAAGGAAAAGAGCCAGAGCCAGTAGTCGAAGTCGAGAAGGAGGCAGAAAAGCAAGAGGCAGTGATTGCTGCTAAACCACCACCTCCCTTTCCTCGAAGGTTACAAAAGAATCTGCAAGATCCTGCGGTCACAAAGATCTTGGGCATACTCAGTCAGACTAGCATCAATATCCCATTGGTAGATGTGCTCCGAGGAATTCCAAAGTATGCTAAGTATATCAAAGATATAGTGTCATCAAAGAGGAAGCTCAATGAATTTGAAACTGTAGCACTTACTGAAGAGTGCACATCCAGAGTTCAGAACAAACTCCCTCAGAAGTTGAAGGATCCAGGTAGTTTCACCATTCCTATCCGTGTTGGCAACGTAGCAGTTGGTAAAGCCCTATGTGATCTAGGGGCTAGCATAAATCTTATGCCATTATCTGTGTGCAACCAACTGGGTCTCGGCACTCCAAAGCCAACAACAGTCTCACTTCAGTTAGCTGATCGGTTTACTACTTATCCTGAGGGGGTGATTGAAGATGTACTGGTTCAGATTGGTCAATTTATTTTGCCCGCTGATTTTGTTATCCTGGACTATGAGGCAGACAAGGAAGTCCCTATCATCTTGGGACGGCCTTCCTTAGCCACTGGTGATGCTGTGATCCGTGTCCGAGAGGGAAAGATGACAATGAAGGTGGATGATCAGGAAGCAGTTTTTAATGTGTACAAGGCTCTAAAAATGCCTAACCATCATGAAGAGTTGTCTATGATCACAGTGAATGACCCGGAGGAGAAGTCGACTGACCCAGCTGATTATGTCAATGATGACTTGCAGCGAGCACTGATGTTGGGAGAAGAAACCAGTGAAGATGCTGACATAGGGGAGATATTGCAGCTCTTAGACTGTTCTTGTGCATTTATTACTGGGTTTCCCAAGTTTGAGCCTTTAGATAGACCGCTCGGGCCACCACCCAAGCCGTCTATTGAAGAGGCACCCAAGCTTGAGCTCAAACCTTTACCGGCGCATCTTCGGTATGCTTATTTGGGACAATCTGACACTTTACTTGTGATTATTTCTTCTCTGTTGTCTGACTTGCAGGTAGAAAAGTTGTTGAGAGTGCTACGAGAGCATAAGAGTGCTATTGGCTGGACCATTGCTGACATCAAGGGAATAAGCCCGGATTTCTGCATGCACAAGATCTTTATGGAGGACGGTTACAAGCCAAGTGTGGAGCATCAGCGTCGCCTTAATCCAATCATGAAGGACGTGGTAAAGAAATAGGTGATTAAATGGTTAGATGCAGGTATAATTTTTCCTATCTCTGACAGCAAGTGGGTAAGTCCAGTGCAATGTGTCCCTAAAAAGGGAGGGATGAGAGTAGTGCAGAATGAGAATAATGAACTTATCCCCACAAGAACTGTTACGGGGTGGAGGGTGTGCATTGATTATCGAAAATTGAATAAAGCCACCCGAAAGGATCACTTTCCCCTCCCCTTTATTGATCAGATGTTAGATAGGCTAGCTGGCCAAGAGTATTACTGTTTCCTTGATGGTTACTCTGGCTACAACCAAATATGGATTGCTCCCGAGGACCAGGAGAAAACTACTTTTACATGTCCTTACGGTATCTATGCCTATAGGAGGATGCCGTTCGGGCTATGTAATGCACCTGCGACTTTTCAAAGGTGTATGATGGCTATTTTTACTGATATGGTGGAAATAGTTTGTCGAAGTGTTCATGGATGACTTTTCTGTCTTCGGATCTTCTTTTGATGCTTGTCTAACTAACCTTGGTCTAGTGCTTGCTAGGTGTGAAGAAACTAACCTTGTTTTAAATTGGGAAAAGTGCCATTTCATGGTTCGTGAAGGTATAGTTTTGGGACACAAGGTGTCCAGTGCTGGAATTGAGGTTGACAAGGCGAAGGTGGAGGCGGTTGAAAAATTACCCCCACCCACGTCTGTGAAGGGAGTCCGAAGTTTTCTCGGACATGCTGGCTTCTATAGGAGGTTTATTAAAGATTTTTCTAAGATTTCTACTCCTTTGTGCAGGTTACTTGAGAAAGAAGCAGCATTTGTGTTCGATGAGGCCTGTCTGAGGGCCTTCAATGAGCTTAAAGAGAAATTGGTCTCTGCGCCAATAATAGTGGCTCCTGATTGGACTGCACCATTTGAATTAATGTGTGATGCTAGCGATGTCGCTATTGGTGCAGTCCTGGGGCAAAGGAGGAACAAGGTGTTCCATTCCATTTACTACGCCAGCAAAACTCTTAATCCTGCCCAATTAAATTACACAGTTACTGAAAAAGAGTTGCTGGCAGTAGTGTATGCCTTTGATAAGTTCCGGGCATACTTGGTTGGAACCAAAGTTATTGTCTACACAGACCACGCAGCAATCAGGTACTTAATTGATAAAAAGGATGCTAAACCTCGACTAATTCGTTGGGTGTTGTTGTTGCAGGAATTTGACTTGGAAGTCCGAGACCGTAAGGGAACGGAAAATCAAGTAGCTGACCACCTATCTAGGTTGGAGAACCACAAGCATGTGGACGAGGGAGGGTTGATCAGAGAAACCTTCCCGGATGAGCAACTTTTTGCCATCACCAATCACTCGGACCCATGGTATGCTGATTATGTCAACTATTTGGTAAGTGAGGCAGTGCCACCACATCTGACTGCAGAAGGTAAGCGTCGGTTCTTTCATGACGTGAGATTTTATGTTTGGGATGAGTCGTTTTTGTTTAGAGTGTGTGCAGATCAGTTGGTGAGAAGATGCATTCCTGAGGAAGAGACGGAGGCTGTTCTGCAAGAGTGCCATGCATCTCCTTATGGAGGTCATCATGGTGGTGATAGAACAGCCGCCAAAGTACTTCAGTCTGGTTTCTATTGGCCAACACTGTTCAAAGATGCTCACACTTTTGTAAAGAAGTGTGATCGGTGTCAAAGAACTGGCACAATCACCAGGAAGCAAGAGATGCCTCTACAAGGCATTCTAGAGGTGGAGATTTTTGATGTGTGGGGGATCGACTTCATGGGTCCTTTCCCCTCGTCGAATGGTCACAAGTATATTTTACTGGCAGTGGATTACGTGTCTAAGTGGGTAGAGGCTGTTGCTCTTCCTACTAATGATGCCAAGGTGGTGGTGAGTTTCGTTAAGAAGAACATTTTCACCAGGTTTGGAACTCCGCGGGCTTTGATTAGCGATGAAGGTACACACTTCTGTAATAAGTTGTTGAATAACCTTCTAGCTAAATACGGGATCAAGCATAAGGTCGCCACCGCTTATCATCCGCAAACTAGTGGACAGGCTGAGGTATCCAATAGAGAGGTGAAGCAAATTCTTGAGAAAACTGTCAGTGCGAATAGGAAGGATTGGGCAACCAAGCTCGATGATGCACTCTGGGCATATAGGACAGCTTATAAGACTCCGATTGGGACTTCACCGTACAAGCTGGTATATGAAAAAGCGTGCCACTTGCCAGTCGAGCTTGAGCACAAGGCCTATTGGGCGATAAAGAAGCTAAATTTTGATATGAGCTTGGCGGGTGAGAAGAGATTGTTGCAACTCAATGAACTCGATGAGTTTAGGTTGCACGCGTATGAAAACGCCAAGTTATATAAGGAGAAGACTAAGCGGTGGCACGATAAGCGGATTCAGCATCGGCACTTTGAGCCGGGCCAACAAGTTCTTTTATTTAACTCCAGGTTGAAGCTCTTTCCTGGTAAGCTCAAGTCGAGGTGGTCTGGTCCGTTTGAAATTGTTAAGGTAATGCCCCATGGAGCGATTGCATTGCGAGCCCCGGGCTCGGATAAGTCGTTTCTAGTGAATGGGCAAAGAGTGAAGCGATATTGGGGAGGTGATATCGATAGGCTTAAATCCTCCATTTCTTTAGTCGACCCTTGAAAGAGGGTTGTACTCGTCGTGCCGCGACGTTAAATCAAGCGCTTCATGGGAGGCAACCCATGTTTTATCGTTTTTAGAGTAGTTAATCCGTATTTTCATTTAAAATAAAATAAAACAAAATAAAAAAATAAAAAAAATTGAAAAGAACAAAAAAAAGAATGGATTCTTGATGTGTTTAACATGTTTGTGTAGTGTTTTTACAGGATGCCGAGGCTCGAAATTGGTTGGATCAACGAAATAGCCGGTCCCGGGCAACAAAATAGACAAAAATACTGCTTTGAGGCCAGCACAGCCTTGCATGCGTCGCATGCTTGGCTGTGCCCAGTTGCTCGTTTGTGAAAAAAAAATAGGAACCAAGGCAGTGTTGTGGGCTGGAAACCGCAGCCACTGTTTTCAAGTTTAGCTCCCACACAGCGAGGCATGCGTCGCACGCTGCACTGTGTTGGCTGCGATTTTGTTTTGAAAATTTTGTTTAGGGACAGTATTGCGTGGTGAAAACGTGCTCCACTGTATGCTGGTAAGTTTCTTAACACTCCTTTTAACTCCTCAACACAAACAACACAACGCACAAAACAAAAGCAAAAGCAGAACAGAGAAAAAAAAAAAAGAAGCAGCGAACAAAAACAAAAACAAAGAACAGACACGGCTGAATTGTTGTGCTTTCCAGGTTTGATTTCTTCTCATCTCACCTTCTCTCTTGTGCTCCCCCTTCATCCCTAAAGCTACCAGCACTGTGGTCGTGCTAGAATTATTCCCATCTCCCTCTTCCCTTAGGTTTAGCTTTTACTTAAAGTTGTGATGAAACCATGCTAAAACTTGGTTCTTTTTGATTGGTAATTGTTGTGGGGGGGTGCGGTGATGCACCATAATGTGGATATATGTAAGCTCCCGGAGTTGGGAGGTTCAAACATCAACAAATAGCTCATACACAAGCTGTCCACAGTTGCGCACACAAGGTGTTCGCTGAAATTCCCCAATGAACAATTTGAGGTATTTGGTGAAGTCTGAGTAGCCAAATCAATTAGGGAGCATAAGTTGAACATATATTAGTTAGAATTAGGACATGGGGCTGATTTTAAAGTGTTCTCTCATGACCAACACTCAATGCACTTTATTCCTACACTAGAAGTGTATTTTGCACTTTACTTGAGCGAGCCATTGCCTCGATGTGCAATTCACGGGCTGCTTTTATTGCTTTGCTTAAAATAATATTTCTTCATATTTTTGAGATGAAGTAGAGCATAAGTGTGGGGTGTGGAGACCCCGTTTGCACACTTTGTTGAATTTTAACCATGAGAATTGTTTCGAATAAAGAAGTGCGTGTCGAGGGAAGTCTGAGTACCTCGCGAATGTTACAATGAGCGTACTATGAGCATAACTTGATTAATTGTAGCTTACACTTGAGTTTTAAGTGTGGGGTGCGTGCGCACCAATGAGAAGTAGACGACTAGCTTGAATTGGCTTAGTTTCTAGCTACTTTAAAGAGCTCGGGAATAACTCCTTGGCTAATTTCACATTGTTTGGATGCAGGTATTCTATTGTAAAATGGCGATTGCAAAGCAAACATCCAAGAGTGGTGGAAGCAGGGACGGTGGCCAGCCACCACGGAATCAACCTGAGGGCAAGGATAAAAGGGAGCAACGCTCAAAGAAGAAACAAGATACACTTGCTCCGGATATGACCATTCCCGCCTCTCAGGTAACCACGGGCAAGAGGAAATCAACCATTGCTAAGGAAAAGCCCGTGGTGATCCGTGAAGGTGGTGCTTCTAGACCTCCGGCTAAGAAAAGGAGAGCAGTTCAGGGCAAGGGAAAGAAACCAATAGAACAGGATGAGGAGGATGATCAGGATGATGATGCTGAGGAGGAGTACACTTCTATTCCAGAGCCTGAGGACATTCCCTCTACTAGTGGCCCGATTGACAAGGCATTGTGGGAGGACACCTTTGAGAGCGAGAGTGCATATTTGGCATATCAGTGGATCCTTAAGAAGCAGATTACATAGGAAAGACCACTGAACTATCATGCATGTGAGAAGGCGTGCCCGGCTATTCTGGAGGTTGTTAAAGATAGGAAGTGGGACAGATTTATGCAGGGTCCCACGGGCAAGGGCAATGTTACTGCTGTTCAGGAGCTATATGCGAACTGGGAGAACCCGAGGAGCAGCATAGTGCGGGTTCGAGAAGTTGATATTGATATTTCTGCCCGAGCCATTAATGCACTTTACAGGGTGCCTGAAGTGGCAATGGACGATTATAAGAAGATGCTAGCAGAGCTGGATTTTGCGGATGTCATTGAGGTACTGTGTGACCCACCAGCTGTTCTGGATGATCGTGAATCTTCGAAGCCTGCGTGGTTGCACAACACGCAGAGAAAATATGCCACTTTACCCAAGCGGTTTATGTCGAGGGAGAGTCGATCTTGGCTCAATTGGGTGTCTAACAGGATCATGCAGGCTGACCATCAGACGAATGTACTTCGGGAGCGGGTGCTTCTTATTTATGCTCTGATGAATGGAATAGTACTGAACTTGGGTGAGCTTATGTACGAGCAGATGATGCGGACTCGTAAGGAGAAGACATTGAAGCTGTATTTTGTGCACACTCTGACAGCTTTGATGAGGAAGCACAGGGTGCCCTTCTATACGGAGGATGATCTTTTAGAGGTGCCCATTGCTCATGACATCACTTCAGTGCTGGACCCGGTCGCGGCCAAAGCAGATAAGCGCACTACATCAGAGCGACTTGTGGGCTTTGAAGCCGCGCTAGCTAAGCTGAGAGAGGCGCAGCAGGCAGAGCTGACCCAGTTGAGACAAGAGCAGCAGGCAGAGCTGACCCAGTTGGGACAGGAGCAGGCAGCTCGAGATACCCTGATGCAGAGCACACTGGCAGAGATTCTTGCCGCTATTCAGAGTCCCAGAGTGACACGTTCCATTGGCGTCCAGACTGATGCAGGATCCAGTGAGGAGGTTGTGGATTTGAGTGCTACTGATGGCACTACTGCAGAGCCAGCTCCGGCTACTGCCACTACTATGGAGGGGTCGCTGATTGATGCGATGGATGCAGCTGGCACTACCTTATGGGATCCCTCCACTGCTCAGACCGCTGGTTCAGACCGGTCTGCAGCACCTCCAGACTCTGCGGTTTGAGGGAGCTTTCTTGATACCCACTCTTGTTATTATTTTTGTATTTGTGCAGTGGGGACCATGCACTATTTTAAGTGTGAGGTGGGGTATCATGATTTGTACTTGTATATTTTTACTGCATTTAATTTTTTTTTAAATTAGTGGCATAATCCTTGGGTTTTCTTCAAGCCACGGTTCTTTCCCGAGGATGCCTTTTGTTTTGAACCGGGTGTTTTTAGATTAAAAAAAAAAAATAGATATTTAAAATACAAAAAAATTAGGAAATATGAGTAGCTAAGTGGTAAGGACCTGTGCCTTCTCTGTGAATTGTTTGATACTGACATATTTAGTCCTTTACATGCGAGTTTTACTTCCCTAAAGATTTTTTTGTGTGAGTTATATATTGGATTGATAGTCAGTCTTGTTAGTGACACCTCGGCTCAGGTTTCTGACTCTGAGTGCTGACTGAATAGCATGACTTGTCTCACTTGTTTTTGTTAGGTGTTGGAATTGTTTCACCTTGAGTAGTTCATGTGACATGAGTGGTGAGGTGCTTTTCTTTATTCTCGTGCTTGCATTATTGGTCTAGAACTTGCCCCGCGTGTGTTCAAAGCGAAATCCTAGGTTTGCTCTAGTCGGGAGATGATACATGCCTTCTTTGATAAACCCTTTCTTTTGCAGCCTTGATTAGCCTACCCGTTCATATATATCCCTTGTAATCCTTTTTGAGCCTATTAGTTTTTGTTGACACCCACATTACAAGCCTATTCCCTTTGTTCTTAATTACCTTCTTTTTGAACCCGTACTCCTTAAAGCACTTTAATTGAAAATATCGTTGTTAGTGGAGTTGTGGTTGGTGGAAATTGATGGCTTTTGAGTGGAGTCAATAAGAATATATTTGTGATGGTATTTTTGAGGAAAAGTACATTGGCAAGGTTGAGGAAAAAAATTGACAAGTGTTGAAAAAAAAAAAGGGAAAAAGGAAAAAAAATCAAAAGTGAGAAAAAAAAAAAAAAGAAAGCAAAAGGAAAAAAATTCTCAATCCTTGCTAGTGTTGTGCACATTGAAAAAAAAATACTTAAAGGGAGGGAAGTGTTTGAGTTGATGTTCGGATGGTAGCTCGGTTGTTTTTGTGAAGAGTTGAGCTATATAAGTGGAAGTGATGTATTGAAGTGCTTAGGGAGGTAGTCATTTAACCATTACCCGTCCTTTAGCCTACATTATTCGCAAGATACATCAGTGCACCAATTGCACTAAGATATGGTACTTCAGCGCCAAGAAACTCTTCATCATTTTCACAAGGTCGAAATAGATCTTTATTTACATCAATCGACCTCACAACCATCGGGGTGCTCAACGGATGTGATTTATCCATGTAAAACCTCTTAAGAATCTTTTCAGTATATGTTGATTGATGGAGAAATATTCCTTTTGTCAAATGTTCAATTTGTAGACCAAGACAAAAATTAGTCTTTCCAAGGTCTTTCATTTCAAACTCTTTCTTCAAATACTCCATAGTATTTGTGAGTGCTTCATGAGTTCCAATAATATTCAAGTCATCAATATACACAACTATTATGACAATTTCAGATCCGGGCCTTTTTATAAAAACACAAGGACAGGGTCATTTTTATATCCTTCTTTCAATAGGTATTCGCTAAGACGATTATACCACATATGGTCCGATTGTTTTAATCCATATAAGGATTTCTGAAGCTTCATTGAACAAGCTTCTCGGGAACCTTTAAATGTTTTGGACATTTGAAATATTTCAGGGATTTTCATAAAAATTTCATTGTCTAATGAGCCATATAAATAGGTTGAGACAACATCCATTAGACGTATCTCAAGTTTTTCTTGTACTGCCAGACATACAAGGTATCTGAAGGTGATTGCATCCACTACAGGAGAATATGTCTCCCTATAATCAATGCCAGGTCGTTGCGAAAATCCTTGTGCTACAAGTCGTGCTTTATATCTAACGACTTCATTCTTCTCATTTCATTTTCGCACAAATACCCATTTGTACCCTACTTGCTTTACACCTTCAGGTGTTCAGACAATTGGTCCGAAAACTTCATGTCTATCAAGTGAAGTCAATTCTGCTTGAATTGCATCTTTCCATTTTGGCCAATCATTTCTCTCTCTTCATTTATCGATAGATTTTGGTTCAAGATCCTCGTTTTGCTGTATCTCAATAGCAGCATTATATGAAAAAATGTTGTCGACAACAATATTATTCCGGTTCCATAGTTTTCCACATAACTTATTGAGATCTCTTCAATTTCATTATTTTCAGGTACCCAAGCCTCTCCTAAAGAGGTCTTATTAGTTGTTATGTCTTTATGCTCGTTTTGAGCAATTACCTCCGTAGTATGATCGTTTTGATCATTTGCTCCTTTTCTTTTTCGAGAATTTTTATTTTTGGAACCGGGTGGTCTACCACGCTTTAGGAGTGCCTTAGACTCACTTGCACAAATAGGTTTCCCTATCGGGATATCAACTCGAATTGGAAATTTGCAGCTGGAATATGGGATTCAGTTACCCTTGGTAGGTCCGTGAATGCATCTGGCAGTTGATTTGCAATATTTTAAAAATACACTATCTTTTGAACTTCAAGTTCACATTGATTTGTACGAGGATCTAAATGAGATAGTTTTAATGCATTCCAACCTATTTCTTTTTCCAGCTGCTTATTCTCTCCCCCTAATGTTGGGAAAACTGAGTCATCAAAATGACAGTCAAAAAATCTTACTGTGAATAAATTTCCCGTCATGGGCTCAAGATATTTAATAATAGACGGAGATTCATACCCAACATATATCCCCAACCTTCTTTGGGATCCCATCTTTGTGCAGTGTGGTGGAGCAATTGACACATATATCGCACATCCGAAAATTCTAAGATGGGAAATATTTGGCTCCTAACCAAAAGCCAATTGTTATGGAGAGAATTTATGATAACTTGTTGGTCTGATCCGAACAAGGGTTGCTGCAGCCTGCATGCAAAATAGCATGTCCCCATACTAAAATGGGTAATTTTGTTCTCATAAACATTGGTCTAGCCACTAATTGGAGGCTTTTGATAAATGATTCTGCTAGACCATTTTGAGTATGAACATGAGCAACAAGATATTCAACTGTAATCCCAATTGACATACAATAATCAAATGCTTGAGAAGTAAACTCAACAGCATTATCAAGACGAATTGTCTTAATCGCATAATCTGGAAATTGTGCTCTTAATCTTATTATTTGAGCAAGCAACCTCGCAAATGTCATATTGCGAGTTGATAATAAGCACACATACGACCATTTTGTAGATGCATCTACTAAAATTATAAAATATCTAAATGGTCCACATGGAGGGTGTATGTGCCCACATATATCGCCCTGTATACGTTCCAGAAATGCGGGGATCCTTGTCCCAACTTTAGCTGCTCTAGTAATTAATTTTCCTTGAGAATAGGCAGCACAAGAGATTCTTTAAATTGAAGAATCTTTTGGTTCTTCAATGTATGCCCATGTGAATTCTCAATTATATTGCGCATCATATTATAACCGGGATGGCCCAACCGATCATGCCAAATAATAACATCATTTGATTTAGTAAACGTTTTGTTTACCATGGCATGTGTTCAACTCTGCCAATGCTTGTGTAGTACAAGCCAGAGGGAAGTGCGGGGAGCTTTTCAAGCACATATTTCTCACACGATATCATTATAATAATATAAAGATATTCAATCTTTCCATCAGTTTTAGTCTCAATATAATAGCAGTTTTGGCGTATATCTTTGAAACTTAACAGGTTTCTTTGAGACTTACTACAATATAAGACTTCATCAATAGCCAAACATGTTCCTCCAGGTAATAGTAACTTGGCTTTTCCCGAGCCTTCAATCAATCTTGTACTACCACTTATTGTATTAACATTGGCTCTTTTCATAATCAAATAAGAGAAATATCTCTTATCTTTTAGAATTGTGTGTGTTGTAGCACTATCCAGAAGATAAAAGATTTTTGTTATTGAACTTGAATCTAATTGAAGGCTGGGGAATTTCCATTTCTTCATAAAAAGACAAATTACATAGTAAGAAATATTGAATAAAATAAAGTACAAGAAAAGTACTTTTAAACATTGAAACATAATTAAAGATGATATTTTTTTTTCAAACTTTAAAACATAAAAAGTAAAGACATTATTCTTTATTAATTTTATTTCTCAGTTACAACATCAGTTCTTCAGTTACGATTCTCAAAGAAGTCTCCAGCTTCTAAATGGGTAATATTTGGGAGGCCTTCAAAAACATCATCATCTTTCACGGCAAGGTATGCCTCAGTCTCATCATGCTTGTCAGCAAGATGTGCCAGATGTGTCCCATTATCATTATTTTGAAAGGTCAAATGTGCGTCCATATTATTTTCATTTTTTTTGAGCGAAGCTTGATAGAGCTTGACAAAATGTTCAGGCGTACGATAAATTTTTGCCCAATGACCTTTCATACCACATCGATGGCATATATTATTATTCTTGCCTTTTTAAGGATTAGCTTGAGAATCCTTATTGTTCTCATATTTATTTCTACCGTGAAGACGATTATAATTTTGTCCCTTGCCGTGCCCACGATCATGGCCTTTACCACGATAATTATTTTGCCTTCTTTCAGGCACATTATTTATTGCTACCACATTCGTCTCAGGGAATGGAGCATGTGCTCCCACATTCACCTTAAGGAATGGAACAGATCCAGTAGGGTGGGCTTCATGATTTTTGATCAACAGGGAATTATGTTGCTCAGCCACCAGAAGGCATGAGATCAATTCAAAATATTTTGTAAATCTCTTTTCACGGTATTGCTGCTGTAACACCATGTTCGATGCATGGAAAGTGGAGATTATCTTTTCCAATAACATAACATCATCAATATTTTCTCCACATAATTTCAATTGAGAACTTATTCTGAAAACAGCAGAATTATATTCACTTATGATTTTAAAGTCTTGTAACCGTAAATAAATCCATTCATCACGAGCCTTTGGTAGTACCATGGTTTTCAAGTGATCATACCGTTCTTTTAAATTGATCCACAGTTCTAGTGGATCTTTCACGGTTAAGTATTCAATTTTTAACCCTTCATCAAGATGATGGCGAAGGAAAATCATGGCTTTCGCCTTATCCTGGCTTGATGGTTCATTTCCTTCTTTAATAGTATCACCAAGATCTTTGGCATCCAGATGTATTTCGGCATCAAATACCCATGACAAATAGTTCTTGCCGGATATGTCAATTGCCACAAATTCAAGCTTTGATAAATTTGACATAGTAAATACTATCAAAGACAATAAATTAATTAGAAATTTATATAAATGATAATCAATAAATTATAAAAGTGACATGAAGGAAAACTAATCTTTTTCTTTCCTTTTATTTCTAATTAATGCCATCCATCATTATAGATAATTATAGTTTTTCATATCATATCTAAAAGTTAGATTAATGAGATTTAATAATTTTAATAACAGATCTTTAAATTTGTAAGCATCTTTTCAAAACTAAAATAATAGCTCATTAATGCATTATGAAAATTTGTTTATCTAAACGTATGCTGCTGTTGTAAAAATCATTTTAGTATATTTGTAATTAATATAGTACATTTATCTGTAAATGAGATATATTACGATAAATAAATTATATATAGTTATACCTCACAGATGGAAGAAACTGGTATTTAATTTGGAGAAGATTAGAGCCTTCGTGTTGATAATATATTATAAATAAAATATAAAAGAGCAGTAACAGAATAGCAATAATATGAAGAGATGTAGAGTGTGTTTGGTATGAAGGAAAATATTTTCCAAGGAAAACCTTTTCTATAGAAAATATTTTCTTGGAAATATTTTCCCATGCTTGGTTGGTGAGTGGAAAACATTTTCCGAAAAATATTTTCTAGTGTTTGGTTAAAAGTAGAAAATATTTTTTAGAAAATAATTACATATGCTTCTCCTACCAACCTCATACCCACCCTCACCCCCAAAAGATAATTAATGATACTTGGAATATGTACTTCTATGAATAGTAAATATATACCTAATTTTTGTTGGTTTCTCACTCGTCCAATATTTATTTCAAGGCTCGGCTATATCCCAAAAAAAGACAATTATATTCTTAGCCTCCGAGACATTAAATTTTTTAATGGAATGTACTTACTACCCTACTATAACTATATAAACAATGAAAATTATTTTTCTAATACTTGTACTAAAACTAATAAGTACACAGTAAGTGCATAACATCGAGTAAGAAACCAAAAGTTATCCAACTTGCTAAATATTACAGTATAATAAAGGGAATCCGCAATAAATTGTTCATTTCAACACAAAAATAACTACAGATGACAAACTACTTAGACAAGCAACAAACTCTATCTAGCTATTCTGCAAATCTATTGTGTATCATAGTGTTCTCGCTTGAATTTATCCAACCACAACTTGCAGAGAGCCTGACTTTTTACCATGAACGCCTTAGCAAACAGGTCTCTTTCCACCAAAAAATCAACAGCTTCAGATAAGAAAGCTTCCTCATAACCTTCAGTTGACATAACTTCTTCATGCAACTTCTTCACATCTAATCAAATGTCAGCTATTCTACTGATTGCAGTTGCTACTTCTCCGAGCTTTGATGATACATCAACAAACATGTCTTGCATATCAGAACGACTTCGTTTGCGACTTGTCTTGACTTGAGGAGTTTCACTAACTACGTCTTCCACCTCATTTTCCTTTGATGGTCCTTGAATGTCATCGTTGTTACCTTTCTCGGAACAAGATTCCAAGCTAATATCGTCAAAAGACTTGGCACAATCACCCCTAGCTCGATCATTACCACAAACCAGAGACATTTCCTCAAACATATCAATCTTCTTGTTGATGAATTTCTCGTGTGCGGGATGGGCCTATAACACATGATAAATATAATATTAGAAACAAGCATAACAACAAATATTCTTTTTGCATAACAGCAGTGGCAATGGCTTGAAATAAATCAGGAAACAATAGCTCCTATAGGTAGAGAAATCAATATTTAAAAAGCAGTTTGTCTTGGAATCAGCAAAGCTTGAAACGAAGAGGTTGGGTTCATTAGTTTGACTTTCTTTGAGATTAAACATAAGGGCCAATGGAGAGCGAAGGTTCATTTAGTAGACGGGGAGATAGCTGCAAACACCATTCCTATCAAAATTAAAGAGCTTGAATCAAATGCTTTTGATTCAACTATCACTGACACACCACAAACAGCAAACCACGTGATACTTCAGGTGACATTGTCTTCTGCTAGTGCCCACAAAATGCCTTCTAACAAATACTAATCAACTGGTCTCTATGAGTTGCCTTTGGTCTACATAAGCACATTCAAAGAAAAGTTACCATACACCACTACTCTCAACTTCTATGAACAAAATCGTACGTACAGATTATCTGATTCTATGAATTTAAGAAAGGCAGAATAAAGCGGAGAAGTAAATGTAGTAGCAGCAAGTAGAAAGAACAGAGGATAACGAGGTATAACCAACAAATCCCTACCAGTTTTGAATCCAACAGTGTATAATACCTATGCACTAATTTGCCTTGATGTTTGTACTCATTTTCCTTCTAAAGTAAACCAAATGGTACACCATTGAGGAACACCTTTTTACCAGCAGTATCCACATTTAAATTCCCTATTCAAGAAGCCAATATTGTACCGCCTTAATTATCCAAAATAACTAGTCTCAATATCACCAAATCCCACACCAAAATAATCCTGCAAACCAAGACAAATATCATCATCTCCAACAACAAACACAACATTATTCTCATTAGTCTTTCCTCCTGCATCACCAAACACAAAATCATCCTCAATTATATGTCTTCGTCAATCTCACTTCTCGCTTGAATAGTACTTGACAGATTTAACTTTCACAAATTTGTCTGGAACTAACCAGGATTTCCAGCTTGTACAAATAGACGAGTACGTAGATATACATGAGTAAGTAGAATTTAGTCATTTAGGAAGGCTGTTGTCAAACAAATAACTTAGTTATCTAATCAGATATGGTTAGAAGCATTGCTTTTGCAAAAGTGTTAAAAGCAACTCTGTAATTGCACTAATGCTCCTTCTTTGAGCTTACCAACCAGACAAGAAACCATAGGTTTGTGCTGATAAGAGAATGAGTTACCAGAAGTACTACACAGACCTCTAGCTTGTGTCACATTCCCTATCTTATGTCTCACACCACTAGCAAAAGTGACAACCAAGAGGTAACAGACGACTAAAAGCACAGTTTTCAGTCGATCCATCATCCTCATATGTGAACATATTATAAACAGACCTAACACAACCTTTAAACCTCTACACTCTCTCTTGGATACAGCACAGAAACAACCAAAGAAGGAACATTTTACCTGAATATGGGCATTATAGATGCTAGGACTAGCGGTAATCATCTTGTAATTATCATTCCATCCAAGACCACTTTTGTTTAGTAGAGTTTGCACCGTATTCCATGTATTTTTATTGTTTTAAGATGGTTTTCCACATGCTTAGGTGAACACTCCACTCCAAGCCGTTGATTAATAGCCTCCGCAACACGATTAAATGAGATCGCATTGAATTGAGTAGTTGATTTATTCCCTTGCTTTACTTCATCGGCTAGAATCTCCAACATTAAATACTCCATTGGTTTTATCCACCTAAATTGCTTCTCTCCCTTTTTCCCCATTTGGTTACTGTCCAACATAGAACTTGTCAAATAAACACATAATGATACATACAACATAATATGCATAATGATCGTTAAAAGACAACAGAATAGCCAACCTGGTGCAAATAATGATGACATATTTCAACTGATATACATATCATCCTATGCATAAACTGAACTTTAGACAAGCAAGCTGAAGCGATTGCCATTTCCAGTCAATATCATATTATTTAACTGAAAATTAATATAACTAGTAAAGAGTTATCTGCCAATTCAAAAACTCGTCAAAGTAAACTGAAAACCTAGATTTTTTACTTAGGGTTTTTTAAGAAGCAACAATATCAACCGTTCAGAAAAAGGAAATAACAAACAGAACTTAGAGCGATGAAACAGAGTTTAGAAAATACAATGAAAAGTTCAAAATCGTGAGGTCGAAAAAGGTATGTGAAATACCAGTAGCTAAGCTAGCGGAGAGTGGCAGAGATCAGCGGAGAATGGTGGAAAGCGGCGGAGAGTGCAGAGAGAGGCAGAGAATTTGCTAGAGAAACCCTAGTGGAGAGAGGGGGAGAGAAAGTAGAGAGGGGGGGGGGGGGGAAAGAAAGAAATGATCTGATTTGGGGGAGAGAGTTGAGCGCGTGTATTTTTTGATTTTTTGGAAAATATTTTCCCAAGTTTTTTTAGGGAAAATATTTTCCTTTATTTTGAGGAAAATGAGTACTTTGAGAAAATATTTTCCTAATTATATATATCAACCAAACAAAGGAAAATGGAAAATACACTCGTAGTAATTTTATTTCTCTTTTCTTGTTTATGTCTTAAATGATAAATGACACTCCTTTTATAGGGTGTAAAAGCCACCTGAAAGTTACACTTCATAATGAGAATATTACATACGTACATGTAACATTGTAACTTAATCCATTGAATGAAATAGTGATCAATCCATTCATGAATAGACATCTATATTCGGTGGATTTATAACAACATGAAACTTATAGGTTCAGTGTGGCTTTCGTGTGTATATATGTTTGATAATATTAATTGTAGCACATTCAGTAGATAATGACAATAATGTGAAACATACGCAATTTATCAGCAAGACACTATCAATCTTATGCCACACTAATCCTTCTTAAATAACCTCTAATATTGCTAGTATAGTTCCTATAGTACTATAAAACAAAAGATACCTTTTTGCTACAAATTTTATATATACTCGTTTAATATGTGGTAGATAAGACATTCGTGCATGCCCGTTCAGCTTCCATTTCATATACATGGTGGTTATATTATAATTTTGATTGAAAGTTACTCCATTTAGCTTCTCTCTTTTCGTGTTCGTTGGTCGATAGGATTAAAGTTTGGTTGTGGCTTGCCCCTTTTTGCATGTGTAATGGACAAGCTCACTTCTTTAATTAGTTTAGATGAAGGGATCACGCTTTAGTTTGTCTTCTCTTGCTCACCCGCCATTTGGGATTCCCACACACAAAATAAATTAAGAAAAGAATGTAAAATCGATCTCCCTCTTGAAATTAAATGGTTCCTTAGTATTATAGAGATTGGAGGGTATGGAGAACAGTGAAAGAAGACAATATCGATGAACCTTGGACTCATGCTAAAACAACAGTTTGTTTTGTTGGACATAATACTAAAGTTCAGTATATTAAGGGGTCGTTTGGTTAAGAAAAAAATGATCTAGAGATACAGAGATTAATAATGTATAGATTTGGCTAGAAGGCTGTTGAGTTAAAGATATGTAATACAACTAAAATTCAAAGATCCTCGATTTTGTAGCTATTTACAATTTTATCTTATCAACACATTTTCTTATAGTTTCTTTATCGAGATATCAAGAATGTAGAAGAGATAAGAAAACAGTTGGGATCACAATTAGCATGAATTGTACGTGAATGGTTGGTGGGAGTCGGTGTCTTTCATCTTTACGTTTGTTTTCACTACAAAAGCAGTTATATTGATGGATTAAAAGAACAAGCTAAAAGAGAAAGTTAAATCAAGGGGTATCTTGCAATATTTGTCATTTTAGGAACTAACATTAGTTGAATGTCCTATTTGGGAACATCCTAGAAAAATACTATTACTCACATAAAACTCAAGTGTGATCTTTTGATTGTTTGATAACGTTATTCATACTTATGCTCGGGCAACAGCATGTGATTTATTTCTTAACCATGGAAAAAGAGTTTCTTTATTAGATTTACTTCTGCTAATTTCCAAGTACACCAAAATTTAAGCACCACATATTGATGTTTATAGATATTACTATTTACTTGTATTGATCATTTTGGAATGCCATTATCTAGCAAACAAAAGATATCATATTTATTCATCATTGTCATTAAAAAAATGTAGTTTATTTTGTTTTTCAGTGAGAAGTGAGACAGACCTTTAAATTCCAATTTTCCTTTTAAATTGTGAGAAAGTGGGGTTCCTCTTCGACTAAAACAAACATGTACAGTTGACTTAAAAACTCTAACTTTTATAGTTGTAACATGCTGATACTTTTTTAGAATACTTGATTTCTCATTACAAGGTAGCCAACTTTTCTCCTCAAGACTGGCTAAAACTTATCAGTGGACTTGAATTTTCTTGCTTTAATAATTGATAGTGCAATTAAATGTATCCTTCTTCTTGGTGATTTATCTACTCAGATAACATAAATACAAGAGAAAATTCTTGTCCAATTCCTAAGCCCATTAGTCTTGTCATTCCAACGTTAGAATCAGCTTGATGCAATTTACTTAAGGACTCTCAAGATATTCTCTCTGCGTTAATACACATTAAAAGCACTTCTCTTAATTAGTTAATTCATTTATTATCTTATCATGAAAACGATAATCAACTTGATCATCAAAATGCGACATTCCCCACCCATAACCCCCCCCCCCCCACCAAACCCACCCTCAGAAGACACACACCCAACATTAAAAAATGTAAAAAAAAAAGGGACAAAATGGAGAACAAGAAAAAGTAATAAATATGTGGCATATAAAATTAATATTGTCAAAATGAGGTTGCAGAAGAATGAAAATTCAAAAAACGAGTAACTCCCCCATGAGCAACCCGTTTGGAACTAGTTAAGAATGAGCACCACTGTATATTCACTGTGGGTAAGAACCGAAACTAATACAACGGATTCAAAAGTATCAAATTTCTCTTATTTAAGAATTGAACAAAACTTAGAAATACCATACCTGGTGAGATTTCAAAAAACCCGTTCCATGTTATATATAATATATAATATTGATTTTTGACATTTGTTCATTCTCCATACAGGAATATTTTAGAAGGTAAACGCCAACTTGTTACATGAATAAAGTAGCGTTCCCAATAAATTAAAGAAAATATATATTGTTTTCTTACATGAATAAAGGATTGGTAAAAGAAAAAACCATAACATTAATAAGTTTATGTACAATTGATGATACAATTGGCAAGACTAAATAAATCCTTAGTAATCTACATGATCATTGGCCTTACTGGTATCTAGCTGAAAATTTCTAAAATGAATAAAACAACAGAAGCCTGGCTAGATACTATACTATCTTTCTACCTAAATTTGATGGTTAGATACCACACCTTCACGTTGGAGGGGTTCAATCCTTATTATGATTTCTTGAACTGGTACTGCTGATGAAGTGTTGCTAATTAGCTGAGGGTTTGAAATTCTAGTTGTAGTAGAAGTTGAAGTACCACCATTAACAATTTTTTGGCAAGTTTCAATGAGGCAGTGCCTACAAGTAGGGCATGAAGAGTGTGAATTGAGCCATTTATCGATGCATCGGACGTGGAAGCCATGGTTGCACTTAGGTAGAACCCTAACTTTCTCTCCAGCAATAAAATCTGATAAGCAAATGACACACTCGGAGTCGAGCCCGGGATGTTTCAATCCAGTAGTGTAAGTTATAATTGGGAATGTCTTGAGGGCTTTTTTCTTGATCCCATTATTTGTTAGCTTTGTTACTAAAGAGTTGGTATTGTTTGAGGGTGAGTCTGATACTAGGTTAGAACACCTCAATGCACATCTTATGATTGAGTTCAATCCAAGTGAACAAATTAAGGCACATAAAAGTACAGACAAGACCATAACAACATGTGCATCAAATGTATTGCTGTCCCCTTGTGGTAGATCTGCTGGTGTCATGGTGGTATCTGGGTGGTATTGTGGTGTGGCTGGCAGAAGTAGTCTTCTTGAGTGGTGGAAGTTTTCCATGAACTCTTGAATGAATATGGTGGAAGCAGTTGTCAAAGAACTTCTGGTTGAGAGTGTTGGTATGTGTTTTTTTGAAGTGTTTCTTTGTTTTGTTTGTTATTGTATGAATTGAAGTCCCTCCTGGAGGTAGTAGCTTATGACAATTTATAGGGCCGGAAGATGTAAAGTGCGGTTCAACTTTCAGTCACAATATTGTCATTATAATTATTAAGCATTTTCAACAATAGTATGGACTTTTCGATCGAGCCATATATTTTTAATTAACTAGCTTTCCTTCTAAGCACTACAATTACCAGTGAGTGGCTTTTCTTAAAGGAGAGTGGAGCCCGTATAACATATTAGGAGTATTAACACTCCGTTTTTTGCAAAGTAGACGTTGTTGTGACAAGGATAAAAGGCAAACGTGAACATTTAACTTGAAACTAAAGGAGTATTATAGTACTTTTCTTGTTTCAGTATGTTGAAAATTTTCAGTGTCAAGAGCTAAGTTTATATTATTATAGTTATTGTACGTTGTTATAGCCGTATTGGTTACAACTTCTTGACTGTTTTGAAACTTTAAAGGGACAGTCTGGTGCACAAAGCATCACGTGTTTACACAGGATCCGGGGAAGGGCCTCACCCCAAGAAGTGTGATGTACGCAGTCTAACCTAATGCAAGTATTAATTACTGTTTCCAAAACTTGAATCCATGACCTATAGCTAATAGGCCACAAAGACAACTATTTTGAAACTTTGCAAAAACTAAATATGATTTTACATTAGTATTGCTACAATTTTTAAACACTGAATCTTTCTTCAATTCTTTAGGGGTGCGGTGAGATGCTTGAAATACTACCATTCTTAACTGAAGATTTCAAATTCGAGTTAGAAATTGAGAACTTTTTTGATGAAAAAAAGTTTAACCTGAATAGTTGGCCTAGTGGGTTATCAACACCGAAGGGCATGGCGAAACTACCTTATTAGAAGGGCTTCAATTGAATCCCCAAAATTGTACCGCATAAATATAATAAAGATTAGATTAGTTCTTTCAGTTATCTATACGCTTTTGAAACCCTTTATAAAGAAAGAAATTAAAGTTCTAATAAACTTAAAAAAGAGAACAAAGATTGCTTTACGTTACAATTTAAATTCTAAGTGTGATATTTTTAAATCTCATTTCGATAAAATCTTGGTTTACTACTGAAGGGTCAGACCTTTTAAAAAGTATTTCGTTAAATCAATGATCATTCTGTGTGATAAGAGAGTGTCACTTAGGCGTAAAGATAAATTCTATAGAGTGATCGTTAGACCAGCTATGTTATATAGGGCAGAGTGTTGGCCAGTCAAGAACTCGCACATTCAAGAAATGAGTGTGGCAGAAATGAGAATGCTTAGGTGGATGAAGAGGAAGAGGAGTGCTGAGACTCCGGTGAGCAGGTGTGAGAGGTTGGCAGTGCTGAATCTATAGAGAGGTAGAGGTAGACTGCAGAAGAACTGGACCGAGGTGATAAGAAAAGACATGGCCCAGATCCAGATCACCGAGGATATGACTTTAGATAGGAGAGCTTGGAGGTCGCGAGGATTAGGATAGAAGGTTAGGTAGTAGTTGAGTGTCTTTTCTCTTATTAGATGTGTTATTATATGCATATAAATGATTTTTATCTTAGTTTTTTCATCTACTATTGTTATATGTTATTTTGGATATGCTTTACTTTTATCTTTTCCTCTATCATAATATTGTTGTCTTGATTTTCAAAAGTGTTTTCGAAAATATCTATATTTTCATTCTAGCCAAAGGTCTATCGAATACAGCCTCTCCATCTTGGTGGGAGTAAGGTCTGCGTACATCTCATCCTTCATAGACCCCACTTGTAGAATAAACTGGATTTTTTTGTTGTTGTTTGTTAAATCAATGATCAATGTATGTTGTTTGTTAAATCAATGATCAATGTACTCTATTGTTTTATCGATATATTCACGCTCTAGTGAATTTATAGTGTAACATATTATAGCTTGACAAAGTGGAACGGGAAAAAAATTTTAATAGTACTAACAATTTTGCCTCACCAATTTGGAAACTCCACTAGGAGATTTGTGTAAGCTAATGGGCTATCTACTCAAGAAGGGCCCAGGCCACCTTTAGCGCCGTGTAGGCCGCCATGTGGATATTTGCATTATAATGAGCGGTATCTCCAAACAAATGCTTATTAGGACCCATACATACCGCCCAAGAAGGGGGCAGGAAGCTTCCTATTCCCCCATTGACATGTAAAATACTGAACTTTTCCACCTCCCTCTGTCCTATTTTGTTTGTCATACTTTCCTTATTAGTTTGTCCCAAAAGATTGTTATATTTCTAAATTTGAAAACAATTCAACTCCAAACTTACTTTTTGACTCATTTATAGCCACACAAATATCTATGGCTCATTATAGACCATAAGTTTCAAAAGTCTTCATTTCTTTATTAAACTTTGTGCCAAGTCAAATTACGACAAACAAAATGGGACGGAGGGAGAAGTATTTTTATGCAGATCATATATCAATGGAGAAGGTGGGGGGTGCGCAATGGGGAGGGATGGGACGGATCTACAACCTACGTCTGACAAATTGCTATAAGTTAAAATAATCTTTGTCTGAAAAATTATACTCCATATACATATAAATTAATTACTTTAGCTTTCCGTTTCACAAAAGGATGTCTACTTATTATTTGGAGAGTCAAACATATCCTCTTGATCGAGTTTTTTTAAATACTTTTTTTAATATTTTAAATTATTTATTTTGACTTTAGTATTTTTTATGTCGTTTTTAAATATGCAAAGCTTATTATTAAAAAAAGATGAAAATCCTATGTCTAAATTCGTGATCAATACTAAGAACTTGGACTTTCGTGTACTCCGAACAATGACATCCTATATAAAACGTAGGAAATATTATAAAATTTTGAATCCCTTAATGAAATAAGAAATCCCATGACTTCGCCACTGGGGGAAGAGATTGAGGAGGTACAACTAATGTGTCTTCAAATGTCTGTTCTTTTTCCTTTTTTACTTCACCTTTTAAATGAAGGAAACGACTTTGCAACAGGGATTAATTAGATAACAAACAACATACTTTTAGTAGGTATCCGAAAAATATTGAGGAAGATACCGAGCTTTATCTTTGTGTTTGGAATGTCCATAGAGTAAGAATTTTAATTTGAGCTATTATTACCATTATATTAATTGGTCCATAACTAGAGAACAACCTGAATCTACATACAAATTGAAGTTCGTAATTGTTTAGCATATAGAGCTCACAAAAGAATATGCTAGCACTTATTTGTTTTTTTTAATAACGTACCCATTGACCGAGCTAACTGGGATTCACGCTGTGCAACACTTATTAAAATTAAAAACGAAAAAAATTAATTTCCAACGAACGATTTCTTTATTTACCAAGGCTCGCATTTATTTTATCACACTCCTCGATGGTTTTTTGCTTTCTGAATAATCGAAGATCATAGATTCTGTTTCGACGAAATGAAAGGTTTTTGCTTTGATATAGCACTTTCTATAGTTTACCTTAGGCTTTCCAAAAGAGCTCGTCATGCATCTTGTTGAGCATTGGTTTTGAAGAGTGATAAACGACAAGGACTTAGTGGCTTCGAAGAAGAACCTGATCCTTGCATAGAAGGGCACGACTGGTCGAAAAGATCTGAGGGTTGCAAATCCCTGCGGAACTAGGAGTAGTGGCGCGTGAATGATTATGCATCCTAGTCAGACTAAAAGAGGCGGTGCCCAGGCTGTGTCTTCGAAGTACAAATAGGAGTTGGGCTTCAATAAGGAAAAAAGTTACAAGGAATCTTGTCTTACCATAATTACAAGGATTCCTTGTGGGACTCAACTAGGGTTGAAAAGCACATATAAATACAAGTAGTTGATACAGCCGAAAACAGTTATTCATAAACAGAGAGTGGAGAGCATACAAAGGCGATCTAGCAGCTTTCTACGTGAGATAACTAGTGTACTTGAGTTGATTGAGTCTAGATATTCAGTCTAGGTTCTTTGCTTTGTAAGTTGTCGTATTGTGAGCGATCATTGTTTTTACCTATTGGCTTATCGTAGAAGCATATGTATTAGGTGAACTTTCGAGATATTACTGTGTAAAGCTAGAGTTTAGCTTTGGTTAGTGATTAGGGTCTAGAGTGTAGCCCCTTGGTTACAGAGTCGTGTAATCAGAAACATGCTCTTTGTGTTAGTGGATTGAGTTCTAAAATTTCAGAGTGTGGGTCGTGGTTTTTCTCCCTTGAGCAAGGAGTTTTTCACGTAAAATCTTCATGTTCCTTGTGTTTGTGATTGGCGTGTGTTGTAGTGTTCAAACAGCAGAACTGTAGAGGCAAGAACAGGGTTCTTGACTCAGGAGAATCAAGTTCTTAAAACGAAAATCGGTGGACACTATTCAACCCCCCTTCTAGTGTCCTTAGGAGGTGCATAGGTTATAACAAGTGGTATCAGAGCGGGTCTTCTCGTGTTAGGTTAACACCTTGAGAAGGATTAGAATTATGAGTGCACCACCTACCAATACTGAAGGACAGTCAGTTCAGAGGCCGCCACAGTTCAATGGGCGGTACTATGCTCGGTAGAAGAACAGGATGGAAAATTACATATGCGCTGAAGACTATCAACTATGGCTGATAGTATCTGAAGGAAACCTGATCCCCACTAAAATAGTTGGTGAAGGAGCAACTGCCAAACAAGAACCTAAGTTGAAAGAGGAGTTCAATGAGGCTGACTATAAGATTATTGAAAAGAATCACAAAGCCAAACGTCTGGTAATTAGTGGTCTCGGTCCTGAGGAGTTTAACAGAGTATCATCTTACAAGACTGCAAAGGAAATCTGGGATGCTTTGCAGGTTGTGCATGAAGGAACCACTGAATTGAAGGACTCAAAGAGAAGAATGCTGAAGAGACAATCAGAATTGTTCTCTATGGGAGAAAAAGAGTCAATCCAGGATATGATGACCAGGTTGACCATTATCACTAATGAGATGAGATCTCTGGATATGGAGTTGCCAGAAGTTGAGATGGTGGACAAGATTCTAAATGTTCTACCTGAGGCTTGGGAACCTAAGATGACGGCTATCATTGAGTCTAAACCTCTAAGATCCATTAAACTTGAGGAACTAGTTGGTAGCTTGAAAACTCATGAGATAATGAAAGACTCAAAAGCTAAACCAGCTCTCAAGAAGGACAAGACCCTTGCACTTGAAGCAACTGAGGAAACTGATGAATATGTTGATCTGCAATCAGTTGAAGCAGCAATGGTCAGTGCCTTGGGACAGAAGCATAAATTGGAAAGGTTTAAAGGCTTTAAAAGAAGTGGCAAGGAAAACTTTGAAAGGAAAAATATAGTCGACAGTCCTGACTATTCAGGATGCTTTAAGTGCTTCAAGAAGGATCATGCTGTTATGGATTGTCCTATATAGGAAGCAGAATAGATGAAAAATAGAGCAACTAAGGAAAAAGAGAAGGAGACGTCAAAGGAGAATGACAAAGATAAGAAGAAGGCAAGACGACCTCCAAATTTCAGAGCAGAAAGAAGGAAAAGAAAGGAAGCTTTCTATGCTACATGGGGACCAACTGACAGTGAATCTGATCATAAAAAGGAATCTGGAGATGAATCACCACTAGCAATGATGGGATTAACAGGCACCAGTTCTGATGAAGAAGATCCTCGGGAGTTCAGAGGAGGACGAGATCCTTCAAAGCCACCTGTGTTCAACGGGACTAACTACAAGTGCTGGAAGAAACAGATGAAGAACTTCCTGCAAGCAACAGATTACAGTCTCTGGTTGATTGTGAAGAGAGGACCTCACGTTCCTGTGAAGAGAGCAGCAAACGGAGTTCTGGTGCCAAAGAAGGTAGAAGAACTAGATCCTCAAGATCTAGACTGGCTACAGGAAAATTCCAAAGCTGAATTATACCTAAGAAGAGGGCTGACTAATGATGTGTTGGCAAGGATACTTGAATACAAGTCTGCTAAGGAAATGTGGGAAAAGCTGAAGGAGTTGTACACAGGTGACGAACAAAAGAAGGACTCTACCCTTATGGCTACTGATGGAGCTGAAGCTGTTCATTCAGCAGAGGTATGTCTATTTGATCTTAAAGAAAATCTGCACACATGCTCTATTGAAAATTTGATTCTAATCACAACCACTTTGATTGAGGGTTATGAAAAAGAGAAAATTGAAAAAGATAAATTAACTGAAGAGTTAAGTGATCTCAGAACCAAGCACAAGAGTCTTCAAGAACAAAATATTGAACTGGAAGAAATCAATGCCATCCTAAAAGGGCATACTCTTGTGTCAAACTCTAAGATCACTGAACTGGAATTGAAACTTAATCAGTCAAGAGAGAGTATAAATGGTAAGCAAGTAATAAGTGAAGTTCAAACCTTTCTTGAAAATGAACTTAAAAGAGCTAATGCGATTCTGTATCAGGAAACTGAGAAGAACAGAATTTTACATCAAAAGGTTGAAAATTTTGAATTAAGCTTACCAGATTAACAAAATGGAATAAATCATCAGAGGCAAGAACTGGGTTCTTGAAAATCAAAACAAGGGAAAACAAGGACTAGGATTCAAGAAACCATTGCCTCCATATAATCCTACGAGCAAGTATGTGAGATTGCCTTGCAACATATTGTGTACCTTTTGTGGTGAAACAGGACACCACAAACAAAGATGCATAAATGCAAGCAAGGCAAAGGCCAAGAATAAAAGAAGTGTTCTACCTAAATGGGCTAGATAGGATTTGATTTATCCATTCTCTCATAAGAAGGGACCCAAGTTTGTCTGGGTTCCTAAAGCTAACCCTTAATCTGTTTTGCAGGCTGGAGTGAGGCAGAACAACCCAAGCTGGATTCTTGATAGCGGTTGTTCAAGGCACATGACAGGAGATAGAAGAAACTTTCTCTCACTCGCAGCATTTCAAGGAGGCAGTGTAGCCTTCAGAGGAGGAAAAAGTGGTCAAATTGTGGGAATTGGAAAAGTTGGGAGAACACTGGATCACACAATTGAAAATGTATATTGTGTCGATGGTCTCAGACACAACCTGCTGAGTATCTCTCAACTGTGTGATAGAGGAAATGAAATGAGTTTCTCCTCTGTAGGATATATTGTGAAGAATCTACAGAGCAGAGAAATTGTTATGGAAGGAAAGAGGGTGAATAATGTGTACAAAGCATCACTGAAGTCACTTCCTGAAAACAACTTAACATGCTTGAACGTGCAAGAAAGTGACTTTCAGCTGTGGCACAAAAGAATGGGTCATGCAAGTCTCTCACAACTGAATAAGCTTGTATCCAAGGAGCGGGTTCGTGGACTGCCTAGCAAGAGATTTGAAACATAAAAATGTGTGATGCTTGTGTAAGGGGGAAGCATGTGAAATCATCCTTTAAGTCAAAGAAAGTGGTAAGTACTTCAAAACCACTAGAATTGTTGCATATGGATTTGTGTGGACCTATGAGAGTCAGGAGCAGAGGAGGAAAGAGATTTGTGTTCGTAATTGTTGATGACTACTCTAGGTACACATGGACCTTGTTCTTGGCTTCTAAAGATGAAGCCTTTGACAGCTTCAAAGATTGGGCTGGCGTTGTGCAGAAAAGGTTGAGACTAGAACTTATCAGCATTAGATCTGATCATGGAACGGAGTTTGAAAACTCAAAATTCTCTGAGTATTGTGCAAAATACAGCATTGATCATAACTTCTCTGTACCAAGAACTCCACAGCAAAATGGAGTGGTTTAAAGGAAGAACAGGTCTCTGGAAGATATGGCAAGAACCATGTTGTTGTCAAGTGGGCTTGCAAGAAATTTTTAGGCTGAAGCAATTAACACTGCGTGCTACTTGCTAAATAGATGTTCCATTAGAGCTATTCTTGACAAGACCCCATACGAGCTAATCAGAGGAAGAAAACCAAATATTGTACATATGAAACCCTTTGGTTGTAAATGCTTTGTCTACAACAATGGAAAGGAACCATTGGGGAAGTTTGATGCTAGAAGTGATGAGGCAATATTTCTTGGTTACTCCGCTCAAAGCAAAGCATACAAAGTGTTTAACAAAAGAACACAAACAGTGGAGGAGAGTATGCATGTGGTATTTGATGAATTCGATAAGGCATTAGGGGAAACTAAGGCAGATGATCAAGTGATTGGCCTCAGTCGAGAAGATGGTGTAGCTGAATTTGAAGACTCAGAAGACAAAGAGATATCAGATGAGAATTCAACATCACGAGGACAAGGAGTCAATATAACAGGGGGAACATAAGATGAAGTCGATGATCCAGCAAATCAGGACGAACCTACCCAAGATGATGCTGAAGGCTCTTCCCGTCATATTCAACTCAGACCATGGAAACATCAAAGTTCTCACCCCTTGGAGAATGTCTTATCAGAACTGGACACTGGAATCATGACAAGGTCAGCCTTGAAGAACTTCTGTGCATTTTTCGCATTCCTCTCATCTCTGGAACCAAAGAATGTAAAAGAAGCTTTAGAAGATCCAGATTGGATTCTAGCCATGCAGGATAAACTTCATCAGTTTGAGAGAAGCAAAGTGTGGCACCTGGTGCCTAAGCCGAAGGACAGATCAATAATTGGAACAAAATGGGTGTTTAGAAACAAACTAAATGAGCATGGTATAGTGACAAGGAACAAGGCAAGGCTAGTAGTTCAAGGATACAGTCAGGAAGAAGGAATTGACTATGATGAAACTTTTGCACCAGTGGCAAGAATGGAGGCTATTAGAATGTTGATTGCTTTTGCTACATACATGGAGTCCACACTATATCAGATGGATGTGAAAAGTGCCTTCCTGAATGGCTACTTAAATGAAGAGGTCTATGTAATACAGCCACCAGGCTTTGTGAACAATGAATTTCCTGATCATGTTTACAAACTAGGCAAGGCACTCTAAGGATTAAAGCAAGCTCCCAGAGTCTGGCATGAAAGACTCTCAGGATTCTTACTGAAGAATGGTTTTTCACGAGGAAAGATTAACAACACATTATTCCTGAAGAAGAAAGGAAAGGATCTATTGGTGGTTCAAGTATATGTTGATGATATCATTTTTGGAGCCACTGATGAGGAGCTATGCAAGGGGTTTGCTGATCTGATGGGAAGTGAATTTGAAATGAGCGTGATGGGTGAACTAAATTTCTTCCTAGGATTGCAGTTAAAACAGATGAGTTAGGTCACAAACACATTTCTTTCTTCTCCCTTTTGGCATCATCGAAAAGATTCAAATACATACATAAACCAGTTAGTATTATCCAATCTAGAGCACAAGGCAACAAGTCAGGTAAAATACAAACACACAGAAATAAGGCTAAGGGCCCAACAGGAACCAAGTACCATAGAGCAAACCAACATAAATAGAAGAAAATTAAAATCATCATCCAGGGTGTGACAGCAGCACAATCCTATCCAGAAGTACACAACTGAAAATAAATTGTTTTAAACAACAACACATGTGCAGGGAGAATGGAAAGAAATAACAACAGTTAGGATACTTGATTTTCATGAAGATTTGCTGTTATTTCTTTCCTGATACTTGATGTACCTGCCGAAGGTTATTGCAGGTATATTAAGCTGAAGTGGCCCACGAGGACAGACGGAGTAACTCCTCTGAGTGTGGTCAATAAATTCAACCCTAGCTCAGGAAAGAAAGGAAAGTAGACAAAAAGGAGATGAAACCAGCACACCAGTTGCTGTTTGAGTTTGTGCACAGGTTCCTTCTGCCTAGAGGAGAAAGAACCATCGAAGCTAGTGCTCTAGACTTAAACTACATGGACCTGCTGGATAGGGGGTGAGAATAAACTTGCCTGGGCTAATCATCAGACATATTAAGAGGATTGCAGATACTGATCAAAAGACACACTCTTTAGTGCATTCCTATGTCCTTCAGTAGGTTCTAGAGCATTTTGGGGTTCCACTGGAAGCAGGGAAGAAGCCGACAATTTATCAGATGTTTGGGTACAATGTGCTTAAAAGCTGTGACTTCTTCAGAGAAAGGAGAGCTTCCAAGAAGCCCATGCAGGTTAAGCAAGAGCTAGCTGAGGAAGTGAGGATTATGGACCTGAGGAGGCCATTACAGCTGTGAAGAAACTGGAGAGCCATGTTCTTGAAGTCAATACAGAGAATGCTGAGCTTCACAGACAGCTGACGTTGAAGGATCAAGAAATTGATCGTTTGAAGATAGATTGCCACAAGAATGAGGCCGAGCTGGTGATGGAAAGGGCCAAAAATACAAAGAATCTTGAGGCACTTGTCAAACACTTCAACCTACAGCCCTGAGTCCTCCTGTCCTACCTTCCTGTCCTTTCTCCTAACTGCTGTTATTTCTTTCCATTCTCACTGCACATGATTGTTTAAAACAATTTATTTTCAGTTGTGTACTTCTGGATAGGGTTGTGCTACTGTCACTCCCTGGATGATGATTTTAATTTTCTTCTTTTTTATGTTGGTTTGCTCTATGGTACTTGGTTCCTGTTGGGCCCTTAGCCTTATTTCTGTGTGTTTGTATTTTAGCTGACTTGTTGCCTTGTGCTCTAGACTGGATAATACTAATTGGTTCATGCAGGTATTTGAATCTTTTCGATGATGCCAAAAGGGGGAAGAAAGAAATGTGTTTGTGACCTAACTCATCTGTTTTAATTTTCAAACTTGTTATTTGGTTTTGGTGTTTTTGGGAAATTTTGTCTATTCAGGTTCTTTCGCAACATTTTTTTGTCATCATCAAAAAGGGGGAATTTGTTGAGCATTGGTTTTGAAGATTGACAAACGAGAAGGACTCAGTGGCTTCGAAGAAGAACCTGATCCTTGCATAGAAGGGTACGACTGGTCGAAAAGATCTGAGGGTTGCAAATCCCTGCGGAACTAGGAGTAGTGGCGCGTGAATGATTATTCATTCTAGTCAGACTAAAAGAGGCGGTGCCCAGGCTGTGTCTTCGAAGTACGAATAGGAGTTGGACTTCAATAAGGAAAAGGGTTACAAGGAATCTTGTCTTACCATAATTACAAGGATTCCTTGTGGGACTCAACTAGGGTTGAAAAGCCCATATAAATATAAGTAGTTGATACAACCGAAAACAGTTATTCATAAACAGAGAGTGGAGAGCATACAAAGGCGATCTAGCAGCTTTCTACGTGAGATAACTGAAGAAGACAACTAGTGTACTTGAGTTGATTGAGTCTAGATATTTAGTCTAGGTTCTTTGCTTTGTAAGTTGTCGTATTGTGAGCGATCATTGTTTTTACCTATTGGCTTATCGTAGAAGCATATGTATTAGGTGAACTTTCGAGAGATTACTTTGTAAAGCTAGAGTTTAGCTTTGGTTAGTGATTAGGATCTAGAGTGTAGCCCCTTGGTTACAGAGTCTTGTAATCAGAAATATGCTCTTTGTGTTAGTGGATTGAGTTCTAAAATTCCAGAGTGTGGGTCGTGGTTTTTCTCCCTTGAGCAAGGAGTTTTCCACTTAAAATCTTCGTGTTCCTTGTGTTTGTGTTGGCGTGTGTTGTAGTGTTCAAACAGCAGAATTGTAGAGGCAAGAACAGGGTTCTTGACTAAGGAGAATCAAGTTCTTAAAATGAAAATCGGCGGACACTATTCAACCCCTTTCTAGTGTCCTTAGGAGGTGCATAGGTTATAACACATCTCATGCTATTCACATATATAATGACACTTGAGCACTACCAACTTTAAAGGTGAAAATTATATTGGCACTTTCCCACCGAAATCGAATTTAGGAGAGAAACCTGCCCCGGAATCCTTCATTGGTAACACAAAAAAGAGTACTACATATGAAAGGGGGCTTTAATATGGTTTCACTTATGATTTTTTGAATCCTTGATCTTCAAGATGGTGTTAGAAAATTGTAATAGTAATTAATTAATTAACTGCTCCTTCAAAATGAGGAAATCAACAAAAGCGGATGGAAATCCAACCAAGTTTAGTGATTCTCCACATGCAAAAGGAAAACTTCTGCTAGCCAATAGATGATGAACAGCTTTTTCTAGCTTTGTTTACAGGGACCTTTTGTTGATACTGTTTTTACCTATTAACTACAATACAGTATATGTTTATTAATATTATTACATGATTGCAGCTTGCTCTTCACTAGCAAGAGATCAACAAGTGATCGAGTGGGAAATCCGACAAAATTTGGTGATTTTCTCTATCAAAAACTATAGTAACCAATGAATAAGGTACTCTATTTCAATCTGCACGTACTAGGAACATGATAAGCAAAGAGGAAAAGTGAACTTAATTATAATGAAAAGTGATACCTTAGTGTTGTGAAAAAGGTACTGGTTCATGTAAATCGTAATTTGTAAACAATATAATGGCCACCTTTCGCTACGTGTCCGTTAGCTTTTTCTTATTTTTGAGAACTTTTAGCGGATTCCAAATCAATTCTAGATTCCTAGGACATGACGCATATCTTCCAGAGTTTGGCTCCCTAGTAGTTTGTACTAGTGTATGTTGCTTGGGAATCTATCAAAGATCAGCTCTATAGATTCAAGTAAGTATTTGCTTTGTCTCGTACTACTATTGATCCTTTCATGTCACGAAATTTGAAAAAGACAACAAAGATTTTATTAAATATCTACTTATAATCATATTTTAATATTTGTATGATTAAAAAAATTATAAAATTTATAGGTTTAAACATATATATCATAACATTTGTGTGATTATAAAGACTTGTCAATAAAGATGAAATGAGAAGTTAAAGTATTTTTTCACTTTAGAAAAATATCATTATTTTTTAAAACTAATTAATTAGAGTAACAAGAAAAAAGTTACATTAAAATACAACGGAGAGGGAGTTGTTAATAAAGAAAAGTACAACAACTTTCTGTAAAAACTCTGAAATCGTTACTCCAAGGCTTATTACCTTTTTGACATCCACTGGCTCTTTTTCATTATAATAATGTCAAAGATCCGTTTAAAAAAAACCAAATCCTTGCTTATGCTTCTTGTATTAAACTAGTTCCTATTAGGTCAAGGTTCTGGATAGATGACTGGCATTTTACTAAACATTTATTTCTGGTGTAGTTTTAATTGATACTTTTCAAGCCTATCTGCGAGATGATCCTTGGAGACGCAAAGTAATAACTCAAATTAAAGGAATAGGTATATCATATATGTTAATCTTGTAGCTAGATAATATTTCTAGCTAATATACTGCCAAGTCTTCGTTTTTCCTAGTGTTTCTACTAGCTCTATTACAACTTGTCTTTTTCTAAGTAATCTTGTAGATTCCTTGTATATAATGAAATCTTTTCTAACTATTTTCAAGTTGGTTGGGAATCTAGGTAGACTATTCTATCATTGGATTACGCATTTGCTTCTTTACAGTTAATTTGAACTGATTGGTGGGATGTTCTCTAGTATGGCTACACGGGCTAGTAATTAATTTCCATGTTCTGCCGTATATTGGGGACTCTAACTTTGCGGGTGACCTAAGACTCCCTTAACACGTTCAAAATGGTACTAGCACACACCGGGGACACCTCTAACCAGTTGCACAAAGGAAGGTGTGTCACACTCGCCTTATAATTTCGCCATGTGGCTATACGTCAGATTTAATTTATCTTTTTCAATAATACTTTAATATCTATAACACTTCTTATCTTTTTAATATTATTATTATAAAAACAAAATAAAACAAAACAAAAATTAAAGATTTAAAATAAGAAAAAAAGACCATCACCTTCTTCCTACTTGATGGAGATTGATAACAGCAAACTTGCCGGCGGCAAGTCATGCCTAAAAAACGGGGATGTGAAATTACTTGTCAAATAAAGTGGGGATCCAGGTTTCTGAATGAATACATTAATTAAGTTACCAAAGGATTCCTTCTAAAATTTAGAGGGTGTTATTCCAGCTCTTTCTTGCTGTAATTTTTTTTCTTTGAATCCTCATAAATGTTTTCTAATCCCAGGATAATTACAATAATAATTAGTGTACTCATACCTACGCATTTATTTTGATTGCTCTCCTGAATCATTATCAGTGAGAAATCTACAATAAGTTGTGATAGTCTAATACTATCTTGGTACAACTCTCATCTTGGCAAGAAGAAAAATTCAGTACAACATGACCTAACTCCGGCAAGTTGGTCACAGGAAAAAATGGAACTTCCTTTTTATTTCTAAAAAATTAAAATAAAAATCTGAACACACATCAAGGTGGTAAAAATTCTTTGCTTCCACGAGTATCTAACGAACAAGAGTAAAAACGAAAGAAAGAAAGAAAATCGTAAAAATTGAAGGTTGGTGGTGAGATTGGTATTTTGTTAATGGAGAAATAAGGAAGGGGAGAGAATTAAATTGGACAAAAAAAAAAAAAAAAGGAAAAGAGGAAAATAAGGCCTAAGTTTATTAGTTATATCATATCCAATAAAAAATTAACATGTGTAGGATTTATTCAGTAATTAATATATTTTTGGCTCTTCACTCTATTTTAATTTCTCTCTCTGACATATCATCATTTAAGGTGGTATTAATACCAGTTCGAATTTGTTAGGGGGTCATAGATCGCCCGCAAAGTTGGGGTATGACACTGTATTTTTGGGACAAATTTAGGCACTAAAATATGTATTTTGCCCTATATATAACGTTATAGGAATAGAGCATGAATAAATAGAATACCACTTGTATCGTCCAGGAACTCATTGTCAAGGAACTGTCTGTTTTGGTCCAACCTTTTTTGGAAACTGCAAGAATTTTGGGTAACACAATTTTGCTGCCTTGGGCTTTCTAATCCAAAAGGCGCCTCAATTGTTCGTGAACTCGTCGTTCTTATATGAAATCTGATTTTTCCCTCTCTTCTTTGAGATGACTTAGCATCGGGTCATCGTTGTCCAATGACGATATTTTCCTAATTAAAATGATACTAAAAGGAAAAGAAAGACCAAGGACATTAAAATGATGACTGATTTTTCAAGGTTGAAGCCAATGTGAGATTAGTTACGACTTCGTTGGAACATGAGCGAGGAAAGGAACTCTAGTTGTAACAATTAGGAGTAAATGATTGGAGTAATTATTAATGGGGTTGTCACTAAAACTACTTGGTATTATAAAACATTTATCACCAACCGTATTCACTCTTTTTATTTGCCTTTTTTTTTTTAATTTTAAATTTCATGTACGGATTGGAACTCTAGTTGACATGTACATCCAGTTTGAGAAGTTCAAATACGATATCCATGAAAGAATCAGATAGAATATATAAACATAAAGTAAAATAATAGAAATAAGATAATATAGTGCAAAAAGAATGAATACAGTTGCAACTTAACCATGCATGTACCAATGTGAAAAGTTTCAATCTCATCGAAGGCTATCTACTCTGCTGCCTTTTCCCTCCTACACTTTTCACCAAAATAATTTTAAAAGATTACTTTCAACAAATTATAGTAGCTGATCTATTTAAATTACCAGAAGCCAATAACATATGAGGACAAGTTCATCTAGTGCATCAAAAGTTATACGGAAAAGGGCCAAATTTGCCCCTTTACTATGGTTTAGGGGTCACGTTTACCTCTCGTTAGAATTTTAGTGCAGTAATACCCTACCGTTACCATAGTACGCAGATTTATCCCTCTCATTAACGGACCTCCACGCTGGACGACACGTGGCTGCCACATCAGTGCCATAGTAGAGGGGTAAATTTGGCCCTTTTCAGTTGTTTCTAAAATCGTGTCTGGACTAAGTTTTAATACTTATAGAAAAAGTTTTGATGCTTAGAGGAGTCATTATAAGAGAGAAAAATGTGCTAAGAATGGTAAATAAGATATTTTGAGAGAAATATGGAATTAAAATGACACTCTCTTCAGTTTGGTTCCATAAGAAAGATATACTTTTGAACTTTGTGACAAAAATTATCTTTATTAAAGATAAAACAAGTTTAGTAATAACATTATTTCCAAATAAATAGATATGTTCTTTTTAAAAAGACTAAAAGGTAAAATATGCTACTCCTATTAAAGTAGATAAAGAGTTTTTTCATGTATTTCAATTTAAAAGATATTTTTCAATTTATCACAAAAGGTGACTTTTGATATATATTGACTTATTAAATTTAGTTTAATCTCTTTTCCTTTAATGACATATTTGTTGTAACATTAGAAAAAATAATAATAGAGTTTTAATTATGTTTAAAATCACAAATTCTAGAATTCAATCATGACACTAATTTTATGGACAAACGCTAGCTTAATGTTATGGACAAACGCTAGCTTAATGTCATGATTGAATTCTAGAATTTGTGATTTTAAACATAAAACTCTATTATTATTTTTTCTAATATTACAAAAAATATATCATTAAAGGAAAAGAGATTAAACTAAAGTTAATAATAAGTCAATATATAGCAAAAGTCACCTTTTGTGATATATTGAAAGATATCTTTTAAATTGAAATACATGAAAGAACTCTTTATCCACTTTAATAGGAGTAGCATATTTTACCTTTTAGTCTTTTTAAAAAGAACATATCTATTTATTTGGAAATAATGTTATTATTAAACTTTTATCTTATCTTTAATAAAGATAATTTTTGTCACAAAATTCAAAAGTATATCTTTCTTATGGAACAAAACCGAAGAGAGTGTCATTTTAATTCCGTATTTCTCTCAAAATATCTTATTTACCATTCGTAGCACATTTTTCTCTCTTATAATGACTCCTCTAAACATCGAAACTTTTTCTCTAAGTATTGAAACTTAGTCCAGACACGATTTTAGAAACTGAAAATGGCCAAATTTGCCCCTCTACTATGGCATTGATGTGGCAGCCACGTGTCGTCCAGCGTGGAGGTCCGTTAATGAGGGGGTAAATCTGCGTACTATGGTAACGGTAGGGGTATTGCTGCACCAAAATTTTAACGAGGGGTAAATGTGACCCCTAAACCATAGTAGAGGGGCAGATTTGGCCCTTTTCCGTTTATCCTTTGGTTTTAGACTTCAAGTGCTAATTTTAATTTTCTTCTTAACTAAGAATCCTAGTATACATAAACCAAAATTCGTTGATGCTTCCTAAATCCTACTATCTAGCTAATCACATATATAATCTGTCTAAGATTTTCCCTTTCGGATTAAAGAGTGACTTGTGGGCCCTGCTCCTGGTAATTAGTCTGATTACAACACAGCAAATATTTTTTGGAATCAAGTTTAAGCATTAATTATTCTTCTTGTGGCCTGTAACTAAAGCAAGATTATCTTCTAAAAAACTTGACCAAATCTTTGTTAAGCAGGATTACTATTTGAAAAGATAGAATGATGATTAACAAAAGGGTTGAAAGGTATAAAGCTGACAAGGAATTTTTTACAAAGATCTATCCATTAGAACACTATTGTATATTATATTCAATAGAGGTATCTTCTCTTTTTGAATAACTATTTTTGTTATGTTATTGTGCTAATCAAAGTATAGTTAATTATGATAGACACTAAGCTTGAATGTATTGCTTATTTGTTATTCTTTCCCTAAGTTGCTCATATAGGCTGGACTACACTTGTAAATGATTTTGATATTACAACTCCACTCTACAAAAAGAAAAAAAAAATTAAATAGGTAAATATTGTAACTAACAACAAACACTCACGTGCTAATGTGTTAATACAGGAAGATTAAGGATAATAACAGAAAAAAGAAAACATAGGTAGTAGTTGGAGGAAAGAAAAGGTAGAGCATAAATGACTCATGACGTATGCCCCACTCTTAATTGCAAAATCCAAAGTTTTTTTTTTTTTTTTTTTTTTTTTTTTTTTTTTTTTTCGGGTGAAAGAGAAAATTTTATTTCATCACCAACTGAAACCAACATTACACTTGCTCAAGTCACCTTTATTCTATTTTATCTCCTATATCTAAGCTATGATATCTAAGTTAAAAAATAAGACAAAAGAGAACAGAACCACCAGCTAAGAGACCTGCACTATCATCTTATACTCTATATAACCCATCTATCCACTCTTTCTCTTTACAGTGTGTCCTATGCCTTAGTCTATCATGTGTTCTATACTTGCATTCTTCCTTGATTCTTTTGCTTGTAACTCGAGGATTAGGTACTTGTTGATTCCAATATGCATCATTTCTGGCTCTCCATATTGAGTACACAAGTTCACTCAACACTGCTAATATGAATCCCCTACATGTCTTCCTTTTGCTCTTCTCCAAATGTCCTATACTTCCTTCTGATGTACTCTTATGTTCACCCAGTTTAGTACCTCCTCCAGGCAGGTCTGTGAGAATTTACATTCAAAGTACATATATTCCAGTATTTCAGGTCTCTCTCCATATATTGTACAGGCTGTGTCTTGGCATATTCCCATTTGATGCAGCTTGTCTTTTGTGAGCAGTCTCCTACGCATAGCAAACCAGCAGGTGATACTATGCTTAGGGACGGTCATCTTGTTCCATACCCACTTCCTCCATTGCCAGCTCTCTAGTGTTCCTCTCCTCCAGTTGTAACCACTTTTTATAGTGTATTTCCGCTACTGGGGGAGCCAGCCATTACCCACGTACCCATCTGCATATTTTTCTCTAACATCACATATCCTTTTCCAATACCAACTGCAATATGTTGGTGGCCTGTATTGCCACAAATCCTTCCCTTTTAAGCATATGTGATCTATCCACTTGACCCACAAAGTGTCTGATTTTTGTGCAATGTTCCAAACATATTTGGCAATTGATGCTGCATTCCATGTTTTACATTTTGTGATCCCTAGGCCTCCTTGATCTTTAGGTCGACATACCAGATCCCATGCTACCAAGGGGATTCTATTTGTTGTTACCTTTCCATCCCATAGATAATTTCTACATATTTCTGTGATGTCTTTCAGTACCTGCTTGGGTAGAATAAAGATGCTTGCCCAGTAGGTGTTCACATGTAGGAGCACTGAAATTATCAGTTGAGTTCTTCCTGCATAGGATAGTGTCCTTGCTCCCAGCTTCTGACTCTTATTGTTATCTTGTCAATCAGTATTTCACAATCATTGGCTGATACCCAGAATCCGATTAGGCCGTGCGGGCACCCGACATCCTCCCCTAGACCCGTCGGGCGAACCCTTACCAATTAAATTAGGAAAATAAATATAATAATTCATAAATAAGGACAAGACTTAAAAAAAAAACACAGAGATACTGATACCTCTAAGCTGTACAAAAGAAATTACAGCTGACTACCCAATATACTAGGTTTAGGGCTATCCAGACTAGACATCTAAGAGTACAAAAGAAGACAAATACCTCCTGAGGGAGCAAAATGCAACTGAAATGATAACCAATAAAGTGGTGGCCATCCGGAATAAAAGCTGGCTCACCCTGACAGCTGAAGTCGTCTTCGCACCTTAGAGATTTAATATTATGATTCGGTATCAATTGGAGGAACTTCTGCTAAGATGGGAACTCCAAGGTTCTTGAAAGGTAGGCTACCTCTCTTATACCCCATCAGCTCACGTAGGTACTCCAAGTCCTGATTCTCCATGTTTGCACTGAAATTATTAGACTTGGATTCATTTGTAGTTAGCCCTGAGGCATTGGAGAATAATTTCAGTCCCCTTAACATTGTGTACACATCCTGGAAGCTTCATTTGTAGAAGAGTAGAACATCGTCCGCAAAACATAAGTGATTCAGCTTTAAACCCTTACACTTAGTGTGAAATGCAAACCCCTCTTGTGTTGCGACTGTCTTCATGACTCTGGAAAAGTACTCCATGCATATTACAAATACCAATGGAGAGATTGAGTCTCCCTGCCTTAACCCTCTCTTTCCCTGGATACACCCATATAGTCCTCCATTTACTGCAATTGTATATTGGATAGTTGTTATACATGCCATGATCTATTTAATGAATCTCCCTGGGAAATTCAATGCACGTAGCATTTCTTCAACAAAATCTCATTCCACTGAATCATACGCCTTCTTTAGGTCAATTTTGATCAAGCAACTGGCTGTTGGGCTCTTCCTATTGTACAGTCTCACTAGGTCTTGGCAGATGAGGATATTTTAGATAATTGTTCTACCAGCTACAAATGCACTCTGATTTGGGGAGATGATTCCTGACAGTACCCCTTTAAGCCTATTACATAATATTTTGGAAATTATCTTATAAACCGTATTGCAATATACAATTGGTCTATAGTCACCTACTGATTCTGCATGATTGCTCTTTGGTATGAGTGTGATCACTGAATTGTTCAGCACATTGAGCATTTTCCTTGACTGAAAGAATTCTTGCACCCCTGCTATCACATCTACCTTCAAAATCCCCCAGTTTTCCTTGAAAAATTGGCTTCCATAGCCATCAGGCCCTGGTGATTTATCCCCTTCTATTTCCCAAAGTGCCTGCTTTATCTCATTTTCTGTAAAATCCTCTACCAGGTTACATCTCTGAGCATATGTAAGCACTGGTCCTTGTCTAACCAGCTCACTGTATACATGGTCTCTATCCAGTTTCCTTGTTCCCAAGGTGGATGTGTAGAAGTCAATGAAAGCTTTTGCTACTCCCTCTGTCCCTGTGACTGTCTCCCCATTTGATGCTCTTATTGTAAAAATTTTGTTCATGTTCCTTCTTGCTTTCATTAGGCCATGAAAATTTTTTGTATTTTGGTCCCCATGTGTCAGCCTATGGATTTTTTTGCCTCAGAAAAGAGTCCATGCTTTCTTACATTCGGTTGCTTCTTTTATCAGCCCGTGTTCTTCAGTCAAGAGCCTCATGTCTGCAGCTTTTGGTGCAGTTGTGATTGGCATTACAGAAGTGCCTGCATTGCTTCCTTTGCTTTAATCTCTGCTGCACTGAATTTGTCCTTGTTTATCTGCTGTAAAGTTCTTTTCAACCTGTTGAGCTTCCCTACCAAGTTATACATTCCCGTGATTTGTGCTTCCCAGTTCCTCTTCACCTTTTCTTTAAAACCTTGTGCCATGCTCTACATATTGAAATACCTAAATTATGTTTTTGCCCTTATGTTTCCATCCTCCCAGTTTATAATTGCTGGACAGTGATCATATATACCCTCACTCATGAAGTGCACCTCTGAGGCTGGTAATAGGGTTATCCAGTCACTATCACTCTATCTATCGTACTATAAACTCTGTTTTTCCCTTCTTGTTTATTGTTCTATGTATAGAATGAGCATGATGATCTCAGGTATTGAAGATCACAATTAGTTATGCAAAGATTGAACTCTCTTATTTCTGTCATGGTGACTCTACTTCCTACTCTCTCATTTGTATGGAGCAGATAGTTAAAGTCCCCCATAATTGCCTAGGGACCCTTAGTCTACTGCTTTATCTCCTCTATTTCCACCTACAAATTTCTTCTCAAAGCTTGATCATTGAAGCCATACACCATTGTTACCCATAGCTGTTGCCAGTACCTATATGGTGTACCTCACAATGTATTAGTTGTGCTTTCACCCTTACTATGTTCAGATGGAAAATATTTGGCTTCCACAACACCCATATCCTCCCTCCAGGATGTTGTGACAGGTTTGTAACAAATGCCCAGTCATAACATAGGTTAAGAGAGGCTCGCTGAGCTCTTCCTCTCTTAATCTTGGTTTCCAAGAGTCCAAATAATCCTGCTTGAGTGTTATGCAGAAAGAGATGCACCTTCTTCTGCTTTTTAGTCCTATTTAGACCCCTGGAATTCCAGAAGCCAATTTTATCCATTGGGTTTGGGGGATATACCCCCTCCCCCACCATGTTCCGACCTCCTCCATGTTTTCTCATGTCTGGGGTTGTCAGTATTGGCACTTGTGCTTTGTTCATCTCTTGCATGTTATGGTGCATTACTTAAGATGGTGAACTTGTTGCTTGTATCAGTGACCATTGATGTGGTAGCCCCTTGCTGCTGCTCTACACCTTTACTTATTACTTTGATTTGATATTGTTTACCCACACCCTGAGCATTATTGAAGTTCTTTACTGGTGCTGGCTGCTGTTTATTCACATTCCCCTCTTTTAATGTTTTTGTTACCTGCTTATCAGTCTCCCTATTATTTTCCTTTGTTTGTGCCTTTGCCTTATCTTTTATGTCTGTCTTTTTGTCATTCTTTGCTGCTTCCTCTCTTTTAAGTTCCCTACATTCTTTCATTTCATGTCCAAAGTTTTTACATTGTGGACAGAAGAATGGTTTCCTCTCATATATGATCCCTTATTCCACTATCTTCCCCACTTCATTTTCAAATAGAACTGATGCAGGGTATGGTTGATTCAATGTTACTTCAACCAGCACTCTAGCATATGCTAAGCGTTCCTTTTGTGTTGTGGCTCTGTCTGCCTTAAGTGGGTTCCCCACCAGGCTAGCTATTTTCTTCAATGCTGCTTGCCCCCAGTATTTGATATCTAAGCCCTTAAGTTTGATCCAAACTGGAATTTTGTCTACCTTTTTCTTTTGTACATCAATATCAGGTGTCCATGGCTTCACCACCACTGGTTTTTTTATCAAACATTTGGGCTCTTTCTTAAACAACTTTAATTCTACTTTCTGCACTATGGAATCTTACCAGAAATACTCACATATTTAATTGTGAAATCTTATCTATTCTCAATGCTCCCCATATTCTTTTAAAATACCCTTCAATTACTACTTGTGGGGAATTAGATCCCAGCAAATCAGCGAAGTGTTCCAGTATTCTATTTCTTCTTGGATGTCATCTAATGTTATTTTGACATTTTTTTAGGTGTTTCATCCGATGTTAAATCATAGCCTTTAATTTCAGGTGTTTTCCCACTATTTTACTCCATGTATTCAAATTAGGGCTTAGGGTTTACGACTTACGAGTTTGGATTTGAGTCGTTTGATCCTCCTCTGCCGTGATATTTTCCTCCCTTGTTGTTTTGATTCAGTTACATCCCTACTTTGACCCTCCTCCTTCGGCGTTTGAGGCGCTGAGGTAGTTGCCTGAGTTAGTGGAAGTGCCACGATTCCTTGTATTACATTCACATTTTTTTATTTTTTTTGAATCCCCGGATTGTGGTACTCCGATGATCCCCATTGGTCTCCCTTATTTACCCTTACTCGATTTCGATCCTCTCCCACCAGTCTGAGATTTCTTTGGCATGTTCAGCGTAAGCTGAGAAGGAACCTCATTCTAGAGAAAAAAAATGCAACTGGTTGTTTTGGAACTTTTTCAACCAAGAAAATGTAGATGAAATTAAAATTCAAAGGGGTCGGTTGTGAAGGGATATGTTTACATAAATTACACTCATTCTGATCTTTATATATATATATATATATATATATATATATATATATATATATATATATATATATATATATATATATATATATATATATATATATATATATATATTAGATTAGTCCCAAATGATATTTGAAGTGATATCATTATAAAAAAAATTAAGTTTTCAAATTGCAATTTAGTATGATGATGACAAGTGCTTAGCTCAAATTAAAAAACATGGCTAGTGACGTTGATTTATCTGATCTTGAGACGTAATTGTAGTTATTACTTATTAATTTGCAATGTCTCCGAGACCTGAATATTACATAAAATAAGAATCACGGTTGGGGTTTGGTTTTCCGGAATTTGCAACTATAGAATCTGCTTATGTTATCATAAACCGCAAAAAGAGGCGGAAGAAATAGTACTCCCCTCGTTTCAAATTATTTCTCATTCTTTCTAAACTTAGCCGTCTCAAAATATTTATCTAGTTAGGATTTCAAAGTAAAATTTTTTATATTTCCTTATTTTACCCATAGTATTAAATTTCTTGAAGACCACAAAGATTTTACTTATTGGTTAATATTATAATTATTCAAATACCAATAAAGATTAAATAAGGGTAAAATAGTCAATGACCCCCTCATTAATGATTTTTTAAGGAGTGTGTAAAAGTGAAGAGAACAAATAATTTGAGACGGCGAGAGTAGTAAACTGCATAGCCTGTTTGGTCAAGCTTTTCGGAAGCCAAAAGCATTTCTTTTTCTTGCCAAAAGTGCTTTTGGAAATTTTTTTTTAGGTGTTTGGCCAAAATCCAAAAGTGGGAAGAAGTAGAAGCTATTTTTCTGCTATTGGAAGAAGCTATAAATTTCTTCTTCTTTGCAGAAGCAGAAACAATGTATTAACTTTTCAAGACTGCAATATCCTTACCAAATTTTATTATTTACCATACTATTTCTAACTATTTTAACCAATTTTTCTCCAAAATATTAATAAAACTTTGTTCCTCTTTCTTTTTTCTGGTTCAAATTTATTTCTATTGGTTAGAAAGCCTTAATATTTTTTTCTTTAATTTTTTTAAACTAAAATACAAAATAAGTTTTTAATAAAATTTTTTTTGAATCTTTATTAACATTTAGGTAACATTACTCAAAATATCAATATTAGTTCTGTCTTTTTCCGTAATTTGAGACTCAAAAGTACTTTCTGTAAAGATCGTCCGAACACAATTTGTTTAAAAAAACACTTCTCAAATGAGTTGGCCAAACACAAACTGCTTATTCTTCAAAAGTACTTTTAAAATAAGCAGTTTTTGACAGTTTGGCCAAACAGGCTCCGAGAGTCACAAAAAAGAACCTTGATTTTTCTTATAAGACATATTGAATTTTATGATAATCTTATTTGAAAGGAGTAAGGTGCGAGAGATAACACTCTTAAATTGTTTATGTTTTCAACACGCACCTCATGTGTACGTTCTCTTGATTCTTTCATGTAAACGTTTAAGTACATGAAAATTATTTTTGATGATGGTGGCTGCGAGACATGACCCAAATACAGTTATCTACTTTAATATCATATTAAAGTGTGTAATCATTCTCATCTAAAAGTTCAAGTTGTTAGAGAATACACACTTTAATTTATTTAATAATGTCTTCTAGGAAACATGCACCAATTAAGCAATCTACCACTTGTGGCATTATTTGTGCCTATTTATGTGCCAAAGTTAAACACCAAATAAGCATCATCGGCTTTTTGGTTCTAATTTATGTGGCAAAGTTTAAATAGACTCGTAGTTTAAAAAAGAGATGAAGACTTTTGTAATTGAGGATTATAAAGTATTCTAGAATACATAGCTATAAAATTTCAAAGTAAGAATAGAATAGGGAGTTTAAGTTCAATTTTTTAGTTTTGGAAAGATTTCATCATTTTTGGAACTGACCAAAAAGAAATATTGTAAATAATTTGGAACAGAAAAAGTAGTGGTTTGGAATTGAGGTGAAGTTTTTGTTGTTTTATTGTATTTTAAATGATTATATAGTCAAATCTCTCTAAAATATTTATCTTTTCTAACAATATTTTTCTATAACAACCAAGTTCTCTCGGAACCAGTTTTAAGTTATATTTTATCTTTATATAGTAGCATTGTACTTTAAACTGTCATCATTATGTCTTTACACTTTTATAAAAAAAAAGAATTACCTTTCTAGGACACTACTATGCAAATATTAATGGGTTTCGTCTTTCACTCTAATTGATGCTAATTTTAATTGATTTTACTATATTTTTCATTTTCATAGTCAGTCATTTTTTCTTATTTCATGCGCTAGCTACATTGAGATAAAAATTCAACAGTTAAGCTCGTAGACTACCATCAATTTAAGGCACAAGGCTATTAGATATTTTTTTGCTGAAAGTTTTAATAGAAGTTTTCATTAATTCAAGCGTTATATTACTATTAATATACTGAATATTATGAAATAACCAACAAATGTAGATCTTTTTTATTAACTTTTTTTGGTTGAAAACTTCACTTGTTTTTGTAGAAAGGAATGTGCCTTAGACTTTTAGTTTTTTGTAGGTATAATACGACTAGTTATGAGTTTATCATGTATTATTAACCAAATATGAATATCTATTGAAATTTAATTTAACTACTTTGTTTTCTTATAACATAAGATGCTTTATAAGAAATAATTTGTTTGCATAATATTTTTGTATAATAACTAAATAATAAGATCAAAACATAAATGCTACACTTAGCTATAAAAGCCAAGAAATTCGTTGAAAAATGACAGCATCGCAAGACGCCTCATTATAGCTTGTGTTTTACTTCTTTTGGGCCATAAAATTAGCTGGGTTTCAAAGATGATACACGACATTCCAGATCATCTTGACAAGATACAGTAAAAACTCTACCAATCTATGCACAGGAGTTAGATTCGTAATGATAGGAGTACAAAGTACTGCAAAGGCTGATTGTTGATAGCTTAATGGGTGTTGACCTTTCACTTTAATTTCATCTATGACAATTGGAATTCCTTTGATGTATCACTAAATGAATCATTACAAAGTTATACTTAGCATTGGCCTTTGGCCAGTCTAGCTAAGTTTAGCTTTTGATACAACTAATGCTACTCCTACTCCCTAGTTTTAATTGCTAGATACCACACCTTCACGTTGGAGAGGTTCAATCCTCACTATGATTTCTTGAACTGGTGCTGATAAAGAAGTACTGCTAGTAGCTACCTGAGGGTTTGTAATTGAATAATTTGTAGTGACAGAATTGGCTCCTTTGTCAATTTTTTGACAAGTTTCAACGAGGCAATGCCTACAAGTAGGACAAGAAGAGTGCGAATTGAGCCATTTATCGATACATTGGACGTGGAAGCAGTGGTTGCACTTCGGCAAAACCTTAATTTTCTCCTCAATTGCAAATTCAGATAAGCAAATTACACACTCAGAGTCGAGTCGTGGATGTTCCAATCCAGTAGTGTAAGTTATAACTGGGAATGTCTTGAGGACTTTTTGCTTGATCCCTTTATTTGCTAGCTTCCCAGATAGAGGGTTTCTATGATTTAAGGATGATTCGGACAATAATAAACTAGAGAACTTAAATGCACACTTTATGATGGAGTTCAAGAGAAGTGAACAAATCAAGCCAAATAAAATTACTGACAAGACCATCACAACATTTGCATCAATCGTGAAATTGTTCCCTAATGGTACATCTGTTGATGGAGCCAAAGTGGACTCTGAAAGCAGTCTTCTGGAGTAATGGAAGATTTCCATGAATTCTTGACAGCGTGGTTTTCTTTGAATTATTTCGTTGTTTCTTGTTGTTGAATGATCAATTGAATTCTCCCTTGGAGACAGTTGCATGCTTAGGACAAATTTATAGGGGGAAAAGGTGTAAATTGTGCGGATCAACTTTTTGATTAAACAATAAATTAGAGTTTCAAGCCATTTTAATTGACTAACTTTGTTTTTTATCAGCACTATAATTTAAACGGGTAGCGCAGTATGATTTACGATTAATTTTTAATGAATGAATGAATGAATTAATTAATTATATAGTACTTATATGTGTTAAGCATATCACTATTGCTCTTGTTAATCAAGAAAAAACCAGTTTGTTGTTCATGCATGTACTATGATAGTTAACTCATTACCTCGGATAAAATTCGAACAGTGGGTGCATCTGTAATCAAACCCCTACCCATCACGTCAACTTCCTCACGTTTTCACCACTTCTTTCATATCATCAGCACCTTACATTTGCCAACACCATCAAGAAACATTCAAAATAGAAGCAATTTCCAATTGGAAAAGAAATACACCATACCATTTTGCTGCCCAAAATGCCACATCCGACGTGGCCCACATATATAATGACAAAAATATACTCGAATAACGTGCTTCAAGATAGCTTTTTTTGTAGTCTAGTATTTGTTGATTCATCAACCAAAGGCAAAATCAAGAAGTGGAGGCCAAAATGGCTTTGGTTGATGGTGCAACCAAATGTTACGCTAACAACTTCTCCTAGCCCCACTTTTCACTCCCTTTCTTTCTCTAGCCATTAGTTAATTTATAATTAATTCACCCATTTTATAAATTAATAAACATTGTATTTTTATCCTTTAATTCAAGAATTTAGTTAATGCTGATCTCATATTTGTTAACGTTATTTTAGAAATTTAAAAAATATAATATATATATATATATATATATATATATATATATATCATGTATCTAATAAATATTAATATAACAAGATATATGAGTGAATTAAAAAATAAATTTTGTTTATCTTTAATAAAAGTGGGAAAAAATATCTTGGTTGACCCATCAAACAACAACAATAGTCTTTTTTGTAGTGCAGTATTGGTTGATCCATCAACCAAAGGCAAACTCGGAAAGTAGGGGCTAAAATGGCTTTGGTTGATGGTACAATCAAATGTTACTCTGAGTATGAACACAAAGAGTGGAAAGACGCTAACAACTTCTCCTACTCCTACTTTTGATGATCTTATACAAAGCATGTCTAAATAATGATTTGGTTAATTATATCACATATGTATATATTCTTGATAATATATTGCCTTATATATAATAGTTCCATAATAAATTTATTTCTTTTTTTTAATTCATGCATAATTCTATATTGCTGGTATTGGTTAATAATTTCTACTATATTAATCAAATATGATTTTTTTAATAATATTTCAAGATCATATTCAAATTTAATACAACCTTAGAAAAGATGTCTGACTTTTTAAATTTACTTTTCCTAGCCCCACTTTTCACTCCCTTTCTTTCTCTAGCCATTAGGTAATTTATAATTAATTCACTCATTTTATAAATTAATAAACATTATATTTTTATCCTTTAATTTAAGAATTTAGTTAAGGGTTGATGTTGGGCGTATATCTTATGTCTCGGCATTGATTTCTTATATCTTTTGTGTTATTTTCAGCGTATTATGTGCCCAACAATGTGAGATTTAAAGTAAAACACTAACTTGAATTGTTTGGGTGTTTTAGGAGCAAATTGAAGGAATTTGGAGCGTGATTTGGACAAGAACAAGGAAGAAGCAATGGGTACAGCGTTGGATGCTTGGCATGCTAGGCTGTATGGACTGGGAAGAGTGCAAATATTGAAGAAATTGAGAAAAGGAGCGCATACAGCCACGGATGCTTGGCATGCTCCGGTGTATGCGCCGTAAAATAGTCCCAGAGCTACCAGGACTAGCTTAAAACGTGTATTATTAGAATATTTCGAAATATAAAACCCTTGTAACGTTATTTCTTATATTATTACGTATTTTTGGAGGCAAGAACCATATTAGAGGCTAGAGAACCAAGATTCATCAATTGAGTTGTAATTCTTCTTCCCTCTTTATTGTTTCATGAATTCTAGATTATTTTGTGAGAAAGCTAACTTGTCTATGAGTAGCTAAACTCTATTATTCTAGGGTTATGGGTTAACCATGAAAGTTGTACTCTGAAGTTGGTTGAATTATATTAAATTTATCAGATTGAGTTGTTTATTTAATTCTGCTCTGAATTACTTAATTTCCTGGCCAGTTGTTAAGTATTATCCATGAACCTAAGGTTGAACTCGAAAGTGGGAACCGTAGGTTGCAATAGAATTAAATAAAGCGTGTTCTTGAACCCGGGCATCGGGGAATGGTTTCGCGGTTAGGATAGAAATATACCTAACAGTCACGCTTAGGAAAAACACATGCATTCTTGTTAATTCTAATTCCATAGACATATAGGCGTTAGGTTGGCTTGAATAGGCGAGCAGGGTATCGAAAGAGCTCTGTGAGTATAATCAACCCTGTGATTAGCAACTCAGATAAGTAAAATTAATTCAATTAGTGGATGAGTGCAACTGGATTGGTGATCGTCCCATAATCCTGGAATATTCCCTCTCACTGATATCTAGAACTCTTGAATTGTCTTGCATTCTATCTACTTCTATTACTTTTAGTTAATTAGTTAATTAAACACAACTTGAAATCTGGTTAAACTCTCTTGAACAATACTTGAATTGAAGTTTGTCTAGTTAATAGTTAATCAATAGTCCTCGTGGGAACGATACTTTCTTATCACTTTATTACTTGATCGACCGCGTATACTTGCGTGTGCGTTTGGAGCGACAAGTTTTTGGCGCCGTTGCCGGGGACTAAGATTTAATTAATTTCTAGATTAGCTTTTATTTATTATTTGTTCAAGATTAATTTTTGGTTTTAGTTGTCTTTGGGTGTTTCAGGTTGTAGCTTGAATGCGAAGGAGCAAGAGTGGTGATTAACTCTACACTTTTGACCCAGAACCTGAAAGACTTTTTCACAGGCTAAGGAAGGAAGCCAGACTCAAAGCAAAGCTAGAGAAAGCTCCTATTTCTGAACCTGCAGAGATGGCTGGAAATCAAAATCGCGCAATACTGGATGTGGCCAGACCTACTCTTGATAACATGGCCAAGGCCATTGTGAGGCCCACCATTACTGGTAAATTTGAGCTGAAGGAGAGTATGATCCGACTATTCCAGTCTAATGGTCAGTTCGCGGGACTGTCAAATGAAGATCCTCAGCAGCACATGCAGAACTTTCTGGAGATCAGCGACACTTACAAATATGTTGATGTGTTTGATGAATACATACGGCTGACGATGTTCCCATTCACCTTGCTGGGTGAAGCAAAGAAGTGGCTCTTGGTTCAACCACCAAACTCCATTAACTCTTGGGACGAATTGGCAAAGAAGTTTCTGATCAAATTCTTTCCATCAGGCAAAACTGCAAAGATCAGAGGTGAGATAGTGTCATTTAGTCAAAATTCATCAGAGGAGATAGGTGAAGCATGGGAGAGATTCAAGGCATTATTGAGAAGCTGCCCACACCATGGTCAATCAAAGGAGGTGTTGGGACATATTTTTGTTGAGGGACTGCAGTCGCATAGTAAAATCTTGCTGGATGCTTATTGTGGCGAACCAAGTCTAGAGAAGCAGTATGATGAGCTTGAGATCATTCTTAACAAAATTTCAGAAGGTAGTCAGCATTATCATGGTGACTCAGGCAGAGGTAAAAATCTCAAGCTAGGTGGAAAGGTGGAAGTGGATGTACTGACAGCTATGAAAGCTGAAATGGCAGCAATGCAACACTCTGTTAAGCAGCAACTTGATGCAGTACTTGTCCAGGTAAGCAAGCCACATCCACAACCTCAGCAACCGGTCCCACCCCAGGTTCAACAAGTGCAAGCAACTCCATACTGTGAGGTGTGTGGTGGTTCTGATCATCTGAGTAATATTTGCACGGAAAACCCAGAGTCTGCGTTTTACGTGGGTCAGCAGGGCAGGGGTTTTAACCAAAATGCTCAGTTTGGCAACACTTGCCCGCCTAATTTTCGCAACCACCCTAACTTCTCATGGGGCGGTAATCAAGGCGGACAAGGCACCAGACAACCCCAAGGTAATATTCAGCAGGTGCAGAATCCACCGCAGCAGCAACAGTCTGAAACGTCAAAAATAGAGGCAATGATTCAAAAATTAGCTGTTGATCTCAACTAGAAAATTTCAACTCTCCAGCAAAACCAAGACAGTGCCATTCGCTCTCTAGAAAAACAAATGGTACAGCTTGCTAGTAACCAAAATACAAGGCCACTTGGTGCTTTGCCTAGCACTACTGATCCTAATCCCAAGGAACAAGTGCAAGCAGTGTCATTACGAAATAGGAGAGAACTGGAAGAATTGCCAAAGAAGCCAAAGCAGTCTCACCCTGACAAAGGAAAAGAGCCAGAGCCAGTAGTCGAAGTCGAGAAGGAGGCAGAAAAGCAAGAGGCAGTGATTGCTGCTAAACCACCACCTCCCTTTCCTCGAAGGTTACAAAAGAATCTGCAAGATCCTGCGGTCACAAAGATCTTGGGCATACTCAGTCAGACTAGCATCAATATCCCATTGGTAGATGTGCTCCGAGGAATTCCAAAGTATGCTAAGTATATCAAAGATATAGTGTCATCAAAGAGGAAGCTCAATGAATTTGAAACTGTAGCACTTACTGAAGAGTGCACATCCAGAGTTCAGAACAAACTCCCTCAGAAGTTGAAGGATCCAGGTAGTTTCACCATTCCTATCCGTGTTGGCAACGTAGCAGTTGGTAAAGCCCTATGTGATCTAGGGGCTAGCATAAATCTTATGCCATTATCTGTGTGCAACCAACTGGGTCTCGGCACTCCAAAGCCAACAACAGTCTCACTTCAGTTAGCTGATCGGTTTACTACTTATCCTGAGGGGGTGATTGAAGATGTACTGGTTCAGATTGGTCAATTTATTTTGCCCGCTGATTTTGTTATCCTGGACTATGAGGCAGACAAGGAAGTCCCTATCATCTTGGGACGGCCTTCCTTAGCCACTGGTGATGCTGTGATCCGTGTCCGAGAGGGAAAGATGACAATGAAGGTGGATGATCAGGAAGCAGTTTTTAATGTGTACAAGGCTCTAAAAATGCCTAACCATCATGAAGAGTTGTCTATGATCACAGTGAATGACCCGGAGGAGAAGTCGACTGACCCAGCTGATTATGTCAATGATGACTTGCAGCGAGCACTGATGTTGGGAGAAGAAACCAGTGAAGATGCTGACATAGGGGAGATATTGCAGCTCTTAGACTGTTCTTGTGCATTTATTACTGGGTTTCCCAAGTTTGAGCCTTTAGATAGACCGCTCGGGCCACCACCCAAGCCGTCTATTGAAGAGGCACCCAAGCTTGAGCTCAAACCTTTACCGGCGCATCTTCGGTATGCTTATTTGGGACAATCTGACACTTTACTTGTGATTATTTCTTCTCTGTTGTCTGACTTGCAGGTAGAAAAGTTGTTGAGAGTGCTACGAGAGCATAAGAGTGCTATTGGCTGGACCATTGCTGACATCAAGGGAATAAGCCCGGATTTCTGCATGCACAAGATCTTTATGGAGGACGGTTACAAGCCAAGTGTGGAGCATCAGCGTCGCCTTAATCCAATCATGAAGGACGTGGTAAAGAAATAGGTGATTAAATGGTTAGATGCAGGTATAATTTTTCCTATCTCTGACAGCAAGTGGGTAAGTCCAGTGCAATGTGTCCCTAAAAAGGGAGGGATGAGAGTAGTGCAGAATGAGAATAATGAACTTATCCCCACAAGAACTGTTACGGGGTGGAGGGTGTGCATTGATTATCGAAAATTGAATAAAGCCACCCGAAAGGATCACTTTCCCCTCCCCTTTATTGATCAGATGTTAGATAGGCTAGCTGGCCAAGAGTATTACTGTTTCCTTGATGGTTACTCTGGCTACAACCAAATATGGATTGCTCCCGAGGACCAGGAGAAAACTACTTTTACATGTCCTTACGGTATCTATGCCTATAGGAGGATGCCGTTCGGGCTATGTAATGCACCTGCGACTTTTCAAAGGTGTATGATGGCTATTTTTACTGATATGGTGGAAATAGTTTGTCGAAGTGTTCATGGATGACTTTTCTGTCTTCGGATCTTCTTTTGATGCTTGTCTAACTAACCTTGGTCTAGTGCTTGCTAGGTGTGAAGAAACTAACCTTGTTTTAAATTGGGAAAAGTGCCATTTCATGGTTCGTGAAGGTATAGTTTTGGGACACAAGGTGTCCAGTGCTGGAATTGAGGTTGACAAGGCGAAGGTGGAGGCGGTTGAAAAATTACCCCCACCCACGTCTGTGAAGGGAGTCCGAAGTTTTCTCGGACATGCTGGCTTCTATAGGAGGTTTATTAAAGATTTTTCTAAGATTTCTACTCCTTTGTGCAGGTTACTTGAGAAAGAAGCAGCATTTGTGTTCGATGAGGCCTGTCTGAGGGCCTTCAATGAGCTTAAAGAGAAATTGGTCTCTGCGCCAATAATAGTGGCTCCTGATTGGACTGCACCATTTGAATTAATGTGTGATGCTAGCGATGTCGCTATTGGTGCAGTCCTGGGGCAAAGGAGGAACAAGGTGTTCCATTCCATTTACTACGCCAGCAAAACTCTTAATCCTGCCCAATTAAATTACACAGTTACTGAAAAAGAGTTGCTGGCAGTAGTGTATGCCTTTGATAAGTTCCGGGCATACTTGGTTGGAACCAAAGTTATTGTCTACACAGACCACGCAGCAATCAGGTACTTAATTGATAAAAAGGATGCTAAACCTCGACTAATTCGTTGGGTGTTGTTGTTGCAGGAATTTGACTTGGAAGTCCGAGACCGTAAGGGAACGGAAAATCAAGTAGCTGACCACCTATCTAGGTTGGAGAACCACAAGCATGTGGACGAGGGAGGGTTGATCAGAGAAACCTTCCCGGATGAGCAACTTTTTGCCATCACCAATCACTCGGACCCATGGTATGCTGATTATGTCAACTATTTGGTAAGTGAGGCAGTGCCACCACATCTGACTGCAGAAGGTAAGCGTCGGTTCTTTCATGACGTGAGATTTTATGTTTGGGATGAGTCGTTTTTGTTTAGAGTGTGTGCAGATCAGTTGGTGAGAAGATGCATTCCTGAGGAAGAGACGGAGGCTGTTCTGCAAGAGTGCCATGCATCTCCTTATGGAGGTCATCATGGTGGTGATAGAACAGCCGCCAAAGTACTTCAGTCTGGTTTCTATTGGCCAACACTGTTCAAAGATGCTCACACTTTTGTAAAGAAGTGTGATCGGTGTCAAAGAACTGGCACAATCACCAGGAAGCAAGAGATGCCTCTACAAGGCATTCTAGAGGTGGAGATTTTTGATGTGTGGGGGATCGACTTCATGGGTCCTTTCCCCTCGTCGAATGGTCACAAGTATATTTTACTGGCAGTGGATTACGTGTCTAAGTGGGTAGAGGCTGTTGCTCTTCCTACTAATGATGCCAAGGTGGTGGTGAGTTTCGTTAAGAAGAACATTTTCACCAGGTTTGGAACTCCGCGGGCTTTGATTAGCGATGAAGGTACACACTTCTGTAATAAGTTGTTGAATAACCTTCTAGCTAAATACGGGATCAAGCATAAGGTCGCCACCGCTTATCATCCGCAAACTAGTGGACAGGCTGAGGTATCCAATAGAGAGGTGAAGCAAATTCTTGAGAAAACTGTCAGTGCGAATAGGAAGGATTGGGCAACCAAGCTCGATGATGCACTCTGGGCATATAGGACAGCTTATAAGACTCCGATTGGGACTTCACCGTACAAGCTGGTATATGAAAAAGCGTGCCACTTGCCAGTCGAGCTTGAGCACAAGGCCTATTGGGCGATAAAGAAGCTAAATTTTGATATGAGCTTGGCGGGTGAGAAGAGATTGTTGCAACTCAATGAACTCGATGAGTTTAGGTTGCACGCGTATGAAAACGCCAAGTTATATAAGGAGAAGACTAAGCGGTGGCACGATAAGCGGATTCAGCATCGGCACTTTGAGCCGGGCCAACAAGTTCTTTTATTTAACTCCAGGTTGAAGCTCTTTCCTGGTAAGCTCAAGTCGAGGTGGTCTGGTCCGTTTGAAATTGTTAAGGTAATGCCCCATGGAGCGATTGCATTGCGAGCCCCGGGCTCGGATAAGTCGTTTCTAGTGAATGGGCAAAGAGTGAAGCGATATTGGGGAGGTGATATCGATAGGCTTAAATCCTCCATTTCTTTAGTCGACCCTTGAAAGAGGGTTGTACTCGTCGTGCCGCGACGTTAAATCAAGCGCTTCATGGGAGGCAACCCATGTTTTATCGTTTTTAGAGTAGTTAATCCGTATTTTCATTTAAAATAAAATAAAACAAAATAAAAAAATAAAAAAAATTGAAAAGAACAAAAAAAAGAATGGATTCTTGATGTGTTTAACATGTTTGTGTAGTGTTTTTACAGGATGCCGAGGCTCGAAATTGGTTGGATCAACGAAATAGCCGGTCCCGGGCAACAAAATAGACAAAAATACTGCTTTGAGGCCAGCACAGCCTTGCATGCGTCGCATGCTTGGCTGTGCCCAGTTGCTCGTTTGTGAAAAAAAAATAGGAACCAAGGCAGTGTTGTGGGCTGGAAACCGCAGCCACTGTTTTCAAGTTTAGCTCCCACACAGCGAGGCATGCGTCGCACGCTGCACTGTGTTGGCTGCGATTTTGTTTTGAAAATTTTGTTTAGGGACAGTATTGCGTGGTGAAAACGTGCTCCACTGTATGCTGGTAAGTTTCTTAACACTCCTTTTAACTCCTCAACACAAACAACACAACGCACAAAACAAAAGCAAAAGCAGAACAGAGAAAAAAAAAAAAGAAGCAGCGAACAAAAACAAAAACAAAGAACAGACACGGCTGAATTGTTGTGCTTTCCAGGTTTGATTTCTTCTCATCTCACCTTCTCTCTTGTGCTCCCCCTTCATCCCTAAAGCTACCAGCACTGTGGTCGTGCTAGAATTATTCCCATCTCCCTCTTCCCTTAGGTTTAGCTTTTACTTAAAGTTGTGATGAAACCATGCTAAAACTTGGTTCTTTTTGATTGGTAATTGTTGTGGGGGGGTGCGGTGATGCACCATAATGTGGATATATGTAAGCTCCCGGAGTTGGGAGGTTCAAACATCAACAAATAGCTCATACACAAGCTGTCCACAGTTGCGCACACAAGGTGTTCGCTGAAATTCCCCAATGAACAATTTGAGGTATTTGGTGAAGTCTGAGTAGCCAAATCAATTAGGGAGCATAAGTTGAACATATATTAGTTAGAATTAGGACATGGGGCTGATTTTAAAGTGTTCTCTCATGACCAACACTCAATGCACTTTATTCCTACACTAGAAGTGTATTTTGCACTTTACTTGAGCGAGCCATTGCCTCGATGTGCAATTCACGGGCTGCTTTTATTGCTTTGCTTAAAATAATATTTCTTCATATTTTTGAGATGAAGTAGAGCATAAGTGTGGGGTGTGGAGACCCCGTTTGCACACTTTGTTGAATTTTAACCATGAGAATTGTTTCGAATAAAGAAGTGCGTGTCGAGGGAAGTCTGAGTACCTCGCGAATGTTACAATGAGCGTACTATGAGCATAACTTGATTAATTGTAGCTTACACTTGAGTTTTAAGTGTGGGGTGCGTGCGCACCAATGAGAAGTAGACGACTAGCTTGAATTGGCTTAGTTTCTAGCTACTTTAAAGAGCTCGGGAATAACTCCTTGGCTAATTTCACATTGTTTGGATGCAGGTATTCTATTGTAAAATGGCGATTGCAAAGCAAACATCCAAGAGTGGTGGAAGCAGGGACGGTGGCCAGCCACCACGGAATCAACCTGAGGGCAAGGATAAAAGGGAGCAACGCTCAAAGAAGAAACAAGATACACTTGCTCCGGATATGACCATTCCCGCCTCTCAGGTAACCACGGGCAAGAGGAAATCAACCATTGCTAAGGAAAAGCCCGTGGTGATCCGTGAAGGTGGTGCTTCTAGACCTCCGGCTAAGAAAAGGAGAGCAGTTCAGGGCAAGGGAAAGAAACCAATAGAACAGGATGAGGAGGATGATCAGGATGATGATGCTGAGGAGGAGTACACTTCTATTCCAGAGCCTGAGGACATTCCCTCTACTAGTGGCCCGATTGACAAGGCATTGTGGGAGGACACCTTTGAGAGCGAGAGTGCATATTTGGCATATCAGTGGATCCTTAAGAAGCAGATTACATAGGAAAGACCACTGAACTATCATGCATGTGAGAAGGCGTGCCCGGCTATTCTGGAGGTTGTTAAAGATAGGAAGTGGGACAGATTTATGCAGGGTCCCACGGGCAAGGGCAATGTTACTGCTGTTCAGGAGCTATATGCGAACTGGGAGAACCCGAGGAGCAGCATAGTGCGGGTTCGAGAAGTTGATATTGATATTTCTGCCCGAGCCATTAATGCACTTTACAGGGTGCCTGAAGTGGCAATGGACGATTATAAGAAGATGCTAGCAGAGCTGGATTTTGCGGATGTCATTGAGGTACTGTGTGACCCACCAGCTGTTCTGGATGATCGTGAATCTTCGAAGCCTGCGTGGTTGCACAACACGCAGAGAAAATATGCCACTTTACCCAAGCGGTTTATGTCGAGGGAGAGTCGATCTTGGCTCAATTGGGTGTCTAACAGGATCATGCAGGCTGACCATCAGACGAATGTACTTCGGGAGCGGGTGCTTCTTATTTATGCTCTGATGAATGGAATAGTACTGAACTTGGGTGAGCTTATGTACGAGCAGATGATGCGGACTCGTAAGGAGAAGACATTGAAGCTGTATTTTGTGCACACTCTGACAGCTTTGATGAGGAAGCACAGGGTGCCCTTCTATACGGAGGATGATCTTTTAGAGGTGCCCATTGCTCATGACATCACTTCAGTGCTGGACCCGGTCGCGGCCAAAGCAGATAAGCGCACTACATCAGAGCGACTTGTGGGCTTTGAAGCCGCGCTAGCTAAGCTGAGAGAGGCGCAGCAGGCAGAGCTGACCCAGTTGAGACAAGAGCAGCAGGCAGAGCTGACCCAGTTGGGACAGGAGCAGGCAGCTCGAGATACCCTGATGCAGAGCACACTGGCAGAGATTCTTGCCGCTATTCAGAGTCCCAGAGTGACACGTTCCATTGGCGTCCAGACTGATGCAGGATCCAGTGAGGAGGTTGTGGATTTGAGTGCTACTGATGGCACTACTGCAGAGCCAGCTCCGGCTACTGCCACTACTATGGAGGGGTCGCTGATTGATGCGATGGATGCAGCTGGCACTACCTTATGGGATCCCTCCACTGCTCAGACCGCTGGTTCAGACCGGTCTGCAGCACCTCCAGACTCTGCGGTTTGAGGGAGCTTTCTTGATACCCACTCTTGTTATTATTTTTGTATTTGTGCAGTGGGGACCATGCACTATTTTAAGTGTGAGGTGGGGTATCATGATTTGTACTTGTATATTTTTACTGCATTTAATTTTTTTTTAAATTAGTGGCATAATCCTTGGGTTTTCTTCAAGCCACGGTTCTTTCCCGAGGATGCCTTTTGTTTTGAACCGGGTGTTTTTAGATTAAAAAAAAAAAATAGATATTTAAAATACAAAAAAATTAGGAAATATGAGTAGCTAAGTGGTAAGGACCTGTGCCTTCTCTGTGAATTGTTTGATACTGACATATTTAGTCCTTTACATGCGAGTTTTACTTCCCTAAAGATTTTTTTGTGTGAGTTATATATTGGATTGATAGTCAGTCTTGTTAGTGACACCTCGGCTCAGGTTTCTGACTCTGAGTGCTGACTGAATAGCATGACTTGTCTCACTTGTTTTTGTTAGGTGTTGGAATTGTTTCACCTTGAGTAGTTCATGTGACATGAGTGGTGAGGTGCTTTTCTTTATTCTCGTGCTTGCATTATTGGTCTAGAACTTGCCCCGCGTGTGTTCAAAGCGAAATCCTAGGTTTGCTCTAGTCGGGAGATGATACATGCCTTCTTTGATAAACCCTTTCTTTTGCAGCCTTGATTAGCCTACCCGTTCATATATATCCCTTGTAATCCTTTTTGAGCCTATTAGTTTTTGTTGACACCCACATTACAAGCCTATTCCCTTTGTTCTTAATTACCTTCTTTTTGAACCCGTACTCCTTAAAGCACTTTAATTGAAAATATCGTTGTTAGTGGAGTTGTGGTTGGTGGAAATTGATGGCTTTTGAGTGGAGTCAATAAGAATATATTTGTGATGGTATTTTTGAGGAAAAGTACATTGGCAAGGTTGAGGAAAAAAATTGACAAGTGTTGAAAAAAAAAAAGGGAAAAAGGAAAAAAAATCAAAAGTGAGAAAAAAAAAAAAAAAGAAAGCAAAAGGAAAAAAATTCTCAATCCTTGCTAGTGTTGTGCACATTGAAAAAAAAATACTTAAAGGGAGGGAAGTGTTTGAGTTGATGTTCGGATGGTAGCTCGGTTGTTTTTGTGAAGAGTTGAGCTATATAAGTGGAAGTGATGTATTGAAGTGCTTAGGGAGGTAGTCATTTAACCATTACCCGTCCTTTAGCCTACATTACAACCCTTAAAGTCCTAGTTAATCCCGAATAGGAGCGAACCTACATTAGTGGAGTCCTACACTACGGGCAAGCCTATGGTACCATTGTGTGGCACTTGAGATTCTTTTTGAGTGTGAGCGTATTCTTCCTATCTTGAAAGTCCCTTATAATTCAGTTGATATATTTTTTGTGTGATTGGGACTAGACTTTGATTGGTGAGGGCACATGGATTATGAGAGGTTGGAGCTTTTATTAGGCCCTAATCTTGAGCGAGTGGACATGTCGTGAGTCAGTTGGTGTGAAGAGTCATTTCTTGAGGCTTGGTTGTTGCTACTTGACGGCTTGATAATCCTTGTTTTCTAAAAGTGTGGTGTGCAAATATGGGGAGTTGTGTGCTTGTATGTCTAGTGGCTAATTGTTGGTATCAACCTATTTCATAGGTGCGCTTCCTTGAAGTTCTTGAGTTGGGTAGTTAAGACCTATTGAGTATAAGTGTGTTGGGTTTGTTTGTTCGGGGACGAACAAAGTTTAAGTGTGGGGTGTTGATGTTGGGCGTATATCTTATGTCTCGGCATTGATTTCTTATATCTTTTGTGTTATTTTCAGCGTATTATGTGCCCAACAATGTGAGATTTAAAATAAAACACTAACTTGAGGTGTTTGGGCGTTTTAGGAGCAAATTGAAGGAATTTGGAGCGTGATTTGGACAAGAACAAGGAATAAGCAATGGGTACAGCGTTGGATGCTTGGCATGCTAGGCTGTATGGACTGGGAAGAGTGCAAATATTGAAGAAATTGAGAAAAGGAGCGCATACAGCCACAGATGCTTGGCATGCTCCGGTGTATGCGCCGTAAAATAGTCCCAGAGCTACCAGGACTAGCTTAAAACGTGTATTATTAGAATATTTCGAAATATAAAACCCTTGTAACGTTATTTCTTATATTATTACGTATTTTTGGAGGCAAGAACCATATTAGAGGCTAGAGAACCAAGATTCATCAATTGAGTTGTAATTCTTCTTCCCTCTTTATTTTTTCATGAATTCTAGATTATTTTGTGAGAAAGCTAACTTGTCTATGAGTAGCTAAACTCTATTATTCTAGGGTTATGGGTTAACCATGAAAGTTGTACTCTGAAGTTGGTTGAATTATATTAAATTTATCAGATTGAGTTGTTTATTTAATTCTGCTCTGAATTACTTAATTTCCTGGCCAGTTGTTAAGTATTATCCATGAACCTAAGGTAGAACTCGAAAGTGGGAACCGTAGGTTGCAATAGAATTAAATAAAGCGTGTTCTTGAACCCGGGCATCGGGGAATGGTTTCGCGGTTAGGATAGAAATATACCTAACAGTCACGCTTAATCAGTTTACAGGAAAAACACATGCATTCTTGTTAATTCTAATTCCATAGACATATAGGCGTTAGGTTGGCTTGAATAGGCGAGCAGGGTATCGAAAGAGCTCTGTGAGTATAATCAACCCTGTGATTAGCAACTCAGATAAGTAAAATTAATTCAATTAGTGGATGAGTGCAACTGGATTGGTGATCGTCCCATAATCCTGGAATATTCCCTCTCACTGATATCTAGAACTCTTGAATTGTCTTGCATTCTATCTGCTTCTATTACTTTTAGTTAATTAGTTAATTAAACACAACTTGAAATCTGGTTAAACTCTCTTGAACAATACTTGAATTGAAGTTTGTCTAGTTAATAGTTAATCAATAGTCCTCGTGGGAACGATACTTTCTTATCACTTTATTACTTGATCGACCGCGTATACTTGCGTGTGCGTTTGGAGCGACAAGGGTTCTTTACATAAATAGCAGCCCATATGAAAATATTTACTATCCTTTAGTCCTTACTTTTTGTAGCGACAACGTTGCACTAAAATAATGAAAAAAAATCCTTAGTGTTAATAATTATTCAATACAATTTTTCTTGAATAAAAGATATATAATATTAAATACTTGTATTGATATTTGATATTTATTTTTTCTTACAGTTAAGGGATATAATTCAATTCAAAATAATATGCCATGAGATAAATTGCGTATATACCAACAGACACTCATGTTTTAAGAACGATTTGTAGGCGATTTTTTTCTTTTTCCGTTTAGTTGCCATGTTTAATATTTTCATAAATGAAATACATATCACCTAACAATAAGAATAATAAATAATAGAATAAATAAATATTAAATACACAATAGATTCAAAGAGTGATATATTGTATTAAAAGGGATTAAAATTTATTTATTAGATATTTAATATTTTTTATTATTATATTTTTTAAATCCCTAAAATAAAGTTAACAAATATGAGATCAGCATTAACTAAATTCTTAAATTAAAGGATAAAAATACAATATTTATTAATTTATGAAATGAGTGAATTAATTATCAATTAACCTAATGGCTATAGAAAGAAAGGGAGTGAAAAGTGGGGCTAGGAAAAGTAAATTTGAAAAGTCGGACATCTTTTCTAAAGTTGTATTAAATTTTAATTAGGTCTTTGCTGATAAATATTAATATAATAAGAATTATGAGTGAATTAAAAAATAACTTTTGTTTATCTTTAATAAAAGTGGGGAAAAAGGTCTTGGTTGACCCATCAAACAACAACAATAGTCTTTTTTGTAGTGTAGTATTGGTTGATCCATCAACCAAATACAAACTCGGAAAGTAGGGGCTAAAATGACTTTGGTTGATGGTACAATCAAATGTTATTCTGAGTATGAACTCAAAAAGTAGAAATATGCTAACAATTTCTCCTACTTCTACTTTTTATGATCTTACACAAAGCATGTCCAATTAATGTTTTGGTTAATTATATCACACACACACACACACACACACACACACACACACACATATATATATATATATATATATATATATATATATATATATATATATATATATAATATTGTCTTATATATAATAGTTCCATAACAAATTTATTTCCTTTTTTTTAATTCATGCATAATTCTATATTACTGGTATTGGTTAATAAAATCTATTTCTACTATATTTAATCAAATATGATTTTTTTATAATATTTCATGACCAAATTTAAATTTAATACAACCTTAGAAGTGGAGGTCAAAATAGCTTTGGTTGATGGTGCAACCAAATGTTACGCTATCAACTTCTCCTAGCCCCACTTTTAACTCCCTTTCTTTCTCTAGCCATTAGGTAATTTTATAATTAATTCACCTATTTTATAAATTAATAAACATTATATTTTTATCCTTTAATTTAAGAACTTAGTCAATGTTGATCTCATATTTTTTAACCTTATTTTAGGGGTTTAAAAAATATAATAATAATAATATATATATAAAAAATATCATACATATATCGTGTATCTGATAAATATTAATATAACAAGAATTATGAGTGAATTAAAAAAGAAAATTTTGTTTATCTTTAATAAAAGTGGGACAAAAGGTCTTGGTTGACCCATCAAACAACAACAATAGTCTTTTTTGTAGTGTAGTATTGATTGACCCATCAATCAAAGGCAAACTCGAAAAGGCCTAATTAATTCGCGTGGGCCAGAAGCCAACTCAGCCAAAATCAAAACATTGTCCACTCTCGATGAGTGGAAGTGAGAGTTGGAAGCGCAAGTGCATTTAGGACTTTTCGCATGTGGGCCACATCGGGTGTGGCAATTTGGACGGCAAAATGGTATGGTGTGTATCATTACCCTTAATCAAATTTGATGAGAAATCTCTTGTTTATGATTTACCCATCTTCGTTTTTTGTGCTTTATGAAAGTTGTTTTTGTTTACTGTTTTGATGCTTTCATGGCTACCCTTTTTCTTTGACATGCAAGTCTGGACACATTACTTTACTTACAGGCGAGTGTGAATATTGTCTTTATTTATTCATTAAAGAACCTTTACTTGCAATATTGAGCAAATCTATTTCCATTTGCAAGGAGAGAAAAGTGCCTGTCATCATCTCGTGTTTGATTGAGATTGAACTAATTAATAACTGGAAAGTGGTAAAATTGTAGTTAAAAAGGTCTCAAAGTCTTCTAAAATCGTTGTTTGTAAACCATATATTCATTACCTTTTGCTACGTGTTCTTCTGCTTTTTCTCCTTTTTCGAACTATATCATTGCTGTTGTAAAACTAATAGTAAAATAGTACAAGAACATGACAAAATATATGGGAGGAGAAGAAAGAACTTGTATTATTCTTAAAGCATTTCAAGTGTGTCATCTATAGAGCCAAATGTGCTCTATTTATAGGATACAAATACATAGGTTATAAATCAACCCAAATATTACAAGAATTAAGTAGTGACTTAATAAGGAATTAGTGGTCACTAAGTGGGGAGGAATTAAGCAGGAAAAAGTGAGGGTAGTAAACCATATGTTACAATTGAATAGTGGTGAGTAGTGGTCTTCCACACAAATAAATGAATTTATAACACTCTCCCTTGGATGACTATTTAGAAGATAATGTGCCTCGTTAAAATCTTACTAGGAAAAACCCGATGGAAAAAAGCCTAGTGAAGGAAAAAGAGTACACACATACTGTAATACGCCTTTAGAGCCGCCTCATTAAAAACCTTACAAGTAAAACTTAAGTGGGATAAAACCTTGTTAAGGGAAAAAGAGTGCAACGCATACTTTACTCCCCCTGATGAAAACATCATTCAATATCTTGAAGACGACACATTCCAATCTTGTAAATCAGCTTCTCAAATGTTGAGATTTGCAATGACTTAGTGGACAGATCCGCCAAACTATCACTGGAGTGAATTTTTCAGCATTAACTTCATAATTCTTTTAAAGATCACGACTGAAAAGGAATCTTGTTGAATATTTATCTCCTACGTTGTATCTTCCTTTTAGCTGAACTACCCATGCTATATTTCATATAATATTACTGGGATCCTCGTCTTCAAGGAAATACCACATTGTTGCTGAATATGTTGAGTCCTTGATCTTAGTCACCAATATTGTCGCATAGCTTCAAGCATGACTATTATCTCTTCAAAAATTGAAGATGCAGCACCAACAATTGATTTTATAAAATGCCACAATATAGGTATTCTACCACAACAAATAAATACCAAGTTGATATCAGGCTTTGTGGATTAAGTAGATACCAAGTAGGTAAACTTCTGATGTCTTCGCATTGAGGAAGAACTGAATCTTACCAATAAGCTTATAACAAAAGTTATAACTAGTGGAGTATATTTGGTAAGATACTTCAACGCACCAATTGCATTAAAATATAATATTTCAATATCAATAAGCTCGCAAACGCAATTTTACCACATGTGGCCGGATTGTTTTAACCCGTATAAATATTTATGAAGCTTCGTTGAATAGGTTTCCCGGGAACCTTTACAGGCTTCTAGGATCTTGAATCCTTCAAGGATAAATATATTGTTGCTCAATGAACCATATAAAAGCTGTTGCAACATTCATACGCATATCAAGTCTTTCATGCACTGCCAGACATATAACATACCTGAAGGTAATTGCATCCACCAAAAGGAGAATATAGCTCCATATAATCAATGTCAGATCTTTGTGCCTAAAGTCGTACTTTATATTTAACGACTTATTATTATCAATATTTTTGCACAAAAATATCTTTGTACACCACTGGCTTTGCACCTTCAGGTGTTTGCACTATAGGTCCAAAAACTTCACGTCACTCGAGTGAAGCCAATTTTTGCTTGAATGTATTTTGCTATTTTTGGCCAATAATTTCATGTCTGTATTCCTAACAGACTTAAGCTCAAGATCCTCATAATCATATAAATATTGAGCTTTATAATATATGTAAGATATCGTCGACGATAATTTCATATTTCGGTTCCCAATTCGATATAACATATTGAGATCTCTTCACATTCATAAATTTTCAGGTACCTGAACATCTCTTGATGAGGTTTTATGAAGTGTTATGTCGTGGGCTATTTTAGAGCCATGCCTCCTTATTTGACCATCATAATCATTTGCTCATTTTCTTTTTCAAGAATTTATCTTTGGAACCGAATGGTCTACCACGCTTCAGGTATGCCTTAGACTCATTGACATAAATAGATTGTCTCACCAGGACATCAGGAGCATTAGCAGCTGGAATATAATATTTTTCTTTGGGTCAGTAATGCGTCTGGCAGTGACTTGCATTATCTTTGTATGAGGATAGTAATCAAATGATAATTTAATTTATTTCTTCCTCAGCTGCATTAATTTCTCCCCCTAATGTTAGCCAAACTAATATTCATTCCCAACCTTATATGGGATCCATCTTTGTGTGTTACAGTGGAGCAATTGATAATATACCGCACATTATAATTATTAGATGGAAAATATTTAGTTCCTGACCCTGAACCAATTATGAGGTGGAATTCATTTTGTGGCATGTCGTGCAAAAGTGCTGCTTTATGGATATACCATACCTCATACCTGATTTAGGTAGCATTGTTCTCATATGCATGGTTTAGCAATTGGAGGCTTTCAATATATGAATCTGCTAAACTTACTTGCCAACATTATCAAGATAACTTATTGCATAATCTGGAAATATGCTCATAATAATATTTATTTGAGCAAATACTTAACCTCGCAAGTACCATTGCGGGATAAAACGCACATGTGACCTTATCATAGATGCATCTATTTATAATAATTATATGGCCCACATGGCAGGTGAACGGGCCCATATTCACTTTTTATACATTCCAGAAGTGCGGGGGTCCTGATCCCAAATTTAGTTGGTCGAATAATTTATTTATCTTGAGAACAAACAACACAAAAAGAATTCTTGAAGAATCTTGATTCTTCAATATATACCCATGAGAATTCTCATTTATATACTTTGTGCATCATATTTGAACCGGGATGGTCAAACCGGTCATACCAATTTATAAATTTATTCATCTAGTAAACTAGAAGTTTACTATAGCATGGGCATTGTAACAATAAACTAAAAGTTTATTGTGGCATGCACATATAATTTTACCACACTTATATTTTGATTAGTACATATTCGAAGAAGAGGCGGGGAGCTTTTCAAGCACATATATCTCACCCAATATTCTTGTTGTAATATAAAGATATTCATATCTTTCCATCAAATTTAGTCTCTTAGTCATTTTGGCAAATGTATTTGAAACTTAACAAGTTTCTTTCGAGACATACTACAATAAATATTTCATCAATCTCATTCCTCCAGTTAGTAATATTTTTGCTCTTCCGGAGCACTCAAATAGCTTTGTACTACCATATATATTATTACACCAACCATATGGTGAAAATCTCCTTTCAAGGAGAAAATCATATTTTTTTTTCTCATGGTAAAATCATTATAGGCAAGATCAATTTCTTGCTTCACTTGCTCTTATGTAATTCATAATAATACATAATTATGGCGTACGTTCTGTGAGAGAGCAATGACCATTTATGCACAATAAATAATAAAATTATTATAGTCGAACCTTTTCTAGAGGTGAGTTGTGGTACTTTATCAACCACGCATGGGCACGTCCATATTCATCTTTCTCGAGCCTTTTCTGGAGGCGAGTTTTGATATTTTATCACATATTGCCACATTCACTTCGGTGAATGGGTCTGTATTCATAATTTTTTTTTTTTTTTTTATGAATTGTCTCATTCGTAAGGAATGGACCATAATCATCTGGACTTGCCTCATGCTCATATGATACATTGAAGGCATTATTATATTTACCGTTTGAATGGTTATTTGAGAACTATTATTGTTCTCTTATTTATTTCACAATGATGACTATTTTTTCATCCCTTGCCACGTCCATGGTCTCTATCATGGTAATTATTTTGTCGTCTTTTAGACATAAAATTATTTGCCTTCTTTCAGACATAAAATATTGTGTCTTCTTTCAGACAAAAAGATTATTTGCCTTCTTTCAGGCATATTATGTATTGCTACTACATTCACACCTCAGAATGGAGCATTATGTTGTGCTCCCACATTCACCTTATGAAATGGAGCATATATTGCTCCCACATTAACGTTTCTGAATGGAGCCTATTTAGTGGGACGGGCTTATTAAACACATAGTTTCGCCTCATCAGTCATCATTATGTTATCAATGTGGTGCATTGGGACTTAAATCCAATTGCTTAGCAAATACAAAGCCGTGTTAGGCTATAATGCGTTGGGACTTGAACCCAAACGTCTTATCATAATAGTGTATATTGTACATAATATATTAAAGCCTCTTACAAAATATTGTTACTCCACGAACAAACTTGAGGCATAAAATTTAGAGAATATTTCTCTTACATGTCTTTTATTGTCGGTGAGTATTTGAAAATATTATTTGCGTAAGTCATAGTAATACCTTGAATATATTATAAAATTTGACAGTTACAAGCATAAATACTTAGTCATATTGAGTTAACATGAGATATATGCTAAATAATTATAATGAGGTATGAATTGTTACCATTAAATTTAACCTGTGGACAATCAATATCTAGAGATAATCTGATTCATACCTTAATATATAATTTATCTTCCATGGCTATCTTAAGATTATAAATAAATGCCTTTGAAAGTCGTGTAAATAATATTTTCTAATACATCATAGTTATCTTAAACATACACGTTAGTACAACTTAAGAAATATCAGTGGTTAGAGTTAATAGTCAAAATAATTTTTTAGCAAAAATAGTCAAAATAATATTATACAATTGTGTTGGAGAAAAAACCTTCATGTGGCAGGTACTACTATATATTTTGTATTAATGGCCTACAAAATAAGGGCAACATGCCTGATGACTCATAATGAGATGCAATTAAAAGTGACGATAAGAAATTTGCAGTCACTGTTCATAAATCTTTATTAATATTGCTAGAGTCTATTAAAGTACTTTAGTAAATGGACTTCTAAAAATCCAGTGATATAAAGAGATTATAACTATAGCAACAGATTATTCTACCATCTCTCCCCTATTGATTTGAATTAAAAGTAAAGCCAAAATGGATTATTGATATTTGTAGAAACTACTCAATTGATGATTATCATTCAATCCTTGTTAACCTACGAATTATAGGAATAACAAGATATATACCTGAAGTTCGCACGGGAAATCTCATGGTCACCAGGGAGCAACATCTTTACTCAGTTGGTTAGAGCTTCGTGCTGATAACGTGTTGTAAAACTAATAGTAAAATAGTACAAGAACAAGACAAAATATATGGGAGGAGAAGGAAGAACTTGTATTATTCTTAAAACATTTCAAGTGTGTCCTCTATAGAGCCAAATGTGCTCTATTTATAGGGTACAAATATATAGGTTATAAATTAACCCAAATGTTACAAGAATTAAGTAGTGATTTAATAAGGAATTAGTGGTCACTAAGTGGGGAGGAATTAAGTAGGAGAAAGTGGGGTAATAAACCATATATTACAATTGAATAGTAGTGAGTAGTGGTCATCCACACAAATAAATGAATTTATAATACTTGCTAATTTTCAAATAATTTCTTGATTCCTCGTACACACCAAATCTTTAGTTAGGCTCCATAATCTATTAACTAGTCCATGTTGTTTGAGAACTGAGATTCTGTGAAAGATCGATCAATCCGATATAGGATCACAATTCTGCTTGTTTCTTAATCAATTGATTAATTTATTAATGGGTCTCACACATCACAAAGTGTTTTAGAGCCCATTTGGGTGAGCTTAAAAATGGCTTATAAACTTATAAGCCCATTAATATATGTTTGATAACTTAAAAAATTTTTGGACTTATAAGCCATAAGTGACTTAAAAGCTACTTTTTGAGAAGTTAGGACTTCTCAAAAAATGGCTTAAAAATCACTTTTTGACTTATAAGCCACTTAAATTAAGCTGCTTATAAGCCCATCCAAAAAGGCTCTTAATCTTGTAGCTCCAATGGGATAAAGTATTGGGATAACTACATAAACAACCGCTCAACTCGTTCTCCTTATTTTTAAATGAATAACACTTACTTTTTTTAGCTAATATACACCAAATTAAAATACAATATATAGAAACGATGTCATCGTATATACAATCTGTCTCCTCACTTATACATAATGTGTATGCTCAATTTTACGGTGCATGCAGTTAGTTTTCCCAGTTATAGGGGAAATTTTGATGTGTAGTCATTTTTTGACGCGCTAAATGAGTTCTATCCACTATTTCAAAATTAATTGAGGAATATCCAAAACACATACACTCCATTAGCGTTGGCAAACACCTTAGATTAGTCTCAGTATTTTATAATGAGACTTTGAACACGTTAACGTGTTCAAAGTCCAATTATTTTGTACTGGGATTCATGTTTATAGTTCCTGGTGCTTTATATACGCAGTCCCAGTATTTTATACAGGGATTAGTGTTTAAGTGATCCCAATATTTTATACTGGGACTCGTCTGGAGGTGACTATTTTTCAGCGAGTTTTGTGTGCGGTAGCTACAGATCAATTACCGTGTGCCAAACAGACTCCCACGCGAAATTCTTACCAGTTATACTCAATGTACATGCTCAATTTTTTCAACTATATTCAGTATATGCAAACTCATTTTACAGTGTATACACATTCAGTTTTCGTAACTATTCATTGTTATATAGGTATAATAAAATATGTTGTGCATATATTTTTAATATAATAGATTGCGTATACATCTACAAAAACACCATATTTAAAAAAAAAAAAAATTAACTAAGAAAGGAGCTGGTGGTGGTGGAACAGACTGAACAGACTATTCAAATCCCTGGTGGCTGCGGAATAGACTAAGAGACCCAAGGAGCTGGTGGCAGCGGAGCAGACCATTAAAACCCCAGGCGGCACCCGAATAGACCAAGAGACCCACTTACATCGTTGTCACCGGCGACTTCCTCTCCCATATGGCCCAAAAATACTGAGGACGGAGCTAACAATGGTGAATTCACTTGCAATTTCTTAGCCACCTGCTCCGTCACGAGTAGGAGGGAGGAAGGGGGAGGTGAGAGCGGCCGGTGGATGGAAGGAAGAGAGAGGAAGGGGCGGCGGTGGTGATGGTGAGAGAGATATGAAGAATAACGGGAAGGCTAAGAAATCCTAAAAAGAAAGTGACTACAAAAAGTTAGGTGGTGTAGTTAGGTATCCATTTAGGATTATTTTTTTCTAAAACAAGTTTTTTTTTAAAAAAATATAAAGGGTACTAAATGATTTTTGGGAGATATTTTCCAAAGTATTTTACGGGTAGCTCTTTCAAAGTAGTACATCTTTAAGGGCCTCTGCATAATAGTTAGAGAGAATTACTCAATAAGCATATGAGTAGTATTTATTTACTTTTTCTAGCCCCACTTTTCACTCCCTTTCTTTCTCTAACCATTAGATAATTTATAAATTAATAAAAAAATTTAATCCTTAATTTAAGGGTTTAGTTAATGCATCTCATATTTGTTAATGTAATTTTAAGAATTAAAGACATGAGTTATTATAGGAGTCTATTATTATTTTTTAAAAAAGCTCTTTATTGTTTCTTTCCTAATGCTAATTAATAAAATATTTTCTTTCCATTAATTTCCATAACTATCAAATTCAACTTTTTTTTATTTCCTTTCCCATTGCATATTTATTTATGTTTATATTTTAAATGTACAAAATGAATATTTCAAGAATTTATTTTTAATAGTTATAATATAATAATGATTGAGTATATTACAGACACACATATATAGCATATTTTACTTATTTTTCTAATATATATAATCTTATTCATATTATTGTGTTAATATATTTAAAAAATAATTGTATATTTATGTAGAGATCATAATGAATTTGTTAATTGTGTTTTGACGCCTAAAATCGCCTATATACCATATGCCTATATACCATATTTAGCGCAAAAATCAGCTTTTTAACGATTTAAATCATCCTCGTGTGTGTATATATAAAACAAATATTAATATATAAACAATACATACATAATATTTTAAAAATTAAGAGAATAATTATTCAAGTACACGATATGTATGATATTAAATACTGTCCATTTAATAAATAAATATTAAATGCATGATATTGTTTATGTACTATTTGTGTAGGGTTCTTTACTATTTGTTTATGTACAATAAACCGTACATAGATAATAATATGTTAAAATATTAAAATGTTAGTTATGCAAGTATATTAGGAGTACTTAAGAATATTTATTTATATATTATTAATTGTATTTCATAAAAAAAAATATGTATCCCTTGTATTAGGGTTAACCACAATTTGAAATATGAAATAATCTAAATTTTTGATAAATTTAGTAATTAAATAAATATTACATACACAATATGTTAATATATAAATATTAATTAAATATTAATATTAATATATAAATTCTAATTAAATAAATCTCAACACAATATATTAAAATATTAAGTGATTAAATATTAGATACGCAATATGTAATAAAAAATATAAATATCTTATATATATATATATATATATCGTATATCAAATAAATAATATTAAAATTATATTAATATCTAATAAATATTAATATATAAAATATTCATATTTTTATAAATATCTAATAAAATATATAAAATATAATATCATACATATATCGTATATCAAATAAATATTAAAATATCATACATATATCATGTATCTAATAAATATTAATATATAAAATAATAATATTTTTATAAATATCTAATAAAATATATAAAATATTAACATCATGAATGTATCGTGTATCTTTTAAATTAAATATAAAAATTTCATACATATGTGGTGTATCTATAAATATTAATAGATATATAATAAATATTAAAGATCATGCATATATTGTGTATCCAATAAATATTAATATATATAATAATAATAATTCAATAAATATTACATACATATGTTAAGATATTAAGTGATTAAATATTAAATATACGATATGTAACATATATTAAATATATAATAAATAAATATTAATATTTACTATTTTAATACAATATATCACTATTTGAATATGGTATATATTCAATATTTATTTATTTTCGTATTTATTATTATTAATTTTAGGTGATATGTATTTTATTTATGAAAATATTAAATATGGCGACTAAAAAATAAAAAATAAAAAATAAAAAATAAAAAATAGTATTATGCAAATTCTTCTTTTTAGATGATACATATTTTATTTTTTTAGCATTGATATATATATATATATATATATATATATATATATATATTTTATTTAAGAAAAATAGTATTATATAATTATTAACACTAGAATTTATTTCTTTTATTTTAGTGTAATGTTGTGGCTACCAAAAGTAAGGGCTAAAGAATAGTAAATATTTTTATATGGGCTGCTATTTATGTAAAGAACCCTAATAGTTACTAGGTTGCATAGTTAATAGGATAGCAATTACTCAACCTATAGTAATTACATACTATAATATGTAATGATGAAGAGTTGTTTGTTTTTCATAATGTAATTGTACTCTAATTATGAGTGTCGTTTGGTTATACAAATATAATTAAATAGTTAGTATTTTTTAAAATAAAAGTTATTATCAATAATTAAATGAAATATTTTTACATGAGCATGTAATCTCTTGTAAATTTAATTGTTTTATCTAACGTGCAAGTTTTAGACATAAACATATGTAAATAAGCTTTAATGTGTACATGTGCCGAATACATGTGTATATAAAAAGTATTAAACAATATTTATTTCTCCCATTGTCCCATTTTATTTGTCATAGTTACTGTTTCGAGAATCAAACTTCTTAAATTTGACCGTAGATTAGGATATAAAATCTTTAACTTTTTTTAAATAAAATTTACATATTTGAAAACTATATGAAAAGTACTATAAGTCACAATAAATTACAACTCAAAATATTTAAAAAATATATAGAAAAATTACGGTCAAAGATAAATTCATTTGACTCTCGAAATCCGAACTACGACAAACAAAGTGGAAGGAGGGAGTATTAAGTATCTAAAATATATATTCTTGTGTAAAAATATATGGAATAATTATAAGTTGGAATAATTATAAGTTGGTAACTAACTAATATCTTAAATGATGTTCTTCAACTAAATAATATTTTAACTGGAATTATTTGACAAAACTTAAAAAGATAATGAACTTCGTTGGTTAATTATGAGTAGTAGTCTAGTAGATTTGTTGAAAATAAGGAAGCTAGTGAGTAGCTGTCAATATCGAGCTGATTCAACTACTCCGTTATTAAGTGTACGAGAGTAACTGTAGAAACCTTTGAGACAATACACTCACTATACATAATCTTCCATGTCATTAATTACCTTTTCTGATTTTCCTCATGAAATACACTTGCTCTTTTCTATAAGTAATCCTGAAAATTCTTGTATTGGGTAAAAATTTACCGAGCCTCGACACTAGGGCTTGAGGCTTGGTTCGATTGAATCGTATGAAAACAACCTCACGAAGAGGCTCGCTTGGTTCCCGAGGCTAGATGTATCGGACAAGAATGAATCTTGGCTAAGAGTTATTTCTCGGGGCGGCTGAAGGGTAACTGTCACAGGCCATGTAGTTTACCCTTCGTTGAAGGTTCACTCTTCGGTGGGTAGGTTATTTGCCTTCCGTAACTGTCGACTGTTACCTGAACATTTAAGATGAAGATCATGGGCTGGTCATGATTGAACGTGGAGTAATGGTCATTAAACGTATTTATTGCCCTATGTATATACTATAAATAGTCATTAGGAAACTATGTAAAGACATCCAGAAATATATCACAAATACTTAGAGCCCGTTTGGGTGAACTTAAAAGTGACTTATAAGCTTATAAGCTCATTAATATATGTTTGATAACTTCAAAATTTTTGAACTTATAAGCCATAAGTTGCTTAAAAGCTACTTTTGGAGAAGTTAGGAAATCCTAACTTCTTAAAAAGTACTCCCTCCGTTCCAAAATAATTGTCACAGTTCGGATTTCGAGAGTCAAACGAGTTTAGCTTTGACCGTAATATTTTTATATGTCTTTTAAATATTTTGAATTATTAATTATTGTGACTTATAGTACTTTTAATGTAGTTTCTAAATATATAAACATCGTTACAAAAAACTTAAAGATTATATGTTTAAATTCACGGTCAAAATGAACTCGTTTGACTCTCGAAATCCGAACTGTGACAATCATTTTGGAACAGAGGGAGTAGCTTTTAAGTCACTTTTTGACTTATAAGCCACTTAAAATAAGCAGCTTTTAAGCCCACCCAAACAGGCTCTTACTCTTGTCTCTTAGCTTCTGTTCAATTTTTTTTTACTGAATTTCTTGTCATTTTACGGCTTTGATACAAACAATTGTTAGTTAACCCAAAATAAATTTGATTTATTGTCCAATCAGATTTAGGCCAACACAAATTAGCGCCATCTGTGGGAATCTAACAATAATATTTGTTCCAAAGTCACGTTTTTAGCTTACACATCATTTCTATCAATTTCATCCAATGACAAATTACACTAATCTTACAGGCACAACAACAGGGGGACAGCCGCCAAGGGCATTGTCTCGTAAGAGAGTTGTGAGCGTTATAACTGGTGGATCAGAGGTGAATGGTGTCAATTTCGCTGTTGCGAAGAAATTCGCAAAACTATCAATCACCATGGAAAGGAGGACCCGAGCTGGTGGTTCAGAGAATGAAATCATCTTCGATGAAGAAGATTGTAACGGGATGATGTTTCCCCATCATGATGCCCTAGTGATCATACTCAGAATTAATGATTGTGATGTCAAGCGAGTTATGATCGACCCTGACAACTCGTTAAATATCATCAATTAAGGGATGTTAAGAAGATGTGGTTGGAGGACCTCGTCGTCCCGAAGGTAATCATACTGACAAGGTTCAAAAACTCAACGGAAAAGACGCTAGGGGAAATCACTCTTACTACAGCTGCCAAAGGAGTTAATAAGAAAACCGCTGTTCAAGTGATGGGTGATGATATGGCTTACAATTCTATCCTTGGAAGACCCTGGATTCATGAGATCGCAGCCGTTTTATCTACCTTGCAAAAAGTTGTTAAATTCCCAACTTCATGGGGAATTCGAGCCATCCGAGGTGAGCAGCGAATAGCTCGAAAATGCTATTCAGTTGCTATGAAGAGTGGAGTCGCCCGGCTGGGCCATTCAAATTGCAGTTAATTGGCTCGGAGCCTGATGAGGAGTAAGGCTCGGTACTTAGAGTAAGCTCTCAAGGAGAAATAAAAAAGTATTCGGCATTCATACAGGAGCCTCGGAAGCAAAAGGCTGAGGATTCCACCATCGAGGAGTTGGAATCTTTTGCTTTATCAGAGGAATTTCCAGAAAGAAAGATGTTTGTGGGCTCGGAGCTGGATACCGAGTCAAAGAAAGCTCTCATTGAGTTACTGAAAGCTAATGATGACTGCTTCGTCTGGTCTCACGTGGACATGGTAGGGATTGCCTAGAGGTAATGATACATAAGTTGAATGTGGATCCCAACCACCCCCTGGTGAAATAAAAGAAGAGGCCACATGCTGGTGCGAAGAAGAAGGCAATTCAAGATGAGACAAAGAGGCTTCTCAATAATGGCTTCATTAGGGAAGTGAAATATCCCGATTGGCTTGCTGATGTGGTGGTCGTGCCAAATAAAAATGGCAAGTGGAGGATGTGTGTTGATTACACCGACTTGAATAAGGCTTGTCCAATAGATTCATATCCTTTACCTTAGATAGATAGGTTGATAGACTCCATGGCTGGACATAAACTGTTGACCTTTCTGGATGTATATTCGGGATATAATCAAATTCTAATGCAGCCAAGCGAAAAAACTTCTTTCATTATAGATGAAGGAACATATTGTTACAAGGTGATGCCTTTTGGTCTCAAAAATGCTGGGGCAACTTATCAAAGGTTGGTATGTTAGATGTTCAAAAATTACATCGGTCCAACGATGTAGGCCTATATAGATGACATGCTAGTGAAATCATTTCGATTGGAGGATCACTTGAATCATTTGAGGGAAGCTTTTGCGATTTTATGGAAATATTGCATTAAGCTAAACCCTGAAAAGTGTGCTTTTGGAGTCGGCACGGGTAAATTCTTGGGGTTTATTGTCTCTGAACGAGGCATCAAGGCAAATCCTGATAAGATCAAGGCTACACAAGAAATCCCCGAGGAATTGACAAGCCCAAAAGAAGTTTAGCGTTTGACTGTTCGACTTTCCGCTCTAAGCAGATTTATTTCGAGGTCATCTGAGCGGTGCTATAGGTTTTTTCCCGTTTTGAAAAAGAGCACTACCTTTGAATGGGCTTCCGAATGTAGAGAAGCATTGAAAGAGCTGAAGTATTATTTGGAAAATGCACCGTTGCTCGCTAAACCAAAGGATGGGGCACGCTGCTGGTGTACTTAGCTTTCTCCGAGGTGGCGGTCAGTGCAGTTTTAGTTCGAGAAGAGGATGGGAAGCATAAACCAATATATTACATCAGAAAAACTCTTCTCGACGCTGAAACAAGGTACCCCTACTTAGAGAAATTAGCACTTGCATTAATTATGGCAGCTCGTAAGCTTCGCCCTTATTTTCAATGTCATCCCATAGCTATAGTCACAACCTTCCCCTTGAGAATAATACTACATAAGTCTGAACTATCGGGGATGTTGTTGACACCCAATTTTGTTCCTCCTTTTTCTAAAATTAGCTACTATAATTTAACTTAAAGGTGCAATTTAACTGTTTGAGCAAATATGTATTAGAAAGCATGCATTTACGTATGTTATCTTCTATTTATAAAATATATACATTTGTGGCTATATTACATAATTTCACATCATTTAGACTATTTGTCAAGAATTATGGTTGTTTGTGCAATTCAGTGCATTTATATCATTAATAAATATTTGTGACTATTTATACTTAATTAGTTTAATTTGTATTTCCTTTTATGTGTTCATTTTACTATTTTTTCATGCAATATATATATATATATATACTTAATTAGTTTAATTTGTATTTCCTTTTATGTGTTCATTTTACTATTTTTTCATGCAATATATATATATATATATATATATATATATATATATATATATATATATATATATATATATATATATATGTATGTATGTATGTGTGTGTGTGTGTGTGTGTGTATAAATATATTTTTATTTTTATTTATTTAGCACCTTTAAGTAAAATATTAGTCGAATAAATAACTAATCAATTTCTATTCCTAAAATTTCCATACCTCCCTCAAAAGGTCCATCAATCTCTCCCAAAATCAGGACAAAAAATTTTCCTTCCCCAAATTAATCTCAATTCCCCAACGGCTCATGGAGGTCATTAATTACATATTTTTCAAAATGATGCCAAAAGTTCAAGACCACCCATCATGGAGGTCATTGTTGTAAATTGTCTATTTAACCTTCTCCTAGGAAAATAATGTATCTACTGTATTCCCTAAAGCTCGTTTTCAGGTTTAACAATTAATTATTTATTTGTTAGTGTACAAACGATCTGTTATATCAACATTAAGCGTGCTTAATACAAATCTACCGTACCTAGATTATGCTAAATATATGATTAGCTAATGAACAAGATAACAATTATAGCAAATGTCAGCTAGAGCAATGGTAATAATAACGTAAATAGTTACGAAAGATCTTATTTGATAAGACGATGTGCTTGTGCTCCATTGATGAAGTTGAAGTACGCCTTTCCAAGAGCAAAGCAATATATAGACAAGAACTATAAAATGGCAACTACTACGGATAGCGAGTACTATTTGATTGTAAGAGTAGTAAATATATCCAAGAGTCTAAGGGAATACAAATGAGGGGGAAGGGTAGTATTTAAAGCTTTGAGTCCTTAAGCTAGTAGAACTCTATTTTTCCAACGTCACTCAGCCTATCACGTCTGAGGATAAGAAAAGGTGGTTGAGACGTGATAATACCACTTCATTTGAGTATCAGAGGCCGTTGAAGCTGAGGCCTTATCTGTTCAAGTACCCGTTTGGTCTCTCTTCGGAGTCTGAGTGCCTGAATAAGAACAAAGTGAATTAAGTCCTGTTGTAATCACCCCATCGATCGAGCTAAGGTGAGGGTGTCTTGCTTTGGTTCATGGTACTCGATCAAATCTGTCATATCCATCCTTGATCCAAATCATGGATAACCTGTTCCGAATTTCACTTCAAACCGGCCACGTCACTGGACACGTGGCAGCATGTGTCGGCCCTAATTTTGGCCAATAAAGCTACAACATTTACGGAAGATGTGATTTGTCAAGGGTGGATAATTGGCTTTGCAACTAATAGAGCAAAAGAAGGGGAAAAAAATAGAACGAAACAAGAAGTGCTATCAATTTCCTTGTATACTATGAGCTGTGCTTCTTGTTGAAGATAGAGAAGCAACGGGAAAAACAGTTGACGTTTCAAGTTTTATTGATGGCCCAATTATTGAGAAAAATAACAGCAATTTGTTGTATTAAACATGAAACGATATTCTCCACAAAGAAACTAGGAAGGCTATCTTGAATTAGGAAGAATAGTCTAATCTGGCCCTGTCATATTTGACATGAATATATTTTGCTCTTTGCTAGACTTTCAGTAATAATATCGTTATTGTTAGAAAATGTCTCGTCTGTAGCATTGACACCTACCAGATAAAAAATTTGAGGTAATTTTAAATCATAATAAAAAAGTTTAGGGTTAAAGTCAGCATTTTCCTCTCATAGAATTTGGACACATAAAGTCTGTTCCCAAAAAATTTCGCGTAGGAGTCTGTTTGGCGCGCGCTAATTGATTTGTAGCCGTAAAAAATAAATTCACTGAGAAATAGCCACCTCCGAATAAATCCCAATATAAAATACTGAGACTTTGAACAAGTTTTATTCTAAGCCCAGTACTTTATTATGAGACTTTATATAAAGCTTCAGTAAACTAACCTCAGTATAAAATACTGGGGCTTTGAACAAGACTTTATATATAAAGCTTCAGTCCCATAGTAAAATATTGTTTTGTTCAAAGCCCCATTATTTTGTTATGAGATTTTATTCAAAGGTTTTGTTATGAGACTTTATATAGGACTTTATATATAAAGTCCCAAATAATGGGACCTTTGAATAAAGTCTCATAACAAAATAATGGGACCTTTGAACATGTTAGTTCAAAGTCCCAGTATAAAATATCGAGACTAGTCTGGGTGTTTTCCAACGCTAATGAAGCGTAAGTGTGCGCATGAATTTTTGACTATTTCTCAATAAATTTTGAAACGGTGGATAAAACTCCTAGGCATCAAAATTTCACCATAAAGTCCACCTAATTCACGTTAGAACTCCCTGTTAAAACTAGGGTAAATATAAAATAATTTATTAATACACGTGTATAAATGAACTTAACGTGTATAGCAGAATACAACATGAACACTTTCAGTGAGTATATTTGGACATTTTCACTCGAATCAATTCAACGTTTTTGTGCATATCTACCACACTATTCATGAACCTCCATCCTGAAAGATTAAACAATCTCACTTTATTACAAAATACTACTACATCTACATAAATCATCACAAAGAGGAGACCTAAATCATATCGGCTATCACGATAAGAATAAATCTAATGTTAATAAGTTCTATTTCTCATTTTCAAATTGTTTCACAGAACCCTAGTAAAAGAAAAAAAGAACTTGCTAATACTTCCTACACTATTAGCTAATCATCCCATGCATTGATCCTTAAATTTTTTCGGAATATCTTTTTTCCATTAAAGTTAAAATGGTTGAACGGGTCATTCTGTACGTACGTAGTATGTTACAACATACCACACCAATCAGCGAATCAAGTTTAAGCTTAATGAAGTTTTCTTGTGGCTTGTAATTAAAGCAAGATAATCTTCTAAGATACTTAACAAAGATATCAAATCTTTTTTAAGTAGTACTACGTACTGTACTATTTTAAAAGATAGAATGGTTGTTAACAGAAAGCTCGAAAGGTATTGAACTGAAAACGAATTGTTACGTTCTTATGTTGTGGAAGATATATATGCTTTAATTTCATGTTTTCTACAACATGTTGTTACTTTTCTAATTAATAATAAGTACAATCAGGCGATTGTTTAATTCCTCGATCAGCTGTCTTCAACAAAACTATAGCTTATAATATACAAGGAAATTGATTACCCTTTCAATAAATTGTTACTTTTCGGCTTAAGATAGGCTTGGAAGGTATCAGTCAAAATCAGAGTAGAAACAAGCCAACATTTGATGCAATAGGAGTAATCCCTCCAGAATTCTAACCAAATGGGAAGTACTTAAATACTCAAAAGCTCAAGCAAAGGATTTGGTTTGTGCCCGAATCTACAGGATTACTTAGAATTAGAGCAACTGGATGCAATGGAAAAGCCAAAAAAGATAACCAACGGAAGGAAAGATATGGTCTCAAGTTTATACCACAATTTGTTGTTACTCTCTAATTAGTAGTGTAACAATTAGTTGATTAGAGAAAAAAAAAATTAAAAACAAAAGAAAAGCTGTGTGTTTAAGTTAATTTTGAAAAAAAAAAAAAGTTTCTTTAGTGAACTTTGGCAGATTGCATGTAGGATAATAAAATAACTCTCTTGAATTTTCTAGATATCAAATTTATGTTGTGCACCACACCATAATAGAGGATTACACTTTATTTTTAATAACAAACAAAGTCTACTTTAACTTTAATTAGAAAACTTATTTCAATATGATTTTACTAAAAGCCTAACAAACAAATCTGTTCGGCCAAGCTACCAAAATCAGCTTATTTTGAGAAGTACTTTTTATCAAAAGTGCTTTTCAGAAAAGTGCTTTACGAAATAAGCAATTTGTGTTTGACCAAATTTTAGAGAAGTGCTTTTGTTATTAATTTGTGTTTGACCAATATTTGAAAAATTATCAATTACGAAAATGGATATATAATAATATTAATTTGATTAAATATGGAAGTTTGAAATGGGTATTCTTGTCCGAATTAATCAAAATCACTTATTTTTTCAAGAAGCTATTTTTTTCAGCTTCTTACCCCACAACAGAAAAACGACTTCTACTGCCACTCAAAAGCTCTTATTTTTTTCCTAGAAGCTCGGCCAAACAACCTAAAATTTTAAAATAAGTACTTTTTGAGAATTCAGAAGCTTGGCCAAACATGCAGTCTACTTTAACTTTAACTAGAAAACATATTCCAACATAGCTTTACTAAAAGCCTAGTAGACATGAATTAAATAAACTACTTAATAATTAAAACCTAATCAAATTAAGTTTCTCATATCAACTTTGAAGTAGTCTTCAACATTCTCCCTTAATCCAAAGTTGTAACTCTTCCAATTTGTTGATGCACTTCTCAGTTTTCATCAACCTTCTTTGTTGAAGCACTTCTCTTCAACTTTCATTTTTTTTTTTTTGGGTTGTTAAAGCACTTTTTCTTCAACTTCTAATGTGGATTCACTTGTAATCAGCACCTAGGCCTGGGCTCGGCTCGAATGCCTTTTAGCTCGGCTCGGCTCGGCTAATTTTGAAAAGAGGCTCGACTCGGCTGGGGCTCGTTTAAAGTTTGGCTCGGCTCGGCTCGGATAAGCTCGGTCAAAGCTCGGTTCAACTCGGTTAGTTTGATTACTAAAAAATTAGAAATTTATATTATATTTAAGGTTTTAATGCATTAATTAACCATTGGTAAACTAGTACTTCTATACTTATTTATGATTATGATCAAAAGAAAAAATTTAAAAATATTATTTTCTATATTATTAAGTATGGGAACACAAAATAATAAAGTCAGCTCAAGCTCGGCTCGAGCTCGATCAAACTCTAGCAAAGCTCGGCTCGGCTCGGCTCGGCTCCGTATGATATAAAGCTCGGTTAAGCTCGGGTCGGTAGCAAAGTAAGTTCGGTTAGGCTCGACTCGGGTTCGGCTCGCTCTCTCGATAACGCCCTATTTTGTTATGAAAATTAAAGCACTTTCTCTTCAATTGCAAAAGACAGATAAATTCTGCCAGACAATTCTAAACAGGAGTTAGTTTTCTACTTGAATTAACAAACAAACAGTTTTCTACTTGAATTAACAAACAAACATACATTATTTGATCCTATGGGACTGATCCTAGGTAAAAGTCTCAAACAAATTGGACTAGTTAATAGGCTAGGAAGCACGTAACTGAAGATTTGGTCATGTACTAGGAATCTAGAATGAATATAAGAATACACATAAAGTTAAAAAAATAATTTAATGGGAATGACCAAACTGTTTAGAAATTTCAAAGGTCAATGGATTCTGGGTTTTCATAAAGAAGTTCATACTCACAATTACTTGCATGCTGAGCTCTTAAGTTTATATGAAGGTCTACTTCTAGCTGTTGATAAAAAATTCAGTCCACTAGAAGTTGAAACTGATTCAACAGAGGTAATTTCGCTATTACAAAATCCATCACCTATTTATGCTTCTATTGTTCACATGTGCAGGTGGTTAATGCACAAGCTGGAAATGCCAACAATCCGGCATAACTTTCGTCAAGGGAATGGAGTTGCTCATCTCCTGGCAAAAGGAGCTCCCTCAAGGTCCAAATCTTTTGACACCATCCACTATGCAACACATCCTGATTTCGTTCAACAAGCTTTAACGAAGGATCAGGAAGGCATAAGTTTTGTGAAAAAAACTTCGGATAGTAACTGTTTGTCATTATCTAAATTAGGAAACTTAAGTGCATTACATGCTATTCCTATGTTTTCTATGGACTCCTTTGCACATACGAATGATCCCAATGGGATTCGTATGAGCATATTATGTAATCCTCCTTAAGTTAAGTATTTATAAATATCGTGTTCCTACCAAAAAAAAAAAAGTAGTACTACTCTATAATTTCAAGACCCAAGTAGTACTTTTCTGCCATTTGGTACAACTTTTCCAATTTGTAATCAGTTCAATCTCAGTTGACAAGAAATGAAGACGGGCACTTTCCTCAATTGCAAATCAGTCTTCTAGTACGTGCAGATGGAATAGATTAGCTTATCAGAAGACTGGTTATAGAGCTCGTTTGCTTCACGATCTAATATATTACACAAGAGAAATGCCGTTTGTCCAAACGACCACGGCCATACGTTGGCCAAACGGTGTGAATTGTCCGTTTCACCCTCATCTTCATTTTGGCTCCAATTTTTTCCGTCAGAAATAGGCATACACGCATGGTCAATTTTACAGCCTTTTCACGGATGTTTATAAACTAAACGGTTTGTATTTTGATTTTCTCTTTTTTTTTTTTTTTTTTTTTTTTGTATACATTTGATATACGAATTTAATTTACTTTTCATTTTCCCTCCAAATCGTGCAATGTATAAATTGCACAATCAAAATCCTAAAGAAATCTAATCGGCCTCCATCTCTTTAAATTCAACAATGGAGTCCAACAGTAAGATATGAACACAACAAGTATTGATACACTGAATAATCTCTTAGGGCTGTCGCAAGACGACAACTTGTTAAATGAAGGTGTTGAAATGAGTATTAGTTCGGGTGGTAATTTTAGTTCTGGGATGGATGTGGATGGAGTAGGAGAGCACAATTCCAGTGAAGGGTGTTCAGATGGAGAGCAGAAGGAGACGGCTGATCAATTTACCGAAGAATATTTATTAGTAGGTCCAAGACCAGGAATGTTATTTACTAGTGCAGTTTCAATGTTTGAATTCTTTAAATAGCATGCACGATCTATGGGGCTTAGTGTGGTAAACGATCGAGGAAAAAAGATGTTAGTGATAGAGTTTTGAATGTACTATTTAGTTGTGATAGGAGCAGGAAATCCACATCTAAGAATCGCACCAAGAGAATTCAATGTCCCGCTAGAGTTATTGGTATAGTGGGGAAAGATGGTCCAGAAAATATGAGCTGTACACCAAAGGACTGTAGAAACTTTATTCAAAAGACTAGGCTACTCCAATTGCAAGATGGGGATGCAGAGTCCTTGCGCAACTTCTTTTGCGAAATGCAGTCAAAGGACAGGGGATTTTTATACTCAATTGATGCAGATAATACTGGTACGCCTTGAAATGTCCTATGGGTTCATACCCACTGTAGGCATGCTTATGAGGAGTTCTATGACGTGCTATGTTTTGATACGACCTACCTAGTGAATGGTTATAACATGCCATTTGCTTCCTTTGTTGGTGTCAATTAGCACGGCTAATCTATACAGCTGGGATGTGCTCTTGTTTCTCATGAGGATACGCCAACTTTCAAGTGGGTTTTCACAACATGGTTGACAGCAATGAGGGGTGTTCCGCCTAAAGGGATCTTGATTGATCAAGCTGAAAGCATCAGGGCTGCTATTAGCGAAGTGATGCCGGACATCGTCCATAGATTATGCATCTGGCACATTTTTAAGAAGCTCCCTAATAGGCTGAAGGGGATTCGTGGTTGTCCTGAAAGAAATGATGCCAAGAAGGAATTTTTCTCCATTGTGCTTCAAAGCCTCACCACGACTGAATTTTGAGAGAAGATGGATGGACTTTCTTCAAGGGAATGGGTTAAAAGATAGTGAGTGGTTCAACAACTTGTTCGATGAACGCGACCATTGGGTTCCAGTATACCTTAATACTCACTTTTGGGCTGGAATGTTTTCCACTTAAAGAAGTGAGGGCATGCATGCTTTCTTTGATGGGTACGTAAACAGTAGAAGCACCCTCAAGCATTTTGTTCAGCAATATGAGTTAGCATTGAGGGAAAAGTACGAGAAATAGTTGTTAGAAGAATATAAGTCAAGGGGCACTGAAGCAATATGTGATTCCGACTTCTTGTAGGAGCGACAACTTCAAAATGCGTATACTCGTGCAATTTTTGGGTTGGTGAAGAAGGAGTTGAAGAAGTTGTATCACTGCGAAGTTATCAACTCCTTGAACGATGGAGGGGGGGGGGGGGGAGACATACAACATAAGGGATGCGTAAGTCAGGAGTGACTTTTATGGGAATGAATTTGTCTACACGGTTGATCATCGACCAAAGAGCCTATATTTTAAGTGCAATTGCAGATCTTGGGAATCAAGGGGTGTTCTTTGTTGCCATATTTATAAGGTGATGGCACACAAGAGGATCGATGAAATTGATGGTAGGTACATATTACATAGGTGGAGAAGAGACGTTGCTAGACCCCACTTGAAGAAATTCTATTTTGGATCTTACCCGCATATGACAGAGGAGTACAAGAAATATAGGGATGGCTTGAGGTCTTTTGAACGGCTGTTGGATATTTCCTTGGACAATGATCTGAAGATAAAGTATATCATGGCAAAAATAGATGAAGCCTACAAGGATGTTACTAATTGGAAGGAGGGTATGAGCGCCACGAAGGCGAAAGAGGACGTACAAGGTGGTGAGGGAACTCGACAAAGTCCTTTAAAGGACCCTCCAAAGAAGTGTGGGCGTGGAAGGCCCAAAACTAAACGAGTTAGGTCGGCTTTTGAATCCAGCTTTAGAGGTAGAAAGTTTAGTAGCGGACGAAGGCGGACACAGAAGGATGGAGGTACTAGAACAGGTTAGGGTACGAGGGTTCAAGAGAGCTTGGACATTGCAACAAGTGAGGCAAACATTAACAACATTGCAAATGCTACGGCCTGAGGTAAGCCATTGGCATTGAATTATTAATAAGTTGAACAACTAAAATCCACAGGAATTGCTTTGCTAAATGTTATATATATTTTTGAATGCAGGATCCTTACAATGGAACTTCGCAAATGTTTATCCTGCTCGACTTGAACGAAGATGTACAACTTCATTTGGAAGACATTGTTCTGTAATTTAGCTAGTCTTGCTCCTGTTGTTTGTACCGTACTAAATGTCCTAGGTGCTTAGTGTGTTCGATATTCATGAATAGAAATATTGCGTTTTCAAGATGTAGTCACTATAATTCTAGACGTTGCTTCTGGTAAAAATCGAAACATTTTGGTGTGCGAAATTAATAGTTTCTCATCAACCCTTTTGAGAACAACATACATATTTTTTTTTGGATAGTTCTAATTCTATCTTAATATAAGTTAATCGCACGAAAGTGGCAACATGCAGTTTTAAACTACAAATGTTGTTAAAAACGCTATTAACATCGATATAACAATTAGAGGATACTTCACTTTTAAAATCTGATGGCATAAGCTTGTTAACAAGCTTTATGGTAGTCATGATAGGACTTAACGCTTTCAGACCAATGTTCCAAGCTGATACATACTTCACACACTGGTATCACTTAGACCCATAGAGTAATTCTAATTGCGCGCTAATTGAAACAACAGTCCACTCCGTTTTGTAGTGATTTTTTAAACTAATGATTTTGGAATGCAGAATTACCAAACTTGATGTTGAACTTCATTAAGAGCTAGTGAACTCATCTTGGATTTTCTCATTTCCAGTAACTATTGAATAGGCGTTTGCTCCGTAATTGTACCAAGCTGTATAAGTTTGTTATTTGTTTTACACTTTAATGAACTCTTTCGCAATCTAATCTTCAGAGATTAACATTGTTCTTAATATGTAAATTTATCAACACGAAAAAGAGACGTAAAATAAACTAGTAGAACACAAGAGTTGTTTAAATTCCTACGTTCTAGATAAATCTTCGAGGTTCCATAAGCAAACTTCTCGGATAGCAAACAGATAAGTTCAGTTATAACATTAAAGTTTCATAAAAATTCACAACTAAAATGCATATAAGAATTCCAGAATACTAAATGCTTTCAAGTGCAAGAATATCATTGTTCCAAGTTTTAAATTACATAATTCACAACAATGGTATTAGTACGTAGACCTATACAACAATTCTAATCGGCCTAGCAATTTTAATTGGGCCTAATTGAAACACAACATACCACTTTAGTTGATAGTTTTAAAAACCAATCGTTCTTCATATAATAATTTAGCAGAGTTTATAGTAATCTTTTTGTTCTATTAACATGTATATATTTCTGAATATCTTCTTAAAAAAATGAAGGATTACTTGTTGCATTAAAAGCATGTTAGAAGAAGAAAAACAGAGGCTGTTAATGCAAAACTAATAGTTGATTATAGGCTGTTAATGCAAAAGTAATAGCTGATTGTTTGCTAAAAGATAAAGAGCACGGTAAATGAAAAAACTAAAATGAGTGTATCCATAATCGAACCCTAAACCACCAGGGCGTATCTTGACATTCTCTACCGGTTTGCTGGAATACCTTCATGGGCCAATCCTCTCAATCTTCTGTTAATTAAAAGCTATGCTACAAATAGGGCCTAACCATTAGCCGAAAAGTACTTTTTGACGATTCAATGCAATTATTTAAGATACAGAACCACTTCCTGCTAAACCTAGTTTTTACACTCTTCTTCCTCCCTTAGTACTAGTTACACATCTTTCTTGAAACACAATGAGGCTCGAAGAGTTGTTTCCATATTTCTATATATATAACGGCTTTCCATGTTTTGAATGCCTTCTTTCAAAGTCATACATTGAAACGGACGATTTGGTACTTCACTTTTGCCTTTGTTATTTTAAGTAATTTCTTAGCAATATGTCCATTAATGTTTATTCTTTTGTTTCCATAGATTCTTCCGTCAGGTATATGGGAATATCTTCCGATTAAGGCGAAGTATACATTGGTAGTTGTAACGACGGAATAATGGGGGGGGGGGGTGAATGATGGTTTATGAAGCTCAACACATGTACGAAAGGGCGGAAAAGGTTAAATAATGGTTGGGGAGAGTTTGTAAGAGCTAAAATCTGAAGGCAGGAGATCATGTTTGTTTTCGTCTCATTGAAAGCAGTGAAGAAATTGTGATGTTTGAATTTGAATTGTATGGTGTTCCGGCTCCTCGTGAATGTCAATGGAGTATCTATGATTATGTTGGTTATGATGATGATGGTGGTGATGGAAATAATGGTGGTGATTGTGATTATGAAGAAGAAGTTGGTGAGAGTACCATTGATGATCCAGTTTGTATTGATTAGTACAATAGCAGTATTTAAATGTATTTTGATGTTGTTTTTGTTAATATGGATTGATGTTTAGGAGATTTAATGTATTATTATCATGTGTTTTGGATCTTTTGATGTCTTTGATGATGGTATTACTTCAATGAGATTTAGAATCTTTTGATTTGTTTTATTTAATAATTTACTATTTATTAAAATTTGAACTCACACAACTACAAAGTGCATTACCTCTAAGCAATATTCACAAATTCAAGTACGGTACATGTTATTATTGGAAGTTCTACTAATTAACCTCAGGAAAGAGGAGACAGTTCAATCTTAACCTCAAAGAATCCACTTCAATTTGAGTTCTTTTTACAGTTCGTCAAGATTCATATATGAAGAAACTATTGTATATCTGTTTATATGTTAAATTTTCAAAACTTCGTTGGTTTGTTATTTGATTGTATACATGTTTAAGAACCGTTCTGTAAGTCAATTTACAAAAAACGTAATTGTTAAGACAATGGACCGAGTTAGTTCCCTTGTTCTAATGAAATGTTTGGACAGGTAGACAACCAAGAAACAAAGTCCATAACCAAATATTTGCACAATAGGAGACACGCATAAACAGCTAAAAAATACAAGCAATACACTGTTCATAAGGACACTAACACGGCATTCATAGACATAATAACAAACATAGACAAGTACAACACCAACGATTACTTTGGGATAGTACCTCACCAAAGTTACTTCACAAAACAGTCCAATATACATATCCACAAACAACTTCAACACCAGACCACCAACTAACTATGGCATAGGGAACAGGGATTCACATGACAATTGGGGGGCTATTAGGGGGAGGGGGTAATATACTGGTCTGTTTCAACGCGGAATGAACCCATTAATCCAACAACCAACCTCTGAAATCTTCTGGAAGCGGAACATCACCGGCTCTCGACCTTCCCTAGCCTCCCTTACCAACAGCTCTTGACCATCTGTGAGCTCCCTGATCTGAACCTCCAGATCTTCCAGACGTCGCATGACTCTTTCAATCCTTTCAACCAAAGCGTCATATAGTTTGTCCTGGTTTCGAATAATATGTTCCATTTTCTGATGGTGTGGATCTGCAAAAAAGACATGGAGGTAAATGGTCAAATTCTTGATAGATGAACCCTAGGTAATGTATAAAGCCCTAACTAAAAGGAGGAGGAAAACAGTAAAGTGAAGACAAAGTGAAGGAAAAATATGCTACATCTATAATACTAGTGAAACTATTAGAAAGATTCATGATACCTGGGCAAGTGAAAGGGAGAGGAGATAAACCTACAGAGAGAAACTAATAGGCACAGTAATGAAAGTGACGGTAATAGCCACTTAAATAGATACAATTAGTGGCAACCAAAACGTCTCACTTTGTGCAGCGTGCTACTGAAATGGAGGTTGTGTAAATATGACTGACAGGTCAAATCGGAAGAGACATATATCTACCATAAAGTGGTATCTTCTTAATTAAATATTTTTGCATAAATTGATAATGATAATTAAGGCATTGTAAAATATTCTCATATATAACAACCGTACTAAAATAATTGTAAAGCAAAGTCATAGCAATAACATTGGAAAACAACAATTTAAATTTTTCCTAGTTAAAGTTACATCGCAGCATATAAATTAAAACCAACATCTAATAAAACATTTAAATTCAAGATAGTTAAACTTTATGAATGCTTGATAAGGATTGTGGCTGATTCTCTAGCTCGCTGATAGCCGATGACAACATTTCATCCAGCTTCGAAAAAGCACTTTCCATCGGCAACGTCAGCATTTCTTGAGACCAAGCAACCTGCTCCACACGGCGGTCAAGCGCAGCAATTTGAAGACGCATTTCTTATATTTGCATGACCAAATTATGGAGTGGCAGACCGAGGGGGACAACTTGGAGATGGTTGCCACGTCTAATGGGATTGGTAGCCATTGCTAACCTGTGGTACAAATGAACACACATAAATAGCAAAGATTAGATTTGTGTTTGGATAACAGGTTGTTAAGAGAGAAAATTTACGTTTATGTTTGGTAAATGACTAATCATACCAGTTCGACTGAGGAGTTGTGTGCAAGTAAAAGTCAAAGATATTCAACATCTAGGTGTGATGATTATAGTTCTTGAATGGTTAAATATATGGAGTGGCTGGCCGAATAGACAAGCTTCAATGGGTGTTATGTCATTTATAGACTACTGATTGTCGTGCCTAGTCTACAAGGAAAAGGTCCCATGCACAAGCTAGCTGGAGACAATTTTTGCACGATTCCACAGGAAAGTCATCGAGTGCTTGTGTTCTCGACTAAAAGATGTAGTATTACATTGTGAAAATTTTGATCTTTAATTACCTTTCCACAATTTAATCTTCTATTAATCTAGGCAATAGTTTGAACCTTAATTTCCCAAGTTCAAGTAATTAGATATGATATAAATTCCTTCATAATAATACGATGCTACTATGCGTTTTGCAGATTGTTATTCATAATTAAAATAGAAATTGCAGGTAAATGTATCCCTCCATTGATTTATCTAGGGTTGTTCACGGTTCTGTGTGGTTGATTTTTTATTAAAACCATAAACAAACCAATATAGTCGGCTTTTAAATTCTTAAAACCAAACCAAACCAAATAAAAGTTATATCCATCGATTTGGTTATTGTCGGTTTGGTTCGATTTGGTTTGGTTTTGTCAGGTTTTGAAAAATAAAATAATAATGACGATAATAAGAATGATAAAAGAACTTTTCCTAAAAAATAAACGATAATTTTTTTTAAAAAAAAAAATTAAAAAGAGAACTATAAGTATGTTCTTAGTTTTATAGTATTTTGATCAACTTGAATTTTAACCTAATTATCGGTACGTCTATGTGTATGTGAGTCCGATTTTTTTACCTAAATTAATGTAATTATAAGTAACTTGGACTAAATAAGTTGGTTTCTTGTTAAAATGAACTTAAAAGTTTGTCAAAAAGATAAAAGCTAATAATATTTAACCTTCTACAAAATTTATTGAAAATGTATAAAATACTTAAAATACATTTATAAAAAATTATTATATTAATATATAATTTATCGGTTCGGTTTGGTTAAACCAAATAATGTTGGTTTTTAAAATTTGAAAACCAAATCAAACCATATCCAAGAACGTATCGATTATTTTAGTCCGTTTGGTTTGGTTTTTGTGTTGGATCAGTTTTTAACCAAACCGTGAACACCCCTATATCTAGCCATTTGATCTCCTTTCCCTCCCAGATTATTATTTCTACAAATCTAACTTAAAAGAAGCTTTGCGATTTTACCTTCCAATCAGAAAAGGTTGCTTCTACTACTTTACTACCCCTTAAGACAAAAGTTACCTCGGGTGACCAAATGACTTTGGACGTTATTGACTATCCAATCCAATGTCAAATTTATTAGGGGCTGCGTGTCTAGTGTTTCCCAATGTGAGTCTTGGTTAGTTGGGTATGTAATCATGATGACGTATGTTGTATCCCACTAAAATTCACCTTACACCTTAGTACCACCCAATGTTGTTAGAACTAGTATTTGCTCCCCCTCGGAAGATTTGACCTCCCGCCTTTCAAAAATGAAATGTTTACTTGAATATTTAGAGGTATAATTTTGCTGGGAAATGAAAGTGTAATAAACCCTTGTGCAACAACGTCCTTGAGATTTAACTTTTGATAAGAATATGATAATAATATTTGTATTCAATTTTATCCAACTGTATCAATTATATTTATGTTAGCATTTGCACATCTATAACATTATCCCTCCATCAATATTTGTTTTCATTTGCAGTTCTCTAACATTATCTTGCAGCAATTTGGTAATTGTTTTGCATGCCTTTTACCTTCCATTAAAACAAGCCTGCTTCTGCTTGCTTAAGTACCCCTCATGATTAAGGTACATTGGGTGAGCAGATCACTTTGCACGTTATTAACTACCCAATCCATGTTGGAGTAGCGCTAAGTGTCCCTCATTAGGCTTTGCATGCGTTTCCCTTCCCAATTCGAAAAGGTTGCTTGTGTAAGCAGCAAATCATGTCTGTATGTTTCATGCCACTAAAATTAGTTTCAAACCGGTAACATCCCTCCAATTTTACCTCCCGCCTACATAAAAACAAATGTTTAGTTGGAACCTTAGAGCCAAAAATATGTGGCGGGAAATGGAAGTGTGTGTAATTCCTTTTACTACAACGTCCTAGATTTCATTATCTTTTGATTAGATTATGAAATCTATATTATTATCCATCCTAATCGAATTTTGGTGAAATTGATTTTGTACATTGGCATTAGGGAAACATAAGATACACTTAAGTAAAAATAACATTGCTAAGATAAGCAAATATAAAATTGGCAAGACAATTGGGAGAGTTTCAGTGTAACATCATTTAAGTTTTGGATGGAAATATATGAGTTCTTTGTACTGCCAAATGGCTACTTAAGATGGTGCTAAAGAGTGATTGACATCAATGGCATACTAATTAACATGATAAAAAAAAACTTAATTAATACATTACTGACAAAAAATAACACAATGTTTTATCAATTAAAAGGACCAATCATAGATCTGGTCTTTACATAGATCAAACATGTCAGCTTACCAACTTAAGAAGAACACATAAAAATCAACAACATGTTCATACATATCTGAGGTACAACTATTGTTATTTCTGGAATATGAGGAGGCACTTGTGAGTTGGTATTTAACACACTTAAGTGGGAAAATGAACTGTCTATTTGCAGTGAATGTGAGCCGCACATTTACGAGGGTCTTTAGAGTTATTAATAATTCTCTTTAGTAAATATATTTGAAGAATAAAAGTATAGCTTCAAAAAAACTGCAAGAAATGTATGACATATTGGAAGAATATATATATATATACTTACCATATGACGATCATTCCACAGTCAGTTCTTATTAAGAAGACTACAAGTTTACGGGGAGTTATGATACATTCCAAAGGTTACAATAATGTGATAACTTAATAGGGAGTTAACTAGTAACTAAGTGGAGAATTATTAGGTGAAGCTAAATGGACAATTAATCTTTGTTTAATATGATGATTATGGAAGACAAATTGACATCATATAACGGTTTGAATCAATGACCAATTACTACTCGACAACCAACCATGCTATGCACTCCACGACATCGGACGAGTTATTTACCTATTTAGCTGTATGTTTAATTAGAAGAGCACCAAACAAGGCTTATCGACTTTGGTAAGATTAACGAAAACGATAATATTCATTGATCATAGGGGCTTCATACAAGAACAACAACAAAAAAGACAAAAGACCACCTTGAACGATAAAAGACAAACTTTAAAGACATATAATAACCATCAAAGGACTTAATATCTATCCAGCACATATGCCACGCCCCTGACAACTTAAAGACATGAAGAAAAACTCTAGTCTTTTTTTTTAAGCTTTTGGTTTACGGGAAGGGGATGTGGGAGGGGTCAGAGGGTCTTCAATTTGAGTGGCAATATTATTTTGAAAAGCAGTCCTGACTAACCTCTCCCGTCGGCGGTTGTTTTCCTTGATCTTGGTGTTTCCCTGGCTTATGTGCCTGAGCAGAGTCCCAATCTCCACGAGCTTACACTGGATGTCCAAGATATGCTCATGCATGCACGTCGCAGTTGCTAGTACTTTTTGAACTCGAAAACCCAACATTTTGTGGGTTTCTGCACTTTCCAACTTATCCTTGTTCTCCATTGCGCTGCTCAATATGAAAAAGAAAAAAAAAGCATTAGATGCATCTCTGTTGAGAGAAAGAAACAGAAGTATATGACGATTGTATTAAGGTGCAATAACAATAGAAGATGATTTTAACAAACCGTCAAAGAACTCAAGAAGAGCCTAGCGTGTCTAACTCAAACAAATAGCGTAGTCAATAGAATCAGATTTTGATAGTACACGGTATAGCTAATCACTATTAGCGTGTATTATATAGGCAAAGGTTAGATGAGGTTGATGCCACCTATACCATTAGATAATTGCCATGAAAGCAAATGACTATGCATAAAAGACAAAGAAAGTTTGTATACATTTTTGTTACGTAGAGTTGTGTAATTGATAGTTGATGTCTAGCTCTTTAGTAATTTCGCCAAGTTTTGTAGCATTAACTTGTATATGTTATGGACGCAATTATAATTTCCTACGATTTAGTGTATTATATTGTTTAAAGTGCAATTTCAACATGATTGTATCCTCGAGATTGTCTAATACAGTTAACCTATAGTCTACAATGGATACCAAATGCAATTGAATGATCAACATAATCTTCTAAGATTGCACTAATATACCATTGATATTAATTGATAAGGAGTTAATTTACCTAATATGTATCATAGAATATCTATTTGCAAGATAACGCTATACTATCAAAAGAAATTGACACGTGATTGTAACATATTGACGTACCGATAAAGTCTAAAGTCAAAACAAATTCTAGTTTTGACATCGTCTTTTCAGTAACTGTTGCATGTTCAACATCGGATGACCAAATGCGTTTGCATGACCTACATGATACAATAAGATTAAATTGAGACATAATTGATGCTCCATTTGTCCCAATTTGTTTGTCATAATTATTATTTCGAGAGTCAAACTTGTTAAATTTGACCTTAAATTAGGACATAAAATCCTTACATTTTTTGAAATAACACTTAAATATTTCAAAGCTACTCGAAAAGTACTATAAGACTCAACAAATTACAAGTCAGATAACTTAAAAGATATATAAAAAGATTGTAGTCATAGGAAAACTCATTTGACTATTGAATTTGAAAACCGACAAAAAAAGTGGGACGGGGGGAGCATGTAATAGTTGCTAATCTTGATTTTCAAATTTCATTATCGAGGAATAAAATAAAATATGATTGTAACATCACTGTATGACGTTAACCTTTTATGACGATAGGATTGACCTGAAGTGATCGTCAATCTTAGAGGACCAGATGCATTTACATTATCAACATTATCTTACGTAGTAACCGTAGCATACAAGTCATATCAATTGATTAAGAGTCGTTAATTACCTACTATGTACCACCGGGTGACTAGTTGGTACATCAAGCTAGCTTTTCAAATAAGATTAGAATATTATTGCATAACGATCACGACCATTCGTCGTTAACATTGACCTCAAAATTGATAGCCTATTAGTCATGACCTTTGATACTTGTATGAACAATCTTAGAGGACAAATGCAATTGCTTGAGCAAAGCGATATTATTAGAAGATTTTGAGAAATGATTGATCCAATTGATTAATTGCTTCCAATCACTTACGATGAACCGTAGTTTGACATATAACATAGTCGAGCAATAAGATTAAATGTAATTGCCCTTAATAGTATTATGACATTAACCTTCCTTCCAACCGCTTGCTGCAGTGAAGGCAGATCTTGATCAGGTGAAGGTAGCCCTAGAAGAAGCGAGGGACCGCCAATTGTCGGATATTTGGGGGGTCAAAAGTAGGGGTGTCCGTGGTACGGTACGGTACGGTACGGTATTTCACATTTCGGTTCGGTAATTTCGGTTTTCGGTTTTTAAAAATGTCATACCATTACCATACCAAACTAATTCGGTATGGTTCGGTATATTCATATTCGGTTTCGGTAACTTCGGTACGGTAAGTCGGTAACCGTAGTTTGTTCAACTTCGACTTACATATAATAGATATATATGTTGCAAAGAAATGTGAAAGGAACTAAGAAACTTCATCTGTCAATTAACAATAAACCTTCACAATACATCAACGCAAAATACAAAATACCACAAAATATGTAGCAAAGCTTCAATGTACAAATAACACTAGCCGAAATCTAATTAAACCAACTTTACTACACAAGCTTACATAAAAAAAATTCATTATTAAAATTTTAATTCTACTTATGATAAGCTAATATATTTTTTACACACAAAACAACAAGCTTTTGAGTTTTGACGGTGCTTGAAAGACAACTCTCTAGTAAAGAATGAAAGTAGATTTGATGGTATTGGTACTATTTTATTATTTTGTTTATAAATATTTATAAGTTTTAATTAAATATATAATCATATCACAAGTTTTAGATATTCTATTTAGAATTTTATTAGCTCATATTTAGATTAATTAAGCTATTATGATTTATATAAATATAATATATATAATTTGTATATGTAATTAAGTATTTCGGTATTTTCGGTATTTCGGTATTTTCTTTATAGATACCGTATGCCGTACCAAATATCAAAATTTTTAAAATTTCATACCAAATACCGTACTAAATACCAAAATACCAGTACCAAAGTAAAAATTATTTCGGTTCGGTACGGTAATTCGGTATTTACCATACTATGGGCAACCCTAGTCAAAAGGATATTAAAACTTCTCCTAGCACCACTGGGCAAGACCTTGAAGGACATATACTACACACCGCTCTACTCTATTTCAAATTCTCCTTCAAACTCTCCTCCTCACACCGGCGGTGGACGTTAGATGTTATATGTAATTTCCCCCTTTGTTATTTTCCTATTTATTATGTAGCTTATGGTGACCCTTGTTATTTTGAACTCCCCTTTGTACTTTCGCCTTCGTTAGAATTTAACCTTTCAGGAATGTCGTTGTTTAGTAGTAATGCATGCATTGTTAAACAGATCCAAGCAAATCATCTTAATATTATTGCCATGTAATACCAGCAAACTACTACTACTCTTTATCTTTTTACATGAACATACTACCTCTTGTTTACGTTGCAAAGGGTTCAACCAATAATGTAGGTAGCATTAAACATTGTCCAATTGAACAAATAATCGTGAAATTCAATTAAGAGATCTCCAATTCTACGTCAAAGTAAAGTCCAACATATGTATTAGTAATGCATGTCTAAAATATTACACATCCAATAACTTGTCAGAAACTGAACACGACATGCACACATCATGACATCAATGAAAATCGATATCTTTATCATTTTTATCTTTGAAGAATTTTCATACATTAAGCCTCTGGTTAAAATTTGGTTAACCTATGCATTATAATTTTAATAATCAATATAATTCTAATCAAATTAACCTGCAAATATGCTTCCGCGCTACTGCTATATTATTGAAAGGAGAAAGAGCATGAAAGGAAAACTCGCATATGAAATAGTTATATATTGATGACAGAACATACTAATATTATGAGAGCATGTTAACATACAGTTTTCTGTGTTTTTGAATTCTTGTTACACTCTCCAAAAATGAAAACATAAATACATTAACGGGATGATTAAAGAACATAAATAGATAATATAGAAACTTAAAATATAATTTAATCTTCAGAATGCAACAACGTAACTCTTCTTCAACTTGCTTTCTGAATTATTTCAACCATTCCGCGTCAATTTTGAGAATTCCAACCCCGAAAAACAGGCTTCGCTGGTCCTCAATTATGCAATTGCAAGGGATCTGTCATTGCCTTAAGCATTTCAATGGTTCTTTCATAATACTGTGCGTCTCTGTACCTTAAATGCCACAGCTCATCTTCAACTTTATCTTTGAATTCTTGCCAGCTTTCAACTTGCCTCTTTAATGAATGAAGTTGCCATAGTAGGTCACCTGCTATTGAAGCGAAATTACTACTATGATTTTGAGTTGAAGGTCCATGCCCATTCTCCAAGGGTTGTCCTCCATTCGGTGTTGCATGGCCATTCTCCATTCGTAGGTTTTGATCAGAATGTGTTTGAGACATTTTTTTTATTTTGTTCGATTGGAATTTGAAAAATTATAATATGATGTCCATCTCCTACGTTTCGGTAAATATATAGACATTTGCATTGATGTATGAATGTCATTTCTTTCACAACTACTGCATGTATGAACAGCCGCAATGTTTAGGTAGTCTCAATGAATGTTTCGATTAAAAACCAAATGAAGGAATGTGTCTATTTGAAACCAAAACACTGACTTTTAGAATCCCTCAGTAGTGCCTGTTCAATTGATCAATAGTGCCTTTTCAATAGCCCGCCGATTTCTTTTAAATTGATAGCTAAAGTGTGCTTCCTACAACACCAGCAATCTTTCAATCTACCAACTGCAGTATCTTCCCAAAATGGATCATTCTGGTTCCAACCAAAACCAATGGAGACAGTTTCATCCACGACGACCCTATACATTCCAAGGCAGAAACCTTCCAACAGTTCGACGAAATTGGGAAATTGAAAGTATCAATTGGTGGTTGGACTACTTGTGTGATTCAAATCAAGCTCTTCGTAATGACTATTTGAATTTAGAACAAGCGTTTCATGAATGTGACGCAAATGTGAGAAGATTGGAGAGGATGGTTTGTGCATTGCTACGTCGGGCGGGAGAGAGCGCTGAGGACTACTATACTCCACTGCCTCACCATCGACGCTAGGACTAGCGTGTCAATGAAGTTTCTGATCGATTAGAACGTTGTATTAGTTATAAAGAATATTGTTCTTATTAATAATGAGTTGGCTTGTTAGATCATGTTCACTACTACAAAACAGTTCAAATACTGCTGTGACATTCAACTATGAACCATGAATGTTTCGTCAATAATGTATTCAACCGATGATGCTATATCGTAAAATGTTCTATTTTCATATGGTTATAAGTATACGCATTTCTATTAGGTACTAACAACTAAAATCGTGATGTACATATTGAAAAGGAAGAAACAAATGTGATATGCGTTCCAATGATACCAGGGGTTGTCGTTGTACATATTCAAATCTTGTCATTCATATGGTAATGAGTATGCGCATTTCTATCAGCTATTAGAAACGACTAATACTGTGATGTACATATTTAAAAAGAAGGAGCAAAGGTCATATACGTTCCAATGTAATCTATTATCGTTGCTTGTCTATATTATGTACAAATTAGAATCTTGTCTTTCATAAGGTAATGACTATGCATATTTCTATTAGTTAATACTAACAACTAAAATTGTGATGTACATCTTTAAATACAAGGAACAAAGGTGATATACGCTCCAATATTACCCTAGGAACAAGGTGATATATGCCCAATATTACACGTGGTTTTCGTTGCTTATCTATATTATAACTACATGTTAAACAAGGAACAAGGTGACATACGCCCAATGTTATACGGGGCTTTCGTTGCTTGTCAATTTTATAACTTGATTATCGGATTCTATTAGTTAATACTAACAACTAAAATTGTGATGTACATTTTTAAAAACAAGGAACAAAGGTGATATACGTTCCAATGTTACCCGGGGTACTTGACGTGCATGATAAAAAAAGGGACAAGGTGATATACACCCAATGTTACACGGCGTCGTTGCTTATCTATATTATTACTACATTATCGATTGTTTAAAAAAAAGTTGTGGTAAAACTAATGTATTGTCTTGGTAGTGTGACAGTAATTTTGGTGCTACCACTTTCACTCTATCAAGACAACACATTAATTTACTTGAAGGAGAGTTCATTAATCCCTATAAGGACTGCAATGTTTCATAAAATTTTCGGTGTGGGACATAGATTAAGACTATTCATGTAAGATATTTTAGAACTCCAAATATAAATAAATAAAGTGTCCCTATATGGAGGTTCGAACCCATGCCCTTAAAACCTAAATATTAAACTTAGTACCAATTTGGCCGTTGGGAAATTTATTGTCATTAAATGAGGATATTGACAGAAACGAAGAGGCATCATTAACCAAATTTTTAATAGAAGTTCGCAACATTTAGCATATCTCATTTAAAAACTCCTAAGGAATCTGGTGGTGTTAGCAGCTCAACAATGTAAGGAATATGTTTACATTTTTCAGACACTAATAGTTGGGATAGAGGAGAAAATTGATCACTTTGAGCGTGTGAATAGAGTTAAAGAAATTTTATAAAAGGATATAACTAGTATTCAAGGAGATATTGCATACTCAGAGAAAAGAATTGCAACACTAAAGGAGAAGCTGCAGTTGAAGGAACAAGAACTAGAACACGCAAAGTACTTGCTAAAGGATGCAGCAAAAGATCTGAGAGAGGACAAGGATTTCTATATTTTGAAAGATATGTTTATGCCGCGACAGGAAGAGACTAAATCTGTTAAAATTGAGCCGATCTTTGGCGAGTGAATGTTTGTTAGATCAAAAATCAACTAGTAGCAACCTTTGGTGCACTGGAAGATTTAATGAATTTTTGTTATGACCTCGTTTAGTTTTGATATTTGTAAGTGACTTTTATGTCGTATATGTTGCTTTACTTTAATATTGTAATATGCAATTTTGGGTGGAAGTATGTGTTTCTATTTAATCTGCAGCTTCTTTTAAATTCACCCAAAGGGTGCAACTCAAACAATAAAACAAGGACGTTGCTAATATTCAACCAAAAGTTGCAACTCTTGGTACCAACCTCTATATAAACCACTACTATAGCTGTAAACATCAGTGCATTACATTTTTCATCTATAAATGGCAGAAAATCAAAATGCTGCAAATGCTTAAGCGCAACATCAACATGCTCCTTATTATGTTTATGATCATAATGGTGCTAGAATCCGAGTTTTTTCACACCAAATTGATCAACTAAGACGAGACATGGACATGTTGCGGGGACTATACAATTTTCTCAGTAGAAATATTGATGATATGCGTGGAGAACTTCGCTTTGTGAGGCAGAAGTTGTTTCAACACACTAGTCAAATTGATGATGGGGAACTGTATAATGAATGAATGTCGTTGTGGTAATCAAGTGTTGAATTTTCTTTACTTTTTATGCGGATTTTATTACTACTAGTTTGCTGCATGTATCAAGTTTGCAGTACTTCAATGTATCAACGAATCTTTTCCTTATTATTATGAAGTTGAGTCAATATTAATTTAATCCCTTCTTCTTCTTTTTTTAATGTAAATCACTTATTAATATATGTTATGTCATAGCTTGGTAGATACATTTTTTCTGCTTTAGCATGTGCTTTGGCTATTTACATTGTCTGATATAGGACAAAGATTTATGTATATAGAAAGATATGTTTAAGGACATTTGGCGATGAATGTCTGTTAGATAAAAAATCAACTAGTAGTAACCCTCGGCGGCACTAGAAGACTTTGTGACTTTTGTTATAACCTGGTTTAGTTTTGATATTTGGAGGTTTTGTTATAACCCTCTAAGTGAATTTTACTGTATGTTGCTTTACTTTAATATTGTAATCGGTTTTTCAAATCTAGTTGAACAATGTCGTTTACATTTATTCTACAATTTCTTTTAACTTATTTTAGCACTTGAAATAAAATTCACCCAAAGGGTGCAACTCAAAAAATTAAATAACTGTGCAAATTTTAACGTAAAATAATTATACTGTCGTTCATAATTTCTTCCCAAATCATCAAGTTAATTCTATATGTAAACATTTACAAGTTAATCAAGCCATCAAGTTAACCCTAAAACCTAGACCGTATTCCCTAAACCCTAAACCCTATAACATAGCGTTAAAATAATCATGTAAAATACTTTAGCAGTCCACTCAGTCCCTAAATGGAGTTTGGAACCCATTCCTTCTCTTGAAGCGAAGACCAATTTAGTGTTAGCATTGCATCATCTGTCGTCATTTCATTTTTTTCCTATAGAATACTTGGAACAATGATGTATCATTTGACTATGAACCATGAAGGTTTTGTTGATAATGTATTATGTTACGTAAACTAACAGATGATTATATACTTGCAAACCGGTAGAAAGCTCAACATTTCAAGTTCTAGATCTAGAGTTCGATACCCCGTGTAAGAGGGTTTATCTTTTTCTGTACACTGCCTATCTTTTAATACACTGATTATCCATATTTTTAACTTCGTCCAGTGCGCACCAAGTTGTTCAGGTTAAAGTTCTACACTTTCCACCACCAGAGAATTACTACTAAACTACTACATCCCAAATATTTCATGCTTGTACTGTGTTTGATACTAAAAAAATGAGACAAACCAAAATCACGAAACATTTCGTTCATTATTATTCATACATAAATTAAAGAGAATATCATTTGTTTGATATCCTCATTCCCCTGATATTCCAAGTACAATAACATCCACAAAATTACTACTTAACTACCACATTCCAAACATTTCATGCACGTAAAATGTTTGATACTAAAGAAAAGATAACAAACGAAAACCAAGATACATTTCATTAATTATTATTCATACATAAATTAAAGAGAACATCATTTGTTTGGTATCCTCATTCCCACTGATATTTCAAGTATAATAGCATCTATAATACTACTTGTTGAAGCACTTTCTCCTTCTTCAACTTTACTTGTTGAAGCACCTTATCCTTCTTCAACTTTACTTGTTGAAGCACCTTCTCCTTCTTCAACTTCTTCATTGTTGAGCTTCTAAAAATTAGTGAAAGCTTCTCTAGTTTTTTCTAGTGAATCATATAACTTGTAGTAGTTCTTCTTCACTCTAATAACATTTGGAGCACACTCCTCCCATGTAAAGTATATACCCGACTTTTTACCACGAAACACAACATACACCTTACCTATTTTTTAAGTGAGAGAGAAGAAGAAGAATGAGGGGATAAAGGGCGGATCTAACTATGTGGGAGGATGCAGTGGACGGTGGAGGAGCAAAATGTGGATTTTATATGGTGGGGATAAGTGGAATGTGGAGGGAATAATTTATTGTGTATTATAAGTGTATGGAGGAAAATTGAGATGTATTAGACATGTATGGAGGGAAAAGAAATACGGTAAGGCTAAGAAATACGGTAAGGGAGTGGGGTAGGGAGGTAATATTATAATATTATTTAAATGGTTAGTGGGTATATTATATTATTAAATTTTTATAAAAAGAAGGTGTAATGAAAAAAAGAGAGGAGAGCAGCTTTTTTTTTTAATTTAATAATCGAAATTTTGACCAGGGGCAAGACTGTAAAAAAATGCGGTGAAGTTACCACTATAACCCTACTTTCAAAAGAAAAAGACTAAACTACCCCCAATTTGGCCAATTTGATCAAAAATCGTGTGGTCATTTAGCACTACTCATTACACAAACGTTGGGATTGGTAAGTGGTGAAAGATAATGGACAGATCGTTATGTGGTGTGAGACTGTGAGTTAATACTACACAATTTGTTATACTTTGATATATATTACTCCCTCCGTTCTAAAATGGTTGTCATAGTTCGGATTTCGAGAGTCAAATGAGTTTAATTTGGACCGTAATATTTTTATATGTCTTTTAAATATTTTGAATTATTAATTATTGTGACTTATAGTACTTTTTATGTAGTTTCTAAATATATAAACATCGTTACAAAAAATTTAAAGATTATTTGTTTAAATTGACGGTCAAAATAAACTCGTTTGACTCTCAAAATTCGAATTATGACAACCATTTTAGAACGGAGGGAGTAGTATACAACATTTGTTTGGAGGATTATCTACTTTAAGAGCATCTGATCTTGAGATTCTCCTTACAAATGTACTGCTAAAAAAGTTATTTTATTTCATATTTCATTAATTTGTGCATATTAGAACCTTACGGTCTGTGCATTATCTCATATTTTACCCCTACTAGTTTTAGTAATATATTTGTTTTAAAAAAGATTTGTTAAAAAGTATGATTCATAAATTTTAGTGAAAATATCTCACTTAATTGGAAATCGAAATCGGATAGGCATGGACAGATCATATCAAATTGTAAAGATCTTTCATGTCAATGGTTATTTGCAAATCAATCATAACCAACCAACCGAATCGTACCGAATTGATGTGAGGTTTTTTTCATAAAATCGTAGATTTCAATTTAAAGTTGTAACCGTACCGAGTAATTTTATTTTGCAAAAATAAATCGAAAATATACCGAACCAAATCGAATTGAATAAAATCATATGCATCAGATATATTTTGTATATTAGATCTTTATATATTAATATATATACATATATTTAGTTAAGGTTTAAAATAAAAGTACATAAAATATTTCACCTTTGGACTTGAGCCTTAGGGTGGAAATAGTAACCCCAATATGCGTCCTACTGTAATATTACAAATACTAATATTTTAGTTGAAACTACTGGCTTCAACAGTGAAGTTTATTTGGATCTTGATTTGAATCTTCTTTAAACATAGTTCCCATGAAGTGATAGATTTAATTTATAAGATTTTCGTGGGTAATTGTTTGTATTGGTCTTATAAAATTTGTTCATTTTGGATAAATGTTTAATCTTGTATAGATTTATACCAAATAATCTCAGTTTGAAATTTTAATTTAGTGTAGAATAATAGATGATAGTCAAGTATATATTTTGAAAAAATGAATGAACTTGTGTTTGACATCGAAATAATATCAATGTTTAGTATTGTCTTATTTCTTGTTTTCTGCATTCACGCCCACTCTTTGATATGTAGTCTTTGAGATTTGAATTTTAAACACTTCACATCCCCCACTTGCTCGTGATTCTGTTTTAGACACCCCTCATCAAATATTTAATTGAAATATGATATCATCATTGATTTGGAATAAATTCATTTAGTTAAAGACCGAATCAGTGTTTTGGTTCAATTATCTAAACATATGAGTTTTGTGAAAAAAGAGTAGTTTTGAATTACGTTAAAAAATTAACTGAACCATACTGAAAAGAAGCCAAAATAATTGTGACGGCTTTGAAAATTTAAATTTTGATTACATACATTTGAATAATCAAAAAATTAGTATAACACAAAATTTTCAAAATAATCGAACTAACCGAACCAGTGACACCCCTGCGTCCGGCGGCATAGCAATTACCAAACTGTTATTTTTAACACGCAAGACAACAAAGCTGCGTAATTATAGTTACCTTAGCAATTAGTCGCTGCTTTGTATTCTGAATGCTATGCAGCAACTAATTCGTTTAATTGAAAGCTTATAGTTTTTATCCAATATTACGTTATATTAGTAGATAAATTGCTTCATAAATATTTATTTAATTTTAAATGACAAAAAAGTCTATCAATATTTTGAGATATTTTAGTCTCTCAATATTTAATTTCTTAATATTTGTACTTTTATAGTAATAATATAGATGTAAATATAGATATATAAATAATCAATAATGCAAAGCTTACATTATATATAAGCAATGCTGTATGGGCCTAAATCGTTTTTAGGTACACAAATCGAATTTGGATCCGAATATAAGCAAATCTCTGTATCAAAGCGGAAAACAATGTGCGAAACGGATGAAAAATACGTAAAATAACTTGATTTCAATATATGAATGTTCAGTACAAATTTGGGCAGAGTTTCGGTATTAATTTCTCGATCCCCGTTACATAAAATGATCTGCTATTTATAGGAGTAAGCCTTGCCCACGATCTCCACTATCTGCTACCATATTGTCCCACGATCCAGGTGTGAAGTGGTTGAGTTAGTGGGGTGATGTAGTGGGCTGCAAAGCCGCTTGAACCGAGGAGGATCCACCGAGGTGAGAGTTGATGACCTCGGTGGCTTAGCCCTGTTGCTTGACCGAGGTGATGATTACCGAAGCTCAGCTCGCGGCTCGCCTTCGGTAACGCATCTTAGGTTTCAAGGCCTCGGCGACTTGCTCAATCGCCTCGGCAGTTGTTTAGTCGTGACGTGTTCGGTCGTTCAGACTTGCGTGACCGGGGCAAATTGCCGTGGGTCGATTTTTACCCAATACAGATAGTCCCCCCACTCCTCGGTTGCCTACCGAGGAGACCGAGGAGTGGAATGAAGTTTTAGCGGGAAAGCGACGTGGCTCAACCCTATCCAAGCGTTTCAAAATTTTGTCAACAGCTCGCGTCCCATCAGGTCTCTTCTCAATGACACGTGGCGCTCATCCGTGGGTCAACCGAACCGTCGCGCCGAAAATTTTGTTTTCTCCAACGTTATAATGATGACGCTGACGTCATCATCACTCCGTATTCCATACCTATAAAAGGAGCATTCCATCAAACTCTTTCCCATTTACCTTTTAGCGATCAACAGTGCCAAAAGCTTGAGAACTCTTTCAAACTCTTTCATCTTTCTGATTTCATAAGAAGCTTCCCTTTTCGATATTGTTATCATGTCTACCACAATCTCTAGGCAAGATTCCAGTGATTCGGGTGAGAGGGTGCGAATTCCACCTTCAGCCGCAGCCGTTGCTAGCGGCGACGCCGCCGCCGCAGCGCCAGTGAGTGCTGCAGCTGTGGTTGAAGGAGGTGAGGTGTCGTCTGGTGTTGGGGGCGTGAAGCGCCGTAAAATGAGAGCTATGCGCCAGCTAGCGGCGGAGGAGGAGGCCGCCTCAGGCGAGGACGACGTCGTGCTGGACGACGCCGCCCTACGCAGCTTCAGCGACGCTCTCCTTAGGGATGATGATGATGGAGGGGATGGTGAGGGAATTGGTACCGAGGGCGTCGACGCCGAGGGTAGAGGCACCGAAGCCACAGATGTTGCCGAGGGGGGATCCACGGGACCGTCTATTCCCCTCGAGCAGGAGCTTGAGCCACACCAAATCATTCCCTCCCATTTTGACAACTCCAAGGACCTAAAACTACAGGCTCGGACGGCTGAGCAGGAGGGGAAGCATAGAAACGTTCCCGTGAACACTACCCCAACTCTCATTACTCAGGCTCATACTGAACGAGTTCGGAGGGAGTGTCAATTTGCCGCCGAGGTCAAAGTTGTTATTCCCGACCCAACAAGCAGGGTATGCCACGAGATCGAGGGTATGTCCTTTGCTTACACTTATCCATTTACCATCGGTTTCACTCTTCCCGTACACAAGGTCATCGACGACTTTTGCCGGGCTTACAATTTGTGTCTGGCTCAACTTGGCCCCGGTGTCTGGAGAGTCGTTCAATGCATGGACTGGCTAAGCAAGAAAGCGAGGGTGGACTTCACCTTTCAGCATCTTATCTCTCTCTACTACCCTTACTTCCACAAAGCCGGGGTAGTGGCGCTCAACAACCGGGGTAAATTTGCTCTTCTCCACAAGAGTGAAGACCACGGGGACCGAGGCTGGAGTGAACGGTTCATCTTGCTGGAAACCAAGGTCTTATCCACCGAGCCTGATTTTCCCGAGCGGTGGAATAACACACGTAAGCACATCGCTTTTGTCATTTTCCTCCTCGGTAATTTGCCAATATTAACTGGTTTTGCTATTTCTTCAGCCAACAAGGTTGACATCGTACCCCCGGCGGGCTTGACTGAGTGGGTGAAAGCGATGACTAACGCTCGCACGCGCCCCGTGAGGACGTGGATGAACATGGCTGCCGAATTTGGTTGGCAGTGCAAAAGGCATGGTAAGTTTTGACAGTGCTTCGGTGATGGTTAACTTTGGGAATTTTCTGACCTTTCCTTCCCTCGGTGTCAGGTTTTCCAAATCGTGCCGCTAACACCAAGAAGAGCAAGAAGAGGAAGGAAGAGAAGAAGAAAAATGATGAAGAGACCGAGTCTGACGATGATCTGGCTGCGGTAGCCGGGGAGTATAAAGGGTTGAAGGCTTCCAAGTCTTCAAAAATCCCCAAGGGAGCCCCCGATCAAGGGACTTCCAAAGGTAGATATTTATCCTCAGTACGCGTTGTTTAGCGTCGTTTTCGTTCTGTCCCAATGTTAAAAATTTTCCTTCGCTTGTAGGTGTGAAGCGGAAGAGGGCTACGTCGAAGAAGTCGTCCCGCTCGGTAGCTCCTCGTACCGAAGCGGAGACACTTCGCCAGCCCGAAGCGGTGGCTGAAAAACGCCGAGGACTGGTGGATGAGCCTGAGGATAAGGCTGCCGACGAGGCTTGGTCTCGAGGAGATATTGCTGTTGTAGATCTTGAAGGTCAAGGGCCCGAGCTTGATGCGGCGGCGGAAAGAGCCAAAGGTAAGGCTAAAGTTACCGAAGCTGGGGCTGCTGCAGTCACCGGAGAAGCTGGCTCCGGGTCGATGAGAGCGCATTCCGAGCCCGCGAGGATTTCTTCCTCGGTGGGATCTTATCGGAAACTCGAGGTGCCGATGTCTTCAAATCTTCTTGGGTGTAACCCCGAGGATCTCCTCAGACTTACGCCCTTGCTAGGGCCAACCGAGGATAGGCTCATGCAGGAGTTTACCCCGGGTCAGCTATACAGTACCTTGGCCTCCAACGCAGTAAGGGTAAGTTTTGCCATATTGAAAATTTTTTAAGAGACCAAAAGAATTTGATTTGCGTCTTTACCTTCGGGTTATATCTGACTTCGGTTTCTTTGGCCTTTGTTCAGACCTTCATCCTTTCTTTGAAAGCCGTCGAGGTCGAGTCTTCGAGGACCGCTGAGGTTCGGCGTGTGTCCCGCCTATGGGATCAGCAAAAAGATAAATTCAATGCTCAGATAGCTTTGCTGAAGGCTGATTTAGCCAAGTCCCAGGCCGATTTACGCGAAGCTGAGGCGAACTCCGAAGCCAAGATTAAGATCCTCGGTGATGATTTTGACGCCGAACGCTCAAGGCTGGGAGAGGAAGTCGCGAGGTTGAGCGATGAGCTGTCACGAACCAAAGCCGAGGCGGTTAACATGGCCAAAAAGCACCAAGATCAGCTGAGAGACCATCTGCTTCACATTAAGAAGCTAGAGGGCGAAACTTCCAAGCTTTCAGCCAAGGATGATCAAATCGCTGCCCCGAAAGATGAAATCGCGGCCCGAAAGGATAAAGCTGCACTTAAGGTGAAAAGGGCCGAGCTTGACAAGCGGTGGGCCATCATCAAGTCTCGGTTGAGGTTACTCAAGCGGTGTCGCGCCGGGGAGCTTAACCTTGATGAGGAAATTGAGAAGGCCGAAGCCAAAGCGGCCGAAGCCCAAGCTATCATAGAAGATCTTCCTTCAAGTGAAGCCTCGAGCGGCGATGATGAAGATGAAGAAGACGAAGAGGCCGAAGAGGGCTTCGGGGATGGAGGTGGTTCTCCTGAAGCTTGAGTTACTTTTAGTGCTTCTTTTGTAAGCCTTCGGGCTTTTGAGTTTGTAGTTTCGACCTTCGGGTCGTTTTGAAAATGTATATATTCAGCCTTCGGGCTTTTGAGTTTGAAATATTTGCATCCTTACTTTGTGTAATGGCTTTTGGAGCGTATCGAACACTTTGATGCAAATTTTACTTTAATCTTGCAAGATTTAGATAGAGATTGACCGATGCGAACCTGGGACGACGTCTCGTCCTCGGGTCGATGCATTACGCGGCTTCCAAATGTAAGATTTAAACAGATAAAATGGGTGCAACCGAAGTGATTCTTATTGATATCAACGAGCCAAAAGGCTGTGTACATAAAACCAAGCCTAAACGGACCTTGGGTAAAATTTCGAAATAAAAGCAAACTAAAAAAGATGCCGCTATCGGGCTAATTTACAATGTACTAAATCTAGTCCTCGGGGGTTAGTCCCCGGTTGTCGGACAGATAAGCTTGGGTTGGGAGGCTCGATGCGGACCTCGATATCAACCCCTTCTCACTCCCCCCCAGTGTTCGGTTGTGAATCTTGATGAAGATCCGAGCACTGGAATCGGTTCGGTTCGCTTCCTGAAAAGGTCAAGCAAAAAGGCGGAACGAGGGGTAAGTTAGTACATTTTCTGTTAATGCCATGGGAGCGGGGTTCGACTCGGGGCTGTTTGATTTAAAGGAGTTTGAAGATATTTACCTCGACTAGAAGTAGTACCGCTTCAAGTTGGAAACATTCCAATTTAACGGTTCAGGCTCTCCTTGCAAACTTTCGATTTGATAAGAACCCTTCCCAACAATTGCTTTGACCCTGTAGGGTCCTTCCCAATTTGCAACGAGCTTTCCTCCGTTTTCTTCTTTGGTTGACTGCTTCACGGTTTTCAGCACATAATCCCCGACCTTGAAGTCCCTGAATTTAGCCTTTCTGTTGAGATATGCTTCGATCTGTCTCTTTTGAGCAACCAGCCGAACCAAAGCCAATTCCCTCTTCTCCTCGAGCGGATCCAACTCAATGCGCATTGCTTCCTGATTTGCGTCCTCGGTCGTATGGGCGTACCGAAGGCTTGGTTCGCCCACCTCTACGGGAATAAGAGAGTCCATGCCATACGCCAAAGAGAAAGGAGTCTCCCCGGTGCTGCTCTTTTCAGTCGTTCGCATGGCCCACAGAACCCCGTGCAACTCCTCGGGCCAAGGACCCTTTTTCTCATCGAGCCTTTTCTTGAGATTCTCAATTATAATCCTGTTTGAAGACTCAGCTTGGCCATTTGCGCTTGGATGATAAGGAGTCGAAGCTATTCTCTTGATACCCCACTGCTTGAAGAAGTTGGTAATAGCAGTCCCCATGAATTGTTTGCCATTGTCGCAAGCAATTTCTCTTGGGACCCCGAACCTGTAGATGATGTTCTTTCTGATGAAGTCGATTACTTGCTTTTGCTTGACTTCGGTGAGAGCCGCTGCTTCCACCCATTTGGTGAAGTAATCAGTCAATACCAGGATGAAACGAACACCACCCTTTCCCTTGGGCAATGGTCCAACAACGTCCATTCCCCATTTCATGAGGGGCCATGGCGACACCACCGAGTGAAGAGGCTCGGCCTGTTGGTGAATTAGCCGCCCATGGCGTTGGCACTTGTCACATTTTTGCACAAAATCCCTCACATCGGTACTGATAGTGGGCCAGTAATACCCAGCTCTTAATAGTTTTCGTACCAAGGACTTTGCCCCCGAGTGGTTGCCACACTCGCCTTCGTGCACTTCTGCCATCACGTACCTTGCTTCATCGGGACCTAAACATTTGGCCATCGGGCCGCAATACAACCTCTTGTATAGATTGCCTTCGATCATGTGATATGAGGCAGCTTGGGTTCTCAGCTTCTTCGCCTCTTTCTTATCTTGGGGGACAGTCCCCGAGTCGAAATAGGAGATGAACTTACTTCGCCAATCCCACCGGTTGTCCACCGAATTGACTTGCAGCTTCATCTCTCTCACCTGTGCAGATAGAAGCCGAACCATTGAGTCAGTCCCCGAGTGGTCTTCATCAATAGCCGAACCCAGACTCGCTAGAGCATCAGCCTCGGTGTTCTCCTCCCGAGGTATTTGTTTAACTTGCCATTCTTTGAATTGGCTCAAGGTCCTTTGCGCCCGATCTAGGTATAACTGCATTCTGGGCTCGCGAGCCGTGTAATCACCGATGATTTGGTTCGCCACTAACTGAGAATCACATCTCAATTCGATTCTTTCAACCCCCATTTCTTTGGCCAAATCTAAACCTGCTAAAGCCGCCTCATATTCTGCCTCGTTGTTGGTCACTTTTTTGAATCGAACCGAGTGTCTGACTTTCTCCCCGGTGGGTGCTCTCAAGACTATGCCCAGCCCCGAGCCTTTAGAGTTAGTTGCTCCATCGGTATAGAGTACCCATAAGCCCGGAGTTGTTCCTTTAGCTTCGGCATTTTCTTTTTCAGCCTCGGGTAAGATACCAACGCTAAAATCTGCCACGAAGTCCGCCAAGACTTGGGACTTAATGGCGTTCCGAGGCTGATAGGTGATGTCATATTCACTTAACTCTACTGCCCATTTTGATAATCTTCCCGACAACTCTGGCTTATGCAAAATATTTCTCAAGGGGAAGGTTGAAACTACGGCTATTGGATGGCATTGAAAATAGGGCCGCAATTTCCGAGCGGTAACAAGTAAAGCAAGAGCTAGTTTTTCCAGATGTGGATACCTGGTCTCAGCGTCGAGGAGTGTCTTGCTCACATAGTAAATGGGCTGCTGCTTGCCATCTTCTTCTCGAACCAGCACAGCACTTACTGATACCTCGGACACTGCTAAGTAGACTAGCAATGTTTCACCTTCTTTTGGCTTGGCAAGCAACGGTGCGTTAGCCAAATACTGTTTCAAGTCTTTCAACGCTTGTTCGCACTCCGGTGTCCATTCGAAGTGGGTGTTTTTTCTCAAAACGGAGAAGAATTTGTGGCATCGCTCCGAGGACCTTGAGATGAAACGACTCAAGGCAGCGACTCGGCCAGTCAAGCGTTGGACTTCTTTCACCCCGGTAAGCTTTTCGGGGATTTCTTCGATAGCTCTGATTTTGTCAGGATTAGCTTCGATGCCCCGTTCGGAGACGATGAATCCCAAGAATTTGCCAGACCCAACGCCGAAGGCGCACTTTTCAGGATTCAGTTTCATGCCATATTGTCTCAACACGGCGAAGGCCTCCCTTAGATGATTCAAGTGATCCTCCATTTGGATCGACTTGATGAGCATGTCGTCTATGTAAACTTCCATAGATTTTCCAATATAATCCTTGAACATGCGACATACTAGCCTTTGGTAAGTTGCCCCGGCGTTTTTGAGACCGAAGGGCATGACCTTGTAACAGAATGTACCTCGGTCAGTGATGAACGAGGTTTTTTCTTCGTCCTCAGGGTCCATGAGGATTTGATTGTAGCCCGAATACGCATCCAAGAAAGTTAATAGTTTGTGTCCAGCCGTGGAGTCTATTAACCTGTCAATTTGTGGCAACGGGTAAGAATCTTTGGGGCAAGCTTTATTCAGGTCGGTGTAGTCTACACACATTCTCCACTTGCCATTCTTCTTCGGCACAACTACCACATTTGCCAGCCATTCGGGGTATTTCACTTCCCTGATGAAACCATTTTCTTGCAGCTTCGTGGTCTCATCTTCAATCGCCTTCTTTTTCACCCCGGCGTGAGGTCTCTTCTTTTGTTTCACCGGGGTGAATCTTGGATCTACATTCAGCTTGTGAGTCATGATCTCCGGATCGATACCTGTCATGTCTGAATGAGCCCAAGCGAAACAGTCGTAATTGGACCTTAAAACTTCCATAATTGCGTCTTTCGACTTCGGGTCCAATTCTGAGCCGATGTGCACCTTCCTTTCTGGGAACTCTTTCAGTAGAGTGAAAGAGTTCAGCTCTTCAACGGTGGAATCCTCGGCTTTTTGCTTCCGAGGCTCTTGCACGCATGCCGGGATCTTTTCAATTTCATCTTGGAGGCTCGCCTCGCTCGACCCCGGTTGCGTTGGCTGCTATTTTTTGGGCCCGCTCGGGGCGACTCCACTCTTCAGTGCAACCGAGTAGCATTCCCTCGCTACTCGCTGCTCCCCCTTAATTGACCGAACCCCCCAAGGCGTTGGGAATTTGATCACTTGGTGTAAAGTGGAAGGAACAGCTTCCATGGAGTGGATCCATGGCCGCCCGAGGATTACATTATAGGCCAGGTCCTCGGGCATCACTTGAAACAGTGTATCCTTGGTGACACCCTCAGCGAATGTCTTCAGCGTGATTTCACCCAACGTCTTCTCCGTTGAGTTGTTGAAACCAGCCAACACTGTTGATTTGGGAACGATTTCCCCTTTTAGCCACATCTGCTTCACCGCCCCGTAGCTGATGATGTTGACTGAGCTACCGGGGTCAATCAGCACTCTCTTGATGTCGGCGTTGTTAATTCTTAGCATGATGACTAGAGCATCGTGATGGGGGAACATCATCCCATCACAGTCATCCTCATCGAACACGATATCCTTGCCCGAGCCTCCAACTCGGGTCCTTTTCTCCATGGTGATGGAGAGCTTAGCAAACTTTTTAGCTGCGGCGAAGTTCACGCCGTTTACTTCGGACCCCCCGGTGATGACGTTAACTACTCTCTCCGGGGGTGGAGGCCGAGGTGGCTGCCCATCACCCCGGTTCTTTGAAAAATTGTCTTTCCCCTTATCCGTGAGAAATTGGGCCAAGACTCCTTTTTTCAGTAGGTGAGCTACCTCGAGGCGCAAAGCTTTGCAGTCCTCGGTTCTGTGACCATAATCTGCATGAAACTCGCAATGCAGATTCTGATCCCTTTTGTCTGCCGGGGTTCTCATGTCTTTGGGAACTCTAACCCCGGCTGTCCCCTTAACGACGTCGACCAGCTCAGAGGTCGATATGTTAAAATTATAATCTTGGATCCGGGGGAGATCCTTTCTTGGGACCGAAGCGGAGCTCGAGGGATTCCTTTGGTTCATATTGGTTTGAACCTTCCCTCCTAGCCTTTGGCTTACGTGAGACGCCGGGTATGAGTTACCGGGGTTGTTTCCCAATCTTTGAGTAACATGTTGCCTCGGCGAAGTATAAGGTTCATACCTCCCTTTAAAATTATTTCGTGGCGCCTCGGCGCGGTTTGACATATCACCTCGGTTTTGATAACCTCGGTTTTTGAACTCCGCCTCCTCCAATCTGATTTTGGAGTAAGCTCTTCTATGCAGGTCTTCCCACGTCAGGACCTGATATTGTTGCAACTCTTTCCGCAATTCGGCAGCAGCATTTGAATTGCGACCGTTGATACCTTTTTCAAAGGCCATGATAGCCAAGGTATCATCCATTCGAGGCAATTCCATACGTTCAGCATGGAATCGCTCGAGGAACTCTTTAAGTGGCTCACCGGGCCACTGTTTTACTTCACATATATCCTCCTTCCTCTGGAGGATCTTTTGCGCGCCGGTGTGAGCTTTGACAAAGGCGCGGGATAGTTCTTTGAACGAGGAGATTGACCCCGGCGGCAAGCATAAATACCACCGAAGTGCACCCTTTTCCAATGAACTACCAAACTTCTTTAAAAACATGGATTCAAGCTGCATGGACGTCAAGTCGTTGCTCTTCACCATGGACATGTACTCCCTAACATGCTCCTTGGGATCAGTTGTCCCATCGTACTTTTTGAGGAATGTGAGTTTGAAACCCACAGGAGTTGGAGCTGGTGCTGCCTCGGGCTTATAAGGCTGTTCCCTATATTGCTCGATGTCGAGGTCGTCATCTTCCTCCTTGCCTATCCCCGGTACGCGTTCGAGGCGCTTTTCGACGCGCGCCTCGATGCGAGCCTCGATTTCTCTACTCATTTTTTCAACGTCAACTGATGACGTTGTTTCTGCCATGGAGGGAACCGTCCCGAAGTGTGGCATGGAAGATGGACCACTCCCCGACCCCCCAGACGCGGTTCCGTTGTGAGGTCCCCCTGTTGTCGCGCCCTGAGGAACGAAAGGCGGGGTGCCTCCACCGGGAGCCGAGGGCTGGGTGCCGTTTGGGGCGGCACTGTTTCGCCCTTCTAGTGAGGCGCGAAATTCGGCATTGATACTAGCCTGCTCATCCTGTTTGTTTTGGAGAGCTCTTAGCGTGGTGACAACGTACATTTGAAATTCTTCGGTTGTCATTGGGGTGAAGGATTGTTGGTTCGTCGGAACGTCAACCCGATCACCATTACCACCATCGTTGTTATCAGCCATAGCGTTAAATCACAAATTTCTTGACGAAGAACGGATTTCGAACTTTGGAACAAAGCGTTATTGCTTATATCCCCATAGACGGCGCCAATTTGTATGGGCCTAAATCGTTTTTAGGTACACAAATCGAATTTGGATCCGAATATAAGCAAATCTCTGTATCAAAGCGGAAAACAATGTGCGAAACGGATGAAAAATACGTAAAATAACTTGATTTCAATATATGAATGTTCAGTACAAATTTGGGCAGAGTTTCGGTATTAATTTCTCGATCCCCGTTACATAAAATGATCTGCTATTTATAGGAGTAAGCCTTGCCCACGATCTCCACTATCTGCTACCATATTGTCCCACGATCCAGGTGTGAAGTGGTTGAGTTAGTGGGGTGATGTAGTGGGCTGCAAAGCCGCTTGAACCGAGGAGGATCCACCGAGGTGAGAGTTGATGACCTCGGTGGCTTAGCCCTGTTGCTTGACCGAGGTGATGATTACCGAAGCTCAGCTCGCGGCTCGCCTTCGGTAACGCATCTTAGGTTTCAAGGCCTCGGCGACTTGCTCAATCGCCTCGGCAGTTGTTTAGTCGTGACGTGTTCGGTCGTTCAGACTTGCGTGACCGGGGCAAATTGCCGTGGGTCGATTTTTACCCAATACAAATGCCACTATTAATATTATGCATTTAATTTTTTATATCTACAATCTGCATAATTTATGCTGAGTACCAGAGACCAAACCTCGCTGTAATTATGGAGGGATTATATATTAGCGATATAAAGTTTTAGACCGAAAACCAAATGCAAGTATCGCAGAGCTTATGCTGATGATTTTGTTTTACCTTATCGTCAAATCAGAGAATCCCTTAAAGAAGGGTACCGTAGCGTGGACATTAACCACCCAAATTAGATGAAGAACAGCTAGCCCGAAGCATAAACGTAAAGTACTCATAGTAAAGTGATATGCCTTGAGGAACATGAGTAAATTAAATAAAGATTTAAGGTGGTCTTTAAGGCAATTTTTAAATGATACAAGGACTTGGGCAATGAAATGGAGTTGGAAAGGAGTACACCTCAACACACATTACTGAGATTTCTAGTTGATCAAAAGCTAACTGATACTTTGCAATTCTCCATGTTAACGGTCCCAAATAGGAGTAGAAATTATGACTTGAAACTCGGAAATATTCTTCAACGAAAAATACATTATGAAAATATTACTAGTATTATCCTTTCATTATTAAGAGTCAAAAAGTTGATCCACACTTTATACCTGTTCCTCCTTATTATAAGTAACTGCTGCCAAGGGGACTTCAAGAAAACACATTCTCAACCAAAAGCTCTGCTTCCACTATATTCACTCAAAAACTCATGGAGAATTTCCACTACTCAAGAAGACTACTTCTACCAGCCACCACAAAATACCGCCAGGAAACCACCATAGCGCAGCCTCCGTTCACCGAAATCAGCCACGATAACACAATTTATGCAAATGTTGTGATGGTCCTGTCACTACTTGTATGTAGCTTAATTTGTTCGCTTTTCGTGAACTTCATCATAAAGTTTGCATTTTGTTGCTATAATTCATTATTTGCGGAATCATCCTCAAACCCTACAAACCCTTCTGCAGCAAAGCTAGCAAATACCGGGATAAATAAGAAAGCCCTCAAGACATTCCCAGTTATAACTTACACTACTGAGTTGAAACATGCAAGACTTGACTCTGGATGTGTCATTTGCTTATCAGAATTTGGAGTTGGAGAGAAAGTTAAAATTCTGCCTAAGTGCAATCATGGCTTCCACATCCGCTGTATCGATAAATGGCTTAATTCTCACTCTTCTTGCCCAACTTGCAGGAACTGCCTTATTGAAACTTGCCAAAAAATTGTTAGTGGTGGTAGTTCTTCAACTACAACTACAATTTCTTCAGCACCAATGCAAGAAATCATAATAAGGATTGAACCTCTACAACATGAAGGTGTTACATCGAACAATCAAAATTTGGTAGAAAAATAGGAGTAGTATTTGTATCACACACTCGATAAGAAGCTTAGCTTTCACCTTAATTATATTGCTTAATTCTTTTCTTTTCCTTGTTGGAAAAGTTTTAGCTAGCTAGCACGAGGCCAAGGGCAGTGTCGATCTCCAATGATTCTTTAGTTTTACAAGTGAATATAAAAATTAAATTTTATGTTTCAGTTGCTTTTATTGAACTTATGTTTCCTTCTGTCCCAAACGATGTGATTTTCTTTATTCATGGACAATATTAAAGGGAAACAATTAAAACTACTTTGATCTTTTAAAATATATTTTTCATAATTGTCCAACTAATTCAAATTCAACCTGAATATCACATATTAAAAAACGAATACATGCTCAGGAGTTTTTCTTATTCAGAACATGAATTCGAGACCTAATTTGGCTATGTTTGAATGTATCCAGCTCTTTCATGCTAACTTTAAATAGAATTAAATTTATATATACTAACAACATAACCAGTTTTTAATAATATTAAGTCATTTAAAGGATATCTATAGATTGTAATGTTAAAAATTAAGTGGGTTATGTGTTGTAGTAGGGAAAGTGACATGATGACATTATAATATTTCTTGTCGGAGACCTCCCATCAAGTTTCGGCTAGTAACAATAACCTCTCTTGTGGTGTACGATATTATAGACCCACCTTTAATTTTTGGATTATTTACAAATATATACAACCCTAACACCAAAATTACAAAAAATACCTACATTATTCCACTTTACAAAAAATACCAATATTTTTTTACACATTATATACAAAATCAACAAAACTAACAAATTAGGGTTCCTCCTTCTTCCTACTGCCCCTCCCCCTCTACTGCTACAACCCCAAGCAGCGGCGGCGCCTAGTCACCGCCGGCTGCCGCCATCCACCACCGGAATTTTTTTTGTATTTTTGAATCTAAAAAATGAAATACACATATAAACACTGATTTTTTTAAATTAAAGTTGGAAAATACATATAAACAAAAATACATGTAAATACACAAAAAAATTGTGTTATACATGCACTAAACACATTATACATGCACTAAACACACACATACATACACGAATCTACAGATCTACAAACGAAACATACAAATTTATGTGTTTAACATTTATTACTTGACATACACTCAAAAATATATACAAAAAGTGCAAATAGATGCTCAGATATACACATTCATACAGTGATATACACGTACATACACTTGTGTACTGAAAAATATTACATGTATATACACGAACATACAGATAGATACACTTGTATTTGAATGTGTATATTCAAATGCAAAAAGAAGAAGGAGAAGGAGATCTGAATTTGTATTTACAAAATACATATGTACACATAAAAATACACACATATTCACATACAAAATGAAAAAAAAAAAAAAAAAAGAGGAGAAGATCGGAAAAGAGAGGAGCAAGTATGCTCGCCGCGGTGGAGCAACGCAGAGACGGAGACCGGCGAAGGGGGTAGGGAACGGCGGGAGGGTGGGGTGGAGGAGAGGAGAGAAAAGAGAGGGAGAAGTTAGGGTTTTGGGTAGAGAGGAAAGAAAGGAAATGGAAAAATTGTATATTTTGTAAAATGTGAAAAGTGTTGGTATTTAGGGTAATTATTTAAAAGCATCGGTATTTTCTGTAATTAAGTGGTTTATTATGTCAATTAGCGTAAAAAATCTTAAGTTTTTTGTAACAATTCTTCTAACATATTTTTTGTAAATGTTAATAAAATAAAATTTGACCATTATACCCTTCCTACTATTAAACTCTATCAATTACGGAGTATTAATTACTGTATTCATACTTTATCTTTTCAAAAGTTATTATGTATTAAAGATTATCTTCCTTTAATTCCAATCCACAAGAATCCTTAATTAAGCTTAAAGTTGTAATCATACAACTTGCAACAAGCGGGACCCGCTAGTCAATGTTACCCTCGATATGGAAAAAGATTTGAAGCAACTTTTTTCCCAAATCAAATAATAGGTATTCAACGAGACAGCAATCCCTTCCGATTGTTCTTTATGTAGTACGTTTAAACCTCACTTTTCCAATATTTTTTAAAAAAAAAAAAATGAAATCCAGTGGATTATCTGATTTCATTTCTCTTCTAGGAAGGCATTTCTGGAAAAGTTGCACGAATAGGATGATTTTAGGGCACAATTTATGTTTGTTCCCCATTTAAGGAATTTGTAAAAAATTCGCTGGAACTTTTTAGTATAAGAGTTTCCCCAAAACTGCATCACAAATTTTACGGTCACCAAAAGTTCAACTGCTCATAAGTTTTTTCAAATAGGTAAATCGGCAGTACTTGAACTTTTTAAATTAAACAACAACCCCAAGTGTTGGCGACCCTACAAAACTTATGAACAATTATCAGCTTAGTTATCCTCATCAAATCACTTACTTGATGTCTAGCTTCCCAACTGGTAGACGGTTTCTTTTTCCCCAAATCAATGAAGAAAGGAGACATAAGTTGATTCTTCCGAAGAACCGGAAGCGAAGCGTTATGCCGGGGCGGGGGGACGCAAACTCTTTTTTTTTTAGTTCCACTAAGAAAGTCTTTTCTTATAAAAGACGCCACTCTACGAGGGAAGATGCAGATAAAAGGCCAATAGCCTGATGTCAGCTTCTACGGCATAAGCTTTAGATCTATCAACGAATAAGAAACATTTCATAAAAAAAAAAAAAAATTTGTTTAAATCTCAAAGAAAGGTATAGGTGAAATTTGGAACAGTTATTTCAATCTTTTTCTTCCAATTCTAAGAAAGAAAAATCCCGAAAAATCCGTCAATAAATGACGAGCTCCATTATACAGATGATAGGACAGGGCTAAGGCAGTAATCTCGACGAAATTTGTGTCGATCGTCAAAACCTGTGATCCTATGTCTATAACTTTTGGTACGCCGTCCAAACATGAATATTAGGGCTATTATATACATTACTTAAACAGGGTAAAAAATATACACAGTGCCATTAAAAGGTACATCCGATGAAATTTTCTTTGTATTGCTAGCTTGCTAAGCTAGTTCAAACCCTTATGTACGTGATGGTCCTCTGTTAAAATATTAGAGTAAGTGTAAATTAAATGTAAATAATAGTTTAGAGTAAGTATGTAAATACTTAGCTAGATTTCTTTTGGCTATTGGCTCAAACTCAATTTTAACTACTTGCACTCCAAGCAAGCTTAGGGTTAGAGATATGTATAAATAGTTGACTTAATCAATAAAAAGGACAAGAGTTTTCACGCACAAAATTATTGGTTTGTTCTAGTTTTACATGGTATCAGAGCCATCATGAAAACTCTTCGTGAAGGTGTTGAGTGATGGCTGCTTCGGCAGATGTGTTGGTGGTACAGGCAACCGAGTGGTGGTTGGTGATGGGTGCTTTCGTATGAAAGACTATCTCTCCGTACGATATCATTTCGAATGATAATCCGGGATTGATTATCACACAGGTCCAGTTGACCGGTGATAATTATGAGGAATAGGCACGATCTAAAAGAACGACACTTCGTGCAAGGAAGGAATTTGGCTTTTTGGATGGGTCTATTAAGAAGCCGGGAGAAGATTCGGTGGATCTAGATGACTGGTAGACTATAAATTCTCTTATGGTGTCATGGATTAGGAATTCTATTGAGTCTACCCTTAGAACCACCATATCACATATGGAGGTAGCTAAGGAATTGTGGGATCATATTCGGGCGCGATTGTCTATTGCCATTTATTATGGGAAGTTGGTTGTGTTGTGGGAAGAACTTGGAAACTACGACAAGTTTCCGACCTGCTCATGTGGAAATTGTATATGCAATTTCACAGTTGCACTGGAGAAGAAGAGGGAAGAAGATAGGGTTCATATGTTTCTTATAGGGTAGGATGAGAATCTTTATGGGACCGTCCAATCCAATCTCTTGGCCTAAGATCCGCTACCATCAATGAATCAAGTATATCAAAAGGTAGTTCAAGATGAATGTGTCAAGGGAGTGGCACATACACAGGAACAACGAGGGGAGGTGATGGCGTTAGCTGCTCAATAGTTGGCTCCACCCCGAAGAGGCTATAAGGAGTGTTACTTGTGTGACCGAGGTGGACACCCGCCGGAGTATTGCTACGAAGCCATTGGGTATCCAGAGGGGTGGATTCAATATCTGGAGTAATGGAATCAATAGCAGGGGTTTCAGAGTTGTGGTCGTGGCAAAGGCAGAACTGAGGCTACACGGGGTAGTAGAGGCCGTGGATACCAGCAGCATGGGTCAAATGGTGGACAAAGACGTGGAGGTACTTGAGTTAATGTTGAACAGACTGAGTCCGAGGGTGTGGAAACCGGACACACTGTTGCACACAGATAAACAAACTTGTCCTGGATAACCAGTGATTAACTGCAAAAATATTGTTTGAGTTGCTGAACAAAAAAAAAAGACGAGCACAAGTGAACCATCTATTGGTAAGAAAATTCGACTTTCATGGATTATTGACATGGGAGCATCGAATCATATGACCGATCAGTTCAGTGTTTTGGAGGATCACAGATAATTCTATAGTACCCGGTAAGTCTACCAAACAGAAGCATTACAATGGTTACTCGAGAAGGATCCATTAGACTTAACGGAGACATGATTCTTTGAAGACTGTTATATGTTCCCGAAATGACTTGCAACTTAATTTCGATGTCTCAGTTGATTAATCAGTTTGATTGTAATGTAAATTTCACTAATAATTTGTGTGCTATGCAGGATCGGGCTATGGGAAAGTTGATTGGAGCAGGTGAACAAAATGATGGACTCTACTATTTTCAGATGGTACCCCAAGTGAAAGAAATGAAGGTTGATGTGATGGAATTATGACATCAAAGGTTAGGGTACCCTTCGGTACAAGTGACCGGACCTCTTTCAGTTCCAGAAGATAGGCATAGGAAATGTAGCTTAGAAGAGAAAGCTTGTGATGTATGCCTTCGGACGAAACAGATTAAGAATGTATTTCCTAGTTA